>OX422217.1:183241375-184648241 GCA_949130495.1 Sambucus nigra | reverse complement strand
TCACCCATTATGGTTAGAATTAAGTACAAAGAGAATTGACGAAGACTGCGATGTTTTACGACATATACACGTCAAAGTCAATCTTGCCAATAGGCTGAAGATGATGAGATTTTGAATTCATGTCACTGACATCTATGCATCCATTATAGACACGCTTCCTCCTAATTGGGCAGGTGCAAAAATCTATAGGTTTTTAAAAACAAATAGAGACTGGATGGAAATCAGGCACATTGAACTTTTGTTAAAGTCTTACCATGAAAAGGTAGATTATAATATATCTTTAAAAAAATTATTTTATTAGTTATAATATCATATAAAAGTTTGAAATTATGCATCTATTATTATAGATACACATTTAACTTTTATTATTTTTGTAGATAATGTCCGGCGGTAATGGAAATAATGCTCCAACCAACAACTTGACACAACCACAAGGAGAATTCTCCTCACCAATTGGTGAGAAATACTCAACTCCAAAAATTGTTCACTCACCTACTCCACAAACTATTCACTCTCCTACTCTGAGTTGCAGTAGGCAAGGTACTCCCACTAATCCAACAGACAGGCCCAAAGCTCCTGAAACTACCGAGTCGGTTGAGAAGAAGCCCACTGGGTTCTCTTTATTGGGAAATAACCTCACAGGGGATAAGAATAATGTTAAATATTTTTAAAGCCCAGTGTTTGTCCTTGGCAAAAATGAATGTGGGAGTGGGAGGATATGACAATTGGAACCTCCTAGATAAAGCTATTAAATATGACATCTACGAGCAACTCAATAAACGGTTTTCATTTTATTTAAACTCAAAAAAAAAGGTTCTTTCCCGGGTTACTGAACAACTCCGAACATATCTAAGAAACCTTAGGCAGAAGCATTTACGTAAGGGAGCATCGAGCTCCAACATTTTGGTGCTCAAAGACAAATTCCCTTCGAACGTTGATATGCCAGTCTCTTAATGGAATGATTTTCTGGAGAATGAGGCGAAGGACTCTAAAATGATGCGAATGGAGAAAAACAAGCAGAATAGGGAAAAAAATTAATGTCCACCGGCTTGGCTCGAAATATTATGCAGATTTGAAGAACGAATGGTCGACCATTACTAAAGACAGTCTAGATGAAGGAAAGAAACCAAATATGGCTAACTTGTACGTGCATGCTAGACGAGACAAAGATAATAAATCCCCTCCTCACTTGGCCAAGACTCTAGAATCAATAGATTCTATCAGTAGTCAGTCAGATTCAAGCCCGTTCAACAACATTGATAATGATGCCATCGCAAAAACCTTTGGTAAGGACCAAGAGGGAGGACGAGAGGTTTGGGGTCGCATATGTCAAAAATAAGATTCAAAGATAATGTACCTCTCGTGGATGATATTTCTTCTGTTAATAAGTGTTTTGCGTCCTACGATGAATGTCAGTCTTGGACTGAAGGGCATATAATTGGGATTCGAAATGAATTAGGAGGTTTTAATGTTAAACTTGCATAGATTGTGTACCTTTTAACTGGCCGTATGCCCCTCCAGCCCCTAATGCATCCCGGTTTCCCTCCACAGATGTCGTTCCTACATAAAATTTTCCTTGTTCTCCATTCCCCCCACATATTTCGATTCCTCCTTCAACATTCGCTTTCTCAGTGCCTCAGCATGACACAGGTCTTGGATCATTGTCAACAACTCACGCTGACTATGGCGAGAAATACTATATACAGGACCTAAAAGGTAAATTTGTCGTTGGGATCTTCACGCTGATGTCCACTGTCGTAGGAACTTAAATACATAATCGACCTTTCCAGGAGGGTGAGTGTCAGATCGTGGTTGATACAGTATATGAGGGTTTTGAAACTGTTCTAGCGCACGTCAATAGTGGAGAAGGGAAATTTTTGAAACATTATGTAGGCTCTGTTACCACTTGTCTAGTTTATCGCTTGGTGAAGATATAGTAATATTTTTCTTATATTGTAATAATATAAGTAGATAAGTTTATTTAATTTTAGTTTAAGTGGTTGTGTAGTATCGTTGATTGGTGTGCTCTTGTATTTAAGTTATTTCATAGTTTGATTGATTTGTGCGTTATTGATAATATTAGTGCTTCGCTTTGATACTATATTAGTGATTTACTATGCAACATGATATTTATTTTATCATGTTAACAAGGATTGCAATTTGATTATTATTAAATGGATTTTCCACAATACAAAGAGTGGATGGGGGAGACTGAACGAATAGCTAATAGTTATGTTAAAGGCGTTCAAGAATTTATTAGATACACTTTTAAGAACCTTAAAAGTGAGAAGATTTCGTGTCTGTGTACCCATTGTATAAATGGAAAATAAAAATCTTTAGAATATGTTAAGTTACATTTAATAATGTGGGGAATTTGTCAAGATTATAACAAGTGGACATACCATGGTGAAAAACATGTACCTTATGTTCGTAAAGAATTACCGGTAATAGACCACGTAATATAACACCAATGAGTTGAAGTGGTAAATGATTCGCTAACACATCGTCCATTGACCGACCTAATTGAAGATGCTTATGGAGTCCACCATAACCAAAACCACCAACCTATGGAGACAGATAATGCGCACAATGAACAATTTGATACTGAACTACCAGAAGACCGAGAATATATATGGTTGAAAGCCAATGTGGCTAGACCATTTTATAAAGATTGTGATGAAGATCATTTGGTATTATATGCAATGATTAGTTTGCATAATTTTAAGAGTCAATTTGGCTTGTTTGTGAACAGCGTAATCGGAATTCTTAAGTGGGTTAAAGAAATTCTCCCAAAAGAAAACACATTACCAGACAAGTATCCTACCATGGAGAAGATCTTGAAGGATTTAGGATTGTAATACAAATCTATTCATGCATGAAAGTATGATTGCGTATTGTATCGCAACGAACACATAGGTAAGGATGAATGTCCAGTGTGAGGTGAGCCTAGATATGTCATTTGTGAGAAGGTAAATGACAAATATGTAAAATATCAAAATATCTCGCAGACCCCCAAAAAGATTTTGAAGTATTTTCCACTTGGGTCACGATTAAAATGATTTTTTACTGTATCATGGATAGTGGAGGCCATGACATGGCACGCTCGATGCTAGGTGGGTGGGAATTAGATGCGTCATCCGATTGATTCACTCGTCTGGAAAATTTCAAATGCACGTCACTATGAATTTGCAAAAGAACCGCGCAACGTTCGTCTTGCAATATCAACTGATGGGTTTAAACCTTTCGTCTTGCAATGTTCGTGCAAAAGAGTTTAAGAAATTCCGCACCAACGGTTTTGATTTCATTTCATATCCATATGAGAAAAAATGTTTGACGCAAAATAGTGGAATATCAATTTCTACCTTGACCACCTGTATCGCTAGCAAAAGTGATGGAAATCCAAAGAATACGGTGCACAAATCCTAGAACTTGATTAGTTAGATTTAACAAAAATTGTATTCTATTGTGATTGGGTAAATGTGGCGGATACTATGAATGCTTGCAAAGTTGATCCTGACTCCAAACTTATTATGGTAGATTTATCAAAGCTGAAGAGTAAAGATCGCATAGTCGACGAGCCTATTATTTGTGCCTTTAAGAACGTAAAGATAATATTCTACTCGAAGTACATAAACGATTGCAATTGGTCTATTTTTGTGCATGCACCAAAGGGTATGACTACTGAAGTGGATGCATTGAATGCTCTAAAAGGTTTTCAGTCAGCTCTTGATGACAACCCTAATTTGAAGGATCTTTTAGTTGATTTAGAAGAAGATTCAGTTTCAAAATATTATGTTAACCTTGTCAATCTTATATGTATCCTATTTTGATATTGACATTGTATTATAGATTTACTTTGATTTATGAATGTTTTGTTACTTTTACGAATGTTTAATATGATTTATGTAAGTTAACTTTCGATAATATGTTATGTTCAGTCGAATATTTAGATACTTTCACAAGACGCTCAGTTTTAGAATAGAGTCATTTGAGTTTGTGATTGGTCCAAATTTACCTATATCAATTTCCATGCATTCCTATACATATACATTTGTTGATCAGTTTCATTGATGCAGTGTTCATAAAATGAAGTCAAATTACCTTGATTTTATGAAGATTGGATTAAAGAAACTAGTAAACAAATGTACATGTAAAAGAATACCTTGGGGGCTCCAAGATCAATTTGGTTCAATCAAACATTTAGAAGACTTTATTTAATGGCCTTCTTGGATCACAGGAATGAGGTACTCTTTACTTTAACAGAAGTAGTTATATAATTGATATGCATTATCTTTTATATTTTTTAGATGATAGAAGGAGTACGAGATAATTGTTTGTTTTACTTGGTTTGGCTACTGGATAATTATTGGTTGTTGGCTTGTTGTTAAATAGTATGTTAGAAGGAGTACGGGATAATTATTGGTTTTGTTTGGTTTGGATGTTGGATCATTATCAGTTGTTGGCTTGTTGTTGGATAGTATGTTAGAAGGAGTAAGGCATAATGCTTTGGGTTTTTTCCCTCTAGCGGCATGTTTTTAAACCTAACTCTAGATATTTTCAAATTATTGTCATATTATCAAATCGGGGGTCCCTTGATCAAGCGGTTAGTTCTTGTGAGTTACGTTGGTCCCATGCGAGGTGTTCTAACTTCTTTAGGGGTTGTAGGGTGGGCGCTAGGGGTTTCCTGTCTAACGGCACATTTTTAAGCCTAAGTGTGGATTTTCTGAAATTATCATCATATTCTCAAATCGGGGGTCCCGTGACCACGCGATCGGTTCCTGTGAGTTACATTGGTCCTGTGCACGATGATCGCTCCCCTAAATGGGAAACGTGGGGGCAGTAAAGGGTTTATCCCTCTAATGGCACGTTTTCAAGCCTAAGAGTGTATTTTCTAAAATTATCGTCATATTTCTAAATCGGGGATCCTGTGACCACGTAATCGGTTCCTCCGAGTTACATTAATCGGGTGCGAGATGTTTGCACCTGTCACGGGACCGTTTGGGAGGTACTTTTGTTTTTCGCCCTCAAAAGGCATGTTTGGCGAGAAAATTAGCTTATGTTGGCCTTGCCAAATGTAACGTGTTATAGAGCTCATTAAAATTATTCTGGAAATGAGTCTCAGATAATATGATGCATTTTCCCATTTGGAGTTTGATAGAGTATTCCAAATACGATTCCTCTCATTACGGGGAGTGTGGCCTTCATCAAGAACCACCAATATAGGACACTCTAGGGAACTCAAGGTGAGATCACAGGGAACTCAACTTATGCTCAGGAGACGAAGGATGGGGAAGAAATTTTTGCTGATCTGGCTCGATAGTTTCCCCAATGCTTTGAACACCATTGTGAATAAAATAAGTGGCCTCACGGGAAGATTAAGAGCTTAACAACCCTCATTGAGGGTTCTGAAGCTGTTTATCTTCCTATGAAACAACCTTGTAAGGAGGAGTTCCCTATACCTTGAAATTAATCCCTTACAAACATTATCGCTCACTCTACTCAATAAAATCGAACTCCGCCATCTAAAATCAATAATGGGAACACTTGCTGTAGTTGTAAAAAGCTACGGATTCACTCATGGGAGACTATGTGGATCCATTGGTCCAAAAGTTATCCAGATAAAACTCCAAAGACTATTCACAGTACGATTCTAGTGTCCTTATTATCTGTGTTTGATCCCATTACGTTATGCATTGCATCCTTGGACACTAGAACCGTGATCTGAATAGGCTTTGGAGTTTTGTCTCGACAGTCTTTGGAACAGCGGAGCCACGTAGTCTCCCACAAGTGAATCACTCACTTTTTACTCACATTATTGATTTTAGATGGTGGAGTTCGATTTTGTTGAGTAAAGTGAGTGGTAATTTTTGTAAGGGGTTAATTTCAAGGTGCAGGGAACTCAACATTACAAGGTGGCCTCACAGGAAGATTAACAATTTGAATTACCCTCAATGACGGTTGTTAAGCTCTTACTCTTTCTGTAAGGCCACGTCTTTTGTTCATAATTGAGGGGTCAGGCTGCTACGACAAATTATTAAAAAAGTTGGGGCTACTGTCGAGCCATCTCAGAAGAAACTTATCCCTCATCCTTTATCTCCTAAGCATAAGTTGAGTTCCCTGTGAGGCCACCTTTGAGTTTCCTAGAATATCCTATATTGGTGCTTCTTGATGAAGGCCACACTCCCCATAATGAGAGGAGTCGTATTAGAAATACTCTATCAAACTCCAAATGGGAAAATACATCATATTATTCGAGACTCCTTTCCGAGACAATTTCAATGAGCTCCGCAACACGCTGCATTTGGCAAGGCTAGAGAAAGGAATATTTTCTTGCTAAACATGCCTTTTGAGGGAGAAAACCAAAACACCTACCAAATGGACCCTTGAGATGTGCAAACACCTCATACGGGATCAATGTAACTCGCAGGAACCAATCACGTGGTCACGGGACCCCCAGTTTGAGAATATGATGATAATTTGAGAAAATCCACACTTATGCTTGGAAACGTTTCGTTAGAGGATGAAACCCCTTAGCACCCCCAAGTAGCCCCTTTGAGGGAGCGATCACTGTGCATGGGATGAATGTAACTCGCAGGAACCGATCGCGTGATCATCGGACCCCAGTTTGATAATATGATGATAAATTTGAGAAATCCACACTTAGGCTTGAAAATGTGCCGTTAGAGGGGAAATCCCTTAGTGCCCCCCAAACGGCCCTTTTAGGGGAGTGATCACGGTGCGCAGTTCGAATAGTAGGAGCCAATCGCATGGTCACGGGACCCCCGATTTGATGGCACAACCCCAAATAGAAAATATCCACACTTAGGCTTGAAAATGTTCCGTCGAGGAACAGAACCCCGCAACGCCCCCCAAACGGGTCATGGACGGTGCCAACACCTCACATAGGACCAATGTAACTTTTAGGAACCGACCGCATGGTCACATGACCCTTGATTTTAGATCATCACACAAATTTGTGAATATCCACACTTAGGCTTGAAAACGTGTCGTTGGGGGAAAAAGCCCTTAGCACCCCCCAAACGACCCCGTGAGTAGTGCCAACACCTTGCACATGACCAATGTAACTCGTAGGAGCCGATTGCGTGGTCACGGGACCCCCAGTTTAAGGTCACATCCCAAAATAAAGAAAATTCACAATTAGGTTTGAAGACGTGCCTTTGGGGTGAAACCACATAGCGCCCGCTTAACGGACCCGTTACTACGCGATCAGTTCCAGTGTGTTGTAGTGCTCATTGAATTTTTTTTTTGGAGAGGAGTCCTAGATAATATGATGTGTTTTCCCATTTGAATTTTGATAGAGTATTCCAAATACGAATCCTCTATTGGAGTATCCTGGATTGGTGGATCTTGATGAAGGCCCCACTCCCCCTAATGAGAATATCTACCATTACGGGGATTGTGGCCTTCATCAAGATCCACTAAACATGCCTTTAGAGGAGTTGTGTTTGGAATACTCTATTAAACTCCAAATGGAAAAAACACATCATATTATTCAAGACACCACTCCAGAACAATTTTAATGAGCGCTACAATAGGCCGCATTTAGACAGCCAGAAAAGATAGATTTTCTTACCAAACAAGCCTTTAAAGGGTGAAACCCCAAAGAACCCTCAAACAACCTCCTGAGTGGCTCCAACAGCTCGCTCGGGTCCAATATAACTTATAGGAACCGACTGTGTGGTAAAGGGATCCTCAATTTTAGAGCACATCCCAAAAGAGAGAAAATCAACACTTAGGCTTGAAAACATGTCGTTGGGGTACGAAACCCCTTAGCGCCCCCACACGGCCCTATGAGAAGCTCCAACACCTCTCATGAGTCACGGGACCCTCGGTTTGAGATCATAGTCCAAATTAGAGAATATCAACACTTAGGCTTGAAAACGTGTCGTTAGGGAGCGAAACCCCTTATCCCCCCCCCCACCCCACCCCCCGGCCCTATGAGAGGTGCCAACACCTCATATAGGTCCAATGTAACTTTCAGTAATCGACCGCGTTATCACGCGACCTTCAGTTTGAGAGCACGACCCAAATTTTGGATTGCCTACACTTAGGCTTGAAAATGTGTCGTTAGAGGGAGAACCCCCGCAATGCCTCCCATATGACCCTGTGGGCGGCACCAACACCTCGGTTAGGACCAACGTATCCTGCACGAACCGACCGTGTGGTCACAAGACCCACAGTTTGAGAGCATGACCCAGATTTTAGAATGCCTACATGGGTCCCATGATCGCATGGTTACGAGACCCCTAATTTGAGAGTACAGGACCGCCACGAGGTCACTAAGGAGAACTTGTAGCAACTGATCGATTAGCCTCCCGATTAGAGGAATTGTTTCTACTATTAAAGCTAGTTACGGACCAAAACTTGGCAAGAGAGTTGCGAGATGCTTGCTTAAGACCATAAAGGGATTTATTGAGATGACATACACGTTTCTCCCTATATTTAGAAAATCCCAAAGGAATTTCTGTGTAAACCTCTTCATGTAAGTCACTATGAATGAAATCATTGTTGACATCAAGCTGATAAAGGGGCCAGTTTTTAAGAGCTTCCATGGCCAAAAGACAACGAATAGTGACAAGTTCAGCAATGGGAGCAAATATCTATGTATAAAACCCCTTCATGATAAGAGAGAAAATAAATAGTAAAAAACGAGTATCTGAATGGAACCATCAAGAAGATGGTGATTTGGACAACAGGGAAACACGTAATAGTAATGCCAAAAGTAAAAAGGATGATGTTTGTGTCTTCTAGAGTGTTGGACAATACCTTGAGGTGGAGGAGATAGATTAGGGTAAATACGAGAGGATGAATTAGGTAAGGAATATGCAAAAACTTGAGTATTATGAAATTTTGAAGATGATGGTGTGTTTAATTACAAATCGAGAAGGGGGAAATAAGTATCCATGGGACGGATTGTGGAATCAAGTATTGGTAATGGAATACCCATGGGAGAACTATAATCATTATTCGAAGTGGAAATAGTGTGGAATAAGAATGAATTTTCATAGAAAATGACATCATGACTAGTAAAATAAGTATGTTTGCAATGATCATACAGGAAATATCCTATTGTCCAGATGGATACCCAATACACATGCAACACCATGAACGGGGGGAAAATTTATTGTGGTAAAGATGACCTCATTAATCATCATAAAGGAAGCCAAAATTTGTAAGTGATCATAGGGGGTAGAGTATTAAAGATATGGGGAAAAGTAGTGGAACCATGGAGAAGAAGGGTGGGAATTCGATTGATGACATCATATGGAAATTTGGAGGAAATCACCACACAAGGGAAGAGGAAGCTGTGTTTGAAAATGGAGGGCACAAACAACATTTAAAAGATATCGATGTTTGCATTCAAAAATGCCATTTTGTTGAGGTGTTATAATGCAACTGTGTTGGTGGACAACATCATTGAGTAAAGATATCATTGGTCATGAAAAGAATTCAAAATCATTATCAATACAAACTATTTTGATACAGAGATTGAATTGAGTTTTAACATATGAAGAGAAATGGAAAAGAATTTCATATGTTTGTGATTATAATTTTATTAGATAAGTCCATGTATAACATGAGTAATCATCAATAATGGTTAAGAAATATCTAGCACCATTACTAGAGAAAACATGATAGGAACATCATATATCACAGTGAATCAGTTCAAAAATATCTTTACTAGAAATAACACTTGATGGAAAACATAAACGTGTTTATTTGGATGATGGGAAAACATAACATACATGTGAATTGGGTGAAGAACTAAAAGAAATAACATTGTGTAGATTATGTAATCTGTCATTCGAAGGTTGACCCAAGTGATTGTAACACAATGTGAAAGATAAGGTGGTAGAAGAGAAAGATGTAGGACCCAAGTAGGTGTGAAGTTGGATCCAAATCAAGAGAGTAGAGCCCACTGTGTTCATGGCCCTGGACAATCACCTTCTTCATGGAGATGTCCTGAAAAAGGCAATAAGAAGGGTAGAAAATATCCAAACAATGTAAATATTAGGTTATTTTTCAACCAAGAGATGATTATTTAAAAGACAAAATATAAAAAACATATATGAGGAGAATGTGTGGTGTAATCTGAAGTGAACCAGTGCAATAAATTTCAGCAGAAGTACCATTGGGTATAAGGACATGGGTTGAAGAAGTGGGTCAAGATGTGTTTTATATGTTATGAGAAAAATGCGTGATATGATCAGTTTCAATCGCGTTTATAATCCATAAAGAATAAGATACATCGAAGAGAAAGCATTTAATAATACCTATAATATTAACCTAAGCATGCAATGTTCTCTCAATAGGGAGATGCATTAATTGTTGACATTATGTTGGACTAAGCTGAGGAACAGAGTATGTTGAAGATGAGCTAGTCGAGATGGTTCGAAACTGGATTCAAATCCACTCTTGGCCTTTGATTATAAATGAAGGGGTAGAATTTCAACTTGTAGAAAATGTTACTACTATGTCCATGAATATCACAATATGTGTAATGTTCTTTGGCCTTGGAATGAGAAGGATAACCATTTAATTTGTAGAAAATGTCTTTGGTATGTCCTGGTGTATCACAATATGAACATTTGTCTTTATCTTTGAATTTAGTATCAGGTTTACAATACCTTATATTGGCATTTACGGAAGGTTGTAGATTATATGTTGTTTGGATTGGTGTTATTAAGGTGGAATGCTCATTCAGTAGCGGTGTTCAATGTAATAATTATTGAGATTGATCTTGCTAGAGAAGGGAATATGAATGGCCCAAGTTGGGCAATGGATCCAATAAGAGGATTTGGTTAAATATGTGTGCATAGGAATCATTAAGACCCATAATGAGTTACATGAGCTACCTTTGATGGTAGTTATTACTATAAGTATGGTAAGAACCACGAGTGAAGTTTAGATGTGGTTCATAAGTGGATAGTTCATTCTAATATGCTTGAAGAGAATTGTAGTATTTATCAATAGAGTCATTGTATTGGGTGTGGTTGTCAATCGTACATTCAAGATAGAAAATGTGAGGGCCATCAAATGGAGAAAATCGATCATGAAGGTCCTTCCAAACTATATTAGCAGATTTAGCATAAAATACTAAAGGAGCCAGATCACGATAAAGGAAATTAAGGAGACAAAATAATATCATATTATCAACTCTCTATAAAAATGAATTAAAGGGATCGGTTGAGGTATCCTTTCGTCAATAAAACCCATTTTATTTTTGCTGAGAGAGACATAGTCATTGAACGACACCATGTTGGATAGTTGTCTCCATTAATAAGGTGGCTAACCTAGACAACATCTGGGTAATGAGAAGAGCGAAGAAATTAATGATTCTACATAAAATTAGTTGGGGATATATATATTCCCATTATTGATGATAATGAACTTGAAATAGACATAATAAAAAAACAGAGATAATATCACATGAACTTTACGAGAAAAATGAAGAAAAGGAAGCATGGTTTTGTTAAACTATTTGCACTACTTAATTACTGAATGGTTGCAATGAGGTAGTCTTTGTATACAAGTAAACCCAACTAACTAATTATATGGAAAAGGGAGAATACCTTTAAAAACACTATTACATAGACATGACTGAGTAAACTTTGGTACCTAGTAAGAATAACCCAAAAGTTGAATGCTATTAGATAGTATGACTAAGTCAATAAATTCAACCTAGCGTTGTAGTAATGAGGTGCTCGGAATGGCGGCCGAGCAAGGACTGTCAGTCTAATGATGGTGTTAGCTACCAAATATAGTCATAATTTATGATATGATCATGTGATGTGTCATGTACAACATGTCATGTCAATGTACTTTATAATGATGAATTAAATGACGAGTGAACATGATTATAGAGAGGAGTGATGCTTCACTCGGCTGGATCTAGTGGTGTTCCTCTCAAATACTCAAAGTGGTTAGAAAGTATAACTTTCCTCATTATAGCCTCCAATCCAATACCCCAAATTTCTGAATGGAACGTTAAGTTCCCCAAGTGATATCTTTACTCAAGTTAAGTAACACTTAAATCTTAGCACACAAACATTATTTACACATGTGAGTGGGTAACATATATCTTACATAATTTTATGGGTGCCAAGTGACTTAACTCTTACTACCCATGTATATGAATATATAAGAAAGTTGTATAACTTCAATGTTACGTGTAATATTATCAGTGAATCTTATTCCCCACACAATGATAGGCTTGAGGATACATATATTGTTGTAATATTATATACCAATTCATTTCTAATGTGATTGTTACATAGTTAAACCAATTTTGGTACATTTGAGAGGCAATAGACTTTTGTGGAGGGTAGGAGTGTACTTGATAATTATATTTGAGAGGCAATCAAATTTTGTGGAGGGTAAGAGTGTAGCTAATAACGAAACGCTATACTAAGAATAAAGAACCTTCACAACATGCTGTGAAGATTGAGATTTGAATGTCCTGTGATTTAGCTCACTCGAAGGTTTTCTGATTTGCTGGAACTGATGAATTTCCCAAGCATAATAGTCCAGTGTCTAGAGGAGGGTGTTTATACTGAAAGTGATTTAACAATTTTAATTGGAGTTATTAGGTGTCTATTTAAGTGTGGTAAGAGCTCAAGATAGGGGGATACCAAGACTACATTTGAATTTTTGATGGTTATGGAGACATATTTATGTTTATTAAGTTAACTTCGAAATTGCGGTCATGTAAGATGTCGCGTTTTGGTTCTGGGGTTGCATAGCGCAAATATCGTCATGCATCGTGCAAGCCATTCACGCATTCCAATTTTTTAATTAGAAAAACATATAAAAAATAAAGTAAATTAATATGCTCAAACAATCACTCTACAGTACTACACCACTTCAAATAAAGTCATGAGGCCATGACGTTAAATATATAACATTTAAACTTTAATTTGTAAAATAAATAACTTTTTAAGATGAATTTAAAAAAGAATAAAGAAAGATTAAACTTTTTAAACTGGAAGTTAATAAAAAAGTAACTTTTAAACTGAAATTTCTATGTAGAAAAAAATGGTAACATTTTAACATAATAAATTACCCATTATGATTTTTCACTGAATAAAATTTTTTAATGATTAGTATGCATACATTTTGAACTTAATCCCTCATAAGAGACCACCATTTTAATCCCCAATTCGCTCGTCCAATATCAAAGTCGAACCCTTAATGGTTTCCCCTAATGCTGCAATTTCGCAATTGAACCCTTAAGCGACTTTGATTTTTAAGTCTAGTAAATCTTGCAAGGTCGTTTGGCTATGAGGTTCCTCATGAAAGTTCAATTTTTTCCACCCGAATGGGAATTTGTATTTTTCTTTGGAATAGACTAGAGTTTCATGCTTTCGAAGATATATAAATTGGGGGAAAAGGCCGGATAAACTTCGTTTGGTGGTATAACAAGTCTTTTTCTATCATTCCCCCTTTTAATTACTAAAAATGACCTAGTTTTGTTAAGTCAAAAAAGTTTAAATAAATAAATGTGGGGACCATAATTACGATGACACGTGACCTACACGTGCTCGGAACAAGACTCCAAGATTCTTGCTCACTAAGTTAACGAAGAGATCAAGACATGGAAGACTCCTATATATCTATCACTTGGAACCATTGAAATTTATAAGGGATGTGTCCTAACTTCTAGGTATAGTTGTTAACAGAGCATAGGACTCTCTTAATCATCCTTATATATGTAAACTCACCCCTCATTGAGAGGGGCATAAGATAATATATCATTGAGTAATACCACAACTCTTCATACCAGACCTTTGGGTTAATAAAAGAACACACCTCAAACCCCAAAGACGTAGGCACATTATCTAACCACGTACATTTGCCCTATGTGTGTTTTATCTTCTTGTTTAGATACTTCTTTTAACTTAGCTTGTGCGCATTGAATATAAAAATTGTTTGAAATTACCACCTATAATTGGCATAGTTTATGGGAAATGATATGAATTCTTTGCCACTAGCTAAATTCCTAGGATGTCTCACTTACCTAATCAAGATCATATAAGTGTAAGTGACTATGTGGGTCATTCATAACACAGTTATGGAAACCCATAGGGTTATCTCTATGACCATGGTAATCACGTCGATCAGGAGGGTGACGAATTAACCCCTCTATCTCAAAAGGTTAGATCCAAGATTGGTGGGTATTACTAACTTTCTAATTCTCGTTATCATTCTTGAGAGGATAGAATGGTGAATAGTGATGAGATTCAACGATCCATTAAGATATCAAGGCTCATTGACAGGTATGAAAGGGCCACTAAAAGTCTCTAATAGGAGAAGAATTCCGCAATCCAGTGGCATCTAGAGAAACTAGAGATGGAACCCCACAAAAAGATGGACAAGCCTGCCTGGCACTCAAGAATTCCTATCCCTTGGGTAATGAGAGCTCGAAGCCGAGGAAGGAGTACTCAGTGATAAAAAATAATGTTCTCCTAGTCAAAAGTCACCTAAATGGATACCATGCCAATGATCGCCAGAAAATCAAGCGACTTGCACTAGCAAGAAGCTCGACAGAAGGTCACTCATGTTTTAGATGAAATCTCCTTTCAGTCTATCTATTGAAGAGTTTGAGCCTCCTAAAAGTTTTCTCCCCTAAAATTCAAGATCTATGATGAGAAAATTGATCCTATCAAGCATGTTAGGTAATATTTATAGGTGAAAATGCTGTGAAATAATAATGAAGGATTAATGTAAGGAATATTCCCCTCTAATCTTTGAGGAATTAACCAAAAGTTCTTTGAAAAGCTTTCATGCCAATTGATAGACTCCTTCAAGAAACTGGTAAAGTCTTTCATGACCAGATTCATTGCCAGCAGCACCCATCCCAAGCATATGGATTCACTTATGACAATGAAGAAAAAGGACCAGGAACCACTTCGTGAGTAAGCCATAAGGTATTGGTAGGTATATAATGAGGAAAAGGACTACACTTATCTAGTAACGATGGCATCCTTTAAAATTGTTCTATCGAGAAGTTCCATTCTTTACTAATCACTTTCAAAGTGGAAGGTCATCATAATCGATGATGTCATGTCAAGGATTGAAAAATATACTAAGGTTGAAGACATAATGACAAGAGTTGTTCAGGACGAAGAGTGAAAAAAGGTCCACCAATAGGGATAAGGTGGGGGTAAAAAGGAATGCAGGCAGAAGGCAAAACAGGAAGCTGAAGGGGGCTAAGAAGAAGGATTTTGAAAAATAATTCAAGACAGTCAACACGGTGTTATCGAAACCGATCTACAAGATCTTTTACAATATCACATGTCAAAAAAATTTCAAGTATCCTGAGGAGATCTTCATCGATCTGAAGAAGAGGAATGATACACTAAAATGTGCATACCATAAAGGTGATGGTCACAGGACCGCAAAAGGCTATCAAATCCCACTTTGAGGAACCAATTTAGGTTGGTCACCCAAATGAAGACTTAGAGAAAAAGGAAGGAGAAATGTAACCTATGCGGGACTAGAGACCAGACAGCCTCCTAGACGATGACATGGGACAATAATTTGATGTAATCTATGAGAGCCCAAGAACAAATAACATCTTGGATGAATGTTTGGGTCGTAACTTCACGGTGATTCATGGTGCGTCAAACCCATACAAAATCAAGGGTAACACTCCCTATGATGGTGTCTAAGAAGATTACAACCATCCTAGAAGCCTTTCAACTTGACCTGGCGTAGCCCATTATGGGAAAATGCCAACGACTTGAAGATATTAGTTATATGAAGCACATTATTTTCAGTGAAGATGATTTGGTAGGAGTAATGACGTCCCGTCATGACACTCTTATCATCACTCTCACAGTTACTAATGAGGATGTAGAAAAGCTATTGATGGATCCGTGGAGATCTTCGGAAGTAATGTACCTTAAGATGTTCAAGTAGTTAAACTGTTTATAGAAGACCAACAGAAAGACATCGTTTCTCTTGTTATATTTATAGGAAGGAGGAAAGATTGTTCTCCCTATTTGGGTCGAATGGATCTCAAATCTTATTTATTTCCTCATGGTAGATATAGACTCGTAGTATAAAGCTATCATAGACAGAGTGGTTAAACACCATAATGATTGTACTTTCTACCTACCTCCAGAAGATAAAATGCATCATTGACGAGAGAGTCATGAAAATACGGGGGAACCAAGACTTGACTAGAAAATGTTTCATAATTGCTATTTGACCTAGGAAAAAGAAGAAAAGGGGGAAATTTGTAGACCTAGTGGAAGGATTTACACCCTCCAAATAGCTGTAAAAGTATGAGTGACCTAGTATTAAAGAAACTAGAGTTTCCCCTACTGATCATGTTATGGAACCCATTCAAGAGATAGTGTTTGACGATAATCATCCTGAAAATAAGTTTGAGAATGGTAGTTCACTCTCAAAAGAAGAGAATAAAGATTTGGTTGTTTTCCTCAAAACTAATTAAGATGTATATTTTGGAGACTATATAAGATGCTAGGAATAGATCCAGAAGTACAGTAGTATAAGCGCCATGGTATCCACTACATCCACTAGTGACTCAAAAGGACTGATGAGTCATGCTCGACAAGGACAAGGCTGTTGAGGAGGAAATGGGGAAAATTCTAAAGGCGCATTCCATAAAAGAAGTTCAATTCCCCAGTGAATGTCAAACCTAGTAATCATAAAGAAAAGAAAAGAGAAGTGGAGAGTCTGCATAGATTTCACTAACCTGATTGTGCATGCCCAAAGGATATCCCTTTACCAAGATAAATTAGTTTCTCGACGTCACAACTAACCATGAACATATGAGCTTCCTCATTACAGGGTACCATCAAATCCCTTTGTTCACACCCAAACAGGAAAATACTTCCTTCATCACAACGTAGGGTTTATATTTCTCCAGGGTGTTATCGTTCAGATTAAAAAACACCAGGGCGACCTACTAGAAGATTGTGATAAAGATGTTCAATGAGCAATTGAGAGACGTAATGGAGGTGTATATAGAGGACACACTTTTGAAAACCTTTGAAGTCCTTCATTATTAAAGGATGAAACTAAATAGGATGAAATGCTCCTTTGGAGTACAATCGGGAATGTTCCTTGGATACCTAGTCAGTTAAAGAGGTATCAAAGCAAACCCAAACTAGGTTGAAGCCATTAGGAAGGTGCACCCCCAAGACTGTGCATGATGTGAAAAAGTTAACTGGAATGCTAGCCGCCCTCAACCGTTTCATATTTCGATCCTTAAAAAAGTGTTAACCTTTCTCTCAAGCACTTACGAAATAAATAAAGGAAGTAATGAATGATGAAGGCATCAGGGCAATTGAATAAATAAATAGCTATTTCAAAAAACCATTACTTCTTACCATTTCTGACAATGGAGGTCCTTTGTATTTTTATTTAGGAGTGTCTAATAGCATTACAAGTTCAACCTCCGTTTATGAGAATAATGGGGTTCAGGATAAAATTTATTTTGCAAAAAAAAACTACATTGCTCGACGTTGAAAAAGAGATACAGGTTGTTAGAAAATATTTTATACATGTTGGTGATAACCTCCAAAAAGTTGAAACATGACTTTGAGGTGCGCATTATCATTATTCTAACCTTATTCCCTCTAAAAGCATTGCTCAGGAAGGCTTACTATAGACACCCTATCCTAGTACACCCTAGGTTCCTTATCCATCTCTTGACATCATCCTCCCTCTGTCAACCCTAGGTCCTACTCCAAGTATTAATCTAGAGGCCACCGAGAATTTTTGGGCGCCGTTCAACTCAAGTCAACTTTCAAACCAATGTAAATCTTAATGAAACCTCCCAAGTCTCCTAATCCCCTTTCCAACGGTCCATAATGTGCACTAATCGGCCTCATGGTTTGCAAAAATGATGCCTTTTACTCTGAGAACCGATTTAGAGGCAATTATGCGCTCCCATGCTCCATTTGACTCCAATAAACTACTTAACCTGAGAAAAGAGCAATGGAACCTCCTAGGGCTCTGAATTCTATTTCGAACGGTCCATACCATGCACAAATCGTCCTCATGATTCGTACAAGTGACTCATTTTACTTCGAAAGTGCATCGCATGCTCCTAGGTGCCATTTAACCTTAGTCAACTATCCAAACTGATTGAAGCTTAATGAAATCTCAAAAGTCTCTGAATTCCCTTTCCAACAGGTTGTTCCATGCATGAATCGACCTCATAGTTCACACGAATGACCCCTTTTACTCCGAAAATACCCCATCTAGAGACCTTTGGGTCTTTCCAAGTCCCATTTGACTCAAGTTAACTCCCGAAACTGAGAGTGACTTAATGAATTCTTGAAGATCTATGAATCCCCTTTCTAATGGTCCTAGACATGCTCGATTTGGACTAAGGATTTTCATTGTATGCTCAGTTTTTTGGAACCCCTGCCTATCAGCAGGGTGTACTATCCTTGCCTAGCAAGGCAAGCACTGTGCCAATAGGGAGGCCAGTGGCCATGCCGATCGGCACCTACCCCACATCCTAAAATTACATCATTTAAGGAGACCAAGGCCCCACTCGTAGGACACCTTTTTTCAAGCAATCACACCATTTTCTCGAAATCAGAGCATCATCATTCTAAAAAACTATTTTCCAACATTCCCTCCATTTCTCTTACCTCACTTTCCTACCACCTTCAGTTACTTACCAAACCCTACTCTACCACCCTTATACCACTATAAAATCATCCTACGTATCTACCAAGTTCAGTAGAAAAAGTCTTATAGGAGGTTTATTCCTACTCTTTTCTAATTTATTCATTTAGCATTATTTACTCACTTTATTTCCATTTTGATAACTTTTTAGTCTCACTTCACTATCTCACATAAACTAATATCCATTTAAATTATTAGTACTCACATAATCTACTTTCATAAAATCCAAAAGATAAAAAAAAGGTTTACTTGTAAACTCCAAGATAAAGACTTTCTAACTTTTTCACACATCTACACTTGGGCACACTTTCTTCAAAAATATTCAAAAAGGACTCTAAAATTTGGGTTTATGAGTTAAACCCCACCCCTATGATATATCGAACTACATGGACTTTGATGCCCCTTGGTCTATGTAGGTGTCCTGAGCCAATCCTGGGATTTAAGTCCTCTTTTTTCTATTTTATCCATTTATACTATATTATATTCATTATATGAGTCGTGAATTCCTATTTATTTGTGTCTTGTACGATATGCACATTCGTTTTCCTATAGAGATTCATGATTTGGCAACCACTCATATCATATGTTTATGTTATTTTTGGTACACTCCTCTCGATACTCCGCTTCGTCTTTCCCATGATGCGAATCAGATGATTTCCTTCTCACATTACTTATATTACACACATGTACACACACATCATACTTTGGAGAAAATAAGAATATTAACATAGCCCATAAGAGAACAAAAGGGCGGAATGCGTTCCTAACATATTTCCATTACGTAACATAGTCCCCGAACCCTCAATTAACTTGTTTTTATATGCATCAGTATGATGTTGATGTCGTTCTCTCGAGGCGGCTACATTTCTTTGGCCTATTTTGAGAAAAATAGGCCGGTGACTCCATTTCTTCCTGTTATCCCCTTTTGGTGATGACGGATTTTATATTCGAGGCAACCTGTGAAGATATTAGTGCGAGTGGAAAAAATAGGATCCCCGTATCCTCGAATCACCTGTATGCGCATGGTGGGGAAGAGAGGGAGACTTCTCCAGGTCTTCCCTCCCGTCATAATTTCAGGGCCGACCCGCATCGGAAGAATCCCACCCAATTAGCCACAGTGGCAACATCGTTGGGGATATTTTCATAGGACTAGACTATATTTTCACATAGGTGTCATTTATTTTCTCTCCTACCTTTATATATGCGTACATGTGCCTCCACTTATATTTTCTCCTTACTCTTATGCTTTCACCTTGTATATATCTCATTCTTATCATGATGATGATTTTTACCATGCTCTTTTTTTTACCACATGTATATATCACCACCTTGTCACATGCTTTACCTTTTGTTCACCTATATATGTTCACCATTGAGACGGATCCGAATATCAAGCTTCTTCAACATTTCAAGCCTCTACAAGGTTAATTTCGGTGAGATAGTATTTAAGTCCCTTTATAGTTCACTTAAAAGTGTTGGGATAATTTTTAAAAGAGGTTTGGAAAAGTTTCCAAAATATTTTATGTGTTGAGGAGTTGTTTTTCGTCAAAATAAATTTTCCAAGATCTAGTGTCGAAATTTTGAAATAAAAAATAAATTTATTTTTTTGCAATTTTTTCGTTCGATGCGACAAACTGGCTCGTTCAAGCGTTAACATTATCTCGCGTGAAGCTATCACGCATAGTTGTTCAAATGACATGTCTTTCTCATTAAAACGACATCCTGTTTCGTTCGAGCGATGCGCCGCTTTAATGTTTTTATAAATAACTCATTAAATGAGTCTATTTTTTGAGAAGAGACCCGAGTTTCAGACAATATGAAAAGCTGCAAACTGCATAAACATTTGTATCTTCCCCTTTAAGGTTTTAATCCATGTTTTCTATTCACAAAACATCCCAATATTTATGTGAATTGTTTTGGAACCCCAAATACGATTTTGCTAGAGTTACTCTTATAAGGAGGATAACCTACTGCTGATCTAGGTGCCACTTGAGCAAGGCACTGGGATGATGATTAATTACGTGTCATAGGGAGTACTCGTGGGTGTTCCTGGACTGACTGGACTGTGTGTCCTGGTGGATCTTCTGCAGTCGATTCATTGTTGTTTCATAACTGAGTGTTCTTGTGGGTTTTCTACGGATAACTCATTGCAGGTTTTGCTGGTAATCTTGTAAGTTGTAAAATACAAATTATTCGTGAAATAAAGGTTTTTTCCTTTCGAATATTTTTTCTTGAAAATTATTTTCCTTCGAATGCTTGTTATTTTTTATGATTTCGAATCACTTAGATGCATGAGTTAGGGTTTAACTAAAATTTGGAATTAATTGAATTAAGTCAATTTGAAAACACTAAAATTTTCCTCTACACTGCACAATTTTACAAATTGATATCAAAGCTTATTTAATAAGATCACCGCATTTTTAGCTATGTTTCACCCTTTTCTTACTTGTATATATCCCTCATTCTCACTTCACACACTCGCACTCGTATATTGTCTCACTTTTACTTACATGTCTCACACACCACCTATAGATTATTTATGCTTAGCTTCACTAGCTCACACCCTCACTTTGTTCCTCACTTGTATATATATTTATGATAACTTACACATATTTCACACACATATTGATTATCCATTCGTACTCTCATTAGCACACACTTCCACGTTTATTTTCTTATATATTCACATGCTTTTCACTCACACTATTCTCGTGTCGCTCTCTCACCTTGCACATATTCCTCCCTTATATATTCACATGTTCACACTTTATCACAATGCTTTATATAGTCTTCATGCTTGACGTATATACTTGTTATCTTTACTTTCCATGATTATCCCTCTTATCTCATGATATTTATATATTCTCCCTCGTAGTGGTAGTTTTCCTTTTACTTAGCATAACAAATTCTCCATAAGATACTGATTAAGACTTATGAATTTTTGCACACCACATCACCTGTGCATGGAAGTATTGACCAAAATTTTGTCCTGTACTCAGCGGTCACTTCATGATGGGTGTCGATCCTGTGGGATGTAGTTAACCTAATCGATATTATCGTTACCTTACATTGGCCTCATACCGTTGATATGTATTGAACGATGCCCACCCACATCTTACTGATTGACCGGACTCATGACGGGAGGTATATATCAGGGAAATCATTCACATACATCGAGTATATGAAATTCTCTCTCACACGTACCATCCCCACGAGGTATATCATAAGACAATTCATGCACACTCAGGTAAAATAAGTGGCTTGTCCAAACGTACCGATAAATGATTACCCTTATAGGCAAGAGTTATATAATGGAAGTAATGCGAAAGGGGGAACCCTTCAACTAACGCACCAAATGCATCAACCTTATAGAGGCGTCTTCCATAGGACACTCATATCTAGTTTGTCGGTTATAATGTGAACTCTGCCATAATTTTCGGTCTCCATACCGCCCGATTATAAAACTAAACCATGTTCGTGATCTTGGAACTAAGTCAAACCACGTATTACATCTTATACCCTATCTTTTTCCTAATCTCAAATCATGTTCGATAATTTTTCTTCATTTTAGGCAAATGTAATACAAGTGGAACCTAATAATAATAACCATCCATAGGATTTTCCCTTCTCCCTCTTTTTAAAATATACCAAAAACATATCTTCCCCTTTTCAAAGGAAAATACCTAAAATATTCCATTTTCCTTAAAAAATAAACCAAAAATCATTTTCCCTCTCAGGTTGATAGCATACCCAGATTTGTGTTTGGTGCCCTATTAGCTCTAATCTCCTGTCAAACAACCCTGAAGCTCTACTGCTTACTATGTTTCTTCCACTGAGTTTAAGATCTACCTTTGAAAGTTATTCATGGAGAATGTGAACCAGGATCCGAATGTTCAACCATATTTTATGACCATACAACCCAACTCAGTGTCAGACTGATAACCCTAAATATGGCCCTCTACCCAAATTATGCCTCTCAAAACACCCAACATATCTCCAATCTTAACCAACCCCTTCAAGGTTTGCCCATCATTTCTCCTACACCTCACGAGCTTTGTTGGTCAAGATATATCATTTCTCACCCGAGCATGTATTACCTTTCGTACCTAATCCGAGGGAGCATGCATGGAATTACCCACAGTTCTGGATTAGCTTTAGAGGTTTGGGCTGAAATTACCCACAAAGATGACTATCAGCTATGAAAGGTTCAGCAGTTTGTTTATGGAAGCCCAAAAGTGGGCTCGAGAATCATATGAATGTGTTGTGCCCATAGAAGAGACCATCTTGGATGACATCATACAGACCATATTAGATATGTTTAACTAGAAAGGGGAGATATTCAGCATCCTCAAGTTGCTCGTTATGCTGAAGCTTCGAGGCCATTTGGTCCCTTCATTCCATCACTTCCTTGCTGAGTGGGAAGCCTTGTTTGATTAAGCCATTGAAGTTATCAATTGCATCGATTTAGCATGGATACATGATATGATATCATCACTACTAGATAGGAGGACGACTTCAATAGCTTAGATGATGAATCAAACCATAGAGAAGACAACTTAATCACCCCTTTGAGTGGGATGATCTCTTTCGAGAAATTGTTAGGGGAAGTCAACACGGTGATTATTTAGAACAAAGTAGATGAAGTCATAAGGTTCTTATTCTTTGCTGACTCTGTTAAACACATGACTCGATTTTTGAAATATTACAAAGATCTAATTCACCAATTAGCTAGAATAGATAAAGGAAGGCACTACACCAAAACTGGCGATTGGTCACGGCCAAAATCCCTGACCAAACCTGTGGGTCGCGGACTTGGGCCGTGACCATTTTCGTGGGTCGCGGCCCAAGTCCGTGACCAAAAAATGGTCACGGCCTAGAGGGGTCACGGCAGATGGTCGCGGACTTAGGCCGTGACCCATGCCGTGACGGGTCGCGGCTCTAATCCGTGACCCATAACCGTGACAAATTGGTCGCGGCCAAAGTCCGCGACCCATGTGCGTGACAAAAAAAAATTAAAAAAATTGGTCGCGGCCCTTGTCCATGACCCACAACCGTGACAAATTGGTCGCGGCCAAAGTCCGCGACCCATGTGCGTGACAAAAAAAATTTTAAAAATTGGTCACAGTCCTTGTCCATGACCCACGACCGTGACAAATTGGTCGCGGCCAAAGTCCGCGACCCATGTGCGTGACAAAAAAAAATTAAAAAAATTGGTCACGGTCCTTGTCCATGACCCACGACCGTGACAAATTGGTCGCGGACTTTGGCCGCGACCCATGTGTGTGACAAAAAAAATTTTAAAAAAATTGGTCGCGGCCCTAATCCGCGACCCATTACCGTGACAAAAAATAAAAAAAATGGTCACGGACTTTGGCCGCGACCATTTTTAAGCGCGACAAAAAAAAATAAAAATGGTCATGGACAAAGTCCATGACCATATTTATCTGTAATTTAAAAAAAATGTATTTTTTTTGCCCAATCCTAAAATTGGGGTTCCTGTGAGTGCATCATCGGTTGCTACGAGGTGTTACAAATATTTATTATAGGCAAAACAATAAAAAAAAATCACAAATTGCGAATTGAGAATGTTGTTAATAAACAAATATATATACAAACTTAAAAATATTACACGTCTTAATAATTCACAGACCAAAAAAAAATTGGGCAGAGTTTCCTCTATTTTCTTGACATTCCAAAACCTGTAAATGAAAAACCTGCTTATTATAAAGCCCGCACGGCTATAAAATTCAACAATCAAATTATAAAAGCCCGCACGGCCATAAAACTAAACAATAAAAGCCTGCACGGCTATAACACATAAAAAATATTATCCTGAATATCCACAACATATAAATAATCATCATGTTGGAAACCATTGCCTCCTTCATTTGATCCACGTGCAAAAATCCTACAAATGATAGGATACAAAAAATAAAAGTATCAGTAACCAAGTAGTTTTACAAAAAAATTAATCAAGCTGAAAAATTGCATATATGAGTTAAAATTATCAGTAACCAAGTAGAAATATAAAAATTAAGTGTGGAAATAAGCAAATTACTGCCGTACTCTCAAACCGGGAGACCCGCGGCTGCGGGGTCAGTTCCTACGAGTTACATTGGTCCCGTGGGAGGTGTTGGTGCCACCCACGGGGCCGTTCGGGGGTTGTTTCGAGTTCTCACCCTCTAACGCCATGTTTTTAAGCCTAAGTGTGGAATTAAGCAAATTACCGTCGTACACTCAAACGGGGACACCCGCGGCTGCGGGCTCCGTTCCCACGAGTTACGTTGGTCCCGTGGGAGGTGTTGGTGCCACCCACGGGGCCGTTCGGGGGCTGTTTCGAGTTTTCACCCTCTAACGCCATGTTAAGCCTAAGTGTAGAAATAAGCAAATTACCGTCGTACTCTCAAACCGGGACACCCGCGGCTGCGGGGTCAGTTCCTACGAGTTACATTGGTCCCGTGGGAGGTGTTGGTGCCACCGATGGGGCCGTTCGGGGGCTGTTTCGAGTTCTCACCCTCTAACACCATGTTTTTAAGCCTAAGTGTCGAAATAAGCAAATTACCGTCGTACTCTCAAACAGGGACACCCGCGGCTGCGGGGTCAGTTCCTACGAGTTACGTTGGTCCCGTGGGAGGTGTTGCTGCCACCCACGGGGCCGTTCGGGGGCTGTTTCGAGTTCTCACCCTCTAACGCCATGTTTTCAAGCCTAAGTGTGGAAATAAGCAAATTATCGTCGTACTCTCAAACCGGGAGACCCGCGGCTGCGGGGTCCGTTCCCACGAGTTACGTTGGTCCCGTGGGAGGTGTTGGTGCCACCCACGGGACCGTTCGGGGGCTGTTTCGAGTTTTCACCCTCTAACGCCATGTTTTTAAGCCTAAGTGTGGAAATAAGCAAATTACGGTCGTACTCTCAAACCGGGACACCCGCGGCTACGGGGTCAGTTCCTACGAGTTACGTTGGTCCCGTGGGAGGTGTTGGTGCCACCCATGGGGCCGTTCGGGGGTTGTTTCGAGTTCTCACCCTCTAACGCCATGTTTTCAAGCCTAAGTGTGGAAATAAGCAAATTACCGTCGTACTCTCAAACCGGGAGACCCGCGGCTGCGGGGTCCGTTCCCACGAGTTACGTTGGTCCCGTGGGAGGTGTTGGTGCCACCCACGGGACCATTCGGGGGCTGTTTTGAGTTTTCACCCTCTAACGCCATGTTTTTAAGCCTAAGTGTGGAAATAAGCAAATTACGGTCGTACTCTCAAACCGGGACACCCGCGGCTGCGGGGTCAGTTCCTACGAGTTACGTTGGTCCCGTGGGAGGTGTTGGTGCAACCCACGGGGCCGTTCGGGGGCTGTTTCGAGTTCTCATCCTCTAACGCCATGTTTTCAAGCCTAAGTGTGGAAATAAGCAAATTACCGTCGTACTCTCAAACCGGGACACCCGCGGCTGCGGGGTCAGTTCCTACGAGTTACGTTGGTCCCGTGGGAGGTGTTGGTGCCACCCACGGGGCCGTTCGGGGGCTGTTTCGAGTTCTCACCCTCTAACGCCATGATTTTAAACCTAAGTGTGGAATTAAGCAAATTACCGTCGTACTCTCAAACGGGGACACCCGCGGCTGCGGGGTCCGTTCCCACGAGTTACGTTGGTCCCGTGGGAGGTGTTGGTGCCACCGACGGGGCCGTTCGGGGGCTGTTTCGAGTTTTCACCCTCTAACGCCATGTTAAGCCTAAGTGTAGAAATAAGCAAATTACCATCGTACTCTCAAACCGGGACACCCGCGGCTGCGGGGTCAGTTCCTACGAGTTACGTTGGTCCCGTGGGAGGTGTTGGTGCCACCCACGGGGCCGTTCGGAGGCTATTTCGAGTTCTCACCCTCTAACGCCATGTTTTTAAGCCTAAGTGTCGAAATAAGCAAATTACCGTCGTACTCTCAAACAGGGACACCCGCGGCTGCGGGGTCAGTTCCTACGAGTTACGTTGGTCCCGTGGGAGGTGTTGGTGCCACCCACGGGGCCATTCGGGGGCTGTTTCGAGTTCTCACCCTCTAACGCCACGTTTTCAAGCCTAAGTGTAGAAATAAGCAAATTATCGTCGTACTCTCAAACCGGGAGACCCGCGGCTGCGGGGTCCGTTCCCACGAGTTACGTTGGTCCCGTGGGAGGTGTTGGTGCCACCCACGGGACCGTTCGGGGGCTGTTTCGAGTTTTCACCCTCTAACGCCATGTTTTTAAGCCTAAGTGTGGAAATAAGCAAATTACGGTCGTACTCTCAAACCGGGACACCCGCGGCTGCGGGGTCAGTTCCTACGAGTTACGTTGGTCCCGTGGGAGGTGTTGGTGCCACCCACGGGGCCGTTCGGGGGCTGTTTCGAGTTCTCACCCTCTAACGCCATGTTTTTAAGCCTAAGTGTGGAATTAAGCAAATTACCGTCGTACTCTCAAACGGGGACACCCGTGGCGGCGGGGTCCATTCCCACGAGTTACGTTGGTCCCGTGGGAGGTGTTGGTGCCACCCACGGGGCCGTTCGGGGGCTGTTTCGAGTTTTCACCCTCTAACGCCATGTTAAGCCTAAGTGTAGAAATAAGCAAATTACCATCGTACTCTCAAACAGGGACACCCGCGGCTGCGGGGTCAGTTCCTACGAGTTACATTGGTCCCGTGGGAGGTGTTGGTGCCACCCACGGGGCCGTTCGGGGGCTGTTTCGAGTTCTCACCCTCTAACGCCATGTTTTTAAGCCTAAGTGTCGAAATAAGCAAATTACCGTCGTACTCTCAAACAGGGACACCCGCGGCTACGGGGTCAGTTCCTACGAGTTACGTTGGTCCCGTGGGAGGTGTTGGTGCCACCCACGGGGACGTTCGGGGGCTGTTTCAAGTTCTCACCCTCTAACGCCATGTTTTCAAGCCTAAGTGTGGAAATAAGCAAATTACCGTCGTACTCTCAAACCGGGAGACCCGCGGCTGCGGGGTCCGTTCCCACGAGTTACGTCGGTCCCGTGGGAGGTGTTGGTGCCACCCACGGGACCGTTCGGGGGCTGTTTCGAGTTTTCACCCTCTAACGCCATGTTTTTAAGCCTAAGTGTGGAAATAAGCAAATTACGGTCGTACTCTCAAACCGGGACACCCGCGGTTGCGGGGTCAGTTCCTACGAGTTACGTTGGTCCCGTGGGAGGTGTTGGTGCCACCCACGGGGCCGTTCGGGGGCTGTTTCGAGTTCTCACCCTCTAACGCCATGTTTTTAAACCTAAGTGTGGAAATAAGCAAATTACCGTCGTACTCTCAAACCGGGAGACCCGCGGCTGCGGGGTCCGTTCCCACGAGTTACGTTGGTCCCGTGGGAGGTGTTGGTGCCACCCACGAGGCCGTTCGGGGGCTGTTTCGAGTTCTCACCCTCTAAAGCCATGTTTTTAAGCCTAAGTGTAGAAATAAGCAAATTACCGTCGTACTCTCAAACCGGGTCACCCGCGGCTGCGGGGTCAGTTCCTACGAGTTACGTTGGTCCCGTGGGAGGTGTTGGTGCCACCCACGGGGCCGTTCGGTGGCTGTTTCGAGTTCTCACCCTCTAACGCCATGTTTTTAAGCCTAAGTGTGGAAATAAGCAAATTACCGTCGTACTCTCAAACCGGGACACCCGCGGCTGCGGGGTCAGTTCCTACGAGTTACGTTGGTCCCGTGGGAGGTGTTGGTGCCACCCACGGGGCCGTTCGGGGGCTGTTTCGAGTTCTCACCAAACGGGGACACCCGCGGCTGCGGGGTCCGTTCCCATGAGTTACGTTGGTCCCGTGGGAGGTGTTGGTGCCACCCACGGGGCCGTTCGGGGGCTGTTTCGAGTTTTCACCCTCTAACGCCATGTTAAGCCTAAGTGTAGAAATAAGCAAATTACCGTCGTACTCTCAAACCGGGACACCCGCGGCTGCGGGGTCAGTTCCTACGAGTTACATTGGTCCCGTGGGAGGTGTTGGTGCCACCCACGGGGCCGTTCGGGGGCTGTTTCGAGTTCTCACCCTCTAACGCCATGTTTTTAAGCCTAAGTGTCGAAATAAGCAAATTACCGTCGTACTCTCAAACAGGGACACCCGCGGCTGCGGGGTCAGTTCCTACGAGTTACGTTGGTCCCGTGGGAGGTGTTGGTGCCACCCACGGGGCCGTTCGGGGGCTGTTTCGAGTTCTCACCCTCTAACGCCATGTTTTCAAGCCTAAGTGTGGAAATAAGCAAATTATCGTCGTACTCTCAAACCGGGAGACCCGCGGCTGCGGGGTCCGTTCCCACGAGTTACGTTGGTCCCGTGGGAGGTGTTGGTGCCACCCACGGGACCGTTCGGTGGCTGTTTCGAGTTTTCACCCTCTAACGCCATGTTTTTAAGCCTAAGTGTGGAAATAAGCAAATTACGGTCGTACTCTCAAACCGGGACACCCGCGGCTGCGGGGTCAGTTCGTACGAATTACGTTGGTCCCGTGGGAGGTGTTGGTGCCACCCACGGGGCCGTTCGGGGGCTGTTTCGAGTTCTCACCCTCTAACGCCATGTTTTCAAGCCTAAGTGTGGAAATAAGCAAATTACCGTCGTACTCTCAAACCGGGACACCCGCGGCTACGGGGTCAGTTCCTACGAGTTACGTTTGTCCCGTGGGAGGTGTTGGTGCCACCCACGGGGCCGTTCGGGGGCTGTTTCGAGTTCTCACCCTCTAACACCATGTTTTTAAACCTAAGTGTGGAAATAAGCAAATTACCGTCGTACTCTCAAACCGGGAGACCCGCGGCTGCGGGGTCCGTTCCCACGAGTTACGTTGGTCCCGTGGGAGGTGTTGGTGCCACCCACGAGGCCGTTCGGGGGCTGTTTCGAGTTTTCACCCTCTAACGCCATGTTAAGCCTAAGTGTAGAAATAAGCAAATTACCGTCGTACTCTCAAACCGGGACACCCGCGGCTGCGGGGTCAGTTCCTACGAGTTACATTGGTCCCGTGGGAGGTGTTGGTGCCACCCACGGGGCCGTTCGGGGGCTGTTTCGAGTTCTCACCCTCTAACGCCATGTTTTTAAGCCTAAGTGTCGAAATAAGCAAATTACCGTCGTACTCTCAAACCGGGACTCCCGCGGCTGCGGGGTCAGTTCCTACGAGTTACGTTGGTCCCGTGGGAGGTGTTGGTGCCACCCACGGGGCCGTTCGGGGGCTGTTTCGAGTTCTCGCCCTCTAATGCTATGTTTTCAAGCCTAAGTGTGGAAATAAGCAAATTATCGTCGTACTCTCAAACCGGGACACCCGCGGCTGCGGGGTCAGTTCCTACGAGTTACGTTGGTCCCGTGGGAGGTGTTGGTGCCACCCACGGGGCCGTTCGGGGGCTGTTTCGAGTTTTCACCCTCTAACGCCATGTTAAGCCTAAGTGTGGAAATAAGCAAATTACCATCGTACTCTCAAACCGGGACACCCGCGGCTGCGGGGTCAGTTCCTACGAGTTACGTTGGTCCCGTGGGAGGTGTTGGTGCCACCCACGGGGCCGTTCGGGGGCTGTTTCGAGTTCTCACCAAACGGCGACACCCGCGGCTGCGGGGTCCGTTCCCATGAGTTACGTTGGTCCCGTGGGAGGTGCTGGTGCCACCCACGGGGCCGTTCGGGGGCTGTTTCGAGTTCTCACCCTCTAACGCCATGTTTTTAAGCCTAAGTGTCGAAATAAGCAAATTACCGTCGTACTCTCGAACCGGGACTCCCGCGGCTGCGGGGTCAGTTCCTACGAGTTACGTTGGTCCCGTGGGAGGTGTTGGTGCCACCCACGGGGCCGTTCGGGGGCTGTTTCGAGTTCTCGCCCTCTAATGCTATGTTTTCAAGCCTAAGTGTGGAAATAAGCAAATTATCGTCGTACTCTCAAACCGGGAGACCCGCGGCTGCGGGGTCCGTTCCCACGAGTTACGTTGGTCCCGTGGGAGGTGTTGGTGCCACCCACGAGGCCGTTCGTGGGCTGTTTCGAGTTCTCACCCTCTAACGCCATGTTTTTAAGCCTAAGTGTAGAAATAAGCAAATTACCGTCGTACTCTCAAACCGGGACACCCGCGGCTGCGGGGTCAGTTCCTACGAGTTACGTTGGTCCCGTGGGAGGTGTTGGTGCCACCCACGAGGCCGTTCGGGGGCTGTTTCGAGTTTTCACCCTCTAACGCCATGTTAAGCCTAAGTGTGGAAATAAGCAAATTACCGTCGTACTCTCAAACCGGGACACCCGCGGCTGCGGGGTCAGTTCCTACGAGTTACGTTGGTCCCGTGGGAGGTGTTGGTGCCACCCACGGGGCCGTTCGGGGGCTGTTTCGAGTTCTCACCAAACGGGGACACCCGCGGCTGCGGGGTCCGTTCCCATGAGTTACGTTGGTCCCATGGGAGGTGTTGGTGCCACCCACGGGGCCGTTCGGGGGCTGTTTCGAGTTTTCACCCTCTAACGCCATGTTAAGCCTAAGTGTAGAAATAAGCAAATTACCGTCGTACTCTCAAACCGGGACACCCGCGGCTGCGGGGTCAGTTCCTACGAGTTACATTGGTCCCGTGGGAGGTGTTGGTGCCACCCACGGGGCCGTTCGGGGGCTGTTTCGAGTTCTCACCCTCTAACGCCATGTTTTTAAGCCTAAGTGTCGAAATAAGCAAATTACCGTCGTACTCTCAAACAGGGACACCCGCGGCTGCGGGGTCAGTTCCTACGAGTTACGTTGGTCCCGTGGGAGGTGTTGGTGCCACCCACGGGGCCGTTCGGGGGCTGTTTCGAGTTCTCACCCTCTAACGCCATGTTTTCAAGCCTAAGTGTGGAAATAAGCAAATTATCGTCGTACTCTCAAACCGGGAGACCCGCGGCTGCGGGGTCCATTCCCACGAGTTACGTTGGTCCCGTGGGAGGTGTTGGTGCCACCCACGGGACCGTTCGGTGGCTGTTTCGAGTTTTCACCCTCTGACGCCATGTTTTTAAGCCTAAGTGTGGAAATAAGCAAATTACGGTCGTACTCTCAAACCGGGACACCCGCGGCTGCGGGGTCAGTTCGTACGAATTACGTTGGTCCCGTGGGAGGTGTTGGTGCCACCCACGGGGCCGTTCGGGGGCTGTTTCGAGTTCTCACCCTCTAACGCCATGTTTTCAAGCCTAAGTGTGGAAATAAGCAAATTACCGTCGTACTCTCAAACCGGGACACCCGCGGCTACGGGGTCAGTTCCTACGAGTTACGTTTGTCCCGTGGGAGGTGTTGGTGCCACCCACGGGGCCGTTCGGGGGCTGTTTCGAGTTCTCACCCTCTAACGCCATGTTTTTAAACCTAAGTGTGGAAATAAGCAAATTACCGTCGTACTCTCAAACCGGGAGACCCGCGGCTGCGGGATCCGTTCCCACGAGTTACGTTGGTCCCGTGGGAGGTGTTGGTGCCACCCACGAGGCCGTTCGGGGGCTGTTTCGAGTTTTCACCCTCTAACGCCATGTTAAGCCTAAGTGTAGAAATAAGCAAATTACCGTCGTACTCTCAAACCGGGACACCCGCGGCTGCGGGGTCAGTTCCTACGAGTTACATTGGTCCCGTGGGAGGTGTTGGTGCCACCCACGGGGCCGTTCGGGGGCTGTTTCGAGTTCTCACCCTCTAACGCCATGTTTTCAAGCCTAAGTGTGGAAATAAGCAAATTACCGTCATACTCTCAAACCGGGACACCCGCGGCTGCGGGGTCAGTTCCTACGAGTTACGTTGGTCCCGTGGGAGGAGTTGGTGCCACTCACGGGGCCGTTCGGGGGCTGTTTCGAGTTCTCACCCTCTAACGCCATGTTTTCAAGCCTAAGTGTAGAAATAAGCAAATTACCGTCGTACTCTCAAACCGGGACACCCGCGGCTTCGGGGCCAGTTCCTACGAGTTACGTTGTTCCCGTGGGAGGAGTTGGTGCCACTCACGGGGCCGTTCGGGGGCTGTTTCGAGTTCTCACCCTCTAACGCCATGTTTTTATGCCTAAGTGTGGAAATAAGCAAATTACCGTCGTACTCTCAAACCGGGACACCCGCGGCTGCGGGGTCAGTACCTACGAGTTACGTTGTTCCCGTGGGAGGTGTTGGTGCCACCCACGGGGCCGTTCGGGGGCTGTTTCGAGTTCTCACCCTCTAACGCCATGTTTTTATGCCTATGTGTCGAAATAAGCAAATTACCGTCGTACTCTCAAACCGGGAGACCCGCGGCTGTGCGATCAGTTCCTACGAGTTACGTTGATCCCGTGCGAGGTGTTGGTGCCACCCACGGGGCCGATCGGGGGCTGTTTCGAGTTCTCACCCTCTAACGCCATGTTTTCAAGCCTAAGTGTGGAAATAAGCAAATTACCGTCGTACTCTCAAACCGGGACACCCGCGGCTGCGGGGTTAGTTCCTACGAGTTACGTTGATCCCGTGGGAGGTGTTGGTGTCACTCACGGGGCCGTTCGGGGGCTGTTTCGAGTTCTCACCCTCTAACGCCATGTTTTTATGCCTATGTGTCGAAATAAGCAAATTACCGTCGTACTCTCAAACCGGGAGACCCGCGGCTGTGCGATCAGTTCCTACGAGTTACGTTGGTCCCGTGGGAGGTGTTGGTGCCACCCACGGGGCCGTTCGGGGGCAGTTTCGAGTTCTCGCCCTCTAATGCTATGTTTTCAAGTCTAAGTGTAGAAATAAGCAAATTATCGTCGTACTCTCAAACCGGGACACCCGCGGCTGCGGGGTCAGTTCCTACGAGTTACGTTGGTCCCGTGGGAGGAGTTGGTGCCACTCACGGGGCCGTTCGGGGGCTGTTTCGAGTTCTCACCCTCTAACGCCATGTTTTCAAGCCTAAGTGTAGAAATAAGCAAATTACCGTCGTACTCTCAAACCGGGACACCCGCGGCTTCGGGGCCAGTTCCTACGAGTTACGTTGTTCCCGTGGGAGGAGTTGGTGCCACTCACGGGGCCGTTCGGGGGCTGTTTCGAGTTCTCACCCTCTAACGCCATGTTTTTATGCCTAAGTGTGGAAATAAGCAAATTACCGTCGTACTCTCAAACCGGGACACCCGCGGCTGCGGGGTCAGTACCTACGAGTTACGTTGTTCCCGTGGGAGGTGTTGGTGCCACCCACGGGGCCGTTCGGGTGCTGTTTCGAGTTCTCACCCTCTAACGCCATGTTTTTATGCCTAAGTGTGGAAATAAGCAAATTACCGTCGTACTCTCAAACCATGACACCCGCGGCAGCGGGGTCAGTACCTACGAGTTACGTTGGTCCCGTGGGAGGTGTTGGTGCCACCCACGGGGCCGTTCGGGGGCTGTTTCGAGTTCTCACCCTCTAACGCCATGTTTTTAAGCCTAAGTGTGGAAATAAGCAAATTACGGTCATACTCTCAAACCGGGAGACCCGCGGCTGTGCGGTCAGTTCCTACGAGTTACGTTGGTCCCGTGGGAGGTGTTGGTGCCACCCACGGGGCCGTTCGGGGGCTGTTTCGAGTTTTCACCCTCTAACGCCATGTTAAGCCTAAGTGTAGAAATAAGCAAATTACCGTCGTACTCTCAAACCGGGACACCCGCGGCTGCGGGGTCAGTTCCTACGAGTTACATTGGTCCCGTGGGAGGTGTTGGGGCCACCCACGGGGCCGTTCGGGGGCTGTTTCGAGTTCTCACCCTCTAACGCCATGTTTTTAAGCCTAAGTGTCGAAATAAGCAAATTACGGTCATACTCTCAAACCGGGAGACCCGTGGCTGTGCGGTCAGTTCCTACGAGTTACGTTGATCCCGTGCGAGGTGTTGGTGCCACCCACGGGGCCGATCGGGGGCTGTTTCGAGTTCTCACCCTCTAACGCCATGTTTTTAAGCCTAAGTGTAGAAATAAGCAAATTACGGTCGTACTCTCAAACCGGGAGACTCGCGGCTGTGCGGTCAGTTCCTACGAGTTACGTTGGTCCCGTGCGAGGTGTTGGTGCCACCCACGGGGCCGTTCGGGGGCTGTTTCGAGTTCTCACCCTCTAACGCCATGTTTTCAAGCCTAAGTGTGGAAATAAGCAAATTACCGTCGTACTCTCAAACCGGGAGACCCGCGGCTGCGGGGTCCGTTCCCACGAGTTACTTTGGTCCCGTGGGAGGTGTTGGTGCCACCCACGGGACCGTTCGGGGGCTGTTTCGAGTTTTCACCCTCTAACGCCATGTTTTTAAGCCTAAGTGTGGAAATAAGCAAATTACGGTCGTACTCTCAAATCGGGACACCCGCGGCTGCGGGGTCAGTTCCTACGAGTTACGTTGGTCCCGTGGGAGGTGTTGGTGCCACCCACGGGGCCGTTCGGGGGCTGTTTCGAGTTCTCACCCTATAACGCCATGTTTTCAAGCCTAAGTGTGGAAATAAGCAAATTACCGTCGTACTCTCAAACCGGGACACCCGCGGCTGCGGGGTCAGTTCCTACGAGTTACGTTTGTCCCGTGGGAGGTGTTGGTGCAACTCACGGGGCCGTTCGGGGGCTGTTTCGAGTTCTCACCCTCTAACGCCATGTTTTTAAGCCTAAGTGTGGAAATAAGCAAATTATCGTCGTACTCTCAAACCGGGAGACCCGCGGCTGTGGGGTCAGTTCCTACCAGTTACGTTGGTCCCGTGGGAGGTGTTGGTGCCACTCACGGGGCCGTTCGGGGGCTGTTTCGAGTTCTCACCCTCTAACGCCATGTTTTTAAGGCTAAGTGTAGAAATAAGAAAATTACTGCCGTACTCTCAAACCGGGACACCCGCGGCTGCGGGGTCAGTACCTACGAGTTACGTTGTTCCCGTGGGAGGTGTTGGTGCCACCCACGGGGCCGTTCGGGGGCTGTTTCGAGTTCTCACCCTCTAACGCCATGTTTTTATGCCTAAGTGTCGAAATAAGCAAATTACCGTCGTACTCTCAAACCGGGAGACCCGCGGCTGTGCGGTCAGTTCCTACGAGTTACGTTGATCCCGTGCGAGGTGTTGGTGCCACCCACGGGGCCGATCGGGGGCTGTTTCGAGTTCTCACCCTCTAACGCCATGTTTTCAAGCCTAAGTGTGGAAATAAGCAAATTACCGTCGTACTCTCAAACCGGGACACCCGCGGCTGAGGGGTTAGTTCCTACGAGTTACGTTGATCCCGTGGGAGGTGTTGGTGTCACTCACGGGGCCGATCGGGGGCTGTTTCGAGTTCTCACCCTCTAACGCTATGTTTTTAAGCCTAAGTGTGGAAATAAGCAAATTACCGTCGTACTCTCAAACCGGGACACCCGCGGCTGCGGGGTCAGTTCCTACGAGTTACGTTGGTCCCGTGGGAGGTGTTGGTGCCACCCACGGGGCCGTTCGGGGGCTGTTTCGAGTTCTCGCCCTCTAATGCTATGTTTTCAAGCCTAAGTGTGGAAATAAGCAAATTATCGTCGTACTCTCAAACCGGGACACCCGCGGCTGCGGGGTCAGTTCCTACGAGTTACGTTGGTCCCGTGGGAGGTGTTGGTGCCACCCACGGGGCCGTTCGGGGGCTGTTTCGAGTTCTCGCCCTCTAATGCTATGTTTTCAAGCCTAAGTGTAGAAATAAGCAAATTATCGTCGTACTCTCAAACCGGGACACCCGCGGCTGCGGGGTCAGTTCCTACTAGTTACGTTGGTCCCGTGGGAGGTGTTGGTGCCACGCACGGGGCCGTTCGGGGGCTGTTTCGAGTTCTCACCCTCTAACGCCATGTTTTTATGCCTAAGTGTGGAAATAAGCAAATTACCGTCGTACTCTCAAACCGGGACACCCGCGGCTGCGGGGTCAGTACCTACGAGTGTTGGTGCCACCCACGGGGCCGTTCGGGGGCTGTTTCGAGTTCTCACCCTCTAACGCCATGGTTTTATGCCTAAGTGTGGAAATAAGCAAATTACCGTCGTACTCTCAAACCGGGACACCCGCGGCTGCGGGGTCAGTACCTACGAGTTACGTTGGTCCCGTGGGAGGTGTTGGTGCCACCCACGGGGCCGTTCGGGGGCTGTTTCGAGTTCTCGCCCTCTAATGCTATGTTTTCAAGCCTAAGTGTGGAAATAAGCAAATTACGGTCATACTCTCAAACCGAGAGACCCGCGGCTGTGCGGTCAGTTCCTACGAGTTACGTTGGTCCCGTGGGAGGTGTTGGTGCCACCCACGGGGCCGTTCGGGGGCTGTTTCGAGTTCTCGCCCTCTAACGCCATGTTTTCAAGCCTAAGTGTAGAAATAAGCAAATTACCGTCGTACTCTCAAACCGGGACACCCGCGGCTTCGGGGTCAGTTCCTACGAGTTACGTTGGTCCCGTGGGAGGTGTTGGTGCCACCCACGGGGCCGTTCGGGGGATGTTTTGAGTTCTCACCCTCAAACGCCATGTTTTCAAGCCTAAGTGTAGAAATAAGCAAATTACCGTCGTACTCTCAAACCGGGACACCCGCGGCTGCGGGGTTAGTTCCTACGAGTTACGTTGGTCCCGTGGGTGGTGTTGGTGCCACTCACGGGGCCGTTCGGGGGCTGTTTCGAGTTCTCACCCTCTAACGCTATGTTTTTAAGCCTAAGTGTGGAAATAAGCAAATTACCGTCGTACTCTCAAACCGGGACACCCGCGGCTGCGGGGTCAGTACCTACGAGTGTTGGTGCCACCCACGGGGCCGTTCGGGGGCTGTTTCGAGTTCTCACCCTCTAACGCCATGGTTTTATGCCTAAGTGTGGAAATAAGCAAATTACCGTCGTACTCTCAAACCGGGACTCCCGCGGCTGCGGGGTCAGTACCTACGAGTTACGTTGGTCCCGTGGGAGGTGTTGGTGCCACCCACGGGGCCGTTCGGGGGCTGTTTCGAGTTCTCGCCCTCTAATGCTATGTTTTCAAGCCTAAGTGTGGAAATAAGCAAATTACGGTCATACTCTCAAACCGAGAGACCCGCGGCTGTGCGGTCAGTTCCTACGAGTTACGTTGGTCCCGTGGGAGGTGTTGGTGCCACCCACGGGGCCGTTCGGGGGCTGTTTCGAGTTCTCGCCCTCAAACGCCATGTTTTCAAGCCTAAGTGTAGAAATAAGCAAATTACCGTCGTACTCTCAAACCGGGACACCCGCGGCTGCGGGGTGAGTTCCTACGAGTTACGTTGGTCCCGTGGGAGGTGTTGGTGCCACTCACGGGGCCGTTTGGAGGCTGTTTCGAGTACTCACCCTCTAACGCCATGTTTTTAAGCCTAAGTGTGGAAATAAGCAAATTATCGTCGTACTCTCAAACCGGGAGACCCGCGGCTGTGGGGTCAGTTCCTACCAGTTACGTTGGTCCCGTGGGAGGTGTTGATGCCACTCACGGGGCCGTTCGGGGGCTGTTTCGAGTTCTCACCCTCTAACGCTATGTTTTTAAGCCTAAGTGTGGAAATAAGCAAATTACCGTCGTACTCTCAAACCGGGACACCCGCTTCTGCGGGGTCAGTTTCTACGAGTTACGTTGCTCCCGTGGGAGGTGTTGGTGCCACCCACGGGGCCGTTCGGGGGCTGTTTCGAGTTCTCACCCTCTAATGCTATGTTTTCAAGCCTAAGTGTAGAAATAAGCAAATTATCGTCGTACTCTCAAACCGGGACACCCACGGCTGCGGGGTTAGTTCCTACGAGTTACGTTGGTCCCGTGGGAGGTGTTGGTGCCACCCACGGGGCCGTTTGGAGGTTTTTTCGAGTACTCACCCTCTAACGCCATGTTTTTATGCCTAAGTGTCGAAATAAGCAAATTACCGTCGTACTCTCAAACCGGGAGACCCGCGGCTGTGCGGTCAGTTCCTACGAGTTACGTTGATCCCGTGCGAGGTGTTGGTGCCACCCACGGGGCCGATCGGGGGCTGTTTCGAGTTCTCACCCTCTAACGCCATGTTTTCAAGCCTAAGTGTGGAAATAAGCAAATTACCGTCGTACTCTCAAACCGGGACACCCGCGGCTGCGGGGTCAGTACCTACGAGTTACGTTGGTCCCGTGGGAGGTGTTGGTGCCACCCACGGGGCCGTTCGGGGGCTGTTTCGAGTTCTCGCCCTCTAATGCTATGTTTTCAAGCCTAAGTGTGGAAATAAGCAAATTACGGTCATACTCTCAAACCGAGAGACCCGCGACTGTGCGGTCAGTTCCTACGAGTTACGTTGGTCCCGTGGGAGGTGTTGGTGCCACCCACGGGGCCGTTCGGGGGCTGTTTCGAGTTCTCGCCCTCTAACGCCATGTTTTCAAGCCTAAGTGTAGAAATAAGCAAATTACCGTCGTACTCTCAAACCGGGACACCCGCGGCTTCGGGGTCAGTTCCTACGAGTTACGTTGGTCCCGTGGGAGGTGTTGGTGCCACCCACGGGGCCGTTCGGGGGATGTTTTGAGTTCTCACCCTCAAACGCCATGTTTTCAAGCCTAAGTGTAGAAATAAGCAAATTACCGTCGTACTCTCAAACCGGGACACCCGCGGCTGCGGGGTTAGTTCCTACGAGTTACGTTGGTCCCGTGGGAGGTGTTGGTGCCACTCACGGGGCCGTTCGGGGGCTGTTTCGAGTTCTCACCCTCTAACGCTATGTTTTTAAGCCTAAGTGTGGAAATAAGCAAATTACCGTCGTACTCTCAAACCGGGACACCCGCGGCTGCGGGGTCAGTACCTACGAGTGTTGGTGCCACCCACGGGGTCGTTCGGGGGCTGTTTCGAGTTCTCACCCTCTAACGCCATGGTTTTATGCCTAAGTGTGGAAATAAGCAAATTACCGTCGTACTCTCAAACCGGGACTCCCGCGGCTGCGGGGTCAGTACCTACGAGTTACGTTGGTCCCGTGGGAGGTGTTGGTGCCACCCACGGGGCCGTTCGGGGGCTGTTTCGAGTTCTCGCCCTCTAATGCTATGTTTTCAAGCCTAAGTGTGGAAATAAGCAAATTACGGTCATACTCTCAAACCGAGAGACCCGCGGCTGTGCGGTCAGTTCCTACGAGTTACGTTGGTCCCGTGGGAGGTGTTGGTGCCACCCACGGGGCCGTTCGGGGGCTGTTTCGAGTTCTCGCCCTCAAACGCCATGTTTTCAAGCCTAAGTGTAGAAATAAGCAAATTACCGTCGTACTCTCAAACCGGGACACCCACGGCTGCGGGGTGAGTTCCTACGATTTACGTTGGTCCCGTGGGAGGTGTTGGTGCCACTCACGGGGCCGTTTGGAGGCTGTTTCGAGTACTCACCCTCTAACGCCATGTTTTTAAGCCTAAGTGTGGAAATAAGCAAATTATCGTCGTACTCTCAAACCGGGAGACCCGCGGCTGTGGGGTCAGTTCCTACCAGTTACGTTGGTCCCGTGGGAGGTGTTGATGCCACTCACGGGGCCGTTCGGGGGCTGTTTCGAGTTCTCACCCTCTAACGCTATGTTTTTAAGCCTAAGTGTGGAAATAAGCAAATTACCGTCGTACTCTCAAACCGGGACACCCGCGGCTGCGGGGTCAGTTTTTACGAGTTACGTTGCTCCCGTGGGAGGTGTTGGTGCCACCCACGGGGCCGTTCGGGGGCTGTTTCGAGTTCTCACCCTCTAATGCTATGTTTTCAAGCCTAAGTGTAGAAATAAGCAAATTATCGTCGTACTCTCAAACCGGGACACCCACGGCTGCGGGGTTAGTTCCTACGAGTTACGTTGGTCCCGTGGGAGGTGTTGGTGCCACCCACGGGGCCGTTTGGAGGCTGTTTCGAGTACTCACCCTCTAACGCCATGTTTTTAAGCCTAAGTGTGGAAATAAGCCAATTATCGTCGTACTCTCAAACCGGGAGACCCGCGGTTGTGGGGTCAGTTCCTAACAGTTACGTTGGTCCCGTGGGAGGTGTTGATGCCACTCACGGGGCCGTTCGGGGGCTGTTTCGAGTTCTCACCCTCTAACGCTATGTTTTTAAGCCTAAGTGTGGAAATAAGCAAATTACCGTCGTACTCTCAAACCGGGACACCCGCGGCTGCGGGGTCAGTTTCTACGAGTTACGTTGCTCCCGTGGGAGGTGTTGGTGCCACCCACGGGGCCGTTCGGGGGCTGTTTCGAGTTCTCACCCTCTAATGCTATGTTTTCAAGCCTAAGTGTAGAAATAAGCAAATTATCGTCGTACTCTCAAACTGGGACACCCACGGCTGCGGGGTTAGTTCCTACGAGTTACGTTGGTCCCGTGGGAGGTGTTGGTGCCACCCACGGGGCCGTTCGGGGGCTGTTTCGAGTTCTCGCCCTCTAATGCTATGTTTTCAAGCCTAAGTGTGGAAATAAGCAAATTATCGTCGTACTCTCAAACCGGGACACCCGCGGCTGCGGGGTCAGTTCCTACGAGTTACGTTGGTCCCGTGGGAGGTGTTGGTGCCACCCACGAGGCCGTTCGGGGGCTGTTTCGAGTTCTCGCCCTCTAATGCTATGTTTTCAAGCCTAAGTGTAGAAATAAGCAAATTATCGTCGTACTCTCAAACCGGGACACCCGCGGCTGCGGGGTCAGTTCCTACTAGTTACGTTGGTCCCGTGGGAGGTGTTGGTGCCACGCACGGGGCCGTTCGGGGGCTGTTTCGAGTTCTCACCCTCTAACGCCATGTTTTTATGCCTAAGTGTGGAAATAAGCAAATTACCGTCGTACTCTCAAACCGGGACACCCGCGGCTGCGGGGTCAGTACCTACGAGTGTTGGTGCCACCCACGGGGCCGTTCGGGGGCTGTTTCGAGTTCTCACCCTCTAACGCCATGGTTTTATGCCTAAGTGTGGAAATAAGCAAATTACCGTCGTACTCTCAAACCGGGACACCCGCGGCTGCGGGGTCAGTACCTACGAGTTACGTTGGTCCCGTGGGAGGTGTTGGTGCCACCCACGGGGCCGTTCGGGGGCTGTTTCGAGTTCTCGCCCTCTAATGCTATGTTTTCAAGCCTAAGTGTGGAAATAAGCAAATTACGGTCATACTCTCAAACCGAGAGACCCGCGGCTGTGCGGTCAGTTCCTACGAGTTACGTTGGTCCCGTGGGAGGTGTTGGTGCCACCCACGGGGCCGTTCGGGGGCTGTTTCGAGTTCTCGCCCTCTAACGCCATGTTTTCCAGCCTAAGTGTAGAAATAAGCAAATTACCGTCGTACTCTCAAACCGGGACACCCGCGGCTTCGGGGTCAGTTCCTACGAGTTACGTTGGTCCCGTGGGAGGTGTTGGTGCCACCCACGGGGCCGTTCGGGGGATGTTTTGAGTTCTCACCCTCAAACGCCATGTTTTCAAGCCTAAGTGTAGAAATAAGCAAATTACCGTCGTACTCTCAAACCGGGACACCCGCGGCTGCGGGGTTAGTTCCTACGAGTTACGTTGGTCCCGTGGGTGGTGTTGGTGCCACTCACGGGGCCGTTCGGGGGCTGTTTCGAGTTCTCACCCTCTAACGCTATGTTTTTAAGCCTAAGTGTGGAAATAAGCAAATTACCGTCGTACTCTCAAACCGGGACACCCGCGGCTGCGGGGTCAGTACCTACGAGTGTTGGTGCCACCCACGGGGCCGTTCGGGGGCTGTTTCGAGTTCTCACCCTCTAACGCCATGGTTTTATGCCTAAGTGTGGAAATAAGCAAATTACCGTCGTACTCTCAAACCGGGACTCCCGCGGCTGCGGGGTCAGTACCTACGAGTTACGTTGGTCCCGTGGGAGGTGTTGGTGCCACCCACGGGGCCGTTCGGGGGCTGTTTCGAGTTCTCGCCCTCTAATGCTATGTTTTCAAGCCTAAGTGTGGAAATAAGCAAATTACGGTCATACTCTCAAACCGAGAGACCCGCGGCTGTGCGGTCAGTTCCTACGAGTTACGTTGGTCCCGTGGGAGGTGTTGGTGCCACCCACGGGGCCGTTCGGGGGCTGTTTCGAGTTCTCGCCCTCAAACGCCATGTTTTCAAGCCTAAGTGTAGAAATAAGCAAATTACCGTCGTACTCTCAAACCGGGACACCCGCGGCTGCGGGGTGAGTTCCTACGAGTTACGTTGGTCCCGTGGGAGGTGTTGGTGCCACTCACAGGGCCGTTTGGAGGCTGTTTCGAGTACTCACCCTCTAACGCCATGTTTTTAAGCCTAAGTGTGGAAATAAGCAAATTATCGTCGTACTCTCAAACCGGGAGACCCGCGGCTGTGGGGTCAGTTCCTACCAGTTACGTTGGTCCCGTGGGAGGTGTTGATGCCACTCACGGGGCCGTTCGGGGGCTGTTTCGAGTTCTCACCCTCTAACGCTATGTTTTTAAGCCTAACTGTGGAAATAAGCAAATTACCGTCGTACTCTCAAACCGGGACACCCGCGGCTGCGGGGTCAGTTTCTACGAGTTACGTTGCTCCCGTGGGAGGTGTTGGTGCCACCCACGGGGCCGTTGGGGGGCTGTTTCGAGTTCTCACCCTCTAATGCTATGTTTTCAAGCCTAAGTGTAGAAATAAGCAAATTATCGTCGTACTCTCAAACCGGGACACCCACGGCTGCGGGGTTAGTTCCTACGAGTTACGTTGGTCCCGTGGGAGGTGTTGGTGCCACCCACGGGGCCGTTTGGAGGTTGTTTCGAGTACTCACCCTCTAACGCCATGTTTTTATGCCTAAGTGTCGAAATAAGCAAATTACCGTCGTACTCTCAAACCGGGAGACCCGCGGCTGTGCGGTCAGTTCCTACGAGTTACGTTGATCCCGTGCGAGGTGTTGGTGCCACCCACGGGGCCGATCGGGGGCTGTTTCGAGTTCTCACCCTCTAACGCCATGTTTTCAAGCCTAAGTGTGGAAATAAGCAAATTACCGTCGTACTCTCAAACCGGGACACCCGCGGCTGAGGGGTTAGTTCCTACGAGTTACGTTGATCCCGTGGGAGGTGTTGGTGTCACTCACGGGGCCGATCGGGGGCTGTTTCGAGTTATCACCCTCTAACGCTATGTTTTTAAGCCTAAGTGTGGAAATAAGCAAATTACCGTCGTACTCTCAAACCGGGACACCCGCGGCTGCGGGGTCAGTTCCTACGAGTTACGTTGGTTCCGTGGGAGGTGTTGGTGCCACCCACGGGGCCGTTCGGGGGCTGTTTCGAGTTCTCGCCCTCTAATGCTATGTTTTCAAGCCTAAGTGTGGAAATAAGCAAATTATCGTCGTACTCTCAAACCGGGACACCCGCGGCTGCGGGGTCAGTTCCTACGAGTTACGTTGGTCCCGTGGGAGGTGTTGGTGCCACCCACGGGGCCGTTCGGGGGCTGTTTCGAGTTCTCGCCCTCTAATGCTATGTTTTCAAGCCTAAGTGTAGAAATAAGCAAATTATCGTCGTACTCTCAAACCGGGACACCCGCGGCTGCGGGGTCAGTTCCTACGAGTTACGTTGGTCCCGTGGGAGGTGTTGGTGCCACGCACGGGGCCGTTCGGGGGCTGTTTCGAGTTCTCACCCTCTAACGCCATGTTTTTATGCCTAAGTGTGGAAATAAGCAAATTACCGTCGTACTCTCAAACCGGGACACCCGCGGCTGCGGGGTCAGTACCTACGAGTGTTGGTGCCACCCACGGGGCCGTTCGGGGGCTGTTTCGAGTTCTCACCCTCTAACGCCATGGTTTTATGCCTAAGTGTGGAAATAAGCAAATTACCGTCGTACTCTCAAACCGGGACACCCGCGGCTGCGGGGTCAGTACCTACGAGTTACATTGGTCCCGTGGGAGGTGTTGGTGCCACCCACGGGGCCGTTCGGGGGCTATTTCGAGTTCTCGCCCTCTAATGCTATGTTTTCAAGCCTAAGTGTGGAAATAAGCAAATTACGGTCATACTCTCAAACCGAGAGACCCGCGACTGTGCGGTCAGTTCCTACGAGTTACGTTGGTCCCGTGGGAGGTGTTGGTGCCACCCACGGGGCCGTTCGGGGGCTGTTTCGAGTTCTCGCCCTCTAACGCCATGTTTTCAAGCCTAAGTGTAGAAATAAGAAAATTACCGTCGTACTCTCAAACCGGGACACCCGCGGCTTCGGGGTCAGTTCCTACGAGTTACGTTGGTCCCGTGGGAGGTGTTGGTGCCACCCACGGGGCCGTTCGGGGGATGTTTTGAGTTCTCACCCTCAAACGCCATGTTTTCAAGCCTAAGTGTAGAAATAAGCAAATTACCGTCGTACTCTCAAACCGGGACACCCGCGGCTGCGGGGTTAGTTCCTACGAGTTACGTTGGTCCCGTGGGAGGTGTTGGTGCCACTCACGGGGCCGTTCGGGGGCTGTTTCGAGTTCTCACCCTCTAACGCTATGTTTTTAAGCCTAAGTGTGGAAATAAGCAAATTACCGTCGTACTCTCAAACCGGGACACCCGCGGCTGCGGGGTCAGTACCTACGAGTGTTGGTGCCACCCACGGGGCCGTTCGGGGGCTGTTTCGAGTTCTCACCCTCTAACGCCATGGTTTTATGCCTAAGTGTGGAAATAAGCAAATTACCGTCGTACTCTCAAACCGGGACTCCCGCGGCTGCGGGGTCAGTACCTACGAGTTACGTTGGTCCCGTGGGAGGTGTTGGTGCCACCCACGGGGCCGTTCGGGGGCTGTTTCGAGTTCTCGCCCTCTAATGCTATGTTTTCAAGCCTAAGTGTGGAAATAAGCAAATTACGGTCATACTCTCAAACCGAGAGACCCGCGGCTGTGCGGTCAATTCCTACGAGTTACGTTGGTCCCGTGGGAGGTGTTGGTGCCACCCACGGGGCCGTTCGGGGGCTGTTTCGAGTTCTCGCCCTCAAACGCCATGTTTTCAAGCCTAAGTGTAGAAATAAGCAAATTACCGTCGTACTCTCAAACCGGGACACCCGCGGCTGCGGGGTGAGTTCCTACGATTTACGTTGGTCCCGTGGGAGGTGTTGGTGCCACTCACGGGGCCGTTTGGAGGCTGTTTCGAGTACTCACCCTCTAACGCCATGTTTTTAAGCCTAAGTGTGGAAATAAGCAAATTATCGTCGTACTCTCAAACCGGGAGACCCGCGGCTGTGGGGTCAGTTCCTACCAGTTACGTTGGTCCCGTGGGAGGTGTTGATGCCACTCACGGGGCCGTTCGGGGGCTGTTTCGAGTTCTCACCCTCTAACGCTATGTTTTTAAGCCTAAGTGTGGAAATAAGCAAATTACCGTCGTACTCTCAAACCGGGACACCCGCGGCTGCGGGGTCAGTTTTTACGAGTTACGTTGCTCCCGTGGGAGGTGTTGGTGCCACCCACGGGGCCGTTCGGGGGCTGTTTCGAGTTCTCACCCTCTAATGCTATGTTTTCAAGCCTAAGTGTAGAAATAAGCAAATTATCGTCGTACTCTCAAACCGGGACACCCACGGCTGCGGGGTTAGTTCCTACGAGTTACGTTGGTCCCGTGGGAGGTGTTGGTGCCACCCACGGGGCCGTTTGGAGGCTGTTTCGAGTACTCACCCTCTAACGCCATGTTTTTAAGCCTAAGTGTGGAAATAAGCCAATTATCGTCGTACTCTCAAACCGGGAGACCCGCGGTTGTGGGGTCAGTTCCTACCAGTTACGTTGGTCCCGTGGGAGGTGTTGATGCCACTCACGGGGCCGTTCGGGGGCTGTTTCGAGTTCTCACCCTCTAACGCTATGTTTTTAAGCCTAAGTGTGGAAATAAGCAAATTACCGTCGTACTCTCAAACCGGGACACCCGCGGCTGCGGGGTCAGTTTCTACGAGTTACGTTGCTCCCGTGGGAGGTGTTGGTGCCACCCACGGGGCCGTTCGGGGGCTGTTTCGAGTTCTCACCCTCTAATGCTATGTTTTCAAGCCTAAGTGTAGAAATAAGCAAATTATCGTCGTACTCTCAAACTGGGACACCCACGGCTGCGGGGTTAGTTCCTACGAGTTACGTTGGTCCCGTGGGAGGTGTTGGTGCCACCCACGGGGCCGTTCGGGGGCTGTTTCGAGTTCTCGCCCTCTAATGCTATGTTTTCAAGCCTAAGTGTGGAAATAAGCAAATTATCGTCGTACTCTCAAACCGGGACACCCGCGGCTGCGGGGTCAGTTCCTACGAGTTACGTTGGTCCCGTGGGAGGTGTTGGTGCCACCCACGAGGCCGTTCGGGGGCTGTTTCGAGTTCTCACCCTCTAACGCCATGTTTTTAAGCCTAAGTGTAGAAATAAGCAAATTACCGTCGTACTCTCAAACCGGGACACCCGCGGCTGCGGGGTTAGTTCCTACGAGTTACGATGGTCCCGTGGGAGGTGTTGGTGCCACCCACGGGGCCGTTTGGAGGCTGTTTCGAGTACTCACCCTCTAACGCCATGTTTTTAAGCCTAAGTGTGGAAATAAGCAAATTATCGTCGTACTCTCAAATCGGGAGACCCGCGGCTGTGGGGTCAGTTCCTACCAGTTATGTTGGTCCCATGGGAGGTGTTGGTGCCACCCACGGGGCCGTTCGGGGGCTGTTTCGAGTTCTCACCCTCTAAAGCTATGTTTTTAAACATAAGTGTGGAAATAAGCAAATTACCGTCGTACTCTCAAACCGGGACACCCGCGGCTGCGGGGTCAGTTCCTACGAGTTACGTTGGTCCCGTGGGAGGTGTTGGTGCCACCCACGGGGCCGTTCGGGGGTTGTTTCGAGTTCTCACCCTCTAACGCCATGTTTTTAAGCCTAAGTGTGGAATTAAGCAAATTACCGTCGTACTCTCAAACGGGGACACCCGCGGCTGCGGGGTCCGTTCCCACGAGTTACGTTGGTCCCGTGGGAGGTGTTGGTGCCACCCACGGGGCCGTTCGGGGGCTGTTTCGAGTTCTCACCCTCTAACGCCATGTTAAGCCTAAGTGTAGAAATAAGCAAATTACCGTCGTACTCTCAAACCGGGACACCCGCGGCTGCGGGGTCAATTCCTATGAGTTACATTGGTCCCGTGGGAGGTGTTGGTGCCACCCACGGGCCGTTCGGGGGCTGTTTCGAGTTCTCACCCTCTAACGCTATGTTTTTAAGCCTAAGTGTAGAAATAAGCAAATTACCGTCGTACTCTCAAACCGGGACACCCGCGGCTGCGAGGTCAGTTTCTACGAGTTACGTTGGTCCCGTGGGAGGTGTTGGTGCCACTCACGGGGCCGTTCGGGGGCTGTTTCGAGTTCTCACCCTCTAACGCTATGTTTTCAAGCCTAAGTGTGGAAATAAGCAAATTACCGTCGTACTCTCAAACCGGGACACCCGCGGCTGCGGGGTCAGTTCCTACGAGTTACGTTGGTCCCGTGGGAGGTGTTGGTGCCACCCACGGGACCGTTCGGGGGCTGTTTCGAGTTTTCACCCTCTAACGCCATGTTTTTAAGCCTAAGTGTGGAAATAAGCAAATTACGGTCATACTCTCAAACCGAGAGACCCGCGGCTGTGCGGTCAGTTCCTACGAGTTACGTTGGTCCCGTGGGAGGTGTTGGTGCCACCCACGGGGCCGTTCGGGGGCTGTTTCGAGTTCTCGCCCTCAAACGCCATGTTTTCAAGCCTAAGTGTAGAAATAAGCAAATTACCGTCGTACTCACAAACCGGGACACCCGCGGCTGCGGGGTGAGTTCCTACGAGTTACGTTGGTCCCGTGGGAGGTGTTGGTGCCACTCACGGGGCCGTTTGGAGGCTGTTTCGAGTACTCACCCTCTAACGCCATGTTTTTAAGCCTAAGTGTGGAAATAAGCAAATTATCGTCGTACTCTCAAACCGGGAGACCCGCGGCTGTGGGGTCAGTTCCTACCAGTTACGTTGGTCCCGTGGGAGGTGTTGATGCCACTCACGGGGCCGTTCGGGGGCTGTTTCGAGTTCTCACCCTCTAACGCTATGTTTTTAAGCCTAAGTGTGGAAATAAGCAAATTACCGTCGTACTCTCAAACCGGGACACCCGCGGCTGCGGGGTCAGTTTCTACGAGTTACGTTGCTCCCGTGGGAGGTGTTGGTGCCACCCACGGGGCCGTTCGGGGGCTGTTTCGAGTTCTCACCCTCTAATGCTATGTTTTCAAGCCTAAGTGTAGAAATAAGCAAATTATCGTCGTACTCTCAAACCGGGACACCCACGGCTGCGGGGTTAGTTCCTACGAGTTACGTTGGTCCCGTGGGAGGTGTTGGTGCCACCCACGGGGCCGTTTGGAGGTTGTTTCGAGTACTCACCCTCTAACGCCATGTTTTTATGCCTAAGTGTCGAAATAAGCAAATTACCGTCGTACTCTCAAACCGGGAGACCCGCGGCTGTGCGGTCAGTTCCTACGAGTTACGTTGATCCCGTGCGAGGTGTTGGTGCCACCCACGGGGCCGATCGGGGGCTGTTTCGAGTTCTCACCCTCTAACGCCATGTTTTCAAGCCTAAGTGTGGAAATAAGCAAATTACCGTCGTACTCTCAAACCGGGACACCCGCGGCTGAGGGGTTAGTTCCTACGAGTTACGTTGATCCCGTGGGAGGTGTTGGTGTCACTCACGGGGCCGATCGGGGGCTGTTTCGAGTTATCACCCTCTAACGCTATGTTTTTAAGCCTAAGTGTGGAAATAAGCAAATTACCGTCGTACTCTCAAACCGGGACACCCGCGGCTGCGGGGTCAGTTCCTACGAGTTACGTTGGTCCCGTGGGAGGTGTTGGTGCCACCCACGGGGCCGTTCGGGGGCTGTTTCGAGTTCTCGCCCTCTAATGCTATGTTTTCAAGCCTAAGTGTGGAAATAAGCAAATTATCGTCGTACTCTCAAACCGGGACACCCGCGGCTGCGGGGTCAGTTCCTACGAGTTACGTTGGTCCCGTGGGAGGTGTTGGTGCCACCCACGGGGCCGTTCGGGGGCTGTTTCGAGTTCTCGCCCTCTAATGCTATGTTTTCAAGCCTAAGTGTAGAAATAAGCAAATTATCGTCGTACTCTCAAACCGGGACACCCGCGGCTGCGGGGTCAGTTCCTACGAGTTACGTTGGTCCCGTGGGAGGTGTTGGTGCCACGCACGGGGCCGTTCGGGGGCTGTTTCGAGTTCTCACCCTCTAACGCCATGTTTTTATGCCTAAGTGTGGAAATAAGCAAATTACCGTCGTACTCTCAAACCGGGACACCCGCGGCTGCGTGGTCAGTACCTACGAGTGTTGGTGCCACCCACGGGGCCGTTCGGGGGCTGTTTCGAGTTCTCACCCTCTAACGCCATGGTTTTATGCCTAAGTGTGGAAATAAGCAAATTACCGTCGTACTCTCAAACCGGGACACCCGCGGCTGCGGGGTCAGTACCTACGAGTTACATTGGTCCCGTGGGAGGTGTTGGTGCCACCCACGGGGCCGTTCGGGGGCTGTTTCGAGTTCTCGCCCTCTAATGCTATGTTTTCAAGCCTAAGTGTGGAAATAAGCAAATTACGGTCATACTCTCAAACCGAGAGACCCGCGACTGTGCGGTCAGTTCCTACGAGTTACGTTGGTCCCGTGGGAGGTGTTGGTGCCACCCACGGGGCCGTTCGGGGGCTGTTTCGAGTTCTCGCCCTCTAACGCCATGTTTTCAAGCCTAAGTGTAGAAATAAGCAAATTACCGTCGTACTCTCAAACCGGGACACCCGCGGCTTCGGGGTCAGTTCCTACGAGTTACGTTGGTCCCGTGGGAGGTGTTGGTGCCACCCACGGGGCCGTTCGGGGGATGTTTTGAGTTCTCACCCTCAAACGCCATGTTTTCAAGCCTAAGTGTAGAAATAAGCAAATTACCGTCGTACTCTCAAACCGGGACACCCGCGGCTGCGGGGTTAGTTCCTACGAGTTACGTTGGTCCCGTGGGAGGTGTTGGTGCCACTCACGGGGCCGTTCGGGGGCTGTTTCGAGTTCTCACCCTCTAACGCTATGTTTTTAAGCCTAAGTGTGGAAATAAGCAAATTACCGTCGTACTCTCAAACCGGGACACCCGCGGCTGCGGGGTCAGTACCTACGAGTGTTGGTGCCACCCACGGGGCCGTTCGGGGGCTGTTTCGAGTTCTCACCCTCTAACGCCATGGTTTTATGCCTAAGTGTGGAAATAAGCAAATTACCGTCGTACTCTCAAACCGGGACTCCCGCGGCTGCGGGGTCAGTACCTACGAGTTACGTTGGTCCCGTGGGAGGTGTTGGTGCCACCCACGGGGCCGTTCGGGGGCTGTTTCGAGTTCTCGCCCTCTAATGCTATGTTTTCAAGCCTAAGTGTGGAAATAAGCAAATTACGGTCATACTCTCAAACCGAGAGACCCGCGGCTGTGCGGTCAGTTCCTACGAGTTACGTTGGTCCCGTGGGAGGTGTTGGTGCCACCCACGGGGCCGTTCGGGGGCTGTTTCGAGTTCTCGCCCTCAAACGCCATGTTTTCAAGCCTAAGTGTAGAAATAAGCAAATTACCGTCGTACTCTCAAACCGGGACACCCGCGGCTGCGGGGTGAGTTCCTACGATTTACGTTGGTCCCGTGGGAGGTGTTGGTGCCACTCACGGGGCCGTTTGGAGGCTGTTTCGAGTACTCACCCTCTAACGCCATGTTTTTAAGCCTAAGTGTGGAAATAAGCAAATTATCGTCGTACTCTCAAACCGGGAGACCCGCGGCTGTGGGGTCAGTTCCTACCAGTTACGTTGGTCCCGTGGGAGGTGTTGATGCCACTCACGGGGCCGTTCGGGGGCTGTTTCGAGTTCTCACCCTCTAACGCTATGTTTTTAAGCCTAAGTGTGGAAATAAGCAAATTACCGTCGTACTCTCAAACCGGGACACCCGCGGCTGCGGGGTCAGTTTTTACGAGTTACGTTGCTCCCGTGGGAGGTGTTGGTGCCACCCACGGGGCCGTTCGGGGGCTGTTTCGAGTTCTCACCCTCTAATGCTATGTTTTCAAGCCTAAGTGTAGAAATAAGCAAATTATCGTCGTACTCTCAAACCGGGACACCCGCGGCTGCGGGGTCAGTTCCTACGAGTTACGTTGGTCCCGTGGGAGGTGTTGGTGCCACCCACGAGGCCGTTCGGGGGCTATTTCGAGTTCTCACCCTCTAACGCCATGTTTTTAAGCCTAAGTGTAGAAATAAGCAAATTACCGTCGTACTCTCAAACCGGGACACCCGCGGCTGCGGGGTTAGTTCCTACGAGTTACGATGGTCCCGTGGGAGGTGTTGGTGCCACCCACGGGGCCGTTTGGAGGCTGTTTCGAGTACTCACCCTCTAACGCCATGTTTTTAAGCCTAAGTGTGGAAATAAGCAAATTATCGTCGTACTCTCAAATCGGGAGACCCGCGGCTGTGGGGTCAGTTCCTACCAGTTATGTTGGTCCCATGGGAGGTGTTGGTGCCACCCACGGGGCCGTTCGGGGGCTGTTTCGAGTTCTCACCCTCTAAAGCTATGTTTTTAAACCTAAGTGTGGAAATAAGCAAATTACCGTCGTACTCTCAAACCGGGACACCCGCGGCTGCGGGGTCAGTTCCTACGAGTTACGTTGGTCCCGTGGGAGGTGTTGGTGCCACCCACGGGGCCGTTCGGGGGTTGTTTCGAGTTCTCACCCTCTAACGCCATGTTTTTAAGCCTAAGTGTGGAATTAAGCAAATTACCGTCGTACTCTCAAACGGGGACACCCGCGGCTGCGGGGTCCGTTCCCACGAGTTACGTTGGTCCCGTGGGAGGTGTTGGTGCCACCCACGGGGCCGTTCGGGGGCTGTTTCGAGTTCTCACCCTCTAACGCCATGTTAAGCCTAAGTGTAGAAATAAGCAAATTACCGTCGTACTCTCAAACCGGGACACCCGCGGCTGCGGGGTCAATTCCTATGAGTTACATTGGTCCCGTGGGAGGTGTTGGTGCCACCCACGGGCCGTTCGGGGGCTGTTTCGAGTTCTCACCCTCTAACGCTATGTTTTTAAGCCTAAGTGTAGAAATAAGCAAATTACCGTCGTACTCTCAAACCGGGACACCCGCGGCTGCGAGGTCAGTTTCTACGAGTTACGTTGGTCCCGTGGGAGGTGTTGGTGCCACTCACGGGGCCGTTCGGGGGCTGTTTCGAGTTCTCACCCTCTAACGCTATGTTTTCAAGCCTAAGTGTGGAAATAAGCAAATTACCGTCGTACTCTCAAACCAGGACACCCGCGGCTGCGGGGTCAGTTTCTACGAGTTACGTTGGTCCCGTGGGAGGTGTTGGTGCCACCCACGGGGCCGTTCGGGGGCTGTTTCGAGTTCTCGCCCTCTAATGCTATGTTCTCAAGCCTAAGTGTGGAAATAAGAAAATTACCGTCGTACTCTCAAACCGGGACACCCGCGGCTGCGGGGTCAGTACCTACGAGTTACGTTGGTCCCGTGGGAGGTGTTGGTGCCACCCACGGGGCTGTTCGGTGGCTGTTTCGAGTTCTCACCCTCTAACGCCATGTTTTTAAACCTAAGTGTGGAAATAAGAAAATTACGGTCGTACTCTCAAACCGGGAGACCCGCGGCTGTGCGGTCAGTTCCTACGAGTTACGTTGGTCCCGTGTGAGGTGTTGGTGCCACCCACGGGGCCGTTCGGGGGCTGTTTCGAGTTCTCACCCTCTAACGCCATGTTTTTAAGCCTAAGTGTGGAAATAAGCAAATTACCGTCGTTCTCTCAAACCGGGACACCCGCGGCTGCGGGGTCAGTTCCTACGAGTTACGTTGGTCCCGTGGGAGGTGTTGGTGCCACCCACGGGACCGTTCGGGGGCTGTTTCGAGTTCTCACCCTCTAACGCCATGTTTTTAAGCCTAAGTGTGGAAATAAGCAAATTACCGTCGTACTCTCAAACCGGGACACCCGCGGCTGCGGGGTCCGTTCCCACGAGTTACGTTGGTCCCGTGGGAGGTGTTGGTGCCACCCACGGGACCGTTCGGGGGCTGTTTCGAGTTTTCACCCTCTAACGCCATGTTTTTAAGCCTAAGTGTGGAAATAACCAAATTACCGTCGTACTCTCAAACCGGGACACCCGCGGCTGTGGGGTCAGTTCCTACGAGTTACGTTGGTCCCGTGGGAGGTGTTGGTGCCACCCACGGGGCCGTTCGGGGGCTGTTTCGAGTTCTCACCCTCTAACGCCATGTTTTCAAGCCTAAGTGTGGAAATAAGCAAATTACCGTCGTACTCTCAAACCGGGACACCCGCGGCTGCGGGGTCAGTTCCTACGAGTTACGTTGGTCCCGTGGGAGTTGTTGGTGCCACCCACGGGGCCGTTCGGGGGCTGTTTCGAGTTCTCACCCTCTAACGCTATGTTTTTAAACCTAAGTGTGGAAATAAGCAAATTACCGTCGTACTCTCAAACCGGGACACCCGCGGCTGCGGGGTCAGTTCCTACGAGTTACGTTGGTCCCGTGGGAGGTGTTGGTGCCACCCACGGGGCCGTTCGGGGGCTGTTTCGAGTTCTCACCCTCTAACGCCATGTTTTCAAGCCTAAGTGTAGAAATAAGCAAATTACCGTCGTACTCTCAAACCGGGACACCCGCGGCTTCGGGGTCAGTTCCTACGAGTTACGTTGGTCCCGTGGGAGGTGTTGGTGCCACTCACGGGGCCGTTCGGGGGCTGTTTCGAGTTCTCACCCTCTAACGCTATGTTTTTAAGCCTAAGTGTGGAAATAAGCAAATTACCGTCGTACTCTCAAACCGGGACACCCGCGGCTGCGAGGTCAGTTTCTACGAGTTACGTTGGTCCCGTGGGAGGTGTTGGTGCCACCCTCGGGGCCGTTCGGGGGCTGTTTCGAGTTCTCACCCTCTAATGCTATGTTTTTAAGCCTAAGTGTAGAAATAAGCAAATTATCGTCGTACTCTCAAACCGGGACACCCGCGGCTGCGAGGTTAGTTCCTACGAGTTACGTTGGTCCCGTGGGAGCTGTTGGTGCCACCCACGGGGCCGTTCGGGGGCTGTTTCGAGTTCTCACCCTCTAACGCTATGTTTTTAAGCCTAAGTGTGGAAATAAGCAAATTATCGTCGTACTCTCAAACCGGGACACCCGCGGCTGCGGGGTTAGTTCCTACGAGCTACGTTGGTCCCGTGGGAGGTGTTGGTGCCACCCACGGGGCCGTTCGGGGGCTGTTTCGAGTTCTCACCCTCTAACGCTATGTTTTTAAGCCTAAGTGTGGAAATAAGCAAATTACCGTCGTACTCTCAAACCGGGACACCCGCGGCTGCGGGGTCAGTTCCTACGAGTTACGTGGTCCCGTGGGAGGTGTTGGTGCCACCCACGGGGCCGTTCGGGGGCTGTTTCGAGTTCTCGCCCTCTAACGCCATGTTTTCAAGCCTAAGTGTCGAAATAAGCAAATTACCGTCGTACTCTCAAACCGGGACTCCCGCGGCTGCGGGGTCAGTTCCTACGAGTTACGTTGGTCCCGTGGGAGGTGTTGGTGCCACCCACGGGGCCGTTCGGGGGCTGTTTTGAGTTCTCGCCCTCTAACGCCATGTTTTCAGCCTAAGTGTCGAAATAAGCAAATTATCGTCGTACTCTCAAACCGGGACACCCGCGGCTGCGGGGTCAGTTCCTACGAGTTACGTTGGTCCCGTGGGAGGTGTTGGTGCCACCCACGGGGCCGTTCGGGGGCTGTTTCGAGTTCTCACCCTCTAACGCTATGTTTTTATGCCTAAGTGTGGAAATAAGCAAATTACCGTCATACTCTCAAACCGGGACACCCGCGGCTGCGGGGTCAGTACCTACGAGTTACGTTGTTCTCGTGGAGGTGTTGGTGCCACCCACGGGCTGTTCGGGGGCTGTTTCGAGTTCTCGCCCTCTATACGCCATGTTTTTAAGCCTAAGTGTAGAAATAAGCAAATTACGGTCGTACTCTCAAACCGGGAGACCCGCGGCTGTGCGGTCAGTTCCTACGAGTTACGTTGGTCCCGTGCGAGGTGTTGGTGCCACCCACGGGGCCGTTCGGGGGCTGTTTCGAGTTCTCACCCTCTAACGCCATGTTTTTAAGCCTAAGTGTGGAAATAAGCAAATTACCGTCGTACTCTCAAACCGGGACACCCGCGGCTGCGGGGTCAGTTCCTACGAGTTACGTTGGTCCCGTGGGAGGTGTTGGTGCCACCCACGGGGCCGTTCGGGTGCTGTTTCGAGTTCTCACCCTCTAACGCCATGTTTTCAAGCCTAAGTGTAGAAATAAGCAAATTACCGTCGTACTCTCAAACCGGGACACCCGCGGCTTCGGGGTCAGTTCCCACGAGTTACGTTGGTCTCGTGGGAGGTGTTGGTGCCACCCACGGGGCCGTTCGGGGGCTGTTTTGAGTTCTCACCCTCTAACGCCATGTTTTCAAGCCTAAGTGTAGAAATAAGCAAATTACCGTCGTACTCTCAAACCGGGACACCCGCGGCTGCGGGGTCAGTTTCTACGAGTTACGTTGGTCCCGTGGGAGGTGTTGGTGCCACTCACGGGGCCGTTCGGGGGCTGTTTTGAGTTCTCACCCTCTAACGCTATGTTTTTAAGCCTAAGTGTGGAAATAAGCAAATTACCGTCGTACTCTCAAACCGGGACACCCGCGGCTGCGAGGTCAGTTTCTACGAGTTACGTTGGTCCCGTGGGAGGTGTTGGTGCCACCCTCGGGGCCGTTCGGGGGCTGTTTCGAGTTCTCGCCCTCTAATGCTATGTGTTCAAGCCTAAGTGTAGAAATAAGCAAATTATCGTCGTACTCTCAAACCGGGACACCCGCGGATGCGGGGTTAGTTCCTACGAGTCACGTTGGTCCCGTGGGAGGTGTTGGTGCCACTCAAGGGGCCGTTCGGGGGCTGTTTCGAGTTCTCACCCTCTAACGCTATGTTTTTAAGCCTAAGTGTTGAAATAAGCAAATTACCGTCGTACTCTCAAACCGGGACACCCGCGGCTGCGAGGTCAGTTTCTACGAGTTACGTTGGTCCCGTGGGAGGTGTTGGTGCCACCCTCGGGGCCGTTCGGGGGCTGTTTCGAGTTCTCACCCTCTAATGCTATGTTTTCAAGCCTAAGTGTAGAAATAAGCAAATTATCGTCGTACTCTCAAACCGGGACACCCGCGGCTGCGGGGTTAGTTCCTACGAGCTACGTTGGTCCCGTGGGAGGTGTTGGTGCCACTCACGGGGCCGTTCGGGGGCTGTTTCGAGTTCTCACCCTCTAACGCCATGTTTTCAAGCCTAAGTGTAGAAATAAGCAAATTACCGTCGTACTCTCAAACCGGGACACCCGCGGTTGCGGGGGTCAGTTTCTACGAGTTACGTTGGTCCCGTGGGAGGTGTTGGTGCCACTCACGGGGCCGTTCGGGGGCTGTTTCGAGTTCTCACCCTCTAACGCTATGTTTTTAAGCCTAAGTGTGGAAATAAGCAAATTACCGTCGTACTCTCAAACCGGGACACCCGTGGCTGCGAGGTCAGTTTCTACGAGTTACGTTGGTCCCGTGGGAGGTGTTGGTGCCACCCTCGGGGCCGTTCGGGGGCTGTTTCGAGTTCTCACCCTCTAATGCTATGTTTTCAAGCCTAAGCGTAGAAATAAGCAAATTATCGTCGTACTCTCAAACCGGGACACCCGCGGCTGCGGGGTTAGTTGCTACGAGCTACGTTGGTCCCGTGGGAGGTGTTGGTGCCACCCACGGGGCCGTTCGGGGGCTGTTTCGAGTTCTCACCCTCTAACGCTATGTTTTTAAGCCTAAGTGTGGAAATAAGCAAATTACCGTCGTACTCTCAAATCGGGACTCCCGCGGCTGCGGGGTCAGTTCCTACGAGTTACGTTGGTCCCGTGGGAGGTGTTGGTGCCACCCACGGGGCCGTTCGGGGGCTGTTTCGAGTTCTCGCCCTCTAATGCTATGTTTTCAAGCCTAAGTGTGGAAATAAGCAAATTATCGTCGTACTCTCAAACCGGGACACCCGCGGCTGCGGGGTCAGTTCCTACGAGTTACGTTGGTCCCGTGGGAGGTGTTGGTGCCACCCACGGGGCCGTTCGGGGGCTGTTTCGAGTTCTCACCCTCTAACGCCATGTTTTTATGCATAAGTGTGGAAATAAGCAAATTACCGTCGTACTCTCAAACCGGGACACCCGCGGCTGCGGGGTCAGTACCTACGAGTTACGTTGTTCCCGTGGGAGGTGTTGGTGCCACCCACGGGGCTGTTCGGGGGCTGTTTCGAGTTCTCACCCTCTAACGCCATGTTTTTAAGCCTAAGTGTAGAAATAAGCAAATTGCGGTCGTACTCTCAAACCGGGAAACCCGCGGCTGTGCGGTCAGTTCCTACGAGTTACGTTGGTCCCGTGCGAGGTGTTGGTGCCACCCACGGGGCCGTTCGGGGGCTGTTTCGAGTTCTCACCCTCTAACGCCATGTTTTTAAGCCTAAGTGTGGAAATAAGCAAATTACCGTCGTACTCTCAAACCGGGACACCCGCGGCTGCGGGGTCAGTTCCTACGAGTTACATTGGTCCCGTGGGAGGTGTTGGTGCCACCCACGGGGCCGTTCGGGGGTTGTTTCGAGTTCTCACCCTCTAACGCCATGTTTTCAAGCCTAAGTGTGGAAATAAGCAAATTATCGTCGTACTCTCAAACCGGCACACCCGCGGCTGCGGGGTCAGTTCCTACGAGTTACGTTGGTCCCGTGGGAGGTGTTGGTGCCACCCACGGGGCCGTTCGGGGGCTGTTTCGAATTCTCACCCTCTAACGCCATGTTTTTATGCCTAAGTGTGGAAATAAGCAAATTACCGTCGTACTCTCAAACCGGGACACCCGCGGCAGCGGGGTCAGTACCTACGAGTTACGTTGTTCCCGTGGGAGGTGTTGGTGCCACCCACGGGGCTGTTCGGGGGCTGTTTCGAGTTCTCACCCTCTAACGCCATGTTTTTAAGCCTAAGTGTAGAAATAAGCAAATTACGGTCGTACTCTCAAACTGGTAGACCCGCGGCTGTGCGGTCAGTTACTACGAGTTACGTTGGTCCCGTGCTAGGTGTTGGTGCCACCCACGGGGCCGTTCGGGGGTTGTTTCGAGTTCTCACCCTCTAACGCCATGTTTTTAAGCCTAAGTGTGGAAATAAGCAAATTACCGTCGTACTCTCAAACCGGGACACCCGCGGCTGCGGGGTCAGTTCCTACGAGTTACGTTGGTCCCGTGGGAGGTGTTGGTGCCACCCACGGGGCCGTTCGGGGGCTGTTTCGAGTTCTCACCCTCTAACGCCATGGTTTCAAGCCTAAGTGTAGAAATAAGCAAATTACCGTCGTACTCTCAAACCGGGACACCCGCGACTTCGGGGTCAGTTCCTACGAGTTACGTTGGTCCCGTGGGAGGTGTTGGTGCCACCCACGGGGCCGTTCGGGGGCTGTTTTGAGTTCTCACCCTCTAACGCCATGTTTTCAAGCCTAAGTGTAGAAATAAGCAAATTACCGTCGTACTCTCAAACCGGGATACCCGCGGCTGCGGGGTCAGTTTCTACGAGTTACGTTGGTCCCGTGGGAGGTGTTGGTGCCACTCACGGGGCCGTTCGGGGGCTGTTTCGAGTTCTCACCCTCTAACGCTATGTTTTTAAGCCTAAGTGTGGAAATAAGCAAATTACCGTCGTAGTCTCAAACCGGGACACCCGCGGCTGCGAGGTCAGTTTCGACGAGTTACGTTGGTCCCGTGGGAGGTGTTGGTGCCACCCTCGGGGCCGTTCGGGGGCTGTTTCGAGTTCTCACCCTCTAATGCTATGTTTTCAAGCCTAAGTGTAGAAATAAGCAAATTATCGTCGTACTCTCAAACCGGGACACCCGCGGCTGCGGGGTTAGTTCCTACGAGCTACGTTGGTCCCGTGGGAGGTGTTGGTGCCACTCACGGGGCCGTTCGGGGGCTGTTTCGAGTTCTCACGCTCTAACGCTATGTTTTTAAGCCTAAGTGTGGAAATAAGCAAATTACCGTCGTACTCTCAAACCGGGACACCCGCGGCTGCGGGGTCAGTTTCTACGAGTTACGTTGGTCCCGTGGGAGGTGTTGGTGCCACCCACGGGGCCGTTCGGGGGCTGTTTCGAGTTCTCACCCTCTAATGCTATGTTTTCAAGCCTAAGTGTAGAAATAAGCAAATTATCGTCGTACTCTCAAACCGGGAGATCCGCGGCTGCGGGGTTAGTTCCTACGAGTTACGTTGGTCCCGTGGGAGGTGTTGGTGCCACCCACGGGGCCGTTCGGGGGCTGTTTCGAGTTCTCACCCTCTAACGCTATGTTTTTAAGCCTAAGTGTGGAAATAAGCAAATTACCGTCGTACTCTCAAACCGGGACTCCCGCGGCTGCGGGGTCAGTTCCTACGAGTTACGTTGGTCCCGTGGGAGGTGTTGGTGCCACCCACGGGGCCGTTCGGGGGCTGTTTCGAGTTCTCGCTCTCTAATGCTATGTTTTCAAGCCTAAGTGTGGAAATAAGCAAATTATCGTCGTACTCTCAAACTGGGACACCCACGGCTGCGGGGTTAGTTCCTACGAGTTACGTTGGTCCCGTGGGAGGTGTTGGTGCCACCCACGGGGCCGTTCGGGGGCTGTTTCGAGTTCTCACCCTCTAACGCCATGTTTTCAAGCCTAAGTGTGGAAATAAGCAAATTATCGTCGTACTCTCAAACCGGCACACCCGCGGCTGCGGGGTCAGTTCCTACGAGTTACGTTGGTCCCGTGGGAGGTGTTGGTGCCACCCACGGGGCCGTTCGGGGGCTGTTTCGAATTCTCACCCTCTAACGCCATGTTTTTATGCCTAAGTGTGGAAATAAGCAAATTACCGTCGTACTCTCAAACCGGGACACCCGCGGCAGCGGGGTCAGTACCTACGAGTTACGTTGTTCCCGTGGGAGGTGTTGGTGCCACCCACGGGGCTGTTCGGGGGCTGTTTCGAGTTCTCACCCTCTAACGCCATGTTTTTAAGCCTAAGTGTAGAAATAAGCAAATTACGGTCGTACTCTCAAACTGGTAGACCCGCGGCTGTGCGGTCAGTTACTACGAGTTACGTTGGTCCCGTGCTAGGTGTTGGTGCCACCCACGGGGCCGTTCGGGGGTTGTTTCGAGTTCTCACCCTCTAACGCCATGTTTTTAAGCCTAAGTGTGGAAATAAGCAAATTACCGTCGTACTCTCAAACCGGGACACCCGCGGCTGCGGGGTCAGTTCCTACGAGTTACGTTGGTCCCGTGGGAGGTGTTGGTGCCACCCACGGGGCCGTTCGGGGGCTGTTTCGAGTTCTCACCCTCTAACGCCATGGTTTCAAGCCTAAGTGTAGAAATAAGCAAATTACCGTCGTACTCTCAAACCGGGACACCCGCGACTTCGGGGTCAGTTCCTACGAGTTACGTTGGTCCCGTGGGAGGTGTTGGTGCCACCCACGGGGCCGTTCGGGGGCTGTTTTGAGTTCTCACCCTCTAACGCCATGTTTTCAAGCCTAAGTGTAGAAATAAGCAAATTACCGTCGTACTCTCAAACCGGGATACCCGCGGCTGCGGGGTCAGTTTCTACGAGTTACGTTGGTCCCGTGGGAGGTGTTGGTGCCACTCACGGGGCCGTTCGGGGGCTGTTTCGAGTTCTCACCCTCTAACGCTATGTTTTTAAGCCTAAGTGTGGAAATAAGCAAATTACCGTCGTAGTCTCAAACCGGGACACCCGCGGCTGCGAGGTCAGTTTCGACGAGTTACGTTGGTCCCGTGGGAGGTGTTGGTGCCACCCTCGGGGCCGTTCGGGGGCTGTTTCGAGTTCTCACCCTCTAATGCTATGTTTTCAAGCCTAAGTGTAGAAATAAGCAAATTATCGTCGTACTCTCAAACCGGGACACCCGCGGCTGCGGGGTTAGTTCCTACGAGCTACGTTGGTCCCGTGGGAGGTGTTGGTGCCACTCACGGGGCCGTTCGGGGGCTGTTTCGAGTTCTCACGCTCTAACGCTATGTTTTTAAGCCTAAGTGTGGAAATAAGCAAATTACCGTCGTACTCTCAAACCGGGACACCCGCGGCTGCGGGGTCAGTTTCTACGAGTTACGTTGGTCCCGTGGGAGGTGTTGGTGCCACCCACGGGGCCGTTCGGGGGCTGTTTCGAGTTCTCACCCTCTAATGCTATGTTTTCAAGCCTAAGTGTAGAAATAAGCAAATTATCGTCGTACTCTCAAACCGGGAGATCCGCGGCTGCGGGGTTAGTTCCTACGAGTTACGTTGGTCCCGTGGGAGGTGTTGGTGCCACCCACGGGCCGTTTGGAGGCTGTTTCGAGTACTCACCCTCTAACGCCATGTTTTTAAGCCTAAGTGTGGAAATAAGCAAATTATCGTCGTACTCTCAAACCGGGAGATCCGCGGCTGTGGGGTCAGTTCCTACCAGTTACGTTGGTCCCGTGGGAGGTGTTGGTGCCACTCACGGGGCCGTTCGGGGGCTGTTTCGAGTTCTCACCCTCTAACGCTATGTTTTTAAGCCTAAGTGTGGAAATAAGCAAATTACCGTCGTACTCTCAAACCGGGACACCCGCGGCTGCGGGGTCAGTTTCTACGAGTTACGTTGGTCCCGTGGGAGGTGTTGGTGCCACCCACGGGGCCGTTCGGGGGCTGTTTCGAGTTCTCACCCTCTAATGCTATGTTTTCAAACCTAAGTGTAGAAATAAGCAAATTATCGTCGTACTCTCAAACCGAGACACCCGCGGCTGCGGGGTTAGTTCCTACGAGTTACGTTGGTCCCGTGGGAGGTGTTGGTGCCACCCACGGGGCCGTTTGGAGGCTGTTTCGAGTACTCACCCTCTAACGCCATCTTTTTAAGCCTAAGTGTGGAAATAAGCAAATTATCGTCGTACTCTCAAACCGGGAGACCCGCGGCTGTGGGGTCAGTTCCTACCAGTTACGTTGGTCCCGTGGGAGGTGTTGGTGCCACCCACGGGGCCGTTCGGGGGCTGTTTCGAGTTTTCACCCTCTAACGCCATGTTTTTAAGCCTAAGTGTGGAAATAAGCAAATTATCGTCGTACTCTCAAACCGGGAGACCCGCGGCTGTGGGGTCAGTTCCTACCAGTTACGTTGGTCCCGTGGGAAGTGTTAGTGCCACCCACGGGGCCGTTCGGGGGCTGTTTCGAGTTCTCACCCTCTAACGCCATGTTTTTAAGCCTAAGTGTAGAAATAAGCAAATTACTGCCGTACTCTCAAACCGGGAGACCCGCGGCTGCGGGGTCAGTTCCTACGAGTTACGTTGGTCCCGTGGGAGGTGTTGGTGCCACCCACGGTGCCGTTCGGGGGCTGTTTCGAGTTCTCACCCTCTAACGCCATGTTTTTAAGCGTAAGTGTGGAATTAAGCAAATTACCATCGTACTCTCAAACGGGGACACCCGCGGCTGCGGGGTCAGTTCCTACGAGTTACGTTGGTCCCGTGGGAGGTGTGGTGCCACCCACGGGGCCGTTCGGGGGTTGTTTCGAGATTTCACCCTCTAACACCATGTTAAGCCTAAGTATAGAAATAAGCAAATTACCGTCGTACTCTCAAACCGGGACACCCGCGGCTGCGGGGTCAGTTCCTACGAGTTACATTGGTCCCGTGGGAGGTGTTGGTGCCACCCACGGGGCCGTTCGGGGGCTGTTTCGAGTTCTCACCCTCTAACGCCATGTTTTTAAGCCTAAGTGTCGAAATAAGCAAATTACCGTCGTACTCTCAAACAGGGACACCCGCGGCTGCGGGGTCAGTTCCTACGAGTTACGTTGGTCCCGTGGGAGGTGTTGGTGCCACCCACGGGGCCGTTCGGGGGCTGTTTCGAGTTCTCACCCTCTAACGCCATGTTTTCAAGCCTAAGTGTGGAAATAAGCAAATTATCGTCGTACTCTCAAACCGGGAGACCCGCGGCTGCGGGGTCCGTTCCCACGAGTTACGTTGGTCCCGTGGGAGGTGTTGGTGCCACCCACGGGACCGTTCGGGGGCTGTTTCGAGTTTTCACCCTCTAACGCCATGTTTTTAAGCCTAAGTGTGGAAATAAGCAAATTACGGTCGTACTCTCAAACCGGGACACCCGCGGCTGCGGGGTCAGTTCCTACGAGTTACGTTGGTCCCGTGGGAGGTGTTGGTGCCACCCACGGGGCCGTTCGGGGGCTGTTTCGAGTTCTCACCCTCTAACGCCATGTTTTCAAGCCAAGTGTGGAAATAAGCAAATTACCGTCGTACTCTCAAACCGGGAGACCCGCGGCTGCGGGGTCCGTTCCCACGAGTTACGTTGGTCCCGTGGGAGGTGTTAGTGCCACCCACGGGACCGTTAGGGGCTGTTTCGAGTTTTCACCCTCTAACGCCATGTTTTTAAGCCTAAGTGTGGAAATAAGCAAATTACCGTCGTACTCTCAAACCGGGACACCCGCGGCTGCGGGGTCAGTTCCTACGAGTTACGTTGGTCCCGTGGGAGGTGTTGGTGCCACCCACGGGGCCGTTCGGGGGCTGTTTCGAGTTCTCACCCTCTAACGCCATGTTTTCAAGCCTAAGTGTGGAAATAAGCAAATTACCGTCGTACTCTCAAACCGGGACACCCGCGGCTGCGGGGTCAGTTCCTACGAGTTACGTTGGTCCCGTGGGAGGTGTTGGTGCCACCCACGGGGCCGTTCGGGGGCTGTTTCGAGTTCTCACCCTCTAACGCTATGTTTTTAAACCTAAGTGTGGAAATAAGCAAATTACTGTCGTACTCTCAAACCGGGAGACCCGCGGCTGCGGGGTCCGTTCCCACGAGTTACGTTGGTCCCGTGGGAGGTGTTGGTGCCACCCACGAAGCCGTTCGGGTGCTGTTTCGAGTTTTCACTCTCTAACGCTATGTTAAGCCTAAGTGTAGAAATAAGCAAATTACCGTCGTACTCTCAAACCGGGACACCCGCGGCTGCGGGGTCAGTTCCTACGAGTTACATTGGTCCCGTGGGAGGTGTTGGTGCCACCCACGGGGCCGTTCGGGGGCTGTTTCGAGTTCTCACCCTCTAACGCCATGTTTTTAAGCCTAAGTGTAGAAATAAGTAAATTACTGCCGTACTCTCAAACCGAGAGACCCGCGGCTGCGGGGTCAGTTCCTACGAGTTACGTTGGTCCCGTGCGAGGTGTTGGTGCCACCCACGGGGCCGTTCGGGGGCTGTTTCGAGTTCTCACCCTCTAACGCCATGTTTTCAAGCCTAAGTGTAGAAATAAGCAAATTACCGTCGTACTCTCAAACCGGGACACCCGCGGCTTCGGGGCCAGTTCCTACGAGTTACGTTGGTCCCGTGGGAGGTGTTGGTGCCACTCACGGGGCCGTTCGGGGGCTGTTTCGAGTTCTCACCCTCTAACGCCATGTTTTTATGCCTAAGTGTGGAAATAAGCAAATTACCGTCGTACTCTCAAATCGGGACACCCTCGGCTGCGGGGTCAGTACCTACGAGTTACGTTGTTCCCGTGGGAGGTGTTGGTGCCACCCACGGGGCCGTTGGGGGGCTGTTTCGAGTTCTCACCCTCTAACGCCATGTTTTTAAGCCTAAGTGTCGAAATAAGCAAATTACGGTCATACTCTCAAACCGGGAGACCCGCGGCTGTGCGGTCAGTTCCTACGAGTTACGTTGATCCCGTACGAGGTGTTGGTGCCACCCACGGGGCCGATCGGGGGCTGTTTCGAGTTCTCACCCTCTAACGCCATGTTTTCAAGCCTAAGTGTGGAAATAAGCAAATTACCGTCGTACTCTCAAACCGGGACACCCGCGGCTGTGGGGTTAGTTCCTACGAGTTACGTTGGTCCCGTGGGAGGTGTTGGTGTCACTCACGGGGCCGTTCGGGGGCTGTTTCGAGTTCTCACCCTCTAACGCTATGTTTTTAAGCCTAAGTGTGGAAATAAGCAAATTACCGCCGTACTCTCAAACCGGGACTCCCGCGGCTGCGGGGTCAGTTCCTACGAGTTACGTTGGTCCCGTGGGAGGTGTTGGTGCCACCCACGGGGCCGTTCGGGGGCTGTTTCGAGTTCTCGCCCTCTAATGCTATGTTTTCAAGCCTAAGTGTGGAAATAAGCAAATTATCGTCGTACTCTCAAACAGGGACACCCGCGGCTGCGGGGTCAGTTCCGACGAGTTACGTTGGTCCCGTGGGAGGTGTTGGTGTCACTCACGGGGCCGTTCGGGGGCTGTTTCGAGTTCTCACCCTCTAACGCCATGTTTTTATGCCTAAGTGTGGAAATAAGCAAATTACCGTCGTACTCTCAAATCGGGACACCCTCGGCTGCGGGGTCAGTACCTACGAGTTACGTTGTTCCCGTGGGAGGTGTTGGTGCCACCCACGGGGCCGTTCGGGGGCTGTTTCGAGTTCTCACCCTCTAACGCCATGTTTTTAAGCCTAAGTGTCGAAATAAGAAAATTACGGTCATACTCTCAAACCGGGAGACCCGCGGCTGTGCGGTCAGTTCCTACGAGTTACGTTGATCCCGTGCGAGGTGTTGGTGCCACCCACGGGGCCGATCGGGGGCTGTTTCGAGTTCTCACCCTCTAACGCCATGTTTTTAAGCCTAAGTGTAGAAATAAGCAAATTACGGTCGTACTCTCAAACCGGGAGACCCGCGGCTGTGCGGTCAGTTCCTACGAGTTACGTTGGTCCCGTGCGAGGTGTTGGTGCCACCCACGGGGCCGTTCGGGGGCTGTTTCGAGTTCTCACCCTCTAACGCCATGTTTTTAAGCCTAAGTGTGGAAATAAGCAAATTACCGTCGTACTCTCAAACCGGGACACCCGCGGCTGCGGGGTCACTTCCTACGAGTTACGTTGGTCCCGTGGGAGGTGTTGGTGCCACCCACGGGGCCGTTCGGGGGCTGTTTCGAGTTCTCGCCCTCTAATGCTATGTTTTCAAGCCTAAGTGTAGAAATAAGCAAATTATCGTCGTACTCTCAAACCGGGACACCCGCGGCTGCGGGGTCAGTTCCTACGAGTTACGTTGGTCCCGTGGGAGGTGTTGGTGCCACCCACGGGGCCGTTCAGGGGCTGTTTCGAGTTCTCACCCTCTAACGCCATGTTTTTATGCCTAAGTGTGGAAATAAGCAAATTACCGTCGTACTCTCAAACCGGGACAGCCGCGGCTGCGGCGTCAGTACCTACGAGTTACGTTGTTCCCGTGAGAGGTGTTGGTGCCACCCACGGGGCCGTTCGGGGGCTGTTTCGAGTTCTCACCCTCTAACGCCATGTTTTTAAGCCTAAGTGTTGAAATAAGCAAATTACGGTCATACTCTCAAACCGGGAGACCCGCGGCTGTGCGGTCAGTTACTACGAGTTACGTTGGTCCCGTGCGAGGTGTTGGTGCCACCCACGGGGCCGTTCGGGGGCTGTTTCGAGTTCTCACCCTCTAACTCCATGTTTTTAAGCCTAAGTGTGGAAATAAGAAAATTACCGTCGTACTCTCAAACCGGGACACCCGCGGCTGCGGGGTCAGTTCCTACGAGTTACGTTGGTCCCGTGGGAGGTGTTGGTGCCACCCACGGGGCCGTTCGGGGGCTGTTTCGAGTTCTCACCCTCTAACGCCATGTTTTCAAGCCTAAGTGGAGAAATAAGCAAATTACCATCGTACTCTCAAACCGGGACACCCGCGGCTTCGGGTCCAGTTCCTACGAGTTACGTTGGTCCCGTGGGAGGTGTTGGTGCCACCCACGGGGCCTTTCGGGGGCTGTTTTGAGTTCTCACCCTCTAACGCCATGTTTTCAAGCCTAAGTGTAGAAATAAGCAAATTACCGTCGTACTCTCAAACCGGGACACCCGCGGCTGCGGGGTTAGTTCCTACGAGTTACGTTGGTCCCGTGGGAGGTGTTGGTGCCACTCACGGGGCCGTTCGGGGGCTGTTTCGAGTTCTCACCCTCTAACGCTATGTTTTTAAGCCTAAGTGTGGAAATAAGCAAATTACCATCGTACTCTCAAACCGGGACACCCGCGGCTGCGGGGTCAGTTCCTACGAGTTACGTTGGTCCCGTGGGAGGTGTTGGTGCCACCCACGGGGCCGTTCGGGGGCTGTTTCGAGTTCTCACCCTCTAATGCTATGTTTTCAAGCCTAAGTGTGGAAATAAGCAAATTATCATCGTACTCTCAAACCGGGAGACCCGCGGCTGTGGGGTCAGTTCCTACCAGTTACGTTGGTCCCGTGGGAGGTGTTGGTGCCACCCACGGGGCCGTTCGGGGGCTGTTTCGAGTTCTCACCCTCTAACGCCATGTTTTCAAACCTAAGTGTAGAAATAAGCAAATTACGGTCGTACTCTCAAACCGGGACACCCGCTGCTGTGGGGTCAGTTCCTACGAGTTACGTTGGTCCCGTGGGAGGTGTGGTGCCACCCACGGGGCCGTTCGGGGGCTGTTTCGAGTTCTCACCCTCTAACGCCATGTTTTTAAGCCTAAGTGTAGAAATAAGCAAATTACGATCGTACTCTCAAACTGGGACACCCGTGGCTGCGGCGTCAGTTCCTACGAGTTACGTTGGTCCCGTGGGAGGTGTTGGTACCACCCACGGGACCGTTCGGGGGCTGTTTCGAGTTCTCACCCTCTAACGCCATGGTTTTTAGAGTAAGTGTGGAAATAAGCAAATTATCGTCGTACTCTTAATTCGGGAGACCCGAGGTTGTGGGTTCAGTTCCTACGAGTTACGTTGGTCCCGTGGGAGGTGTTGGTGCCACCCACGGGATCGTTCGGGTGCTGTTTCGAGTTCTCACCCTCTAACGCCATGTTTTTAAGCCTAATTGTAGAAATAAGTAAATTACCGTCGTACTCTCAAACCGGGATACCCGCGGCTGTGGGGTCAGTTCCAAAGAGTTACGTTGGTCCCGTGGGAGGTGTTGGTGCCACCCACGGGCCGTTCGGGGGCTGTTTCGAGTTTTCACCCTCTAACGCCATGTTTTTAATCCTAAGTGTGGAAATAAGCAAATTACCGTCGTACTCTCAAATCGGGACACCCGCGGCTGTGGGGTCAGTTCCTACGAGTTACTTTCGTCCCGTGAGAGGTGTTGGTGCCACCCACGGGGCCGTTCTGGGGCTGTTTCGAGTTCTCACCCTCTAACGCCATGTTTTTAAGCCTAAGTGTAGAAATAAGCAAATTACGGTCGTACTCTCAAACCTAGACACCCGCGGCTGCGGGGTCAGTTCCTACGAGTTACGTTGGTCCCGTGGGAGGTGTTGGTGCCACCCACGGGGCCGTTCGGGGGCTGTTTCGAGTTCTCACCCTCTAACGCCATGTTTTTATGCCTAAGTGTGGAAATAAGCAAATTACCATCATACTCTCAAACCGGGAGACCCGCGGCTGCGGGGTCAGTACCTACGAGTTACGTTGTTCCAGTGGGAGGTGTTGGTGCCACCCACGGGGCCGTTCGGGGGCTGTTTCGAGTTCTCACCCTCTAACGCCATGTTTTTAAGCCTAAGTGTGGAAATAAGAAAATTATCGTCGTACTCTCAAACCGGGAGACCCGCGGCTGGGGGGTCAGTTCCTACGAGTTACGTTTGTCCCGTGGGAGGTGTTGGTGCCACCCACGGGGCCGTTCGGGGGCTGTTTCGAGTTCTCACCCTCTAACGCCATGTTTTTAAGCCTAAGTGTGGAAATAAGCAAATTACCGTCGTACTCTCAAACCGGGACACCCGCGGCTGCGGGGTCAGTTCCTACGAGTTACGTTGGTCCCGTGGGAGGTGTTGGTGCCACCCACGGGGCCGTTCGGGGGCTGTTTCGAGTTTACACCCTCTAACGCCATGTTTTGATTAAGTGTAAAAATAAGCAAATTACGGTCGTACTCTCAAACCGGGACACCCGCGGCTGCGGGTTCAGTTCCTACGAGTTACGTTGGTCCCGTGGGAGGATTTGGTGCCACGTACGGGGCCGTTCGGGGGCTGTTTCGAGTTCTCACCCTCTAACGCCATGTTTTTAAGCCTAAGTGTGGAAATAAGCAAATTTTCGTCGTACTCTCAAACCGGGAGACCCGCGGCTATGGGGTCAGTTCCTACAAGTTACGTTGGTCCCGTGGGAGGTGTCTGTGCCACCCACGGGGCCGTTCGGGGGCTGTTTCGAGTTCTCACCCTCTAACGCCATGTTTTCAAGCCTAAGTGTAGAAATAAGCAAATTACCGTCGTACTCTCAAACCGGGACACCCGCGGCTGCGGGGTCAGTTCCTACGAGTTACGTTGGTCCCGTGGGAGGTGTTGGTGCCACCCACGGGGCCGTTCGGGGGCTGGTTCGAGTTCTCACCCTCTAACACTATGTTTTTAAGCCTAAGTGTGGAAATAAGCAAATTACCGTCGTACTCTCAAACCGGGACACCCGCGGCTGCGGGATCAGTTCCTACGAGTTACGTTGGTCCCGTGGGAGGTGTTGTTGCCACCCACGGGGCCGTTCGGGGGCTGTTTCGAGTTCTCACCCTCTAACGCCATGTTTTTAAGCCTAAGTGTGGAAATAAGCAAATTATCGTCGTACTCTCAAACCGTGAGACCCGCGGCTGCGGGATCAGTTCCTACGAGTTACGTTGGTCCCGTGGGAGGTGTTGGTGCCACCCACGGGGCCGTTCGGGGGCTGTTTCGAGTTCTCACCCTCTAACGCCATGTTTTTAAGCCTAAGTGTGGAAATAAGCAAATTATCGTCGTACTCTCAAACCGGGACACCCGCTGCTGCGGGGTCAGTTCCTACGAGTTACGTTGGTCCCGAGGGAGGTGTTGGTGCCACCCACGGGGCCGTTCGGGGGCTGTTTCGAGTTCTCACCCTCTAACGCCATGTTTTTAAGCCTAAGTGTGGAAATAAGCAAATTACCGTCGTACTCTCAAACCGGGACATCCGCGGCTGCAGGGTCAGTTCCTACGAGTTACGCTGGTCCCGTGGGAGGTGTTGGTGCCACCCACGGGGCCGTTCGGGGGCTGTTTCGAGTTCTCACCCTCTAACGCCATGTTTTTAAGCCTAAGTGTAGAAATAAGCAAATTACCGTCGTACTCTCAAACCGGGAGACCCGTGGCTGCGAGGTCAGTTCCTATGATTTACGTTGGTCCCGTGGGGGGTGTTGGTGCCTCCCACGGGGCCGTTCGGGGGCTGTTTCGAGTTCTCACCCTCTAACGCCATGTTTTTATGCCTAAGTGTGGAAATAAGCAAATTACCATCATACTCTCAAACCGGGAGACCCGCGGCTGCGGGGTCAGTACCTACGAGTTACGTTGTTCCAGTGGGAGGTGTTGGTGCCACCCACGGGGCCCTTCGGGGGTTGTTTCGAGTTCTCACCCTCTAACGCCATGTTTTTAAGCCTAAGTGTGGAAATAAGAAAATTATCGTCGTACTCTCAAACCGGGAGACCCGCGGCTGGGGGGTCAGTTCCTACGAGTTACGTTTGTCCCGTGGGAGGTGTTGGTGCCACCCACGGGGCCGTTCGGGGGCTGTTTCGAGTTCTCACCCTCTAACGCCATGTTTTTAAGCCTAAGTGTGGAAATAAGCAAATTACCGTCGTACTCTCAAACCGGGACACCCGCGGCTGCGGGGTCAGTTCCTACGAGTTACGTTGGTCCCGTGGGAGGTGTTGGTGCCACCCACGGGGCCGTTCGGGGGCTGTTTCGAGTTTACACCCTCTAACGCCATGTTTTGATTAAGTGTAAAAATAAGCAAATTACGGTCGTACTCTCAAACCGGGACACCCGCGGCTGCGGGTTCAGTTCCTACGAGTTACGTTTGTCCCGTGGGAGGATTTGGTGCCACGTACGGGGCCGTTCGGGGGCTGTTTCGAGTTATCACCCTCTAACGCCATGTTTTTAAGCCTAAGTGTGGAAATAAGAAAATTTTCGTCGTACTCTCAAACCGGGAGACCCGCGGCTATGGGGTCAGTTCCTACAAGTTACGTTGGCCCCGTGGGAGGTGTTGGTGCCACCCACGGGGCCGTTCGGGGGCTGTTTCGAGTTCTCACCCTCTAACGCCATGTTTTCAAGCCTAAGTGTAGAAATAAGCAAATTACCGTCGTACTCTCAAACCGGGACACCCGCGGCTGCGGGGTCAGTTCCTACGAGTTACGTTGGTCCCGTGGGAGGTGTTGGTGCCACCCACGGGGCCGTTCGGGGGCTGGTTCGAGTTCTCACCCTCTAACACTATGTTTTTAAGCCTAAGTGTGGAAATAAGCAAATTACCGTCGTACTCTCAAACCGGGACACCCGCGGCTGCGGGATCAGTTCCTACGAGTTACGTTGGTCCCGTGGGAGGTGTTGTTGCCACCCACGGAGCCGTTCGGGGGCTGTTTCGAGTTCTCACCCTCTAACGCCATGTTTTTAAGCCTAAGTGTGGAAATAAGCAAATTATCGTCGTACTCTCAAACCGTGAGACCCGCGGCTGCGGGATCAGTTCCTACGAGTTACGTTGGTCCCGTGGGAGGTGTTGGTGCCACCCACGGGGCCGTTCGGGGGCTGTTTCGAGTTCTCACCCTCTAACGCCATGTTTTTAAGCCTAAATGTGGAAATAAGCAAATTATCGTCGTACTCTCAAACCGGGACACCCGCGGCTGCGGGGTCAGTTCCTACGAGTTACGTTGGTCCCGAGGGAGGTGTTGGTGCCACCCACGGGGCCGTTCGGGGGCTGTTTCGAGTTTTCACCCTCTAACGCCATGCTTTTAAGCCTAAGTGTGGAAATAAGCAAATTATCGTCGTACTCTCAAACTGGGAGACCCGCTGCTGTGGGGTCAGTTCCTACGAGTTACGTTGGTCCCGTGGGAGGTGTTGGTGCCACCCACGGGGCCGTTCGGGGGCTGTTTCGAGTTCTCACCCTCTAACGCCATGTTTTTAAGCCTAAGTGTGGAAATAAGCAAATTACCGTCGTACTCTCAAACCGGGACATCCGCGGCTGCGGGGTCAGTTCCTACGAGTTACGTTGGTCCCGTGGGAGGTGTTGGTGCCACCCACGGGGCCGTTCGGGGGCTGTTTCGAGTTTTCACCCTCTAACGCCATGTTTTGCTTAAGTGTAGAAATACGCAAATTACCGTCGTATTATCAAACCGGGAGACCCGTGGCTGCGAGGTCAGTTCCTATGATTTACGTTGGTCCCGTGGGGGGTGTTGGTGCCTCCCACGGGGCCGTTCGGGGGCTGTTTCGAGTTCTCACCCTCTAACGTCGTATTCTCAAACGGGACCCTACGGGGGCTGTTTCATGGTTTCGCCCTCTTCGTCTTGTTTTCAATCTATATGGCAGCTATATATGCCCATATATAGCAGCTATATATGAGCCTATATAGCTGCTATATATGGCCTTATATTGCAGCTATATAGGCTCATATATAGCAGCCATATATGGGCATATATAGCAGCTATATATAAGCCTATATAACTGTTATATATGGCCATATATAGCAGCTATATATGGCCATATATAGCAGCTATATATGGCCTTATATTGCAGCTATATATGGCCATATATTGCAGCTATATATGGCCATATATAGCAGGTATATAAGCTCATATATAGCTGCTATATATGGGCATATATAGCTGCTATATAGCCATATATAGCTGCTTTATATAGCTGTTATATATGGCCATATATAGCTGCTATATATGGCCATATATAGCTGCTATATAGCCATATATAGCTGTTATATTGGCATCAGTTATGTGCGAGTGTGTTATGTTCTACCTAGCTGCCTAACTGAATCGATCCATTAGTGGTCCGCATAGCTTCCTAATTGATTAAATGTTCTGCAATTTGGGGGTTTTGGTATATAGTTGCATACACAAATTACTGGTATATAACTAATAAATTTTCTCCTTTATTGACTGGATTTAGTGGTTGATTTATGGTCCTTATTAAGTGAAAATATTTTCACTTAATATTAGTTCTGATCACAGAAGTTGTTCATCATCTTGACAAAAGTTGATTTGATCACAGTCCACTGATAATGCAGATTACTATTACTAACACGTACGAACTGATCGCGCGATCACGGAACTCCCGGTTTGAGAATACGACGATAATTTGAAAATACGAGGACTTAAGCTTGACAATAAGGCGTTAGAGGGTGTAAATGGGAGGACATTACAAGGCCTACAAATGGAGGTGGTCTGGGAGTCAGGAACTTCCATATATATAGAGAAGGCAACCAGGTGGCAGACTTTTTAGCGAAAATGGGAAGTAAAGAAGGGATTAACCGTTTTTCACCCTCTAACGCCTTATTGTCAAGCTTAAGTCCTCGTATTTTCAAATTATCGTCGTATTCTCAAACCGGGAGTCCCGTGATCGCGCGATCAGTTCGTACGTGTTATATTGGTTCCGTGAGAGGTGTTGGTGCCTCTCACGGGATCGTACGGGGGCTATTTCTTGTTTTCCCCCTCTAACGCCTTATTTTTAAGCTTAAATCCTAATATTTTCAAATTATCGTCGTATTCTTAAACTGAGAGTCCCGTGATCGCGCGGTCAGTTCCTACGAGTTACATTGGTCCCGTGAGAAGTGTTAGCGCCTCTTAAGGGGCCATAGGGGGGCTGTTTCGGGTTTTCACCCACTAACGCCATGTTTTTAAGCCTAAGTCTAGAAATATTCAAATTACTGTCATATTCTCAAACCGGGAGTCCCATGGTTGCGCGGTCAGTTCCTACGAGTTACATTGGTCCCGTGCGAGGTGTTGGTGCACTCACGGGGCCGTTCGGGGGCTTTTTCGAGTTTTCACCCACTAACGCCTTGTTTTTAAGCCTATGTCTAAAAATATACAAATATTCATCGTATTCTCAAACCGGGGGTCGCGTGATCGCGCGGTCAGTTCCTATGAGTTACATTGGTCCCGTGCGAGCTGTTGGTGCTACTCACGGGGGCTGTTCGGGGGCTATTTCAGCTTTTCACCCTCTAACGCTATGTTTTTAAGCCCGAGTCCAGAAATATTGAAATTATCGTCTTATTCTCAAATCGGGGGTCCCGGGATCGCGTGGTCAGTTTCTACGAGTTACATTGGTCCCGTACGAGGTGTTGGTTCCATTCACGGGGCCGTTTGAGGGTTGTTTCGGCTTTTCACCCACTAACACAATGTTTTCTAGCTTAAGTCCTCATATTTTCAAATTATCATCGTATTCTCAAACCGGGAGTCCCGTTATCGCGCGGTCAGTTCCTACGTGTTACATTGGTCCCGTGAGAGGCGTTGGTTCCTCTCACGGGACCGTACGGTGGCTGTTTCGAGTTTTCACCCTCTAACGCCTTGTTTTTAAGCTTAAGTCCTCATAATTATCCCGTATTCGTTCTAATTATCCGATACTCCTTCTAATATACTATCCGAAAACAAGCCAACAACCAATAATTATCCAACAACCAAACCAAACAAAACCAATAATTATCCCGTACTCCTTCTATCATCTAAAATATTTAATAAATAATGTATATCAATTATATAACTACTTTAGTTAAAGTAAAGAGTACCTGGAGTGTAATGAAGAACTGGTATGTAATGAAGAACCGGTATCCAATTGGTTAGATCTGCAATACGTAAATAATGTGTTGTGAAGAACGGGTATGTAAAATTAAATAAAGTACCTCACAAAACCACTGAATTGTTTTTGAAAATTAAAGAAAGTACGGGACCGTACGGGGACTGCTACAAAAAATATAGGGGATGCTACAAAACTTCCTTCAAACAAAATAGGGGTTGGGGTTGGGGTTGATTTTTGCGTATGTAGAGGAATGTTTGAGTTGGATTCTTTGGTTTTCTTGGGTTGGGGTTTGAAGATGCAATAATCATACATTTGAAGATGCAAGAATAGAGAAAAGCGATGCAACTGCTGTTGAGCCCTTGGCAAGATCGGAAGTCATGCTCCCAGCTTTAGTTATGACTTTCCCATTACTAACCAGTATGAAAAAAGTCTTAAAAACATCACATGTTGTATGCATATATGCATTCAGTAGCATATATGCTATAACTGTATGCATATATGAACACAACAAAATATATGCAAACAGTAGCATATATGCGATAACTGTATATATGTTAATAACTTCTCCACGTGTCAATTGGGCATGTTAGGGAATTAAATTGTCGTAACATCGTGTATCAAATTATCCATACAAGGTACCTAGGGGGCTGCTAGTGCACCTAACAAAATTAAAAATAGAAGTAGAACCAAACATTTCATAGTTGAAGTAGCATGGTAAAAAATAATTTTCATACAAGGTGCTACATAAGATAGCAATAAGCATTTGCCATACCTTGGAGCTCCATGTTTACTTCAAAAAGCTCGACAATTCATTTGGACTCCACCGCTTTCAGAAAATCTATTGGATTCAAGGGTGTTAAAATTCCTTTCAAATTCGATTAGATAACTGGTCAAATTCTGTAACATGATAGGAATTAAGTCACGAACTCAATCTCAAATATAGAAAAATACAGGATTAGTAAAAAATAACTAGTACTCACCGAATTTACTTCTAAAATATGCCTTTGTTTCAACTAAAATTCAGGATTCAATTTCTGGAGATCCCAATATCAGTACTCACCATTTTCTACTTGCGGCTTTTTACTTGGACTTAAGCCCAGTTGAAAATAGAGACCCAAACCCAACAACCCTCACCGAACCCAGTTGAAAATCGCCCCAGTTGAAAATCGCAACTCAGTTGAAAATCTCCCCTGCCTCAATAACCCTCACCGAACCCTCCCCTACCTCAATAACCCTCTAAAACCCGCCCAACCTCCATACGAACCCTTTAAAACCCGCACCTGCTACCAGCGTTTGGGGAAGAAATGTCGCACCTGCTACCATCATTTGGTGTTTGGTTTCATTTGGGCTACAACAGACTTGGTTCTTTATTTTTGGAAATTAAAACAACATTAACCCTGTGGGAAGTAATTGATTTGGTCTTTTATTTGGATTGACCAATTCCGATAAAGAGTGAATAAAACTAGTTGTTTGTGTACAGCCAGCCTATGAAAGAGGAAGCTTGCGTCAACTTTTATAATGGTCAACTAGACAACAGCCATTTCGTTTCCATTACTAGTGCATTGACGACGTGTAGACAACCATTGTGGGACAAAAATCATTTAAACTATGCAAATGAAATCATTTGATATGAATGGAAAAGTACCTGCAAAACTAGGAGAGAAGAAGCCGATATTCCGCGAGAATAATCAACAGCGGTAATGAGTTTCCGTAGGTCCAAAGTGGGGGCAAAGTCACCAAAATCGTCGATTACTCCGTCTGACTCCGCCTCTACAAAGAGGACACCTTCGCCGTTGCAGTCAATCTCGATACGGCCATTATCATCTCTTTTTAACCTCCCCGCCATGGGATAGAAGGGGACAAGTACCCTGCTCAAAGCCTCTTTCATCACCTTAGGATCAAAAAAGTTAGCCGATCCAGTAGGCCGATAAAAGTAAACACTAGGCAAACTAAATATATTTACAACCAACCCAAACTTAGAAACAACTGAGTCGTTCTCCAAAATAAGCAATATACAAGCAACCAAATATATTTACAACCAACCCAAACTTCACAATGAAATATACAACAAACAAACTAATGAGTCATTAACAAATATAAGATGTGAAATTTGGTTGATGAAGCCAATAATGGACAAAAAGAATCTAAGAAAACATGTAAAAACCCAAATGAGGTGGAAATAAAAAAGGTTATCCCACTAATTACTAAACAAAGAGATGAAAAAATAAAACCAATATACCCCACATCACAAACAATAACCAAGAATGCAACTAATTGTAGAATTCCAAACCCGCAATCAGAAAAACAAATTCACTCTATATATTAAGCAAAAACCCAAATGTAATCAAATAAAAATGTGGAACTTTTCAAAAATACTACATAAACTCACCATTCATCAACAAAACCCTTTGAGGTTTTCATGCCCTATCACAAATTTTCCAGCACACCGATTTTCCAGATGAAATTTAACAAATCATTCCCCTAATTAAAGTGATATTGTCATAGAATATGATAATAAAGTAAAATGCATCAATTTATTCTTTGATATTGTCATTGTGAATATAAGCAAAAGGCATCTTAAATCTAGTTGCAAGAGTTCACCACGAAGAAAATTTAGTGACAACAATTGGTCTTCTAGCCTCCCCAAGTCAAAAAACACCATGTGAAACTCAATGTAAAAGCAAAAGATAAATATAATCAGAGCCCGCCTTCAATCTAACGCACAATTGAAGCTTCGCTTCTCCGAGTTTGAAAGATGTGAATGACAAAACCAGAAAAATTAGTGAACTCGTGTAGGAGAGAGAGAGAAAGAAATACCTGCTGGAATGGGAGAGGAAACGCGTCGATTGGCTAATAGTGGCGGCGGCGGCCGACAGCTGCAACAACAACCTTTGGCGGCAGTGAAAATTCGGCACCACCAGGTCCACGTTCGAGTTCCACAGCCGCTTCGCCGGGGCCTCCTCTGCCGGCCTCACCATCGTCGACTTTCTTGATGAAAGTTTTGAGATTAACAAGACGAGCGGGGAAATGAAAGTTTTGAGGGGCTTTGTTTTGTTTGAGGATTAACAGTGGTCACGGCCTAGAGCCGTGACCCATCCACCGCGACCCATTAATGAAGTTAAGTGGGATGTATACTGCCTATGGTCACGGCCCATAGCCGTGACCCATACCAAGAAATGGTCACGGCCCATAGCCGCGACCCTCAATCTGTGATGCGTGACCCTTTTTTATCAACCTAGTGCCTGAATGAGGGATGGTCACGGCCCATAGCCGTGACCCACACCCAGAAATGGTCACGGCCATTAGCCGTGACCCTAAATGTGTGTGCTCTCTGCTTTGTCGTGCCATGGGTCACGGACTTGGGCCGTGACCCATCCGCGACCAAGCTTGGAGGGAAATTTGGCGCGAGTTTGGCGCCAAGATGGTCACGACCTGGTCACGGCCCAAGTCCGCGACCACTGTGGTCACGGTCCAAGTCCGTGACCACTTCCAAAACATCGATAAATTAGTGTGATAATAAATATGGTCATGCCAAATATTGAGTCAGTCACGGCCCAAGTCCGCGACCAGCTGGTCGCGGACTTGGGCCGTGACCCACTGGGCGTGACCATTCGCAGGATTTGGTGTAGTGAAGGGGATATGTTAAGGAGATCCTAATGCTAAAATTGACAGTTAAGGAAAGCAATGTTCTCGGCCAACTCAAGAAGATCTAGGCTAATCTCACCTTATGAGGGATCTTCATGTCCTCCCAGCTTCATCGAAATGCTCTAATAAAACTACTCACAGGACCCACAGTTCCTCCCTCTACTACCTCGAAGAAGAAGTAAATATGGTTAGATCTATGACCTCTACCACACTACTATCATTGTCCAAAGAAAAAATCCCAAAGATCAGCCCTAGTCATAATTATGCTCTCAACATCTCCGTCGATGTTTTGGGGAAGATAGTCCCATTATCACATGTAGATAATGGGTCCTCCCTTAATTTCTTTCAACGCAAAACTCTCAACTGCCTAGGATTAAAGGTAAGAGATCTCACTCCTACATCTGTCATTGTCCATGATTATGATAATAACCTCTGAGAAGTAATGAGTTCTATAAAACTTACACTAGGGTTGGTGTCATATCCCGGTGTTTGCCGAGGGTGAGGGTTAACCTGATAATTACTAAATTATAAATAAATTTGAATACGAAATAACTGAGGCATTTATCGATTCTCAAATGTACTAAAACTGAATTCTATGAATAATACAAAAGTATTTCTTGTGCTAACTAGGCTCCTTTTCTTCTAACATGACCTTTTTTTGTCTCTATATATCATTTGATCTCTGAACTATCCATCATGAACTATTGGTACCTTCGTAAAATAACTGAAAAATAAGGAATAAACAAAAAATTTCCTAGTAGATAATTCTAATTCTATAACAATGTAAACATATAAATTTGTTTAAATAGCATATCCGGGTTTGAAATGCTTAAAATATAAAACAGTGTATGGCAATCTACAACAATAGGAGATATCAATAAAACTAAACATGGGTATACTGAAGTTTGCGATATATGAAAGAACGGTATGGTGATAATAACTGGGTATTGTGTTTATTGAGTCATAAATAAGGTCCAGACTATAATACGATAACCCATAAATTATTGTCTATAGGGGCTGCAAATGCGTAGACATACCATGATAATATCGTTCAAGACATAAAATGCACTTGAACAGGCAATCCCAATAATTGGGGAATAACCAAATAAATCGGTACACTTAGCTAGAGAGGCACTATTACATAGAGTAAATATAAAAACAAGGCAGTCAACATTTGAGTCCTTCACACTAATTACATTTATCGGGGGTTTATTGGGTTTAATCCCTGGATTATACGATATGCTACTAAAGGTTTCATTGATAATTGTTATAAAATGGGAGGCTATGCTGCAAATCAGATGATTGAAACCAAAGTTTAATAACGTACATGGTATACTCCAATAAGGTAACCATAGTTTAAATCATTGTTCAACAGGATACAGTGGTGTACTGCAATCCAGATAATTCATCAAATAGGTTGTCAGGGTTGAGCTGGCTCGAGTTTAATAAGATAACAGATTGCATCAATATTAACGGTACAGTTGAACTGTCAAAAGAGTTCATAAATGATAATATGAGTTCAAAGCTATCGCGTAGTGATATAACAAGAAGTAATGTCAAAGACATAAGTTCAAGGTATAAGAGTGAAATAGAATCACATACTAGTGTCTACAAGCTTTTCGTTACTACTCATGGATCTTTCATTGTTGCGTTCTAGTTTCCGTAGCTATTGGTTCACGAGATTTTAAATGAGTGTGGTTGTATCGGTGGTTTAAGAGAGAAGGGTTTGGTTTATGATATCGTACGTCATTCGGTAAATATGAATATAACTTATTCTATATGAATCTCATACATAATTCAAATTACGATCTCCCATTTATGGGTCATATAAATATATTACGTTGATGGATAAGTTGTACGTATTCAAGTTATATAGATGGGTGAATACATAATATGTTCAAAATGGTCGAAGAGATAGGTTATAACTTCTTTATATGTAATATCTAACTTACACAATTTCATTAATTACATTACTAATATAATAATTCTCTTCTGTTGATGAAAAATAATTAATAAATATCTCGGTAGTAAAATAATAAGAGGTTTCAAAAATAATTGTTAAAAGGAATCAAAATGATTCGATTTTTATACTTTCAATTTGAATAAATAATAAGTTTTTTTTAAATAAAATATTATTCCAATCTAATATTTCTTTTGATTCGTCAAAAGTTTATATTTATGGTTTTAATTTACATTACTCGAATATATTACTACGATAATATATTATCCGTCACACAAATATTTTTTTTGAAAAAAGTTGAAAACCTCGAGTTGGTTAGGATACTAAACAACTCGAGGTTATGTCATCGTTATAACCCGAGATTATATTATGAGTCAAATTGTGATTATGTAGGTGTCAAGGTATTTTTATATAAAAATGACACTTGAGTCAAATACATATTTTTAGAAAAAATACTATTACTCGTACGTATTCAGGGGTTCGTGTTACGAAAAATAGTATGAAACTGAGTATAACTAGGGACTCAAAATAGTCTAAAACTATCCTAATTAATTTTTTCCAAATCCCAAAAATAAATTGGCAATATCCCAAAAAATTAAGTCGAGTCGACACCAAGTAGTGATGAGTTGACTTAGGACAACAATTCAACGAAACTAATTTTTGAACCTATGATTTGGGCATATCTCTCTCTCTCTCTCTCTCTCTCTCTCTCTCTCTATATATATATATATATATATATATATATATATCCATATAATAAAGGAGCATGGTTTTTGAAAATTTTGTCAAAATATCTTCACTTTTTTTATGCATGACATTTTTCTCTTTCATGCCCATACATGAAATGTCATGCTAAAAGTTCTTTTTTTTTCTTTTTTTTTTGTGTTATATATATACTATTATAAATACTATTGTACTATTATAAATACATGTATTTTTTTAAATACGTGTAAATTTATATTTTTTTATTAAATATTTTTCCCATTTTTTAAAACTATTTTTTATTAATTTTTTAAATATTTTTTCTTTTTTTAATTATATTTTTTATTTATTTTTTATTTTTTCTCAAATTTTTTTTATTTTTTCTCAATTTTTTTTTAACTATTTTTTTTTAATTTTTTTTTCTCAATTTTTTTTTTATCACGGGGGCAAATTTATCGCCGTGCCCTCGGGCACGGGCATCCACTAGTATATATATATAAAGAAAAAAAACGAAATGAAATTGTAGCAGGTGGGTGAACCAAAAATCGAACCAAACAGGGACGGAGTTCGTCGGCCATGGCTTGGCAGGTCGGAGCCTAGTTCCACCCGCACACACACACACATGAACAGAAGATTCGAGCTTCTCTAATGGTGGCAAGAGAGAGAAATGGAAATTAAAATAAAAGAGGGAAAAGGTTAAACCGATTTCGATTGGAGGTAGTGGAGGTCGACGATGGTTCTGGCTAAAAATGGAGGAGAAAGGGCAGGAGATTTCAGCAGATCTTCGTTTTAGGATTTTTTTTCAGGGGTTTGGGGTTCTCGTGAAAAAGGAAGATGGGTTTGGGGGAATTTCTTCAGAGGTTGAAGATGTTCTTCCTGGGTTTGGGGAAAATGGAGAGGGACTTTGTAGGCAGAGCTTTGGTCTTAAATTTCTAGAGAGAGAGAGAGTATAAACTCATTTGTTTCAATTGAGAACGAGGTGTAATTTTTCATTAGGTACTAGGGCCTATTTATAGTGTTCTAAACTAAACAGTCAGTACACAATCACTTGGATAGTCATTGGTACTCAATTATAATTATTTTTTGGGTATAATTTTTATAATTTTTGAAATTTCGTCCAACTATAAATTAGTATTGGAGCGCGTAAGTCACTTTTTTATATTTTTTCTGCGTTGACATTACGTATGCGTTACACTAATTTATACACACTATAATATAAATAATAATTAAAAATAATATGTTATAAATTCGTTATAATCTCCATTTTATATGAAAGATATTATGTTTTGAACGTGAGAATAGACGCGTCGACCCTATTTTCATGTTACAAAACATATGTACGGGTCATAAATGTCGCGAAAATTATAAATATCTCGTAAATGATTATTTTGACACAAAAATTATTCAATTAAATTAAAAATAAAAATAAGGATGTTACAGTTGGCTTTATCCACCCTTTGACGGAACTCTAGGTTATGGATACACCTTCTTATTTGAACCTACTCCTTGGCAGCCCATGGCTCCATAATATCTGAGGGTATCCTCCTCTCTCCCTCAGAAACTAAAATTCTTCACCAATAGTCCTAAAAGAAGCCTTTCCCCTCATGTGGCCTAGGCTACTAACCATCACTAGTCGAACTCAAAACACTCCGTCGACCATACCCGAAAAGAAGCCTAAAAGATAATAAGACCATCTTTGGGGATTCTTTAAATGGAAGAGATATCAAAGAGGGTTAGGATTTCCATTTATGTGGTTTCCTCGAACTCTAGTATGACCCCACTAATAAGAAAATAAAGCCAGGAATAAAAATATTCTTTAAAGATGACAATGCCTAGGTAGTGGAGCATAAATATGATATGGAACCACTGACTAACAAGGCCATAAAAAGTATTGAAAACCCATGAGGATAGCAACACCGAGGACTCAATCAACATGCACACACTCGACCTGAGCATCTGTATGGTCCGCCAAGAGGTCATGATGACCGTCTACAAAAATAACCAGCAATGAAGCACGTCTCCTATATTGTCATGCCAGTCCAACCTGCTCAAGCCAATCTAATACCTACTATCTACTCTCTCCAAGATATCCCTTGGCCTGCTACTATTTTTTTATATCATTGTAAAAGAGGCCTCTTTTGATGAGGTCATCAATGTTGTATTTCCTGAAAATAAAATAAATGATGAATTTGAGTATTTTGTTGTGCCCTTCATTAATTACCTTGATTATAATAAAACTCTTATTGATGATGATTTAGTGAATGAACAATTTTTAACTAATCTCAGTAAGGAAAAATTAAACAACATAATTGCAGTAAAACTAATGATGATGGGACTGATGTTATTAATCTCGGTTATAGTAGATATCTGTGCGAGATTATGATAGGGTCTACCTTCAATGAGCATGAGTGGGCAAAATTTTAAGTGCTTCTAAAAGATTACGTGGACATTCTTCCATGGTGTTATGATCACATGCCTAGTATTGATATAGAGATAGTTCAGCATGAGATCCCCACATTTTTTAAAATCAAATCCATTAAGAAAAAATTGAGAAAGCTCCGAATAAAATGGTCCCTCAAGGTTAAAGAATAAGTGGTGAAATATCTAAATGTAGGCTTTATTTGTGTAGTCAAATACGCTACATGGCATGCAAACATCGTCCCTATGTCAAAATCGGGAGGGAAAGTCTACATGGTCATAAACTATCAAGATTTGAACATGGCATACCTGAAGAGATGATTACCCCCTACACAATATTAATATGATCGTAGACAACACGACCAACCACACCCTCAAATCAGTTGTCGATGGTTTTATTGGTTACAAATAGATTAAATTGCACGCTGAACAATAGGAGAAGACTGCCTTCATCACCCCATGGGGAACCTTCTGCTACATAGTCATCCAGTTTGGGCTCAAGAATGCTAGAGCTACCTACCAAAGGGCCACTCTAACCATCCTACATGACCTCATCCATAAAGAAATTGAGGTTTATGTTGATGACATGATCATTAAATCTAAGACTTAGGAAGGTCACATTCCTGCCTTAAGGAAATTCTTCGAGTGGCAATAATAGAAATGTGTCTTTGGCATCGCTAAAGGAAAACTTATCGGGTTCATGGTAAGCAAACAAAGGGATTGAGGAAAACCCTACCAAACTAGAGGCCATAATCGATATGCCACCACTCCAAACATAGAAATAAGTGAATGGATTCCTAAGTAAGCTAAAATACGTCAGTCGGTTCATCAGCCAGCTGAACTCTATCTGCGAACCCATTTCAAACTTTTTCGAAAGGACTCAACCAAAGATTGGAATGAGGCGTCACAATATGCCATTGATTAGATCAAATAATACCTCACCTGATCTCTTGTTCTCATGCCTCCATAACCAGGTCTCCCCTCTCCCTACAGCTTTCTCTCATCGATACTGCAATAGGGTCCTTCGGGAATATTGACAGGATAGAGAAATCTACTACACTAGTCAAAAGCTAGCTGGGTACAAAACTAATTACACAGCCGTGGAGAAGGCATGTGTCACCTTAGTTTAGGTCAGACAAAAATTACGGCACTACATGCTTACATTTCTCATCATACTATTATCCCGAATGGATCCCATAAGATATCTACTAGATAAACCCTATTTGTCTAGCCGTATGTCATGTTGGCTGATGTTACTGGCTGATTTTGATATTATGCATGTCACAGAGAAATATATGAAAGGTAAAACCATCTCCGATTATCTTGTCAATCATACCATGGAAGTGACTGAAGTTTAGGTCTCTGTATTTATAGATGAATACATTCTCTAAATCCCTCAGTAGGATCTCAGGTGGAAGATGTAATTCGACGGAGTTACCAAATGGAAAGGGTATGGTATTGGGATACTCCTAAGCACTCCCGATGACTCTCATACCCTCCATTTCCATTAAGCTATATTTCCATTGCACCAATAATATGATAGAATATGAGTCATGCACCATAGGACTCAAGATCGCCCTCGAGAGAAGAATCAAGCACATGGACGTCTATGGAGACTCAACCCTCATTGTCGGATGAATTCTTAGGAAATGAAAATTCAAGGATGAAAATCTCATTCCCTTCCACACCCACCTCGAAGAGCTTGCCTCTCTATTCAAATATGTCACCTTCCATTACCTTTTGAGCTAAAAAACTAACCTAGCTGACCCACTAACTACCTTGGCCTCTATAGTCGACATGCCTAAGGGAATAATAATGTCCCCCTTTTTGGTCAAGAAATAAGTTATGCCCACTACCACTACCACATATAGCTCATTACATAAGAATATATAGACATGGTAGGATTATGGTACTACAACATTTGGTGCCTTTTCAAACATAGTAGGTATTCTCGAGACATGGAAAAGAATGATCGTGCAACCTTTCATACGCTAGTTGCCCAGTACATCATCTGCGATAAGGATCTTTTCAAGAGAAACTTTGATGGAACCCACTTACATTGCATAGCAAGGGATGGAATTGAAGAAATGCTACAGAACATACACTATGGGGAATGTAATCCCTACATGAATGGTCACATGCTTGCTAAGAAAATTATCCATTAGGAGTACAACTAGACAACCATGGTCCAAGACTGCACTTTTTATGTTTGGAGATGCCTCAAATGCTAACAGATTGCCAACCTTTAGCACTTGCTTCCCCGTGAGTTATACAATATGACCTCTCCTTGGCCCTTCTCTACCTGGGGCATAGAAATCATAAGGAACATTACTCCCAAAGCCTCAAACGGACACGAATTCATCATGGTCCTTGTAGACTACTTCATAAAATGGGTTGAAGTTTAATCATATGCGCTACTGAATGTGAAGAAAGTGTCCAAGCTCATAAAAAAGAATATCATCTGCCAGTATAGAGTTCCCCATGAGTTGGTGTCAAACAATGGACTCCACTTCGAGGATGATATCAAAGAGGTTGTTGATGACACATGCAGACCCTTACCATTGGACAAACTTCATAAAAGATCCAAAAACATAGCAAAAATCTACGAAAAAACAAACAACTGACCCCAAACCAAACACCTACCCATAATCAAACACGATCTTCCAAAAATGTACACATCTTCTCAAAACCTTATCCTCAACAACCAGAGATCTTTTACGCGTGTCAACATCCAAAGTGTCCAAACTAAGGGTATTTCAGGGTTAGGCTTCTTTTGGGATTTAAATACCTAAGGAGGGGGTGCTAGGGTTATTAGTTTCATCCTTATTTTTGTAGCCTCCTTTTCTCTCTCTCTCTCTCTAACCCAAAGAGATGTCTTATTTCCAAACTTGTTGGGGGATAAACTCACCCACTCACACAATTATATAAAGCATTAAAACACCACTAATAATTCTTAAACCACCTTATCTCGTCTTAGTAAACCCTAGACGGATTATTGGATTGAAGAAGATGTGATTCTTAGAGTTGTTGGAGGATTTGAAGAGGGTATTTTTAAGGATGCAGAAGGAAATTTGTGGATTTTTAATGAACCCCACTTGGAGCTTGGAAAGGTGGAGATTTTTTGACTTCCTTTAAGGTCACCTTTGGAGGTGGGGGAGTCATCCATCTTTTTCCTCTCTTCCACCAATTGTTTGACATATTTTAGGTGGGAAAATCTTACCTTGTTAGAGGCTTAAAGTTAGATGAATTTTCAACAATTTTTATTACATGTATTTGGTTTAATATATGTAAGATGTGTGTTAAATGGCAACCATGGGTTAATTTATTTAATTCTCATGATTTTATATGAAAATGAGTATTTAAAGAGATGTTTTAAAATGAGTTTTGAAAGAAGAAAATTTCATAATATTCTTTTACATATATTGGGTGTAACATGTGTAAAAAAATGCGTATATTGCACTAATGGGTTTAGTAATTGCATCATTAATGTTTCGAGTAAAAAGGGGCATTTGAAAGAAAGAATAAATGGGTTTTAAAATTGTTGAAAAATTTCAGCACACTATTCATGGACATTTTATGAAATAAAATGTGTTAAAAATGGATTTTAATGAAGGAAATGTAATATCTATGAAAAGTAATATTTTATGCTTGTTCATGTCATTTTGTAAAAATGATTACATGTTTTCCTACATAAAATAGAGAGCTTTATATATAAAGAAATTTTTTCATTTTAAATGGTTATTTTAAGGTGTATAAACTCATAATAGAAAGTAGTATGGGTTTAGTTTTTAAATATGCAAAGAATGAGGATTTTTCATAAGTCATGGGTTGATAGTTATTAAATGGAAATTAAGGGTTTCAAATGTTCCATTAGTAGAAAAGTAGGAGTTAAGATGTAAAAACCAAAAAATAAAGTGTGTTTATCAAATATGTGGAAAATGAGGCTTTACCATATAAAATGTGTGAACTTATATATTAAAGCTGTGTAAAATTTAAAATCTGAAATTTGAGAAAAGTGTGAAAATGAACAAGTGTTTTAATGGTTAAATGTTTTCAAGTGTTGAATTGGAAACTTAAACTACTTTTTGGAAAATAACACTTGTTAAGGACTAAATAGCAAGTTGGCAATAAAAAGAGTAACTTCGAAAATTTACTTAAAGTGAAATATTTTTATGAATTAAAAATTTTGGTGAATGTTTTTACACTAGTATGGATGAAATTGAATTAAGTCCTAAAACGTGAATGATTTTTGGTAATAAAAAAAATCAACTCGTGTGTGTGACTAAAGGACTTAAAGGAGAAAGTAATAATTTTTCAAGTGTTAATAGAAAAAGGGCCAGTTAAGTCTGGATTTTTGGTTTTGGCCCATAAATGTTGAATAATGTGAACATTGGGATAATGTTGAGCACATTGAAAAGATAATGATATATTAGGATAATGTAGGAGAAAGATGTAAGCAGGGCATGAGGTCTCTATTAGTGAAAAACCCCAAAGTAACTGCAGTTGCATATGGAGGTGAAAACCAGTGGTGACGGGCCACGAAGTCCTGGTTATTTGCTAAATCCCAAATATAATGACGTAATCGAAAACATGATAAGGAAAGGGTTATAATATGAAAATAACCTAACTTGCGTCAATAATTAGTGTTTCGATTAATGTAACACGAACAAGTAAATTGAGAATAATGTCTAATATCCATATGAAAAATGAAATGGTTAAGCAAGGTGACCTAATGAATAATAAGTTAGCTATAGGAGTTTAAACCCATAATAACACAAGTATATCTCGTATAAGGCTTTCAGTGTTAATGAATATTTTCTAACACGTTGTGCGTGTGTGCTGAAAGAAAGTCTTAAGTAACAGTCAAGCAACTCTGGCATGCCCTAATGAACGTAGAGTATAAACGTTTGAAAGTAAACGGAAGGTTTTTCCCAATGATCATAAATTATTAGATTGTGTGAGTTGATGGGAAGAGTATGCTAGTTTTAAGCATAAAGACACAAAACGATTATTTTGTAAAGACAGGAAGAATAAACTTTATTAAGTAACGTTTTCAAATTAAAATAATTTAATACATTGGGCATGTTTTTGTAAAGGTATATATGTACATATATATATACATATTTTCACATGCATGTAGTTGTAGTCTGTGAGCATTCTTTTCAGCCATTCGTTTCTATGTTGCATTGTATAGTTCCTACTGAGCATTCGGCTCACACCCTCTTTTTGTTACAACAAGTTGCACGATGTCCCGTATGTTGAGAGCGTCGTATAGGTAAGTAATTAAATCACATTTATGTTAGAAGCTCTATTTACTTGTCATTAGGGGCACCCCTTTGGGTCACATCACGTAGTTTGATGAAATATGGAATCACATGCTAACAAGAGTAATGTTAAGTGAAAATAAAACTGGATTAGAAACATTATTTAGGTTGTTTCATTGGACTTCAGAATTAACGTCCGATCCGGATCGGGTTGGTTCTCTATTAACCCTTAAATTCGGGTCGGGGCATTACATTAGATATCTTCACTTAGAATTTTTAGTCATATGCATATGGACCATAAACACAACATCTTTACACAGTCATCTCAACACAAGTATTTAACTATACATTTCCCTGTGAAAGTATAAGAATACAAAATTAATAGGGTTTGTCACTCGCTTAAAAGTATGTAATTAGAGTAGTATGAAATATACTTCTTTGGTATGGTACTATTGGTCGCTTCCTCACCTATTAATTCAACATCATTAGTAATTTAATAAACGAAATAAACTTAAAGTTAGTCACACATCATATTAATGAGTCAATTTGAAATAACTAGGAAAAAACTAGATGTACTAGTTCACATTTCGTAAAATCCTATGTCTTAAGGTTCTAAAAAAAATTTTGGAAAGAAATTCTCAAATTTTTAGAGAGATCAATGCTCATTTTACTACCACATTTTTCAAGTTATTTATGCAAAAAAATGATAATAAAGTTCCAACTTTAAAGCGTTACCCATACTAAGCAAAAAGTAATTTATTCTCATCTTCCGATATGTTGTACTCATATATGTTGTCTAACATTTCCTACTAGAATCAATTGATTTCTACAAGTACCAAAATATTTATTCTACTTTGAACACAACTAGGTCTAAAACAAAACATTATAACATAACATGATTAAGCATGCTCACATTCTACTTTCATTTTTAATCCATGGAAGACATTATCTAACACATTCATATATAGACAGCATATACATAATCTCATAGCTTAAAAATTCTCTAAAAATGAAGATGAAAGTCTAGGTTTTCAACCTTCACTTTTACCCTCCTAGCATAATTTATCAATCATGATTTTAAGCCTTTCTTCTCTATCTCTCCTTAGGCATGACGGGTCTCATTTAAATCTTTTCCAAATCAGAAATAAAAATTTATAAACTCTTTCATGTCATCCACTTTAATAAAAATATAATTTACATAACAAGTATAGCCTCATCCAAAATTATGTTACCTCGGCCAAGGCCGACCCTTACCGATCCATCTAGAATAAGGAGTTATAACTTAGCCATAGACTCAGCCCAAACCGACTCACCCTCAGCCTCATCTTGGAAGACCAATCAACACGTCTTACCTCATCAATACTATAAACTACCAACCTCATCCTCATTCGAGCCCCGAATGATGAAGACAGGACGAGACAGTCCAACGGGACATGTGTCATCCCATCAGTGGACCATTATTTTATTGCTCAGCCTCGGCCTAGTAGAATGACCAACGGCGGACAGATGGCAGAGCACATAATTTGGGGAGTGCACGAGAGTGTGCGCATGGGCTGCAGATCCCACTTGTACCAAAACTGTTATAACAACATCTCCTTCACACGTGAGGGAATATTTGATCATCATGACCTACATGTGACAGAGACATCTGGCTCCTCCTCATTGGCTAGGAACATTACACACATGCATATTGCATGCTTGGGGGTACACTACACCTCAATGCACTATAAATACTTGTGTTTTACATTTTGTAAATGGGGATCATCGTAAAACTAAGATGAAACTCTGTCAAAAATATAGTAGAGAGAGAAAGGTTGAGTATTCTGTATCCCAAGGCCATTAGAGCCCATTCTTAATGAATTTCACCCACACCCACACAATGGAGTAGGCCTAGATAGGTTGAACCACTTATATTCTATGTTATATTCCTCTTTGCCTCATCTCCTTCTATATTTTTATACATGTTCATACTCTATTAAAACACTGGTTTGATCTTATATACTACATTGATTTGGTGATACCAATTCTGGTATCATCAATTTGGCTCTGTCTATGGAAATGATGTATATCTTCTTCCTCATTTTTGTTTAGCTTGAACTCATCAGACTCTATAATGGTGATCTAGATCTGCTCAGGTGGACCTATATCACCATTAAAAGAGCTTCAATTTAGCTTCTCAAGCTTTTCTTCAGATTTTTAACTCTTTCAATTCAACAAATATATGGCCTTCGATTTTCCTCTAGACATTGGCCCAAGATCTAGCTATGCCCTACCCCAGTCTGAAATGGTTGAGGTGGTGGTGGTGCTACACTCATTGGAGAACGACCAATGGAAGATTCAAAAGAAGCTTGATGTATTCAGCAAGAATATTATCACTAGACCTTTCGACATCGTAGAGGAGTTGAAAACTCCTTCCGCCAAGGAGGGCATCCTAGATCCAGTGGCTAGGGGACCACCCCAGTCCCCACACAAAGACCCTCCTCCTCAACAAAGGTGTAGAGACGTGGCAGACCCTATGTGTTTACACCTGGGGAGGTCGGGTCAAGATTTCCATGATGATGAGGATGATCAATGTGATGATGAAGACGATTGAGAATATTGGGAGCCTGACCAAATCTCTAGAGATAATGTGCATCTAATTTAGCCCACCAGAGGACATAGTGGCGGGATGAGTCGAGAATGTAGGCGATGGGCATGAGCTCTAGACAAACTAAGCAGAGGGTTGGCCTCTGATAGGCTTGGCCCAGCAGCAGATGATTTAAGGAATCACCTCTTTAGTTCTTGAAGCATTGTCAGATCCAGCAGAAATGATAGATATGGCGGGCATAGGATTTCACGAGGCAGAGACGAGGATCAATGAGAGGTGAATAGTAGATAGAGAACAACTGATATAGAGCCTTCACTTCATCCAATCGGCAAAGAAGGTGCTGAAGATACTGTTGTTCAGGTCAAGAGAGATGTTACAGTTACGGTTAACAGGCTTGGAATGATTCCATATAGCGATTGGAGGATAAGATAGGGGATATATGTAACACCTATCTTTATTACATATCGGGTGATCATTCCTATACCAAATTAAAACATAATATACAGTTGGATCCTTCTTAGCATCACTAGGAAAAACATAGTAACCTAATACTTAATTAAATAGGTATTAAAAACTTTTCAATTTTGATTTAACTAAAAATTACACTATTAAAACATAAACCATTCAACATAATCCATTCACACAATGAATAACAATTTAGTAACATAAAAACTGGATTACACGCAACTGGAATAAAACTCTCCAGTTTAAATGTCTCAATACAATCAACTCCAATAAAACCAAATGTATCAAAAACTAACATAGTACATTAATTGACTGGGATAGAATGAAAATACTTAAATCCTCTTGAGCGACATGCCCTAAGTGAAAGATTAACTACACAGTATGAATCAATGAATATGAAATCGTCTAAACCAAGTCCAAAACTCCATAGCATCCATAGGTCATCAAAAAAATTTATTAATCCTCTATGGCCGACGTCCCTGCGGTTGGACTGGACACCTGATATAGGAGATACAAGAGAGAAAAGAATATTCAAAAAAATGGGTCAGAGCCCGATATGAAAATAGTTTAGAAAACAACAAGTGAATAAATGATATATTCAATAATTATTATATACAGTTTAGATTATCAGACTCTCTCTTGAGATCCTCACCTCTCATCTAGAGTGCACACCTAACGTACCTTAAAACCATACTAGTTACTATTCCCATTGTAACTAGTTCATATCAGTTCCAAACTAATCATAGCCCATATTTTTCCCACGTATTTCTATCGTAATAAAGGTAATACATATAAATCCAATTTCACTTCAATATGGATAAGCCCTTTTTCCAATTTAATATAATTAAGTATTCACTTACTTAATTCATTTCAGATTTCATTATATTTCATGTCTACTTAATTCACATAATAGATACTAACCCATGTACATATACATTTTCACACTCTAATATATATACACTAATATGGCGCCCTTAGGCTCAACTGCGGCGCAAGATGTAAAACATATCACAAGTATATATATACATTCACTCTTATTATATATATACAATACTGCACCCCAAGACTCAATTCCGGTGCATGCATACTATGTTATCATGTCTGGGTACATCTCGTCACGGTATAAAGGACTGCTGGTTCGGTGTATCTCTTGAACCATAATTAACAAATCACAAATAGTGGAGGCGAACATATTCCTAATCCTTTGGGCTACGCACATACCTACGCACCCAAAAGACCATTCAATACCATTGTTCTCACTAATGGAAATCCAACCTAAGTCCTATAATCTGAGGTACAAGTAAAAAATTACCCATAAGGCTCGTCGGGATATGACTGTCCTATATACGCAAACCTCTCGTCGATAGCAAGTAGGCTAGGTATGTCATACACATAAATCAACAATCAATATGTATACATATCAACCTATATAAAATTTGGTGCGTACTCGACCAATATCATATTAGGATTTCATCTTACCCCAAGTACCCGTCGTATTCCTCGAATACCACATGTACTTGTTAATCACGATTATCATCGTATATTTATTATGTAGTTATCACTCAGATAATGCCAAGTACACGTATATATATACATATATATATCATCAATATTAATCCGTACTTGACCATGAAGATTATTTATCTCTTAATCATATTATTTTTATGTAGATATATCCCACATAATTCCAAGTACCAGTATGTATATCACCAATATGAACCCATACTTGATCATGAAGTTTATTCATATCTTAATTGTATTATTCTTATGTAGATAACTCTCATATAATTTTATTCCTCAATTTTATATAATTTTCCAATATTAACCCAAGTCCCTCACTCCTTGTTAATGTACCAAAATTAGTCAGAATCTACTGTGGGCTAAAAATACAATTCTCCAAACTATTCTAGTCTAAAACCAATATTTTGGAATCTCGTCAGAAACCCAGAAATCTCATTCAGATAAGATGGCATCTCGTTCGAACGACATCATGTCTCGTTCAAACGAGATTAACGTTATTCCAGTTCGTCTTTAACCTCAGTTTTCTGCATTTTTCTTCAAGTTCTTACACCCGAACCCTTCTGGATTATATTCTACCTAAAACCCAAATTTACTAATAGTTTTCTAACATGTTCAAGGGTTATTTTCACATATATGTTCATAACGGTATTATCATCAAACCCATTAAATCCTTGAAATTCTAATTTATCTAAATCCTCCATTTTTATACCTCTTAAAATCCCTGAAATTTAGAATTATAATTTCATAACTAAATCATATACAACATGAGTAGAATTAATCTACATGCAATACCTAACATCATTTTCATAACTTCACTAAACAAATAAACCATTTACATGAAAAACCTATCCATTTTCATGTTCATAGTCTCTACATGTTATCCATTTTCATGTTCATAGTCTCTACATGTATAAATATCCAACTACATAAATTTGTCTATCCATTAAACTTGATTTATCAATTATTTTAAATTCTAAATTCATAAATTCAAATAGAAATCCTATTCTAACATGGATAATATAAGCACCAAAATAGAGCAAGAATTACACGTGCCTTATATGTAGGTTTGAAGCTTTGAATAAGAAACTGTTTGGCCCTCCTCTTACTTTTTCCGACGACTATCTAGTGGTGGTGCAAGGTGTAGTGATGGTGGTTGTCCCCTTAGTTTTTCCTAGGTGACTCTTCCTTTCTAACAACTCTTCCTCTCCTCTAAATTACCATTCACTTTCTCTCTAAGTCTTTTCACTCTCTCTCAAAAGACCTCACTTTGTGTTTTGATGAAATGAACCTTATGTACAATCTAAACTCACATATATAACAAGTCTCCAAGGTTAGCTAAAAGACAAAAAAACATAGGTATTATTAATCTCCCAAGCAAAATGACTAAAATGCCCTTTCAAGGTGTCCTTTCATCTTCCAATTGACACGAGACCCAAATCAAACCCCCGGGTAGACTTTTCTGCCTATTTAGACCCTTTCGAACTCAATGGAGCACTCAAAATGATCATCTGAGTGACTTAAAAATAAATCTCATTTTATTTTCCAACTTTAGTCCCGACACGACTCATAAGCGCATCCTGACTTAATTTCCATTATTTTCGTATTTATAGTTCTCGACAATAATAATTATATTCACATATTACTTTTATACCACTAAGTAATATTCAAAATCATATATTCAAAATCATATATTACTTTAATCCGTAGTAATAATCAATCCGGATTAATCCTAATTAGTTTTTTCACATAATTAATTCCAATTAATCCCCCGAATTTGGCCCATTAACTTTTAATTTATCACATGCTAAAAGTCATTAAAATTATGGGGTATTACATACTTTCCCCCTAATAATGAAATTTCATCTCGAATTTCAAAAAATAAAGCATACCTGGTAAAAACAACTCTGGGTATATATCGCGTAGCACATCCTAGCGCTCCGAAGTAGACTCCTCAAGATTATGGTGCTCCCACTGGACACGCATCAATGGAACTACTTCTGATCTCAATCGTCTCTCGCTATGGTCCAAGATCTCTACTAATCTCTCCTCATAAGAGCTATCTGGATGCAAATCGATCTCCTCTAATGTAACATGAGTGTGAGACAACTCATCTCGGAGATATCGCCTCACTGAAGAAATATAGAACACATCATGTATCCTATGGAAGTGCTCCGGCAAACACAATCTATAAGCAATTGGTCCAACTCTCTCAATTATAGTAAATGGTCCTACATATCTGGGTGCAAATTTCCCTTTCTTCCCAAATCGCATTACCCCCTTCCTAGGAGATTCCCACAACAATATAAATTCTGTACACACTAAACTCTTGGAAAGATCACTTCACAGCAGCGTAGCTTTTCTATCTGTCCTGGGCTACCCGATTATGACTACGAATCATCTCAATTCTGGCAGATGTGTCCTGAATCAACTCTGGTCCAAGTAGCTTGTTATCCCCCACCTCTAACCAACACATAGGTAAACAACAAGTCCTACTTATATTGCCTCTAATGGAACCATACTGATGGTGAGATGATAAGAGTTATTATACGCAAACTCCACTAGTGTCAGGTACTGTTCCCAACCTTCCCCAAAGTCTAGGATGCACATACGTATCATATCTGCTAACATCTGATTTTTACATTCTTTCTGCCCATCTGTCTGTAGGTGATATGTCGTACTCCAACGCACCTCGGTACCCATGTCCTCATGAAAACTCTCCTAAAATTAAGAAAAAAAATTATCCCGATCGAACACAATATTAAGCGGTACCCTATCTAACCTTACTATCTCGACTATAAAAATATGGGCATACAATCTCGTAGAGTAATCAGTCCAAACTGGAAAAAAGTGAGCTACCTTAGTTAGTCGATACATAATCACCCATATGGAATCGTGACCCCTCTGAGAAATACCCCCGTGATTCAGTCCATGGAAATGCTCTCCTAATTCTACATCGAGATCTCTAATGACTGACAAAACCCTGCTGGCTTTTGATGATCCACCTTCACTAACTGACAAGTAGTACACTTAGAAATGAACTCAACAATATATCTTTTCATCCTGTTCTACAATTCAACAATCACCTCTTGCCTACTCATTAGGACCTAAGTGTCACATCATGCCCAAACTAAACGTTATCCCCACTTCTTCCTAAAAATATTGATCGAAGGTGGGTGTAAAGGATCTCATCCTGATTCAAAACAATATTGGGAGGCATACTAGCCTGTCTGTCCATTCCGTCTCTAGAATCATCGGCTTGATACTAAAGTTCGAGGTTGATCATCTCGAATCAACCTATTCCCATTGGAGTGGTGCATTTAGAGATAATTTCACCATATAAATTATCACATTAAGAAGTACTCTAAACTCCCCTTCTTCCCTTGGGGTATATCAAAAGTCTTTCCCCATGCACTTTTTGTCATAACATACACTTCTCGATGCTTTTTACCTTAAAGGTAAAAACGCTCTATTTATGCGCAAGCCACTCCCAATATCCAACTAAGTAGGAATCCGTTCCACTTTCCCACAATATTTTATTTATTGGTTTCGCACTGTCTTTCAACCCACCTATGGTATATTATTCTCATCGCACACATAAACTTGGATTATTGTCTTTTTCACACGCCGTTCAATCCATCCTACCATTCTAACGTTGTTTTTAACTACCTCACATGCATATATTACACGCATTCATTCTCTCGACCTTCTATCTCAGATGATATGAAATCAAACTAACCAGGGCGCCCATACACCCTCCAATCCATGCATCATTGCACAAATGATAATCGGATCCACTAGTCTCAATTCGTACATTCAAGGGATTCTCTCCACTCATAAAACGAGGAACAACTAGCTATTGCCCTATCGCCCAACACATCTCTCAACTCTCGACATTCACTAGGTTTCATGAGTGGGATGTCTGGCCAGCGAAATCCAAGTAAGGAACCCCCCGATACACTACTACCTAACATTGTTGGCCATCGAGATTTATAGACTCAAGGTACATAACCTAGACACTTAAAATCCTGATCCCCAGACATATAAATATAAATGTTAACTCCCACATCTCTAAACAAGTGATATAACTATGCACTCTACCTATTACCAATTTCTCAGTGCTAAATATAAAAACGAGCTAAGACTCTACGCTCGATAATAAACCCAAACACTCTAAATCATATCAGTAGTGTCCCTACGCACTGGGATCAACTATTTTGAGACGACTACACTCTTCAAAGTCTCTTATCATTACTCAGTATCACATAATTGCAAGCTCAACCCTCTAAGCATCCTCAGAGCAACACATCCTATCCTGGAACAACAACCATGATAGCCTTGCAATAACAACCCACTATCATTATTAACCATCAATAACCACATCCATGATGATATCATACTTGTATAACACATCACTAAAATGGGTAATCTCAATAAAAATATACTTACTATCTACACCCACTCCCCTATGGATGAGACCAAATATTAATCCTGTTAAACCACAGAAAATACAAATACCCATAATGCTATTGATATAACCACTAACTCGTCTCACACGCGAATCTAGTGCTAATTAAAATACTGTGAATCGCTCCTGTCACATAAAGCATACCTCATTATCCTAAGGATAACCCATATCTCATTCCTTACCAATCACCCTGACTTCTTAAATGGTTCCCGAATACAACACACTTTTCCAAAATAAATGAAAACTATCTTAATTATTTCCCCTGATAGGCACCAGACTCTTATCCCTTTTTTCTTGCTTTGGGAAAATTTCAATGCACGTGGTCTTACATTCCATAGATAACCTTTACATATAATCCTCTATTCTAGGCCATACAGACCATATATTAGGGTTGTCCTTCTCTCGGACCCTGGTAGCTTCAACTTCGATGGCCACTTTCATTGTTCCCATGGTTTCGCTTGCCCTAATGAACACACTTCTAGCTTCAACAGCCGTGACTAAATTTACCATCACTTGATAAGAATTCAACTATCTGAATCATTTAAATGGGTCCCATGATGGGTCTCCCCCCGTGGTGCTTCACTAACACCGTTATATTTAGTCTTATTCCTTGGCTAGATCCTTTAACTCTTTACTCCCTTCACATAGAATCATTTATATCTTCATTTTCAAAACACAAAATTGTCTTCATTAGCATTGGGCATCGAAACATAACTTCCCTTAAGTGTTGGAGACTCCTCTTGTGAGACCATCGCCCAGTCAAGGGCTCTTTTCTTGATTGTACCTACCTCTTCATGTGCAAAGTTCAAGATTTTGTTCACATCACCTTCTTAACAATAGATGAAGGAACTTGTGGTAAGACCGTACTAAAGATTCTTACATTGACATAATATTTTTCCTTTCAAGCATAGTGATTAACTTTCACCATTTCAAAACTGCTCCTGCGAGCAAAGAAATTTTTTTACCCCAATTTTCACTTCAGGTATTCAAAACTCTGTTATATGCCACAGCCTCTAAATATTCTTCATCCATTGGTTAACACACAAAATCTCCGCATTTATAACATTTCTATTGATGGTTTAATTTAAAGACACGTTTGACTCACTCCCAATCCAACTATGATGGTGAGTCTAGAACAACACAAATATCATTTGTGATGGTGCTTGAAAAAGCTACAGCTCTCAAACGTCTTCTTTATTGTCCTCGACCTGAACAACAATCATGGTCAGTTCTATCTCAATCACCATTTCAAAAATCTTCTAAGCCTTCGGCTGAGTCCTCCTCCTGGTGACCTGCTAACGACTCTCTCAAGAGAACGTAAGTTACAATACGAAGAGGAATATAGCAATCCATATGATAAGGCTCTATATCAAATAATGTTACGCTAAAATATAATAAGTCGTACAGATCCTAAAAGACTCTAGAACCTGATGCTCTGATACCACTTGTAACACCCCGTTTAATTAAATACCGGGTGATCAGTCCAATACCAAATTAAAATAGAATATACTGCTGGATCATTCTTAGCATCACTGTCAAAAACATAGTCACATAATACTTAATTAAACATGTGTTAAAAACTTTCCAATTTTTATTTAATTAAAAATTCCACTTTTAAAACATAAACCATTTAACATAATCCATCTTTCGCTGATATCTACTCGACCTTAGACGAGATGAGGTGTTAGGCCTTCTCCAGCACACTCACTGAAGTGGCTCATGTGTGGTTCACTTCCCTTTCGAAAAACTCAATAGATAATTTCAAGCAGTTGGGAGAGAGATTCATATATAATTTTTGCTTTGGAGTGAGGCCCCAAAAGAAGACGACACACATGTTGTATGTTAAGTAAGGGAAGAATGAAAGTCTGAAGGAGTACATAGCTCACTTAAATAAAGAGAAATTAAAAGTTGAAGACTGTAAGGAGAGCATTGCTAAGACCACCCTGATGGCAGGATTGCAAAAAGGAAAGCTCCCTTAGAAACTAGTCGAAGATCCTCCAAAATCCATAGCCGAACTCCTAGCTACGGCCATGAAGGTTATGAATGTGGAGGAGACAATGGATGATAAAGTAGATGATGAGAAAGGAGAAAGCAATGGAAGTAAATTCTAGAAATCAAGGGGTAAATATGTTAAGAAGAGGTCGGCGGACGATAAGTGTGCTAACCATACACAGCTGACAGCCAATTATGAGCATATTCTGAATGAGATAAAGAATGATTGGTCTATGAAATGGCCGAAGAAGTGGATAACTCCTCCTCACAAGAGGAACAAGAACATGTGGTGTGAATTTTCATCAAGATCACGCCCATAAAACCAACAAATGTTTTTCTATTAAGGACGAGATTAAATAAATGTTGAAGGCTGGAAACTTGAGGAAATATGTGAATAAGATAAGTTCAAAAGGTTGACAAGATTACACCCTAAAGAAGAGGAATGATAAATATAGGCCTGATGCCCCCAACAAATATAGATGACGATGTTTCAGAAGATGATGAAGAAGTAGACCCTGACCTCCCACTGAAGATAACTAATCATAAGGGTCAGCTTCACACAATTACTCTCGGAGTTAAAATAATTTATGGAGGACTTGCAGGTGGTGGAAACGAAATTGCTGATAGGAAAGATCATGTGGAAGAATTCAAAGCTCTCCCTCCAAAGCCCAAAGAGGTTCACTCGGCAGCCGTTGAGCCGAAGAAAGTGAAAAAAAAGTAGATATGAATATTTTGATTGTTGGTTTATCGAGGTTGGATTTTAAAAGGATCTTAGCCCCATATGATGACCCTTTGGTTATCACCACAATAGTGTATGGGTATGAAGTCCCTAGGATATTGGTTAATGGTGGAAGCTTGGACAATGTGATGTTTTGGGATTGATACAAAGGCCCAAGTTTGAGAAAGAAGATACTGGTCCCATATCAATAACCTCTCATTGGTTTTAGTGGAGAGAAGGTGTAGCCTTTAAGAATTTGCGAGATGGAAGTTAGAAATGGGAATAGTTGGCCTAAGTGCCTCACAAAGATGATCAATTTCTTTATTATGGATAAGAATGTCTACTCAGGCTACAATATAATTCTGAGATGAGAATCCCTCAAATAGTTTGAGGTCATGCATTCAACAGTTCACTAGACGAGTAGCACTCACGTGACCAAGTTGAGGCACGTAAGTGCTACTTCAACGCGGCTAAAGAAAGAGAGGCGTATAGGAGGGCTACTACAACTTATCACATTGACACTCTTAACCTCAGAAATGAGACCAAGCAAAAAAAAGGCAAAGATGATGATGAGGTAGAAATCATCATCCTCAATGAGTATGAGCCTAAAAAAATCATCCAAATCGATAAGGCCCTGAATAGGGAGATTAAAGAGGAGTTGATTAAATTTCTCAGGAGGATGCAAAGCATTTTTTCTTACAGCCCTGAGGATATGCCTAGCATCAATCCTAAGATACTATACCATAAGCTCAATGTGTCCAAGGATGCAAAGTCGGTCAAACAAAGAAGGAGAGTGTACTCCAGAGAGAAGTATGATATTATTAGAGAAGAGGTGAAAAAGTTGAAAATAGCTAACTTTATCAGGGAAGTCATCTACCGTAAATGGTTAGAAAATTGTTTCATCATCCTTAAGGCCAACGACAAGTGGAGAATGTACGTTGATTTCACAAACTTGAACAAGGCATACCCCAAAGACAACTTTCCCCTACTAAGGATAGACTAGATGGTTGATGCCATAGCCGATTATGAACTGATGAGTTTCATGGATGCCTATTCAAGCTATAACCATATTTTCATGGACCTTACCGATGCTGAGAAGGCATCATTCATTATCGATAAAGGGACCTATAGTTACAAGGTCATGCCTTTCGGCTTGAAGAACACTAGGGCGATATATCAGAGATTGGTAAATAAGACGTGTGGAGACTAAATAGGGAAAACCATGGAGGTATATGTTAATGAAATACTGACAAAGAGTCTCAAGGATGACATTCATGTGGCCAATTTTGAGTGAACTTTTGTTACCATAGATGAGTACCGAATGATACTCAACCCCTCTAAGTGTGTTTTCGATGTGGGGGAAGGTAAATTCTTAGGTTTTATTTTGAATCAGTAGGGGATTGAGGCCAACCTTGAGAATATCAAAGCTCCGATGGAGATGAACTCTCTAAAATACATAAAAGATGTTTAGAGGTCGATTGGAAGAGTAACAACATTGAACAGGTTTGTATCCGGAGCTATTGATAAGTGTTTCCCATTTTTCAAAGTGTTAAGAAATACCTTTGAATGGAATAAAGAGTGAAAGAGAGACTTCTAGGAGTTAAAGGCTTATCTCGTCTCGCCACTTTTGTTATCTTTTCTTGTTCAAGGTGAAAGGTTATATCTGTATATGGTCGTGTCAGAGTCGGCTATCAATGCAGCAATCATCAGAGACGAGGATGGTGTGCAAAAGATAATGTACTTCATAAATCCCTTCAGGGGGCCGAGTAGAGATATCCTAACATGGAGAAAATAGACTACGCTTTAATTCATGCCTCAAGAAAAATGAAATTGTATTTTTAGTCACATACTATGGTCATCCTCAACGACTCTCCTCTCAGATAGGTCATCCATAAACTTGAGAAATCGGGTAGGTTGATGGCCTGGTCAATAGATTTAGGAGAATTTAAAATTATATATTAGTCGAGGATGGACATCAAAGGGTAGGCTTTGGAAGATTTCATCACCGAGTTCACCTGGAATGAGGCCGACAGTGAAGAGTTGAAAAACCTAATGCCAGAACAAAAAAAAGTAAGTAAAAGCCCAGCTGAGGCCGAGACAGGCTCAGCAAGAGGTAGAGTGACTGAAAATGAAGAAAAGATATATCTTTTTAAGAATGGGACCCTAGAATAGGGTATTTTTTTAAAGGAAGGTACTATTTGGAACTTGTTTGTTAACGACTCTTCATGCGATGCCGGGAGTGGAGCAGTCTTGATCTTGTTGGCCCCCGATAGGACTGACATTGAATATTCTCTGAGGTTCAGTTTTAAGGCCTCCAACAACAAGTTATAGTATGAGGCTCTTCTTGCGGGACTCTCCCTTGCCGATCATTAAACGTCGGCCAACTCTTGTTTCACAGTCACTCCAGATTAGTTGTGAATCATAAATTAGGAGTACAAGAGGATAAGGATGATATAATGGAAAAGTACCTAGAAAGGGTAAATGAAATGTTTAAAAATTTCACGGAGGTGAAGATAAAAAGGATCCCTCGACTAGACAACAGCCGAGCCGACGCCTTGGAAAGATTAACCTCCGCCACCTGGATAGAGATCAGAAGGTTAGTGTCAATAGAGATCCGACATCGACCGAACATTGAAGAAGAGGATAACTCGGTGGAGTTTTATTTGAAATTGAACGTGGGAGATTCATGTATGGACCCCATCATTCGATATATCATAAACGTGGAGTTACCCGATTCAAAACTTGAGAGGAGGAAGTTGAGGTACAAAGCGACAGTGTTCTCCATTATATGAGATGTCCTATGCAATAAGGTATTCCTCCCCCTAATCTGATGTGTCCATATGATTGAAGTGGATTATATTTTGAAGCATGTGCATGAGGTATCTTTCTCTATCCACATAGGAGGAAGTTCATTGGCGAAGAGAATCATCACCCAGGGGTATTAGTGGCCGACTTTGGATAAAGATGCAGCTAGTTGTGCGAAGAAATATGATAAGTGCCAAAGGTTTTCCAGTATCACTCATAAACCTCACCAACCTCTGATTTCTACCACTTCCCCGAACCATTTGCAGTTTGGGGGATTGACTTGGTAGGACCGTTGCTAAGGGCTATAGGTAATTATCGATATTTGATAGTGGCTATCGACTATTTTTCTAAGTGGGTGTATGTCGAGGTAATGATCACCATAATAGAGAGGAAGACCTTCTAGTTTATTTGGAAGAATATTTTTTAGAGATATGGCCTACTCAACACTTTGATATTTGATAATGGGAAGCGGTTTAAGAATATTTCGTTGGATAAGTATTGTGAGAAGGTTATCATTAAGCAGTTCTTTTCAACTCCTGGCCGACCCCAGGCCAATGGGAAAACTGAGGTGATGAATAGAAAAATCCTTTATTGGATCAAGAAAAAAATGAAAGATGTCAAAGGATGATAAACAAAAGAGGTGTATGCCTTCCTATGGGCATATAGGACGATGAAGAGAACCCCAGTGGGGGAGACCCCATTCATGCTTGCTTATGGTTTGGAGGTCGTGGTGACAACATCGATCAGTCTTCAAACTCACAGGGTTCAAACATATGACGTAGAGGAGAATATTGTAGGGTGTAGGATGGACCAAGACCTAATAGAAGAAATAATAGAGGATGATGAGTTTAGGCAAGTTGCCTATCACCAGATAATAACGAAATTTTATAATACAAGAGTAAAGGCCAAACCATTGACAATTGGGGACCTAGTTTTGAATAAGGCTTGGAAAAAGCCAAAAAAAAACTCCATCCTGACAGGCATGGCCCCTACAAAGTCATCGGAGAGATGGTTCCAGGGACATATCGACTTGAGAACTTAGAAGGAGAGCCATTCGCCAACCCCTGGAATGCCGACCATTTAAAAAAGTATTATCAGTAGTATTTTGTATGAATTTCTTTTATCAACATAAAATTGTATGAAAAGAAAATTATGAATGAAAAACTTCCTAAGTGATCTCTCCTATTTTAACGTATGAGTAGTCGAAATTTTATATATTAATTCATCCTAAGCTATGGAACATTATTTATGGTGAAGCAGCGTTACCTCGCCCTTGGTGACATGATAGTCCAGATGGGGCTAACCTCGTACATGGACTCTCACTAACACTGGGGAGGGGGGACAATATCTTAACATCATTAACTGGGTGGAAAACTCTCTCGGCCGAGATGAAAATATATGGATAACGTAACTCTCATCCATACACTCTAAAAATGATAAGAGGGGACTTATGATATAACGTCATAATTTGGTGAATTCAAATTCAAAAATCATTTTATTGTGGTTCATCTTAACATAATTAACTTGGTGCAAAAACTCTCTCAGCCGAGATGATAATGTACGGACGAGGTAGCTCTCGTCTATGAGAACACATTATATATTGACTTACTTGAGTCAATATATATAGGAGTTCCAACTAGTTTGTATATTAAGACAAAGTATGTTAGTTTTCATGAGTTGCTCTATCTCACAAAGGTTCAAGAATGAATGAAGAAATCTAGTCCAAGATATCCTCAAGATAAACCTAAAGGGAAGTTAATTCTACCTTTAACCAATATAGGACACTTACACTTCTTATTTTTTTTTATTCCTATGTGCATATGTGGTTTTAAACACTTTAACTAATTTTTAAATCAACTTAATTCATTAACAATATTTTTAATACATTTTAAATAATTTTTGGAATTATTAAAATTGGGTTTTTAAAAGTGTCGGGGTTAAAAGTTGTATTTTATAAAGTGTTTTAATTGACTAGAAGTTAGCTTGGGTAGGATCTCAAAATGCTAGAGACTTCAGGGGGAGTTTGTTATTAATTTTAAAACACGCATTTTGCAGCGAGTTTCCACCGTATACGTGTTGGCTCCTGAGTTTGTCAATTTGTGTTTTCTATAAGACACATTCCCCACATTTTATCTCAACCCTTGGATGATTTTTATCAATGACCTGCATGTGTTTGTTTACAATCCATGTGTTACCTGTTAAACTAATGAGATTAAGTTGCTAGCACAGCTCATTGTAGACCATTAGATTGGCAATCAATAAGTCAAAATCAATCTCAGCCGTAGGATTGCCCAAGACATTCAAGATCCTTCCACAGCTAGTAATAAAACTCTCTTAGTCTTAGACATTTGAGACTTTTGACATTTGTCCATCTTGAGAGAAAAAAAAAGAGAGTTAAGAGAGAAAGGATAAGAGAGAGGAAAATAAAAGGGAGAAGAGAGAGTGAATAACCCCTAATCTTCATATCCTCACACCTTTAAGTGATTTCCCTTCACCCAAACACCATAACCTTCAACATTTCATACATCAGAAACCTAAACCGTGAGAGTTACATCCATTTTAGCGTTTATGTGAGATTGGTGTTGGGTTTTTTCGATATTTGAAGACCTCTTCAACTCTAAGTTTCTCTCAGAACTCATCTCTAAGAAAATATCGATTTTCACTGTTGAAACTTGAGATTTTCTAAAAGAGAATATCATACGCTTACTTTTTATTCTCTTTTTGGATCTTTTATTTTAGATCCATCCTATTTGAAAAGATATTGAAAAATAATCTTCTATTAAGGTTAAATCAGATCCTTAAGATGCTTGTGTCTCTTGAATCATATTTCACATTTTGTGAAATAAAGTTGTACAAAAATAAATAGATACATACAGGACTTTATCTAGTTTTAAAAGCAAGGTAGTTTTTCAAATCTGATCTTGATAAGAGGCTTATTTGACAAAATGATTTGAATCAGACTTTGCATGTCATATAGAACCTATTGATTCATAGGAACTTGTCTATATAAATAATTTGAGAGGGTTAGTTGCATAAATATGCATTTATTACACCTCACAAACACAGTTTCACACATGAACGCTTAGTCACAGTGGTTCTGTTCAAGAGACATAGAATTTGATAGAGTTGCTGGAATCATAATTCAAAGAAAAGGAGATCAAGGAAAAGGTAAAGAAACAACCAGAAAAGATTAGTTCTAGTCAGAAAACCTTTGGAGTGGAGTAGCTCATTCAGGTATAACTCTAAACTTAGATTTAGGATAATTGCATGTTTGCTTAAGTCTTGTAACTTGATTCTTTATTTTAGTGATTTTTTTTGGTTTGTGTCTTAGAGAGCACTGTGGTTGTTTCCCTTCATTAAGAGTTTTACCACGTTCAAATTCATGTGTTCTTTACTTTGAATGTTCTTAATTTCTGTTGTGATTGGTATTACATGTTGGACATAGTAGATGGTCTTTAATTTCTAAAACCTTAGGTAATTAACTACGAAATCTAGACTACATATTCAGAAAACGATTTTGAACACATCTTGTGTTTTTATTCGAAAAGAGTCTTGGCGAAAAAATTTATTTAGAGTTTAGTCAACTTATAACATTTTGTTATTAATCTAGTGAACAAGTTTTTCAGTCTATAAACTCTCAAAACAATGAGAGGGAACTTTTGATATAACAATAATTGGGTGAATTCATATTCAAAAATCACTTTATTATGGTTGATCTTAACATCATTAACTTGGTGGAAAAACTCTCCCAGTCGAGAGGAAAGTGTATGGACGAGGTAGGCCTCGTCCATACACTCTCAAAATGACGAGTGGGGACTTATGATATAACGCCATAATGTGGTGAGATCAAATTCAAAGATTATTTATTTGGTTATATTTATCTTGTCTGAGGACGAGACGTAGTGCAAAAACAAAGTTACAAACAAGTGACTTCAAGATTATAAGCCATTCAAGCGTGGTTACTCATTACTCATTATAAATCAGAAGCATTCAGACATAAAAAAAAATAAATCCAACCAATAAATATGGGATGACACACCATTCATTCATTCAAATATGAGTATAAGCTTGGTGCAAAATTTAGTTCAAATACAAATTCAGAAGTGTTCACAAAAATCTATTACAACTAAAAGGATATCGGCCATAAACGACCACCACATAAAGTTGGTTCCACATATGAGGTAAACTCCCCAATGCCTCTGTCAAATTGAGTTTGCTTAACATTGATGTCCAACCCTCCAGTATCTCCCTCGGCATGATTCAATTTGGATAGAGCATTGATGTCAACTTCAAGTGGGGCCTCATCCATCACATCATCTCTCCCGACTGTAGGTAAAGACTCAATGTATTCCAGCGATGACTTCATATTAGGATCCTCCATGTTAGGAGCTTCTAACTCAGAGCTGATAGAGTAGACGACCTCAGGGAACTTCGTGATGACCCACGAGCAAGCCATCTTGAGACCTCTCTCAAAGTACGCCATGTCAAAGCCAAGAAACTCATTAGATGATTTGTATGCTTCTATGGCCTCATAGTTTACCTTTTAAATAGCCTTAGTTGATAGAGCCTCATCCTTGTCTTTGATGATGGAAGTAGTAAGGTCTTTGGAATGTTGGGAAGACTGGGCAGTTAAGGCTTCATCCTTCTCTTTAAGAAGCTCATCTTTGGTCTTTAAGTCCTTGTCCTTCTCTATCAGGGCACCAAGGGCCTTCCTATAGTCATATCGGATATCTTTCATCTTGTTTTTCATCTCTTCCTCAAACTTTAATGCCCTGTCAACCTCCTAAACGTTTGAATAGTTCTCTACCATCCACTTAGTGGCTGAGTGCACACGGACTGCAAAAGAATGAGAATACAAACGTTAGAATATACATAGGTAGTAAAACACGAGGCAAAAATTCTCATGAGGAAGAAGGTACCTGGGCCATAGAATGGAGGCCAAAGTCGAAGATTTGAGGAGGAGGTATTTTAGCTAAGAAATAATAGTCCTCTTTGGATAGGACTGCAAGCATAACCCTCTTTACTTGTTAAGCCAATGGAAGAACTGAACCCAAACAGGCCCTCAACTGAGCAATGTTGGATGACCAGTATTGATCAAAATACTCTCCAGAGGATGAGCTAGGTCCAGAAGAGCTTTGAACTATCTGAGGCGGAGGAGTTACTATTTTCCTCGTTTAACTTTCTTGGCGGACGTCACTAGGAGGATGTGGTGATTTTCTCTTATGGCTGACCTTAAGGTTGGCCGACTCTCCAGCAGTGGACTCCTTCATGGATTCTTGCACCCCCACCACCTTTTAATCACATTCTTCAAGCTAGGGTCCCTCATGTTCCACAGGTCATCTGATATATGTGGTGTATGATCTACAAAGAATAAACATAAATGATTAGTCCTCAAAGTCAGAGACGATAAAGAACTTAAGAACAGGAAATTTGGATCACTCATACAGATCTGCTAGGGGGTCAACACCCAAGCCATCCTTCTTTAGGAAGATAAGATTCATAATGTCCTAAAACTTAGGAAGGTCACCTTCCTTTCCTTGCGTCTTTAGATATTCAAACCTCTCCCAATTTTCAACGCTGAGGCTGGGGTCTAATTTAGTCAGTATTAAGGGTTTTTCCTAATCTCGAGGAACTCTCGTCTCATCATCGAAAGGTCGGCATCGGCCAAAACCTCCCAGGCCCAAGAAAAGAAAAATAACCTTAGCTTTCAGTAATGGTTTGAGGTCTGGGTAACTTCAATTATTTTCTTGTTAGGCTTCCTAGCCCCTAAGTAGTAGTAGTAGGACTTGGTTTTGGAGGATGACACATTGTAATAGGCTTTCAAAATTTCAACTAAAGGGTCATCCGTGTATTTATTCATCCATAAGGAAACATATGTGAGGATGATTCTCCCAGAGTTTAGCGCTAGCTGAGTTGGAGCAAGTCCTCGGCTATACATTATGGCTCGTACAGAGGGGTGGAAAGGAAATGTAATGTAGAGCTTAAACATCTATGCATATACTGCAATCTCACCCTATCGGCCATCATATTCTCTCTCACTGTCGATTGGGACGTGCATGAAAAAATTAGATTTAATGCCATAAAGGTGTCTCCAGAGGAGAAGGTCAGACTCTTTCACAATGGATTGAAAGGTCTCAGCATAGGTATAGTCGACAGGTACCTCAGCCTTAGAGTCATCACCATAATCGACGAGCTCTTCATTATCGTCCATAACCTCATTTTTAGCAGTTAGGATCCCATCCAAAAATTTCTCTTAAAACTCACTTATAGTCATGGCTTGGAGAGGGATGGTAGATGTAGGGATGGAAACATTGATATTTGGCTCAGCCTGTTCAGAGACGACATGGACCGAAGAATCACTAAAAGACCCCTCGCCAAAATTTGATGTGAAGAATCACCTCGGCTAGAGTACTCGACTTGGTTGAAGGATGAGGTCTGGGATGAGTTCTCGACTACCTCAGGTTCCATAATATGTGAGGGAGACATTCTCATAGCTTCTTTAAAGGAATCTCTCTTATTGGACGGAGCAGAGGACAAGTTAGCCATCTCGTCCTTGTCGACCTCTGTAGAAGAGGAGAAGATGGTCTTTAGGGGGATAGGAAAACTGGCTCGTACCCAATGGGGGTCGACTCTACATTTGGACTCAGCCTCTTCCTCTATGTTATGCATTTCTTGGAAATACCTATCCCCAATTGTGGGATACTGCTCTGCTAACTTGTAAATATTTTGTAGCATCAAAGCATACGAGCTTCGACTTGAGAAGATAAAGAGCTAAAATGGTGTAATACCCCGTATTTTTATGCTTTATAAATTTTGGGATTTATTAAATTTAATGTGAGTTATTAATTTAATATAAATCCGGAATTTAATTATGTTATAATTACTAATGTGATAAGAGTTAGTAATTATGGAAAACTTGTTGAATATTACTAATGAGAAAATTAATATATAATATTGGTTCTATTAAATGTCACGAGTGAATAGAATGACAATTTTAGAAAAATTAAGTCGGGACGCGCCTGTGTCGCGTCGGGAATAAATGTTGATGAATAAAATTGAAATATTTTTAAGTTATCCGTATGGTCATTTTGAGTGCGCCAACGTGTATGGAAGGGTCGAGATAGTCAGAAAAGTGTACTCGGGGGTTTAGTTTGGGTCTCGGGGCATTTTTAGGCCTATTAGCACCCCGGGAGGGCATTTTGGACATTTTGCATTTTTGGGTAATTAAACCCACGAAAATTATTAGGCTATATCAGCCATTTAGAATAGTCCTTTAGGGTTATTAGACTCAAAACTTTAGAACGGCCATAGGAGAGGGAAGGAGTAAGCTTTCCAAGCAATCCAAGGCCAAAACGTTATCCGATTGCACCGCCGCCACCACCAACGCGTAGATCGCGCGACGGGGAATGCAACCACACTAAAATTGTCCAGAAATCAGAATTCTGAAATTCCAGGTAAGTATTTATCTTGCTTATTTTCATTAATGCATCACTCATGTTAGTCTAGGGTTGATTAGGATGAGTTTTATTGAAGAAAACCCAAGTTGGAGATAGGAAATTGCATGTAGTAATGTTATAAATGGAAATTTGGAAATCCCCTTCATATGTAGAGATTGAACCACGAATTTATGATGTTTTAGAAGAAGAAATTCTGGAAAAATATTGATTAGAACAAGGTTAAAGATATTCTAGTGTTCTTGAGATTAATATGAGTTTTTGGCCTATTAATCCATAGTTATTGATGAAAATTTGCATGCTTCACGTAGAAGTTGTATAATATGGGTTTATACTGTTAGTAGTATAAATTCCTGGGCGTTTCGGTGTGAAAAATCTGAATTTGGATGAGGTTGGATGGTAGAACCCATAACTGTTTTCCTGCAGAATTCGCCATACCTGCTTGATCGATCGATCGAGCCAAAAGCCTCGATCGATCGAAGGTTCGATCGATCGAGCCCTTGCCATCGATCGATCGACCCCTTCTGGCAGACTCATATCTCCCTTTTTAAATATTTAAATTCAAATTAAATGAGTAAGAATATTTGGACATCCTTATTAAAATATTTTAGGAGATAAAGAGGACCAGTAGGACTTATTAATAATTATGAGACCTTTAATGTAAGACGAGATTTGCATTTTTAGGGTGTTTATATATAAGGGACGATAGGATTACGTTGTGACAACCCGCTCTAAATAATAACGGGTGGCCAGCCCTATACTATAATAATTCAGGTATCTCAGATGGCACAGTCTCAACATCAACTACTAAACACTATAATATAAGGCTAACTACCCGAAATCATTAAGTGCGAATTGCCAAAAATTTAAAACTTTTATAATAACCACAACAACAAAACCAATATTACACATAACCAACAATATACATCTAACTATGATGAGTGAAAAGTGTATGCTCCAATAATATGAAAGAGTACAATACATTGTACAACAAAATCTCAACAGTGAAATACCCGAATATGCTGTCGGGTAACAGACAATACAATAATTTGAGAAATGAAATATGGAAGTGTTAATCTACAACACTTGAATACTAACTCAATATACAAACTGAATCCTAATCTAGATGTACAAAGATAGGAATCGACTAAAGCAAAGTGCCGCAACAGTCCGCTACTGCCACAGCTCCACAAATACCCTGGATGGATAACCTCAAAGGCGTCCTTGCGGAGGAACACCTGAAGTAATACAATATATACAAGGAGGAGGAAAATATAAACGGGTCAGAGCCCGAGTTTGGAAAACATTTTATAGAAAGTGTATTAAAATTCATAATAATTATAAATGCATTATTACATGATTTAGTTGGAATCGAACTCTCCATAATAATTCAACTCACCTCTCATCTAAAGCGCGCACTAAACTTATGCACGTGATCTCCAAAAGGATGACCGATTCTAAATAGTTAAGAGGATCCTAACTTAAACCCAAAAGAAGTATTTAAGAAAAATCATCTAACCTATTTCCCAATACATTTGTTCCCATAATTTATAAGTCATATACATTAACTTTAATGCAATAGTTATAGTTATCTTTATAATGTTCATTTGTTGAACATATAAAGTTACATGATCCAATCATGTCCACATCATCACAATATATCAACAATCTCATTTACTAGAATTTATATTCTAGTGATGCCCATATAAGGCATGAAACCATATATATATTTATTATAGATGAGTTATTAGCATCAAGAGTTAAGGACTAAAATCCTCCCGATTCTCAACACGGTACTGCGTTTCGTGCGTGGGATGTCTCGCCGAAGCGAAATCCAAACAAATAACCCCCCGATACACTAATCCTGGCAATGTAGGTCGTTGAGGTCCATTATGCCCTTGACACCCAAGTACAAACACAAGCAATAATAACCATCCAACCGAGCTATAACTCGAAGGACGCAGGCTCACATGCTATCATCTTCCAGCAACCCATATACATAGCAAACTGGGGCCACCTGGTGGGGTTCAACGACACCCACCTCGTGATCTACTCACGCACACAACATCCCGGGAAGCGGTCATAGTTCCTAACCAGCAAGTGAGAGCGACACATACCCACGACCTCTCACCCCCAAAATAAATAAATGTATATATATATATATGTCATTTGCTGACCACCATGGACGACTATGACCTGGGGAATATCCACATCCTGCTTTTCTAGTCAGAATGCTCACCCTCTATGCACGAAACTTCCCAATGATAGCAAGGAGGGGGTATGCTTAACATGTATATACACCATCATATAAGGTATACATACATCCCACATAATAAAGTTATACCATTTTATAAGGTATACCTGCAACAACATATTTATTATCATTATACGCTCTTAGGCGTAATTTGATTAACATCATTGTTTAGTATATCCCTCTCTTGATACACTAACCGTCAATACTCACACATTTACCCCACTTAGTATATACTATACTAATTCTCGCTTGAAGCTCTCATGTCGCTTCTAGTATGAATTGTCTTTCAATTCTATTTAAGTTAAGGATATTCTATATCTTATTGCACCTCAATTAACATTTCTCATTGTGTGAGATATCTCCCAAACCAATCATTAGTAAGGATATTTCTATATCCATATGCCCATCAAATAGCATTTATTATTTTCCATTCATAATAGGGTTCAATTCATTTTATGAACCTTTTTAAAGTTATCCCATTTGGGATTTGGATCCTAAGATCCGGCATCTCTAAGTTATTCTCTTTCTCAAATTGTGAAATTTCTTTATTATCACCAAATAAAATCCCAAATAAAAGTGGGCTTCCCCACTTAGAAAAATCCCAAAATCTCCAATCGATATTCCACAAATACTAACCTCGATACTTAGAGGATTTTCCCCAAATTGATATACTCTTTTAGATTCTCACTTCTCAAAATCAATCACTAAAACTCTCCGACATTTACCTTTAGTCTTTTAATTATCAATTAGCCTCATATATCGTCTTATGACTCTAAGGTCTATAATCCCCTTATATAATCACTTAATCTTTTATGATACTATGATTATGGAAGTCCATTTATACAAACCCAAAGAAGAATGGGATAACTTAAATTCTCAACTTGAACCCAAAACAGGGGGACCGATCGACCGGTGCCCAAACCGTGGTCGACCGCATTTCTTAATTTTGCCTATACTCGAAGACAGTATGCCCAATTCTGGAGGCGCGGTCGACCGACCCTCTGTACGCGGTCGACCGACCCTAATAGGTACCACGGCCAACTTCATTTTTATACAACTCCAACTTCTCAAAAACCCCAATATAATTCCATTCAACCACAAATCTTCAACCCAATCATATTCATAACATTTATATTCATCCTAGAATACTTATAAACTGATTTTTATCATTGAATCCAAGATCTACATATTAAATCTAAGATTATACCCAGAAGTTAGGTTTTGTTAAACTAAACCTAAAACCCAAAATATAAATCAACAAATCATGCAATAATTGGTACACAACAATTATTTAGCAAGTTTAATCGCTTGCCTCGGGTTCGTAGGGTCTGAATCCGCCTTGCAATCACGTATTGACCCGGAAATCATCTTTTTCTTTCCTTTCTCCTTCCTTTTCTTCTTCTTTCTCTTCTTCTTTCTTCCTCTCTCTTTCTTTCTAGGGTTTTCCTCTTTCTCTTAAGTGAGAATGACTTCTCACGTGGCTTTTAAGCCTTATCCCACAAGATACACATCTTTAAATGATAATACACACTTTAAATGATCCGGTAACTTTAATTCGAGTCAAACGGTCCTAAATTATATCGGAACCTAAATAGACCCCAAGTACAGTCATTTCGACTTTCTCGGCCCTTCCGAAAACGATGGTACCCTCAGAATCGACATTCGACACTCTTTCTAATGACTCTAAATTTTGACCTCAATTGCCAATTTAATTATTTCTCCAATAAAATATTATTTATTTCTCCCCAAAATAAATAAATTGTCGACACCAAAACCTCGGGTTGTTACATACGTATTAAAGCAAGAGACGCGTAACATAGTTACGGTGGAAAATAGATGAATACTTACTGAATTTTACACTTGGGAGGATAGAGTTCATGAATGTTACGTAGTAAGTTGGAATAATCCCTCAAATTAAAGTTAGAGACGAACCGTTATACGTGATAACTAATAATGGGAAAATAAGGATAAATGTCGTAATTATGGGTTATGAGATGAACCTAAATTGATATGATAAAAGTAGTATATTTATAAGACTATGTGTATGCATATATTATATACGTGTGAAAATCGTGCCCGCGCTACTTGTTATCCCTGAGGTTATCGCGCTGGGACAGTCTTATCTCGAATGGGCATTCATGGGGGATATTGACTCGTACCCTAGAAGATAGGAATCCTAGGTATAGGCTATCGAATCGATAGTCACGGTACTAAGAGACGCGAGGGTATGTGCTGACCTCTTGGACTTGGAAACTATGCTTCACCTCAATATTGTTTTGTATGCATTAATACAGTTCGAGAGTGATTCCGAACTTGTATTTCCCTTAGTACGATTGATAAGGGGATTGGATAGCAGAGTATGCCCGCACCATAATTTTTATGTGGGGTGCTGTTAGAATATATATATTATACGAGTACTTAATATATATGAATTTCTGAAATTTGGAACTTCCTATTGTGTTTATGGTAAGTAAGAAATGCATGATGACTTCAATTTGGAAATACTTGATTTGAAAAGTACAATGTGAAACTTTACTAACAAATAAGGTTTAAATGAGAACTTTGTGATCAAATGAAATTATCCTCTCAAACAATTAAATTGTTCAGTTTTAAATCTTACGAGTAACCTAAGATAAGTTAAACCGTTGGGAAGGTTAGTGCAATAGGTGAGCATATTAGAAGATAGAGGAGAATTTCTCAAGGGAGTGCCGCGCTAATATGTTGTTGCATTGGCCTGTAAACATTTTAAATACTTGCTAAACAAATTTTAAATCATTTCTACAATCGGGTTCTGACCCGTTTCCATTTTCTTTTTCTCTCTTATATATATATGTATGTATTACAGGTGCCCAGCCACAGGGGCGTCTTGCATAGGATCCCTTGAAAGGAACGCACTGCAGCTTAGGTGGGAGTTACAGGCCTCTTGCTTAGACGACTTATTCAGTTGGGCATGTGTCGCCCGTTTCCATTATCGAGTTATTTTATTGGACATTGTGATTCATTTATTTCTAGTATTGTCACTTTGGGATTTATTACTGTTTGGATGTTTTACTTTAAGTTTTAAATGTTGGGACTTAGTTGTTGAATGTTTAAATCATTTGGATTATATGTTCCAGGATAATTGTGATGAGATTCTTTAAAAATTGAATTTTGTAAAGATTTAAATGTTGGCTTACATAAAAATAAAATTTGGAAAGAAATGTCTAAAAATGGTTTTGATACTTAGCTTAATTAATTAGGGTGTTTAATTTGGAAAGGTTATTTTTCGACAGTGATGCTAAGAATGAACCAACTGTTCACCTTGATTTTAATTTAATAAAAGAGTGATCGCCCGGTATTTAATTAGGCTGGGTGTCACAGGTGGTATCAGAGCATCAGGTTCTAGTGTCCTTAGGATCTGTACGGCTTATTTCGCTTTCAGCTTAGCATTTTTGATGTAGAGCCCTAATACTAGGAATGTCGAGTTCATCTCTATACATTGAGAATTCGTGCTTCTGTGATTTGTTTATGCGAATGATGAACTCAACCAAATTTATTTAAATTTCATATGGATCATCAAGAAGAACTAACTAAAGCGATTAGGGGAGTCAACGAGCAAGATCGACTTACACCTTAGGTATCTCCAAAGATAATATCAACCGCCGAGTTCGCAGGTATTGTGGCACATGCAGTTACCATTGCAGTCTTACAGTATCAAGAACGCAGCACACAGCTTATGGGGGCAAAAGATATCGAGAGTATAGTCAGTCTGTCATGACTGGAAATAACAAGTGTGTGAAGATGCAAAAATCGCAACAACAATCTCTTCAAGACAATAAAAGCCACAAAGGTAACAAATTGTGTAGTGAAACCCAAAAGAGTCAGGGTCAACAAAGTCGGGGGCCGAGTGAAGTCACGAAGAGGTGTTTTAAATGCGGAATGGACGGTCATGAACATCGAACTTGTCCGGATCAGTCTAGAAAGGAACTTCAACCCAACCAGAGAGAACTTTCAGGACTCTGCTATAAATGTGTAAAACCGGGTCACAAGTGGAGGGATTGTCCTCACCCTGACATAGTTTTTCCATAAATTTCCCATTAAGGCCAGCAAGACCAGGGAAAAATCGAGACTAGTCAACAACGTAGTGAAGTGAAGCAGTTTCGAGGGAGGTGCTTCCAATGTGGAAGAAATGGACATAGGCGTCAGGATTGCCCAGAGAAGAATAGGGCCCCACGGCAGGAAGGTGCTAGTAATAAACCACAGAATCCAGCTCCACCACCCTTTCCAACAACCTCAGCTCAGCAGAGACAGTTACAGTATGGACGTGTCTATAACGTCCACCAGGCAGCAGCTCCATAGGCACCATCAGCGATTGAGGGTATGTTTCTATCCATGATACTATGGGTCGAGTTTTGTTTGATACTGGGGAAATGCACTATTTTATAGATACTCATTTTGCGAAGGCCTTAGGGCTATTAGCCACAACAGAGAGCACTGTGACGTATGTAGACTCACCACTGGGAAATGGTTCGCTTATTTTCTTTATATGCCGGGGTGTGGGGGTAGAGATTGGTAGCTTGGTATTACCAGCCGACATGTTAGTCTTAGATATGCATGAGCATGACGTTATTATCAGTATGGATTGGCTCGCATCTTATAGAGCCATGATAGATTGCTGTGGTGAGAGTATTGTCCTTCCCATTCCGGGGCAATAAATGTTTGAGTGGCGATGCCTCGCCCATAAGGGGGATCTTTCGCCTATATTTTTGTATAAAGTAGGATACCTCTAAGGAGATTGTGATCCTCCTGGATTCGATTCCAGTCGTTCGTGAGTTTCTGAATGTAATTCAGGTGTTAAGTAAATTAAGTATCGAGGTATTTTGTGAAAGCGAGTAGAGGGGATAAGAGTATGGTACCTAGTAAAAGACAACGATTAAAGTAGTTTTATTTGGTTTTAGTAGAAGTGTTACGTCCGAAGACCATTTGTGCAGTCAAGACGATTGACAAGGTGGAAGTATAAGTTGTATCCTTAGAGGATGAGGCGTGTTTATGTGACACAAACGAGTCACTATATTTTGTTCACTGTTAGATTTGCATGTGAGACGAGTTTAATGCATAAAATTATAAACGTTATTATTATGTGAATACTTTTCCCTAGTGTAGCGGGATTTTTATTTCTCTTTAGTGCTATCCACGGAGGATGAATGAGTATATAAATAGTGTTATGTACCTTACTGAGGTTACTCGTTGTAGTGATGCGATACGCGAGTATGATATTATCATCGTTAAAATGTTATAGAAATGGTTAGTACGATAGTGGGAATTTATTGCAAGCCTATCGGAGTGGTTGCATTAGTGCAACATATCTTTGTTCTGGCGAGACTTCACCTGCAAGAAGATTGGACTCGCACTTATATTATCTATCCTAGAGACTTCAGAAGGAATAGTGGGATCGAGATATTCGATGCCAATGTATGTATAGACTTTATCATTATGATTTGGTATGTATCAGGTTTACTGTTGAGCGAAAAGATTCGACTTAGTATTATGTTGAACACTCAGGACTTGGTAATAGGAAGAGTGCATTGTTATATATATCCTCTAGAGATGTGAGAATTAAGAGTTATACCCCTATTATTAGGGAAAGGGATTTTAAGAATTCCGATTGTATGTATTCGAGATTCATGGAATGCAATTTCCAACACCAAATTCTGAACGATAGTGCAATTGGTGAGATGTTCTTTGTTAAGTGTAATTATGGGAGGAAATGTAACTTTTGTATCAAAAGACGGAGTAAAGGGGTAAATGCTATGGATGGAGGACCCAATGGATTTCGATAACCGACAATGCTAGGTAGTAATGTATCGGGAGGGTTTCTTGTTTGGATTTCGCTTCGCAAGACATCCCACGTATGAAACTTAGCGTAAGGTTGGAAATAGGGAGACGTTTGGTCACTATTCCATGAGTTTAGTACCCCGGTCGAAATAGGATCAAGTAAATACATATGTAAGTTGGAAGTTGAATTTTGGTTTAAAGCCACTGGAGCCGGATTGTGTGATATGAAAGCATTGAAAGTTTTGTTTTATCCTCATGAGTTGAGGGGTGGAATGATGATAAGGAGGATTTAAAATTTTGGATTTTTAGGGTGATTGAGAGTACCCAAGTGTTATAATCACATTGAGAGCACTAGGAAAAACAAAGAATTAGTTATTAGGTAAAAATCATATGTGATGCTTACGCTAGTATAAATGATTTATAAGGTGTGTAGACATCCTGGTTAACTGATGTTAAAACTCGTCCGAAATGAAGGGACGTGGTAATGGACGTGTGGAAAATGTGTTTGTGGGGCTAACAGAATGAAGTGGAAGTGATAGAGTGGATTAAACGTCACATGAGGGGCGATAATCCATACGTAAGTGTGCAATTAGAATAGCACAACCTAATTTGATGGGAAGGCCATGGGAAGACATTTAAGAAAGGGTATCCCTTGAATAGAGTAGAAATTTAATTATTATGAATAACCCTCGGAGCAGAGTAGTTATTAGTCAAGTGTGAGAGTAATTTGTGCATGCAATGTTAGTATGGTGTAAAGGATTTAGAAGTTCGCTTCGTGGAGGAAAAGAGCACGGGTTGGAACTTTCGGCATACACCAAGGAAGGAAAGGGAATGTTAAGGGTCACCTAATGTGATACATTTCAAGGGAAGATTGATGCTTAGCAGGACGTAGTAAGTAGTCCCTACATGCACCGCCCATAGGTAGGGTTCAGTTGGAAGAGGAGAGCAACCAGAGAATTTTGTGTTTATCGACAATTCCTAAAATAGGAAGATGTCGGTAAAGTCGATAAAGTTCTTGGATGGATTACCACCCTCAAAACAAGATCAAGTCAATGTTAACTAGTGCGCCCCATACTTCCTTTGAAAGGAAGGATCTCTCCAGTGCATGGTCTGGCGCAGTATTAATTCCTGAATCGGGATGAGATTTGTGAATCCCACCTTTAATATGGGATTTCAGGAACCAGTGGAGATAAGGTTTCGTTTCGAGAAGGATGTATCACCCCTAGCCAGAGAATAGGCGCACGGTGATTAGAAATTAGTGGAACCACATGAAGGAAATTTTGGAATCTTAGTACGGTGTTTTCAGGAGTGCTCTGAAAAGGCACTCGTACCTGTTAATCGCGTATGAGGGCTTATTAAGGTTTTCGTATGGAAGAACCTCGAATATTCTCCTTTCGTATATTTAGAGGTGAGTGGATACTCAGAATTTTGGATCGGTCGGGAATACTCTGATGACTATGGTGAAATTCCATGACTGTTTTAGGCAAACGAGAGTGGTCAGATGTTTGTATGGTTTCTCAGAATGGGAGTTTTGTATATAGATAAATCCGAGTAGCTGCCATGTAATGAGGTGCGGCCTCCCAATGATAGTAAGATAATGGAAACTTATAATGTATAGGCGTGACCTATGCGAATGTTGTCGGTTAGGAGCACCATGTGAAGTGTCTCCAATAAGAATGTTAATCAATCTTGCTGTGAGGTGGGGACTATAGTGCTTAAACGCCCTACTATGTAGATAGTTTCTGTACTGGAAAGATATCCATAATTGTTCTACCAGGTTAGCCTTAGTTTCCAAATTTCGGGATGAAATTCCGTTATTAGGGGGGGAGTATGTAATACCCCGTATTTTTATGCTTTATAAATTTGAAGATTTATTAAATTTAATGTGAGTTATTAATTTAATATAAATCCAGAATTTAATTATGTTATAATTATTAACGTGATAAGAGTTAGTAATTATGGAAAACTTGTTGAATATTACTAATGAGCAAATTAATATATAATATTGGTTCTATTAAATGTCATGAGTGAATAGAATGACAATTTTGGAAAAATTAAGTCGGGATGCGCCAGTGTCGCGTCGGGAATAAATGTTAATCAATAAAAGTGAAATATTTTTAAGTTATCTATATGGTCATTTTGAGTGCGCCAACGTGTCCGGAAGGGTCGAGATAGTCAGAAAAGTGTACTCGGGGGTTTAGTTTGGGTCTCGGGGCATTTTTAGGCCTATTCAGCACCCCGGGAGGGCATTTTGGACATTTTGCATTTTTGGGTAATTAAACCCACGAAAATTATTAGGCTATATCAGCCATTTAGAATAGTCATTTAGGGTTATCAGATTCAAAACTTTAGAACGGCCATAGGAGAGGGAAGGAGGAAGCTTTCCAAGCAATCCAAGGCCAAAACGTTATCCGATTGCACCGCCGCCACCAACAACGCGTAGATCGCGCAACGCAACCACACCAAAATCGTCCAGAAATCAGAATTTTGAAATTCCAGGAAAGTATTTATCTTGCTTATTTTTGTTAATGCATCACTCATGTTAGTCTAGGGTTGATTAGGATGAGTTTCATGGAAGAAAACCCAAGTTGGAGATAGGAAATTGCATATAGTAATGTTATAAATGGAAATCTGGAAATCCCCTTCATATGTAGAGATTGCACCACGAATTTATGATGTTTTAGAAGAAGAAATTCTGGAAAAATATTGATTAGAACAAGGTTAAAGAAATTCTAGGGTTCTTGAGATTAATATGAGTTTTTGGCCTATTAATCCATAGTTATTGATGAAAATTTGCATGCTTGACGTAGAATCTGTATAATATGGGTTTATACTGTTAGTAGTACAAATTTTTGGGCGTTTCAGTGTGAAAAATCTGGATTTGAATGAGGTTGGATGGTAGAACCCGTAACTGGTTTCCTGCAGAATTCGCCATACCTGCTTGATTGATCGATCGAGGCAAAAGCCTCAATTGATCGAAGGTTTAATCGATCGAGCCCCTGCCATCGATCGATCGACCCTTTCTGGCAGACTCATATCTCCCTTTGTAAATAGTTAAATTCAAATTAAATGAGTAAGAATATTTGGACATCCTTATTAAAATATTTTGGGAGATAAAGAGGACCAGTAGGACTTATTAATAATTATGAGACCTTTAATGTAAGACGAGATTTGCATTTTTAGGGTGTTTATATATATGGGACGATAGGATTACGTATTAAAGCGAGAGACGCATAACATAGTTACGGTGGAAAATAGATGAATACTTACTGAATTTTACACTTGGGAGGATAGAGTCCATGAATGTTACGTAGTAAGTAGGAATAATCCCTCAAATTAAAGTTAGAGACGAACCGTTATACGTGATAACTAACAATGGGAAAATAAGGATAAATGTCGTAATTATGGGTTATGAGATGAACCTAAATTGATATGATAAAAGTAGTATATTTATATGACTGTGTGTATGCATATATTATATACGTATGAAAATCATGCTCGCGCTACTTGCTATCCCTGAGGTTACCGCGCTTGGACAGTCGTATCTCGAATGGGCCTTCATGGAGGATATTGACTCATATTCTACAAGATAGGAATCCTAGGTACAGGCTATCGAATCGATAGTCACGGTACTAAGAGACGCGAGGGTATGTGCTGACCTCTTGGACTTGGAAACTATGCTTCGCCTCAATATTGTTTGTGTATGCATTAATACAGTTCGAGAGTGATTCCGAACTTGTATTTCCCTTAGTACGATTGATACGGGGATTGGATAGCAGAGTATGCCCACACCATAATTTTTATGTGGGGTGCTGTTAGAATATATATATTATATGAGTACTTAATATATATGAATTTCTGAAATTTGGAACTTCCTATTGTGTTTATGGTAAGTAAGAAATGCATGATGACTTCAATTTGGAAATACTTGATTTAAAAAGTATAATGTGAAACTTTACTAACAAAAAAGGTTTAAATTAGAACTTTGTGATCAAATGAAATTATCCTCTCAAACAATTAAATTATTCAGTTTTAAATCTTACGAGTAACCTAAGATAAGTTAAACTGTTGGGAAGGTTAGTGCAATAGGTGTGCACATTAGAAGAGAGGTGAGAATTTCTCAAGGGAGTGTCGTGCTAATATGTTGTTGCATTGACCTGTAAACATTTTATATACTTGCTAAACAAATTTTAAATCATTTCTACAATCGGGTTCTGACCCGTTTCCATTTTTTTTTCTCTCTTGTATATATATGTATGTATTACAGGTGCCCAGCGACAGGGGCGTCTTGAATAGGATCCCTTGAAAGGAACGCACTGCAGCTTAGGTGGGAGTTGCTTGCCTCTTGCTTAGACGACTTCATTTATTTGATTCCACTCTTATCATATTTATTCAGTTGGGCATGTGTCACCCGTTTCCATTATCTAGTTGTTTTATTAGACATTGTGATTCATTTATTTCTAGTATTTTCACTTTGGGATTTATTACTGTCTGGATGTTTTACTTTAAGTTTTAAATGTTGGGACTTAATTGTTGAATGTTTAAATCATTTGGATTATATGTTCCAGGATAATTGTGATGTGATTCTTTAAAAATTGAATTATGTAAAGATTTAAAGGTTGGCTTACGTAAAAATAAAATTTGGAAAGAAATGTCTGAAAATGGTTTTGACACTTAGCTTAATTAATTAGGGTGTTTAATTTGGAAAGGTTATTTTTCGACAGTGATGCTAAGAATGAAACAACTGTTCACCTTGATTTTAATTTAATAAAGGAGTGATCGCCCGGTATTTAATTAGGCTGGGTGTCACAAATGGTACAAATAACTTAAAAGTTGACTATACTTGACCAAAAGATCAAAAGTGTGGAAATTAAATGTTTTGTTAACAATAGTCAAGAACTACTAAAGAACTAGTTCATCTGAGTACGTCAGAGTTCAATTAGTGGTATGTTTTCTCGGGATCTCCAAGGTAAAGAATGGTAGGAAACTAAAGTGTAACCACTTAACTCTCACAACCACCATAAAACTTCCTAAGAACTACCCTAGAACCACCAATTAAGGTGGAAAAAAGAAGAAACTCGCCGAAAAATGCAGAAAATGAAAGAAAATGAGTAAGAAATGGGAAAACTTGAAAATTGTAGAAAATGGATGTTACCTGGAGAGACTGGACAAATGCAAAGGCGAAGGAAACCCGAAAATGTGGCCTGGAACGCTTGAGCAAGGAGAAAAAGTTAGAATGGTTTTTGAGAGAGAAGATAACATGCAAAGAAGATGAAGTGGAATGACATAACGGTTTTTAAGACCATTTTAATACTAATAATTATTGTGCACAACCTCCAAGGAAGTCACAATTAGGGAAAAAATCCCTAAGAATCACTTACACCCGTCATTTTTTGCTCACACGCCATTTAACCGGATGACGTCCAAGTGTTAATCCAATCTTAATCAAACTCTTCAGATTTGACATTTGAAAGGACGCCTATTCAACTCGTACACAGAAGATACTTTATCCCTTAACCTTCATTTCACATTAAAGACTGAGGATTAAGGGGTGATTGATATGCCAAGTATAGTCTCATATAGAATTATGTTACCTCGGCCAACACTGACCTTCACCAATCCACCCAGAATAAGGAATTATGACTCATCCATGGAATCAACTCGAACTGACTCGTCCTCGACCTCGTCTGGGAAGACCAGTCAACATGTCTTACTTTATCAATCCTATGAACTATCACCCTCATCCTAAACCGGCCCCTGGATGACGAATATAGGATAAGACAACCTAATAGGATAGGTTCCATCCCATCCATTGACCATTATTCGATAGCTAAGCCTTAGCCTGGATGGACGATCGATGGTGGACAGCTGGCAGAGTGTGTGGATTGGGGAACTCGTGAGAGTGTGCGCATGGGCTGCAGATCCCATATGTACTAAAAGTGTTAAAACAATAGCTCACTCACACGTGAGGCATGACCTACATGTGACAAAGACAATTGGCTCCTCCTCATTGGCTAGGAACATTCCACACATGCTTATTACATTCTTGGGGGTACACTACACCCCCAATGCACTATAAATACTTCTCTTCTACATCTTTGTAAAGTGGTATCATGGTAAATCTTAGTTGAAACTCTGTCAAAAATATTGTAGAGAGAGAAATCTTGAGTGTTCTGTATCCTGAGGCCATTAGATCCATTCTTAGTGGATTTCACACACATTCACACAATGGAGTAGGCCTAGATAGGCTAAACCACTTATATTTTGTGCTAACTTCCTCTTTGCCTCATCTCCTTCTATATTTTTATACATGTTCATACTCCATTGATACACTGGTTTGAGATTACATAATACATTGATTTTGGGATACTATTTTTGGTATCATCAATAATTACCTATTAATATCTCCTTGATTTCTGATAATTTTTCCAAGAATTCGTCTCTTAGTTCTTATTTTCTATCTTCCCAATTTTATTTCTTGAAAACCTTATGCTATGTAATGAATAAGAAGGAAAAGATCTGATTTCTAACCAGAAAAGTGTGGTTTTGTGGTCATATTTAGTGTGGTGGTGTATGATTGGGTGAAAGAAAGGTCCAATCAAAACATATCAACTTATGGAAAAATCATCCCATTTTTTTAAATCCATTGTAACTCACCATTTCGGCCTTTGATTAACCCCTCGTTTGTGGCCATGCATAGATACCTTAAAGATGTACAACTTTCATATTTTATGGTTTTCCAAAAACATAAATTTAATATGCTTAAATTTGTCTCCAACCGGGCACTAACAATTTTGCCCAAAATCTCAACATAAGTAGTTGTCGACCGAACCTCACCAATTTCGCACCAACACCCCGATTTACTTTGATAAACAAAATAATGCATCCACAAAATAATTTACAACAAATTTTCCCGCATAGATAATAATAACTAGTACTTAATCATATAATAAATAAACCTAATCATGGTTTAGGGCATTATAATTCTATTCCCCTTAAGAAATTTAGTCCAAGAAATTTAACACATAAAAACTTTACCAAAGAGGTGAGGAATTTATTATGTAACACTTAATCCTTTCAATCTAAAATAGAAATTGGTTCTTCCATGTAAGTCAAGTAAACTTGAAGCTATATTGGTTGTGAAATCAACACATGTGAAGGATCTGGTACATACTTATGCAACATCGATGTATGAAAATCATCATGTATCCGAGACATTTCTGGTGGTAATACCAACTTATAAGCTACTTCTCCAATTTGTTTCACTGTCTCCTAAAGGACGACATACCTAGGACTTAATTTTCACTTCTTACCAAATCTCATAACCCTTCCCCAAGGTGAAACACGTAGGAATACTCGATCACCATCCTCGAATTCCAATTATTTCCTAAATTTGTTTGCATTATTTTCATGTACTTTGTTATGATTATGCTTTATCTTCTCAGTAGTATACTGCATAGTTTCTGGCCCATGTAGTTGTCGTTCCCCTACTTCACTCCAATATATTAAAATTCTACAATTTCTCCCATACAAAGCTTCATAAGGAGCCATACCAATACTGGAATGAGAACTTTTATTATTGGCAAACTCTATTAGTGACAAGTTCTCATTTCAACTGCCTTTGAAGTCTAATACACAAATTCATAACATGTCTTCCAGTGTTCGGATCGTTCTTTCTGACTTCCCATCGGCCTGAGGATGAAAAGTTGTACCAAATTTCAATTTAGTCCCAAAGCTTGTTGAAAACTAGGCAAAAATTGAAAAGTAAACATAGGTTCTCAATATGAAATATAAAAAATAGATGCACCGTACAATCTGATTATCGTATCCACATATATTTTGGCATATCAATTCTTGGAGTGAGTAGTTTTAACGGGAAGAAAATGTGTAGATTGAGTTAATCTATCAACAACAACCCAAATAGAATCAATACCTCGTGATGATTATGGTAAATATTTAACAAAATCGGTGGTAACGTGTTCCCATTTCCACTTAGGAATAGGTAAGGACTATAGTAAACCAATAGGCTTATAATGCTCCGTCTTCACTTATTGGCAAACTAAACATCTAGAAACAAACTATGTAATGGCGTGTCTTATCCCCAACCCCTAATAACATTGTTTCAAATATCTATAAAGTTTCGTGAAACCTGGTTGCATAGCTTATGAAGGACAATGTTCTTCCACCATAATTATTCTTCTTAAATTACCTATATTTGGTACACAAATGGTTGTCATACATAACGATGTCATCATCACGAATAAAAAATTCATTTGTTTTAAACTTTTGCATATTGTCAGTAACTTTCTCCAATTTTGTTTCTCCTTCCTCTGATTGCCATATCTAGTTTATCGACATAGGTCTAACATTTAAATGTGCTATTATTCTACTAGAATTATTTAAAGTTAATTCCACCCCTATCCAAGCTAACTCTCTAAGCTGTCAACTCAAAAGAAATAAATACAAGATAATCTACCTAGAGACGTTTCACACAAAGCACCCGCAACAACAATAGCTTTACCCAGGTGGTGATGTATTATGCATTCATAATCTTTCATAAGTTCCATGCACATCATTTATATTAAGTTCAAGTATTTATGAATAAACAAGTATTTTAAACTTAGATGATTTGTAAAAATTTCACAACTAACACCATATAACTAATGCCTCCAAATCTTTAGTTAAAAAATTAATCTAACTAACTCGAGATCATATGTAGGGGTAGTTACGTTCATGTATCTTTAATTGTCTAAAAGCATAAACAATTACCTTTCCATATTGCATTAACAAACAACCAAGTCCTTGATATGAGGCATCTATTATATACCTCTAATACGGTAGATTATAGGTATAAATAGGCATTAATGATGCAAAGTTATCATATGGGTTGTAAAGAAGAATGACTCCTCTACTACCCTATTTTGTTAAGCTTACCCGACAAATGTATATTGTACATTGCAAGACTCTTAGTTATCCCAATCCTCTATTAGAGCCTGTAATAGTAATTAATGCAGTAATTTTCGATTCTTGATATTCTCTCTCTTTTTTTTACATATTCATATTCTCTCCTACATGCCTTTTATGCCTCCCAACTCTTCTCCTTCTTGAAATGATTTCTATCTCTTTATAGGGGTCTTATAAATTGTGTCGATGACCCAACAAACGAAACTCACATCAGGATGGGCCTTCGCATCTTCATGTAAGCCGAGAATTCACAGCAATTTTTTTCCTACCCACGATTTACAAATCCCCTTCTCAATGAAGATACAGAAAATATCGATCTACATCTGCACATGTTTTGCAATATCTACACGGAGTGGCGATCTAAACCTAAATAAAATTTACAATCTACTTCTGATGAAACTTATTATCTATATTGCATCTGCACATCTTCTCAATCTACTCCCTGACAAACTTATGATGGTTTGTATTGATTTGTCGGTGGTTTGTGTTTTTGCTACGAGTTTGAGTGGTTTCGTGGGTCAGATGTAAAACATATTGAGAATGATTTAGTATTTACCTACACAAAAGACATTAACTTATAGAACTTACATATCAAACGGTCATGAACCCAACACCCATGGACCAAACAATTGCTAGATAAAAGTAGAATTTTTTACTTGCAAACACTTTGTATATACCCTCGGCACAGCATTGGTATTGAAATCTACTTGGGTGTTGAAGGTTGCCTTGCCGGGTTGTAGTGGTGGTTTGCAATGATGGAGGTGTTGTCTGTCTTCCTAGCAAGGTATCCGTGGATTCTGGGATTGATTTAAAGGTCAAATAAGGTGAAAAGTTTTGTAAGAAGAAAGAAAAAGAAAATATCACAGCATATAGTGTTATTGTAATTTGTTAGGACTGTTTGTACTTAATAAGTGTGTGTGTGTGTGTGTGTGTGCATGCATGTGTTAGAAAGCACCTTCACAAACACTTTCACCCTACAACCCGAAAAGTGTTGGTAATAAGATCTTGAGAACAAAGAGTCGATGTAAAGTGCTGGAACAAATCAAAAGTTAATAAACTGGGAGAACTACATCTACAATCAGAACTGCAGAGAAGTTTAAGGACAACAGAGGGTACATTCCTAAACTTATATAGGACTGAGTTGTTTGCATGTTAGTTATATAGTTTGAAACTTATATATTTGTTTTAGTGGATTTTTCATTTTACTCCATAGAGGGAGTCGTGGATGTTTCCTCAATTGGTGAGGTTTTACCACGTAAAAAACATCGTGAACATAATCTTTCTACATCTCCTCATCTCACTCTTGGTTGTGCTGAGTTTAAGATTTTTAAACTACTTTATAAACCTGTTATTCAATTCTTGAATAGATCTCGTACATACTGATTTATTAAACACATCTTGTGTTCAAATAGTTTGGTTTTTACGAAAAGAGTTTCTTAAAAAAACAGATCGGAGTTACTTAAATAGTTTATTTTTAATAAACGGCTTTAGTAACATTTTTCAATTGGTATCAGAGCTTTGTAAACTGCTTTCAAAAGAGATCATGTGTTTCTGAAAATCAAATATGGACGAGAAAAATGAAAGATTTGGTAACTTGACCAGACCTCCAAACTTTGATGGAACCAATTTTGCTTACTGGAAAGTAAGGATCATTGATTTCATTCAAGGAACTTTGGGAGATGATGTCTGGGACATTGTTGAAAATGGTTATATTTTTCCTACTAAACCAGCCAACGAAGGAAGTAATGAGAGGGTTAAGAAAGCTCACTCAAGAAGAGAAACAAGTTTCTCGAAATAATAATAAAGGAAAGAATGCCATATTTATGTCTATAAATGAACACGAGTTCAAAAGAATCTCATCATGTACCACTTCTAAGGAAGCTTGGGACACCTTAGTCACTGCTCATGAAGGAGACACTAGAGTTAAGGCTGCTAAAACCCAAATGCTTATTCAGCAATATAACTCCTTAATTATGTCTGAGACTGAGTCATTTGATGACTTCTATATGAACTTGACTGATATTGTGACCAAACTGCATGCTAATGGGGTGACTTATGACATAGATGAAATTGTATCTAAAATTCTAAGATCATTACCACAGAAATTTGATAACAAAAGATATGCTATTGAGAAAATGTGTGATCAAAATCTCACTCCTGAATTACTCAGTAGTAAACTAAGAACTGTGGAAATAGAACTAGAATTTAAGAAACAATTGACTCAAACCAATAGGAAACAGACTAATTCCAATCTTAGCTTCTCTTCTAAGATAACTAAGCCTGAACTTATATTCCCCACTTATGATTCTGATGAGGAATGCAATATAGAGAGTTTGGACAATCAAATTTCCTTAATTACTAAAGAGTTTAAGAAAATTATTAAGTTTAGAAACAAAGTGGCAAATAAACAAGGCAATTCAAATTATCCAACTTCCTCTAATCACAGGCCTCATGAGAAAAACCATGACAAAAATCATAAGGACTCTCACACTAAACCTAATAGAGACCTTAAGAAGACTGAATGCTATAGATGTGGTAAACTGGGGCACATTGCACAAGACTGTAGAGTTAACTTGAACACTCAAAATAAAAACACTAGAGCCAACATTTACAAAACATGGGATGATTCAAGTGACTCTGAAAAGGAGGAACCTGAGTCATCTGATGTATTTGATCCTTACATGTCCTTCTTTGCTAAGATCATATATAGTGATGATGTGCTTATGTCTGTGTATGAGAATGCTTCTAGTAACTCTACTCCTGCTATTGACAATCATGTTTATACGGTTTAGATGCTTTGATTACTGACAATGTTGCATGTTCTACCTCGGGGTGTGTGAGTCAAAGGGATAGCGATAATGACGATGTCAATGGGTGTGTGAGTTTAACAAATGAATCTTTAGGGGTCAATCCACACACCACACTTAGTGACTCGGATAATGAAGACCTCCCTGACATTCACACACTTTATGCTAAAACTCTCAAGAAAAGCACTAGACTAGAAAAGATTGTGAAAGATCTCACTAAGAAGTTAGAAGATCTAAGCCTAATGGTAAAACTAAATGCTGAAGAGTATACTACCCAATGTTTGACTCATAAAAGCGAAATCAAAATGTTTGATGAAAAACTCAGAAATTTAAAAGAAACAAATGAAACTCTGGAGAAAAAATACAAAGGGACATTGTTAGAATTGGAGCAAACTAAAGAAAAGACAGCAATTGTTTTCAAAAAATTTACAAAATTTGAAAATAATTCAAAATGTTTTGATGAATTTGTTGCTGAATCAAAAACCAATTCTGATGATCGAATTGGAATAGGGTGTTGCCCCAATTTGAAAACACAAACAAAATCTTTTGAAACTATCAAGTTTGTGTCAGGAGGCAAAAGACCTATTGAAACATGCCCATACTTCCATTCTCTAAAAACTGAGTTTGATTCAAAAAATCAAAGTTTTAACATTGGGGAATCAAGTTGCTATAAACATAAAAGTTCAACTAAGGCTAAATACGTCTGTCCTTCTATTAGGAAGAGTGAGTCTACATTCAAGACTGTCACACCTAGGAATAGAGTTCAGCCTCAAAACTCTATAAAACCTTTGTTTAGAGACTTTCCTAAGGAGACCCCAATTCTGAGCAATCTTTATTGATCCTACTGCGACATATATGGTCACTCTTTTGATGATTGTTATGCTAGGAGACTCGTTAAACCTACCTATAATCCTTATATCTATCAAAACTTTAACTATTCTAGGAGGAGCCGTAACAATTATGTACTTCCTAGACAGCCAGATAGAAATTCTAATTATAGAAAGAGAAAGACCAAACCTAAAAGAACATTTACTAAAAGGAATCCTAAGAACTTTCCTAAACCAAATGCCCAAGTCTTTCACAAATTTCAAAATCATGCGCAAAATGTTTTTCAGCAAAAATCCAAACCTCGCAAATTTTATCAATTAAGAGCTAATAAGCACAAGATGAAAATTAAGGCAATTTGGGTTAGAAAAGATGATCTATTACCTCAGATGAAGTGTAATGTTGTTGTTACTGCTTTAAAAGCTGGACACACATCATATGGTTGGTATTTCGACTCTGGATGTTCTAAGCATATGACTGGTGATGAAACTAAACTTTTTAACAAAACCAGCTTTGTTGGTGGTAAAGTCATTTTTGGTGATGGAGTTTCATCTCAAATCATAGGCAAAGGAACTCTCTAAGAAGATGGGCTTCCTATTCTTCAAGATGTTCTTCTAGTCAAAGGTCTTAAGGCAAATATACTTAGCATATCGCAATTTTGTGACTCAGATCATACTGTTACCTTTTTAAAGAAAAATTGCAAAATTTTAAATGAAAAAGGTGAATGCATAATTACTGGATTCAGAACTCCTGACAATTGCTACACTGCTATGAACAATTTTGAAATCTGTAATGTTGCCAGAATGGATGACAATGAGATATGGCAAAACAGAATGGGTCATATTAATTACGATAATCTTAGTAGATTGACCTCTCAGTAAATAGTTAGAGGAGTTCCTAAAATCAAACTTATACCCAATCTTATATGTGGTTCCTGTCAAGAAGGTAAAATTGTTAAGGCACCTCATAAGAAAGTCAAATATATTCTTACCTCTAATCCCTTAGAACTCATCCATATGGACCTAATGGGTCCCTCCCAAACTATTAGTCTTTGTGGACACCGTTACATCCTAGTTATGGTTGATGACTTCACTAGATTTACCTAGGTAGCCTTCTTAAAACAAAAGTCTGAAACATTTCAAGCCTTCCTAAAAATTCTTCTTAGGATTTAAAATGAGAAGGATACTCAAGTGAATAGAATTCGTAGTGATAGAGGTGATTAATTCAAAGACACCGGTATTGTAGAATACTGTGACTATAATGGTTATAAACACGAGTTCAGTTCTCCTAAGACCCCTCAACAGAATGGTATTGAGGAGAGAAAGAATCGTACCCTTCAGGAGATGGCACGTGTTATGTTACATGCCAAGAATTTACCTAAATATTTTTGGGTAGAGTCCATTCGTACTGCTTGTCATATTATAAATAGGGTCTATCTTAGAAAGAATTCCAAACAAACCCCTTACGAACTTTGGAACAATAAAAAGCCTAATCTCAAATACCTTAGAACCTTTGGCAGTACTTGTTATGTATGCAAAGATAGGGAACACTTGTTCAAATTCGCGAGCCGAGGAGATAAAGCCATATTTTTAGGATATTCGCCTATAAGTAGAGCTTATCGAGTGTACAATCTTCGAACTAAAACCTTGATGGAATCCATAAATGTAATTGTTAGTGACACTACTGTAGAAAGCAAGACTCGTGAATTTACTATTGAGGAAGAGTCTACAAATATTTTAGAAAATGACTCCTCTATAATGGATAATTCGTTACCTATTGAGACCCCTGAGGTACCTAACTGGGTTTCTAAAGATCATCCCATAAATAACGTAGTTGGTAACCCTAGTGAACCAGTGCGTACAAGATCCCAACTCAGAAATTATGCACATTATGCATGTTTTGTTTCCCTTGTGGAACCAAAGAATGTAAATGAGGCATTGAATGACTCTCACTGGATTTCTGCTATGCAGGAAGAACTTTTACAATTTGTCATTCATGATGTTTGGTATCTTGTTCCACGTTCTGATCACAAAAAGGTTGTTGGCACATGTTGGATTTTCAAAAATAAGACTGATGAAAATGGGATAATAATTAGAAATAAAGCTAGATTAGTTGCTCAAGGATACTCTCAAATAGAAGGAATAGATTTTAACGAGACCTTTGCTCCTGTTACTCATTTAGAATCTGTTCGTCTGCTTTTTGCTATAGCTTGCCACATGAACTTTACACTGTACCAAATGGACATCAAATCTGCGTTCCTTAATGGAATACTGGCTGAAGAAACCTATGTAGAACAACCTAAAGGGTTCATTGACCCTAAACATCCAAATCATGTATTTCGTCTGAAAAAAGGCTTTGTATGGCCTTAAACAAGCTCCTAGAGCTTGGTATGAGCGTCTTTCCAGTTTTCTTTTAGATAAAGGTTTTAAAAGAGGAGGAAATTACCAAACTCTCTTTGTCAAACATTTTGACAAACACATCACTATTACTCAAGTTTATGTGGACGATATTATATTTGGATCAACTTCTCCCTCAGAAGTCAAATCCTTCTCTGAAACTATGCATAAGGAATTTCAAATGTCCCTTATGGGGGAACTACAATTCTTCTTAGGCCTTCAAGTCAAACAAAATACAGATGGATTATTTGTATCGCAATCCAAGTACGCTTTAGAGATAGTAAAGAAATTTGGCCTTGAGAGTGCTAAAAATGCTAAAACGCCCATGAGTACTACGCTAAAACTTTTTAAAGATGAAAATGGAACATCTGTAGATCCTACTCTGTATCGTAGTATGATAGGCACTTTACTATACCTTACTGCCTCGCGTCCTGATATTATGTATGTTGTGTGTGTATGTGCTCTATATCAAAGTAACCCTAAAGAGAGCCACTTGAATGCTGTTAAATGTATCATTATATATGTAAAAGGCACTCTAAATCTAGGACTTTGGTACACTAATGACACACCAAGCACTATAATTGGGTACACTGATGCTGACTGGGCTGGGTGTACTGATGATAGTAAAAGCACATCAGGAGCATGTTATTATATAGGTAATAACTTGGTAGGATGGAGTAGTAAAAAACAAAACTGCACATCTCTCTCAACAGTTGAATCTGAATACATAGCCGCTGGCTGCTGTTGTGCTCAATTAATGTGGCTTAAACAAATGCTAAGTGATTATGGTATTCAAGAAAACCAATTGTATCCCTATTGTGATAATCAAAGTGCGATTAATATTTCTAAGAACCCTGTTCAACACTCGCGAACAAAGCATATTAAAATAAGACATCATTTTATACGCGAATTGCTTGAATCTAAGGAATTAGAAATCAATTATCTTCCTACTGATCTACAACTCGCAGATATATTTACCAAACCTCTAGATTATAATAGATTCATTTCATTACGAAAATCTATTGGTATGGTTTATGCTGACTAATCTTTTTGCTGTTTATCCAAGTTTTTCCCTTTGTCCATTTGAGACAAAATGGGGGAGAAAATTGAGTCTATTCAATTCTTACATTTGCTAAACAGCTTGATCTTAGTGATTTATTGCAGGTTCTTATTGTACAGTTACTCTCAATAGTTGTAATAGGGTATTCAAATGTACTTAGTTGAGTTATGTAATTTTTGATTTCTAGGAATTGGGTAGATAGAATTTTGATTGGAATAAGTTTTTCTTATTTTCTTGTTGCCCTACGAGTTCAAGATGACTCAAAAGAGATTTTGTCTCATATTTCCAAAGGGGGAGATTGAAGCCCTTATACTTTTGACTCACTTGAGTCTATATTGTATAAGTGCTCATCTAGTTTGGAAATTATGACAAAATTGTGTCCTCCCTAGAATCCAAAGAACCTCAGAAGGTTTGCTACTTCATCTCTCTATCTTGTAGTGATCAAGAACCTATTGTCGACACTCACACACTGTAGAATTCATTTATTGAATATCGTACTGCATAATAATGTGTGTACATATGTTGAGTGTGTTTAAATCCCTAAATTGGAATTTTAATAATTTTTTGGGATTTTTTAAACATTTTTTAAATTAGGTTTTCTTAATTAAAACTTAGTTTAAAAGTTTCTGGGGTTAATTTGTAAATATAACTTGTTGATTATATTGGCTTAATGTTACCTTGGGTAGAATCCGAAAGCGGAGTAAACTTGAGGGTGTGGTTTTAATTAACTTTGGACGCGCGTTTGTTATCCTGTTATTGACCAACACCTGTCCTCGTCCGATTGGCTGAAGTTGTGCTTCTTTACTGAGTTAAACCAGTGTGTGTTCCTAGCCCTTGGATCATTAGCTATCAATGATCTGCATATTATCTTGGTGAGTCCCAGTACAACTCTTTAGACCAATTAGGATTTGTTTTATCACCGCCTTATTAGAACCCTATGATCTAAGTAAATTTAGCTTGACTTAATCCAGGCCCTTGGTTTTGAGCCTGCCTCTCGAACCTTCTCCTCACCCTATAAAAGGGACCCTTCTCTCAGACTTCGAAGAATTTTTCCATTTTCATTTCCTCTGAGAAATTGATAGAGAACAGAGAGAAGAGAGAGAGTTAGAAACCCTAACCCTATTCGTCAAACCTCTTCCTTCCAAACTCAAACACTTATTCAAATACGTCCATATCCAAAACACTTCTCTGAGTGTTCTTGAGAGTTTGAGTTGAGTTTGTTTTTGTTGTTGTAACCTCGTGTTCACTTGATCTTGTTTTCAACTTAAACGTTTTACTCAGATCTATTTTCTGATTTCATAGAAATTTCAGATCTGAGTTATTAATGTTACATTACACTTAGTTTCATTTTATTTCTCATCTTGAGAAATATATTATTGATTATTTTCTTTAAAACGTTTTCTTACTTTGAAATCAACAATAAATGTTTTCTATTTCTAGTTCTTGTAAAACTAAACCTTTGACCTAGTTTGGAATCTCACTTGGAGGTTTTCAATCTCGAAAAGTTTCTCTAAATTTTGAGATTGATTAAGACCTTGTCTGTCTTCCTAGAAAGGTATCCGTGGATTCTGGGAATGATTTAAAGGTCAAATAAGGTGAAAAGTTTTGTAAGAAGAAAGAAAAAGAAAATATCACAGCATATAGTGTTATTGTAATTTGTTAGGACTGTTTGTACTTAATAAGTGTGTGTGTGTGTGCATGCATGTGTTAGAAAGAACCTTCACAAACACTTTCACCCTACAACACGAAAAGTGTTGGTAATAAGATCTTGAGAACAAAGAGTCGACGTAAAGTGCTGGAACAAATCAGAAGTTAACAAACTGGGAGAACTACATCTACAATTAGAACTGCAGAGAAGTTTAAGGACACTAGAGGGTACATTCCTAAACTTATATAGGACTGAGTTGTTTGCATGTTAGTTATATAGTTTGTAACTCATATATTTGTTTTAGTGGATTTTTCATTTCACTCCGTAGAGGGAGTCGTGGATGTTTCCTCAATTGGTGAGGTTTTACCACGTAAAAAACATCGTGAACATAATCTTTCTACATCTCCTCATCTCACTCTTGGTTGTGCTGAGTTTAAGATTTTTAAACTACTTTATAAACTTGTTATTCAATTCTTGAATAGATCTCGTACATACTAATTTATTAAACACATCTTGTGTTCAAATAGTTTGGTTTTTACGAAAAGAGTTTCTTAAAAAAATTGATCGAAGTTACTTAAATAGTTTATTTTTAATAAACGGATTTAGTAACATTTTTCAAGGGTATCAGTACACTTACCCAATTTCCTACCTACTTTCATGTCCGTCTAATAAAACCTGGCAACAAAAAATTGTACATTTGGCCTTGGCGAGACCCGCAACAATAAGGTATAACACTTTTATGCAGGCGGGTATGGGAAAAGGGCAGGAAAGTGGGTTCACCTAGATTTATCCTTTTTGTAATTGTATTAAAAATAGTAAAGATGTTAAGGTAAATGAGCGTCTTCGGGGCTATTTTTATCCATTTATGCTCAAAATACACGGGAACTCGATATCTAAGTTAATTTGAAATGGATTGATAGTTTAAGAGGTGACTTTGTCGGATAATTTTTTTGAGGGGTGATCCCTAAATCCGAGATACTTTAAAGGGAAAAAAAAGGAAACTTCAAAGGGTTTGGTGCAATTTATCTTAAAAAATTTAATGCCGTAATTTTTGGAACCCAATGTAAACTTGAAAGGATATTTTTATTATACTATTCCTTTATATTTCATAATTCAACTTTACCCATTTTTTATTTTACTTTAGACATTGATCATCATTTTTAATCGCGCCTTTATCAGCTATTAAGTATATTTTTAGAGGCACAATTTTTTAGTGGTAGAGTCTTAAAATAACTGTATTTTAAAATAAAAATGTATTTGAAATGCAGTGGTGGCTTTCAAAAATGTTGTCTTTCTTTGTTGAATGGAATTCTTAGAACACATTATATTAGGAATTTTAAAAGGGTGAGGATGGCACATAGGTGTAGGGAAAACAGAGATTGAGATAGCACGAGCATCGAGGTTTCAATTTTTTTCTCTATTTGTATAGTAAATGGTTGCATGTATGAATATTAATATTTAATTTAAGCTAGAAATGTAATATATTTTGGTGTCACATAATAACATATCGCGTTCATATACGTGTCTTGGTTTCATTACGATTGAATCAAAAGAGAGTTCAAGAATGCGACACGTCACTATATCATAGAAAATGCATCGAATTTATAAATGTATAATAGAGTTCAATAATGCGGCACGTCACTATATCCCAACAAATGCGTACGACTCCTCAAGAGGTCGGTCCTGAGCAGGTTCTACCTAGGTTCTTCATTGAGAAAATTGACACTTCTTTCAGAAATCTAATATTTCTATAGAATGCATGTGTTTATCAATTCTTATATTTATTGCATTCATTCTTCTGAATATATTTTGCTTAGTTTGATTATTTTTATATGTTAATAAATAGTAAAAAAAATGAATTGATTTGAGATTATCGATGATAGAACTTCTTTAACAATTTATAAGTCATTATTTTGACAATTCAATGCCTAAAACCACCGCCCGAACACGATTAAAAATGATATATTGTGTAAATTTTGAACCAAATTCGAATCGTATCACCCTTTCGTGCCAAAATTGTCAACCCTAATTTTGAATAATTATTTTTACTCATACAATAAAATATAAAGCATAATATATTTACAAATTCTATCCACTATTATCAATTTATATTATTAGTATTATTTTAAATAAATTTTAAGTATTTTTTCTTTAAAACGCCCACGCATCGCGCGGGTTACATGATAGTCACTATAAATAACTAAACCTTATTTACCTGTTGGAATAGTTAATACTGGAATTGATGTCAACTTACCCTTTACATTGTCAAAGTTTTTCTCACGATCATTATTCCACACAAACATGTTCTCCTTTTTGGTAAGCTTAGTCAATGGCAATTTAGCAAAAGAAATTCCCAATATAAATCTGATGTAATATCCAGTCAATCCCCAAAACTGTGTATCTCTATCACACTATTTGATCTTTCTTAATTAACTACTCCTTCCACCTTTTTGGGATCAACACAAATGCCATTAATAGAAATAACATGCCCCAATAATACTACCATGTATAGTAAAAGTTCACATTTAGTAAATTTAGCGTGTAACTGCCTCTCTCGCAATGTTTGTAAAATATTACGTAGATGATGTTTATGTTCCTTCCTACTATCATAGTATATCAAAATATCATCAGTAAGACAATAATAAAAAAATCCACATATGGATAAATATGCAGTTCATCAAGTTCATGAATACATCCGTGGCATTTGTTAACCCAAATGGCATGACAATAAATTCATAATGACCATACTTGGAACGAAAATCAATTTTAGAAATGTCATAGTCTCTTACTTTTAACTGATGATATCCAGATTTGAGACCAATCTTGGAAAATACTTTGGCTCCTTACAACTGATAAAATAAATCATCAATAGAGGGTAATGGGTATTTATTACGTATCGTCACCTTGTTTAAATGACAATAATCAATGCACAATCGTATAGTTCCATCCGTCTTCTGCACAAAAAATATTGGGGATCCTGTGATGATACATTAATTCATATAAAACCATGGTCTAACAAATATTGTAACTGTATTTTCACTCTTTTAATTATGCAAGTGCCATACGATATGAGGAAATAGATATCAGTGCAGTGCCTGGTACCAATTTCGTCAAAAATTTAACCTCACGATCTGGTGCCAAACTTGGAAGTTCCTTTGAAAAGACATCTACAAACTCATTAACCACAAGTATATCTAATAGTTTTTCCATCTCTTGTCGTGTGTCCACCATATGAGCAGGATAACCCTGAAATCATTTCTTTAGCAATTTATATAATTTTATAACAGAAATCAAACATTTTGGGCTCCTGTAAATTTAAATACAGGTTCACTAGGTGGTTGAAACACTGCCTCCTTCCAAAACTAGTCTATAAAGACATGATAGAAGGCCAACAAATCTATACCCACTATCACGTCTAATTTAGGTATGTTAATAGGAAAGAAGTCAACCAACAACTCCTTTTCACCTACCCGTATCACGTACTCCCTACATACCCTATCAATTAAAATTAGTTCCCCTATTAAAGTAATAATAGCTAAAGCAAAATCTAATAATGATGATGGTTTATTAATATGCAACAGATAATGTAAATACACAAAAGAATGTGAAGATCTGGTATCTATCAACACATAAGCATATTTCTTGAAAATGGGAAGTGTACATGTCACCACATTAGGTGTCGATTGTGTATCTTGTCGTCTCACTAAAATTACATTGACTTGACCTTGTCTTTTGTATTTTCCTCATCTACCTCCCCTATGTACATTCTATGTAGAATTTGTACCTCATACTATCACACTCTCAACTGATGTTGTAGCTCCCATTACCGGACAATTCTTTTGCATGTGCCCTGATTGATGACAATAATATCATAAAGGTGGCGTATCAGCTATCGTGCACTCTCGATACATGCCCTTCACCACCACATCTAAAAGAATAAATGGGCCTCTGTCTCAACACAAATGCATTTTCTGATTGACTTATCCTAGTCCTTCCACCTTGAGCCTGATATCTTTAATTATCTTTTCTTCCATCGTAGCTCTATTCACCAAGTCCACACAATCCATTATCTTCATATTAGAAACCATAGTTTTAAGATTTATATCCAATCTAGTTTGAAATTGAGAACATTTATTTTCGTCTATTCTCACCAAATTAGGTGCAAATCTGGATAAAGATATGAATAAAGTTTCAGACTGTGCCACTGTTTTATTCCCTTATTTCAGCATGATAAATTATTATTCCTTCTCCTGCCTATAAATCCTTGAAAATATTTTTCAAAGAAATGATTCACAAACTTCTCCCAAGTAATTGGTGGATGACTTACTGGCACCAATCCCCCCCCCCCCCCCAATTATAGTAAGTAACCTCTCTATGGCATCCCACTATAACTTTGCATAATCCTTTAACCTAAAGGTTTCTAACAAAACCTCTTGGTCATCTTCCACTTCCATCACCTTGAAAATATCCTTTACGAACTATAAGAAAACTTTACATAAACAAGTTTCTTATTTTAACATTTACCAAAAGGTTGTTGATATTCAACTTATACTACATTTTATTCACTCTCCCATTTTAAAGTCCTAAATTGGGAGTGAACTCCAAACGATGGACATACTTGAAATAAAACATTATAAGAATATAAGCTACAGAAACTTATTAAATGATGTTACACACACACCACATATATAATGAAATTTAATAAAATGTTTACTCATATAGAACAAGTAGGGATTGTGTTCTCTCATAAGTCCAGACCCGCCACAGTCCAATTAACCCACCACAATTCATAGGGACATCCCTTTTTGTCCCGAGTAAACAAAATATTAATTTGATTTCTCTTATCAAAATGAGATCGCCGCATCTAGTAGGACCCTACAGAGTCCATATAATTATATAGCTTCACTTAACATTTTTAATCATATGCATATAGACGATAAACACAACATCTTTATATGAGCATCTCAACACAAGATTTTAACTATAAATTTTCATGTAAAAGTATAAGAATCCACAATTCATAAGTCTGGTCAATCACCTAAAAGTATGTAATTAGAGTAGCATAAAACATACTTCTTTGGTGTGGTAGTATTATCCACTTCCTCACCTATCAATTCAACATCATTAGTATTAGAATACACAAAATAATATTAAATTTAGTCACACATCATAGTAGTCAGTCAATCTGAATTTACTAGAAAATAACTAGATGTTCTAGTTTACATTTCTGTAAAACCCTCTGTATTAAGGTTGTAACACAATTTATGGAATGAAATTTTGAATTTTTTAGAGATAATTATGCTCATTTTACTACAACATTTTTCAAGTTGTTTATGTAGAAAAACAACAATGAAGCTCCAACTTTAAAGCGTCACCCATACCAAACCAAAAGGTATATTTTGCTCATCTTCGGATATGGTATACTCACATATGTTATCTAAAATCTCCTACTGGAATCAATTGATTCCAGTAAGTATCAAAAGTGCTATGCTACTTTGAACACATCAAGGTTCAAAACAAAACATTTGAGCATAACATATCATGATTTAGCATACTTACTTTCTACATTCGATTTTAATCAATGGAAATAGTTATTTAAAATATATAAACATATATCTACATCATATACATAAATCTCATAGCTTAAAACTCTTTAAAGATGAATATTAAAGTCTAGGTTTTCAATCTTCAGTTTTAACATCCTAGTACAATTTCTCAATCATGGTGTTAAACATTTCTCTCTCTCTCTCTCTCTCTCTCCCCCCATATATATATATATATATATATATATAAACTCATTCATGTGACTAACTTTAACAAAAATATAATTACCTTATACGAACTCCTTGATTTATGATAATTTTTCTAAGAAATCCTTCCTTAAATCCTCTCTTCTTTCTCCCCATGCTTATTTCTTCAAAACCATATGCTATATAATGAATAAGAATGTTAATATTTTCTTTCTAACCAGACAAGATATTGTCATGTGGTCATATTTGGTTTAGTGGTGTATGGTTGGGTGAAATAAATGTCCGATCTAAACATTTCGACTTATGGCAGATTCGTCAGCTTTTCGTAAATTCATCATAAATACTATTTAGGTCTTCGATTGACCCCCCCGTTTGTGTCCACTCATAGATACCTTAAAGATGTACAACTTTCATATTTTATGGTTTTCCAAAATTATTGATTTACTATGGTTAAATGGGGCTCAAATAGGAAAATAACAATTTGCCCAAAATATCAAAACTTAAACATTTAGTGATCAATCCTCACCCATTTCGCACTAACACCCCGATTTATAAACATAATAATGAATCTAAACAAAATTTAAAATGCATTTAACGACATACATAATCATAAATAATATTTAATAATGTAACTAACAAACCTATTCATGGTTTATGGCATAACACTTCTTTTCTAAACGTGTGTTAAACATATTTTATGTTTAATAGCATGGTTTCATTTACATATTGTTTTTAATCTAAAGAGTTCTATTAGTATTAGCCGAATCTGTAAATGATTTTGCGATTATGAAATTTAAAATAAAAAGGCATTGTTGTAGCATTCCAACTGTCGCGCTATAGCTCCCCACGATGGTTGGTTTGGATTTGCTCTTTTTTTTGTAACAAATGGCATTTTGCTTCATGATTTAGAGAATGAAAATAAGCAAAAGCATCAAGGAAATTTGTATTTTTCTACTATGCTTGATGCCTTGGACAGGGTTTAAACTCAAAACCATTTAGTAATGACTAGAGGGCCCATCCAAGTTATATCCTAGCTTGGGAGGCTTAAAATTCCATATATGGAACAAGATTTATGATCCTCCCTCATGTGTGCGGCCCTGAGTTTCATAAAAAAATGAAACACATTCAGATGCAAACATGCAAAAATGGATGGGAACGTCTTAGAAACTTAACCCATAGGTCTCCAAAAAAATTCTTCAGAATGTAGTCCATTTAAAAAATATCACTTACATGCATTTGATATAGTTTTCACATATCAATGGAGACTAATTTAGGGAGAGTGAGAACAAATGTAATCTTTGCAACTGGAGCGAAAATTTGGTCATAGTCATGTTAGAGTAAATTTTAATATATGGGCTTATATATAAAATAAATATGTATTATAGGCTATCAAATAAAGTTAGGCCAATTAAAGTGATTAATTTAAGTTTGGGGCCTTAATAATGTATGATTAAAGTTTGGGTTTTAATGTGTAAAGAAAAGCGTAATTTCTATTTTTATGATGGGTTGAAATAGGAATATACGAAATATGAAAAGACACGATTGTCTTATAAATAGGGGTCATGGTCCCCAAATTACACAACTCTCTTCTTATAATTCCCATTGCCAAAGAGAAATTCAGGCATAAAATAAACGTGTTGATCTGGAAGATCATAAGACCTCAGACTCAAATATTTTAATTTTCTCGTTATGGATTCAGGTGCGCTTCGACAAATTCAATATTCTTATTTATTGATAATATAATATGAATGTTCCTATTTATGTGATGGTTTTCACAAAATAAAAATTAATCCAACATGTGGTATCAGAGCTATTTCATGTTGAATTATTGAGAATATATTAGGAAGGTATTGATATTAATTTTGGGCTGAAAATATTTTTTTCGAAAATTTAAATATTTGAGAAAAAGTTTGGTACATAAATATTCTTCGTTTCATTACGATTCCAACAATATAAAATTCATGAAATTTGGACTAGCGGTTGATTTTATTTGATTTTTTAAAAATTAAGAAATAAAGGTTTATTTGATGGTAGTGGAAGGTTAAAGGTTCGACTCTTCGTGTTTCATATTTAAGTCTCTTAAATGACGAAAATTATGAAGGATCCCAGGAGATTTTGAACCCATGACCAAGTTTGGAGCGAAAGGGGTTTTAAACCCATGACCTTTCTAGTTTCCATGACCTTTCAAGATTGGTGCCCAAGGGGTTTTGAACCCATGACCTTTAAAGTTGAATATTACTTTCATGCTTATAATACCATACAAATTTAAATTCATATGTTGTGTAACACCCCGTGTTTTTATTAATTAATTTAATGAATTAATTGGAATATTCGAGAAAAATAAATTTTTGGATTTAATAATTTTTGTTGGTTAACTATGTTGGTTATAATTTAATAATACCAATTATGAGAGTTATAAGTTTAGCCCTAAAAAAAGGAAAAACATTTGTCACGGATTTAGTCCCTGACTAATAAAAAAATTGATTTTTAGTTAAATGGTATTAAACGAAGGAGAATGGCAGTGGCGGTGTACCTGTTCGATCGACCGACTCTGCCCAAATTTGAGACTGTGGGTCGATTTCTTTGTAGACTTTGAATAGGATTAGGACTCCTAATTGGTATATAAGATTCATTAATTGTGGGCAGACTTATTATTATCATTTTTTCTCAAATTTTTCTCCAGAGAACACTTCCAAATAATTTTCCTCTCAACCATAATCATCAACTTCAACACAATCAAGTTTTTGTCACAAGTTTAGGGAGGTTTAATTGGGGCTTAATAAAGATTGATTCAAGAACACTTCTTTGCTAATTTTTCGAGAGGAATCCATATTTTTAATCATATTTTCAACACTATCTTCACAGGCATGAATACTCTATTCTTTTCCTTTAGTATTATGCGTTTTAAGTTTCGCGTAAACACTAAATTATATGCTTTCTTAAAAGAAAGTAGTGACTTAATTAGGAAAAGTGGACACTAATTATGGGACTGTTTTTAATAAATCTTTTAATCTGAATAATATTCATAACCCTTTGGGTACGTAGGATTCATGATTTATTTTGGGTTTTATTGGTGTAGGTTGCATGTAGAAAAATCGTAGTTTTAAAATAAATGATTTTTGGGTGCGCATAACTCACGTAATTTATGTACAAATAATAAAATTGAAATTTTTCTGTATTAATGATGAAATAGTGGTATATTTAATTTAAATAATTAAATGAAATTAATTGGATGTTTATGACGAGGTGATAATTAAATTAAGATTTAATTAAATTGGACTATCATGCGTAGTTTTATACGTGATTAATTATGCCTGTTTGTGTGACTTGTTGGTATTATTATATTGCCTTTGTGACGACGGGTTGTTGGGTAATTTTTGCTCTCCTTATATTTTAGGATGCCTTCTAGGTATGAAACTAGTGGGTAGGCCTTTTGATGATTCACACCTTCTAGGTATGGGACTAGTGAGGGTAGATTATCGCGTTTTTATCATATCGGGGGTGGGCTAATTTTTATTACTTTATCGTCATTACGCTAGTCTAGGTATGAGACTAGGTTGATATTTATGTTAGAAAATCCTCATATACAAAGGGTAGGACGTATTGATAACTTGGGCACCCTTAGGTGTGGGACTAAGGGGTATTTTGAGGATCTCACATCGATAAAAGGGTGGGGTAATTTGGAATTGTGAATTGAAAAAATTGAGAATTAATACCTATGATAATAAGATGGGAATTCAATTATATTGGTGACATAATAAGCGAGGGCCGACAGTTTCAATTGATCAGCTGGTGTTTTATGTCGTGTGTGGAACCGCATCAATCAGCGGGGGCCGACAGTTTAAACGAGTCAACCGGTGTTTTGACGAGGGGATGTGTATTTTGGTGGAGAATGTGACAACCCGCTTCAAATAATAACGGGTGGCCAGCCCTATACTACATAAATCAGGTATCTCAGATGGTACAGTCTCAACATCAACAACTAAACACTATAATATAAGGCTAACTACCCGAAATCATAAAGTGCGAATTGCCAAAAATTTTAAAACTTTTATTTTTAACAACCACAACAAAACCAATAATGCACATAACCAACAATATACATCTAACTATGATGAGTGAAAAGTGCATGCTCCAAATATGAAAGAGTACAATACATTGTACAACAAAATCTCAACAATGAAATACCCGAATATGCTGTCGGGCAACAGACAATACAATAATTTGAGAAATGGAATATGAAAGTGTTAATCTACAACACTTGAATACTAACTCAATACAAATGAATCCAAGTCTAGATTTACAATAGATAGGAATCGACTAAAGAAAAGTGCCGCAACAGTCCGCTACTACCACAGCTCCACAAATCCTAAATGGAGGAATATCAAAGGCGTCCTTGCGGAGGAACATCTGAAGTAATACAATATATACATGGAGGAGGAAAATATAAACGGGTCAGAGCCCGATTTTTGAAAAGCAGTTTATAGCAAGTGTATTAAAATGCATAATAATTATAAATGCATATTACATGATTTAGTTGGAATCGAACACTCCATAAAAATTCAACTCACCTCTCATCTAAAGCGCGCACTAAGCGTATGCACGTGTCTCCAAATGGATGCCTGATTTTAATTAGGTAAGAGGATTCTAGCTTAAACCCAAAAGAAGTATTTAAGTGAAACCGTCTAACCTATGTCCCACTTTACATTTATCTCAATTATCTTTAAGTTAAATGCTTTAACTTTAATGTAATAGTTACATTTGTCTTTATAATGTTCATTTGTTAAACATATAAAGTTACATGATCCAATCATGTCCACATCATCACAATACATCCACAATATCATTTACTAGAATTTATATTCTAGTGATGCCCATATAAGGCATGAAACCATATATATAATTATTTAGATGAGTTATTAGCATCAAGAGTTAAGAACTAAACTCCTCCCGATTCTCAACACGGTACTGCGTTTCATGCGTGGGACGTCTCGCCGAAGCGAAATCCAAACAAGGAACCCCCCGTTACACTACTCCTAACCGTATCGATCCTCGGGGCTCATTATGCCCTCAATTAAAGATGCATGTAACCCAAATGATTATTCTCCAATTTTAATTAATTAATATTCCCAATTCTCAACAGTACACGACGTTTCATGCGTGGGACGTCTCGCCGAAGCGAAATCCAAACAAGGAACCCCCCCGTTACACTACTCCTGGCACTGTCGATTGTCGGGATAGGTGATATATATGTGTATATAATTATGAGCATTAAGGACTAAACTTATCCCCAAGTTCCAACATTACACTGCGGTTCGTGCGTGGGACGTCTCGCCGAGGCGAAATCCAAACAAGGAACCCCCTCGATACACTAATCCTGGCAATGTAGGTCGTTGAGGTCCATTATGCCCTTGACACCCAAATACAAACACAAGCAATAATAACCATCCAAACGAGTTATAAATCGAAGGACGCAGGCTCACATGCTATCATCTTCCAGCAGCCCATATACGTAGCAAACTGGGGCCACCTGGTGGGGTTCAACGACACCCACCTCGTGATCAACTCACGCACACAACGTCCCGGGAAGTGGTCATATTTCCCAACCGCCAAGTGAGAGCGTCACATACCCCCGACCTCTCACCCCCAAAATAAATAAATATATATATAAATGTCATTTGCTGACCACAAAGGACGACTATGACCTGGAGAATATCCACATCCTGCTTTTCTAGTCAGAATGCTCACCCTCTACGCACGAAACTTCCCAATGATAGCAAGGAGGGGGTATGCTTAACATGTATATACACCATCATATAAGGTATACATACATCCCACATAATAAAGATATACCATTTATATAAGGCATACCTGCAACATCATATTCATTTTCATTATACGCTCTTAGGCGTAATTTGATTAACATCATTTGTTTAGTATATTTATCTCAAGATATACTAACGCTCCACCTCACACATTAACCCCACTTAGTATATGCTATACTAATTCTCTCTTGAAGCTCTCATGTCGCTTCTATTATGAATTGTCTTTCAATTGCCAATTTGATTATTCTCGAATAAAATATTATTTATTTCTCCCAAAATAAAATAATTACTGTTCCGAAAGTCTTGGGTTGTTACAAACTTCCCCACTTACAAAAATTTCGTCCTCGAAATTGAGCTAAGCCTAATTCTCCCAAAGCTCAACTATTTCTAATCTACCCATCATCGCTAATCCTATCTCCAAACATCTAACCTCCCATGACGAATTAATTTAATTTATTTTATTTTAAGTTGATTATAAATTAAATAAAACCAATTTCCACAACAAGGGCGCCCATACACCCTTTATAATTGAGCTTTGTGCTCATAGCAGTCATAATGAGGCTTTATTTGCCTCGAAAGTTCCACATTTCCATAAATATAAATAATACTAAAAAATTTTATTGAGTAAAAATTTGAATGGTCCAAAGAAATAACTCCTCTCAATTCCTGACAATCGCCAATTTCGTGCGGGGGACGTCTCGCAAAAGCAAAATCCAAACAAGGAACCCTCCCAATACACTACTATGAGGTGACGCCGGGGATTGAGAGTTTGTTAAATCTGGACTAGAATTTGAAAATGTTTTAGTGGAAAATTTATTTTGAAAGGGCTCGAAGGCCGATAAAAGTTTTATTTTGAAAACGGATCATATATTATAGTCTAATAGAAAATGCCTTATGTACAACACATGGTCTTTTGAATCATCATATACATAACATATAGCTCACAAATATTATCATACTTATGAGCTAAAATTTTACCTGCGTCCCATCAAACCACAATCAACTTTCAAACATAAACAACGTCTTACATCATTTCAACATATTGCCATATAAGGCAAAATCCATATCTGGAATACAACAAGCATAATAGTCTATCATGACTATATAAAAAGAAGTAGCTTTATCATTACTACTTATAACCCTTACCATTCTTACATTTACCATAAGGTTTAAAGCTCTTTTTGAGCACCTTGCAAAAATCTATCCTTCTTACAAAATAATAGAATAAGATCATATCTTGCTCAAAATTTCCCTTTAGGGTCATTACATACCATACATAAACAAAAAGGGCTAAAGCACTACTCGGTTCATATATATCTCCCATACGATATTCCAAAACTTCATATAGTAAGAATCCTATTAATGAAGGAAAAATTACTTACAACATCCATCTCTAGTCCGATTGCCCATCCTCATCAATGGGCTCCCAAACGTAGTCCACCGGTCTAAAGATACCTCGAATCTGTTGTAGGGGTTGCACTTCCAAAATTTCCTCAAATTGTGGTCCTTTACCTCTTTTAGGACAATCTCTATTTTTATGACCTATTTCTTTACAAAAGAAACACTTACCCGCAAATTATTTATGCGCATTCTCATTACTGGCACTCTCCTTGCCAAAATTTCTCGATGAACTCGAATCACCAAAGTTCTTACCTTCTTGCGAACGAAGGCGATATTCATGACACTTTAGTAGTGCCGCATTCACTACCTCAACGAAAGTCACTAACCTAGGACTCCCTAACAAATGTTGTCGGATTTTCCAATCCAAACCTCGAACAAACTTTGATATACGTTTCTCTTCCGTATTTACCTCATTAGGTACTAACTTTGCCCATCTAGAAAAGTCTTCCTCATATTCCGCCACAGTTCTATTTCCTTGAAAAATCTTTATATCTCGATTAGGGGAAGGAAAATACCTTCGATCAAAAAGTTCCCAAAATGTTGTTATGGGTAAGGTATCTCTCTGTTCAGATGTGGTGACAGACTCCCACCATTGAAGAGCTGCACTCGATAACCTAAAGGTGACTAAAAATTGTTTCTGCACCTCACTACACTCAACCATACGAAGATGCCTCTGCATAATATTTTTCCATTGACTTGTAGCCATTTCATCAACTCCCCCTGCAAACTCGGGAGGATGCCCCTTACTAAAATGTTTCTTCACTCTCTCCCATAAAGACAATCCTAAATGGGGTGGGGCTGCTCGAGTGGCAGATCGTTGAGCCATCGTAGAAACGACAGCAGTTACTGCTTGTGCCACTATATTGGCAACATCATCCGTAGTCATGTTCCTTTGAGGCATTTGGGGTTGCACATTCCCTTTATTTGCCCTGACTGAACGGCCTCCCTTCGGTGGCATCTGAAACAACAAAAATTGTATCAGAATGCCTTTCAAATATTTTCGAATCACAGAAAGATATGGACGCATGAATGTAATCGTCCTAACAATAAGGCTCTACATCAAGAACGCTTACGGAAGATCGTAGTAACGCACACAGATCCTAAAGACACTAGAACCTGATGCTCTGATACCACCTGTGGCAACCCACTTCAAATAATAACGGGTGGCCAGCCCTATACTACATAAATCAGGTATCTCAGATGGTACAGTCTCAACATCAACAACTAAACACTATAATATATGACTCCAAAATTTCTTTTAGGGGAAACTCGCTAAAAGTCTCCAAAACCTGCTCCAAATATCTCCTATGGAGATCCCCAATCGATAACCTCGAACAAAACGGGATGAATTTCTCTTTAGAAAAACAATCCCTCCAAAAGCCCTGTTTTTGAATCGATTCGGGCCTATTCCGAATCAATTCGTCCCAGCGAATCGATTCGGCCAGGAAGGCGAATCGATTCGGGTCATCAGACCTGGGACTCTGTCTTAGGACGAATCGATTCGGTTGGAGTCCGAATCGATTCGGTCACTCAGACCTGGGCACCTGCATATTTCCAAATCGATTCGGCCTACCTGGAGGCTCGAAAATGGCTACTTTTTAGTAAGCCAAAAATCCCAAAATTCAAATTAATGGTTTTCTCTCCATTTTTCTTCAACCCAATCACAAATATATCATCAAAATTCATCCTAGAATATATATAAACTAATTTCTAACCTCAAATAAAAGATATACATATCAAATCTAAGATTATACCCAAAAGTTAGGTTTTGTAAAACTAAACCTAAATCCCAAAATATCAATCCACAAATCATGCAATAAATGGTACACAACAATTATTTAGAAAGTTTATTTACTTGCCTCGGGTTCATAGGGTCTGAATCCGCCTTGAGATCGCGTATTTGCCCGAAAATCCTCTTTCTCCCTCTTTTTCTCCTTCCTTTTCTTCTTTCTTTCTTTCTTTCTTCTATTTCTCTTTCTCTCTTTGGAGAATAAATCTCCCTTAGGCCTTTTAAGCCTAAAACCCAAGATACACATCTTTAAATGATAATACACACTTTAAATGACCCGGTAACTTTAATTCGAGTCAAACGGTCCTAATTTATTTTGGAACCCAAATAGACCCCAAGTACTGTCATTTCGACTTTCTCGACCCTTCAGGAAACGATGGTACCCTCAGAATTGCCATTAGACATACTTTCTAACAATTCTAAATTTTGACCTCAATTGCCAATTTGATTATTCTCCAATAAAATATTATTTATTTCTCCCAAAATAAAATAATTACTGTTCCGAAAGTCTTGGGTTGTTACAGAGAAATCACCCGAGGCGGGAGGACCGCCATAATAAATTGAGGATATAATAAAATTTGGTTAATTTAATTAAATTAACATCGTGGGATTTGATAATTTAAAACCATATTGGTGTGTTATTCTACAATGGGAATCTCTCGGGTAGTTAGTGATTTATATTTATCACGTCTAATTATCTCGTATAATTTAAAATACTCTATTGTGATATTTATTGCATATAATGCTATTAACTGGATTCAAGGATCCTATTTGAGGGGATTAGTGTATATTCTTGCTAGGGGCTTTGGCTCTGACACATGCGTTGACTAACCTTTTAAGGATAACTTTTGGAGGAGATGCATAGGATTATCAGAGTTATCATTTGGAGGTGCAGCTGGAGTTATTTCTTTTTATGGCATAGTTTAGTTAGACTTTCCTTTTCAGTCGTATTTAATTATGAGACTTCATTTGGATTTTATTGGGCCATTCAGTTCCAAAGTTGTTTAGAGGATTTATGTTGGATCATTCAGATTTTATTTTATCATTTTTGGAGATTGGGTTTATTCGGAGTTAGCATGTGATGAATCTTTTATCGCTTAGTTGTTTATGATCATTTGGGATTGATTCAATTATTTATCTTATGGACTGATTTATTTATGTCTCATATCTGTCTCATGCTAAGAATGGTATTTATTTAGTTCACGCCCGACATAGTTCGGCGGCGGTGGCTGGCCACCCCGTTTGTCGAATTTTGCGGGGTGTGACATGTTATTATGTGTGTGTATGTGTGTGTGTATATATATATTGAAATAAATTAATTTAAACAATACGTCACCAAAGTGACATCTTTTGTTCAAAAGATCAATTTTTATTTCAAAATATAAAAACATTATGTTCATGTAATTTATGTGAATATTAATCGGCCCAAAGGAATATTATTTTTTAACAAAATTTCATGTGCACCTTTAGTAATAAGCACATGATAATTATTTGATTTTTTTACATATGAATAATTAATCGGCCCAAAGGAAGAATTATTGTTCGATATGTTCTTATTATCGGTGTTTGATTACTACACCAAGATATCACTTACAAGTCAATGTTTTGTCCAAAGATAAAATATTATAGAGTGTCCGATATCTTAAAATGGGATTTGCCTTCATTTGAATTTTTTTTTGTTTTAAGACTTATATAAGCTAGCTTTATTTGGTTGTTGTTCTCTAGATTCAACTATCAGTTTTGCTTTTAACATTACTGCCAGTATTAATTCTATTCCTATGTTTAATGGCACAAACTTTAAGTTATGGCAAGAGAACCTCTATATAGTTCTCGGTGTCATAAATCTTTGCACCTCTTACAGATAAAAGTTCCTTTGATGACAAAAAAGACATTTAAAGGTGGGAGAAGCCAAATCGCAAGTGTTTGATGATCATAATAAGGCCATTCCATAAGCATTTAGGGGCACAATATCAAAAACGATAAAGACAACCAAAGAGTTCATCGAAGAAATTAAGAATAAATTTGAATGAAAAGGCTAAAACAACTACACTTTTGGCAAGTCTTATCTCAATGAAATATAAAGGTAGTGGGAACATTAGGGAGTACATTATGGAAATGTCTCATCTCTCTTCAAAGTTAAGAGCACTTATTCTTGATCTCTCTGAGGATTTTCTTGTGTATTTGGTTTTGATATCTCTTCCCACATAATTCAATCAATTTAAGGTGGGCTACAACTGCCAAAAAGAGACTTGGTCTCTTAATGAGCTCATCTCACATTGTGTGCAAGAAGAGGAAAGACTAAAGAAAGAAAAAACAGAGAGTTCTCATTTGGATAGTACTTTCAAGTATAAAGGGAAGAAAATAAATGAGGATAAAGAAGCTACAGTGGTTCTATATCAAAAGAAACAACATAAAAAACAATTGTTAATGGTTGTTTCTTCTGTTGAGCTACGGGACATAGAATGAAACAATGTACCAACTATCATGTTTGGCATGTAAAGAAAGGTACACTTCTTAATCTAGTTTATTCTGAGGTTAATTTTACTTCGGTACCTAAACACACTTAGTGGATAGATTCTGGTGAAACAACTCATATCAGTGTGTCTATGTCGGGTTGCTGAGTTGCCGAAAGACAAATGATGGGGAAAGATACATTTTTTGGGCGATGACAAGAAGGTTGAAGTTGAATTAATTGGGATATTTAGGTTATTATTAAAGTCTGCTAATATATGAATTTGAATGAGACATTTATTGTACAGTCATTGGATAAAATTTGGTTTCCATTTCTCTTTTGGACAAATTCAATTATATTTGTTCTTTTGGAAAAAATAAATTTAGTCTTATTCATAATTCAAATTCGATTGGTACTGGATTTTTATCTTATGTGGATAAACTTTATATACTTGATAAAGTTGCTTCATATCATGAAACCCTATAATTAAGTACTCGAGGTGTCAGAAGGAAATTAACCAATGAGAATTATGCATCATTGTGGCATAAAAAATTAGGCCACGTCTCCCAAAGGAGAATTGAAAGACTCGTGTCAGATGGGATTATCGATTCCCTTAATTTTTTATATTTTCAAATTTTTACAAATTGCATAAAGGGAAAATAAACAAACATAAAGAGATTTGGTGCCAATGGGGTTACAGACGTCTTAGAACTGTTACATACAGATATTTGTGGGCCATTCCCTACGATTTCATCGAACGGTCAACCATATATTATCACATTCATAGACGATTTTTCACGTTATAACTACTTTTATCTAATCCATAAAAAGTCCCAATCTTTGGACGTGTTCAAATCATTCAAGGCTGAAGTTGAAAATCAACTCAGCAAAAGGATTAAAAGCATCAGATCTAGTGGTGGTGGTGAATATTACGGTAGGTATGATGGTTCAGGAGAACAACGCCCATGACTATTTGCTAAATTCCTAAAGGAATGCGATATCGTCTCACAGTACACCATGTCATGTTCTCTAAGCATGAATGGTATTGCTAAAAGTGGAAACATAACGCTTAAATCATGGTAAGGAGTATTATTAGTTACTCTAACTTACCAGATTTACTCAAAGGTGAAGCATTGAAGACTGTAGTGTATATCCTGAACAGAGTACCAACTAAAGTAACTGCTAAAACCTCTTTTGAACTTTGGATATGCAAGAAACCTAGTTTAGAGAACCTTCAAATTGGGGGATGTCCAACTGAAGCAAGGCCTTATAGGCCACGTGAAAATAAATTGAATTCAAGAACGGTTAGTTTCTATTTTATTGGATACTCTGAACGATCTACGGGTTACAAATTCTATGATCCTTACTAAGTCAATTTTTTAGACGGGAAATGCCTAGTTCTTTGAGGATGTTGATTTTATTGCGGGAGATAAGGCTAGGGATTTTGGTTTTGAACAGGAATATGTTGATATTCCCACAGTTGTTATTAACATTGATCAGGCTCATATTCCTAACATTGTGAAGAAAATCCTAATCAAAACAATATCCAAGAACTTCCATTTAGAAGAACAAACTCTACCACCTCCAGAACCTATGCCATTAATGAGATCCACTAGAGAAAGGAAAAGTGTTGTTCCAGATGATCACATCGTATTTCTTCAAGAACATGAGTTTGATATTAGTGCGTTGGATGATGATCCAACCACCTTTTGTCAAGCCATGGAAAAGTTCTAAATCTGAAGAGTGGATTGATGCCATAAATGAGGAGATAAAGTTCATGAAGGACAATGATGTTCGGGGTCTTATCCCATAACCTGAGAGTGCGAAACCCATTGGTTGCAAATGGATATTTAAAACTAAGAGGGATTAGAAAGATGATGTGGACAGATACAAAGCCCGACTTGTTGCTAAAGGCTTTACACAGAAAAAATGCATAGATTATAAAAAGACTTTATCTCTGGTTTCATCGAAAGACTCTTTTAGGACAATAAAGGCACTTGGGGAGCACTTTGACCTTGAGCTTGATCAGATGGGTGTTAATACAACGTTTCTCAATGGTGACATTAATGAAATAATATATATGGTGCAACCAGAAAATTTTGTGTCGGGGGATGCAAAAGAGATAGTCTATAAATTAAAGAAATTCATCTATGGGATTAAGGAAGCTTCTCGTAAATGGTATTAGAAGTTTCATCAAATTATCATCTCGTTCGGTTTTTAGATGAATCTGGTTGGTGATTGTATATACCACAAGTTCAGTGGGAGTAAGCATATACACTTGGTTTATCACAAAAAAGCTATATCGAGAAAGTTCTTAAAAGGTTTGACATGCATGATTGTAAACCAGGTGACACCCCTGTAGCTAAAGGAGATAATTTTAGTCTCAGTCAATGTCCCAAGAATGATTTTGAGATTCCATAGATGTAAAAGATTCCTTATGCATCAGCAGTAGGAAGTATTATGTATGCTAAAGTATGTATGCATCCGGATATTGTGTACATTATTGGCATGTTGGGCAGATACTTAAGCAATCCTGGAAATGATCACTGGATAGTAGCCAAGCGAGTCATGTGGTACTTACAGAGAACAAAAGACTACATTCCCATCTATCGGAAGTCAGATCAGTTAGAGATCGTTGGATATTCTAACTCCAATTTTACTGGATGCCAGGTGTCCAATCATGGAATATGGTTGCGAAATTTTGTCATGGGGCTACGTATTGTGGATGGCATTGAAAGACCATTTAAGTTATTTTGAGATAATAAATTACCAGTACTGTATTCCAATAACAACAGGATTTTTACAAAGTCAAAGTTTATAGAGATCAAGTTCCTAATTATAAAAGAAAGAGTTCAGAGTGGACTTATGTCTATAGAGAACATTGGAACAAACTCCATTATTGCGGATCCGCTGACTAAGGGATTACCACCCAAGATCTTTCATTAGCACACTGCTCATATAGGTGTAGTTTCTTTTCGGGATATTTTGATTTAATGGGAGTTTGTATTTTAGATTCTTTTATAGACACATTTGTTATGGATTTTATGGTTATTTACTGCAGTAAAGTATTTATTTTATATTCACTCTGATTTTATATGGTTTGATATCACTAAGGTTTAAGGAGGAACAGTTGGAAATAGGCATGTTAAGATCACATTGCAAGAAATTTCCATGCTACACATCCACTCTTGATCTTTGTCACTAGTTGCATTGATATATGTGATCATTGACGGGTCTACTTACGAAATATGTAATGATGATCACTTTGATTCTACATTGGTGCAATTAATGGACAAGATTGTTAAGATGCATAAAGTTTTGATCGCAAAAACTCATGAGCTTATAAAGTATAATTCAAGTTTATAAAGTTACATATATAGCCCAAGTGTGAGACTATTAGAGTAAAATTTAATATATGGGCTTATATATGAAATAAATATGAATTATCGATTATCAAATAAAGTTAGGACAATTAAAGTGATTAATTTAAGTTTTGGGGCTTTAATAATGTATTATTTAAGTGTGGGTTTTAATGTGTAGAGACAAGCGTAATTTCTATTTTTATGATGGGTTAAAATAGAAATATACGAAATATGAAAAGAAATGATTGTTTTATAAATAGAGGTCATGGTCCCCAGATTACACAACTCTCTTCTTCTAATTCACATTGTTAGAGAGAAATTCACGCAAAAAATAAACGTGTTGATCTAGAAGATCATAAGACCTCAAACTCAAATATTTTACTTTTCTCATAATGGATTCAGGTACGCTTCCTCAAATTCAATATTTTTATTTCTTGATAATTCAATATGAATGTTCCTATCTGGGTGGTGAGTTGGGTGGCATTCTCATTTGGGTCAATTACTTGTCCAATAAAGAAACTATTTTTTATAGAATATCATGAGATGTCCGGGAAGTTTACGTGCACCTCGACTAATCTCCATTCGCGGTTCATGGTTTTCACTGGCCAAACATTATTTTGACAGTGTCGATGATCGAACTGGGGACCAAACCCAGTCCATCCCCAAGACAGTTCAAATGGTAGCCTCATACCACTAGGCCAAAAGGCTTGGTTATAAAGACTATTTGACTTCGAATTCAATTGAAATGAGTATAAATTGACATAAGAGACTCCATGTGGAATGCAATAAACATCAGGGAGGGATACATTTGAAAATCTAACAAGACCACTACCTGCCAAAGGCAGAATAGTGCCCTCTGCAGTCATAACAATACATGGAGATGAAGAAGATAAAAGAATAAAATCATGATACGTCTCTAGTTATATGCCAACATGCACCTGAGTCAAATATCCAATGATTAAAGATATAGTCGTTCTGTTAGAAAAATTGGACATAAGCTGTTCAGATTTTCTGGACAGAATTTTGAGCAACTTTGAGCTCAAATTTAGGTTTGACCCACATCACGATAATTGTGGGACCATATACGAACGCGTTCTCCTTCGCAAAGATATTAACGAAGTATATTCACATGTTCAATTCCATTAAGTTATGAAGATAGATATGTCCCCAAAGTGACTCATAAAGCAATGAAAGTTAATAAATTGGGAATGTTTTAACTCTTGTCCCACATTGGAAGAGTAGTGGAAAATTGATGAGTTAATAAAACTCAAATGATGGACTAAGACTAGTATGCCTTGGGATATCCCAACTCGTTGAAGAGGATATGGCTTATACTATGCATATGTTGGGCTTGGGAGAAAATCCCACATACGTGCCGTTCGTTCGACTTTTGGATCGAATTCAATTAACTTTCTGGGCTTTAATTAATTACAGTTCGTTCGACTTTTGGATCGAATTTAATGAACTTTCTGGGCTTTAATTAATTACAAAATTAATTAATTATTTAATTAATTGGTTGTCAGTTATTTAACAAGAGTCAGCAATTAATGAAATTAACTTTTTTGACAGTTATTTCCCAAAAGTCACTTACGCTTACTATAAATAAAAAGTCTTCCTCCATATTTTGGTTAATGAAAAAATTCCCTCTCCTGTTTTCTTCCAACCCGAAATGCTGCCTATTTTCAGAAAATAAAAATTTCTGCATCACTGCATTCATATCATTCACTTATGTTATGATGTTTGGTTAAGTAAAAATACAAAAATTGTGTTCGTTGAAATTAATTATTGTTGTGCTACATAATTAATTTGGAAAATGTGTTCTATCTTGGGAGACAATATTCATCAACCTCAAAGAACATTGGAGGGAATAACTTGTCTAAAGGACACTATGAAAATTCACAGGGCTCGGATTTTTTTCTATTTTTATTATTATTTCTACAAATTCAAGTAAGTTTTATTTTCTGTAATTTCGGTTTATTTCTTTAATTATAACAATAATTCGTAATTTTGTTCTATTAAATTAATTAAATAGTAGACATAACAATCTTGAGACAATTTATACTTGCCGCTGTTTATAATTAGTACAAAAATTTATTTGTGATATAATTCTATTTTTACAAGAAATTTGATAAATTGTTGTTTTATTACAAAAAAATAACAATTTTGATTATTCTTACAGAAATCTTATTTTGTTGTTATAGAAAATTAATTTTCTATTCTGTTTATAATTCGATATACTATTTTTGGAAATAAAAAATTTAATTTGGATTTTTTTAATTTGTTTTGTACAGATTTTTCCAAGTTATTCAAATTTTCAAAACTGTTTTGAACAGATTTTGTTTAATTATTTTTAAAAACAATTTCACACAGATTTGTTACTAAATTTAGACTAGTAAAAATTAGTTTTTAATACTGTAGTATAATTCTGTGTTACAGAATTCAAATTATTGTGTAGAAATTTACTTTAATTATGTGTTATATTATTCAAAATTCTTGTCAGAACTCATTTAGTCTTAATTATATTTTAGGAAAATTAGTGTGCGGAATTTTGTATTCTATTTTGATAAATTCATTAAAAATGAATACTATCATTGATAAAAATTCTGTTTTTGTAACATAAATGGAATCACAAAGAACGAACACAGTTCCACCACCTACCGTGAATGTGACACATGCAACTGTTTCTGCCCCCATGACTATGCCACATGGGGAGAAATCGAAAAAATTTATTTGGGATGATTTCAACCGTTGGCAAGGACAAATGTACTTTTATCTCACAACCTTCCAACATGCAAGGTTCATGTATGCACATTGTTCACCATTGAACGAACGAGATAATTTGAAAAAGTTAGCGCTATTGAAGCATGGAAACGTTCTGATTATTTGTGTCGTAACTACATCCTGGCGTACTTTTACAAGACATTATATCACGTGTACAACACTATGAAAACCTTAAAAGAATTATGGAATTCTTTTGAGAAGAAGTACAAAACTGAAGACGCGGGTGTGAAGAAATTCATCGTGGGCCATTTTCTAGACTTCAAAATGGTTGACTCCAAGTCGGTTATTGCACAAGTTCAAGAACTTTAGGTTATTCTTCATGACATTCATGCTGAAGGAATGTCGTTCAGAGACACTTTTCAAGTGGCTCGCGATAATTGAAAAATTGCCTCCATCTTAGAATTTGTTCAAAAATTATCTCAAGCACAAACGCAAGGAGATGAATGTTGAAGAATTGGTAATGCGATTGCGGATTAAAGAAGACAATCGTGAATCTCAAAAGAAAAGTAGGAAGAATATCATGGAGTCCTAGGCTTATGTAGTTGAAGGTCCTAAATGCAAACGTAAGCGTGATGGGGAAGGAACATCTAAACAAAGAAAGAAGTTCAAAGTCAGATGCTATAATTACGGTAAGCCATGACACCGCTCAAGCGAGTGTCGCAAACCAAAGAATGCTAAAAAGAACAATTCTTAAGCAACTGTGACGGAGGGTGAGAACATTTTTTATGGTATCGCAAACATAAATCTCTCTGTTGTTGTCTCTAAATGCAATTTTGTAGGAAATACCAAGGAATGGTGGTTGGACACTAGGGTTGCATGCCACATTTCTGCAAATAAATTGATGTTTACTACTTATAAGGCTTTCAAAAATGAAGAGACCCTCTTTATGGGGACATATTCAAGTTCTAAAGTCGTGGGATAAGGAAAGATTATTCTGAGATGACTTCGGCAAAGGAACTTACTCTTAACAATGTGTTGTACGTGCTTGAAATCCGTAAAAATCTGATTTTTGAATCGCTTTTAAGCAGGAATGGGTTTAAGCTTGTGTTTGTTTCTGATAAATTTATGTTGTCCAAAAATGATGTGTCTGTGGGAAAGGGCTACTTGTCCGAGGGGCGTTCTAAAATGAATGTAATGACTATGATGCCTAAGGCATCCCCTAATGAATGAAATTTCTAGTTCTACTTACTTAACTGAGTCTTCTAATATTTGACATTCTAGAGTAGAACATGTTAATTTTGATACCTTACGTAGATTAATTATCTTGGAATTTTTACCAAAATTTAATATTGATTAAAATCATAAATGTGATATTTGTGTGGAATCAAATTGTTAGATTACTGCAGAATCGCTACAATGGAATAATGCAAATTCTTAAATAAAATCCAATTTTAGTTAAACCCTAAAACATGCATATAAGTGATTGAATTAAACATGAAAATCAAACAATCACAAAATCAAATATTAGGAACACCAAATTCAGGAAAAATCCCCGAAGGGAAAAACCTTTTATTTCTAGAACTTTGAAAAGTTTGAAAGTCCATTGACTTACATAGAACTTGATTGCCTACAAGAGTAACGCACGGTGCCTTCGTCACACCTTCAAAGTAACGGCTAGAAATCAACAGTGATTCACACGCAGCTTTACCACAAGGACACGCAGTCTTTACGATGTAGGTTATCCTCCCCACGAGAGTAACTTCATAGAGACTCCCTCCACAATAGCACGCATCTCTCCGGTTGTAGAGTTCAACACACAAAAGTAAAGTTTCAATAAACTTGAATCTAGGGTTCCAAAATAATTCACTAAAAGATTAGGATATTTTGTGAATTGAAAACAAAAGGCTTAAAACCTTAAAAGAAGAAGACAAAGGGAATTTCTGTTGTAGCAGTTTCATCTTTTGAAAAACGGAGTTGGAAAGCCTATTTATAAAAAACTTAAGGAGGCGCATCGCTCGAACGAGGTTGAAGTCGCTCGAACGAAAAGGCATTATCGTTTGAACGACATCGAGGGATAACTTCTCGCGAGATAGCTATGTCATTTGAATGACATAGGCAGGTCATTCGAATGACCTATCAAATTAGATCTCAGGCCATGATTGTAAATACTTTCGATAGGACCGCGTGGCTGCCAGTTTCGTATTTTTTTGATTTTTTTGAATTAGTTATGATTTTTCTACGGAAATGTGTCCGAGAACAAAATCCTTAGAAAATATTTGATAAAAATATCCCATCACTTTAAGTGAAATGCTGAGGAATTAAAACTCAACCTTACCAAAATTAACCTCACGGAGTCTTGAATGTTGAAGAACTTGATATTCGGATCCGTCTTTGATGCTTGAATGTTCTTGAATGCTCTTCAATGGTGTAGCGGTATATGACATAATAAATTGATAACTCACAATGAAAATAATGTCCTTACAATTACCTTTTCATTCTATTGAAAGGATCACCGAACCACAAGATTTAATTCACACGGATATTTATGATTTAAAATTCGTACAAACTAGAGGTGGAAAAAAGTATTTTATTACTTTGATTGAAGATTCCAAAAAATATTGCTATGTATATTTAGTACATAGTAAAGATGAGGCTATTAATGCATTTAAACAATATAAGAATGAAGTTGGTAATGAATTACTCAAAAAGATAAAGTCTATTAATAGTGATAGAGGAGGTGGATATGAATATCCGTTCGAGGTATTTTGTTTCGAAAATGGAATTATTCATCAAACTTTCGCTCCTTATTCTCCTCAATCGAATGGCATTGTTGAACGCAAAAACCGTACATTTAAGGAAATGATGGACACTGTGTTAATAAGTTCAGATGCTCCACAGAACTTGTGGGGGGAAGCCTTATTATCTGATAATTACATTCTTAACAAAGTGCCACGCAAAAAAACTCATAAGACACCTTATGAGTTATGGAAAGTTCGAAAACCTTGCTATAAATATTTACGAGTGTGGGGTTGCTTAGCCAAGGTAAAGGTTCCTAAACCTAAAAAGGTAAAAATAGGGTCAAAGACTGTTGATTGTGTATTCATCGGTTATTCTACTAATAGCAGTGCATAATTTTTATTAGTTCATAAATTTGAGATTTAGAATATTCATGTAAATACAGTCATTGAATCGAGGGACACTTCATTTTTTGAAAATGAATTTTTGTATAACATGACCGGAGAATGTGGTCCTTCTAAAAGGACAAATCAAGCTACTATAGGTGGTACTCATCAACCTATTGAGCCAATAGAGGATGAACCAAGACGTAGTAAAAGAGCAATAACTTTACTTCTTTCGATCTGTATTTTCTAACATATTTGCTAGAAAATGAACCTCAATCATACAAAGAGGCGATATCCTTACCCGATGCTTCTAATTAGAAATAAGCAATTAAAAGAGAAATTGAATCCATTTTGCAAAATCATACATGGGAACTAGTGGATCTTCCGTGAGGTTCAAAATTATTAGGTTACAAATAGATCTTCAAAAATAAGTTCAGGGTCGATGGATCAATTGATAAATATTAAGCAAGACTTGTAGCTAAAGGTTATTGGTAAAAGGAAGGGTTGTATTACTTCAACACATATTCACCGGTAACGAGAATCACGTCTATTCAACTGTTAGTAGAAGTAGTTGTCATTAATGGACTTGAAACACATCAAATGGATGTAAAACATCATTCATAAATGGTGAATTAGACGAGGAAATTTATATAGATCAACCGGAAGGGTTCAAAGCTCCTGGAAAAGAAGGAAAAGTATGTAATCTTGTGAAGTCACTTTACGGATTAAAACAAGCTCCTAAGCAATGGCATGAAAAATTTGATAATGCAATGTTATCAAATGGTTTCAAAATTAATAAGTGCAATAAATGTGTTTATTTTAAAATCATTCAAAATGAATATTTCATTGTATGCCTCTATGTTGATGATATGCTAATCATAGGTAGTAATCTAGAAATTATCAAAACTACAAAACTTATGTTGAGTAGTCGATTTGACATAAAAGATTTAGGTATCGTCGATGTTATATTGGGAATTAAAATTTCTAAAACATGGGATATACTTATATTATCTCAATCTCATTACATAGAGAAAGTACTTGAAAAATTCAAGAAGTATGATATCAGTCCTACCAAGACAACTATAGATGTAAATTTACATCTATAAAAAAATAATGGTGAAAGCATATCTCAAATAGAATACTCTCATATTATCGGCAGTTTAATGTATATCATGAACTTTACACGACCGGACATACCGTACTCGATAAGTAAGCTAAGTCGATTTACGAGTAATCAAGGTAGATATCACTGGAAGGTGATATTATGAGTTTTGAGTTATTTCAAATACACTCAAAACTTTGGACTGCACTATTCAAAATATCCAGTTGTTCTTGCAGGATATTGCGATGCAAATTGGATATCCGATACCAAAGACTCTAAATCTACGAGTGGGTATATATTTACTTTTGGAGGTGCAGTCATATCTTGAAAATCCTCAAAACAAACATGCATTGCTAGATCCATAATGGAATTTGAATTCATTGCACTAGACAAATCTGGATAAGAAGATGAATGGCTTCGAAACTTCTTAGAGGATGTTCCAAATTGGTCGAAACCTGTGCCCGCAATATGTATACATTGTGATACTCAATCGGTGATTAGAAGGGCACAGAATCACATGTATAATGGAAAGTCACGGCATATTCATCGTAGACATAACACCGTTAAACAACTTCTCTGAAATGGAATTATCTCAATTGACTATGTAAAGTCAAAGGATAATCTATTAGATCCACTAACGGAAGGTTTAATCCAAGAGTAAGTTGAAAGATCATCGAAAGGAATGGGTCTAAAGCCTATAAATAAATAAGAATCAATATAGTGGCAACCTAACTTAGTTGACTGGATATCTCAAGATCTATGTTCAGTGGGCAAATCTCACTACATTGTATTCAGTTAGCACTGGAGGATATTTAATTATATCCATTTCAAAGATGATAAAATACACATATATCGCGAAATTAGGATAAGTTATGCTTTTAATGGCATCCATATCTTAGTATGTCCAAGTGGAGTATTATAGGATACTCCTTATGGAAGTCACCTACGTGAGTAAGAAGGGGGGGCACTTCTATGAAAATAATGAAAGGCAAATTCTCTAAAATACTCACGGAACCAAGTGGTGTTCATGGACAAATTGAACACAAACGTGAGATCCAACTGTGTTGAAGAATTTTTGTGTGAATATTGTTGTCTAGGTTTACAGAAATGATTGACGGTTCAAAGGCGTGAAGTCTACTGATTAAATGAGTAAATCCAATAGTATATCACTAAGGAAAGTTCAAGGCCATTAGGCTACTTTTCCCGATGCAATAAATCTTCAATTTTACTCAACCTATGTCTGCATCTGCATCAGCATCTCTTTTTTCTATTTATAGCAATATATCATTCATGTGGGGGATTGTTGGAAAAATTGGACATAAGCTATCTAGATTTTTTGGACAGAATTTGAGCAACTTTGAGCTTAAATTTAGGTGGGACCCACACCACGATAATTGTAAGACCATATACGAATGCATTCTCCTTCGCAAGGAGATTAACGTTGTATATTCACATGTCTAATTCCATTAAGTTATAAATGATCAATATGTATCCAAAGTGACTCATAAAGCAATGAAAGTTAATGAATTGAGTATGTTTTAACTCTTATCCCACATTGTAAGAGTAGTGGAAGATCGATGAGTTAATAAAATCCAAATGATAGACTAAGGCTTGGATGCCTTGGGGTATCCCAACTCTTCGTCCGACTTTTAGGCGGCTCGGTTCGGTTTGGTTCGGGCTTGGGCTTGGTCTTATAAAAATCACTTAAATTTTTGGGCCAAATTTAATTAACTTTCTAGGCTTTTATTAATTAAATAGCAAATTAATTAATTGTTTGTCAGTTATTTACCAAGAGTAAACAGTTAATGAAATAAACTGTTTAGAGAGTTATTTCCCAAAATTCACTTTTGCTATAAATACAAAGCCTTCCTCCATATTTTGGTTAATGAAAAAACTCCCTCTCCTATTTTCTTCCAACCCCAAATGCTGCTATTTCCAGAAAATAAAAAATTCTGCATCGCCGCATTCATATCATTCACTTATGTTATGCTATTTGGTTGAGTAAAAATGCAGAAATCGTGTTTGTTGAAATTAACTATTATTGTGCTACATAATTAATTTGAAAAATCCGCTATATCTTGGGAGATGTTATTCATCAACCTCAAAGCACATTGGAGGAAATAAATTATCTTAAGGAAACTGTGGAAATTCACAAGGCTCAGATTATTTTCTATTTCTATTATTATTTTTGTAAATTCAAGTAAGTTTTATTTTCTCTAATTTCATTTTATTTCTGTAATATAATAATAATTCGTAATTCTTTACTATTGTATTAATTAAATAGTAGACAGAACACGTTCCATTTAAGGAAAAAAACTTATTGAGGGAGGAATTGATAGAGCCAAGGCATTTGATTACTTAAGAAGAGAGAATCTGCTCTAAATTCTCAGTGAGAACTGCCAAATCCCCTACATATCCTTTCCTTCCAAAAAAAGAGTCATGACATATATTTTTAAAACCAAACTGTTACATTGGTTTTTTGGTCGTTACCTTCTACACTGTTTCACTTTCGAAAGTGGGGCCTTATATTTTTATAACCAAACTGTTACATTGACGTAACCTCTCACACCATTTCTCCTCATAATCCTCAACCTTTTCTACTGATTTATTTTATTTCTTGAAATATTAAGTTTTTAGTACTATTCATAAATATTTACTTCTGGTCACCTTCATATTTTTAATTTTTTTAATTGTTGGTCTTATTATAAGAAACATGGAACAAGTGTGATTCTCAGCAAAAAGAAATAGGGATAGTAACAGAGAAGTTATGGACGATTTTTGATAGTTATGAGACTTAATACTATTTAAAAAAAATGTTTGGAGATGAGACTAAAGCCCCAAAAACTATTATTTCTTTGATAACTTTGTCACATTCTTGTTTACTTGGAAGAAACACCTGTTAAAAAAAAGCCTATCAAGAAACAATTAACCTACTATCGTCAAGTTCTCTTATCCCTCTCTCATGAACAAGATGCATTTATTTAATTAATAAATTCTTCCAAAATTTTAATTGTTGTATGTAAAGTTGATAAAAATTAATAATTGTATCCCTGGAAGTCATCTACTAATGGACCTAATGATATAAAGTATAAATTTAATTCTTATAGTTACTTAGTTATGAATTTAATTTAATATCTACTTGTATAATATAATTTAATTCAAAGTTTGATTGTCAGTTATTTGTAATTGTAATTGCAGTTTTTATTTATAATTCTCTTTATTGTCCAATTATATTCATTGATTGTTGTTTAATTATTTGTAGTAATATGTTTAAATATAGTATCAAAATCAATCAATTAGCAAATCTGATAAAACTTTGATATTTTTTAATAAATAATTGGTTTGTTTATCATGTAATTTTTACTTATTTCTTAATTAATATATTTATGTCAATATATATGTATATGTATATTTGTATTATTATTGAGATTTTGTCTTATAAATTTCTCCCTCCCCCCCCCCCCCCCAAAGATTAACTCCTGATTTTGTTCCTGCTTGAATAATGGTTGTTCTTATATAAAGTGTTTACAATCAAGGTACTACAAGAGAAAACATAGGTCCAAATAACTATTTTTCATGGAAAAAAAAATTCATGTCAATCAAACACACCCTTCTAGAGGCCATTGGAAGATATAAGTGTAACAGAATGTTTGAAAGAAAAGGGACTTTGTAAATTTAGGGTCTATTGTAATATGGATTTTGAAAATAGGATAACAATTATTTCATTTATAATTTTAGTCCCTATTTTTGAATCACTGCATGCCACGTCAATTGGTAATTTGAAAATAGGGACTACAAATATAAATCAAATGTTTTTGTTCTATATCCATAATTGATTTATTTTAGGCCCTAAAAATATATAAACTATAAAAAAATGAGAAGGAATCCATAACTAAACAAAAGTTAACCCAAAAGAGTACTTGTAACAAACTCTAATTAGTTAAGGGTGTGTTTGTTTTTGTCAGAATCAAAAGAATATTTGTTCCTTGTCTAGGTAATATATATATATATATATGGGAGAGAGAGAGAGAGAGACTCGTATACACACTAAGTTTACATACTAAGATTACATACCAGTTTTATAACATAGAAAACAAATTATTTTTGAGTTGAGTTTCTTTGTATGGTATTTAAACATTTCAAGGAACCAAAATAAAAAAAATCAGCGCAAAATACCCTTTTTTTTGTTATTTTAAAAAAATCGATAAACTTTCATAATTTTAAAGGACTTTAAAAGCGTGAAAGTTTGACCGATTTTTTTAAAATAGCAAGAAAAGTTATTTTAACCTAATTTTTTTATATGGGTCCCTTGAAATGTTTAAATATCACATAAAAAAATTCAACTCTAAAATATGTTCTAATATTAAAAAATTAGGTTTGCGCCAGCAAGTATGTATATTTGGTATGTATGAGAGTTTGCCTCTCTCTATATATACTAGGATGTACCCGTGTTGATGGCACGGTTGAAAAAATATTTTAGATATTTCATAGAAGTGATTAAGTCGGGAAAAATAAGATATACGCGATAACATGATTAATGTGCGGACCCTTAATACTTTCAAATCATATTAGCACCAAGTGAATGGTATCATCTATATCCTTGTTCATCATAACCTGTTCAAAACTTGATGATAAAATGCGTATGCACATGGAGTGTAGATGATCAACCACCGTAGTCTAATATTAAAAAGAACACCAAATTATTATTTGTCTCCATTTTTCTTCGATTTTTTTAATGCTTTTACGTGGTAATCCCAATGTATTCATAGAATAATAACATGAAACTAGACTTTATTTAAAATTCATAGAATAAATTGTTCAAATCTCACCACATATTTGTATTTAAATTCCAAAAAAAAACACATATTTCAACCTCTAATTCAATGTGTAATGTCGAATTAAAATATGATGAACTAATACATGTCCATCGTAAAAAAAACATTAATTAATGTCTGTGTGTGTGTGTGTGTGTGTGTGTGAGCGAGAGAGAGAGAGCGAGTTGTTATCTCATTGTATAATTTGACAACTATACCCTTTCCTTTTTCCTTTTACCCTGTTTTTTTTGTTAAAACTGTTTTATTTGTTAAAAACTATATTTCGTTAAACTAACTTTTTAATTCATTTTCTTTAAAAAATTGTTATTTTTTTTATATATTGTTTTCTTGTTAAGAATGTATTTATTTTATAAAACACTTTTTTTTAGCTAAAACTAGCTTGTCACTGTTTTTATTTAGTTAAACTATTTTTTCATTAAGAGCCATTTTTTATATCAGTTGATTATTAAGTTTCGCATCATTTAAAACATATTTTTTATTCTTCTTCATAATTGTTCAAGGAATTGTCAACTAAGTACAATTCATGTGATAACGTGAAAATTAACAACTAAATTACATTATCTAACCATACTCGCTATGTTAACAAACCATACTATTTTGTTCTTTCGGTTCGTTGGATCAGGACTAATTAGTTAGTCTTTTATATTAATGTAAGGACCATTATCCACCTTCACCAATACGGATTGAGTTTATCCATTTTTATTATTAGAGAAAATCCATGAGTCAGAGGGTTAGTTATTCAAAATAGTAATTACCTCGAGTCATGTGTTTTGTATTACATATTTGACAGGAATGATTTTAAAGAAATTTATATAGTTTTCAAAATTGCTTTTCAAATTCTTTCAAAAGTTAGGTGTTATCATTTAACCCAGTTCAAGAAATTTTAAAAAAAAAATCATTTAATATCATTCAACTCGATCTAAAAAACTCAAAATCTCTTTGGGAATATTCTTCAAACTCTACCAAAATTAGGTATAATCATCGATGTTCAAAGAGGAAAGAACCTCCAAAAAGATTTTGTTTAGCACCCCCAAAAGAGTAAAGAAACTTGATCTTGAAATAAAATTATAAGAAATTATAAGTTGAGGGACAAGTATACCTGAAATTAGAACTTGACGATTGTGACTATTTTCCTCATCGCTCCAATAAAAAAATGAAGAAAAAAACTTATAAAGGCGTAGTTCTCCAATATCCAAACATAGACTTGTTATAATGCACTCTATTAAAACATGTTTTTATTATGTGAAAAAATCTTATTATTAGGTGATATTATAAATTTGAAATTAAAATAGAATTATTAAATTTGGCAATTACAGAAATTATACAAATAAAATTAAATTCATTAACATACATGTAATAGACAAAATTTTCGGAATATATTAATAAATAGGATATAAATCCAAGCCTTGTAAAACAGTCTCCTTAAGGCAAATTTATTCCCTCCAATGTGATTTAAGGTTTTTGAATAATTGCCTCCCAAAATAGAACGGGTTTTTTGAATTAATCAACTAGCACAACGCTGATTAATTCCAGCGAACACAATTCATGGTTTTTTACTCAACCGGAATAGGTATATGCAATTGTAACGAATGAAGAAATGGAAGAAATAATTTTCTGGAAGAAGGAAATGATTTTCTAGAAGTATTTTTGCATTTTTGAATTTTTTTCATCATTTAAAAATGGAGGGGAAAGTCTGTATATATAGCAGGGATTTTGATTTTTGGGAATAGTCAAAACTGTTTTGAACAGTTAAATAGTTAAATTCAGTTTAACTTAATTAATTAATTTCGGAATTAATTAATTTTAGTCCAAAAAGTTAATTAAAATTCGGCCCAAAAAAGAAAAGGATTTTTTAAGCCCAAGCCCGAGCCCAATCGAGCCCTCCGGACGGACGGACGGTGCGCATACGTGTGTGGGCTTTTGACCAAAGCCTAATACTTGCATAGTCTAGGTCATCTCCCTTTCAAAGAGATGGGATAACCCAAAGGCATCCAAGCCTTAATGCACATTTGGGGTTTTATTAGCTCTTCAAATTTCCATTATTCTTTCTAGGGAGAGGCAAGGAATAGGTTTCGACTGTGCATCCACTTCCCATGCCGCACTGGAACTGGTTTCTAAGTTTTTAGTGGACCTTTATGGGCCCCGACTTAAACCACAAAAGAGAGCTTAACCTAAACGATCGAACCAAGGTAGACCTAAAAAAGTTTATGTTTGCACTTATTGAAAAATGAGAGGATGCCTTAGGGATTTTTTCTACAAGTTAGGAAGAACTCAATGTACACATACTCCCACGTGCTACTATAGTGACTTTTCTAGTCTTAGAGAGAAAGTTGAGTTCCAAGTCATGACTTCTAAAAGCTTAATGGAAGAATTTTAAAGGATTTCTATGCCTTATGAGAACTCTTCCAATGATATGACTAGAGCCAGCAACGATAAGGGAAAACAAAAGGTTACCTCCACTTAGGTACCAAAGCAAGAAGACAAAGCCCTTGTTATCCACGTTAGTCTCAAAGTTAAAAATGCTTCTAGTGGTATTTTAATAGTGGGTAATCTAGGCATATGACCGGTGACAAGTCATATTTTATCAACCTTGGGGATCGCAAGGAAGGAAAAATCAACTTCGAAGATGGGAGTAGGTCTAGTATTTTAGGACGTGGTTGTGTTGAGATAACCAGATTTCCTAAACTAGACAATGTGTTGTATGTCAAAGGGTTGAAAGAGAACTTGATTAGCATAATCCAACTTTATGATGCAAACTTTACGATAAAGTTTGATCGGGCCGAGTTTAACTTATATAACTAGTTCGATGAACTATTTCTACAAGGAGTGATGGCAAATAATAATTGATATCGGATCATTCCCAAGTTCTCCTTTGTTTGCAATAATGCCACGGTATCATCTAGAGACCTTTTGCATCAACAAATAGGTCATGTGAACTTTAGATACATTGAGAGATTAGTGAAGAAAGACCTAGTTTGTGGCTTACCATCTCTTGGAAAATAACTTTCCTCAATTTATAGTCCTTGCAAATAATGAAAATAAATTTGAAGTCCCCATCAGAAGTTGAATACAATTACCACTTCTTGTGTGTTGGAGTTGGTACAAATAGATCTTATGTGTCATACTCGTATGAAGAGTATAGGTGGTAAGAGATACATTCTCATGACGGTAGATTACTTTTTGAGATACTAGATCATGGGGTTTCTTAAAAAAATTGATGCATTTGAGTTCCTTATAACCAAGTGTTGGGTCCAATAAAACCAAAATGGTGTCACTATTAATCGGATGCATAGTGACAACGACAGTGAATTTCAAGAAGTTGGGGTGGATAGTTATTGTGATGGAGTGGGCATCAAAATGAAGTTTTCGGTCGTTCATACTCCTTAAAAAATGTGATCGTTGAGAGGAAGAACCGAACAATACAAGATATGGCTAGATCCATCCTTTATGGGAGAAATGTGCCTAGACGTTTGTGGGCAAAGGTAATTAATAACGCATGTTATACAGTGAATTGTGTATATCTTTGTCCACAAATGTTACACATGCCATATGATTTATAAACGAGGAATAAACCCAACTTATCGTATTTTTGAGCTTTAGGAGTCCTTGCTACATTTTGAGAGATAGAGAGCACTTAGGAAAGTTCGACTCCCGAAGCGATGAGGGGATATTTTTAGGTTATTCATCATCGAGTAGGGATTATAGAGTTTTTAACCTTGCAAGATCTAAGGTCATGGAGTCAATAAATGTCATGATTAAAGATGACGAGCCATTAATGCCTATTGACCCTGACCCCGAGTGTTCAAACGATGCACCTTGGGTGACGATCCCTTCATTCCTAGTACTTTCCCGATGGAACCCACTCTTTATTTTGAGGATCCACCCTTTTTGGCTCAAAAGAGTCATGAAAAATAAACCTACGCTTGGTGATCCTACACTAGGTGTCAAGACTCTCTCTCAACCTGTGAATGAGGTTAGATAGTTTTACTACACCTCCTTAGTAGAGCTCGATAATGTGAAAGAATCACTCAAGACCGAGCATTAGATACCTGCTTATGCAAGATGAGATGCTTTAGTTTTGAAAAAATAGTGTTTGGGAGTTAGTTCCCCAACCTAACGAGACTAATGTGATTGGTACCAAGTGGATTTATAAGAATAAAATGGATGAGAATAGTACCATTGTTCTTAATAAGGGTAGGTTAGTCGCTCAAGGCCACACACAGATTAAGAGTGTGGACTTTGACAAGACATTCCCTCTTGTTACTAGGCTTGATTCATCCGCTTACTACTCACCATAGCATGTCATCTACACTTAAAGTTATATAAAATGATGTTAAGAGTTCCTTGTTTAACATCATTCTATAGGAGGAAGTGTACGTGGAACAATCAAAGGGGTTCTAAGACCCAAAGCACCGAGGACACATCTTTTATCTTAAGAAGGACTTATATGGTTTGAAGCAAGCACCCCATGCTTGGTACGAGAGGCTCACTTCTTATCTCTTAGCTCATGTATTTAAAAGAGGGGGAGTGGATAAGATGTTATTTGGGAGGAGATAAAGTGGTGTTATATTTGTTTACCAAGTTTATGTGGATGATATGGTCTTTGTATCCACGTAATCTAGATATGCTCACACGTTTAAGGAGGAGAAGAAGAATGAGTAAGAGGTGAGCATGGTTGGTGAGCTTAGTTTCTTCATAGGTGTCCAAGTGCATCAACTACAGGATGGAATATTCATATCTCAATAGAAATATGCTAGGGACGTAGTGAATAAGTTTGGTTTAGATTCTACTATGCACTCACGCACCCCTATGAGCACATGTACTAAGCTTAACAAATACACTTTAGGAAAGGACATAGAGAAAACCATTTATAGGAGAACTATAAGTAGTCTTATCTACTTGATCGCTAGTTGTTCCAACATTGCCTTTAGCGTTGGAGTTTACGCGGGATATCAAACATCCCTTAAATAGTCTCACTTGCTCTCACCTAAACATATTATCAAATATGGGAGTGGCACTCTTTCTCATAGTATTTGGTATTCATTTGACACTCATGACCATATTTTAACCTATTTGGATGCTGATTGGGTCGGGAATGTCGATGGTTATAGGAGCACCTCGGGTAGGCATTTTTACTTTAGGAGTGCTCTTTGTTTCTTAGTTCTGCAAGAAGCAAATTTCCATTTCTTTTTCTATGGAGGAGGTTGAGTATCTATCCACCCGGAGTTATTTAACACAACTCTTATGGATAAAGAAAATATTGGATGATTATGGGATTTTCCAAGGCACAATGACTATTTTGCGTGATAATACACGTTCAATTCATATATCCCATAATCCGGTCCAACATTCTCGCACGAAGTATATTAGGATACATGAGCAGTTCATTCATGATCTCATTGACGATAAGGTCGTGTCCTTGAAATTTTTTAGAACCAAACGTCAATTAGCTAATATTTTCATGAAACCCTTTAGATGCACTTAGATTCGAGAATCTTGGGAAGTTTTTGGGTATTTTCTCCATTGATTGAGTTCTGGCACTTTATCTAGTGTAAGGTGATTATTATGTTCATACCATTTATCCCTATTGCTAGATTGTATTTATATTGTATTGTTATGTTTAGACTTGTTTATACTTTTTGATATATTTTCAAAAATTGAAAAAAAAATCGATTGTTTTAGAAAAAGGTTGAAAAATTCTAAAAAGATTTATTTTTGATAAAAAATTTAAAAAGACAAAAATATTTTTGTATTTTCGTTTTTCACCATATACGGATGTAGTTTTAAGATGTTCGAATCAACCCTACATTCCATCCATTCATGTTACTTTTTCATGGTGTTTTAAGACATGGCTTCGTTTATTTAGTGTTCTTAATAATGTGGGGATATCATTTCGTTTTAATCATTGATGACTGCTCTCTTCATGTTAGACTCTTTATAACCTTTATTGAACACATAAATTATAATGATCGTGGCCGATAATTGTACCTCATCCCATGGAATTTGTAAGCTCTTGAGCCTTGTACCGAATTTAATGGAAAATTGTCTATTTTAAATTCACCTTGTGGCTTTTGTGAAAATAAAATGGGAAAGATTGGGCCAAAAATCAATATAGGAGAAATAGAGGATCGTTCAAACGAAAGAGAAGGTCGTCCGAATGAGATGTGATTCTTGTTAGAATGAACCTTTTAACAACCTTCGAACGATAGAGTCTCTTCCTCGAAATCGCAACGTTGTTAGATACTCCTTTGAACGTCATTTGAACAAGAAGTGTAATCTATTTTGAAATAGATTCATTTTCGTTCGAACGACCTATTCAGAAAAATCAGATTTGTACACTTTCTTTTGTGTTGCCAACATTTGGACCCTTAGATCTTTGAGTTGTCAAGCTCCTATGGCAGCATGAAAAACGTGGGTAATAGGTTTGGGTGGACCAAGGGTTAATGGGTTAAGGGTTTTAGGGTATAAAAGAGACATGGCAGAGTGTTGGGGTCATTACCAACATTCTCAATAGATTTTTATACACTCCCTCCCTCTCTCAGGGTTCCATCCATCATCTTCAACCTTCCTTCCACCATTCCCAAGTAATAAACCCTCTTTTATAGCCATAGTTAAGACATTGCAATGCTTTTTACACCCATATCAATCCTTGTTTGAGGTAGAAGTTGGGTTGGGGATTATTGTGGGATCTTTCAAGAAGGGGTGGGTTCATTCTTGGAGCATTATTGGATCTTAGAATACTGTAGTAGCTTTTAAGTCTTTCCTTCTTAGTTTATCCTCTTCATTTCATTGTAGGTTTTTCCTCTCAAGTTTTCAAGGTTTTAAATCTATGAATATATGTAGGATGCATGCTAGAGTATGATTTAATATGATAAAAGAAAGTATCGTCTAGTACACTTACATAAGCTTTTCTTGCAAATATGGAATTTTTAAGGAAACAAGCCTAAATGGGTTTTTAAGAACAAATAGTATTTTTAACCTTCAAATATGAGGAGTAAGCACATATAATGTAACGGTATAGCTATTTACGCTCCAAAGGTTTCCTAAAACACTCCAAAATGTTGTAAAATGACAAAAAAACCTTTTAACACTTGCAAACTCCTATTAACATCTAAAAGTAAAACAAAATTAATAAAACGTTAGGAAAAACAAAAGACTTCTTACATTATTTTAGAAAAAAAATAAATTTGTTTTTTTTTAACTTTTAAAACAGTTTTAAACTGTTTTTTTTTTCAAAGTTGAAGAATTAATTTTTTTGAATAAAAGTTAAAACCTCTAAAATGTACTCCAAATAATAAAGAAAATGAAAGAAGAATGTTAAAAATATTCGAGAGTAAATATTTTCACCGTTTTTTCTTTGCTTTAATAAAAATAACTGTAAATAAAAAAAAATGTTTTGCGAATGTTTATCATTTTTCTATTAAAAATATCTACGAAATAGTTTTTAATAGAAAATTGGTATAAAAAGAAATACTACTTTCGGATTGTTACTGTTTTTCTGTTAAAAAGGTAAAAATGATTGGGATAAAATAAAAATAAAAATGGTTTTGATTATTATTCTCTGATAAAAAACTGTTTTTATCCCCAAATAATAATGACAAAACAAATATTAAGTCCATATTAGTTTTTATTTATTCATTGCAATTAACACTAATATAAATTAACACTAAAACGCACCGAAATTAATAGGTATTATAAATCAACTACACTAAATAATTTTTTTGTTGTACATATATCTTTATTTTTATGTTGATGAAAATAAATAAAAATTGACTTATAAAATCGTGAGCGTCGTGTTGCTTTGCTTGGATCGTGTTCATATTAGGTTAAAAAAAGTTTTGTGTTTTATCGTACTTTAATTGGGTCGTATTTGTTTTTGGAAAAAAAAAATTGTGTCGTGTCACTTTTACTTGGCCGTATTTGTCTTTGGTAAAAAAATTAAATAAGATTTATTATTGTGCGACATTTTAATTTGGTTGTGTTTGTGTTTTTGTTTTTGCAAAAAAAAATAAGATTTCGTGGCAGGTCGATTTTACTTGTATTTTGTCCAAGTAAAATCGACCTGGCACGACACGAAATCTTATTTTGTTTTTTTACAAAAATACAAACACAACCAAATTAAAATGCAACACATTATGAAATCTTTTTTTTTTACTAAACACATACGGCCAAGTAAAAGATACACAACACAAAATAAGAGTTTTTATTTACGAAATGGTCATAATGACTTTGGAATTCACATTTTTTGTAACTATGATATTTACGAAATGTTCATAATGACGGTATGTTATTTATAAAAAAAAATCAAACATTTTTAACAAATAAAAAAATGCATGTATTTTTAACTATTTTTATAATTCAATTAAAACAATTTTTATTATAAAATAATTGATTTTATTTTTAAATGAAATAGCGGTTCAAAGTATGACACTCAACAAAGAATAATCAAGAACTATTTTTTAAAACGTTTTTAATTAAAAAAACAGATAAGAAATTTTTTAAACAACTAAAATCACTTTTAAAGCAGTTATGACAAGTAATTTTTTTTTTATAAATAAAAGCATTAAAACCCGCTAAGGGTGCAGAACCCGTATACAAGGAATATACAAACACGCCCATAAGTAATTCCATTACATGATTTTTTTCCAAACATAAACAATAATTTTTTTTATCGAATATAAACACGATTTTTTTACCAAACACAAACAAGATCGAAGTAAAAAAAATTAATTTGGCTGTGTTTCTGTTTTTGTAAAAAAAAAAGATTTCGTATTGTGTGACATTTTAATTTGGTCGTGTTTCTATTTTAGTAAAAAACAAAGATTTCACAACATGATTTTAATTTGGTCCGATTGTAAAATCTTTTTTTTATTACAAAAATAGAAACAAGGCCATATTAAAATGTCACACAAAACGAAATCATTTTCTTTTATTCGATCGTGATTATGTCTTTGTAAATAAATTAAAATAATATTTCGTGTCATGTCATTTCTATTTTATTTGGAATATGTTCGTGTTCGGTTAAAAAACAATTTCGTGTTGTATCCAATTTTCATTGGGTCGTGTTTGCATTTGATAAAAAAAATTATGTTCTGTCGTTTTTACTTGAATCATATTCGTGTCAAGTTAAAAAAAAATCGTGTCGTTTCATATTTTAATTTGGTGATGTTCTTATTTGGTTAAAAAAGAATTTTTATTTATTAATCTATATATATATATATATATATATATATATATATATTTTTTTTTTTTGTTAGAGAAAGATCCATAATAGTATGAGCTTAAAAATGTTGTTAGCAGTTTTTTTTTGTTAGTGTTGGAGAAATATGGAATGTTTTCTTTTTTAAGCATAAAGGTGAATTCTGTCATTTAAAAAAAATTGGAGCGCCGGAGGAGTTGAATGGAGCGGGGATAGCTGTACCCTAATGTAAACTCATGTTAATATATTGTTTACATTCATATTTAGGGTTTCTAGAATTGAAATCCTCCCAAATATGTGTAGAAATATGTAGTATATTGGTAGATGACATTTAAATATGATATATGAAGTTTAAGATGGGTTTCATAAGAAAATAAGAAAGTTTAGAAAATCACCCCTTAAAATGTGTTATAAATGTTATTAAAAATGAATGAAAATATTGTTAGGAACTACATATGATAACAAGGCACAAATGGACATTTGCTCAAATTTCTTTCAAATGATTTAATGTATTTTATGTGGTTTGAGCATACAATAATGAAGACATGGTTTAGGACATAAAATCATAAAAGGTGGTTTTTGAATGAGAAATGACGAACTATGATGTGATAATAAAGTAAATATGTTTTTCACAAACTTTTGATAAAGAAAGGGTAAAACAATAACTTTGGTAAAATTGAGGGTCCAAATGGTCGGACTCTCTCATTAGATCTTATCGGTCATTTTCACGAAAAATGGAGGAAGTAGATAAAATGGCATGTGAATGGTTTGAATTGATGAAAGGAATCATAAAGTGATAAAGACGGTGAAGGATGGAATAATGTGGCACTAGTAATTGTAATACCTAGTAATTTTAAATGACTTTTAAAATGGGTTATATTTTAAATTAATGGATTAATTAGATTTTTTTTATTAATTAATTCATTCGGGTTTATCTGGACGGTGGATATTAAAATGGATGATTCTGAATATTACTTAAAGATATTTAGGTAATATATGAATGTGATGTCATTGATATGACTGTACGATATAAATTCGGTAATTTATATTTTTAGTCAGATGCGGTATGGGAAGTGTCGGGACTAGTTTATTAAATTAAAAAGGAAATTTATTTTCTATCGATCTAATAGTCATTTCGACTGCGTCGTTGCGTCCGGAAGGTTCGAAATAGTCAGAAAAGTCTATTTGGATGTTAATTTGGAGTCTCGGGTCATTTGGGAATGAATAGACAACCCGAAAGGGTATTTTGGTCATTTTTCTAAGGGGGATGAAAAGTGATTTCGGATTTTGCACTATTATAAGTATTGGTAGATTAAGTGTATGGGAGTTATTCATCTCCTCTTCACAAATAAGAGCAGCCATCTTCCTAGAGAGAGTGTAAGAGTGCTTGGGAAAGGAAAAGTCACTTGGGAAGGAGAAGTACAAGAACCAAGGTTCACCACCACCAACCACCACCGGAGTTTGACCGGAGAAGGGACAACCAACTAAGATATACTACACCAAAGGATCAGACCTACAAGAAAGTCAAGTGTTTGATAATGGCAATTTAAGTTTGTATATTGTCCATGTTAGAATAATATGAAAAGAGAAGATTATTATTGTTTGGAAGAAATAATGGAGTAGTAAATGGATTTCTGGAAAACTGAAATGATATAGGAATTTACCTCATGTTTTAGGATGTTAATAATCCACGAATTAGTAAGGAATCTGTTGAAGAAAGTATGAAAACCATTGATATGTTCATGAAGATGTTATGTTAATAATTTCTGGAAATAAGAAGATAAACATGCTTTTTAATCCAATCCCTTGATGATTCTAGGATGTTTAGTGTACTGGAAATCGTTCATATATGTTGGTATATCATGTAGTAATCATAATAACTCATTTTGGAGATTAATATGAAGGTTTGAATGAGTAAAAATGGTGAAACCCGTAGTTGCAAAAAATGCATAAAATCAGGCCTGGACCTGAGGGATCGATCGATCGACCCCTGCCTTCGATCGATCGACCTCCCCAGTTTATGTAAAGTTGTTTCTTTTTAAATGTTGATTCTTATCCCAAACCTTTTGATGATCTTTGGTGATTATTATTTGGATATTATGGGACCTAGAAAATATCAGTAAACCCTTGATAAGATGTGAATTAATTTGATTTGGATTCGAGTGATTTAAATGATGAAAATTATATTGAATGAAATTTCGGTTGCTAGATTCATTTTTTAAAATTCCAAATGGGGATGGATGAGGATTTAAGATAGGACCAGTAGGGGTGATTTAATATAACACCTGGGTATTCTTAAGTTTACAAGAGGGTTTAATCCTAAGTGAAAGAATATGTGTTTATAAGAGATTTGAAACTATCGGTTTTAACCTTAATTAAAAGGAGAACTAAACTCGTAGTAGTTCGGGAGAAATAATGTTATAGACCAGTAGGATATTAGTAACTTCTTACTGAATATAAGATGAGGAAAATCCTATTTTAATCTTGTGAGATTGGAGCTTAGAACACATTTTGATTGAAAGAGGTTATGAGGTTATCCCGATTGCATAGTTAGTTTTCGGACCTCCTCGATTGACAAAGTTAATTAGTAGTGTATTAGAGGGGTTCCTTGTTTGGATTTCGCTTTGCAAGACGCTCCGTGCATGAACCTTAACGACGTCGGTAGTGGAGAGATGTTATAGGATGCGAGGATAATTAAAATATGAAGTAAAGATATGGTATTATAATGCTACGTATGGGAAATATCTTAGGGTAGTGATAATTACCTTATTGATATTATATTATAGGTATGATAATACCTATTTGATTGATTGATGATTATGTGTATGACATACCTAGCTTACTTGCTATCGGTGGGAGGTTTACGCGTGAGGACAGTCAGATCCTGATGAATCCATGGGATCTTTGATTTGTCGCTCGAGAACATAGGTCTATGAAAGACTTATCGGGGAGTTGATAAGTCCGCTGACTGTGGGTACGTAGGTATGTGCGTGACCCATGGATACGAGAACTATGTTCACCTCCAATTAGTTTGTTGTTGTTTGTGGTTTGTGGAATCTTACCGAACCTGTAGTCCCCTATTCAGCGACCTGCGATGATGGGACATGATAGCAGAGTAATGCATTGCACCACAGCTGTGACTCGGGGTGCTGTATTATATATGAATATATATATAATGGATTAAATGGTTACATGATTATATATTGTGTTTAAATCTATCTACGGTGATAATTGTAGATAACAGTGAATAGAGAAAGATAATGGAATTAAGTTAATGAATGTTTATTCTTAAAGAATTGAAAAGCTTTACTCATATTAATGAGTAATGATTCATGTTAATGAGAAACTAATCATATAAAGGAGTTATGAATAATAATGTGACGTATGATATGGGACATACGGGGATTATGATATGGGAATGAAATTATAATATGGAGACTAGAAAAGAAGAACCATTAACTAGGAGGTTAATAGGAAACGTTAAGTGTGCACTCTAGTTGAGAGGTGAGAGTTGCAAGTGAGAGTGGGATCTAACATGTACATAATAAATGTTTTATTGCACTTGTTAAATACTTGCTGTTTTTAAAATAATCTACACATTCGGGCTCTGACCCGTTTCCTTGCATATTTTCTCTTCTATTGTATCTCTATATCAGGTGTCCAGCAACAGGGACGCCAACCATAGTTGATTTTGACGAGCTATGGAGCTATGGAGGTTTTGCTTAGACGCTTGTCATCTTTTTGATTCACAGTATTCTTACATAGGGCATGTCGCCCAAAGGATTCCAGTTATCATTTTCTGTCGGAGTTAAACTATTGTATTTGTGTCTTTTTAATACATTTAACATTGTTGGAATTATTGTAAAGGATTTATATTATTTGGGAATGTTTATTCCAGTTGCATTTAAATTCTTTTGAGTTATTTATTTAGTGAACTGTGTTGTAGAATAAATTGTGTTGTGTTATTCTTAAATTGGAAATGGATTTTGTTAAATTAAAATTTGGAAAGTTTTTAACACCAGCTTAATTAAGTTTTGGGTGAGTTGTAAATGTTTTCGACAGTGATGCTAAGAATGAGACAACTGTATATTATGTTTTAATTTGGTATGGGACTAGCCACCCGGTATTTAATTAGGCGGGGTGTTACAGGTGGTATCAGAGCATCAAGTTCTAGTGTCCTTTAGGATCTGTACGGCTTATTGTGTCTTCAACTTAGCGTTCTTTGATGTAGAGCCCTATGAGTAGGATTATTGCTATTCTATTTACGCTTACGATCTTCAGCCATTTTGAGATATCAAATACTGATAGTGTTCTCTCGTTTCAGATGCCTCCTCGACGTGCACCTCAGTCCGCCCCAGCTCAGGGTACAATGACTGCAGCCTAAGTTGCTGCAATTGTCGCTCAGGCAGCCAATGCTGTTGTAGATGCTATTTAGTAGGCTCCCGTATTGGCACCGGTTGTGCCACCCGCGCAAGGGCAAGTGTTTCCTACTGCATGGGAACGAGCGAGGGATGCCTTTCAGAAAGCGCACCCACCCGAGTTTCAGGGAGGATCAGATGTTGTGACTACTAGCCAATGGAAGAAAGATATCCAACGGCACTTGAGAATGATCGAATGCACTGAGGTTCAACGTCAGATACTAGCCACATTCAAGCTAGTAGGGGAAGCTTTGCAATGGTGGGAAGCTACGACCACTATGGAGGAGAGGGACACAATGACTATCCAAGACTTTTGGATACGGTTTAATGGGAAGTATTTTCCTTCTGCTATCCAGACAGAGATGAGGCGGAAGCTACTTGATTTGAAACAGGGAGAGAAAACTGTGGCAGAATATGAGGAAGAGTTTACGAGATTAACTAATTTGGTACCAGCTGAAGTACCTACTAAGGAGAGGAGAGTCTTAATGTTCACTGATGGGTTGAACTATAAAATTCGCCAACATTTATTGGGGAATCTTTCACTACGTATGTATGCAGATGTTCTTAATGCTGCAATGCTCCACTGTCAAGATAACCGCTTCCATAATCAGGGTGTCAAGCGGGGGTTTGGGTCAGGCCTGTAAGGCAAGACTATTGGGGGCAGTTCTAGTGGGACTCAGCCAGGGCAGAGTCATCAGCGTCAGAGTGAGCAGGGTTTCCAGACAGGGGACTATGCTAAGCGTTTGCGATCTGGAGATTCTCGATTTGAGGATAGAGGTGTTGGGCAAGGAAAATAGGGCCATCAGGGAAAGAAACAGACTCATCAGGGTCATGGGAAGGGAGGTAATGGCCAGCTGGTTCGGGGTCAACAGGGGCAAGGTGGTGGAAAGTTTGCGGGAAAATGTTTCGTGTGTGGCAAGTATGGCCATAAACGTCAAGATTGCCAGAGAAAGACAAATTACCTCAACAACAACATGCTCGACAGAAGCCACAGGTACCAGTGTTTCCACCAGCTGTTCTTCCAGCTCCAGCTCCGGTGCTAGCACTACCTCCCATTCCAGCAGCACCCGCGCAGCAGGGTCAGTACGGGCGTGTATACAACATCCATCAGGCAGTAAATCAACAACCACCACCCGCGAATGAGGGTATGTTTTCTATCTAAGGAATTATGAAGCGTATAGTGATTTTGTTACGATAAATGTTGTGTGGGCAAAAGAGTTGCTAAACTTAGCCTACAACACTATTTTTTTATGTAGACTCGCTGAGGGGTGTGGGACACCTTTATATTGCATGTTATCACACGGGTTTGATTTGTATCATGAGATTACTTACCTTGAGCATGTCCGAGTGCGATTTGACTATCAGCGTGCATTGATTTGTGGTATATGAGAGCATATGTCTTCATCTTGTCTTCTATAAAAGAGTAGATGCGTAGACCCTATTTGAAATCGATAAAACCAAATTTTTGTTTTAAAATCGATAAACCTGATTTTTCTTAAACCAAATTTTTTTATATATATTATTGACTAAGGACCTTAGGAGTTTCGATGACCGACTACTTTAGGAAGTAGTGTATCGGGGTGGTTCCTTGTTTGGATTTCTCTTGCGAGACACCCCACGCATGAAACTAATAATCGTTGGGAGTCGAAATAAGTTAGGTCTTTGGGAAATGAGTTTATAACCTTTGCGGAACTTTTAATATTGAGAGAGGTACGAGAGGGTGTATGGGCGCCCTTGATGACTGGATTGTAGTATTTTTCATAATTGTGAAAAAGGTAAGTAACTGAGACTTCAGGATTTATTTGTTCACTACGAGAGGATCATTTTTCCTAAAGTTTGTCACGAGGACGGTATAGGGAAGATTGGGTAAAGTTAAAATTTGATTCAGTTGAAACTATAGGGTGAGGCTTGGCGTATAACATCGATAGGGGTTTTGTTAATGTACTGTATGGGCGGTACATCTTGGATTTCTTGCGATGTGAGATTTATACTCGGAGTTGACCTTACCGGTATGACTTATATTCCTGAATTTCGGGACGAAATTCTGTTATAAGGGGGGAAGTATGTAATACCCCGTAATTTTAAATGACTTTTAAAATGGGTTATATTTTAAATTAATGGATTAATTAGATTTTTTTTATTAATTAATTCATTCGGGTTTATACGGACGGTGGATATTAAAATGGATGATTCTGAATATTACTTAAAGATATTTAGGTAATATATGAATGTGATGTCATTGATATGACTGTACGATATAAATTCGGTAATTTATATATTAGTCAGACGCGGTATGGGACGTGTCGGGACTAGTTTATTAAATTAAAAAGGAAATTTATTTTCTATCGATCTAATAGTCATTTCGACTGCGTCGTTGCGTCCGGAAGGTTCGAAATAGTCAGAAAAGTCTATTTGGATGTTAATTTGGAGTCTCGGGTCATTTGGGAATGAATAGACAACCCGAAAGGGTATTTTGGTCATTTTTCTAAGGGGGATGAATAGTGATTTCGGATTTCGCACTATTATAAGTATTGGTAGATTAAGTGTATGGGAGTTATTCATCTCCTCTTCACAAATAAGAGCAGCCATCTTCCTAGAGGGAGTGTAAGAGTGCTTGGGAAAGGAAAAGTCACTTGGGAAGGAGAAGTACAAGAACCAAGGTTCACCACCACCAACCACCACCGGAGTTTGACCGGAGAAGGGACAACCAACTAAGATATACTACACCAAAGGATCAGACCTACAAGAAAGTCAAGTGTTTGATAATGGAAATTTAAGTTTGTATATTGTCCATGTTAGAATAATATGAAAAGAGAAGATTATTATTGTTTGGAAGAAATAATGGAGTAGTAAATGGATTTCTGGAAAACTGAAATGATATAGGAATTTAACTCATGTTTTAGGATGTTAATAATCCACGAATTAGTCAGGAATCTGTTGAAGAAAGTATGAAAACCATTGATATGTTCTTGAAGATGTTATGTTAATAATTTTTGAAAATAAGAAGATAAACATGCTTTTTAATCCAATCCCTTGGTGATTCTAGGATGTTTAGTGTACTGGAAATCGTTCATATATGTTGGTATATCATGTAGTAATCATAATAACTCATTTTGGAGATTAATATGAAGGTTTGAATGAGTAAAACTGGTGAAACCCGTAGTTGCAGAAAATATAGAAAATCAGGCCTGGACCTGAGGGATCGATCGATCGACCCCTGCCTTCGATCGATCGACCTCCCCAGTTTATGCAAAGTTGTTTATTTTTAAATGTTGATTCTTATCCCAAACCTTTTGAGGATCTTTGGTGATTATTATTTGGAGATTATGGGACCAAGAAAATATCAGTAAACCCTTGATAAGATGTGAATTAATTTGATTTGGATTCGAGTGATTTAAATGATGAAAATTATATTGAATGAAATTTTGGTTGCTAGATTCATTTGTTAAAATTCCAAATGGGGATGGATGAGGATTCAAGATAGGACCAGTAGGGGTGATTTAATATAACACCTGGGTATTCTTAAGTTTACAAGAGGGTTTAATCCTAAGTGAAAGAATATGTGTTTATAAGAGATTTCAAACTATCGGTTTTAACCTTAATTAAAAGGAGAAATAAACTCGTAGTAGTTCGGGAGAAATAATGTTATAGACCAGTAGGATATTAGTAACTTCTTACTGAATATAAGATGAGGAAAATCCTATTTGAATCTTGTGAGATTGGAGCGTAGAACACATTTTGATTGAAAGAGGTTATGAGGTTATCCCGATTGCATAGTTAGTTTTCGGACCTCCTCGATCGACAAAGTTAATTAGTAGTGTATTGGAGGGGTTCCTTGTTTGGATTTCTCTTTGCGAGACGCTCCGCGCATGAACCTTAACGACGTCGGTAGTGGAGAGATGTTATAGGATGTGAGGATAATTAAAATATGAAGTAAAGATATGGTATAATAATGTTACGTATGGGAAATATCTTAGGGTGGTGATAATTACCTTATTGATATTATATTATAGGTATGATAATACCTATTTGATTGATTAATGATTATGTGTATGAGATACCTAGCTTACTTGCTATCGATGGGAGGTTTACGCGTGAGGACAGTCATATCATGATGAATCCATGGGATCTTTGATTTGTCGCTCGAGAACATAGGTCTATGAAAGACTTATCGGGGAGTTGATAAGTCCGCTGACTGTGGGTACGTAGGTATGTGCGTGACCCACGGATACGAGAACTATGTTCACCTCCAATTAGTTTGTTGTCGTTTGTGGTTCGTGGAATCTTATCGAACCTGTAGTCCCATATTCAGCGACCTGCGATGATGGGACATGATAGCAGAGTAATGCATTGCACCACAGCTGTGACTCGGGGTGCTGTATTATATATGAATATATATATATAATTGATTAAATGGTTACATGATTATATATTGTGTTTAAATCTATCTACGGTGATAATTGTAGATAACGGTGAATAGAGAAAGATAATGGAATTAAGCTAATGAATGTTTATTCTTAAAGAATTGAAAAGCTTTACTCATATTAATGAGTAATGATTCATGTTAGTGAGAAACTAATCATATAAAGGAGTTATGAATAATAATGTGACGTATGGTATGAGACATACGGGGATTATGATATGGGAATGAAATTATAATATGGAGACTAGAAAAGAAGAACCATTAACTAGGAGGTTAATAGAAAATGTTAAGTGTGCACTCTAGTTGAGAGGTGAGAGTTGCAAGTGAGAGTGGGATCTAACATGTACATAATAAATGCTTTATTGCACTTGTTAAATACTTGTTGTTTTTAAAATAATCTACACATTCAGGCTCTCACCCGTTTCCTTGCATATTTTCTCTTCTATTGTATCTCTATATCAGGTGTCCAGCAACAGGGACGCCAACCATAGTTGATTTTGACGAGCTATGGAGGTTTTGCTTAGACGCTTATCATCTTTTTGATTCACAGTATTCTTACGTAGGGCATGTCGCCCAAAGGATTTCAGTTATCATTTTCTGTCGGGGTTAAACTATTGTATTTGTGTCTTTTTAATACATTTAACATTGTTGGGATTATTGTAAAGGATTTATATTATTTGGGAATGTTTATTCCAGTTGCATTTAAATTCTTTTGAGTTATTTATTTAGTGAACCGTGTTGTAGAATAAATTGTGTTGTGTTATTCTTAAATTGGAAATGGATTTTGTTAAATTAAAATTTGGAAAGTTTTTAACACCAGCTTAATTGAGTTTTGGGTGAGCTGTAAATGTTTTCGACAGTGATGCTAAGAATGAGCCAACTGTATATTCTGTTTTAATTTGGTATGGGACTGGCCACCCGGTATTTAATTAGGCGGGGTGTTACAGTAATAATATTAAAAGCACATTAATATGGACTCAAATAAAACCAAAAATAAGTAAGAAGGGCCCAGAGCCCTGAACTGAAAGACCCAAAATCATTGACCAGAGCATACGGTAGCATAGCCAGCAGTGTGGATCCCGTTAAATATGAAGATATTTGGATGATTTTGAGAAAAAATAATGGAAAATAAAATGAATATTTTTTTGTTTAAGGAATGTAAACGAGACAACTTAATGAAAGAGTGAAAATGAAGAGTAAGGAATAAAATGATTAAATAGTCTCTAGTCCCGGTAAAGGGTGGTATGAAATGGCTAAGTTTGAGAATGAGCACATCGCTGGAGTGCATTGCATGGTAGTTACATCAACACTAGCTAAATTGTTAAATATTTTCAGAATTGTTAAAATACATGTTATATGTAAATATTTTTGTAAAAATCGTACAACTTAGTGTTACCCACCTTGTTGAGCGCTCGCTCACCCCGATTTTTTATGTTAAACCCCCACCCCAGGTTCATCAAGTAGGGATGTTGGCAAGGATGAAGTAACGCCCTAGAAGGTAATAATCACTCGTAGAAACTCTATTATTTTATTTAAATTGTCTTTTCAAACATTGGATTTGGGAGATTTAAATCATTTTATTTGGTCCTTTGGCCATGTGATGTAATAATACAGGGGTAACTATGTTTCATTTCTTATTTATTAAGCATTGATGGATGTTGATGTAAAAAATTAGATTATCTCTAATTATTTAATCACAGATAAAAAAAATAATAAGATACGAGATTTTAAAGTGGTTCAGTCTTGAACGAATGGCCTACGTCCACTGTTTGTATTATTATTGACTGTTTGGAAATTCTCGAGGTAGGATTTTTCTCTAGAAATTCCGGTCCCCTTACAATGAGGATGATACAATGTATTTATAGTCATTAGTCTGTACATGTGAATGGGTAATACATAGCTGTTCAACAAGTGTATACATCCGTATGATAATATTCAGCATTTAATGTGCATTTAATCCTCTTGATTGTCTGATAATAAATGCTCTGATCGAGGTGCAGCTCGGACCGCCTAAGCTGCTCGGACCGCCTAAGTATCTCGGTATCCATGAACTACTCGGTGCAGTAAATCTCCTCGGTGAGCCCTTACTGCTCGGTGAGTTGATCGGGGAAATTGAGTTCCTCGAAGTCAAGGTATTGTTCAGAAATATTTGTTAGTGCCATGTAGATTAACACGTGTCTCCACTTCATTGTGCCATGTCAGCAGACTAAAATTGGTATCAACAGAAGCCCCCAATGTTTCACAGTTAGAGACTGAGGAGTGTGGAACATTCTTATCGAAATAGGGAGGGATTAAATGGTCATTATGAATTTTAGGAGCGTGTTCTTTGCATTTATTTTTCCTTTTCGAATTCATAGAATTAGACTTTTTGAATTTTTCTAACTGCTTCGATCTCCGTGCCCTTTTTGTCCTTTTAGCCACTGGTAGCGTAAACGTATCCCTTTGTAATCATTATTTTTACCTTTTCCCAAGGTAAGGTATTTAAGCGTTGCAGAAAATCATATCGTCTTTTACTTTTTCAAATCTGTATCTTTGAGTTTTCCATTTTCTCTCTCTATTGTGCGTTCATCCTTTTCGTCGTTCGTTGTCAACAGATCCATCCTTTTTCTATAAGATCTTCTTCCTTCTCTTTCATTTCCTTAATTCTCCATGGTTTACCTTGTTAAGTCGCTTGATAAGTTTCGTTCTGATTTCTCTATTCCTTCATGGGTTGTTTTGGAAGAACTTTCCGAGCCTTCAGATTATTTTCATTTGGCTGAGGGACATTGGTTCCCCAGTCTCTTTGTTGCTGAATGTGGCTTTTCTTTTCCCCCAAACCCTTTGTGTCTGGAATTCTATCAATATTTTGACGTGGTTCCTGCAAAAATAGCCCCCAATACGTGGAGAATAGTTAATGGAGTTCATCGATTAAATAAGATTTATGGAACTCGTATAGGAATTACAAAAATCATGTTTTGCTATAGATGGGCTGTCAGCGACAGTACTTTTTACTTAAAAATAGGTTTTTAAATAGAGGTTTAGTGGTCAATCTCCCAGATGCCAATAGGGATTATTTTGAGCATGTTGTTGTTATAAAAAATTGGCAACATGCTCCACTAACTAGAAATGATGTGTATCAAGGTCCCAGATGCCCTCCCTATGGCAATGGGATAGGTTGTTTTTACTTTACTTTATTTTTGAATTTATACTTTCTTTGTGTTTGATAAAATGTGTCACTAATATTTTAATTTTCATTTATTTGCAGTTGACAGCAAAAGGTCTCTAAAAGAGACAAAAGTTAACTTAAAACATCTGAAACTTATCTGGGGTTTGCATCAAACTGTTGCCGACGAGCATATCAGATCAGCTTCATATTTTCTACAGTATAAGAGTTACACCTCGTCTTTTACTGCTCGTCCGGTGATAAGTGACGGAGAACCAGTACCAGCTTCTTCAAGTTCTTCACCTAAGTCATATATTCCTCTGAGTGAAAGAATGAAGAGAATAAGAGCTCCTGCCCTCTTCGAGAAATCTGCCTCTGTTGCTGGAGAGGCAAAGAAAAGTAAACATGACGTCCCAGAAGAAGGGATAAGAAAAATTGATGCACCTCCTCCGGATGCTCCTGTGAAGGTTGCCGAGAAGCCCCTAGTGGCTCCGAGCAAGGTCGCTGCTCCAAGCGAGGTTATAGTCATATCCCCGACTAAGACTTCATCCTTAGTCGAGACTGTTGATGCTCCTCTGAGGAGGCTGAAGAAGATCTCCTCGGTCAATTTGGTTGAATCCAACTCTCAGCCGCCGACTACTGGAAGTGGTGTTCCCACTTTTATTGCCCCGAGCTTTGCCATGAGCTCGGTGAAGTCTTGTATCATTCTCGAGATCCATGGTATTGAAGAAAATCTTTCTCGAGATATGGTTACCACATTGGCTGCTCGTCATATTTCTTCTATAAGTATTATTATCCTGAACTTTCATGTTTCCCTTGCTATATCTGTGCACTGACTTGCTATTATTTTCTTTTCACAGTTGGTGTTTTAATACAATTTTGAAGAAGGATGAATCTATTAAAGCTTCAAGCTCCTCGTCAGGTGTAGAAGAAGCTTTGGTGGGTCTGACGCAGTCTCTGAAGGATTCTCGTCAGAAGTATGATGATGATAAAGCTACTTCGAAGAAGAAGCTTAATTCCATCGAACAGGAGAAGGATCAGGTTGTTGAGGTCTCCAAGGGGTTGGAGAAGAAAATAAAAGACTTGTAGGAGAAGAATAAAGAGCTCGAAGGGAAGCTCCAAAATGCTGGGGAGCTTGAAAGTAAGCTCCAAACTGCCGAGGAAGAATTGGGCCAACTTCGTGAAATAGGTCGTCAGAAGGAGGAAGTGGAGAATAAATTGAAGGCTGCCGAGGAACTTCTATCCGAGAAGCTTTCCTCGATGAAGGTGAAAATAAAGTTAGCTATGAAAAAGTCCTTCAGTGCTGACTGGGATAAGGGGTGGAATAAGGGTCTGGCTGCCATGATGTCACAAGTGGAATATGGTAACCCCAAATACTTTAGAGATGGCTGGGTCACTGCTCTTCAAGAGATGAAGGTTGATGAAAATTCTGACTTGTTTCAGCGACACATCCCTGGCCCCCCTCCAACTCCAGAAGAAGAAGAAGAGGACGAAGCTGACTCTGAGGAATCTTCCATGGTGATGGGAGATCAAATTTCTCATCCCACAGTTGTCCAGTCTTCCTACGAGTAACTTCAACCATATATTATTTCAAATGAGCAGCTTTCAGCACCCCCCAATCAACCATCTGTGCCATCCGAGCAACGTACTTCCTCGTCCCATCTTCCCGAGAAAGTTTTAGGAGATAAGGATAAGGTGTAGAGTTGTTCAGATTTTTCTCTTTGTTTATTTTTGTCAATTATAATTCCGAACTATGTACCTCTCTTTCATGATATAATAAAGTTTGAAGTTTTGCCTATTCATACTGTTGTTTCTCTTCCTCTTGATCCTTATTGATTCTTGCTCTTTCTTCTTTTTACTAGTTTATGGCCAGGATGGAATTGTTATCTGCTCATGATACAAAGTTGATGAAACAGTGCAACGAATATTTCAAAGCTGACCATGCAGATTTGACTGATGCTCAAATCGTTGATATACTCGGTCCAAATGCTTCAGAACGAGCAGTTGAAGCCTACCAGTATTTGAAGTGCCTGCTCGACCGTGCAGTGGCTAACAATGTAGCGTATTATGAAATGATTGAATACCTCTAGGGCACTCTTGAAGAGATTCAACAACAATATAAGGAATCTACAACCCTTTTTCACGAGTGATACGAGAAGAAGTATCAACAACTCAGTGCTGATAAGGGGTATGATAAGTTGTTTGTTGCTTACAATGTGAGACAGATAACTTTGAAGGCTGAGGTCGAATAACACAGGCAGATAACTGAGTTATTAGAGCACGAAAACAATAACTTGCAAAGAGAAGTATCTTAATTGAAATCTGTTGCCTCTTCCTCAAATGCTTTGGTCCCTATAAACGACGAGGGATTCTCTTTCTTGGAGGTTTAAAATGCCAACCTGAGGGATGAATTAGAAACCTTGAAGAGGATTAGGCCTTCTACCTCTACTCGATGACGAGCAAGAGCTTCTCGGGGATGAGTAAGAGCTGTTCGAATTCCTGTCGAGGAACAAAGAACTCAATCGGCTCTCGAGAACTAAGCCTTCCAATTGATGGCAAAGAACCAGACATTGGCCGAGATGTCTAAGAAAATCATGAATCTGGACAATCAGCTCTCTGCCCAAAAGTCTTCTTTGGCGAATAAAACAAATTTGGTGAAGAATCTCCATGATCAGTTAGAAAGATTAACCTACCAGTTCCACAAACAGCCTAGGGAGTTATGGATGGTTGGTTACAATAAAGCCCTCTACCATTTAAATGATCGGCTCCAGAATGCAAATAATGTGGGTTATAAACAAGGATGGTTAAATGCTTTGGGCGTGTTGAAGTTGGAATAAGGTCATTATTTATGGGATTACCACAATCCTAGGTTGCTCGACCTACCAGTGCCCCCTTTCAAGATTGATATGAGCTGGATTCCTGCTCGGGCCATTCCACAATGCCTAATTTCAAAGTATCTCGGCGACTACAATCTTCACTCCAACTTTGAGATATCTCGCCCTGAGCACCTCCTTGATTGGCCATTAGTTATGAACATCAGAATGCTTAAAGATTTGAATTTCATTAACTCCCCTTATGCCCTAGATGATCCTCCTGCTGGTGAAGAACCTGTTTCAAAGGCAGAGGGGAAGAAACCAATAGAATAGGAATCTTGATGTAATAATTAATATGTATTTCCTTCTCAATGTATTTTGTTTTGAATTTAATGAAAAACTTCTATTTTTCTTTGCCATCTTGATTGCCATTGTTTTGTAGATATTTAGTAAAACATTTTACTTATTTACTAATGAATGTGTATGTATATATGTTAAAAAGATAACAACATTGTGTTATTTGACGACCAACTAAAGTTGATGAAACTTATTATTGACTATCTTAAATTGATAATAATCATTTGTCGGCTAACCAGAGTTGATGATATTTTGTTTCTCGACCAACTTGGTGAAATGTTTCAAGTATTAAAATTTTGCTTGATCACTTTTTAATTCTAAGCCATTAGCTAACTTTGATCACATACTGATGGTTTGCTTAATAAAAATGTTCCCGACCAACTGTAGTTGGTAACTTCTTATTCCCGACCAACCTGAGTTGGTGGATTTTTAGAAATATTTTTCCTTCCCAACCAACCTTAGTTGGTATTTATGGGAAATATTTTTTTTATTTCCGACTAACCGGAATTGGTGGATTTTCTTCCCAACCAACCGGAGTTGGCACTTTTGGGAAATATTTTTTATTCCCGACCAACTGGAGTTGGTGGATTTTCTTCCCAACCAACTGGAGTTGGCACTTTTGGGAAATATTTTTTATTCCCGACCAACCAGAGTTGGTGGATTTGCTGAGTAGTGTGTAGCACTAGTATTCCGCGAAAAAATTTCAATAAAAGGAGAGAATTGGGTAGAATGTTCACATTTTATTCATACTGATGAAACTGCATTACATGAGAGTTTACATTACTGATAATATTTGCGCAGGTGTTCTGCATTCCATGCATTCTTAAACTCCTCCCCCTCTAAAGTTTCTATTCTGTAGGTTCCTGGTCGAACAACTTCTGTAACTCGGTAAGGTCCATGCTAGTTCGCTTCCAATTTGTTGTGCTTTTGAATCACTTTCTCTAGCACATAGTCTCCTTCTTTCAGGTCGCACTTCTTCACTCTCTTGTTGTAGAACAAAGCTGTTCGTTGCTAGTAAGCAGCATTCCTGATGGCTTCTTCTTCTCTAACTTCCACAAGCATGTCCAAGTCTAACCTTCTCATTAAATCGCTGACGGGAGAATTGAAGTTCAGCACTCGGTGAGTTGGGAGGCCTAACTCGGTAGGTATAACAGCTTCACTTCCAAATGCCAGCATATATGGAGATTCTCCAGTTGCTTCTCGGGGAGTAGTACGATAAGCCCACAATACCGAATGTAGCTCGTTGATCCAGTTTGCTTTCGCGTCATTTAGTCTTTTCCTCAAGCCATTTAGCAACATTCTGTTTGTCACTTCAGTTTGTCCATTGCTTTGGGGATGGCCTGGTGCCGAGTGAATCTTTAAGATATTTGATTGATGACAATAGGCCGCGAACTCCTCGTTGTCGAGCTGGGTTCCATGGTCTGTGATGAAGGCATGAGGAAGACCATATCAACAAATGACATTTTTCCAAATAAATGGGTACACCTTTTCGTATGTCATGTCGACAAGAGGCTCGGCTTCTACCCACTTAGTAAAATAATCCACTGCGACGACGAGATATTTAAATCTTCCTCTAGTCATTGGAAGTGGCCCAACCAAGTCAATTCCCCACATGGAAAATGGCCAAGGGGAAGTAATGGGTGTTAACAATGCTTGGGGAGTTCTTCGGATGGAGGAAAAACGCTGACATTTGTCACATTTCTTGGCATAGGCTATACAATCAGCCCTCATCGTTGGTCAGTAGTATCCTTGCATCATTATTCTTTGCAGAAGTGTCCGACCTGCTACATGGGCTCCATAAGACCCTTCATGGACTTCTTCAATCAAATCCTTCACCTCGACGGGATGTACACACCTCTGCAAGCCAGCTATGATTCCTCGTCTGTATAGAATACCATTAGTTAATATATAACGAGCAGCTTTAAACTTCAATTTCTTGGCTGCAAGTTTGTCAATCGGTAATTCTCCCTCCTCAATATATGCCCTGATGGGATCCATCCAAGATGGCCCTAAATCAAGGGTAATAAAATTTATTGTCTGATCTTCATCTATGCTCCGCCCAGCTAGAACTTCAATTGGGATTGTTCTTCGTAGCTCGATACGAGTAGCCGATGCTAATCGAGCTAAAGCGTCTGCTCTTGTATTCTCCATTCTTGGTATTCTGACCAGTTGAACAGTAACAAATTCTGATACCAATTCCATTGCCTTTGCATGGTACCTAATCATCAACTCTCCTTTTGCTGTATATACACCAAGCATTTGCTTTACAATCAACTGTGAGTCACTGCATACGATTACCTGCTCTGCTTTCATGATTTTTGCCAGACTAAGACCTACAATCATCGCTTCATATTCGGCCTCATTATTAGAAGCTTGAAATTGAAAGCGCAAAGCATATTCTATATCGACCTCGTCTGGACTTTTCAATACAATCCCAGCTCCACTACCTGAGGTGCATGATGATCCATCCACATATAGGTTCCATACAGGTTTTCGTCCACAAACTTCTTATTGGACAAAGTTCCTCGATGGAATATTTGTTGCTCTTTTATCTCCATTTCTACCACACCTCGCTGCTCGTCGACCTTCTCCTCTGGCTCTCCGACCAACTTAAGTTGATTGAGGTTTAAATTTGATGATCCTGTAACATCCACAGGTTGGTCGGTGTTCAGCTTTCGCTCCTCGAGGGTATCAGGATAAGTGAACTCTGCTATAAAATCCGCTACTGCTTGCCCTTTCAGTGACGATCTAGGCTCATAAATTATATCATATTCACCGAGTTCTATTGCCCAATACATCAATCTCCCTGATTTCTCTTGTTTGTGAAGGGCTTGCCTCAACGGCATATCGGTATATACGACTATGGTATGATCCTGGAAGTATGGCTTCATTCTTCTACTCGCTTCGATCAGCGCCAGTGCCAACTTTTCCAGCTTTGGATATCTGATCTCTACTCCTCGGAAGGCCTTACTAGTGTAATAAATTGGTTTTTGTACTCCATCCTCTACTCTTATTAATGCCGAGCTAACTGTATTTTTCAAAACTGCCAGATACAAGTATAACCCTTCTCCCATCACTGGTCTGGACAACAGTGGAGGTGTTCCCAAATATATCTTCAATTCTTGAAAAGCCTTTTCACATTCTTCATTCCATTTAAAAGTCTTTCGGAGCGTTTTGAAGAATGGGAGGCATCTATCAGTTGCTCGCGATACAAACCTGTTAAGTGCTGCTACTCGCCCTGTAAGACTTTGTACTTCCTTCTTCGTCGTTGGAGATCGCAGATCTAATAGAGCTTTGATCTATTCAGGGTTTGCTTCAATGCCTCGTTGATTGACAATGTACCCGAGAAACATGCCTTCTCGTACTCCAAATATGCACTTGGTTGGGTTCAATTTCATTTTATATTTATCCAATTGATCAAAGGTCTGGCCTAAGTCAACTAGATGGTTAACAGCTTTCTTGGTCTTTGCCAGCATATCATCAACATAGACTTCCATATTGTGACTGATTTGTTCTGCAAACACCTTATTCATCAGCCGCTGATATGTCGCACCTGCATTTTTCAAACCAAAAGGCATAACATTATAACAATAAGTTCCCCTAGGTGTAATGAAAGAAGTACTTTCCCTGTCTTCAGGTTTCATTTTAATCTGGTTGTAACCAGAATAAGCATCCATGAAGCTCAACAGCTCATGTCTCGAGGTAGCATCCACTAGTTGATCAATTCGGGGCAAGGGAAAATGGTCCTTTGGACATGCCTTGTTGAGGTCGGTGAAGTCTACACACATCCTCCATTTGTTGTTTTTCTTTTTCACCATTACTACATTTGCTAACCAGTCTGGATATTTAACATCTTCAATAAAGAAAGCTTTTTGGAGCTTCTCGACCTCCTCCTGTATAGCTTGGTTTTTCTCGAGGCTGAACACTTTTCTTTTTTGCTTCACTGGTTTGATTTCCTTATTCACATTGAGCTCATGACATAAGAAATTTGGGTCTATTCCGGGCATATCTTCATGACTCCAAGCGAAAGTTTGTTTTTAGTTCTTTAAGAAAGCTATCAACTCCTGTTTTAATGAGGCATCTAACGATGAACCTATCTGAGTTGTTCGTTCAGGGTGCTCGTGAAGCCCTTATACTTTTGACTCATTTGAGTCTAGACTATATAAGAGCTCATCTAGTTTGGAAATTGTGACAAAATTGTGTCCATCCTAGAAACCAAAGAGCCTTAGAGATTGTTTTGCTTCTTCTCCTATTCATCTTGTAATGATCCTGAGACTATAGCCATCACTCACACACTTAGAACTTATTTTTTGCATATCATATTGCACCTTTATGTGTATTAATGTGGTGAGTGTGTTTAAATCCCTCAATTTGATTTTTATTAATTTTTTGGGAATTTTAAACATCTTTTAATTAAGGTTTTATTAAACTAAAACTTGATTTAAAAAGTTTTGGGGTTAATATCCAAATATGTTTTGTTGTGGTTTTTGGCCTTAAGTTACTCTGGGTAGAAACCAAAAGCGCCAGAGACTACAGGGTTGGCTTTGTAATTAGTTTTGGACCCGCGTTTGTATTCGTTCTATGGCCAACACTTGTTGCTCCCTGATTGGCCTGGCTTGTGTTTCTTTACAGAGACATTAGTTGAGAATGTTATCAGCCCTTGGATCAAATGTTATCGATGGCCTGCATGTTGTTTTGGTGAATCCCCGTGTAATCCCCTAAGCCAATCACAGCCTGTTTAATCCACCGCCTGTTGTGAGCCCTTTGATTGAAGTCAAAGAAGCTTGACTCAATCACAGTCGTTTGTTTTGATTGAACGTCTGGAACCTTCTCCTCTTGCTATTTAAAGGACTCTCATCTCAGCCTTCGAAAGCTTTTGTCATTTTGAAAATTCTCAGAGAAAGAATAGAGAGAGAGAGAGAAGAAAGAGAAGAGAGAGAGAGAAACCAGAGAGTCAAGTTAGAAACCCTAACTTCGTCTAAAACTTCTCCAACCTAAACCACTTACCTCTCCAAAACACCATAACCAAATAAACACCATCTTTAGTGTTTCTTGAGTTTATGAGAGTTCGAGTTGAGTGATCTTGGGTTGCTGTAACCTTGTGTTCATAAAATCTTATTTCCAACTTAGACACCTACTCAGATCTTGTTTCTGATTCAATAGAAATCATAGATCTGAAGTTTTTCATGTCATAATACACTTAGTTGCATTTTATTTCTCATCTTGAGAAGTACATTGTTGATTGTTTTCTGTTAAAACATTTTATTACTTCAGAATCAACAATAAATGTTTTATAGTTTCTGTTTTTACAAAACTTAACCTGACCTAGTTGGATTCGGACTTGGAGGGTTTTCAATCTCCTAAATATTTTCAAAAGAGATTGAGAAAGGTCTTGACCGATTTCTTAAGCAAGATCTCCGTGGAATCTGGGTTATATTGAAAGGTCAAAAGGTTTCTGGTTTTGTAAGAAAGAAAAATAACAAACTCACTGCATATAGACTTTATATGTAATTTGTATATGACTGTTTGTAAATCTAAGTGTGTGTGAGTTCATGCATGTGAATAGGATTCACTACACAAACACTTAACACACTACATACACTGAAAGTGTTGGCTATAAGATTTGGTGAACATAAGTCGACGTAACGTGCTGAAACAAAGGAAGAGTTGACAAACTGAGAAGACTACATCAACAATCAAGATCTGCAGAAAAGTTTAAGGACGCCAGAGGGTACAATCCTGAACTTCTATAGATTTGTTATTGTGTGCATGTTAGTTAAATAGATTGTAACTCACATATTTGTTTTAGTGAATTTTTTTTGTGTTACTCCGTAGAGGGAGTCATGGATGTTTCCTCAAGGGTGAGGTTTTACCACGTTAAAAATCCTGAGTATTGATATTTCTACATCTTCTCATCCCATTCTGATGTGTGTTGAGTTTAAGATATTTTAAACTGTTTACTAAAACTTGTTATCGAATCTTGTCCTAATCTCGTACATAATTTTGTTAACACATCTTGTGTTCAAAATCAGTTTGATTTAAGTAAAGAGTTTCTTTAACAAACTTTTCGGAGTTGCTTAAATAGTTTATTTTCAATAAACGGCTTTAGCAACGCTATTTCAGCTCGTCGTCCATAATGATGTTTTCAGTAGCTTCAACCACCTGCCCTTTCATGAGCTACGACTCGTCTCTAGGATCCAATGTTTCAATTTCTGCACCCTCATCTACCTGATAAGTAGTAGTCTTTTTCCTGGATTCCTCTAGTTCCTCCTATTCGACAGATGAATAGTAGCATTCCCGAGCTACTTTTTGATGACCCTTCACAACTCCTACTCCAAAATTGGTTGGAAATTTTAGGCATTGATGTACCGTAGATGAAACTGCTTCAAACTTCTTCAATCCTACCCTTCCCATGATGATATTGTAGGCTGATTAAACATTCTTATCCATCACGAAGAAGCGTACTCTTTATGTTCAGCAAGCAGGCCATGTACCAATGAACATATCCAACTTTATCGTCCCAAGTGGAAAAACTTTCTCGCCAGCAAAACCGAGGAGGGGCCTATGATAAGGCTCCAACTGAGACAACTTTAGATTTAAGCTGTCGAAGCACGAGTAGAAAATAATATCAGCCGAGCTACCATTATCAACCAGTACTCGCGAGATCATCACTTTCTTCATTCTCATTTTGATCACCAATGGGTCATCATGAGGGTACAGCACACCTGCAAGGTCGTTCTTTGAGAAACCGATGACCAATTTTTCTTTGTTGACCTTCCTCGATCGATCATCTTCAGCCAAGTTTATTCGTTGAATATATGAACAGGCTTGAGCATCATTGAGGTAAGCTTTTCTTTCTGCAGTAAGGTCTCCACCTCCTGCATCTCCACCTGTAATAACATTGCAAAAATGATCCAAAACGTATTGAAAATACCTCACGTTCTGGCTGCCTTGGTTTTTTGGGAAGATCGGGGTCGTCTTCTGGATCATCTTCATGGTCTCTTTTCTTGTTCTCCTCTGCTCGATAAGGAAATCTAGATCTCTCTCTTCTTCGGTCATTGTTTCTTCTTTCATATCTGTGATCCACATACTTTGCCAGTTTTCCTCGTCTAATGAGTGCCTCGATCTCATTCTGAAGAGCTATACAATTTTTTGTCATGTGGCCATGATCCTTGTGGAACTCGTAATATTTAGCCTTATTCCTCTTATCAGGGTCTGACTTCATTTTCTTTGGCCAGTTTAACTCCTTGTTGTTCTTGATTTCTTCTAGAACATGGTTGATGTCTACCTTCAAAGGAGTGTAATTCTCAATTTTTTTCAATACCTCCCATGATGGCTTCGTTTTTGAGTGCTTGTCACCACCATTGTTCTTATGCTCTTTCTTTTTGGCCTTATCACCCTCCACCTTGGTTTCTTTGGTATCCATATTCTTCTTTGCAGCCATAGCCTCCTCGGCATTCATGATCTTGGCCTCTTTTACCATCAATTCTGACATGGTTCTGGGTGGATCTTTAGCCAAAGTGTAGTACAACTTGTTGGGAAACAACCCACTCATCAGAGCAGTAATCGCTGTATTTTCCTCGTAATCAATAACTTCAAGTTTCTCATTATTGAAACGAGTTATATAATCCCTAGTGCTCTTACCTGCCTTTTGTCTAACACTTAACAAGTGTGCTACTCGTTTAACAGGTTTTGCTCCAAAATAGAAGTTTCCAATGAAGAGCTCGGCCAGTTGAAAGAAAGTAGAAATCTTACCCCGAGGAAGATTATTGTACCATATTTGAGCAGATCCTGTAAGAGTTCCCGAGAATGCCCTGCATCTCATCTCATCTGGCACAGCATAGATGTCGGCAGCAGCTTGGTATTTCTCTATATGAAGGACAGGATCGGTTTTTCCATCATATTTAGGAGTCACAACAGGTGCTTTGAACTTTGATGGTGTGGGAAAATCCACAATTGTTTGGACAAAAGGTGTCCCTTGGACAAAGTTCTTTGTAGAGGATTCTTGGCCTTGGCCATTTCCCCTAATCTATGCTCCAGCCTCTGAATAGAGCCTTTCCACGCATCATTTCCTTCCTCGGGCCTGTTGGTTCGAGAAACTGATCGCGTGGATGTGACTTCTTGGGATCTATCTTGTCGAGCAGTTGGTTGTGATTGGGCAGAACCCTCTCTTAAATCAAATGGTCGTCGAAAGTTTCTCGACACAGCCTTAGGAGGAATTTTATTCTTCCTAGGGCCCAATCGATCAAAAGGAGAGACCCTACTTAATCTTTCCAGTGCGTTGGTCCTTTTCAGAGAGAGAGTGATGTGTTGTTCAGTATCTGTGGCTCGTACTGACGAAGTTCGACTCGGTTGATAAGAAAAATCTTCATATTTATCAGTGCGATATAAATCGCTTTGCCTAATGCGTGAAGAAATTAAATGAGTATTTCTTTGAACACTTTGTTGTCCTGAATAGGCTGATGATCCACCTTGGATAGTTTGCATGAGTTGTCGCATTGTTTCCTGCATGGCTGTCTGGCCTTGAGCCAAATTGGCCATGATTCCTGTCAGATCTTGGATATTTGGAGGAGTGGATGTATTTGAGGGGTTTCCATCGTTTCGATTGCTGGATTCAGGATTGTCAGCCATTGGTGATGATTTGTTTTTATTAAAAAATGAAAATTACAGTCGTTTTCCCACAGACGGCGCCAATCTGTTGATGTAAAAAATTAGATTATCTCTAATTATTTAATCACAGATAAAAAAATAATAAGATAAGTGATTTTAAAGTGGTTCAGCCTTGAACGAACGACCTACGTTCACTGTTTGTATTATTATTGACTGTTTGGAAATTCTCGAGGTAGGATTTTTCTCCAGAAATCCCGGTCCCCTTACAATGAGGATGATACAATGTATTTATATCCATTAGGCTGTACATGTGAAATGGTAATACATAGCTGTTCAACCAGCGTACACATCCGTATGATAATATTCAGCATTTAATGTGCATTTAATCCTCTTGATTGCCTGATAATAAATGCTCTGATCGAGGTGCAGCTCGAATCACCTAAGCTGCTCGGACCGCCTAAGTATCTCGGTATCCATGAATTGCTTGGTGCATTAAAGCTCCTCGGTGAGCCCCTACTGCTCGGTGAGTTGATCGGGGAAATTGAGTTCCTCGAAGTCAAGGTATTGTTCAGAAATGCTTGTTAGTGCCATGTAGATTGACACGTGTCTCCACTTCATTGTGCCATGTCAGCAGACTAAAATTGGTATCAACAATGGATTTAATGGATTTTCATAAATAAACCTTGTTAATTAACTTAATTATTTAAAGTGACCAATTGTTTCCAAAATTTGCAACCAGTAACATAATCCTTATAAAGGGTGCAACAAAAATGGTTTTCTTGAATAAAAAAAATGGACACCCCCTAAATCATTGATTCGATGGGGGGTGACCCAACGGTGACTCGTACCTGGGTTGGGTCATTACAAACGGTATTAGAGCAATAAGATCCTCGGGTGTGATGGGATATTTATGCTTTCATAAGTACGCTTCCCTTATGTGGTTCCGTTATAGTAACCTCTTTAGTTTTTATCTAAGTTAACCATTTCTAGTATCGCTTTCATTTTGTATCGTTATGTATTGAACTCTCATTTCTTGTGTAGATGTCTACACGTCATGGTGGAGCTAGCGGGTCGAGAAATAGTGAGCTTAGACACATGGAGCAAGCCGTTCACTAGCTTCAAGACTCCCTCTTGTGGGAACAAAGGGACAACCGTGGTGGAACGATTGAAACCATTACTTCAGCCTCCATTCTGAAGGAGTTTAGTACGCTAAATCCACCCACCTTTAATGGAGGAGTGGCTTAATGAGATCACTCAAGTTATGGAGATTCTTGACGTGCCAGTGTGAAAAAAATCAATATAGTGACCTTCTAACTTATAGAGCAGGAATACCACTGGTGGTGCGCCTACTCCTCCAATACGATAGAGGTTATAGACTGAGATATCTTCAAAGTCACATTCCTTAATCGCTACTTTCACCAGGAATTTAAGGATGCAAAAAAGGATGAGTTCCTTCATCTGATTCATGGGAAGACTTATGTGGATGATTATCCGGTTAGATTTGAATGCTTGTGAAAGTATATGGATTTAGTACAAAAGGATGAGGTCCAGAAGACAAGGATGTTTGTCAAGGGCCTTAACCTGGGTGTTCGGCAGATCATGGACGATTTAGATTTGTCTAACTTCAAGGCAATGGTTAAAAATTCCATCAAGCTAGATTTGGACGTAGGGGATGGCAAGGCCATCAAGGAGAAGAATAGGGAGATTAGTGGGTCCCAGGGCGACAGTAACAAGAAGTACAGGAGAGGGATCGAGGCTTCTTTACGACGATAAAGGCCTCTATGGGGATTGGCTCATCATTCGCCCGATGTACCAGTGACTAGAATCCTATATCCCCTACTAAGAGGACTTATTTTTCATGTGGGTTACCTATACATTTTAAGAGGGATTGCCCATAGAGAGCTCTGGGTAATCAATAGTGCAGTCAATAGATTGTCAACTATGTCTTGGGCAGAAGTTCTATTTATACGGGTCCCACCTAGTAGCATCAACAATTTTCCTTGGACTATGATTAGCAAACAAGGCATACAGTTGACAATTTATGTCCTAGTCAAGAGTAGAGGAACCACTAGCTAGGTTAGGTTATCGGAGACCATAGCAGCAGGTTGGACCCTGGACACGCCTATGCCATGTCATACTTTACAGTACCCAATGGTGATCCATCCGTGATGGAAGGTATCACTATTTTGTTCAGTTAATGGGTGAAGGCACTATTTGACTAAGGCGCATCACGTTCTTTAGTTTTGAGCTCCTCCGCATTAAATTTCTTATTGGAGGTAGATATGTTTCATCCTCCTATCATCATAGGACTTCCAGTTATCAGCAGTATAGTTCTTAATAAAGTGTGTCGTAGTTACATGGTTATGGCTAGAGATTATGTTCTGGAGTACAAATTGATTCCTATGTACATGTATGGGTTTGAGGTGATACTCGGTATAAATTGGTTATCGTGTTTTGATGCTACCATCAAATGACATCGGCATAGTCTCTCGATATCTCTTCCAGATAGGTCTCTCAATCATTTTATTAGCGAGGATCACATTGGCCATCCTTGTAAGTTTTCCACTTCACTTGAGCAGAAATGGTATTTCGGTTAGCTGAGTCGTATGTTGGCTCAATATGAGCCGAATGGTTTGTTGTTAGACTACCCATTGGTGAGGGAGTTTCCCGATGTGTTCTCAGATGATGTACCTTATTTACCCCCACACTGGGAGGTTGATTTTTCCATTGAATTGCATTAGGGTGTCTTGCCTATCTCTTTACCACCTCAAAGAATGGTCCCACTAGAAGTACAGGAGCGTAGGATTCAGTTGCAGGAGTTGACTAGCAAGGGATTCATTCGCCCTACTGTATCCCTTTTGGGAGCTACAGTCCATTTGCTAAGAAAAATGACAACTCCTTGTGCCTTTATATTAATTAATGACAGTTGAATAGGGTAACAATGAATAATAAGTACCCATGCCCCGTATCGATGATATGTTTGACTAGTTGCGTGGTGAGGCCATGTTTTCAAAGATTGACCTTTGAACCGAGTACCATCAATCACGTGTCAGAGAAGAGAATATTCCTAAGACATCATTCCATACTCCGTATGGACACTATGATTTTCTAGTGATGTCCTTCGATTTGACTAATGCCCTCATGATGTCCATGGACTTCATGAACCGCATTTATCTCCCTTACTTAGATTGGTTTGTAGTGGTCTCTATGGATGATATAAAATTCTATTCATTATCGGATATATACCACTAAGAGGATCTTCGTATGATGTTGTAAGTGCTTAGGGAGAACCAGTTATACACCAAATTCAGTAAGTGTGAATTTTGGATGGAAGAGGTCAAGTTCCTTGGACATGTGGTTTCCGACGAAGGCATTTTCAAATGTCCCTTCTAAGATTGAGGTCATTCGAAGCTGGGATAGTCCAGGGATAGTCATGGAAGTGTGCAGTTTCTTAGGTTTGGTCAGTTACTACCACATATTTATGCAAGACTTCTCGAGGGTTGTGTTGCTCCCCACCATTTTGACTCAAAAACGTTTTCACTTTGAGTGGTCTAATAATTTTTAGTCAACCTTTCAAGAGTTTAAGGTTATGTTGACTTTTATGCCCGTTCTTATCCTTCCAGAGCATGACAAGGGTTACATTATGTATTGTGGTGCTTCTGAGTCAGGTCTTGATGCAAAACTAATGCAGAAAGATCAGGAAGTCACTTATTCATCCCATCAGCTAAAGGTGAATGAGAGGAACTACCCCACCCATGATTCGAAGTTAGCCATTGTGCTGTTTGCACTTAAGAGCTGGAGGTATTACCTGTACAGGGAATAATTTGAGGTGTTTTATGACCATAAGAACCTCCAGTATATTTTCACATAGTGATCATCAATCTTTATCGGAGAAGATGAATGGAACTAATGGCAAACTACGATTTCTCCTTAGAATATATTCTCAGTAAGGCTAATTTGGTGGTCGATGGTCTTAGTCAAAAGTCGTGCCTTACTCTAGTAGTGATGAAGTATCATCGAACAAGAATGTTCGATGAGCTGTAGAAGTTCATTATTCATGTCCAACGGGATTATGATAGGGCGTACCAATGGCCACCCCTCCCCGATCAGGAAGAGCATACCCGAGTGGTCTCGCGCCCTTCCTTAGGGTGCTTTGGTCATCATCAATTGGGGTTAGGTATAGAGATAGAGTCTTCAGCCTATTTTTCATAAAATAGTCAAAAGAAATTTGGTCGCCTCGAGAGAATGACCTCAAAGACATCCTAGTGCTTGCAAAACCAATAGTTCAAGGATTCGGGAACTAAGTTACGGAATGCCTAAGTGTTAGGCCCCCATCCGACCCTTTAGGTCGCTCATGGGCATATGTTATTCTTCTCCTTAATAACTCTGTGGTGTGTGTGCGTGTATATATAAATGAAGAGTGGAATTACTCGAATCTCGTCTCGAATAAAGGCGGAGTGGAGTCATCCTTAGGAGTGTTGCCAAAATAGTAATCAAAATATTATGTGTGTTTATCGAGTCTCCGATTGTTTATAGGAGGACGATGGTGTAGACTGGACAAAACACAAGCATGAATCACAAATATATGATATGAAAATAATATATGAACAAAAATAAGAGAGGACTTAAACCTCGGATTTTACCTGAGATTCCTACGTAGCTTAAAAAGGCATCAAATTCCGCGTACTTCGCATATAATGCAGGGTGGGGTTTATCCTATAAATCCAAATGAGGACTTTTCTTATATGAGTGTGAGGTGAAAAAGGATGTTTTAGTGCAAGAAAATGTAGTGACAAATCCCCTATTGGAATTTACAAGCAGACCATCGTTTTCTTTTTTGTAGATCTTTTTATAAGAAGTATAGTATGTGCAATACTAATAATAAAAAGGTTGGTGTGATATAATATAAATGAAATGCTAAAATAAGAATTAAGTAACTAGTGTGAAAATAAGAGAGTTTAAAGAGAGAATGAAATATTTGGACCTTCTCTTGAAGCTTTGAAATTGACCTAGGATGTTGAAGGGATAATCTTGCAAGTGGATGAAAGTGGTAGGAGGAGAAGGAAAGGAAATTGCCAAATTGGGTAAGGAAAGGATTGAAATGGAATTTGGTGGAGAGGTTTCAATATGAAATCATGCTGACTTCGAGAGACTATTGCCGAGATCACTGAGAAGGATGTTTCTGAGGTGACTTTCGAAGCGATCTCTCCTTATATAGGGTCAAGGGGGCGCCAATCGGCATTGTCCTTATCTTACCTATCGGTAGGAAACCCTAGACACACTGGAAATCGATAAGGAAATGGGTTTTTCATTCGGCAGTCCTCTGTAGATGTATGAAAAAAAGGTCGTAAAATGCATTTTTGAAGTCCGAATCGCGCACGGGACAAATCGTTGGAAAGGGTGTTCAAAGCCCTTCAAAAATCCATCGGGCCAATCCCAGGTTCAGGAATTGACTGTGGTTAAACAGGGCTAAAAATTACCCAATAGTCTTTTATACTAGAGGAAAATGAATCGTTCGTTCGAACCATAAGTCAGACCAGGTGCACCCGTTGGCCTCCAGATCAATTTTTAGGGGAAAATTGGTCATTCGTCTGAATCATAAGGCCAATTTTTGCACATTTAAGACAATTGGAAAGAGCATTTGGGTCCCTTCAAAGATTTAATGAGCTTCTACTTAGGTGGGAAAGTTGACCAGTAATTAAATGGGGCTTGGGAGCACCTGGTGGCAGCTAGAGCAGTACTCTGAGTATGACTTAGGGTTTATGGTGAAGGAAGAAGTTCTAAAGAGGGTCTTTAAGTTCAATTATGTGGACCAAAGGGATGAGGGTGACCGGTTCAGAGGGTTGACATCTATTCTGAAGCCCTAAGGTTGTGCTGAGGATGATCGATTCGGGGATGGAAGTTAGATCTAAGGACCTAAAGTTGTGATGACCAGTTATAAGGGTCGAGTCCAATTCTGAGGACCTAAAGTTGAGGGGACCGATTCTGTGAGTAAAGGTCAATTCTGTGGACCTACAGTTTAAGGGATCGATTCTCCATATCGAGGTCAATTCTAAGGAGCTAAAGTTATGGGGTCCAATTCTGCAAGTCGAGGTCAATTCTGAGGACCTAAAGCTATAGGGACTGATTTTGCGAGTCGAGGTTAATTCTGGGAACCTAAAGTTGTGAGGTACCGATTCTATGGGTCGAGGTCAATTCTAAGGGCCTAGAGTTGAGGAGACCGATTCCGCGTGTCGAGGTCAATTTAGAGGACCTAAAGTTGAGGAGATCGATTCTGTGAGTCGAGGTTAATTCTGAGGACCTAAAGTCATAGAGACCTATTCTGAGGGCCGAGGTCAATTCTGAGGACCTAAATTTGTAGCGACCAATTCTGCGGTTCAAGGTCAATTCTGAGGACCTAAAGTGGAGGAGACAGATTCTGTGGGTCGAGCTCAATTCTGAGGACCTAAAGTTGAGGACATCGATTCTGCGAGTCGAGGTCAATTATGAGGACCTAAAGTTGATAGAGACCAATTCTACAGGTCGAGTTCAATTTTTATGACCTAAAGTTGTAGAGATGGGATAATTTCACTGGGGAAGTTGTAGACATCACATTCTTGGAACCCCAAGTCTTTCCTTAGGTTCCTAACACCTCCCCATTTTACTGCAAACCCTAGGTCATACTTTGAGTACTAATTTAGCGGCCATAGGGTTCTCTCGGGACCCCCTTCACTCCGATTAACTCTGTCATCAGAGAGAAATCTCTTTGAATCTTAGAAGGGCTCTGAATCCCCTTTCCAACGGTCCACCTCGTGCATGGATCGGCATAACGGTTCGGACGAACAAACTATTTTACTATCAAAAATTGATCTAGAGTCCACCGGGCGCTACTTGGCTCTAATTTGACACTAGTCAACAAAATTAACAAAGTAAAAACTCTTTGAATCTTCAAAGGTCCCTAAGTAACCTTTCCAAGGGTCCTCCCCATGCACAAATCAGCCTTACAGTACAGACAAACGACTTATTTTACTCAAAGAGGTCACCGGGCTCTTTCGGACCCCAATTTGAGTAAGGTCAACTTTCTGAATTGAGCGAAGCTCTTTGGAATTTTTAAGTACCTCGCATAAACTTTCCAATGGTCCACCCCATGCGCGATTCTGACTTATTTCATTGACGATCCCCCATCTAAAGGACGGATGAGCGCTTTCGAGCAAAATTTGACCAAGAGTCCACTCTCGAACCCAGAAGAGGTCCAAATGACTCTTAAAGGTATCTGAATTACCTTTCTAATGATGTGCCCCGTGCATTATTTGGATCAACGGATTGCATTCTACGTGCATTTTTTCAAAAAAAATCTACACGAGACTGCAAATTGGCAGGTCCATTTTCCTGCCTATCGGTAGTGTGCCTAAGGTTTTCTACCGATTGGCAGGGCAGGTACCATGACGATCAACACCACCCCTAACCCTATAAATAGAGGGCATGACCTCACTCCCAAAACTAACCTCAGATCTATCAGCATTAGTGATCTCAGCAACATTCTCTTGCAATCAGTGAAATTTCCCCATGTGAAATTCCATCCCATCTTACATTCCCATCATTTTCATACACAATTTGGAAAAATTCCATCTCTCTCATCCAACATTCATCTCAATATTTAACGGAGTTCATCCAAGATCAAGATCAATCTTTAATTCTTCAAAGAAGGTCGAAAATCCTTCTTTCTCTCTTTAAATTTCTTGTTTTCACATTGATTACATCAAATTCATAATTTTGTTCTTACTTTAGTTCATACACATTAACATCGCACATTTTTATTAATTATATAGCACATAATTTATTTTCTATAAAAAATCCAAAAGAAATAAAAAGAGGGTTATACCTATAAATTCCAACGAGATTATCCATCATAAATTTTCAAAACTAAAACACATTTTCTACACATACAGATATTATAAAATCCTATTCGAATCTATTGGATAAACCCCACCCCTAGCCGTATACAAACTACGGGACTTTGATGCCTTTTATGACTATGTAAGTGTTTCGGATTAAAACTCGAGACTCAATTCCAATTTTCCAATTTTTCGATTTCCCAATTTTCCCAAATCTCCCATTTTCGCATTTGTCATATTCTTGCATTATTACGTTTGTGATCTTCATTAGCATTTCATCCAACATATGTTATCGTTTCATTATAATGATCAATTTCGTGATAAACGAATAAACCTTCTTTTTAATATTATTTTTGGGAACATTTCTATGGATGACCTCACTCTATCTCTTCCATGGTATGAGTTGGGTGATTTCGATCACCATTATATATACATGTACACACACTTCCCGGAGAAATAAAGAAAAAATATAATACAACCACATGAGAGACTGAAAGCGAGGGATGTGTGCCAAGCACCTTCCCGTTTCATAACTTAGCCTTCGAGCCTTTGAAATATTGGTTTTGTAAGCATCAGTTTTTTTTTATGCCACTCCCTTGAAGCGGACATGTTATTTTGCTTGTTTTGTGAAAAATAGGTTGGAGACTCCATCTCCTTACATTCACCCCACATCGACGATGATCGAAGCGCTCCTAGAGTAAAGAGGGCATGAGACCTTTCTCCCCCTTATTTTCCCCGCCCCCACGGAAGGAGAGGGAGGAGATTTTTTAGGATGGCCACAGTGGCGACTCCGCTAGAGAAAAAATTTCATAAGAGGGATAGACGCTATTTACATTTGTGTTTTATTTTTTCGCTTGTGTGCATGAGCACCTATCTATATGTTCCATTTTTCTCCTTTATTATTTCTTGCATATATATATATATCTCATGCTTATATCACTACTCACTCACACACTTGTAGACACTCTCCATGTACACTTCACACTATGTGCACCAAGGATCAGTTATATCGACATGTTGCACACACCACTTAGAATATCCATGCTCAGGGGTCACTAACACATACCTACACTTATCACACTTATATATATCCATGCTCACTCACACTTATCACACACCACTTGTAGTTTATCCATGCTTAGGTTCACTACCATAAACTCACATGTAGATAGTCACACATCACTCACTCTCACATATCCATGCTTAGTATAATCTTCATGCTCCATGTTATATTTACTCTTTCTACTTGTACATTATCCCCTACTTAGTATAATGTTGATCATGCAAAATAAAGATAATCTCTCCATAATATACTAATCAAGAATCATGCCTTTTTCACACTATATCACCAAAGAGAATGGCTATTGACCAAATTTTGTCCCGTAACTGGGGGGTCACTTCATGATGGGTACTGGTTCGGAAGGTCGTAGTTAGCCAAAGTGATATGACTAACACCATCCATTGGCCAAGGGCCTTTGATGTGTATCGAACGGTTCCCCCCACATCGTACTCCTTGACCAAAGTCATGATGGGAGGTATGTCGCAGATAACTCGTTCATGTACATCGAGTATATCTAATTCGCTCTCACACTTATTGTCCACACGAGGTATATAGTGATGCAATTCACGTATACTCAGGTATATCAAATGGTTTATCCACACGTATTGATTTCCCTCAAAAGCAATATGTATATCATGAATGTCACGTTAAAGGGGGGGAACACTTCCAATTAACCCAACAACTGCATACCATCATATAGGTGTCAAACCTAGGACACTCATATTTCGCTTGTCGATTTCTACCCGAAACTCTATCGAAATGACGGGTCGGTATGCCGCCCAAATTTTTGCACAATTTTATCTTTTTTTAAACTATGACCCTCTCCACGAACCAGGCAACAAGTCCAACTGTAGTTTTACATATTTTTCAAATGTAATTTTCCCAGGCTCGGGTCTTGTTCGACATTTCTTTTTGCATTTAGGTAAACCTAATATAAGTGAGAACATAATAAACATAATAATAATCACATTGAGACCCTTTTTCTCATTTTTCCTCTTTCTTTACCAAAAGTATAAAAAAAATTGTCCTCTCTTTTATCAAAAATACCCAAAAGCATTTTTCCTTCCTCTCACCAAAAATATTTTTCCTCCTTTTTTCTAGAAAAATAGTTTGTCATCTTCTTTTCCAAAAAAAATGACAAAAATATTTTCCTTCCATTTGAAAAAAAAAATCACCCCCTTCTCTTACAAAAATAAATTAGAATGTTTCTCCTTCTCAGGTCGATCGCAGACTCGACCCTTAGCCTGGCTCTCTATTGGCGTCGATCTTTCTTCGAATGACATTGAGGCTTCATAAGTTCCCTCACTACTTCCTCTAAGTCTGAAATTTGTCTTCATATGTTTTCCATTGAGAACACAGACCAAGTACCGAACGTGCAACCGAATTTGATGGCAGTCCTAACCTTACTCACTACCAAGATTGACAACCTTGAAATCGTGGTTCATGAAATGCGACTAAATCAGGTCTCTATTCCTCAAGAGATCGAGGTCCTCTTCCATTGTGTTATGGTTCTGCCCGCATCCGAGCCTATTTGGGTCCCCGAAGAATATCAACATGCTCCACGTTCTCGTCCTTCTAATGGGTCTCCACTAGGTCAACTCCCTATGCCGAATCTTTCCCAAGTAGGGGCTAACTTACCCATAAGTGTTGATACGAAGGAGGAAGAATTGAACAAAGTTAAGGAAGACCTTAAGATGTTGACCAAGAAGTTTAACCAAGTCTTAATCTCTGGGAACTACACGGATTACACCCATATGTCTCCCTATCCTAAAGCACGGCTGTAAAAAACGTTCAGGGTGAATAACATTGAAAAGTTCGGGGGGCATGGACCCGTAGTTGTTCATATATGAAGCTACCACCGAGCCATGACTCTCCTATGGGCCTCCGATGAAATTATGGCCCAAATATTCCAACAGATTTTGAAGGACAACGCTCTTTGCGAGTTCTTATCTCTTAAGGAATCCGAAATCCACAGTTAGGAAGATGTTACCTGAGAAATCATGTCACAGAAGAAGTACAACGAAGAGTTAGAGGTTACCCGTTATGATTTAGAACTGATCAAACAGAACCTAGGGAATCTGTCAGTAACTTCGTAGCAAGGTGGAGAGAGAAAGCAGCCACCATGACTATTCAGTCTTCCGAAGAGGAGCAAGTCAGTATCGTGAATAAGAACTTCTTAACCCATGTTCGAGTGATGATAGTAGGACAGTTCTACCCTCATTTTTTAGCCCTCTGCAAATCAGGGGTCGAAATCGAAGAAAATCTTGCCAAAATAGAAGTTGAATCGAAGAAATTCTCTAGACAGTTCACTCCTAAAAAGTATGAGAAGCCAATTAATACCGCAGTTTCAACCATCAACAACATCTCTCACACTACACCAAAATGGGCAAATTGGAACCCTTTATCCGCTTAGGCTTTTCACGGTCATTGACCATGACAACAAACACGCATTTTGTGTCACGATCATTGACCGTGACAAATTTACGTGTCACGACCTTTTACCGTGACAATATTTTTAGTATTGTAACGGTCATTGAACGTGACACGTCCGTGAAAAATTGTTCAGCAAAAAAACCCTACGCTTTTTTTTTCCCATCGTTTTTTTTTTGTTTTCCCTCTCTTCCTCTCTCTAAGCGATTTCCAGCTCTCTCTCTCTCTCTCTCTCTCGTATGCTTTTTTTCCTATCTTTCTCTTTCATTTCTATACGTGCGTATATATATATGTATATGGTGGTGTGTGGTGGTGGGAGGGGACAGGGGTGGGGGGAGTGGTGTGTGTGTGTGGTGGGGTGGGGGTGGTGGGGCATGTGTGTGTGCAGGTGTGTTGGACGAGGCACTTCTACGTGGTCCAGTTAGATATCAGTGGATGTATCCATTTGAAATATTGATGAAAGTTTTTAAAGATTACGTCAATAATACGCGATACATTGCAGGATCAATTGCAAAGGAATACATCACCATGGAGTCATCAATATATACTCGGGAACATATGCTTGACTCGACTAGCGTTGATGACACTGATGAGTTCGTCGATGATGGTGGTCATGTGATGGGAAAACAAGTGAAATTAACGAGTTTTGCAACATGAACAAGTAGCTCGTTATCTATTTGACACACATGAAGATGTCGAAGAATGGAAAAAGTAAGTTTCGATTATTATAATGTTTAACATTATTTTAGATTATTTTATACATGATTAATTTTGTAATATGCAGAAAATATGAAGCATGTGAGAACAATAAAAGACGAAAAACAATGGTACAATCACACGGCGAATTTAGGTTGTGGTTGACACAAGAGGTAATTATAATGAAAATAGTCGTTATATAACTTTACATTACACTCAAATTTTACCACTAATATAATTAATTTATCTATATTCTCAGCTCTTAAAGACGGGTGATGCGACATCAAGGCTTGCTCGTCTACCCACTGGACCCTTGTTCGTGGCACAAGAGTACAAAAATTATCGATTGAATGGTCGTGGTGTAATAAAAAACATAAGTATTACTTACAATCGTGGACGCGACGCTCTTCTGCCATGATTGTAAGTAATTCGACAGTTTACATTTCGGCGCTAAAGTGTACGAGGAAACTACAAATGTACAGAACTCGGGCATTTCATACAAGGCTCTTACTTTCTTTCGAGTGAGCGCAAAAGATAAAAACCTTGTTGAAGCTGAAATGACTTACTGTAGTGTAATCAAAAACATATTTGAATTGGATTATATAAGCTTCAAAGAGGTTGTATTTTACTGTGACTGTGTAAGAGTTGAGGATAAAAATGCTTGTAAAGTTGATCCTGTCACCAATTTGATCATGGTTGACTTGTCCAAGTTGAAGAGCAACGACCACTTGAGCGATGAGCCATTTGTTTGTGCATTTCAAAAGGTTAACCAAGTGTTCTACTCGGATTATATCAACAACGAGCCATGGTTAATTATCCAACACGAGCCAAAATGTCTAAATAGTAGTGTGGATGACTTGGCTGCTCCTACCGAATATCAATCCATTTTTTATGATAACCCAAATTTTAAATAATTTTTCAGTTTGTAATAAATATTCCAATTTTTACCGAAATATTCCAATGCGTTTGGACAGTTTGGGACTGCATAATTTCAGTATAATATTCTTAATGGCTTAAAGTTGTTAATTTTGGAGGAACTTTATATTATAAATTGAATTTGAATTTGAAATTTAAGTTTTGTTTATACTAATCCATGAATATACGCTTCTTACCTTTAATAGGTGATTAGTACATAGTTATTTGGGGTGTCCTATTTGTGTAGAGGAGACTGAATCTCTTCGTCTATCCTTTAGCTCAAAAAATGAAGCGAGAATTTCCTTTATATCCGAACACTAAGAAATGCCATAATCCTATGGAGTGATGCTATGCAAATTTCTTCCAACCGTTGTATAACCAAACATCACCAGCTGAAGTTGTCAATTCCACTTTCCATACCCCACCACTTGGAACCTCTAGCAAAACATGGGAAAATATGGAAAGTGGAATTGACAACTCCAACTAGTGATGTTTGGCTACAGAACGGTTGGAAGGAATTTGCAGAGCATAACTCCATAGGATTATGGCATTTCTTAGTGTTCAGATATGTAGAGAATTATATTTGACACGATTGCCCGGAGTACATTAGTTGTTTTGGTGGCACTACAGGTAATGTATTTATATTTATATGAATATTTAAATTTCAATTTCGATTTCGATTTCAATTTTTATTAATATTTACTTGTTGGGTGGCACTACACTCTTATGTAGTGTCTTGCAGTGGCTAATTCTTATAGTGGAACTAGAACTGGAACTGGAAATTGGTGCTAGATTTTCTCAAAAGTTGTCCACTTCTAGAGGTTCTTATCTTTGAGGTAGGTCAAGGGTTCATAACATCACTTCCATCTAAATAGTTTGTAGATTTGAGATAATTGATGGTGATGTTATTTCTTCTTATATTAACAAATCGGGACATTGTGGTTGGAATGGTATGTACCTGATTGTTTGAGATCACACCTAAAGACAATCGGAATTACGGGATTGGTGTCGAACAATGGAGTTAAACAGTTGAGGTACTTTGTGGAGAATCCCAAAGTTTTGAACAGGTACGAGATTATTTCTATTTTGAATGTATATTTGCACTATCTCTATTTTATCCGGATATATAATGTTTGAACAGGTACAACGTTGCTATAACAGGTACATATATACTGCTGGGCAGTGGCAGTGGCCATACTTCCTAGCAGATTTTTTTTTGAATTCTGCCCAGAATTGTCACGGTCATTGACCGTGAAAAAACCTTAATAAAGAAAGTTGTCATGAACTTGTTACGGTCTTTGACCGTGACAATTTTTTTAACATTGTCACGGTCCTAAACAGTGACAAAACTTGTCAAGGACTATGACATGTCTAACGAACTTGTCACGGTCAATGACCGTGATAAGACCGTGATAAAAAACGTTGTCTCGCTCAGAATTGTCACTGTCATTGACCTTGACAAGTCCAACTTGTCAAGGTCAATGACCGTGACAATTCGGCAGATTTGGTGTAGTGTCAGCCTACCACTTCATGAGCACCAAAAAGATTCCCTAACCCAGTTAAGAAAGAATATATCGAGCTTCACTCTCCCCTCTCCAAAGTTTACCAAGCCCTTTCAAGCCGAAATCTTATTAAGACATTGGACCCTCATCCATTACCAAACCCACTTCCTAAAAATTTCAAAGAAGACTCCCATTGTGATTTTCACCAAAGTGCCAACCATACCACTGATCAGTTTTTCCATCTTTGAAATGTGATCCAAGGACGGATTGACCTGGTTATCATCGCCCACCCATCCAATCCTAAACCAAACACTACCCACAATCTACTCCCATATCATATAAATGCCATATTCCGAGAGGAAGACCTAAAATTTGATCTATTTACCCAGATCGTACCTAGTAAATCACCCATCATACCCATATATTCTCCTAAACCTCTCCAAGTTTTGCACGTATTTTCTCCTTCACCCTACCAATTTTATTGATCAGGCTCTGTCACTTATTACTAGAGCATGCATTGATGTTCATACCCTAGAAGGAAAAGATATGGAATTGTCAGTAGTGTTGAACCAACTCATAGAGTGTGGGCTAAAATTTCCCTTAGAGATGACCATTGACTACGAGAGATTTAATACACTATTCTTCAAACCTAATGGGATTGAGAGTCAGACAATTGGGTTATACCTACTGATGAAGTTAGTTTAGATGATGTGGTATATATCATAGCTGAATTATTTTGATAGACTAGTAAAATTTACAGCATGTTCAAATTACTTGATGCTTTTAAACTACAAGGGCACCTGGTCCCTTCATTTCTACATCTTCTTATAAAATGGGAGGATCTATACAAAGAGGCCATTGAGGTTATAGAGTGTATTGAATTTTTATGTAAGGATGATGTCGTTGGCACGAGATTAGTAGATGAGTTCGATGATTCTGATGAAGAGCAAAGCCCAGAAAAGACTGGCCTAATAATCAACATATATGGAATAATATCGTTTGAGGATCTACTGGGAGAAATCAATAAGGTGGCTAAATAACCTGAGATAGATGAGGAGATAGGGTTTCTATCTTTCCCATCTTCTTTGAACCATATGACTAGACTATGGAGGAATTACCAAGTTCCAACCCCGTAGTCATGATCGATTGATACGGGAAAAGGTGTTGAGAATCTTCTTATGCCAAAAATGACCCTCTAGGAGAGCAAGATGCTCAAATAGTTGAAGAAGACCCAAGCTAACATCATTTTATGGGGACATTTTATGTCTTCCCAATTGCACCAAAATGCCTTGATCAAACTACTTAACGGGCGCACAGTCCCTCCTTCCACCACGCTAGAATCAGAAGTGATATTCGTCGAATATCTAACCTCTACTAGATTTTTCTCCTTCTCCGAAGAAGAAATTCCCAATATTGAATCAAACCACAACTATGCTCTCAATATCTCTATCAACGTCATGGGAAAGTCTGTCCCAATTTTGCTTGTGAATAATGGATCAACTCTTAATGTTTACCCATTGAGGACCCTTAATTTCTTGGGACTGAAAGTGAGCGACCTTTCTCCAACCGCTGTCGCGGTTCATACTTATGATAACACTCATTGAGAAGTGATGGGATCTATAAACCTTACAATAGGGGTCGACTCTATAAATCTTGTTGTTCAATTCCAAGTTATCGATATCCCGGCTTATTTTAACTTATTGAATGGATGATCTTGGATCCATAATATTAAGGGTGTATCTTACTCCCTTCATCAGAAATTAAAGTTATTTTCCAATGGGAAGGTCATCACCATATTGGGCGACAATGACAATGCTAAAAATTCAAGCACAAGTAATCGAGTACTAGAAATACAACATGGAGTGAATGATATGCTTCGATAAGGTTTTCGAGTTGAACCACTTCTACTCACAGCAGGGGAGTATTTCAAAGATAGGATTTCTCCGTAGTATAACCCTCATGGAAACTTCAATGTGATCCAAATGTTCAAGAATAAGAACTTAATGCCTAGATTGGGGCTATGATAACAACAACGTGTAAGACTTGAACCCTTTGTATTGAAGAAAGCTTTTATTCCTTGTGGTTTAGGCTATCATCCATCAGCAAAAGAACTCAAAATTCTCCGCTAACCTTGGATAAAGAAGAGTCTAGAAAGTTCCGGGATTTAAGAAAGGTGAAGATTTACCCTTTTGCGACTTTCTCAAACCGTGGTATGATCATGTGGACAAGAAGATGAAACCAGGAATGGAGATCTATTTACAAGACAACTACTCATGGGTCAAAAGTTCCCAGCATCATGTATAACCACTCATTGAGAAGACTATAGCTATTACAAAAGATTTCGAAGGAAGTGACTTCGAGGATTCATTCAACTTATAGACACTAGGGCTGACACTCTATATGGTCCACTCAAGCTCTACATCATTGGATCCATCTCGTTTGATCAAAGTTACTGATGCACCTCTCCTCATCTGGCATGCTATACAAGTTCCACCTGCTGAAATACAACCCAACCCAGATGTTTATCCCATTTCATCTTTTGTTGTTCCTCCTTATTCTGATATAATCGAGACCTCCTTCAATGAGGTTACTAACGCTGTATTTCTTATCAATTAGATAGACGAAGATTTTGAGCATCTTGTTGTGCCTTACATTTATTATCTTGATTCTAATCAAACTCTTGATGATGATGATTTTGCAAATGAAAAATTCTTAATTGATCTTAATAAGGTTAATAACAAACAACATAACCACATTTAAGTTAATGAAGATGAAATTTGTATTATTAATCTCAGTTCTAGTAGCCAAATGCGCGAGATTAGGATAGGGGCCACCCTTAACGAGCATGAGAGCGTGTAACTCAAAGAATTACTAAAGGAATTTGTGGATGTGTTCACATGGTCTTACAAAGACATGACTGTCATTGATCCTAGGATAGCTCAGCACGAGATTCCAACTCTCCCAGAATGCAAACTGGCTAGACAGAAACTATGAAAGCTCCACACTGAATGGTCGCTCAAGGTTAAGGAAGAAGTGGTCAAACAATTAAATGCGGATTTCATTCTTGTGATCGAATATCCAATATGTCTATCCAACATAATAACCATGCCAAAATCTAGATAGAAGGTTCGCATGTGCGTTGACTATCGAGACTTGAACAAGGCCTCTTTAGAGGATGATTACTCTCTACCCAATATTGACATAAATGTGGACAACACGGCCAGTCAGACTCTCGGGTCATTCATTTATGGGCTTTCCATATATCACTAGATCAAGATACATCCATATCATCAAGAGAAAATGGCATTCATCACCCCTTGGGGAACCTTTTGCTACACCGTCATGACATTTGGTCTCAAAGAAGTAGGGGCTACCTACCAAAGGGCTGCCACAAGAATCTTGCATGATTTGATACACAAATAAGTCGAGGTCTACGTGGATGATATGATTATCAAGTCTAAGACTAGGGGAGGTCATGTTCCCGCTCTTCGAAAGTTCTTCAAGCGACTAAGACAATACCAGATGTGACTTAATCCATAAAAATATGTCTTCGACCTTGCTAAAGGAAAGCTCCTAGGATTCACGGTTAGTGAGAAAGGGATGGAAGCAGATTCTACCAAGCTGAAAGCCATACTCAAAATGCCACCACCCTAAATGGAGAAGGAAGTCAAGGTATTCTTTGGAAAATTTTAGTATATCATTCGGTTCATCATTCAGTTGACTTCTATCTGTGAGCCCATCTTTAAACTTCTTCGAAAGGAATCCACTAAGGTTTGGAATGAAGCTTTCCAAGAAGCCTTCGATCGAAACAAGCAATACCTAAACTGACCTCCAGTACTCATGCCACCACAAACAAGTCTTCCCCTACTACTATACCTGATCGTAATAGATACTGTAACTGGGGCTTTGCTGGACCAATTCCTTGAAGAATCCCGCAAAGAGAGGTCCATCTACTATGCCAGTTGTAAGTTGGCTAAGTACGAAGTTAACTACATTGCCTTGGAAAAAGTATGTGTCACCCCCGTTTGGGTCACCTAAAAACTACATCATTACATGCTCGCCTTTCACTACAAGAAAAAGTATCATTTATGTCAGTTTGAAAATTGACATTATGTTAGACAAATATGAAATGACATAAATGATTTTTATGGGATACATTAATGTCAATTCAGCTTTGAAGGTGTATTTTTTATCTCAATTCAAGTAAAATATGAGATAAAAAAATAAACAATTTATCACATATGTATATATAAATGACATATGTATATGTCCGTATAGACTTTAGTTATATTCAACTTGAGTTAAAAATTGAGATAAATGAAAAAACAAGCGGGCCTTTTTTTTTGCCTTCCCGCTTGATTTGCTTCTAAATCTCATCCTCTCTCCCTCTCCTTCTCTGTTACGGTTTCATCTATTCTCTCTTTACGATTTCATCCGTCTCTCCTCATTATATATCATCGGCATCTCCTCATCATCTACATCTCCACTGCACATTATCATCTACATCTCCAGTCTCTCGGTTGCTGCACATCATCTCCACGATAGGTACAAAACCTAATGTAGGCATGGGTTTTACCGTTTTTTCGTTATTTATTTATTTTAGTTAGGTTTGTTTACAGAAAGTTAATTTTTAATGTTTTCATTTTATATTTAAAATATTTTAGGAATGTTTAAAAAAAATGTTGTCGGACTTAAAATTAATTGAACATTATAAATATTGATTGGGTATTATTATTTTTGGGCTTCAAATTATTTGGTACATGGTACTATTATTTGTTAATGCTTATTGAGTGTTGTTAGTTAGGAACTTGAATTATTATGTATTGTTACTATTGATTGGGTATTGCTAATATTGATTGAGTGTAGTTGTTTAAAGCTTGAAATTAATTTGACATTAAAAATATTGATTGAGTGGTGTTATTCGATTTTAACATAAATTGGGCATTGTTAATGTTTGGTCTGTTGTTGTTATTTAGGGCTTGAAGCTAATTGGGCATATATATATAATTGTTAATGTTGATTGGGTATTTTAGTTTGTACGTACAATTTTAAAATGTATACAAATTTTTGTAATATATACATGATTTTTTTGTACTATACATGCATTATGTTTGGGTAAATACTAAGTGGTGAGGGTCATTAGAGCCCATTTGGCAACCCAATTCCAAGGTTTGGATTTGGAATTAAAAGGCCAATTTCAATTCCGTGGATTTAAAATTGGCCTTCCAATTCCATTTACATGGCTTGAAATTGGGTTGCCAAACGGACCCTTAGTGTCTAAACAATTATGTACAAACAAAAAATAGTGGCCAAGAACTAAAATAATAAATTATCCTCGAGTTCTTCTAATTTCCTTTTTTTTAATTGGATCATCCTTTATAGAGATTAATTTCTAAAGATAAGAAATATCATATCTTAGTGGATGTTTCTGAATGGTTATCTGACAAATAAACTAATACCATTGAGGGGTACTTGGGCGGGGGGGGGGGGGGTATGTGACACCTCCACCTCGCCTAATTAACTACCGGGCAATCACTCCTTTATTAAATTAAAATCAAGGTGAACAGTTGGTTCATTCTTAGCATCACTGTCGTAAAGATAACTTTTTCCAAATTAACACCCTAATTAATTAAGCTAAGTGTCAAAACCATTTTTCAACATTTCTGACCAATTTTATTTTTAAAGGAAAATTATTTATTTAATTAGTAACAACATTTTCAAGTAGTAAGAATCATACAACAATTATCCTGGAACATAATCTAATTACTTTAAACATTCAACATCCAAAATCCCAACATTTAAAACTTAATGTAAAACATACATGCTGAATAAATCCTAAAGTAACAGTACTAGAGATAGCTGAAATACAAATGTCCCAACAAAACAGATAAATAGTGGAAAGGGAGACACATGCCCAATGAGGAGAATGATAGAAGTGGAATCAAGTAAATGAAATCGTCTAAGCAAGTGGCCTGCAACTCCCACCTAAGCTGCAGCACGTTCCTTCCAAGGGATCCTAAGCAAGACGCCCCTGTGGCTGGGCACCTGTAGCACATACATATATATACAAGAGAGAGAGAGAGAGAGAGAGAGAGGGAAAAACGGGTCAGAGTCCGATAGTGTATATGATTTGAAAATTGTTTAGCAAGTATTTAAATCGATACAGGCCAATGCAACAACATATTAGTGCGACACTCTCTTGAGAAATTCTAACCTCTCTTCTAATGTGCAGTCCTATCGCACTAACCCTCCTAATGGTTTATCTCATCATATATCACGCTATCTTTCCCCAATGATTTAACTTATCTTAGGTTATTCGCATGATTCAAAATTTAACGATACAATTGTTTGAAAAGAATATTTCAATTAGTGACCAGAGTTCTCATTTTAACTTTATTAATCAATAAAGTTTTCCAGTGTCATATTATACTTTCTCAAAACAAGTATTTACAATTTGAGTCATCAACCATGTCCTACATATCAATTTACAGTAGGTAGTTCCAAATTTCAGAATTTCATATATATATTAACTACTCGTAAAATATATATATCATAACAGCACCCCAAATAAAAACTATGGTGCGAGCATACTCTACTATCCAAACCCCGTATCACTCATATTAAGGGGAATACAAATTCGGATTCACTCTCGAATTGTATTAACACATACACAAACAATATTGAGGCGAACTATAGATTCCAAGTCTCTAAGAGGTCAGTACATACCCTCACGTCTCTTAGGACCGTCTGAAGTATCGATTCGATAGCGTGTACCAAGGATATCTAGCTTCTAGGGTACAAGTCAATATCCCCCATAAAGGTCCCATCGAGATAAGACTGTCCCAGCGCGGTAACCTCAGGGATAGCAAGTAGCGCGGGCATGATTTTCACACATAGATAGCATATGCATACACAATCATATAACTATACTAATATTACCATGTCAATATTGGGTATATTCTCAAATCCCATAGTTACGACTTTTATCCATATTATCATATTTTTGTAAACACTTATAACGGTTCGTTTCTAACCTTGATTCGGTATTATTCCAACGTACCACACAACTCTCATGGCTTTATTCTCCAAATTATAAAATTCAGTAGGTATACACATTTGTCCCAAAGTAACTCTCTTACGTGTCTCTTTCTTTAAATCATAAATTTACCGATCCTTATGTAATTATCCCAAAATACAATCTTTGCCCGACATCAAGGGTCCCAAAATTTATTCACATGTCCTACTCGTCTTCCCTATCTCCCAAAACACTTTATTAAGGATGTCCAAGAATTATTTCACATTAAATTGAATTTAACTAACTTAAAAAGGGAAAACATGAGTCTTCCAGGAGGGGTCGATCGATCGAACCTTCGATCGATCGAAGCTCTAGGCTCGATCGATCGATCAAGCAGGTGTTGCGATTTCTGCAGTTTTGCAGTTACGGGTCCTACACATTTCTTCATCCAAATTCATGTTTTACATTCCCAAAGGTCCAAAGATTAATACTACTAACATTATATCTCCATATTAGGTATTTCCAACGTAAAGCATGTGGATTTCTATCATTATACATGGATTAACAGCCCAAAAATTATCATAAATATCAAGAACCCTAGAATTCTCTTAAACATGGTTCTAACAAGTATTTCCAGAAATTTCTTCTTATAAACATCATAATTTCGTGGGTAATTCCTCTACATGGTAAGGGTTTCTAGAATTATCAATTTATCCATCACTACATGCGATTCCTATCTCAAATCTTTGGTTTTCTTCCATAAAAACTCATTGTAATTACTCCTAAACTAATATGAAAGATGAACCAACGAAATAAGCAATATAAACACTTGCCTGGGATTTTCAACGTTCTGGTTTGCGGATGATTTTGGTGTGGTTGCGTTCCCTATCGCGCGATCTACGCGTTGGTGGTGACGGTGGCGCAATCGGAGGTGTTCTTGGCCTAGAACTCCTTGGAGAGCTTCTCCTCTTCCTCCCCAATGACCGTCATTAGTATTTCATTGTGTTAACCCTAAAATATGACACTTTCCATCTGATATAACCCTATAAAATCCGTAGGTTTAATTACCCATAATTGCGAAATGTCCAAAATGCCCTCCCGGGGTACTAATTAGGCCTAAAAACGCCCCGAGACCCAAACTAAACCTCTGGGTACACTTTTCTGACTATCTCGATCCTTCCGGACGCGTTGGCGCACTCAAAATGACCATATGAACAACTTATAAAATATTCACTTTTATTAATCCACATTTAGTCCCGACACGACACAGGCGTGTCCTGACTTAAATTTCCACAATTGTCATTTTATTCACACGTGACAATATTATAAAAATAAATCTCATATATTACTATACTCATCCAGTAATATGCAACAAATAATATATTCCCAATAATTACTAACTCTTGTCACGCTAGTAAATATTTAAAACAACATTTCGGATTAAAATTAAATTAATTTATCTCAATTAAATTTAATAAATCCTTAAATTTAAAAGCCATGAAAATACGGGGTATTACGGGGTAGATGTCACAATGTTAAGAAAAGTGATAAGTGGTACTATGTTATGAAACTAGTGAAATGCACGTGCCTGAAGGCATGGCGAAAATATCCCCAGTACGTAATCATAAAATGACAAAAAATTTCAAGGTACATAATTGAAAAATGAAAAAATTTCGTTCCCCAACAATAAGGGTAAACAATTTATATAATTTAGGCATAATTTTCTTTGTTTGTAGGATTGTCCACACCATTAAAGAAAAAAATGCTCTAACAACACTAATATTTTAATCATTTGATTTGGGAATTTAGTACTAGTATAAAAGATAATGTGAAGTCACATCTACCGAGCATTTCACTCCATGATCTCTCATCGATGTTACTATCTAATAATGAAAATAATTATGGATACATGTCAGTAATAAGATTGATACAATCTCGCACTCAAAATCTGGAAATGCCATTGAACTACAACTATATATATGCTCAGTGTAATCCTCACCCAACTGTCTCAATGCCTAAATCGTCTCCAAATACAATTTTATCTCCCTCGGCTCTGCCCCCCTACAAATCTACACTACTCTTAAACTTGTTAATCTCAGATGCTGAACTTGCCAAACCCCAATACTCCATATACTTCCTCAAAATCATCGAACCTCGTGTATCATAATGTTCTTACAAATCACAAATTACATACACCACTCCATCCTCTCCGCCCCATCCCCTAAAAAACTCAGTAATTTTAGTTGTTCAGATATTGTACGTATCAACAATTACCTATTGTGGAAACGGATTCGATACCATGCTTCCCAACTATGGAAATGACTGCTATGGGTGCATTAGACTGTTATTGTGGAGAGGAATACTATTGTTGAAACAACTGCTGCGGGTGAAATATAACTGCGTTCAAATGACTGTTGATGGTGCATTAGAGTGATCTTCGCTCTCTCTCACTGTTTCTCACACACACAACAATACCAATTGTAGAAAATGCACAAATGTGGTGATTTAGGTCAAAACTAAAACATACTTCCAAGTGAGTACATTATATACTTAGTTATCGAAATCGTCTGATTCGCGAGTCGAATCACCCGATTCGATTTCATAGTAAAATGATTCAAATCAAGCTCAGAATCGGAAAGGGTCAAAAAAATCGTGCGATTCGTCTTGGAATCGTGCGATTCGATTTGGAATCGAGAATCAGTCCTTTTTATTATTCACGAAATTAGGTTTTTTACCCACCTATTTTAGTTCACGTTTTTTTTAAAACAACTCATTTGTTTTACAAAACAAAAAAAAAGAATTAAAAACCAAAAACAATACCTTACGACAAGCTTATTGAACCATACGAAACCTATTTCAGCCAAAATAAATAGATTTTCAAAACTTAGGCAGTAACTGTCTGTTTCATACAAACACACTGTTTTTTACGCCAAACGAACACTCCATTTCATACAAACCCAATTACGAAACCTTTTGTTGCTTCTTTTCTCAAAATGGGGCATTGAAGCTACATTTTATTATTTTTTGGTGTTTTCTTTGTTGCTTCTCTCAAAACACTTAGTGTTCTTTGTTGTTTTCTTTGCTTCTCTCAAAATGGAGCATTAATAAAGTTGTTTTATTATTTTTTATTTGTTATAAAATTTTAGTGTTGAAGGTTAAATTAATATGTACGTTAGGTTGTTTTAAATTACCTTTGTTTGGTATATGTATGTATAATATATATAATATTTTTAGGTTTATGTATGTATAATCTCAGTGTTGATAAAATCTTAGTGTTTAAGGTTTAAATTAATATGTGGACTGTTTTAAATTACCTATTGTTTGGTTTATGTGTGTATAATATCTATAGTATGTATAATATGAGTTGTTTTGAATTACCTATATTTATGATATATTTTTGTTTTATATATTTTTAAGCTTAAAATGAATGAGAGCGTGTGCTACGGTTAATTTTTGTTATAAATTTTGGTATGTTACCACATGCTACGATTAGTTTTTTGTCATATTGTGCTTAATTATTAATTCTATAGTGTTAAATTCCATTTACATATGTTTTACTACATTTTTAGCATTTGGTTTCGATTCGATTCACGATTCGCGATTCGGGGGCAAAACGATTCACGATAGGATTTGCGATTTGACAACTATGGCAATATAAGGAAATTATGAGATAACATCAAGATAATAACAGTATGTTAGAGTGATAATTCTGACTGAAAATAAAAAAAATCGAACCTAGATAAATTCCAATGCAATCGTTGGGTTCAACTTCAGCATCTGCACCAACAAAATCAAACAAAACAAAGTAAAGATTAGAAAAACTAATAGCGAGCTAAATTAGGAAAATGAATCGAAATGGAAGATTATGATAGTTTAGCATGTCAAGTGATAGTTGAATTTATGATGCAGAGTTCATCTTCTGTGAAGCTGACTAATAACGCTGACCAATATATTGCTTTCAAGGTTGATATTGTTTATATGATAGTTTATTGTAATACCCTGAATTTTTATTGCTTTTAATTATGGGATTAATTGATTTAAAAATGGGAATTTTATTTATAATTAATCCAGATTTAATTAAATAATTACTAGCGTGACGAGACACTACAAAAAAAAATAGCTTTTGAGACGGTGGCCTAACAGTCCTAAAAGATCATTTATCCGTCTCAAATACTTTTTGTGACGCTATTTGGGACGGTTAGGGGGTGTTTTTGATAGAGGGTTATAAATACTTTTTGTGACGCCATAGCCGTCTCAAAAGAGTTTTTTGAAACAGGAACAGATCCGTCTCAAAAGGTCCTCATTTTATATGACCCTTTTGAGACGGCACAAGAGCTGTCTCAAAAGATTACTATTTTAAAAAACCTTTTTGAGACAGCAACATAGCCGTCTTTAATATATTTTTGGGACAGTTTTATCCATCCCAAAACAGGTGAAGGGATCTTAAAATTTTTGCACCAATATTTTGTGGAGAATAAAATCTACCGCTAAAGTTTAATATAGAATTTAATTACATTTGAAACAACACAAACAACGAATAATCATAAAATGTAATACATAAGATGATTTTCAACCAACAGAACGAATCATTTTCATTCAACAATAAATAAAGTTCTTACAACCATCTCCAAATATTCATCAAAACAAGAATTATAACACTAAGTTCAAATATTTGACTTGACAACAAAAATACATTAATTTATTAGTACTCCAAACACGAAATTCTTTTATCGGAACACTGAAGCGTACGACCTCCAAAACCATTAATTAACATTTGCATGTTCTACAAAAATTGTCACCTGCACAAAAAAAATATAGTTTCGATTATGTCAGAATTAATACCCCTCGTCAACAATACAATGTGTAAAATGAATCAATATAGTATATTTTCATCATTAACAATATAAATATCCAACTATTATTATTTTTTTAAAAATTCGACAGAGTGTCCTTTGTTTATTCATGAAAACCATAGGTAGCCAACCTGTTTTAAACATCAAAATTTATTCTAAGAATGATATACACCAACAGCAGAAAATTTTGACCACCACCATAATAAATTCTCACCACCATAACAAATTTTTCCCACCGCCATTGAAAATTTAACTTTAAATAAGAGAATTTTTCATTATATATATATAAGTAATTATATGTATGAATTATATTGTATTACCAAGTCGGACTGAATCGTCGAGGTAGTGGAAGCTTGCTGAAGGGTAAAACTTTGGAACAAACTTTGCATTTCACTTCGCATTTCACTTTGCATATCATTCTTCATCTGTAATAAAGCTTGTTGGTTGCGAATCTCTAACTCTTCAAGATCCTGTAGATGTCGAGTCTCTCGATCTTCAGCTTCTTTCTTTAACTAGTTAATTTCTTCCAATAATAACTGAGATGAACATGCTTTTGTCGATGTTGGCCTAATATCTACTCCCTTTAGTAAAGCATACCCATGCCCTCCATATCCTACTACATCAGTAAAAATCTTGTTCCGCACTTCTGGGTCATTTTGTTGCTCTTCTGGTAGCTCATTTAGTCGTCTTTCAAGCATTTTCTACCAATTGAATTAATATTATTTTTAATGAACATAAAATAATTTTCAAGAACACAATTTATAACAAATATTAAATAAATCTTTCAATCATCTCTTACGAATTAATATTTATACATACCGCTCTATAAAATGATCCATCTTCAACACTAAAAGGTTTATTATTTGGAGCTCGAGTGGCTTTCCACTTGCTAATATTGTCGACGGGCTCCCCCAGTTCTATCCTCTGAAAAAAACAATATATGTATATTAATACTCTTATATTAAAATCAGAAATATTTATAATAATAAAAATTCCAACCTCCTTGGCTATTTTAGCATGAGGCTTTCGTCCTGTCCTTGAGTAAGCACATTCAACTTCACGGTTCTTAGTGTTTTGATCGATAATATCCTAAATATTTGAATAAATAAAAATACAAATTATGATACTAGTGAAGAAGAATGTATGTATAAAATTCTTAATAAATGTGATATTTATACCTTAATCTTCTTTAGACCCCAGTATTTCACCAATTCAGGCCACTGATCTTTTTCGACTAGTTCAGGCGTATAACTCAACCGCTCTTCATCTGTTTGGAACTTTTTATAGTGATTCGCCTTCACTCGATGCTTCCATTTCTTCCACGCAAGTCCCATCCTTGTAAAGCAGATTTGTTTAAAACCTTCCGGTGCATTTGTGTCATTCTAAGAACAAAAAGAATAAATTAGTTAAAACTTGACAAGCTAACGTACAACAGAACAAATAAATAAATCAAACTAATAAGTTACCTTCACTTCCTTCCAAATATTATCAAGTGCTTCCTCGTCCGCCTCTCTCCAATCCAACATTGTCAATGGAAATAAATTTCCACACCTTGCGTAATAACCTAAATGTGACATCAATTTACTTTCAAGTTTACAAACTGGATGACAAAGTTCATTCCATTCGAGCCAAGGCCTTGCCCCCTTTCTAATCCTTTTTTTACTAGTAAGGGTAGCCATTGTACCTGGAAAAAAAGTTGATAAATAATGTTTATACATCTTATTCAATATGAATATAAACATAATAGTAATACAAATGGAGATATACAAACATTGTGTAACATAGCATACCCGTGAGATCCTCACCATCTAAAGCAGATGGAGGATTGGCATTCCCAACTGAATTATCAATCTGCTCAATATTTGGGGAAAGTTGACTTGTAGGTGTTTGAAATAAAGAAACTTGAGCTCTTGAGTTGCGGTGTGTATTATGGTATGTTAATTCAATATTTGGGGAAAGTTGTGGTTGCATCTCTCTATTTCCATGGTCCCTTATGTTGTGTTGCACGGAAGTAATTTGAGATGTCCTCTCAAAATCATTTCTCACTGGAGTTGTGAGTGGTTGCTTCTCGAGTAGTCTTTCCTCGCCTATGAGGTCGGACATAGTCAACCGACGACGACGCCTCAATGTCATGGATCTGTATATTTGCCTTTATCATAGCAAGAAGTTATATTTTAGTTATATATCACATTTCAACATCGGTTATAAAACTAATCAAACATGAAACAAAATATAAAATGATTGATCATTACTTTAAAATTATCATGTTCATTTCAAAATCATTTCCAAGAATAAGAGGAGCAACTTAAACCCATTACTGATAAATACTTATTAATTTGAGTCATAGAGATATTGATTTCATCCATCTCTGTGTAAAATGAACAGTTATATCGAAGACAAGAAAGTAATAACTAAATTGTGCACACTTTAGTAAAAAAAGAAGGGGCTGCACTCAAGGGTGCCTATTTATTTAAGGTGTTGAATTTCAACTATCCTAGAAGTCTCAGTATTTAAAAACTCATGAAATATTTTTTATAAAATTGAGACATTCAAGTCTCAATATTCATATCTTTAATGGGAGAAAATATAGCTGATGAACATAAAGACTTTGTAGAATAAATAAAACTTGTCATAGATGTGCTGCCAGATTGAATGAAATTCAATGATAATGATTGATCAGTTTGGGAATCAGTGGATGAAATTGCAATTTGCGAATTTAGAAGTTGCAAAATTTGTTGGCATTGGGATGATGTCAAGCATATTTGAGATGTAGTCTCATTTGAAACAAATCAAAGATCATAAGTTCCCTTTCTTATCCTTACTTAAGCTCAAAATATCTACTGATAAATTTAATAAAAAAATTGGAATGTTATACACACAGTGAACACATGTACAATTTTGGAATCAAAAGATGTTATTTTGAAATAATTTTCTCATATAATTGGCAATATCACATGAGGATTACAATCTACCTAAATTATCTCAGTCTCTTAGTGATCGTTTCATTCAAGCTTTTTTGCATTCCTGACATTCTAAATTGGTAAATTTATAGATAAATTTTGAGCTATAGAAAATGAATCTTGTTTTTTTAAGTTTTGAGATGGTTATGACACTTCGTAGATTCCCAGAAATCACAAAAACTCAAGCAAACAAGGACTAATTGTATAGATAGTATTTATCTTGCAGAGACCTATGATCATTGGAACTATTATTTTTCACTCTATCTATCTTTATATACAGAAAATAAACGGTTATTAACACGATATCAAAGTACCATATGACCTGAAATGATCCCGTAACAGTCCACTTTTAAGCATAATGACCACAATCCACTAGACCTTTTTCATTATATCCTGGTATCACCTGCTTCCTTTTACCACAGTGCCAATCTTCCTGTTTTCTTATTCAAAACAACATACTCCAATGTTTACAATGTCTCCTACTACTAATACATCCTCTAGTCCTGCTACTCCCACAACTCTTGCAACCATTCCACCCTTCTCCATAGCTAACATCTGGAATTATGCCTATTTTACTACAAATTCTTCAGAAACCATTTCCAATTGAGCCTAAGATTTTTGGTTCAAGCTAATCTAGACAGGCGCAAATCAATACTCGTGGTCATGGATGTCTACATAAGTTTTCATAATCTCGTCAGAATTCAAGTCCTTTACCTTCTTACCCACACAATCTCCTTCCACTGGTTCCACCTGCCCTTAGTGTCACTCTGTCACACACTCGGTTGATATATGTCTGACTCTACTTGATATCTGTTGCTAATTTTACCTGCGATAATTCAGTAACATATACTTTTTATCCACGGGGTTTCTCTATCAATGACTTGCACTCTGGTCCTACACTTTTCATGGTCAATGTTTCAAGTACTTGAGTCATGATGTTTCAAGTAAATGCTTTGGGAATATCCATGTGATTGCCTTCTTTATGTATAAACGTTCCACTATCCCCTTAGCCATTTTAACATTTGGAAGTCTACTATGGCTTCTGCTAGTAGTTTTAGCTATCATGTTTTTTTTAATGATGTTTGCATTTTATTTTCTTGGATATAATCCATGCGCAACATATCCAATGCGATATCCGGACTCGGTCGTTGAATCTATAAATGGTGAAAGCAATAGTTAACAGTCCAGAATCTCCAAGTGAATACAACTCATCTGTTGATCAGAGAATAGATACAACAAATTCCAATTGGGTGGTTGAAGCTTATTTTTTTGATTGACAGCTCGTTTGCTTTCTGAAGCATTAACCGTTTTCTTTTTTCGTAACTCAAGAATGTTCTTGCAATGATGTGTTAATTTTAATTCATTTATTTATTAAAAAAAATTAGACTTAAAGTTACAGATAATAGTGGAGAAAAATTAGAAGAAGTCACAAAGCCGATTGAAAAGGTTGATACAATTCATTCCAGAATGCATCAAGAACTAATTCTGGTAATTGGTATTGAATTTGATACAGAAGATGATGCAGTTTTTTACAATCGGTATGCATATAGTTTTGGTTTTAGTACTCGATTAAACAGGTTCACAGATATAAAAATGGCACTGTGAGGGATAAAACTTTTGTTTGCTCTACTGAAGCCAAATGTGGACAAGACAAGAGATATGCATATATCAGATCACATCGTGCCAAAACAAGATTTGAGTGCCTAGCAAGGATGAAAATTTGCCATCAGTTATCAGTTGGGAAGTATAGTGTTGTGGAATTTTTTGCTGAACATACACACTTGACTACGACTCCTAGAAAGACCCCTATTTTTAGGTCTCACCGGAAACTTTCTCTTGCACATTGTGGACAAGCTGATATGGCAGCTTCCGATTCTGGAATTGCTCCAAAAGAAACTCTCGGGCTTATGAGTAGTCAAGCTGACGGACGTGAAAATCTTGGATTCATTACATAAGATTATAGAAATTATTTACGTTCAAAGAGAACAAGAGAAATGAAGTTAGGGGATACAGGTGGTGTTCTGGAATATTTACAAAGAAAGCAATTAGAAGATCCCAATTTTGTTTATGCCCTCCAAATTGATAAAAATGATCTAATTACTAATATTTTATGGGCTGATGCAAAAATGATGGTAGACTATGACTATTTTGGTAATGTAGTAAGTTTTGATAACACCTAGAGAAAAAACAAAGAAGGAAGACCTTTTGCAATGTTTGTTGGTGTCAATAATCACAAGCAAACATTGATATTTGGTGCTGCATTGTTATACGATGAGATTGTCGATACTTTCATTTGGTTGTTTGATACCTTTGCCAAAAAATGTTTGGAAAGATACCAAAAACCATTTTAACTGATCAAGATGATGCAATGGCGAAGGCATTAGCTTCACAATGGACAGGAAAACATCATCGACTATGTATTTGGCACATATATCAAAATGCAGTTAAGAATCTTTGCAGTGTATTTGAGAAGTTTAAGGACCTTGATGAAGATTTTAGTAATGTCATATATGATTATGAGGATGTTGAAGACTTTCTGTCTTCTTGGCAGAATATGCTTGAAAATATAATCTTTAAGAAAATAAGTGGTTGAGTCGGCTATTTGAATTGAAGGAGAAATGGACTTTAGTTTATGGGCGACAAACATTTTGTGCAGATATAACTACCACTCAATGCAATGAAAGAATGAATAATTCAATAAAGAAGTATGTGCGTTACAAGTATGATTTATTGAGGTTCTTCCGTCACTTTCAAATATTGCTTTATGATCATCGTTACAATGAGTTAAGAGCAAACTTCAAAGAAATTCATACCTCCCCTGTATTATCATTATTTCATGAGCTGCTCATTATTTCCATCTCAGTGAATAACTTCATGGAGCTGACATGAGCTTTGCATAGCTTAACTTGAAACCACTTTAACACTGCTGGTGTGTACACTTTTGATGTATGACTCAAAATTTTCACGGGGAATGATAATGCAGGGGAGGTATGAATTTCTTTGAAGTCTGCTCTTAACTCATTGTAACGACGATCATAAAGAAATCTTTGAAAGTGACTGAAGAACCTCAATAAATCATACTTGTAACGCACATACTTCTTTATTGAATTATTCATTCTTTGATTGCATTGAGTGGTAGTTATATCTGCACAAAATGTTTGTCGCCCATAAACTAAAGTCCATTTCTCCTTCAATTCAAATAGCCGACTCAACCACTTATTTTCTTAAAGATTATATTTTCAAGCATATTCTGCCAAGAAGATTATATTCATTATTTATTACACCCATTCTAAAAGTTTTCCCCTAGAGATGATGAGGTAGACTTCATAGTTAAAGGTAATGTTTCTGCTGACTGGGAAGGATGATCCGATCAGGGGGTCAAAGAATGTATAAGACTTTTTACCTTTAATAGCCCATCTTTGGTTGACCATTTTGACTTTGCTAAATGATGTGCTCTCGTGTAGCTTCCACTTCCACTTCCACTTCCAGTTTATCTACTTTTCGAATTGAGCTATCGTCTGGCATGACTATTCCATAAGTTGATCATGCTATTATGAAGATTACTCTCAAGAGGAAACTGGACATTGAGGATAAAAACAAGAGCACCGTTGCTGATGATAGGGCCAGTAAGAAAGTCTCTATCGCGAAGAGGTAGAATGCCAAGGTTCGAACGAATGCTGAGTATGATGGTAGGAGGCAAGTAGAGGCCGATGTTGCAGATATTATAAAAACTAAAGGAAAAGAAAGGATATTGCTTTAGATGATGTGAGCCCTACGTGTAATAAGAGGCCTATGGATGAACCTATGTCTCAGTTAAGTCCCAAACACAAAAGGACCAATGTCACTAGGGAAAGGGTTAAGATCTGTAGACATATGACTCGGTGTTTGGTCCATGGTGGGGGATCATCCTCCCCTTATGATTTTCCTTATGAATTGGAGATCTGTCAAGCTATTTCTGCGCTCAGTGATGATTCAGCTCCAGGTCCTGATGGATTTGGAGGATCCTTTTATAATAAGTGTTCAATAACTATTAATTATAAAGCATATGATATAGTGAATTCAGTAATCACAAAGCAAATTCAGCAAACTAGCTAATTTAGAAAACTAGCAAAATATATGTTCAGATATGCATCAAACTATCTGTTCAGTTATGCATTTGTTATAAGAAACACTACTCAGTTATGCATCAATACAAAACCAAACTACAAATGCTCCAGTTCAAAAACAAAAATAACTAGTTTATGACTATATCTCCCTCAAGCATTGTCCCTCTAAATTTCATCTCCATCTTCGTCTTCATCTGCATTTGCATCTTCGTGATCATTAGCTTGAACAACACTAGCGTCAACTATTAATCCATCTCCAACCCTCACCCACCGTAAGTTGTGATCTTCATTCAAATTTTGCATGACAAACGGCTCATCTCCATTAAGCAACAATTCTTCTCCAGTTTCTTGAACTGTCGTGTACCTATCAAATTGGTCTCTTAGTGTCATGGGAACAACAACATGCCAATCTGTATCGATAGGGTCCTGCACGTAAAATACTTGTTCTGCTTGGGATGCTAGTATGAAAGGTTCGTTACTCTCTCAATCATCTTTATATTTCAAATGCTTGAAATTCACCAGCGTATAGTTAAACTCGTCAACTTTTGTTCCCATGCGATTTTCAACCCAATCACACTTGAATAACACAAACTTCATGCCATTAAGATACTGAACTTCAATAATATCCGTTAGTTCCCCATAGTATGTAATATCACCCACAATGGGGTTTTTATCCTTCCGTCTAGAATAACTCATTTGTTCTGCTTTTATAAAAACTCCTCTATTTTGAGTTTTCTTTCCCTTATCAAGTCTCTTTGTTCGAAATCTAAAACCGCTAACAATATAAGTGTTGAATCTGACTGCATCCTTAAGAGGACCTAAAGACAAGCATTTGATTTCTTCGGATACTTGCACACCGTCACGTCCCAATTTATTAACCTATAGTATATTAAAGTAAATGTCAATATAAAAGTATAGTATTTATTCATAATTCAACTATTAGTTATGATATTTTCGCTTACATAATCCTTAAACCATTTGTGGAACTCATCGTTGTGAAGACGATTAACACAATGCTTTTGTGAATCTTGAGGATACTTTGATAAAAGTTCCGCAAGATGCTTTCTACAAGTAAACAAATAGACATATGTCAATTCCACAAAAAATATAAAAATGGTTTTCAAAAACACCAATTACTTATAATAAAACTTACTCAACAAATGGCGCCACTGCCTCGGTGTTGGTAAGATCATGCCGATGAGCTTGCATATACATTACAGAATCAAGTTCAAATTGAACTTTTTTCCCAATTTCACGACCATTTATATGCCCCCAGTCATCATTTCTAGCCGGTCAGTTAGACTTAGTTTCCACATCCACATACTGGGAAAAAAAAGTCATGCATTCCTGAAGAATAACAGAGTTGGCAATCGAGGCCTCGGGATGAGCCCGATTACCAACGTAGCCTTTTAAAGTGTGGAGGTACCTTTCAATCGGATACATCCAACGGTAAAGGACACAGCCAGCAATTAAGAGTTCGTCCGGCAAATGTATAGGCAAATGTTCTATCACATCAAAGAAACTCGGAGGGAATATCTTCTCAAGGCTACAAAGTGTAAGGGCCATCCGATCTCCAAACCTTTCCAAATCAACTGTGGTAATTGCTTTTGAGCACAGTATAACAAAGCAATTGCTCAATTCAATCAAGACTTTGACAATATGAGTGGGAAATACCCTTCTCGCGGCTATTGGAAGTAATTATTGCATTAAAATATGATTATCATGGCTCTTTAATCCCGAAATATTTCTTTCTTGCATGTTCACGCACCGTGAAATGTTCGAAGAGTAGCCATCAGGAACTTTAACATTCTGCAACACTTTTAAAAAAATCTCCTTCTCTTTGTTACTCATCGTGTACTCTGCTGGGGGGAGGTACTCTAGATTTGACCCTCGTGGTTGAGGATGTAGCTCTGATCTAATACCCAATTTTTTAAGATCTTTTTGAGCCTGTAAATTGTCTTTTGTCTTCCTTTTAGTACCCAACAATGTAAACAGGACATTATCACAGACATTTTTCTCAATATGCATGACATCAAGATTATAGCGAATAAGATTATCTTTCCAATATGGAAATTCAAAAAATATGCTCTTTTTTTTCCAACCAAATCTACATTTTCGAACTACCTGTTTACTTTTTTCTAACGCCTCTCTTTCCCTCCTTCTAAAGACATCTTCCATCTTATATTCACATTCAACGTCAAGATCATTCAACTGTTGCAATACTTGTAAGCCCGAAAGTTTAAGTGGGGTTGGACGTAATTATACCCTCCCATTAAATGGTGCCTTCTGCCTACGAAGCCTATGGCGTGAGTCTAAGAATCGACGATGACCCCAATAACATAACTTCTTACCCTTATCTAATCGCATTGACTGGTGTTCTTCGTTACAGCAAGGGCAAGCAAATGTACCTTTTGTGCTCCATCCCGATAACATCGTATAAGCGGGGAAATCATTAATGGTCCACAACAACGATGCATGCAACTGAAAGAACTCCTTACTTGACGCATCGTAAGTGCGTACACCATCAACACATAGCTCAATCAACTCATCAATCAATGGCTGTAAAAATACATCAATCTTATCTCCGGGTCCTTTTGGTCCATCTATAAGAATAGACAAAATCAAGTTAGGTTGCTTCATGCACAACCACGGAGGTAAGTTGTAAATAATGAGGATAACTGGCCATGTGCTGTGCTTAATGCTCATATTACCAAATGGATTAAATCCATCAGCAACTAACCCAAGTCTAACATTGCGAATCTCCCTCGCAAAAGAAGGGTTTTTCTCATTAAAAGTTATCCAAGCAGGAGAGTCAGTGGGATGTCTCATTACACCATCGTCGATCCTTTCTTCAGCATGCCATTTCATTAAAGGAGCTGAATAGGATGACCAAAATAATTTCTGCAATCTCGGTTTCAAAGGGAAGTATCTCATTTTCTTTATGGCTACCTTCGGACCATGGACACCATCAATACTTGAGTCCTCATCTTTATATCGAGAAGATCCGCATATGCCACACTTTTCAAGACCCTCGGTTTCATTACGAAACAACATACAGTTATTTGGGCATGCATCTCATGTCTCGTACTTGAATCCCAAGTCTTTTTTTAGCTTGTTGGCTTGGTAGTAAGACTTGGGAATTCTAGCATGTGGAAACATCCTCTTCAAAAATTTCAATGAAGACGTGAGAGAAAAATTTGTCCAACCATGAAGTTGCTTCATTTGCAAGAGTTCAACAACAAATGATAATTCGGTAATCCCAGGCAGAAAATTTTCATAAAAGTCGCATTGAGCCTTTTTCATAAGAGTATAGTACTCTGGAACATCTTCGTCGGATTCAAAGACATCTTCGGTGTTATATTCCTCCTCACGCATGTTTTCAAGCGCGTGGGAAATACCTATTCCCTCTTGAACCATTGTAACCATGTTATCTCGAGCACTCAGTTCAACAGGTATATGTATATCATCAACTAACATATCATCCCCTGGAGTATTTATATTGCTTCTTACACCACCAAAAGTTTCTCCGTGAAAAATCCAAACCTCATATGTCTTGTCGAAACCATGCATCTCAAGGTGATCTCTCACAGTTTGTCAGGCGTGGTACACTCGATTTTCACATCTCTGACAGGGGCAATAGATTTTCGTTGTCTCAATGTTTTTATTAGCATATGCATAGTTAAGAAACACTTCAATCCCATTAATGTATTCCTTTGAACACCGATTGCGAAAATCAATCCAACTCTTATCCATGGTTCCCATCTATAAATCTAAAAAAAAATGTCAGTAAATTTATATTTCATAATATAAAGATAAAGAGATCAATAATGTTTTCGTAAGATGATGAAAAGCTAAAAAGATTAATAATGGCAAACATGAATTCCTAAAAAGATTAGCACATAAAAGGAGAACAAACTATAAAATAAGAACATAATTCATCACATCAATTTAAGTATTGTTATGGCTAACTAAACCGAGCAATTCAAATTTGAAATATTGAAGTATTAATGCATGCATGATAATGGAAAGTATCAAACAAAAATTCACACAATCAACTAATTAACATCTACATCACTAAACATTTACACATTAAAAAACTCACAAGGCACATACCCATTTTCATCCTCGTTTGAATCCGTATGCTCATTTTCTTCTTCACGTGGCACAAACTCGTCATCATCACCAATGATTTTTTTTTTACTCTTTGAACCACTTTTTTTATTTTTATCTTTGTTTTGAATTGCCGAATACAATTCATGTATTCCCAATTCCTTCAATTTTGCTCTATTCTCTTCTATTCTCTACCTCTTTTCTTTCTCGTACTCCTTCATTGTCACAAACTTTTTCTGAGAAAAGATATGTAATTAAAGAAGGAATGAGACTCATACTACTTCTTTAACATGTTAATTTCATTTCTATACTTCCTCCCAAAGTAGTTGTAGAACTTTAATGACTCATTTGGTTCGAGGTTTGGAAAAGGAATTTAGAATTCCCCTCATCTAGAATTACAATGTTTGGTTGGAAATTTGGGAGGAACTTAGAATTACTGGAATTTATAATTCCAACAAAATTGAAATTCTCATTTCCCCTCAAAATGGGGGAATCCTATATTCCCGGGAATTCTAGTTTACTTTTGTGGTGAGACAAAAATACCACCTCACTTAAACTCACACATACATTATCTCTCTCTTTCACACACACACACATATACACACACTCTCTCTCTCTCTTTCTCTCACACACACACTCTCTTTCTCTCTCATACACATACACACACACTCTCTCTCTCTCTCACAACACACACACATAATATCTTTCTCTATCACACACACACGCTCTCTCACATATACACACGCTCTCTCTCACACACACTCTCTTGTGACACCCCGCCTAATTAGATACCGGGCGATCACTCCAATATTAAATTAAAACAGGAGTCTCATATGGATCATTCTTAGAATCACTGTCGAAAATACATTTAATTACTAATAACCTATTAGGCCGGTGTCAAAATTTTAACTTTACTACTCTTTTTTTACAACAATAAATAAAACATCCACACAGTTTTGCGGAAATGAAACTGAAATGAAATCAAATAACCGAACACTCGGTCAAAATATAAAACCATATCGAATGCTGTACTGAAAGAATAAATAATTACAATTGAGCCATTGGCTCGAATGTTTATACAGTACCTCCTATCTAGAGTACAACGATGCAAGCGGCTATCAAAAACCTGCATGCATCCACAGCTGCTGCAGCTGATGTCTGACTCGAAAGAATTTCCATCGAGGCGTCCCTGTGTTTGGACACCTATATATATATATATATATATATATATATATATATAATATATAGAAAGAAAGGAGAGTAGATAAACGGGTCAGAGCCCGAGTTTTGAAAATATTTAGCAAGTGCATAAATGCCTTATTATTTTGAAAAAGGTCTTATCTCATATTTAAATTAGTATTGCACTCCCATGAGATACCCCTCACCTCTCCACTATCAGTTCACTCCTAGCGCATCCCTATAGACATCCTAGTCAAGCTATCCTGCTAAACTAGTCTATCACTAACCCACTATCTACCCTAGATAGTCCAACAGATGTACTAAGGGCTAAACTTCACTCTAATCTCGACGCTATGCCATGTTCGTGCGTGGGGTGTCTCGCGAAGCGAAATCCAAATAAGGAACCCCCCCGATACACTACTATGCGGCAAGGTCGATCGTCGAGATCCGCCAGTCCCTCGGTACAGAACGATATATATAAATATATACCATAAGCATTTATAATATTTGAGCACTAAGGATTAAACTTCTCCCCAGTCTCAACACATTGCCATATTCGTGCGTGGGGTGTCTCGCAAAGCGAAATCCAAACAAAGAACCCCCCCGATACACTACTATGCGGCAAGGTCGATCGTCGGGATCCATTAGACCCTCGGTACTCGATTCATCCATATATACATATACATATTTTACCATAACCATCCGGATCTATCTCCCGGAATGAGAATCCGTATACAAAGTATTTATCAATACTTATCATTTTTATCTCAAAACCTTCCATTTCCCTTCTCATATCCAGGAAATGTATCTAAAAGCCAATTCATTATCATGAATTTCATTAACAAATCATATCTCTTTTTAAAGCCAGTTGTATTATCATAAAAATGCTTTACCTTTTTATATCATCCCATTTCCCTTTTTATACTCAGGAAATGTATTCAAAGCCATTTTCATTATCATAAAAATGCTTTGATCATATCATATGCTTCCACATCCCTTCTTCCATCCGGGTAGTGTTACCGAAGCCAAACCTTTATCCCATTTCCCTTCCTATATCCAGGAAATGTAATTAAAAGCCAATTCATTATCATGAATTGCTTTAATATATAACGCATTCTAAGACCGCCCATCCGGATTTCACACTGTGCGCGCCCCTAAATGGCTATCATCTTTTAGGGCCTATAAAAAGACAACCTGGGATCCTACATCGCAAGACGTCGGGAAGCGTTCATGTGCCTGCGGGATAGTCAAGACCACACCCGTAATCTCCTAACCAGCGCAGAAAAATATATAACAACAAACGCTCACATGGCCTATAGGACTATATCCACCCTGCATTCATTAGCCAGGGGGCTTCACCATACGAACGCAATTTCCCTTATGATAGCGATTTAGAGAGGTGTGTAATCCATATTTTTTCAATTATGAAAATCATTTATTTGCCATTTTGAAAATATTCATTTTTACATTTTCAAAATCATTTCCATCATAACATACATATATACCTAAATCACACAGTATATACATAACCTATATATTCTTCCTAGAATATATATAAACGGCCATAGTGGCCTATAGCATCTAGCGAACCCCAAAGTTTCCCTCCAGGAATCATAATCATGAATTCAGATAAGCATGATACTAAACCCAAATATTTCTTAATTTAATAATCACTATATACATCAATCCCATCTAAGGATTTATTGGATATCTCCAATGATACCCTTCACTCTAAATGAAATCAACAAATATCTATACTCCCAAATTATCCTAATTATCTCCTAGGATACACTTAACGATAATCGATATAATTATGCTTTCTATAAGCATAATTATATAGGCCTCTATGCTTACGAGAAATATCCTCGGGATTTATCTCACCCGAACAACCTTAAATTCAACGAGTTAAGGATTTCATTTACTTGAACCCCCAAGACTATACCTAGTCCAATTAATCATTTAGAAGTCCCCAATATAATTTAGGAACCCTAATCCATCAATTTCTACAATTATTCTATTTTCCTCGAAAATATAGATTAAGGGTTATATACTAAAACCCCTTACTTTACCCTCCTAAATTGCCTTAATTTATGGACCATAAAATCCTAAAAGGTCCTTTAGGTTATCACCTAATTAACCTCGAAGCAAGATGAAATGAAATCTATCCCATCCAAATCATCCTAGAGAAATTATCAACTTTCAGCAGGGGTTGATCGATCGACCCATGGCCGTCGATCGATCGATGGCTCGATCGATCGATCCCCTATGATCGATCGATCGATCAAGTCGGGCAGCTTCTTTTCCGAGAAGCTGTTTCGGCCATGGAAGCTTCCCCCAAGCTTCTATCTCTTCACAAAATGCCTACAACATCAACCAACTACAAATACACCTATAATAAGGGTTCTAAACACCCTAGAACCCAGAATCACCAATTAATTTCAAGTAAAACCTAAGTTTCTCCAATTTACAATTTTTAGGGGTTTATTCGTTTTAACTCCCAAAAACCCGTTTTATCCACAAATACCCAACCCAAAATCATTAGGGTTTGTTATACCAACAATGATATGAGATATTTATGCTTAAAAACAAATAAAGCAAGTAAACACTTGCTTCGTGGATAAAATTCGACGTCCTCGAGCCGAAACCCGCGGAGGCTGACCGGAATCTCCCCCTTTTTCCTCTTTTCTTCCTCCTCTCTCTCTTTCCTCTCTTCTTTCTCTTTTCTCTCTTATTTTCTCCCTCTCTCCCTCCTTTTATAAGGAGAAAGGGGTTTAACCCCTTTAAAACCCAAAAACGACTCGTTTACCCAATTACGAGCCTATTTAACTCCAAAATTACCCGAAACTCAATTTTGATAATCGGACACTCTTTTCCGACTATCTCGGACATTTCGAGACTCATGGCGCAATCGAAATTTCCATCCGAGGTACTTGACCGCAAATCACTATTCTAACCCAAAATAATTAAATGCGGTATTCTACTCAAAATCTTACCTCTTTTGTCTCTATACTCCACGACGACATATAATTAAATTACTTCGACCTATATAGTCCCAAAATAATTTATAACACCCTTCGAAAATTATTAAATCCTCAAAAATCCCAAAATTACTATTTCGAGAAATTCTCCAAATTCAAAATTATACTTAATTATTGAATTTAATTATCTCCAAAAGGGTGGGTTATTACATACTCCCCCCCTTACAACGGAATTTCATCCTCGAAATTCAGGTATAACCTACACCATCTAACTAGGATCACTCCAAATCCAAATTTCTCAAGGGAAACGATATTAACCCAATGGTTCCCAACCATATGCTACACGACAACCACGATCGTAAAGTGACTCGAATACGTCACATGATACCCATCATCTATAATGCCTATCGGCATGAATTTCAACCTTATATACTACGCCCATTCTATTCCAGGCGGTATATAAAACCATCTTACCAAGGTGCCCATACACCTTTCTAATCTGTGCATATCTGCACATCTATAGCGAACGTCCGACACGTAACACTCTCTCCCAATAACGGTCTCCTTTCCTCGGTGTAATACTCACCTATGGGTCCTTCCAACCCGCGAAATTTCAATCCTCCTAACCTCGGCGCCGCTAACTCTAGCGAACCTACATACTAAAATTCTATGATCTATGCGATATCCTTCCTACGCGAAACTAATATAATCCTAAGTATGTCCCTAGTGCCCAAGGCCTCTCTCAACTCCCGACAATTGCTTGGTTTCATGCGTGGGACGTCTCGCCAAGGCAAAATCCAAACAAGGAACCCTCCCGTTACACTACTCCCTCGCGTAGTCGGTCATCGAGATATAACGACCCAAGGCACACAAGCGGGACATCCTAAATCCTACTAGGCTAGCCTATGAACGCATTCCTACTATCTTATCCTTCCGCCCATACAGAAGGAAACCTAATCAATCGAAGTGCCCACTTTCTGTAGAAAGTGTCACGAACATAATACCCAAAATTTATCTTCTCAAAATCTGCCTTTTCATTAAGGATGGTTATTATCCTCAAACCAATTTCTCTAAGTCCAACCTCAACCACCCACTTGTGGAGAGGGGACCACTTTAGTGCTTTTCCATAGCACAATCTTTCCATAGTATATCAACATCATGTGGCTCGTAGTCTATAGTGGTTCATCCACACTATAAGACCTTTCCAAAAAATCAACATCCTTGCATCCCATAACAGCTCCCTAATCCCGACGCCGTTAAGAGTCATGTGTGGAGTGTCTCGCAAAGCGAAATCCAAACAAGTAACCCCTCTACACATTAACCCTTGACTTCGTTGGTTATGGAGTTCCGTCATTTCAACATGCAACCGGGATATCCCTATCCCCCAATCCAACAAAAAGGTGGTCTGAACTCCTATCTCTAACTAAGAGTCATACCACCCTACGCTCACACTTATTTTTAAGTCCTTGCGCAAACAATAATGAGCTTTATCTTACAGCTCAACATAAATCCTGCGGCCTTAAATCATATATATAAGGTCGCCATATACCCAACTCACGATAATGAAACCTCTACTCATCGAAGTTTTGTATCCCATAACAAATAAGATGAACTCAACCTATATCTAGGTGAGACACCGTAACTATAACATGTTCCCTCCAGGAACCATGGACACGATAGACTTGTCATTTTTTTCCTGTTGTCGCTCCGAAAATACACCATAATGTATTATACTCATCATAATACCATACTCGTATAAACATATAGAACGAGTATCCCAAACCAAATATATATATGTATATACACAATATATCAACACACGCCTTTATGGCGAATGAAGGAAAATAAAACTCCGCTATTGCGGACAACAAATAGGCATGCATGATATAATGTTATCGAGACCGCCATAAAACTTAAGATACACACACGAGTCTAGGGCTAACTAATACCGCAACTTTATCTAGCCACGCCAAATATACCTCCTCGATTGAGGTAAAACTCATAACAACAACTTCATTTTAACAAATTTTCCCGGGTGGACTTCCACCAATGGGGTCCACGAATACACACATTCTCTAGTGAGCCTATCCTTCCTGGAAAGGACTCATCATTCTTTGCACCTAACTCACTTAGGTACAAGGTTCACTTCTCCATAATGTTCTTTATTCACTGTCGGTCTCCGGCCGAACCTTATGTGAATAATTTCGAAACGAAATTCTTCTCCTTCCTGAAGAATCATGGAGACTCACGGTTAAAACTACCCGCAAGATACCTTTGGAACCCTTATCTCCACGGGGTAATTCAATTTTAAGTACCACTTTCTACCACAGTAGTACTTGGTTGCTCATAACTACTATACTTTAGTAGTCGTTGCAACAATCCTTAATAATTTCCACAAGGGGGTGACCTCTACGGCGGTCCTCGTCCCCAACTTCTACCAGCTTCCCTAGCTAAGCTCCAACTCCTGCTGCCCTCCGAGCTCCGCACACGATTCTCAATGAGCGTGTAAAAGATTTCTATAATCTCAGAATATGGCGAGAGAGCGAAATCTCACAAGAGAAATCAACAATCCTATTCCTGAGGCTCTATAACAAATCGAGAGCAACGCTGAAAGCGTAGTACGTCCGCACAGATTCCTAAGGACACTAGAACCTGATGCTCTGATACCATCTGTGACACCCCGCCTAATTAGATACCGGGCGATCACTCCCATATTAAATTAAAATAGGAGTCTCATATGGATCATTCTTAGCATCACTGTCAAAAATCCATTTAATTACTAATAACCTATTAGGCCGGTGTTAAAATTTTAACTTTACTACTCTTTTTTTACAACAATAAATAAAACACCCACACAGTTTTGCGAAAATGAAACTGAAATGAAATCAAATAACCGAACACTCGGTCAAAATATACAACCATATCGAATGTTGTGCTGAAAGAATAAAGAAATACAATTGAGCCATTGGCTCGAATGTTTATACAGTACCTCCTATCTAGAGTACAACGATGGAAGCGGCTATCAAAAACCTTCACACATCCACAGCTGCTAAAGCTGACGTCTGACTCGAAAGAATTTCCATCCAGGCATCCCTGTGTCTGGACACCTATATATATATATATATATATATAATATATAGAAAGAAAGGAGAGTAGATAAACGGGTCACAGCCCGAGTTTTGAAAATATTTAGCAAGTGCATAAATGCCTTATTATTTTGAAAACGGTTTTATCTCATATTTATATTGGTATCGCACTCCCATGAGATATCCCTCACCTCTCCACTAACAATGCACTCCTAGCGCATCCCTCTAGACATCCTAGTCAAGTTATCCTGCTAAACTTGTCTATCACCAACCCACTATCTACCCTAGATAGTCCAACAGATGTACTAAGGGCTAAACTTCACTCTAATCTCGACGCTATGCCATGTTCGTGCGTGGGGTGTCTCGCGAAGCGAAATCCAAACAAGGAACCCCCCCCTCCCGATACACTACTATGCGGAAAGGTCGTTCGTCGAGATTCGCCAGTCCCTCAGTACAGAACGATATATATAAATATATACCATAAGCATTTATAATATTTGAGCACTAAGGATTAAACTTCTCCCCAGTCTCAACACATTGCCATATTCGTTCGTGGGGTGTCTCGCAAAGCTAAATCCAAACTAGGAACCCCCCCCCCCCCGATACACTACTACGCGGCAAGGTCGATCGTCGGGATCCATTAGACCCTCGGTACTCTATTCCTCTATATATACATATACATATTTTACCATAACCATCCGGATCTATCTCCCGGAATGAGAATCCGTATACAAAGTATTTATCAATACATATCATTTTTATCTCAAAACCTTCCATTTCCCTTCTCATATCCAGGAAATGTATTTAAAATCCAATTCATTATCATGAATTGCTTTAACAAATCATATCTCTTTTTAAAGCCAGTTTTATTATCATAAAAATGCTTTACCTTTTTATATCATCCCATTTCCCTTTTTATACTCAGGAAATGTATTCAAAGCCATTTTCATTATCATAAAAATGCTTTGATCATATCATATGCTTCCACATCCCTTATTCCATCCGGGAAGTGTTACCGAAGCCAAACCTTTATCCCATTTCCCTTCCTATATCCAGGAAATGTAATTAAAAGCCAATTCATTATCATGAATTGCTTTAATATATAACGCGTTCTAAGACCGCCCGTTCGGATTTCACCATTGTGCGCGCCCCTAAATGGCTATCATCTTCCAGGGCCTATCATAAGACAACCTAGGATCCTACATCGTAAGACGTCGGGAAGCGGCCATGTGCCTGCGGGATAGTCAAGACCACACCCGGAATCTCCTAAACAGCGTAGAAAAATATATAACAACAAACGCTCACATGGCCTATAAGACTATATCCACCCTGCATTCATTAGCCAGGGGGCTTCACCATACGAACGCAACTTCCCTTATGATAACGATTTAGAGAGGTGTGTAATCCATATTTTTTCAATTCTGAAAATCATTTATTTGCCATTTTGAAAATATTCATTTTTACATTTTCAAAATCATTTCCATCATAACATACATATATACCTAAATCACAGTATATACAGAACCTATATATTCTTCCTAGAATATATATAAGCGGCCATAGTGGCCTATAGCATCTAGCGATGACCAATAATCCCAAAGATTCCCTCCAGGAATCATAATCATGCATTCATATAAGCATGATACTAAACCCAAATATTTCTTAATTTAATAATCACTATATACATCAATCCCATCTAAGGATTTATTGGATATCTCCAATGATACCCTTCACTCTAAATGAAATCAACAAATATCTATACTACCAAATTATCCTAATTATCTACTAGGATACACTTAACGATAATCGATATAATTATTATTTCTATAAGCATAATTATATAGGCCTCTATGCTTACGAGAAATATCCTCGGGATTTATCTCACCCGAACAACCTTAAATTCAACGAGTTAAGGATTTCATTTCCTTAAACCCCCAAGACTATACCTAGTCCAATTAATCATTTAGAAGTACCCAATATAATTTAGGAACCCTAATCCATCAATTTCTACAATTATTATATTTTCCTAGAAAATATAGATTAAGGGTTATATACTAAAAACCCTTACTTTACCCTCCTAAACTGCCTTAATTTATGGACCATAAAATCCTAAAAGGTCCTTTAGGTTATCCCCTAATTAACCTAAAAGCAAGATGAAAAGGAATCTATCCCATCCAAATCATCCTAGAGAAATTATCAACTTTCAGTAAGGGTCGATCGATCGACCCATGGCCGTCGATCGATCGATGGCTCGATCGATCGATCCCCTATGATCGATCGATCGATCAAGTCGGGCAGCTTCTTATCCGAGAAGCTGTTTCGGCCATGGAAGCTTCCCCCAAGCTTCCATCTCTTCACCAAACGGCCTACAACTTCAACCAACTACAAATACACCTATAATACGGGTTCTAAACATCCTAGAACCCGGAATCACCAATTAATTTCAAGTAAAACCTAAGTTTCTCCAATTTACCATTTTTAGGGGTTTATTCGTTTTAACTCCCAAAAACCCGTTTTATCCACGAATACCCAACCCAAAATTATTAGGGTTTGTTATACCAACAATGATATGAGATATTTATGCTTAAAAACAAATAAAGCAAGTAAACACTTGCCTCGTGGATAAAATCCGACGTCCTCGAGCCGAAACCCGCGGAGGCTGGCCGGAATCTCCCCCTTTTTCCTCTTTTCTTCCTCCTCTCTCTCTTCCCTCTCTTATTTATCTTTTCTATCTTCTTTTCTCCCTCTCTCCCTCCTTTTATAAGGAGAAAAGGGTTTAACCCCTTTAAAACCCAAAAACGACTCGTTTACCCAATTACGAGCCTATTTAACTCCAAAATTACCCGAAACTCAGTTTCGACAATCGGACACTCTTTTCCGACTATCTTGGACATTCCAAGACTCATAGCGGAGTCGAAATTTCCATCTGAGGTACTTGACCGCAAATCACTATTCTAAGCCAAAATAATTAAATGCGGTATTCTACTCAAAATCTTACCTCTTTTGTCGCTATACTCCACGACGACATATAATTAAATTACTTCGACCTATATAGTCCCAAAATAAATTATAACACCCTTCGAAAATTATTAAATCCTCAAAAATCCCAAAATTACTATTTCGAGAAATTCTCCAAATTCCAAATTATACTTAATTATGGAATTTAATTATCTCGAAAAGGGCGGGTTATTACATCTCTCTCTTTCTCTCACACTATCTCTATCACTCTCTCTCACACACATATACTCTCTCACACACACTCACACACACACACACTCACCACACACTCGCGCGCACACACTAAAATAAAGTAAGAGGGTATTTTAATTAAATGATATTTATTCCTAATATGGGAAAATAATTTAGATGCCGAAAAAAAAAAGAATTCCCGTTCGAACTAAACAATGGAAAGGAATTCAAGATTCCAGGAACTTAGAATTCCTGGAATCAAGAATTCCCATCCCTTTTCTAAACCTCTAACCAAACGATCCCTAAATCATTTTTATCCTTGCCTTTAGCTTTGTAGTAATAAGACCCAGTATCATTTAACTTCATTCTTAGAAATACATAAAAAAAAAGATCTGCCAATCATAACTTTACATCAAAAACCTAATCAATCGTTCTACAAACCTCAAATACAAAAAAAAAACACATTAATGGTTTGGGAGAAGAATAATTTTAGGATCTTTGAATAATTTTTCATGCATTTAAGAATTTCTTTAAAAATTAAATAAAAAATTATTATAGAATCATTGAGCCAACATGAACCATAATGCTATATAACATCAAACAAAATAAATAGCCTATTATAGATCTTCTTATTAGGTCACATTGAAAGCTACAAAAAAAATTAAAATCAACAAATAAGCATCCACTCTTTATTTACATTTTATATAAGTATTATACATATGGTTATTTATTTACAGTTTTATGTATATGGCATCATTAATTATGTCTAAAGAATAATTTTTTATCACCCATTGTTACCATTGTGCAACAGACTATTTACAGTAGCATATTTTGAAGAAGAAAAATAATAAATAAATTAATAACAATAATTTCTATGCTGTTTTCCTCAAAAAAAAGTAAAGATGAAAACTTACCATGAAAAGAAAATAACGGGAGAGATAGCGCAGCTGGGGGAGGGAGAGAACACAGCTGGGGGAGGTGGGGGGCGGAGCGCGCCGCTGTGGGCTGAAGAAGAAACGGCCGTGGGTGGGGGGGGAGGGGGCGGTTTGGTTTTGTTGGAGACGAGATTTGGGTTTTTTGTTTTTGTTTTTTGTTTTTTGTTTTTTTTGAGGTGGGAAGTTAGGTTAAAGTGTTAGAGCGGGAGATGAAAACAATTAGTGGTGGGAATCAATTTTTTTAGCCGTCTTATTTGGTTTATCTTTTGATACAGTAAGTATTTACCGTCTCATTTGCTTTACTTTATAAGACGGATATAATTAATCGTATCAAAAAGTGACCTTTTTTTAGACGGGTATAATTAACCGTATAAAAAAATGACCTTTTTTAGACGTATATAATTAGCAGTCCCAAAAAATAATAGTTTTTGAGACGGCTCATTATATCCGTATAAAAAAGTATGTTTTAAAGACTATATTTTGTCTGTAAAAAAAAATAGGGTCTTAAAAGCAACTTTTTTTTGTAGTGAAAGTTAGTATTTATTGATGTGGATTATGTTGAATATTACTTAGTGAGTAAAGCAATATGTAATTATGAATTAATTCTCGTGAGCGAATAATATGACAATTATGGAAATTAAGTTAGGACGTAATTTAGTGAAATATAAAGTAATGTATTTATAAGTCACTCGTATGGTCATTTCAATTGCGCGAAAGTGTTCGAAAGGGTCGAGATAGTCAAAAAAGCCTACCCGGGGGTTTAGTTTGGGTCTCGGGGCATTTTGATGCCAAACCGGCACCTCGGGAGGGTATTTTAGTCATTTTAATTTTAGGAGTAATTAAACCCCACGAATTTCCTAAGGCTATATCAGTTGTTAGGGTTGTGTATTAATATTATCAAACACAAAAACAATAGAGGCTATTTGAAGTGGAAGGAGAAGAGATCCCAAGCCAATAACCACCCATAGTTGCACCTCTTTCACAATTAAAGCCATCGAAGTGTAGATCGAAACATGAGGAACGTAGCCATACCCTTCATCATCAAAGGATCATACCTACTGTAACAAGGAAAGTATTGTTCTTGCTTAAATTAATCTAGATAAATTATCCATGTTAGTAGAATATGATTAAGAATTAAATTTCATGCATGTAGAGGACAAATTTTGGATTAAATCATATTCGGGGTATAATTCATGATTGGGATTGAATTATTGTCATGGAAAAAAAAATTAATATATTCTGGGAATCGTTATGTATAGGATTTAGAGTTTTGATCATGTTCTTGAACAAAAACCATAACTAGGGTTCTTGTGGCTTAAATTATAATTGAATTGAAAAGTTAATGAATCTTGATGTTTAAATGATTCTTATACGTTAGAAATTATCTATATGTGTTAATTTAATGCTTAACTCCTTCATTTTGGAGTTTGGGAATGAATTAAGAAGGTTTTCAAGAATTTTTTCATGAAACCCCTAGTTGTAAACTATCAGAACACCCAGGCACATACCTGTTCAATCGATTGATTGACCCAAGAATGTCGATCGATCGACTAATCAATCTATCGACTCATTTCTTCGATCGATCGACTCCCTAAAAATTGTGACTTATTTCCCCTTTTTAGTTTTGATGCAACCCGAACTTTTAGGAACCCCTAATGTTGATTAATTAAATATAATGGGACTTAGGGAAGGTCAGTAGGGTTATAGTTAAGGCCCAAAAAGTGTCATTATGTATGGGATTAAATGGGAAAATTTACGAGTGTTTCTTCAAATGCATTACGATTGGAAATTTACGGATCGAGGATTAATTTGAACAATTTATGTCTTGGAGTTAACACCAGTAGTAGGGGGACACTATAGTACTCAATTAACCTAAATAATAAATGGGTAACTTCGTAAACCATTGGGATAGGGAAAGGCACCTGAATTGACACGACTACAATTAAGGCGTTAATTAAATTTACGTATGATATAAGAGGTATTAATACAACGTGTGAAACAGGTAATATGGGATGTGTGAATATCAATATTGAAAGTATAAATACTTAGGTTGTGTGAATACCTATTGTATGGATTGTTATGTGTATGACATACCTACCATACTTGCTATCACCGGGAGGTCTTTGAAGGGGATAGTCTTGTCTTGAGGAGCCCTTCGGGGGGAGGATTATAGATTGGTACCTCAGAGCATAGGATCTTATGAGGACTTATCTGTGAGTGTATAAGTTTAGGTTATGGGTGCTTAGGTATGTGCGTGACCCATTACGCCGTGGTTCGTGTTTGCCTCCAGTTTGTGTGTGATTTGTTTTGTTACGATTCCTGAGAGGTACCGCGACTTGATTGAAAAGTCTGTGCATGAGGTACCGTGACTTGATAGTAGAGTGTATGCGCACCGTTAGTTTCACCTATGTGGGTTTCAATATTAGTAAATATTATAATATTGAGATTTATATATGCATATTGTGTTTCTTCTACTATGTTGTTTAGTACAATAGAAAACTGATGCCAATATATATTAAGTGTGCAAGAACTTAATAGGTTAATTAGATAATTGGAATTAATAAAAAGAGTACGTGGAAATTTGTAACGTATATTTCTATTATATAGGTGGGGACAATAGGTTAGTTGGCATAGATGCAAAACTGTTAAAGTCCAGTTAGGTGGGGTAACGTAACTAGGAAGGGTAATAATTATGCGTTAGGTGTGCACACTAGTTGAGAGGGGAGAATCTCAAGTGAGAGAACATGACTAACATGTATATAAGTATCTGGTATTTATTTATTTAAATACTTGTTATTTTAAAATTGTTTTCAACTCGGGCTCTTACCCGTTTTCTATCAAATCTATTTTGTTTTTGTAAAAACCTTTTAGGTCCCTAGCCACAGGGACACCAAGCATAGGAGATTCAATTAGTTGACATGTTATAGCTGTTGTGGAAGTTATAGGACCTCGGTATTAGATGCCTCCACATTTATCCTTGATTCATTCAGATACATTCATTTTAGGCAGGGCATGTTTCCTATTCTTATATAGAGATTATAGTTTTCAAACAGTTGTTTACATTTCAGTTGTTGGATTTATTTCATTTCGGCCTATTGTATTTGGGGTTTAGAATGGATGTGTTTACTCCAGACTCAGTTAATTTCATTATGTCGTTTTAATTCCTATGAGTTGATATTGGACGGTGAATGTTTAGTTAATCATTTAAATTTCTTTCATGTTTTATTAGAAGATAAAATTTGACATGGAACTTTTAAATAATAGGTGGTTAGTAATTAATAAAAAGTTTTCTACTGTGATGCTAAGGCTGATCCAACTGGATATTCTATTTTAAATTTAATAAAGGATTGATCACCCAGTATTTAATTAGGCAGGGTGTCAAGGTTGGTATCAGAGCATCAGGTTTCAGAGTCTTAGTATTTGTACGGCTTATTATGCTTACAGCGTAGCCTTCTTTAATATAGGCCCTATATTTAGGATTGTTATATTCAATAATTGCGCCTTTTACGTCTTCAGCTATTTTGAGATATTTGTTGTGGACTTATAAGGTTGTCTCTCCTTTCAGATGCATCCCAGACGTGCACACCGAGCTCTTATGGATGCCCATCCCAAGCGCCAGCCAGCTTCGTCCTAGGGTACGATGAATGCTGCAGAGATTTCCGCCATTGTAACACAAGCAGTAAATGAAGCTTTATTCATGGTACAGCAAGCCCCAACTCGGGCACAGACAGTGTCCCCAGCACCAGCTCACGCATTCTCTTCTGTTTGGTAGCAAGTCGGAGATGCGTTCCAGAAGTCACATCCTCCAGAGTTCGTAGGGAGTTCTGATATTGTGGTAGCGAGCTAATGGAAGAAAGATATCGAGTGGAACTTGATGATGTATGAGTATATTGAGGTTCAAAGGAAGATAATAGCTACTTTTAATCGAGTGGGAGAGGCACTGCAGTTGTGGGAGTCTATTACCACTGCTGAGGAGAGAGATAACATGATTATTTAGGACTTTTGGGTGCGATTCGATCGTAAATATTCCCCTTCTGCCTTTAAGACTAAGATAAGGCAGAAGTTACTGGATCACACCCACCAAGGGAAGACCGTTGCAGAGTACGAGTAAGATTTTACGAGATTGATTAATCTAGTGCCAGATAAGGTACTTATTGAGGGGAAGAAAATTAATATGTTTATGGATGGTTTGACTTTGAGGATTCCTTAGCACCTTTTGGGTAACCTTTCTTTAGGTATATATACTAATGTACTTAACGCTGCCTTACTACACTTCCAGGATCACCGCTTCCATCTGAAGGGAAGAAAACAAGCAGGGGAGTACAACCAGTAGGGCAAGACAGGAGGTAGTGGTGCCAGCGGGGCACAATCAGCTTAGAGTCAGCAGACACAGGGTGAGCAGAGTTCCCATCAGGGGGACCCTGCTAAGAGATTCAGATCAGGTGACTACAAGCAGGGATATGGAGGTTTTAGGCAAGGTAATCAGGGCCAGTCTGGTCAGCATGGACAACAAGGACAATAACTCTTTTAGTAGGGCTAGTAGGGCCAAGGGAGGGGTGGTAAAGTCCATCAGGGCCGAGGACAGCAGGGGTAGAGGGGGGAAACTTTGTGGGTAAGTACTTTTTATATGGAAAGACTGGCCATAAGAAATAGGAGTGTCCTAAAAAGGGCAAGGGCCTGCAGCAGCATAAGGGTGCTCGATAGGATCCCCAACGACCTATCTTCCCACCTGTCCTCCCAACGCCACCACAGATGCTATCTTTACCATCTATTCTATTAGTTCTAGTCCAGCAGGGACAGCTACAGTATGGGCATGTTTACAACGTCCCCCAGGCTGCAGTTCCCCAGGCTCCACCCACAATTGAGGATACGTTTTCTATCCAGGGGCTTTAGGGTGGGTATTATTTGACACGGGGGATTCAAACTCATTTATTTCCAGTAGATTTACACGTGCCATGGGATTATTAGACACGGTAGATAGTACGGTTACTAGTGTAAATTCACCATTGGGCTATAGGTCACGGATATTCTTTATATGTCGGGCGTGGGTATAGAGAATGGGAAATTTATCTTATCTGCCGACATGCCTGTATTAGATATGTCTGAGTATGATGCTATTATTAGGATGGATTTTCTATTTACGCATAGGGCCATGATTGATTGCTATAGTCATAGTATTATGTTCACCGTACCGGGTCAGGAAAAGTTTTTGGTTGCGATGCCTCGTCCTGAGGGAGGTTCGTCCTCCCATTTGCATTTATATATAGGAGGAGACCTCTAAGGAGGTGGTGATTCCACTTGATTTGATTCCGATTGTTAATGAGTTCTCTAATGTATTTTAGGACATACCAGGTCTACCACTTAGCAGAGAGATAGAGTTTGTGACAGAATTGATGCTAGGCACTCGGCCAATAGCTCGTGCACCCTAACATATGACTTGGGAGGAAATAAGGAATTTACGGGATCATATTGAGAAGTTTCTTAGATAGGACTTCATCGGTAGGAGTACCTCACCTTGGGGTGATACCATACTGTTCGTTAAGAAGAGAGATGCGTCGTTACGATTATGTGTTGACTACTGAGAGTTGAATAAGGTTACGATACGAAATAAATATGCATTGCCCTGAATCGATGATTTATTCGATCACTTGAGAGGTGATGCCTACTTCTCGAAGATAGACTTGAGGTCGGGATACCATCAATTACATATCAGAGAGGAGGATATGCCTAAGACTGCCTTCTTGACGCGATATGGATCCTACAAGTTCAGGGTTATGAAATTTGGGCTAACCAATGCACCGGTTGTGTTTATGGACTTGATGAACAGGGAGTTCAGAGAGTTCTTAGATCAGTTTATCATTGTCTTCATAGATGACATCCTGATTTATTCTCAGACTGAGGAGGAGCATGTCGAGTGTTTGAGTAAGGTTTTACAGACACAACGTGAGCACGAGTTGTATGCGAAATATGAGAAGTGTGGGTTCTAGCTGAGAAAGGTTCATTTTTTAGGGTACATTATTTCTAAGAGCGGGATATCCGTAGGTCCAGGGAAGGGGTCAGCGGTGAGGTAGCGAGGGAAACACACGACGCTGATAGAGGTAGATATTTTCTTGGGGATAGCTAGATACTACATGTGATTTATTCGGCGATTCTCGAAGATAGTGGGTTCGTTGACTAATTTTACTGGTAAAGGGGTGCCATTTATCTGGGATGATTTCTGATAATTGACTTTTGATGAGATTAAGGACAAGCTAACTTTTGCACCAATTCAAGCACTATCCAGGAAGAGAGTGGAATACCTGGTGTATACTGATGCATCCTTACTAGGACTTGGGGGTGTGGTTCAATAGGAGGATAAGGCTATAGCTTATGCTTCTCGTAAGCTTAAGCCTCACAAGGGGAATTACCCCACCCATGACTTGCAGTTAGCGGCAGTCATGTTTTCACTCCGGATATGGAGACATTATCTCTTGGGGGAGAAATTTTGCCTATTCATAGATCACAAGTCACTGCAGTACCTATTCATGTAGCGGGAGTTGAATATGTGTCAGTGAAGGTGGCTTGAATTTGTGAAAGATTATCAGTTCGATATCCAATATCACGTGGGAAAGGATAACATGGTGGTAGACGCGTTGAGCCGTAGCCCAACAGGAGAGGTGGCTGAGGTGTGGAAGGAGAAATGGAAGGAGCTAGGACATCAGGATACAATCGTCCACTCATTCATATCAGTGATGACGGTTACACCTGAGATCATTACTATGGTGGTACAGGCACATGAAGCAGACTCGTTTTGTTAGGATCGGATTATGCAGCTTCGGGACGAGGGGGCAAAGTCGTATTCTGTGAGTTAAGATGGGGGATTAAGATTTAATGGCAGACTAGTAGTTCAAGAGGGGGAGGATTTTCGACATGCAGTGATGTATGAGTCGCACTGTTCATAATTTATGGTACATCCCGGAGGGGATAAGATGTACCAAGATATGAGGCGATAATAGTAGTGGAGTGGAATGAAAAAGGACATCGCCGAATTTATTTCAAAATGTGTCACTTGTCAGTGGGTAAAAGCGAACCACCATAGACTGCCAGGACTCCTACAGCCGTTAGAGATCCCAATGTGGAAATGGGAGAGAATTTCCATGGATTATATCACCCGATTTCCTACATTGCACAAGGTTCACGATTCCATATGGGTGATTGTGGATCGGCTAACCAAGGTAGCTCATTTTCTGCCAGTTTGGACCGATTATACTATAGGTTAGTACCCTCAGATATTTATTGCGGAGGTAGTGAGACTTCACGGGGTACCCCTTGATATTGTGTCCGATCGGGACAATATTTTATGTCCAGATTTTGGGAGAGCTTCTAGGAGGCAATGGGTACAGAGTTATGATTGAGTTCAGCCTATCACCCGCAGACTAATGGGAAGACCTAACAAATGAATCAGATGTTAGAGGATATGTTGTGGATGTGTATCCTTGATTTTGGTGGGGGCTGGAGCAATATTTTTCACTGGTGGAGTTTGCTTATAATAACTCCTACCAGTTTATGATTGGCATGGCTCCATTCAAGGCATTATATAGTAGACCTTGTCATTCTCTAGCATGTTGGCTAGAGGTGGGGGAAAATAATCTACTTGGGCCATATGTGATTCAGGACACCTCGACCAGGATTGAGATGATTCGGAGTCGTATTCGGGTTCTCGGGATAGACAGAAGAGCTACGTCTATGCCAAGAGTTCTTCAGGGAGTTCAAAGTCGGGTACCATGTGTTGTTATGAGTATCTCCTATGAAGGGGGTAATGCGGTTTAGGAAAAAAAGGAAGTCAGCACCTAAGTACATAAGGCCATTCCCTATGATTGAGGAGATTGGGCCAGTGGCTTACAAACTTGGGTTACCGGAGCACTTGCATCGAATTCAAGATGTGTTCCATATTTCTTCATTGAGGAGATATCTTTGGGATGAGTTTTTCCACACTCATATTGCTTTAGAGGATATTGATCTACAACCCAATAGTTCCTAGGAGGAAGGGCCAGTTGCTATCCTAGACCGTAGCGAGAGGAAACCGAGGTCAAAGGTAGTGCCGTTAGTATGTGTTCAATGGAGACATCATAATGTCAGGAAGTCTACCTGGGTGCGCGAGGATGAGAAGCCCGACAAATATTTAGTATTATTCTTACCAGGTATACCTTTAATTTTTCGAATTTCAGGACGAAATTCGTCTCTAAGGGGGGAAGTATGTAATACCCCGTATTTTTAATGATTTTAATTACGGGATTAATTGACTTAAAACTGGGAATTTTGTTTATAATTAATCTGGATTTAATTAAATAATTACTAGTGTGAAGAGAGTTAGTATTTATTGATGTGAATTATGTTGAATATTACTTAGTGAGTAAAGTAATATGTCATTAAGAATTAATTGTCGCGAGCAAATAATACGACAGTTATGGAAATTAAGTCGGGATGCACGTGTCAATCATGTCGGGATGCAATTTAATGAAATATAAATAAATCTATTTCTAAGTCACCCGTATGGTCATTTCGAGTGAGTCAAAAGTGTCCGGAAGGATCGAGATAGTCAGAAAATCCTACCCGGGGGTTTAGTTTGGGTCTCGGGTCATTTTTATGCCAAACTGGTACCCCGAGAGGGTATTTTAGCCATTTTAATTTCAGGAGTAATTAAACCCACGAGTTTCCTAAGGCTATATCAGTTGCTAGGGTTAGGTATTCCAAGACTATCAAACACAAAAACAATAGAGTCTATTTGAAGAGGAAGGAAAAGAGATCTCAATCAAATAACCACCTATAGTTCCACCTCTTTCAGAATTAAAGCCACCGGAGTGTAGATCGGAAGATGAGGAACGTAGCCATACCCTACATCATCAAAGTATCAAATACTAACTGCAAGTATTGTTTTTTCTTAAATTCATCTCGATAAAGTATCCAAGTTAGTAGAATACGATTAAGAATTAAATTTCATGCATGTAGAGGACAAATTATGGATTAAATCATATTCGAGATAGAATTCATGATTAGGATTGAAGTACTATCATGGAAAAATGAAATTTAATATATTCTGGGAATCGTTATGTAGAGGATTTAGAATTTTGATCATGTTCTTGAAGAAAAACCATAACTAGGGTTCTTGAGGGTTAAATTTGAATTCAATTGAAAAGTTAATGAATCTTGATGTTTAAATGATTATTATACATTAAAAATTGTCTATATGTGTTAATTTAATGTTTAGCACCTTCATTTTGGAGTTTGGGAATGAATTAAGAAGGTTTTAGAGAACTTTTGTTGAAGAAACCCGTAGCTGTAAATTGCAGAAAACCGAGGTTGATACTTGTTCGATCGATCGTCCGACCCAAGAATATTGATCGATTAACTGATCGATCGATTGACCCATTTCTTAATCGATCGACTCCCTTGAAAATTGTGACTTATTTTTCCTTTTTAGTTTCGATGCAACCCCAACTTTTATGAACCCTTAACTTTGATTAATTAAATATAATGGGAGTTAGGGAAGGTCAGTAAGGTTATAGTTAAGGCACGAAAAGTGTAATTATGTATGGTATTAAATGGGAAAATTTATGAGTGTTTCATTGAATGCGTTACGATTGGAAATTTATGGATTGGGGATTAATTCGAATAATTGATGTCGTAGAGTTAACACTAGTCGTACGGGGACACTATAGTATTGAATTAACCTAAGGAATAATTGGGTAACTTCGTAAACCTTTGGGATAGGTAAAGGTACTCGAATTTATACGACGAGAGTTATGGCATTAATTAAATTTACGTATGATATACGAGCAATTAATACAATGTGTGAAACTTGTAATAAGGGTTGTGTGAATATCAATATTGAAAGTATAAATACTTAAGTTGTGTGAATACCTATTGTATAAATTTTTATGTGTATGAAATACCTACCACACTTGCTTTCACCGGGAGGTGTTTGAAGGGGACAGTCTTATCTTGAAGAGCCCTTCGGGGGGGATTATAGATTGGTGCCTCAGAGCATAGGATCTAAGGAGGACTTATCTGTGAGTGGATAGGTTTGGGTTATTTGGGTGCGTAGGTATGTGCGTGACCCATTACATCATGGTCCATGTTCGCCTCCAGTTTGTGTGTAATGTGATCTATTATGATTCCTGAGAGGCTCAGAATCGATTGTCCTTATTATGTTCGTGAGGTACCAGGAGTTGATAGCATAGTATGTGCACACCATTAGTTTCACCGATCTGGGTTGCGGTATTAGTATATGTTATAATAATGAGATTTATATATACATATTGTGTTTCTTAAACCGTGTTGTTTAGTATAACAGAATGATGATGCCAATATATATTAAGTGTGCAAGAACTTAATAGGTTAATGAGATACTTGGAAGTAATTAACAGAGTATGAGGAAATTGGTAATGTATATTTCTATTATACAGATGGGTACAATAGGTTAGTTGGCATAGATGGAAAACTACTAAAGTTCAGTTAGGTGGGATAATGTAACTAGGAAGGGTAATAATTATGCGTTTGGTGTGCACACTGGTTAAGAGGTGAGAATCTCAAGTGAGAGCACATGACTAACATGTATATAATTATATGATATTTATGCATTTAAATACTTGCTATTTTAAAACTATTTTCAACTCAGGCTCTGACCTATTTTTTGTCAAATCTATTTTGTTTTTGTAAAAAACATTTAGGTGCCCAGCCACATGGACACCTAGCATAGGAGATTCATTCAGTTGACGTACTATAGCTGCTATGGAAGTTACCGGACCTCGGTATTGGACGCCTCCACATTTATCCTTGATTCATTCACAGACATTCTTTTCAGTTAGGGATTTTTTTCCTATTCTTATATAGAGATAGTAGTTTTCAGACAGTTGTTGGATTTACTTCATTTCAGACTATTGTATTGTGAATTTTGTCTGGATGTGTTTACTCCAGACACAGTTTATTTCATTATGTCATTGTAATACCTACGAGTTGATATTGGATGGTGAATGTCTAGTTAATCATTTAAATTGCTTTCATGTTTTATTAGAAGATAAAATTTGACATCTGAATTTTAAATATTAGGTGGTTAGTAATTAATAGAAATTTTTCGACAGTATGCTAAGACTGACCCAACTGGTTATCTTGTTTTAAATTTAATAAAGGACTGATCACCAGTATTTAATTAGACGGGGTGTCACATTTATTTGATGTTTCATTAGTGGTAGTATACAACAGTGTTTGATGGGTGAATATTGTAATATGAAAGGTTAAGACAACCAAACCCAAGAATTGTAGTGTCCTCCCAAACACAGTGGCACCTAAAGGACCAGATTACAAAGACATAGACCCAAAAATGGTAGGTTCCTTTTACTGGATTTATATTTAAATATATTTTCCTGTCAGAAGTGCATTTTAGTTATTGGGCCAATTTGTTTGGTAGTTTCATAGAGAGAATGGGAAGGTTGTTGAGGATTTCAAATTAAGGGCTTTTTACATATTTTATGCCCTTCATATAGTTGCAGTTATAATCCCAAAGATATTAGTGTGATACATTTTGGATTTTATGTGTACATATTGGTAAGAACCAACTCATAAAAAGGAATTTGAAACTGAAAAGGCAACACTATAATACAAACTGAAAGAGATGGTAAGATACAAAATGAAAAACATATGCGTGTGAATGTCAATATTACCCTTAGGAATCACGCAGCCAATGTATGATCGACGAGACCCAATTTTCTAGACTCAAATTTTTTGTATGTTTTGTAATTAACATCCAATGTATAACCAAGATCGTTAAGAGAGATTACAACAATATTATCCACCAAAGAAATAAATAAAAGAAAAACTAATTAAATGAAAGCAAACCAAACATGGAACTCGGGTGTTGAATCCAGAGCCCCCATGTATGTATTTATGCATGTATATCCTATAGTATAGAGATGCCACTGCCAGGTGTTGAACCCAAATCCAAAAAGGGAAAAAGGAGTAAAAAAGAAGTACTTGTTCATCAGTATAGGCATGCCACTTCTAGGCCTCATATATTTATGTACCTATTCAGCAGTATAGGCATAGTTGTTATATAAAGGAGCTACTCTATCAATTGATGCTAACATCTCTATCGATTGAGGTTGTTATATATATATATATATATATATATATATATATATATATATATATACATACTAGAATGCGGGCCGCGTGATGCGTGGTCGAAAATGAAACTAAATTCGTTAGAACCCAATCATTTGGCTTCCAAGATTAACAATAGTTTAAAATCAAAGTCAAAAATTTCAAATTATAAACAAAAAATCGCAAACAATTGTGCTTGCTATATACAGAGGAAATATTAAGATAGCTTCAAGAGAGAAAATAATTTATAACACCAAATATGCTTACTTTGATGAACTTTATCAAAACCTTATTCTTTTATCGGTCCAAAAATTGATGCCCCGAGCTGAATCAACTTTCACTTATTTTCCTTTCATGTTCTGAACCTGGTTGTACATAATGAAGGTCTCACCTATATATATTAGCATAAAACTCTAAATTATATTTTAAGAACAAAGATTATGTATATGATACATCGTAATAAACTAATCATTTTCGTATATAAGGCTAAATATTTAATTATCAAACTAACAATCATCAAGCAATTGAAGAAGCGTATAAAAATGGAAAACTTCGAACTAGAAAGGAGAACTCCATTTAAGGAAGTGGAAAGATCTTTGGGAATATCTTAATCATTTATGCTATGTAGAAAGATGTGTATGGAAGAGTTTTATTTTAAATGAATTCCTATTGTTTAATTATTCAAAAATATTCACCACATGATATCCTTTGCAGTCAGTCTTACATATGGTTGATTAAATAGATGTTTTAATCATGTAGTATCTTAGTAGTGTTAGAACCATTTTCCAGATAGATGTAGATTTTGTTGTGTGGATTTGGTATTTTTCACTATATCTACTTTATTTTAATAACTCAAATAAAGCTTCTTATTCAGTATCAACCATGAACATCAAGGAAACCCTACTTTTATACATGTTTAGCTGGAACATTTCTCGTCAATAGAAAAACAAACTAACATAGAATGTAATCACTTACAGTGTTCGAGATGTGCATATTTTGCTGCTTTACAGTAAAATGCCTCCCTCCTCTCAACGTTTTGGACATTTGCTAACTGCGATAAGGGACCTATTTCAAAAAATAAAATGATTACAACTGTGACAACCACTTATAATCAAATCATAGGGTAAACAATCTATCATCTCCCTTCACGAACATGGATAATTAAACAAACCATTATCAATTTGTTATACACGTCTAAGCTTAAATCTTTCAAATTATTCACGTACCTCATATAAATTAACTTCAAATCAATTAACATAAACACCAAATGACCAAACTAATAAATTAAGATCAGAATTCTAACCAACAAGTTGTTGTGGTGTCTGTGTTAGGGGGTGTTAGGTGATCTCTTGATAGAAATAGAACTTATGAGGGTTGTGATGTTGAAGCTGTAGAGAACTGATGAAGGGAATGGAGCGGAGAAAAAAAATAGGGAGATTAGGAAGAAGAAAGGATTGGCAACTTAACAGACTTTGGTTAATTGAAGAGGCAAGAAGAAGAAATGAGGAAACTTTCATAAGTTAATTCTTACCCTTTACTACTTGCACATATCAAAATTGGAAGTTATCGCTTTTGAGTTCCTTTTTATGCATTAAAAATGGGAGAGTGGGAAATCGGAGAGTGCATCATAAATAAGTCCACGTGTCCATTTCTAATGAGAGATCACAACTTTAATTATGTTTAAGCTATATATATATATATAGGGAGAGGATCATAAGTGGGTGATTTTTTAATGGACTTTAACAAAAAAATACCTAACAACCCATTAATTTTAATTTCTATAGTGTAATTGGTTCGCGCCAGCGGCAATGGACAAGAATATGAACCGAGATCCCCTTACCCCTACCCCCACTCTCAACCCCTACCCCCACCATGGTAGACCACTAGTTTAAAAAATTTGTTGGAATGTTTATTCGGGGGTAAGTACTGCCATGGTAGGGTGTGTAGGGGGGTTATAAAAAAAATATTCGATTGACACGCGTGTCCGTTGTCGTTGGCGCATACCAATTACATTATAGCAATTAAAATTAATGGGTTGTTAGGTGTTTTTTGTTAAGGTCCATTAAAAAGTCCACTTTTTATGTCCACTTGTAAACCTCTCCCTATATATATATATATATATATATAATATTCGATTTACACTCGTGTTCATTGCCGCTGGCGCGAATCAATTACACTATAGGAATTAAAATTAATGGGTTGTTAGGTGTTTTTTGTTAAGGTCCATTAAAAAGTCCACTTTTTAGGTCCACTTGTGATCCTCTCCCTACATATATATATATATATATATATATATGTATGTACATTATATGAGAGGGGGGTGTTTTACTGTTCCAAAAAATCAACGGTTGAGAACTAATTTTTTGGGGTGATCTAAGGGTCTGAGATTGTGCCACGTAGGATTATACCTATTGTGACGTGGCAAATGAGATAATATCTCATTCAATCCCAACCCCAACCCCGACTCTTCATTCCTCTCTCTCATTTATGCCATCTGCCCTTTTCAACCCAAGCCCTAATACTACCAGCCCGCCGCCGTCGCCACCCTCCACCTCTCCCGATCCCTCCTGTCGCCATACCCTACTCCGCCCTCTCTCATACACGCTGCCTCCTCTCTCCCCTCCCCGCTGCCCCCCTCCATCTTTCCACTGCCCCCCTCCCCCTCCCCCTCCCCCCGCCCCCTGCCTTCCACGCTCCAACCACTCCAATCGCTACAGCCGCCCCTTCTCTCATTTTCATCCAAAAAAAACCCACCCCCATCCACACAAAAACCTTCTACACAAAAACCTTTTACCCTACCCGTACACCTGCCATCGCCGCCCTCCTACCCTCCCCTTCCCCACCTCCGCCTCCGCCCCCTCTCTCACACACAGATCTCCTCCCTCTCATACACACACACACACACAGATCGCACACCCACACCCACACCCAAACAGGCACCCCAAAATGCACCGGTGTCCATCCATCCACCCTTCGCCTCACTCCTCCCTCACCTCCGGTAACCTTCAACGACCCTAGATCTCCTCCCCTCACACACACCACTGAGGTAATACCGTGTACTTACTTCTTCTTTTTTTCAAACAAAGATTTTTAATTGATTTGTGGTAACATTTTTTAGGGGATTTCGATTATCAAATGTTAGCTTTGAATCTAGTGTGCATTTTTTGAGATGTTGGAGGAGGACTCAGATTCTTTGGTTCATTGGGTAAAATCAAGTATTCTTTGTTTCATTTTTAACATATATCATCTCATATTATCTCATATTGGCTTTCAATTTTTGTATTAAGTTTATGAAGTGAGATTGAATATTTTTTTTCATTTTGATGGTTAATTTGAAGTGAGATTGAATATTTTTTTGTGTGAAATATCAAATAGTCAGCCCCTCTTACAATAATTTGTTAATAAAATGGTGGACGCTTGCAGGAAACTTATGTGTTAATTTGAACGCTTGCAGGGTTGATACCAAAGTTTTGGAATGACGACGTTTGAGAGATTGATAAGGTAATCTAAGTTTGTACTTCATTTTTTTGGCGTTGTATAATGTGACTTCCACGTTTAATTTAATTGTGATGTTATACATGTTTAATGGGGGAGAGGTTTTTTATTTCAGTTTACGAAATTCTTCGAATTTTTAGCACTCACAATAGTCGATACCTGGGATATTACCTTTATGCAGTTTGTGATAGTGATGCCCGAGGTTTACAACATGATTAAAGGTCCCATTTTCTTTTTGTTTACAATGTGTATATTATGCATAGGAATCACGAAACATATTTGACACAAGGAATGATATTTAAGTTGGTTTGAATTTTATGCAGGGATTGATTTTTTGGAATTTCAGCCTCCCTAGATTGCAGCAGCACTGGCAATATCTATTGCTATAGAAACTCAATTAGTTTGGTTTTCAGATTTTTTAACTAGGTGGGTTTGAAATATGAAAGTGCGGTTTCGGTTTTTCAATATTAATCAATTTCTTCTATTCTATTATATTAACAAAATATGCATGGTATGCTTTATATTGTTGGTGAGAATGGGTTACGGATGATTTAATTGCGTTTTGCAAAGCCACTTTCATGGAAAAGGATTTATGTATATACTCTTATTTGAGGTGCCTCTGCCCCCGCCCCCACCCCCGCTCCCCGCCGCCGTCCTCTCCCCCCTCGCACGCGCGCGCACACACACACACACACACACACACACACACACACATCACTCACGCACACACACAGATCACCCACGCACACACACACACACACACACACACACACACACACAGAGATCTGACGTGGTGATTCAATTTTTGTATTTTCATTTTTTATAAATAATATTTGGATTTTGTTAATTTTCAGGTTCAACCACTATCATGACGCCCGCCGCTACCACTCCACCAGATTTTCAATTTTGTAACTTAAATCTGGCTCTACTATTTTATTTTGGTTTTGTGGTATTTTGCTGTTTGTGCTATTTTTCAGGTTCAATTTTTTTTTTGATAAATAATATTTGGATTTTGTTATTTTTCAAGTTGAATTATTTTTTTCATCAATATGTGAGACTCCGACGGCTCTTCCACGACCACGACGATGCACCGCTACAGCTAAACTAGATTTGGTATTTTAGATCTACTATTTTCTATTTTCAGTTTTGTAACTTAAATCTGTTAAAAAAATTAGATTTGGCTCTACTATTTTATTTTGGTTTTGGGGTTTTTTTGCATTAGATTGATTTGAATTTTGTTGTTTGTGCTATTTTTCAGGTTCAATTTTTTTTTATAAATAATATTTCAATTTTGTTATTTTTCAGGTTCAATTGTTTTTTTCATCAATATGTGAGACTCCGACGGCTCTTCCACGACCACGACCACGACGATCCGCCGCTACCGCTCCACCAGATTTGGTATTTTAGATCTACTATTTTCTATTTTAAGTTTTATAACTTAAATCTGTTAAAAAAATTAGATTTGCCTCTACTATTTTATTTTGGTTTTGGTTTTTTTTTGCATAAGATTGATTTGGATTTTACTTTAAGGTATCCACTAAATTGTTTTTTTTTATATTGTTGGATAGCCCCTTGAGAAGGGTGGATAGTCCAATAAACAAAGGAGACTCTGCCTAATTTTTTTAAAACTTTGACACTTCATTTTTTTAAAACAAAGAAATATTCTCGCTAAATAGTATTTGTTTTCTTTTTTTTTTTTCTTTTCATTTTGTCATATTTTTTATGATAGAGATCAAGTCTTATTTCCCTAAGATTGCCAACTTAGTATAAAAAATAATAAGCATAATTAAGGTCACTCCCATCTCGTCATATATTTTGCAATCTATTTTGTTATGTATGACTATTGAATTATTTAGTGTTGGGAATCCAGTTGATCTTCGTTGTAATTGTCATTTTCAGGGCCATTTCGAATTCCTTTTATATTCCATTAATTCGGATCGCAGGTAATATTTCTTTTCCCCCCAATTAGTTTCACTTCATATTTTAACCTACATGTCTACATATGCCAAATATTTGATCTGTTATGTTTCATGAAATGATTTTTTTTTACTAAAGTCGTAGTAATTATAAAAACACACTTTAATACGACCAACAATGGAAAACCTTCGTCGTTCCTTTAGTGCCCCCTAATACATGGGATTTGTGTTTTCTTTTGTTTTTGTAAAGATAAATAAAAATGTCCAACTTCATTCTCATTGGTTCTTTGTAATTATCAGGTGCGTATAGAGATCACCGTGATGGCTATGTATAGACATACTTGGGAGAATAGGTGTCACAGAGAAGTTTACGACAAAGCTTACGGTATGTAAAAAGAATAAGATGGATCTGTTTACGACAAAACTTGCGATTTTTTTTCTATATTCTTGGATTTGTCGTTATCCCTTGAGAAGGGTGGATAGTCCAATAAACAAAGGAGACTCTGCCCAATTTTTTTAAAACTTTGACACTTTATTTTTTTAAAACAAAGAAAGCGGATCGAGGTTTACATATTGCCTACTTGGATTGGTTTTTCTTTATTTTTCATTTTTACATTTTGTATTCATGATATGATGTTATCAAATTGTTTTTGATCCATTTTACACTATTAATATTTAAGGTTTCATATAGATGATTTCGGGGTTGCTTGGGAACATTGAAATCCAATAGTTTCAAGATGACACACACAGATCACACTCACACACAAGTGTGTTTTTTGAATTAGGTTTTTAATTTTCTTAGTAATTCGGATTGATGTGTATCTCCCCCCACCCCACCCCACCCCATGTCGTATATAGCTAACGTACAATGTTTTTGGGAACAAACTAATTTTTTTCTTTTCATTTCAGGTTTTAGTCCAAGACCAATCAAACATGGACTTATTTTTTATGCTACGGGACTTCTATGGGGTGCTACAAGACTTTTTTTGGGTTGCTACGGGACCTTTATGGGGGCTGCTACGGAGCTGCCACGGGGCTAATACAGCGCTGCTATGGGGCTGCCACGGAGATGCTATGGGGCTTCCATTGATATAGATTTATTTTTTTAAGATGTTTGTTTTATTGAAGCTTTTGTTAGGCGAATTTGTTTTTTTTTAATTATTGTTATCCCTTGAGAAGGGTGGATAGTCCAATAAACAAAGGAGATTCTGCCTAATTTTTTAAAAACTTTGACACTTTGTTATTTTGAGACACAATGAGAATTTATTTGATGAATATTGTATATTTTATATTATATGTGAATTTGTTTGATGAATGTGACACCCCGACTAATTAAATACCGGGTAGCTACTCCTTTATTAAATTAATTCAAAATGCCAAGTTGGTCCAGTTAATAGCATCACTGTCGAAAACATCTTAATGATTACTAACCACCTAGTATTTAAAAAGTAAGTGCCAAATTTTAATTAAATTCTGATAACATGCAACAAGTGTAATAAAGAATAATAACACCATTCACCATACTGAAGTAAATAGAAAGACCATCACATAGCGTAAATAAAGTCTGGAGGAAGAACTCCTCACTACAAATCCCACAAATGAAAAGTAAACTGAATACTAAAACAGTACATGCCAAAGTCTGAAACTGAAATGGAAATGTAACTCTAATAGAAATGGGCAACATGCCCTACAACTGATAAATAATGAATCTGGAATCCAAGTGATAGAGGCGTCTACAAGCAAATCCCTGTAGCTTCCACAAACAGCTACAACTCGTCACCTGAATTAATATCCTATGCATGGTGTCCTTGTGGCTGGGCACCTAAAATGGTTTTACAAAGAAAAATAGATTTGAAAAGCAAACGGGTCAGATCCCGAATGTGGAGTTATATTTTAAAAACCTGCAAGTGCTTTAAAAACATTTAAAACATTAAATGCAAAGTACATGTTAGGACGTGCACTCACATGATATTCTCACCTCTCGTCTAACTGTGCACTCCTAACGAAAGTACCCATCTATAACGACACAACCCACTAGCTAAGTGACATCATCTCTAGCTAGACTATCATAGGTCCTACCCATTGTAACACCCCGTATTTTTGTGCTTTTAATTTTTAATTAATTCGAGGATTTTAAATTACTTGTGGTTTGTAATTTTTAATTGAATTAATTATGGCAATATATGTTTAAATATTACTCGGGGAGTGAATGGCCAATATTTAAGTAAATTTATTTACTAAGTGAATAGTAATAATTTAATTGCGTCATTTCGGGTAGTAATGACGGGGTATGTGATTATCTTAGCCGGGAGTCGGTATAGACTAAATTGGGGTGAGGTAAGGATTTTTATAAATTAATTCGGATGGCGATTCTGAGTGCGCGATTGAGTCCGGATGGGTCGAGATAGTCAGAAAAGAGTACCCGGGGGTAGCATTTGGGTCTCGGGATATTTTTGGGCATAGCCGGGCCCGCAGGGGATGATTTGGGCTATTTTAATTTAGCCCATTAGGCTAAAAACGGGATTTGCATTTTTAAACCTAAACCTAAGAAAAGAAAAAGGAGCAGCCACCATTATTCTAACCTAGGGTTTGAGAGGAAGGTTGGGGGAAAACAATCAAGAAACAAATTGGGAGCTTTTGGAGCCAAATTGAGGGGACTCCGCCAACGGAATCAGACACTACGAACACTTTCAGGCAAGTGGTTAACTGTTTTGATTCTTAAAGCATGATAATCAATTTATATTATAGTGATGTGGGGATGAAAATCTGTTTTTGGGTGTAAATCCGTTTTTGGGTATAAATGGGTACAATAATGGAGTTTTATTTTTGGAACGATTGAATGAGATTCAAAGTAAGAATTTGTTGGGTTATATACTTCTGAATATGATTATCGGGTTTGAATGTGAAAAACCGGAATATAAAAGGGTGGGATTTAAATCTGAAATTGGGAAGTTTACCCTAGAAATTTATGTTCTTGAGCGGGTAACGATTCGTAGGGTTAATGATGTAAAAAGGTTTAGATAATGTTTATAGTTTATGAGGAATGCTATAAGACAATTAACAGGGTGATTTGAGGCTGGATTTTGAGGAAAGAAACCTTGGGATTTCATTAATGGAGGAAACAGCTCGGTGGAGGGGACGAACACCTGTTCGATCGATCGATCGATGGGTGTGGGTCGATCGATCCACCCTACAGTTATTTTGGTAGCTTGCTTTATGGATTTTCATGGGTTAAGATTTTAGTTGTAGATTTCCCCTAGCATAATTAAGAGAGAAAGATTTATTTATGGAAATTAATTCTTAACAATTATAAGGGAGTATAATTGAGGGTAGTGGGGGAATTATATGTGGCACTTTGCAAATGAATTTTGGCGAATAAATTCCGGGAATATAAGATAACGAAATCGGTGAATAAGTTCGGCTATAGTAGTAGGGTAACGCTACTCATTTAAATTAATTAATTTGGAGTCGGGGACTAGACTCGGGTGATATTTAATTATGGACCAAGGGAGTGAGTCCGAGTGTGCTAGCAATTATAGGTAAATATAATTGGGGAAAATGATGGAAATAAATGTGCGACACATTGTGGGCGAAAAATGTGGAAAAGAAATTATGAGATGTAAAAATGGACCAAGTGAGTGAGTCCGGGTGTGTTGGTGATGTGACACCAAAGTATTAAATTAATTATTGAGAGAGTGTAATTAATTTGGAGTCGGAACATCGACTTGGAAAATATCAAGTTACGGGCCAAGTAAGTGAGTTCGGGGACAATGGTTGAGTGACACCGAGTTATTAAATTAAAAATGTGTGTTAATTAATTAAATTAGAGTCGGACCATAGGCTTGGGATTATGATAATCTATAAGTGAGAAAACTTATTTAGTTGAGTCGGGCGAGAGACTCAGGGCATTATAGGCTAGTGTTACAGGTTATGAGTACACGGAGGAGCCGAAGTTTATGTTATATATATATATACGGTGTAGTGATAGTATATATATATATATATACATATATATATATATATATATATATATATATATATATATATATATATATATATATATATATATATATATATATATATGTGTGTGTGTATATATTGTCTGTGCTATTAAGTATCAATGATTAGATATTTATTTTAGTTATACTCTAGTGCTATAGGGGGAGGTTACGCGCAGTGGATGAATCCCCTAGCTTGAGGAGTAGGGCGAGTAGATTCCCAGGTCATAGCGTCCGTTACAGGGGGTGAGGGGCATCTCACTTTCCGGGAAGGAATATGACCGCCTCCAATCGTATATCAAACCAAGTTAGTGAGAGACTCTAACTTGGATAACTAGGTTATGTGAGCACACCTAGTGAGATGGCACTTTAGAGAAAATCATCCAGTGAGGACATACTCGGAAGGATGAGTACACGTGTGATATGTGTGGTTATTGGTAAAGGTACGTATAATGTAGTAGTGAATATTATACGTAAATGATAATACAGTGTGTGATGTATTTACTTTATATAACTTGGGTTACAGTTATATGCTGTTAATTAATGAGAAATTAATTAAGTTAATTATACATGGGTAATACAGTGCGTGATGTATTTAATTTATATAACTTATGTTACGGTTATATGCTTTTAAGTAAGAAGGAATTAAATAAGTTAATTAGTGAGATAACTTATATTTCAAGAATCATTATACTCGGGTTAGAGTAGGATGGCAAGGGAAGGTTATACCAGGACTAGTTGGACGGGGTAGTACAACTAGGTGGGGTTAAGGTAACCGGTAGGTGTGCACAATAGTGGAGGGGTGAGAATGTCCACAAGGGAGTGCGACACTAACTTAAATATGAAGCGCATTCATGCATTTTAAATTACTGCAGTTAATTCACTTGCTAAATATTTTCAAAATGTTTTGGGTTCTAACCCTTGCTATAAAACTATTTTCAAAACCTTTTAGGTGCCCAGCCACAGGGACGCCAGGATTGATATTCTATTCCAGGGACACGGAGCTGCGGCATATGTGGATGCTAGCAGGAGTTTGGATTAGACGCATCATTCATTCATTCCTAGAGTAGGAAATCTTGTATCAGTTTCAGTTTCATTTAGGGCTTGTCGCCCAGACTTCTCCGTACAGTTTGCAGGTGTTGTATAATTGTATATGGATTGTTTCTTTGGTGGCCAGTGATTTATTCGGCATGTTGTGTAATTATGTTTCAGTTACTTTCATTCAGTTGTGTGAATGGTTTATATTTATTCCGCATGTATAGTTTTGGTTTAATTAAAAAGTTAAAAATTGGCACCAGTTTTTGGAATACTAGGTGATTAGTAAGTTTAAAAAGTTTTCGACAGTGATGCTAAGGATGATCCAACTGGGATTCCTGTTTTAATTTGGTATAGGACTGATCACCCGGTATTTTATTAGACGGGGTGTCACAGATGGTATCAGAGCATCAGGTTCTAGTGTCCTTAGGATCTGTGCGGCTTTTCACGTTTCTGCTTGACAATCTTTGATATAGAGCCCTATTTTAGGATTATTGTATTCCCATACGTTTGCGCATATACGTTCTTCTGCGAAAATTTTTATTTGAGAGTGAACTCATTCAAAATTCGGTTCTCATTCCAGATGACGCCCAGGAGGGAGAGAGCAGTTAGGGCAGCAGGGGGAGATGAGACGGGGGAGGCTCGTTAGGAGCAAGAACTACCACAACAACGGCCATAGATGATTTTGTCAGCATAGATCACTGAAATAGTGGCACAGGCAGTTGGAGCAACGGTGGTCACAACGACAAGGTACTTCCCACGAAATCAGCCACAAGTGTTAGTGGCGTCGGATGTTCAGACTCACGCAAGGTCGTCGGAGTGGAAACAATAAAGAGAGGTTATTTTTAGCGGGAACCCACCAGAGTTGCGAGGGGGTTCAGGTGTAGTACTAGCGTGTCAAGGAAGAGGGGTATCCAGCGTCACCTACGCAGGGGAGATTGCGATGGGGTGCGGAAGTAAAGGCTAACCACTTTTAGTTAGTGGGAATAGTGCTACAGTAGTGGGAGTCAATAACCACAGTTGAGGAAAGGGACACCCTAACTACTGCCGAGTCTTGGGTACGGTTCGACTGCAAGTATTTTTCCTTCAGCGGTTGAGACCGAAAGGAGGAGAAAATTTTGTGAGGTGACTCAAAGGGAGACCGTTCAGTGGCCGATTACGAGGAAGAATTTACTCATTGGCCAAATTTTGTACCGGACGAGGCAAGCGAGGAAAAGAGAAAGAAAGCAAGGTTTATGTATGGGTTAGTTTGGAGAATCAGACAACATTTAATTGAAAATTTCGCATTAGTTGATAATACTTATGTCATTAACGCAACACTCCGGCACTGTCGGGAATATCGCTTCCACGCGAAAGGAAGCGGGAGGGGAGTGGGGATTAACCAGTCGGGTGAGGCAGAAAGGAACAATACCAGTGGGGTATCCCAGTAGCAGACTGGGGGAGATCAGGGGCAGGGTTTTCGATAGAGAAATTATGCCAAACGATCTAGAACTGGAGGCTATCGGCGGGATGACCAGAAAGGAAGGGATCAGTGGTAGGGTGAAATTTTCAGGAGGTATTTCGTTGGTAGGGAAGAGGGACACATGAAGAGGGAGTGCTCTCAGCAATACAAGGGTTGACTACAGGATGAGGTCCTGAATGTACAGCCACTATAACAAGTCATGGGTGCGTTCGAGCAGGGGGAAGCTGCTCCGGAACCCGAGGATCAGCCATTGCAACTGGCGTATGGAGGTAATTATATTTTATCCTATGGGCATAGGGTATGTTTTGAGTGACAAGGAGGGTGTCAAAAGATAAGACTTATTCTCCACTAGAGTTCGCAGATGAGTCGAATTTAGTGGGTACGTTGGCGGTAGCAGCCGTAGTATGTGGATAAACTTTCCGTGGGGTGGCGGAGTTTTAGTGTTTTTCACGAGAAAGTGAAGTCTAAACTGAGTGAAAGTTTGAATTATGAGAGGGATTTACACGATTGATAAATATGGGATTAGGGTGGATTATTATTCCCATATATCGACGGGATAACGATGGATCTGAACTATTGTGGATAATGGAGTAAAGTTTTGGTGTTCGCAACACCAGGGTATGATTGGTACTAGGTATCAACTGAGAGGGAGTCTAACATATATATGGGTATATATATGTTGTTTTGCGTGGGGCGAGGGACACATAGGGAGATTTTCTGTTCTCGCATTTTATTCCAGGGAGTGGGGGTATTTATTGAAGTGAATCAGTGTGGTTAGATTTATTTTCGGGCAAGGAGAAATAGCTCGGGGATTAGTTTGCGCAAAGACTGGTGATAGTAGGGCGCAGTAAATTTTTCATAGCCTTGGTAGTCTACAGGTAGGCGTTTATGCTTTTGTGTTTAAAAGTCAAGTATTTGAGGATGCCACCGGGGTGTAAAGAACTTATAGTTAAGCACTAAGGAGTAATAACTCGGGGGGTGCAAGAACTCTATTGTTAAGTGTACTAATGGGTGATAACCCGGGGGTACTAAAATATTCTTAATAAGCACATTAAGGGGTGCTAACCTAGGGATGCGGGATTCTCCTAGTAGGTGCACAATTGGACTTAGCCTCGGGGCGCAGGATTGGTATATATGTATAGGGATGATGTGACTATATAAATATATACATAAATGAACTTGTGAATATTTCTACTGTGTGGGATTTGTAGACTTGGTAATAATAATATTAATTATTACATTGTGCCCTATGGTATAATCCTCAGGGTGGGAAATGGTTGGTCGTTATTACATGGGGTGGGTACCTCGGCCACTATATATATATATATATACGTATGGGATATGACTACGGGTTGGACGTTATCTTACGGGGCACGACTAGCATAGTCAAGAAAATTTGAGTGCGGTAAAGTACGAGTATAGGGTGTATGGGCGCCCTGGACAATAAAATGCATATTTGGGTAACGTATAAAGAAAAGCGGGAGAGATAGATATCACTAGCTTATAAGGGTATGACTAGTGAGTAAAATGAGAATATTGGAACACTAGGCTTATCTTAATTTCGAGGACGAAATTCCTTTGTAAGGGGGGAAGTATGTAACACCCCGTATTTCTGTGCTTTTAATTTTTAATTAATTCGAGGATTTTAAATTACTTGTGGTTTGTAATTTTTAATTGAATTAATTATGGCAATATATGTTTAAATATTAATCGGGGAGTGAATGGCCAATATTTAAGTAAATTTATTTACTAAGTGAATAGTAATAATTTAATTGCGTCATTTCGGGTAGTAATGACGGGGTATGCGATTATCTTAGCCGGGAGTCGGTATAGACTAAATTGGGGTGAGGTAAGGATTTTTATAAATTAATTCGGATGGCGATTCTGAGTGCGCGGTTGAGTCCGGATGGGTCGAGATAGTCAGAAAAGAGTACCCGAGGGTAGCATTTGGGTCTCGGGATATTTTTGGGCATAGCCGGGCCCGCACGGGATGATTTGGGCTATTTTAATTTAGCCCATTAGGCTAAAAACGGGATTTGTGTTTTTAAACCTAAACCTAAGAAAAGAAAAAGGAGCAGCCACCATTATTCTAACCTAGGGTTTGAGAGGAAGATTGGGGGGAAACAATCAAGAAACAAATTGGGAGCTTTTAGAGCCAAATTGAGGGACTCCGCCAACGGAATCAGACACTACGAACACTTTCAGGCAAGTGGTTAACTGTTTTGATTCTTAAAGCATGATAATCAATTTATATTATAGTGATGTGGGGATGAAAATCTGTTTTTGGGTGTAAATCCGTTTTTGGGTATAAATGGGTACAATAATGGAGTTTTATTTTTGGAACGATTGAATGAGATTCAAAGTAAGAATTTGTTGGGTTATATACTTCTGAATATGATTATCGGGTTTGAATGTGAAAAACCGGAATATAAAAGGGTGGGATTTAAATCTGAAATTGGGAAGTTTACCCTAGAAATTTATGTTCTTGAGCGGGTCACGATTCGTAGGGTTAATGATGTAAAAAGGTTTAGATAATGTTTATAGTTTATGAGGAATGCTATAAGACGATTAACAGGGTGATTTGAGGCTGGATTTTGAGGAAAGAAACCTTGGGATTTCATTAATAGAGGAAACAGCTCGGTGGAGGGGACGAACACCTGTTCGATCGATCGATCGACGGGTGTGGGTCGATCGATCCACCCTACAGTTATTTTGGCAGCTTGCTTTATGGATTTTCATGGGTTAAGATTTTAGTTGTAGATTTCCCCTAGCATAATTAAGAGAGAAAGATTTATTTATGGAAATTAATTCTTAACAATTATAAGGGAGTATAATTGAGGGTAGTGGGGGAATTATATGTGGCACTTTGCAAATGAATTGTGGCGAATAAATTCCGGGAATATAAGATAACGAAATCGGTGAATAAGTTCGGCTATAGTAGTAGGGTAACGCTACTCATTTAAATTAATTAATTTGGAGTCGGGGACTAGACTCGGGTGATATTTAATTATGGACCAAGGGAGTGAGTCCGAGTGTGCTAGCAATTATAGGTAAATATAATTGTGGAAAATGATGGAAATAAATGTGCGACACATTGTGGGCGAAAAATGTGGAAAAGAAATTATGAGATGTAAAAATGGACCAAGTGAGTGAGTCCGGGTGTGTTGGTGATGTGACACCAAAGTATTAAATTAATTATTGAGAGAGTGTAATTAATTTGGAGTCGGAACATCGACTTGGAAAATATCAAGTTACGGGCCAAGTAAGTGAGTTCGGGGACAATGGTTGAGTGACACCGAGTTATTAAATTAAAAATGTGTGTTAATTAATTAAATTAGAGTCGGACCATAGGCTTGGGATTATGATAATCTATAAGTGAGAAAACTTATTTAGTTGAGTCGGGCGAGAGACTCAGGGCATTATAGGCTAGTGTTACAGGTTATGAGTACACGGAGGAGCCGAAGTTTATGTTATATATATATATACGGTGTAGTGATAGTATATATATATATATATATATATATATATATATATATATATATATGTGTGTGTATATATATATATATGTGTGTATATATTGTCTGTGCTATTAAGTATCAATGATTAGATATTTATTTTAGTTATACTCTACTGCTATAGGGGGAGGTTACGCGCAGTGGATGAATCCCCTAGCTTGAGGAGTAGGGCGAGTAGATTCCCAGGTCATAGCGTCCGTTACAGGGGGTGAGGGGCATCTCACTTTCCGGGAAGGAATATGACCGCCTCCAATCGTATATCAAACCAAGTTAGTGAGAGACTCTAACTTGGATAACTAGGTTATGTGAGCACACCTAGTGAGATGGCACTTTAGAGAAAATCATCCAGTGAGGACATACTCGGAAGGATGAGTACACGTGTGATATGTGTGGTTATTGGTAAAGGTACGTATAATGTAGTAGTGAATATTATACGTAAATGATAATACAGTGTGTGATGTATTTACTTTATATAACTTGGGTTACAGTTATATGCTGTTAATTAATGAGAAATTAATTAAGTTAATTATACATGGGTAATACAGTGCGTGATGTATTTAATTTATATAACTTATGTTACGGTTATATGCTTTTAAGTAAGAAGGAATTAAATAAGTTAATTAGTGAGATAACTTATATTTCAAGAATCATTATACTCGGGTTAGAGTAGGATGGCAAGGGAAGGTTATACCAGGACTAGTTGGACGGGGTAGTACAACTAGGTGGGGTTAAGGTAACCGGTAGGTGTGCACAATAGTGGAGGGGTGAGAATGTCCACAAGGGAGTGCGACACTAACTTAAATATGAAGCACATTCATGCATTTTAAATTACTGCAGTTAATTCACTTGCTAAATATTTTCAAAATGTTTTGGGTTCTAACCCTTGCTATAAAACTATTTTCAAAACCTTTTAGGTGCCCAGCCACAGGGACGCCAGGATTGATATTCTATTCCAGGGACACGGAGCTGCGGCATATTTGGATGCTAGCAGGAGTTTGGATTAGACGAATCATTCATTCATTCCTAGAGTAGGAAATCTTGTATCAGTTTCAGTTTCATTTAGGGCTTGTCGCCCAGGCTTCTCAGTACAGTTTGCAGGTGTTGTATAATTGTATATGGATTGTTTCTTTGGTGGCCAGTGATTTATTCGGCATGTTGTGTAATTATGTTTCAGTTACTTTCATTCAGTTGTGTGAATGGTTTATATTTATTCCGCATGTATAGTTTTGGTTTAATTAAAAAGTTAAAAATTGGCACCAGTTTTTGGAATACTAGGTGATTAGTAAGTTTTAAAAAGTTTTCGACAGTGATGCTAAGGATGATCCAACTGGGATTCCTGTTTTAATTTGGTATAGGACTGATCACCCGGTATTTTATTAGACGGGGTGTCACAGATGGTATCAGAGCATCAGGTTCTAGTGTCCTTAGGATCTGTGCGGCTTTTCACGTTTCTGCTTGACAATCTTTGATATAGAGCCCTATTATAGGATTATTGTATTCTCATACGTTTGCGCATATACGTTCTTCTGCGAAAATTTTTATTTGAGAGTGAACTCTTTCAAAATTCGGTTCTCATTCCAGATGACGCCCAGGAGGGAGAGAGCAGTTAGGGCAGCAGGGGGAGATGAGACGGGGGAGGCTCGTTAGGAGCAAGAACTACCACAACAACGGCCATAGATGATTTTGGCAGCATAGATCACTGAAATAGTGGCACAGGCAGTTGGAGCAACGGTGGTCACAACGACAAGGTACTTCCCACGAAATCAGCCACAAGTGTTAGTGGCGTCGGATGTTCAGACTCACGCAAGGTCGTCGGAGTGGAAACAATAAAGAGAGGTTATTTTTAGCGGGAACCCACCAGAGTTGCGAGGGGGTTCAGGTGTAGTACTAGCGTGTCAAGGAAGAGGGGTATCCATCGTCACCTACGCATGGGAGATTGCGATGGGGTGCGGAAGTAAAGGCTAACCACTTTTAGTTAGTGGGAATAGTGCTACAGTAGTGGGAGTCAATAACCACAGTTGAGGAAAGGGACACCCTAACTACTGCCGAGTCTTGGGTACGGTTCGACTGCAAGTATTTTTCCTTCAGCGGTTGAGACCGAAAGGAGGAGAAAATTTTGTGAGGTGACTCAAAGGGAGACCGTTCAGTGGCCGATTACGAGGAAGAATTTACTCGTTGGCCAAATTTTGTACCGGACGAGGCAAGCGAGGAAAAGAGAAAGAAAGCAAGGTTTATGTATGGGTTAGTTTGGAGAATCAGACAACATTTAATTGAAAATTTCGCATTAGTTGATAATACTTATGTCATTAACACAACACTCCGGCACTGTCGGGAATATCGCTTCCACGCGAAAGGAAGCGGGAGGGGAGTGGGGATTAACCAGTCGGGTGAGGCAGAAAGGAACAATACCAGTGGGGTATCCCAGTAGCAGACTGGGGGAGATCAGGGGCAGGGTTTTCGATAGAGAAATTATGCCAAACGATCTAGAACTGGAGGCTATCGGCGGGATGACCAGAAAGGAAGGGATCAGTGGTAGGGTGAAATTTTCAGGAGGTATTTCGTTGGTAGGGAAGCGGGACACATGAAGAGGGAGTGCTCTCAGCAATACAAGGGTTGACTACAGGATGAGGTCCTGAATGTACAGCCACTATAACAAGTCATGGGTGCGTTCGAGCAGGGGGAAGCTGCTCCGGAACCCGAGGATCAGCCATTGCAACTGGCGTATGGAGGTAATTATATTTTATCCTATGGGCATAGGGTATGTTTTGAGTGACAAGGAGGGTGTCACAAGATAAGACTTATTATCCACTAGAGTTCGCAGATGAGTCGAATTTAGTGGGTACGTTGGCGGTAGCAGCCGTAGTATGTGGATAAACTTTTCGTGGGGTGGCGGAGTTTTAGTGTTTTTCACGATAAAGTGAAGTGTAAACTGAGTGAAAGTTTGAATTATGAGAGGGATTTACACGATTGATAAATATGGGATTAGGGTGGATTATTATTCCCAAATATCGACGGGATAACGATGGATCTGAACTATTGTGGATAATGGAGTAAAGTTTTGGTGTTCGTAACACCAGGGTATGATTGGTACTAGGTATCAACTGAGAGGGAGTCTAACATATATATGGGTATATATATGTTGTTTTGCGTGGGGCGAGGGACACATAGGGAGATTTTCTGTTCTCGCATTTTATTCCAGGGAGTGGGGGTATTTATTGAAGTGAATCAGTGTGGTTAGATTTATTTTCGGGCAAGGATAAATAGCTCGGGGATTAGTTTGCGCAAAGACTGGTGATAGTAGGGCGCAGTAAATTTTTCATAGCCTTGGTAGTCTACGGGTAGGCGTTTATGCTTTTGTGTTTAAAAGTCAAGTATTTGAGGATGCCACCGGGGTGTAAAGAACTTATAGTTAAGCACTAAGGAGTAATAACTCGGGGGGTGCAAGAACTCTATTGTTAAGTGTACTAATGGGTGATAACCCGGGGGTACTAAAATATTCTTAATAAGCACATTAAGGGGTGCTAACCTAGGGATGCGGGATTCTCCTAGTAGGTGCACAATTGGACTTAGCCTCGGGGCGCAGGATTGGTATATATGTATAGGGATGATGTGACTATATAAATATATACATAAATGAACTTGTGAATATTTCTACTGTGTGGGATTTGTAGACTTGGTAATAATAATATTAATTATTACATTGTGCCCTATGGTATAATCCTCAGGGTGGGAAATGGTTGGTCGTTATTACATGGGGTGGGTACCTCGGCCACTATATATATATATATATATATACGTATGGGATATGACTACGGGTTGGACGTTATCTTACGGGGCACGACTAGCATAGTCAAGAAAATTTGAGTGCGGTAAAGTACGAGTATAGGGTGTATGGGCGCCCTGGACAATAAAATGCATATTTGGGTAACGTATAAAGAAAAGCGGGAGAGATAGATATCACTAGCTTATAAGGGTATGACTAGTGAGTAAAATGAGAATATTGGAACACTAGGCTTATCTTAATTTCGAGGACGAAATTCCTTTGTAAGGGGGGAAGTATGTAACACCCCGTATTTCTGTGCTTTTAATTTTTAATTAATTCGAGGATTTTAAATTACTTGTGGTTTGTAATTTTTAATTGAATTAATTATGGCAATATATGTTTAAATATTAATCGGGGAGTGAATGGCCAATATTTAAGTAAATTTATTTACTAAGTGAATAGTAATAATTTAATTGCGTCATTTCGGGTAGTAATGACGGGGTATGCGATTATCTTAGCCGGGAGTCGGTATAGACTAAATTGGGGTGAGGTAAGGATTTTTATAAATTAATTCGGATGGCGATTCTGAGTGCGCGGTTGAGTCCGGATGGGTCGAGATAGTCAGAAAAGAGTACCCGAGGGTAGCATTTGGGTCTCGGGATATTTTTGGGCATAGCCGGGCCCGCACGGGATGATTTGGGCTATTTTAATTTAGCCCATTAGGCTAAAAACGGGATTTGTGTTTTTAAACCTAAACCTAAGAAAAGAAAAAGGAGCAGCCACCATTATTCTAACCTAGGGTTTGAGAGGAAGATTGGAGGAAAACAATCAAGAAACAAATTGGGAGCTTTTGGAGCCAAATTGAGGGACTCCGCCAACGGAATCAGACACTACGAACACTTTCAGGCAAGTGGTTAACTGTTTTGATTCTTAAAGCATGATAATCAATTTATATTATAGTGATGTGGGGATGAAAATCTGTTTTTGGGTGTAAATCCGTTTTTGGGTATAAATGGGTACAATAATGGAGTTTTATTTTTGGAACGATTGAATGAGATTCAAAGTAAGAATTTGTTGGGTTATATACTTCTGAATATGATTATCGGGTTTGAATGTGAAAAACCGGAATATAAAAGGGTGGGATTTAAATCTGAAATTGGGAAGTTTACCCTAGAAATTTATGTTCTTGAGCGGGTCACGATTCGTAGGGTTAATGATGTAAAAAGGTTTAGATAATGTTTATAGTTTATGAGGAATGCTATAAGACGATTAACAGGGTGATTTGAGGCTGGATTTTGAGGAAAGAAACCTTGGGATTTCATTAATGGAGGAAACAGCTCGGTGGAGGGGACGAACACCTGTTCGATCGATCGATCGACGGGTGTGGGTCGATCGATCGACCCTACAGTTATTTTGGCAGCTTGCTTTATGGATTTTCATGGGTTAAGATTTTAGTTGTAGATTTCCCCTAGCATAATTAAGAGAGAAAGATTTATTTATGGAAATTAATTCTTAACAATTATAAGGGAGTATAATTGAGGGTAGTGGGGGAATTATATGTGGCACTTTGCAAATGAATTTTGGCGAATAAATTCCGGGAATATAAGATAACGAAATCGGTGAATAAGTTCGGCTATAGTAGTAGGGTAACGCTACTCATTTAAATTAATTAATTTGGAGTCGGGGACTAGACTCGGGTGATATTTAATTATGGACCAAGTGAGTGAGTCCAAGTGTGCTAGCAATTATAGGTAAATATAATTGGGGAAAATGATGGAAATAAATGTGCGACACATTGTGGGCGAAAAATGTGGAAAAGAAATTATGAGATGTAAAAATGGACCAAGTGAGTGAGTCCGGGTGTGTTGGTGATGTGACACCAAAGTATTAAATTACTTATTGAGAGAGTGTAATTAATTTGGAGTCGGAACATCGACTTGGAAAATATCAAGTTACGGGCCAAGTAAGTGAGTTCGGGGACAATGGTTGAGTGACACCGAGTTATTAAATTAAAAATGTGTGTTAATTAATTAAATTAGAGTCGGACCATAGGCTTGGGATTATGATAATCTATAAGTGAGAAAACTTATTTAGTTGAGTCGGGCGAGAGACTCAGGGCATTATAGGCTAGTGTTACAGGTTATGAGTACACGGAGGAGCCGAAGTTTATGTTATATATATATATATGGTGTAGTGATAGTATATATATATATATATATATATATATATATATATATATATATATATATATATATATATATATATATATGTGTGTGTATATATTGTCTGTGCTATTAAGTATCAATGATTAGATATTTATTTTAGTTATACTCTAGTGCTATAGGGGGAGGTTACGCGCAGTGGATGAATCCCCTAGCTTGAGGAGTAGGGCGAGTAGATTCCCAGGTCATAGCATCCGTTACAAGAGGTGAGGGGCATCTCACTTTCCGGGAAGGAATATGACCGCCTCCAATCGTATATCAAACCAAGTTAGTGAGAGACTCTAACTTGGATAACTAGGTTATGTGAGCACACCTAGTGAGATGGCACTTTAGAGAAAATCATCCAGTGAGGACATACTCGGAAGGATGAGTACACGTGTGATATGTGTGGTTATTGGTAAAGGTACGTATAATGTAGTAGTGAATATTATACGTAAATGATAATACAGTGTGTGATGTATTTACTTTATATAACTTGGGTTACAGTTATATGCTGTTAATTAATGAGAAATTAATTAAGTTAATTATACATGGGTAATACAGTGCGTGATGTATTTAATTTATATAACTTATGTTACGGTTATATGCTTTTAAGTAAGAAGGAATTAAATAAGTTAATTAGTGAGATAACTTATATTTCAAGAATCATTATACTCGGGTTAGAGTAGGATGGCAAGGGAAGGTTATACCAGGACTAGTTGGACGGGGTAGTACAACTAGGTGGGGTTAAGGTAACCGGTAGGTGTGCACAATAGTGGAGGGGTGAGAATGTCCACAAGGGAGTGCGACACTAACTTAAATATGAAGCGCATTCATGCATTTTAAATTACTGCAGTTAATTCACTTGCTAAATATTTTCAAAATGTTTTGGGTTCTAACCCTTGCTATAAAACTATTTTCAAAACCTTTTAGGTGCCCAGCCACAGGGACGCCAGGATTGATATTCTATTCCAGGGACACGGAGCTGCGGCATATGTGGATGCTAGCAGGAGTTTGGATTAGACGCATCATTCATTCATTCCTAGAGTAGGAAATCTTGTATCAGTTTCAGTTTCATTTAGGGCTTGTCGCCCAGACTTCTCAGTACAGTTTGCAGGTGTTGTATAATTGTATATGGATTGTTTCTTTGGTGGCCAGTGATTTATTCGGCATGTTGTGTAATTATGTTTAAGTTACTTTCATTCAGTTGTGTGAATGGTTTATATTTATTCCGCATGTATAGTTTTGGTTTAATTAAAAAGTTAAAAATTGGCAACAGTTTTTGGAATACTAGGTGATTAGTAAGTTTTAAAAAGTTTTCGACAGTGATGCTAAGGATGATCCAACTGGGATTCCTGTTTTAATTTGGTATAGGACTGATCACCCGGTATTTTATTAGACGGGGTGTCACACCCATATTACTCGATTCTATTAACATTATAACGCTCGTAATTAAGTAGGGTTTAACGTAAACTCAGATGCTCAATATGCCATATAAATATCACTATCAGATAACTCGCTATCTTTCTCGAAGCAATACCGTAATTATATTCATAACATTAACGTGAAGGTTCCCATTAATAAAGTGAAACTCACAATTGTTTTTTTCATCAATATGTGAGACTCCGACGGCTCTTCCACGACCACGACCACGACGATCCGCCGCTACCGCTCCACCAGATTTGGTATTTTAGATCTACTATTTTCTATTTTCAGTTTTATAACTTAAATCTGTTAAAAAAATTAGATTTGCCTCTACTATTTTATTTTGGTTTTGGTTTTTTTTTTGCATAAGATTGATTTGGATTTTACTTTAAGGTATCCACTAAATTGTTTTTTTTTATATTGTTGGATAGCCCCTTGAGAAGGGTGGATAGTCCAATAAACAAAGGAGACTCTGCCTAATTTTTTTAAAACTTAAACACTTCATTTTTTTAAAACAAAGAAATATTCTCGCTAAATAGAAATTGTTTTCTTTTTTTTTCCTTTCATTCTGTTATATTTTTTATGATAGAGATCAAGTCTTATTTCCCTAAGATTGCCAACTTAGTATAAAAAATAATAAGCATAATTAAGGTCACTCCCATCTCGTCATATATTTTGCAATCTATTTTGTTATGTATGACTATTGAATTATTTAGTGTTGGGAATCCAGTTGATCTTCGTTGTAATTGTCATTTTCAGGGCCATTTCGAATTCCTTTTATATTCCATTAATTCGGATCGCAGGTAATATATCTTTTCCCCCCAATTAGTTTCACTTCATATTTTAACCTACATGTCTACATATGCTAAATATTTGCTCTGTTATGTTTCATGAAATGATTTTTTTTTACTAAAGTCGTAGTAATTATAAAAACACACTTTAATACGACCAACAATGGAAAACCTTTGTCGTTCCTTTAGTGCCCCCTAATACATGGGATTTGTGTTTTCTTTTGTTTTTGTAAAGATAAATAAAAATGTCCAACTTCATTCTCATTGGTTCTTTGTAATTATCAGGTGCTTATAGAGATCACCGTGATGGCTATGTATAGACATACTTGGGAGAATAGGTGTCACATAGAAGTTTACGACAAAGCTTATGGTATGTAAAAAGAATAAGATGGATCTGTTTACGACAATACTTGCGATTTTTTTTTCTATATTCTTGGATTTGTCGTTATCCCTTGAGAAGGGTGGATAGTCCAATAAACAAAGGAGACTCTGCCCAATTTTTTTAAAACTTTGACACTTTATTTTTTTAAAACAAAGAAAGCGGATCGAGGTTTACATATTGCCTACTTGGATTAGTTTTTCTTTATTTTTCATTTTTACATTTTGTATTCATGATATGATGTTATCAAATTGTTTTTGATCCATTTTACACTATTAATATTTAAGGTTTCATATAGATGATTTCGGGGTTGCTTGGGAACATTGAAATCCAATAGTTTCAAGATGACACACACAGATCACACTCACACACAAGTGTGTTTTTTGAATTAGGTTTTTAATTTTCTTAGTAATTCGGATTGATGTGTATCTCCCCCCACCCCACCCCACCCCACCCCACCCCATATCGTATATAGCTAACGTACAATGTTTTTGGGAACAAACTAATTTTTTTCTTTTCATTTCAGGTTTTAGTCCAAGACCAATCAAACATGGACTTATTTTTTATGCTACGGGACTTCTATGGGGTGCTACAAGACTTTTATTGGGTTGCTACGGGACTTTTATGGGGCTGCTACGGAGCTGCCACGGGGCTAATACAGCGCTGTTATGGGGCTACCACGGAGATGCTATGGGGCTTCCATTGATATAGATTTATTTTTTTAAGATGTTTGTTTTATTGAAGCTTTTGTTAGGCGAATTTGTTTTTTTTTTTTAATTATTGTTATCCCTTGAGAAGGGTGGATAGTCCAATAAACAAAGGAGATTCTGCCTAATTTTTTTAAAACTTTGACACTTTGTTATTTTGAGACACAATGAGAATTTATTTTATGAATATTGTATATTTTATATTATATGTGAATTTGTTTGATGATTGTGACACCCCGACTAATTAAATACCGGGTAGCTACTCCTTTATTAAATTAATTCAAAATGCCAAGTTGGTCCAGTTAATAGCATCACTGTCGAAAACATCTTAATGATTACTAACCACCTAGTATTTAAAAAGTAAGTGCCAAATTTTAATTAAATTCTGATAACATGCAACAAGTGTAATAAAGAATAATAACACCATTCACCATACTGAAGTAAATAGAAAGACCATCACATAGCGTAAATAAAGTCTGGAGGAAGAACTCCTCACTACAAATCCCACAAATGAAAAGTAAACTGAATACTAAAACAGTACATGCCAAAGTCTGAAACTGAAATGGAAATGTAACTCTAATAGAAATGGGCAACATGCCCTACAACTGATAAATAATGAATCTGGAATCCAAGTGATAGAGGCGTCTACAAGCAAATCCCTGTAGCTTCCACAAACAGCTACAACTCGTCACCTGAATTAATATCCTATGCATGGTGTCCTTGTGGCTGGGCACCTAAAATGGTTTTACAAAGAAAAATAGATTTGAAAAGCAAACGGGTCAGATCCCGAATGTGGAGTTATATTTTAAAAACCTGCAAGTGCTTTAAAAACATTTAAAACATTAAATGCAAAGTACATGTTAGGACGTGCACTCACATGATATTCTCACCTCTCGTCTAACTGTGCACTCCTAACGGAAGTACCCATCTATAACGACACAGCCCACTAGCTAAGTGACATCATCTCTAGCTAGACTATCATAGGTCCTACCCATATTACTCGGTTCTATTAACATTATAACGCTCGAAATTAAGTAGGGTTTAACGTAAACTCAGATGCTCAATATGCCATATAAATATCACTATCAGATAACTCGCTATCTTTCTCGAAGCAATACCGTAATTATATTCATAACATTAACGTGAAGGTTCCCATTAATAAAGTGAAACTCACAATTGTTTTTTCATCAATATGTGAGACTCCGATGGCTCTTCCACGACCACGACCACGACGATCCGCCGCTACCGCTCCACCAGATTTGGTATTTTAGATCTACTATTTTCTATTTTCAGTTTTATAACTTAAATCTGTTAAAAAAATTAGATTTGCCTCTACTATTTTATTTTGGTTTTGGGTTTTTTTTGCATAAGATTGATTTGGATTTTACTTTAAGGTATCCACTAAATTGTTTTTTTTATATTGTTGGATAGCCCCTTGAGAAGGGTGGATAGTCCAATAAACAAAGGAGACTCTGCCTAATTTTTTTAAAACTTTGACACTTCATTTTTTTAAAACAAAGAAATATTCTCGCTAAATAGAATTTGTTTTCTTTTTTTTTCCTTTCATTCTGTTATATTTTTTATGATAGAGATCAAGTCTTATTTCCCTAAGATTGCCAACTTAGTATAAAAAATAATAAGCATAATTAAGGTCACTCCCATCTCGTCATATATTTTGCAATCTATTTTGTTATGTATGACTATTGAATTATTTAGTGTTGGGAATCCAGTTGATCTTCGTTGTAATTGTCATTTTCAGGGCCATTTCGAATTCCTTTTATATTCCATTAATTCGGATCGCAGGTAATATATCTTTTCCCCCCAATTAGTTTCACTTCATATTTTAACCTACATGTCTACATATGCCAAATATTTGCTCTGTTATGTTTCATGAAATGATTTTTTTTTACTAAAGTCGTAGTAATTATAAAAACACACTTTAATACGACCAACAATGGAAAACCTTCGTCGTTCCTTTAGTGCCCCCTAATACATGGGATTTGTGTTTTCTTTTGTTTTTGTAAAGATAAATAAAAATGTCCAACTTCATTCTCATTGGTTCTTTGTAATTATCAGGTGCTTATAGAGATCACCGTGATGGCTATGTATAGACATACTTGGGAGAATAGGTGTCACATAGAAGTTTACGACAAAGCTTATGGTATGTAAAAAGAATAAGATGGATCTGTTTACGACAATACTTGCGATTTTTTTTTCTATATTCTTGGATTTGTCGTTATCCCTTGAGAAGGGTGGATAGTCCAATAAACAAAGGAGACTCTGCCCAATTTTTTTAAAACTTTGACACTTTATTTTTTTAAAACAAAGAAAGCGGATCGAGGTTTACATATTGCCTACTTGGATTGGTTTTTCTTTATTTTTCATTTTTACATTTTGTATTCATGATATGATGTTATCAAATTGTTTTTGATCCATTTTACACTATTAATATTTAAGGTTTCATATAGATGATTTCGGGGTTGCTTGGGAACATTGAAATCCAATAGTTTCAAGATGACACACACAGATCACACTCACACACAAGTGTGTTTTTTGAATTAGGTTTTTAATTTTCTTAGTAATTCGGATTGATGTGTATCTCCCTCCACCCCACCCCACCCCATATCGTATATAGCTAACGTACAATGTTTTTGGGAACAAACTAATTTTTTTCTTTTCATTTCAGGTTTTAGTCCAAGACCAATCAAACATGGACTTATTTTTTATGCTACGGGACTTCTATGGGGTGCTACAAGACTTTTATTGGGTTGCTACGGGACTTTTATGGGGCTGCTACGGAGCTGCCACGGGGCTAATACAGCGCTGTTATGGGGCTGCCACGGAGATGCTATGGGGCTTCCATTGATAGATTTATTTTTTTAAGATGTTTGTTTTATTGAAGCTTTTGTTAGGCGAATTTGTTTTTTTTTTTAATTATTGTTATCCCTTGAGAAGGGTGGATAGTCCAATAAACAAAGGAGATTCTGCCTAATTTTTTTAAAACTTTGACACTTTGTTATTTTGAGACACAATGAGAATTTATTTGATGAATATTGTATATTTTATATTATATGTGAATTTGTTTGATGATTGTGACACCCCGACTAATTGACTACCGGGTAGCTACTCCTTTATTAAATTAATTCAAAATGCCAAGTTGGTCCAGTTAATAGCATCACTGTCGAAAACATCTTAATGATTACTAACCACCTAGTATTTAAAAAGTAAGTGCCAAATTTTAATTAAATTCTGATAACGTGCAACAAGTGTAATAAAGAATAATAACACCATTCACCATACTGAAGTAAATAGAAAGACCATCACATAGCGTAAATAAAGTCTGGAGGAAGAACTCCTCACTACAAATCCCACAAATGAAAAGTAAACTGAATACTAAAACAGTACATGCCAAAGTCTGAAACTGAAATGGAAATGTAACTCTAATAGAAATGGGCAACATGCCCTACAACTGATAAATAATGAATCTGGAATCCAAGTGATAGAGGCGTCTACAAGCAAATCCCCGTAGCTTCCACAAACAGCTACAACTCGTCACCTGAATGAATATCCTATGCAAGGTGTCCTTGTGGCTGGGCACCTAAAATGGTTTTACAAAGAAAAATAGATTTGAAAAGCAAACGGGTCAGATCCCGAATGTGGAGTTATATTTTAAAAACCTGCAAGTGCTTTAAAAACATTTAAAACATTAAATGCAAAGTACATGTTAGGACGTGCACTCACATGATATTCTCACCTCTCGTCTAACTGTGCACTCCTAACGGAAGTACCCATCTATAACGACACAGCCCACTAGCTAAGTGACATCATCTCTAGCTAGACTATCATAGATCCTACCCATATTACTCGGTTCTATTAACATTATAACGCTCGTAATTAAGTAGGGTTTAACGTAAACTCAGATGCTCAATATGCCATATAAATATCACTATCAGATAACTCGCTATCTTTCTCGAAGCAATACCGTAATTATATTCATAACATTAACGTGAAGGTTCCCATTAATAAAGTGAAACTCACAATTGTTTTTTTCATCAATATGTGAGACTCCGACGGCTCTTCCACGACCACGACCACGACGATCCGCCGATACCGCTCCACCAAATTTGGTATTTTAGATCTACTATTTTCTATTTTCAGTTTTATAACTTAAATCTGTTAAAAAAATTAGATTTGCCTCTACTATTTTATTTTGGTTTTGGTTTTTTTTTGCATAAGATTGATTTGGATTTTACTTTAAGGTATCCACTAAATTGTTTTTTTTTATATTGTTGGATAGCCCCTTGAGAAGGGTGGATAGTCCAATAAACAAAGGAGACTCTGCCTAATTTTTTTAAAACTTTGACACTTCATTTTTTTAAAACAAAGAAATATTCTCGCTAAATATTATTTGTTTTCTTTTTTTTTTCTTTTCATTTTGTCATATTTTTTATGATAGAGATCAAGTCTTATTTCCCTCAGATTGCCAACTTAGTATAAAAAATAATAAGCATAATTAAGGTCACTCCCATCTCGTCATATATTTTGCAATCTATTTTGTTATGTATGACTATTGAATTATTTAGTGTTGGGAATCCAGTTAATCTTCGTTGTAATTGTCATTTTCAGGGCCATTTCGAATTCCTTTTATATTCCATTAATTCGGATCGCAGGTAATATTTCTTTTCCCCCCAATTAGTTTCACTTCATATTTTAACCTACATGTCTACATATGCCAAATATTTGCTCTGTTATGTTTCATGAAATGATTTTTTTTTACTAAATTCTTAGTAATTATAAAAACACACTTTAATACGACCAACAATGGAAAACCTTTGTCGTTCCTTTAGTGCCCCCTAATACATGGGATTTGTGTTTTCTTTTGTTTTTGTAAAGATAAATAAAAATGTCCAACTTCATTCTCATTGGTTCTTTGTAATTATCAGGTGCTTATAGAGATCACCGTGATGGCTATGTATAGACATACTTGGGAGAATAGGTGTCACATAGAAGTTTATGACAAAGCTTATGGTATGTAAAAAGAATAAGATGGATCTGTTTACGACAATACTTGCGATTTTTTTTCTATATTCTTGGATTTGTCGTTATCCCTTGAGAAGGGTGGATAGTCCAATAAACAAAGGAGACTCTGCCCAATTTTTTTAAACTTTGACACTTTATTTTTTTAAAACAAAGAAAGCGGATCGAGGTTTACATATTGCCTACTTGGATTGGTTTTTCTTCATTTTTCATTTTTACATTTTGTATTCATGATATGATGTTATCAAATTGTTTTTGATCCATTTTACACTATTAATATTTAAGGTTTCATATAGATGATTTCGGGGTTGCTTGGGAACATTGAAATCCAATAGTTTCAAGATGACACACACAGATCAAACTCACACACAAGTGTGTTTTTTGAATTAGGTTTTTAATTTTCTTAGTAATTCGGATTGATGTGTATCTCCCCCCACCCCACCCCACCCCATATCGTATATAGCTAACGTACAATGTTTTTGGGAACAAACTAATTTTTTTCTTTTCATTTCAGGTTTTAGTCCAAGACCAATCAAACATGGACTTATTTTTTATGCTACGGGACTTCTATGGGGTGCTACAAGACTTTTATTGGGTTGCTACGGGACTTTTATGGGGCTGCTACGGAGCTGCCACGGGGCTAATACAGCGCTGCTATGGGGCTGCCACGGAGATGCTATGGGGCTTCCATTGATATAGATTTATTTTTTTAAGATGTTTGTTTTATTGAAGCTTTTGTTAGGCGAATTTGTTTTTTTTTTTAATTATTGTTATCCCTTGAGAAGGGTGGATAGTCCAATAAACAAAGGAGATTCTGCCTAATTTTTTTAAAACTTTGACACTTTGTTATTTTGAGACACAATGAGAATTTATTTGATGAATATTGTATATTTTATATTTTATGTGAATTTGTTTGATGATTGTGACACCCCGACTAATTAAATACCGGGTAGCTACTCCTTTATTAAATTAATTCAAAATGCCAAGTTGGTCCAGTTAATAGCATCACTGTCGAAAACATCTTAATGATTACTAACCACCTAGTATTTAAAATGTAAGTGCCAAATTTTAATTAAATTCTGATAACGTGCAACAAGTGTAATAAAGAATAATAACACCATTCACCATACTGAAGTAAATAGAAAGACCATCACATAGCGTAAATAAAGTCTGGAGGAAGAACTCCTCACTACAAATCCCACAAATGAAAAGTAAACTGAATACTAAAACAGTACATGCCAAAGTCTGAAACTGAAATGGAAATGTAACTCTAATAGAAATGGGCAACATGCCCTACAACTGATAAATAATGAATCTGGAATCCAAGTGATAGAGGCGTCTACAAGCAAATCCCTGTAGCTTCCACAAACAGCTACAACTCGTCACCGGAATTAATATCCTATGCATGGTGTCCTTGTGGCTGGGCACCTAAAATGGTTTTACAAAGAAAAATAGATTTGAAAAGCAAACGGGTCAGATCCCGAATGTGGAGTTATATTTTAAAAACCTGCAAGTGCTTTAAAAACATTTAAAACATTAAATGCAAAGTACATGTTAGGACGTGCACTCACATGATATTCTTACCTCTCGTCTAACTGTGCACTCCTAACGGAAGTACCCATCTATAACGACACAGCCCACTAGCTAAGTGACATCATCTCTAGCTAGACTATCATAGGTCCTACCCATATTACTCGGTTCTATTAACATTATAACGCTCGTAATTAAGTAGGGTTTAACGTAAACTCAGATGCTCAATATGCCATATAAATATCACTATCAGATAACTCGCTATCTTTCTCGAAGCAATACCGTAATTATATTCATAACATTAACGTGAAGGTTCCCATTAATAAAGTGAAACTCACAATTGTTTTTTTCATCAATATGTGAGACTCCGACGGCTCTTCCACGACCACGACCACGACGATCCGCCGATACCGCTCCACCAGATTTGGTATTTTAGATCTACTATTTTCTATTTTCAGTTTTATAACTTAAATCTGTTAAAAAAATTAGATTTGCCTCTACTATTTTATTTTGGTTTTGGGTTTTTTTCGCATAAGATTGATTTGGATTTTACTTTAAGGTATCCACTAAATTGTTTTTTTTTATATTGTTGGATAGCCCCTTGAGAAGGGTGGATAGTCCAATAAACAAAGGAGACTCTGCCTAATTTTTTTAAAACTTTGACACTTCATTTTTTTAAAACAAATAAATATTCTCGCTAAATAGTATTTGTTTTCTTTTTTTTTCTTTTCATTTTGTCATATTTTTTATGATAGAGATCAAGTCTTATTTCCCTAAGATTGTCAACTTAGTATAAAAAATAATAAGCATAATTAAGGTCACTCCCATCTCGTCATATATTTTGCAATCTATTTTGTTATGTATGACTATTGAATTATTTAGTGTTGGGAATCCAGTTGATCTTCGTTGTAATTGTCATTTTCAGGGCCATTTCGAATTCCTTTTATATTCCATTAATTCGGATCGCATGTAATATTTCTTTTCCCCCCAATTAGTTTCACTTCATATTTTAACCTACATGTCTACATATGCCAAATATTTGCTCTGTTATGTTTCATGAAATGATTTTTTTTTACTAAAGTCGTAGTAATTATAAAAACACACTTTAATACGACCAACAATGGAAAACCTTTGTCGTTCCTTTAGTGCCCCCTAATACATGGGATTTGTGTTTTCTTTTGTTTTTGTAAAGATAAATAAAAATGTCCAACTTCATTCTCATTGGTTCTTTGTAATTATCAGGTGCTTATAGAGATCACCGTGATGGCTATGTATAGACATACTTGGGAGAATAGGTGTCACATAGAAGTTTACGAAAAAGCTTATGGTATGTAAAAAGAATAATATGGATCTGTTTACGACAATACTTGCGATTTTTTTTTCTATATTCTTGGATTTGTCGTTATCCCTTGAGAAGGGTGGATAGTCCAATAAACAAAGGAGACTCTGCCCAATTTTTTTAAAACAAAGAAAGCGGATCGAGGTTTACATATTGCCTACTTGGATTGGTTTTTCTTTATTTTTCATTTTTACATTTTGTATTCATGATATGATGTTATCAAATGGTTTTTGATCCATTTTACACTATTAATATTTAAGGTTTCATATAGATGATTTCGGGGTTTCTTGGGAACATTGAAATCCAATAGTTTCAAGATGACACACACAGATCACACTCACACACAAGTGTGTTTTTTGAATTAGGTTTTTAATTTTCTTAGTAATTCGGATTGATGTGTATCTCCCCCCACCCCACCCCACCCCACCCCACCCCATATCGTATATAGCTAACGTACAATGTTTTTGGGAACAAACTAATTTTTTTCTTTTCATTTCAGGTTTTAGTCCAAGAACAATCAAACATGGACTTATTTTTTATGCTACGGGACTTCTATGGGGTGCTACAAGACTTTTATTGGGTTGCTACGGGACTTTTATGGGGCTGCTACGGAGCTGCCACGGGGCTAATACAGCGCTGTTATGGGGCTACCACGGAGATGCTATGGGGCTTCCATTGATATAGATTTATTTTTTTAAGATGTTTGTTTTATTGAAGCTTTTGTTAGGCGAATTTGTTTTTTTTTTAATTATTGTTATCCCTTGAGAAGGGTGGATAGTCCAATAAACAAAGGAGATTCTGCCTAATTTTTTTAAAACTTTGACACTTTGTTATTTTGAGACACAATGAGAATTTATTTTATGAATATTGTATATTTTATATTATATGTGAATTTTTTTGATGATTGTGACACCCCGACTAATTAAATACCGGGTAGCTACTCCTTTATTAAATTAATTCAAAATGCCAAGTTGGTCCAGTTAATAGCATCACTGTCGAAAACATCTTAATGATTACTAACCACCTAGTATTTAAAAAGTAAGTGCCAAATTTTAATTAAATTCTGATAACATGCAACAAGTGTAATAAAGAATAATAACACCATTCACCATACTGAAGTAAATAGAAAGACCATCACATAGCGTAAATAAAGTCTGGAGGAAGAACTCCTCACTACAAATCCCACAAATGAAAAGTAAACTGAATACTAAAACAGTACATGCCAAAGTCTGAAACTGAAATGGAAATGTAACTCTAATAGAAATGGGCAACATGCCCTACAACTGATAAATAATGAATCTGGAATCCAAGTGATAGAGGCGTCTACAAGCAAATCCCTGTAGCTTCCACAAACAGCTACAACTCGTCACCTGAATTAATATCCTATGCATGGTGTCCTTGTGGCTGGGCACCTAAAATGGTTTTACAAAGAAAAATAGATTTGAAAAGCAAACGGGTCAGATCCCGAATGTGGAGTTATATTTTAAAAACCTGCAAGTGCTTTAAAAACATTTAAAACATTAAATGCAAAGTACATGTTAGGACGTGCACTCACATGATATTCTCACCTCTCGTCTAACTGTGCACTCCTAACGGAAGTACCCATCTATAACGACACAGCCCACTAGCTAAGTGACATCATCTCTAGCTAGACTATCATAGGTCCTACCCATATTACTCGGTTCTATTAACATTATAACGCTCGTAATTAAGTAGGGTTTAACGTAAACTCAGATGCTTAATATGCCATATAAATATCACTATCAGATAACTCGCTATGTTTCTCGAAGCAATACCGTAATTATATTCATAACATTAACGTGAAGGTTCCCATTAATAAAGTGAAACTCACAATTGTTTTTTTCATCAATATGTGAGACTCCGACGGCTCTTCCACGACCACGACCACGACGATCCGCCGCTACCGCTCCACCAGATTTGGTATTTTAGATCTACTATTTTCTATTTTCAGTTTTATAACTTAAATCTGTTAAAAAAATTAGATTTGCCTCTACTATTTTATTTTGGTTTTGGGTTTTTTTTGCATAAGATTGATTTGGATTTTACTTTAAGGTATCCACTAAATTGTTTTTTTTTATATTGTTGGATAGCCCCTTGAGAAGGGTGGATAGTCCAATAAACAAAGGAGACTCTGCCTAATTTTTTTAAAACTTTGACACTTCATTTTTTTAAAACAAAGAAATATTCTCGCTAAATAGTATTTGTTTTCTTTTTTTTTTCTTTTCATTTTGTCATATTTTTTATGATAGAGATCAAGTCTTATTTCCCTAAGATTGCCAACTTAGTATAAAAAATAATAAGCATAATTAAGGTCACTCCCATCTCGTCATATATTTTGCAATCTATTTTGTTATGTATGACTATTGAATTATTTAGTGTTGGGAATCCAGTTGATCTTCATTGTAATTGTCATTTTCAGGGCCAGTTCGAATTCCTTTTATATTCCATTAATTCGGATCGCAGGTAATATTTCTTTTCCCCCCAATTAGTTTCACTTCATATTTTAACCTACATGTCTACATATGCCAAATATTTGATCTGTTATGTTTCATGAAATGAGTTTTTTTTACTAAAGTCGTAGTAATTATAAAAACACACTTTAATACGACCAACAATGGAAAACCTTCGTCGTTCCTTTAGTGCCCCCTAATACATGGGATTTGTGTTTTCTTTTGTTTTTGTAAAGATAAATAAAAATGTCCAACTTCATTCTCATTGGTTCTTTGTAATTATCAGGTGCTTATAGAGATCACCGTGATGGCTATGTATAGACATACTTGGGAGAATAGGTGTCACATAGAAGTTTACGACAAAGCTTACGGTATGTAAAAAGAATAAGATGGATCTGTTTAAGACAAAACTTGTGATTTTTTTTCTATATTCTTGGATTTGTCGTTATCCCTTGAGAAGGGTGGATAGTCCAATAAACAAAGGAGACTCTGCCCAATTTTTTTAAAACTTTGACACTTTATTTTTTTAAAACAAAGAAAGCGGATCGAGGTTTACATATTGCCTACTTGGATTGGTTTTTCTTTATTTTTCATTTTTACATTTTTTATTCATGATATGATGTTATCAAATTGTTTTTGATCCATTTTACACTATTAATATTTAAGGTTTCATATAGATGATTTCGGGGTTGCTTGGGAACATTGAAATCCAATAGTTTCAAGATGACACACACAGATCACACTCACACACAAGTGTGTTTTTTGAATTAGGTTTTTAATTTTCTTAGTAATTCGGATTGATGTGTATCTCCCCCCACCCCACCCCACCCCATATCGTATATAGCTAACGTACAATGTTTTTGGGAACAAACTAATTTTTTTCTTTTCATTTCAGGTTTTAGTCCAAGACCAATCAAACATGGACTTATTTTTTATGCTACGGGACTTCTATGGGGTGCTACAAGACTTTTATTGGGTTGCTACGGGACTTTTATGGGGCTGCTACGGAGCTGCCACGGGGCTAATACAGCGCTGCTATGGGGCTGCCACGGAGATGCTATGGGGCTTCCATTGATATAGATTTATTTTTTTAAGATGTTTGTTTTATTGAAGCTTTTGTTAGGCGAATTTGTTTTTTTTTTTAATTATTGTTATCCCTTGAGAAGGGTGGATAGTCCAATAAACAAAGGAGATTCTGCCTATTTTTTTTAAAACTTTGACACTTTGTTATTTTAAGACACAATGAGAATTTATTTGATGAATATTGTATATTTTATATTATATGTGAATTTGTTTGATGATTGTGACACCCCGACTAATTGACTACCGGGTAGCTACTCCTTTATTAAATTAATTCAAAATGCCAAGTTGGTCCAGTTAATAGCATCACTGTCGAAAACATCTTAATGATTACTAACCACCTAGTATTTAAAAAGTAAGTGCCAAATTTTAATTAAATTCTGATAACGTGCAACAAGTGTAATAAAGAATAATAACACCATTCACCATACTGAAGTAAATAGAAAGACCATCACATAGCGTAAATAAAGTCTGGAGGAAGAACTCCTCACTACAAATCCCACAAATGAAAAGTAAACTGAATACTAAAACAGTACATGCCAAAGTCTGAAACTGAAATGGAAATGTAACTCTAATAGAAATGGGCAACATGCCCTACAACTGATAAATAATGAATCTGGAATCCAAGTGATAGAGGCGTCTACAAGCAAATCCCTGTAGCTTCCACAAACAGCTACAACTCGTCACCTGAATTAATATCCTATGCATGGTGTCCTTGTGGCTGGGCACCTAAAATGGTTTTACAAAGAAAAATAGATTTGAAAAGCAAACGGGTCAGATCCCGAATGTGGAGTTATATTTTAAAAACCTGCAAGTTATTTAAAAACATTTAAAACATTAAATGCAAAGTACATGTTAGGACGTGCACTTACATGATATTCTCACCTCTCGTCTAACTGTGCACTCCTAACGGAAGTACCCATCTATAACGACACAGCCCACTAGCTAAGTGACATCATCTCTAGCTAGACTATCATAGGTCCTACCCATATTACTCGGTTCTATTAACATTATAACGCTCGTAATTAAGTTGGGTTTAACGTAAACTCAGATGCTCAATATGCCATATAAATATCACTATCAGATAACTCGCTATCTTTCTCGAAGCAATACCGTAATTATATTCATAACATTAACGTGAAGGTTCCCATTAATAAAGTGTAGATTATTCACATCATAAATATACAATATAAGCACCCCGAGAACTAAGCTGCGGTGCACACATACTCTGCTATCCATCCCGGTAAATCACGTACATAAGGATTACATATTCCGAATCTCTCAGGAATAGTTCACAGATAACAACATCACAAACAATGGAGGCGAACACAGTCACATCACATAGGTCACGCACATACCTACACTCCTACGATCAGCGGACTTATTAATATCCCAGTAAGTCTTTCTATGACCTATGTTCATCAAGGTAACCAGTCTAAATCCGGGAAACACAAGGATTAGAGGTCCCTAAGTGAACGCAAACCTCTCGTGATAGCAAGTATGGTAGGTATGTCATACACACAATTCATATACCAATACTAAGTAAACACACATCTTAGTAATCTCGTAGTTTAATCGTAGTACATACCGCTTTCTCGTACTAACTTATAATATCTACACTTATATTATTCCAGTTTATCATCATACGCGCCATAATCTATTCTCACGTCGTAGTAGACACTCACGTCTCAACCCAAATGGTTCATTGAATTAAATCTCTCGTATATAAATTTACTCCTCGTAATAACCCAAAAGTCCCAAATCTATCCTTACATCCTCAAAGGAAGGTTATCTATATCCGCGAACAAGTTTACGGGACTCCAAAAATCAAAACAGTCCAAAAAGGACCAAACTGTCAACTCGTTCGAACGAGACTGTTCGAGCGAGATCCCTCTGTCAACTCGTTAGAAGTCTCGTTCGAACGAGGCTGTTCGAACGAGATCCAGTTCGTTCGAACGAACTGTCCCTTCTAACGAGATCTCGTTCGAAGGAAGTTATCGAACGAGGCTCCCTTTCGTTAGAATGACTGGTCATTTTGTTAGAAGCTCATTCGAACGAGTTCGTTCGAACGACCTGGGTAGAGGCTTCTAACGACCTGCCAGTTTCGTCCCAGATTTTCTTAGTTACGTTTCTCACCATTTTTAACACCTCAAGTCTTCTCCAAAGTTTGTTCTAACAATGTTTTAAGTCCTCTAATCATACTAAAACATGCTTAGGTCATAAACTAACATCTTTTAAGGCATTAATGCATCCTAAACATCATTAAATCATAAGATTTTATACTTTTCCCCAATTTTATCAAGAACATGAACCCTAGATTTATATCATCATCAAATCCCAGAATTTAATCCGTTTTAATTTCTTCTAATCACAATTATCATGAGAATAATCATCTACCTATCATTCTACATGCAATTCTCTTCAAAATATTCAAGTTCTAAACTCCAACTACATGGGTTTTCATATTTCACCAAGAACAAACACAAAATTCGAATTTTTCTAACATGGAAAGGACATTCTCTGAAATTAAATGGAATAAAGTCACTTGCCTTGGTTGTCTCTGAGTTTGGATGATGGTTTGATAGAGTTTTTTTGCAGAATTCCCTCTCTCCAAGCTTCTTCTCCAATGGTGGCTTAAGGTGGCTAGGGTTTGATTTGGGAAACTTAGAAAACTCTTCTAATAACCTACGTAGCCTTCTAGGTTAATATGGTTTGGTTAATGGGCTTAGTGTGTTGAATCCACATCAGATTAAAACTCCCAATTTTCGTCACTTTTAATTCCTCAAAATGTAAAATTACCAAAATACCCTTTATATTGCCGGTACGGCCTAAAAATACCCCGGGACCCAAACTATACCCCCGGCTAGTGTTTTCTGACTATCTCGACCCTTCCGGACGCGTTGGCGCACTCAAAACAACCATATGGTTTATAGATTTTAAATTCACTTTTATAATTAAAATAATATACCATGACGCGGCGGTCACACGTGTCTCAACAAAATTCTCAAATGCCGTATATCAATCTCACGACAAATTTTATAATACCAAATACATATATCAAAACATGTATGCGCATAATCAAATACCAACTCGCATCTCGTTAGTATTTATGACCCGGATTAATTTCCAATTAATACGCATTTAATTAATTAATCCCAAAAATAAATATAGCCAAAAGTACGGGGTATTACATACTCCCCCCCTAATAACTGATTTTCGTCCCGAAATTCGAAACTAGAAAGTACCTGCTAAAAACAACTCTAGATAACGTTCGCGCATCTCATCCTCGCGCTCCCAAGTGGACTCCTCGACATTGTGATGTCGCCACTGAACATGAACTAATGGAACTATCTTTGACCGCAGTTTCCTCTCGCTTCGGTCCAAAATAGCAATCGGCCCCTCCTCGTAGGAGCTATCAGGCTGGAGATCGATGTCCTCCACAGCAATGTGAGAATGAGCCAAATTATCTCTAAGGTATTTCCTCAGCGAGGAAATATGAAATACATCGTGAATCCGATGCAAATGCTCCGGTAGTCTAAGTCTATACGCAACTGGTCCGATCCGCTCAATAATAGGGAATGGCCCCACATACCTTGGTGCCAACTTCCCCTTCTTCCCGAAACGCATTATCCCCTTCATAGGAGATACCCTGAGCAAAACTTGATCCCCTACTTGGAACTCCCTGAAGAATCTCTTCGCATCAGCATAACTCTTCTGCCTGTCTTGAGCTACCAGAATGCGACTCCGAATCAACTCAATCCTTGACGAAGTATCCTGAATCACTTCTGGCCCAAGCAGTTTGTTGTCCCCCACCTCTAACCAACATGCTGGGGAACAACAAGGCCTACCGTACAACGCCTCAAACGGAGTCATGCCAATAGTGAACTGATAGGAGTTGTTGTAAGCAAACTCCACCAGTGGAAGGTACTGCTCCCATCCACCCCCAGAGTCAATAATGCACATGCGTAGCATGTCCTCCAACATCTGGTTTGTGCGCTCAGTCTGCCCATCATTCTGCGGGTGATAAGCCGTACTCAACCGCAATTCCGTGCCCATGGCCTCCTGGAAACTCTCCCAAAACCTCGAAACAAATATCTTGTCTCTGTCAGACACGATATTTAGGGGCACACCGTGAAGTCACACAATCTCTGAAATGAAGAGCTGGGCATACTGTCCCGCAGTGTAGTCAGTCCTCACGGGTAAAAAGTGAGCGACCTTGGACAACCTGTCCACAATTACCCAAACGGAGTCATGACCCCTCTGTGACGTAGGCAACCCTGTGATAAAGTCCATGGATATGCTCTCCCACATCCACACCGGAACCTCCAATGGTTGTAGCAATCCTGCCGGTCTCTGATGATCCACTTTTACAAGCTGACAAGTGGCGCATTTCGAAACAAACTCAGCGATATCTTTCTTCATACCGCTCCACCAATACTGGCGTCTCATGTCTTGGTACATTTTGTCCCCTCCGGGATGTACCACGAACCGTGAGCCGTGCGACTCTGCCATCACATTATATTGCAATTCCCCCCCCTTCCGGAACTACCAATCTCCCATTGAAGCGCAATCCCCCGTCTGAGCTAACGGTATAGGACTTGGCTCCCTCTGCTAGTAACTGAACTATCTGCTCCTGATAGAACGAGTCATTGGCCTGTGCCCGTACTACCTTCGTGACAATCTGCGGGGTAATGGTCATCACAGACATGAAAGATCGGGCCACTGCATCCTGGTGTCCCAATTCCTTCCACTTAGCCTTCCACACCTCTGCCACCTCGTCTGCTGGCCTACGGCTCAACGCGTCTGCTACCACGTTAGCCTTACCTGGGTGATACTGGATGTCGAACTGGTAGTCCTTCACAAACTCAAGCCACCTACGCTGCCGCATATTCAGTTCCTTCTGCGTAAACAGGTACTGTAGGGACTTGTGGTCCGTGAACAGTTGGAACTTCTCCCCCAAAAGATAGTGTCTCCAAATCCTTAGGGCAAATACCACTGCCGCTAACTCCAAATCATGCGTGGGGTAATTCTTCTCATGAGGCTTAAGCTTACGGGAAGCATAAGCTATGGCCTGTCTCTCCTGCTGTAATACACCTCCCAGTCCTTGCAAGGACGCATCGGTGTAAACCAAATACTCAACTCCCGGTCTCGGCAATGCTAACACAGGTGCTGAGGTCAATTTGTCCTTCAATTCATCGAATGCCAACTGACAGGCATCACTCCAGATGTATGGCACACCCTTACGAGTCAGATTTGTCAAAGGACCTGCTATCTCTGAGAAGCCCCGAATAAACCTCCTGTAGTATCCTGCTAGTCCCAAGAAACTACGAATCTCAGTCGGTGTCGTGGGCTGTCCCCACTCCGTCGCCGCTGATACTTTCCCCGGATCAACAGATATTCCCCGGTCGGAAATGATATGCCCCAAAAACTGGACTTCCTTCAGGCAAAACCCGCACTTCTCATATTTTGCATACAACTCGTTCTGACGAAGTGTCTGCAAAACTTGCCTCAAATGCTCGGCGTGCTCCTCCTCTGTCTGGGAGTAAACCAGAATATCATCAATGAAGACAATGATAAACTGGTCTAGGAAATCCCTGAACACTCTGTTCATCAAGTCCATAAACACTGCTGGAGCGTTGGTCAAACCGAAAGGCATTACCCAAAATTCATAAGAACCATATCTCGACAAGAACGCAGTCTTCGAGACATCCTCCTCCCTGATACGCAACTGATGGTATCCCGATCTCAAGTCAATCTTTGAGAAGAAAGAAGCTCCTCTCAACTGGTTGAATAAGTCATCGATTCGAGGCAACGGATACTTATTCCGTATCGTGAACTTATTCAACTCTCGGTAGTCCACACACAATCTCAGTGAACCATCTCTCTTCTTCACAAACAGAACTGGAGCGCCCCAAAGTGAGGTACTCCTGCGAATAAAGCCCTGACCTAACAGCTGCTCTATCTGATCCCGTAACTCCCTCATCTCAGCTGGAGCCATACGGTACGGTGCGCATGTTATAGGTCTCGTACCTGGTAACAGATCTATAACAAAGTCTATCTCTCGACTGGGGGGTAGGCCTGGTATCTCTCGAAACACATCCGAATACTCCCTGACTACTGGGATAGAATCTAAAGGAATCACTACCTCCTTAGAGGTATCCTCCTCAATGTAATACAGATGAGCGGTCGATCCTCCCTCTGGGCGAGGCATCGCCACTACGAACATCTCTTGCCCCAGAATGGCAAAAACAATGCTCCCGCTGAAGCAATCAATCATGGACCTATAAGCTACGAGCCAATCCATTCCAATAATCACATCGTGAACATGCATGTCTAACACTAACATGTCTGCAGGTAATACCAAACCACCAATCTCTACCCCCACTCCCCGGCATATAAAGAAAATAAGTGACCCACTCCCCAATGGTGAGTCGACACACGTCACTGTGCTCTCTGCCGTGGCTAATAATCCTAAAGCTTTCGCGAAGTGTGTAGCTATAAAAAAGTGTGTAGCACCCGTATCAAATAACACCCGACCCATAGTGCCATGGATAGGAAACGTACCCTCAATCGCGGGCGGTGCCTGTGGAACTGCAGCCTGGTGGACGTTGTAGACACGTCCATACTGTAGCTGCCCCTGCTGAGCTGGGACTGCTGGAATGGGTGGCAATGCTGCCATCTGTGGCGGTGAGGGAAGAGCGGCGGGAAACATAGGCCTCTGTGGCTCCTGGCGAGCACCCTGCTGCTGCTGCTGTGGGGCCCTACCCCTATCAGGACAATCCTATCGCTTGTGGCCAGTCTTGCCACAAACAAAGCACTTCCCTGGGAAGTTCCCTCCTCTCTGTCCCTGCTGTAGTTCCCTGACCGGAACCTCTTATTATCCCCTTGCTGGGAGCCCTGTTCATTCTGTCTCTGCCCCTGACCAGATTGTGCCCCGCTGGCACCATGTCCTCCAGTCCTGCCCTGATGGCTAGACTCCCCCGACCTCTTGCCCTCGGTCATATGAAAACGGTGGTCCTGGCAGTGTAACAATGCAGCGTTAACCACATCAGAATAAGTGTCCAACGATAGGTTCCCTAGCAGATGCTGACGGATTCACCAAGTCAACCCGTCCGTGAACTTATCAATTTTCTTCTTCTCTGTTGGTATCTCGTCTGGAATGATGTTCAACAGATTCATGAACTCGGTCTCATACTCGGCCACAGTCTTGCCCTCCTACTTCAAACTCATCAATCTCCTCCTCATTTCCGTACGAACAGCTGACGAAAAGTACTTGTGGTCGAACCGCACCCAGAACTCCTGAATCGTGAGAGTATCCCTCTCCTCCATGGTGGTAATAAACTCCCACCACTGTAGCGCAGATCCAACTAGCTTGAAAGTAGCTAGCACCTGCTTCTGAACATCCGTGCACTCATACATCCTCAAGTGCCTCTGCATGTCCTTCCTCCATTGGCTCGAGACTACCACATCTGAGCTACCTGCAAACTCTGGCGGATGTGCTTTCTGAAAAGCGTCACGTACACGCTCCCAAGCAGACGAGAATGCATTAGCCTGTACTGGCACGACAAACAGCGCCTGAGGTGGTGCCTTCTGAACAACGGCAATGGCGGCGTTTACCGCTTGAGCTACTATAGCTGCAACCTCAGCGGCGTTCATCATACCCTGAACTGGAGCGGGCTGGGGTTCGGGCGTTGCATCCCTGGGAACTCGTCGTGCACGTCGTGGAGGCATCTGAAATAAGAACAAAGTATATAAATTCGCTGTTTATAAACTTAAGATAGCTGAAGAACGAAGCATACACACAAAGAGTACAACAGTCCTAAAATATAGGGCTCTATATCAAAGAAACGTAGCGGAAACATAATAAGCCGTCAGATCCTAAAGGACACTAGAACCTGATGCTCTGATACCACCTGTGACACCCCGACTAATTAAATACCGGGTAGCTACTCCTTTATTAAATTAATTCAAAATGCCAAGTTGGTCCAGTTAATAGCATCACTGTCGAAAGCATCTTAATGATTACTAACCACCTAGTATTTAAAAAATAAGTGCCAAATTTTAATTAAATTCTGATAACATGAAACAAGTGTAATAAAGAATAATAACACCATTCACCATACTGAAGTAAATAGAAAGACAATCACATAGCGTAAATAAAGTCTGGAGGAAGAAATCCTCACTACAAATCCCACAAATGAAAAGTAAAATGAATACTAAAACAGTACATGCCAAAGTCTGAAACTAAAATGGAAATGTAACTCTAATAGAAATGGGCAACATGCCCTACAACTGACAAATAATGAATCTGGAATCCAAGTGATAGAGGCGTCTACAAGCAAATCCCTGTAGCTTCCACAAACAGCTACAGCTCGTCACCTGAATGAATATCCTATGCATGGTGTCCTTGTGGCTGGGCACCTAAAATGGTTTTACAAAGAAAAATAGATTTGAAAAGCAAACGGGTCAGAGCCCGAATGTGGAGTTATATTTTAAAAACCTGCAAGTGCTTTAAAAACATTTAAAACATTAAATGCAAAGTACATGTTAGGACGTGCACTCACATGATATTCTCACCTCTCGTCTAACTGTGTACTCCTAACGGAAGTACCCATCTATAACGACACAACCCAATAGCTAAGTGACATCATCTCTAGCTAGACTATCATAGGTCCTACCCATATTACTCGGTTCTATTAACATTATAACGCTCATAATTAAGTAGGGTTTAACGTAAACTCAGATGCTCAATATGCCATATAAATATCACTATTAGATAACTCGCTATGCTTCTCGAAGCAATACCGTAATTATATTCATAACATTAACATGAAGGTTCCCATTAATAAAGTGTATATTATTCACATCATAAATATACAATATAAGCACCCCGAGAACTAAGCTGCGGTGCACACATACTCTGCTATCCATCCCGGTACATCACGTACATAAGGATTACATATTCCGAATCTCTCAGGAATAGTTCACAGATAACAACATCACAAACAATGGATGCGAACACAGTCACATCACATAGGTCACGCACATACCTACGCTCCTACGATCAGCGGACTTATTAATATCCCAATAAGTCTTTCTATGACCTATGTTCATCAAGGTAACCAGTCTAAATCCGGGAAACACAAGGATTAGAGGGCCCTAAGCGAACGCAAACCTCCCGTGATAGCAAGTATGGTAGGTATGTCATACACACAATTCATATACCAATACTAAGTAAACACACATCTTAGTAATCCCGTAGTTTAATCGTAGTACATATCGCTTTCTCGTACTAACTTATAATATCTACACTTATATTATTCCGGTTTATCATCATACGCGCCATAATCTATTCTCACGTCGTAGTAGACACTCACGTCTCAACCCAAATGGTTCATTGAATTAAATCTCTCGTATATAAATTTACTCCTCGTAATAACCCAAAAGTCCCAAATATATCCTTACATCATCAAAGGAAGGTTATCTATATCCTCGAACAAGTTTATGGGACTCCAAAAATAAAAACAGTCCAAAAAGAACCAAACTGTCAACTCGTTAGAAGTCTCGTTCGAACGAGACTGTTCGAACGAAATCCCTCTGTCAACTCGTTAGAAGTATCGTTCGAACGAGGCTGTTCGAACGAGATCCAGTTCGTTCGAACGAACTGTCCCTTCTAACGAGATCTCGTTCGAACGAAGTTATCGAACGAGGCTCCCTTTCGTTAGAACGACTGGTCATTTCGTTAGAAGCTCGTTCGAACGAGTTCGTTCGAACGACGTGGGTAGGGGCTTCTAACGACCTGCCAATTTCGTCCCAGATTTTCTTAGTTACGTTTATCACCATTTTTAACACCTCAAGTCTTCTCCAAAGTTCGTTCTAACAATGTTTTAAGTCCTCTAATCATACTTAAACATGCTTAGGTCATAAACTAACATCTTTTAAGGCATTAATGCATCCTAAACATCATTAAATCACAAGATTTTATACTTTTCACCAATTTTATCAAGAACATGAACCCTAGATTTATATCATCATCAAATCCCAGAATTTAATCCATTTTAATTTCTTCTAATCACAATTATCATGAGAATAATCATCTACCTATCATTCTACATGCAATTCTCTTCAAAATATTCAAGTTCTAAACTCCAACTACATGGGTTTTCATATTTCACCAAGAACAAACACAAAATTCGAATTTTTCTAACATGGAAAGGACATTCTCTGAAATTAAATGGAATAAAGTCACTTGCCTTGGTTGTCTCTGAGTTTGGATGATGGTTTGATAGAGTTTTTTTGCAGAATTCCCTCTCTCCAAGCTTCTTCTCCAATGGTGGCTTAAGGTGGCTAGGTTTTGATTTGGGAAACTTAGAAAACTCTTCTAATAACCTACGTAGCCTTCTAGGTTAATATGGTTTGGTTAATGGGCTTAGTGGGTTGAATCCACATCAGATTAAAACTCCCAATTTTCGTCACTTTTAATTCCTCAAAATGTAAAATTACCAAAATACCCTTTATATTGTCGGTACGGCCTAAAAATACCCTGGGACCCAAACTATACCCCCGTCTAGTGTTTTCTGACTATCTCGACCCTTCCGGACGCGTTGGCGCACTCAAAACGACCATACGGTTTATAGATTTTAAATTCACTTTTATAATTAAAATAATATACCATGACGCGGCGGTCACACGCGTCTCAACAAAATTCTCAAATGCCGTATATCAATCTCACGACAAATTTTATAATACCAAATACATATATCAAAACATGTATGTGCATAATCAAATACCAACTCGCATCTCATTAGTATTTATAACCCAGATTAATTTCCAATTAATACGCATTTAATTAATTAATCCCAAAAATAAATATAGCCAAAAGTACGGGGTATTACAATGAATTAAAAATTATTTGAATGTTGTTGGACTATTTGTTGTTTGTTAAGCAGGGTGAATAGTTTATAAACAAAGGAGATTATGGCCAATTGTTATAAATTACTCTTTTTTTGCCGTTTTGTAATTACGTACTTCGAAAATTTTCACCCTTTTGTAATTACATGCTTTCGAAATTTTTGCCCTGCCTTCAGGCACGGGCATTCCGCTAGTATATATATATGGAACAATGGTGTTATGAATAGTGAAATGATTTAACGGGTGTGATTTGTTCTCCTGATGCGATCTAATGGTCTTACATTGTGCCATGTCAAATGAAGCGGATTATGACATGGAAAATGAGACAATGCTCTCTTGATCCCCAAACCCACCCCCAACTATCTCATTCCCTTCCCTCACTCATTTATGCTCTCTCCCCCTTTCAACAAAACCACCCTAAACACTAACCCTCCCCACCTCCTCCCTCCACCTCCGCCCTACTCCTCCACCGCCGACCTACGCCTCCACTGCCGCACACACTCACACACGCGAACCCTAACCCTTACCCTAACCCTAAACCTAATCCTAACACAAACCTAAAACGACAATCTCCCTCTTTTCTTCATTTTGTCTCTCTCTCTTCTCTGCCCCCTCATTTCGGACCTCCCCCCTCACGCCCACACCTCACACCTCACACCTCACATGTCACACCTCACGCTACCTCCCTCCGGTAACCCTTAGGTAACCACTTACACTGCCTCCCTATTTATTTGTGTGTTTATGATTTTAATGTGATAGGGTTTCAATTAGGTTTCGATTTGAGCTTACATTACACACATTTGAACTGTGGGTTCGATTTGGCTGGGAATCATGGTTTTTGACATCTTTTTTTATGTTTTCTGCAGGTCTAACTATATCCTTTTCTGTAGGTCTAACTATATCCACATCAGGTAAACCTTCTCTCTCTCTCTCTCTTGCATTGAGATTTTGTTTTTTTTTTGTTCAAATTAAAGTTTTATAAACCCTAATCTTTAGTTTGGTTCTTTGATTTGGGTTTGCAAATTTGATGATGTGGTGAAGAGGATTAAATATTTTTTCCCTGATCTGATGTTGGTATATTTTTCTCTGTTAGTTTATTATGGTACTATATGTAGTGTAAACTGAATTTATATTTTTAGATTTTGGCTAAAAATAATTTTGATTATTTTTGTTTCATTATTGTTTTAGTAGTTGTTATTCTGTGAGTACTCCGAATTATTTTTGTATCATTATGTGTATTGTGAACAAATTTACACATTTATAAGTGACGTAGAAGAACTTTTCTACATTCATGTCTCTTTTTAATTTATAGCATTCATGTTGACTCTTCATGTTGCAGGTCTTTGACAAAATGGTCGAGGGATTCACATTCATACGGATTGAAAGGTACTAAAATATATTTTAAGTTAGTTTTGTGAACGCTTTGTAATTTATGTGACCCTATTTCTTAGTTATTTTGTTCTATATTAGAAACGATAGATATATCATCTTGATTTTTTTCAGGAAATTAAGTGGTTTAGAATTTGTAGTTTGTACTCTCATTTACTTCTTGACCTGATGGAATTTTGAATTTGTCTTCTTGATTTTGGATTGGCGAGGGTTGCATTCAATGTTCTTTGGTACTTTATCGCTAAGGTTCTTAGCTCTTAGTATCCCCACAAGTCACATTTGGTGGTAAAATGTTTGATTGGAATTGGCACAGTACAGGTTATTTACGAGTTTTAAGCTTTGGCTTATAAAGGAGATGTAAATAGGCCATTTTTCACATGTGTTTAGAATTCATAATTCCATTTTTTTTTATGTCATATTACTGTTAATATGATTGTTTGAGAGATTTTTTTTAATAATTTGTTGGTCATCCTGTCTGTTAAACAGTTCAACATTATTGTAGTTAGTTTCTATAACATTGGATCAATGATAACGACCTGAACGAGAAAGGTCTCAATATTTACATCTTCAATATTTTGTTAGGTGTTAGGTCTGCTCTTCTATTCTCTATTTTATAGGTCTTCTCTTCTATTTTCTTCAATAGTTTGTGTGTGTACATCCATACAATAGGTGTTCGAGGTGCTTAATCGACACTCTCCCGGAGGTGTTACACGAAATGATACTTTATGAAATTATTTATGTGCCTTCAGTTTAACTTCTCTCTTTTCTTGCTGGATTCATTTTGTGGTTTAATGTCCTTAGTTTATCGTGACTTGGTTGAATTGGTTTATTCTCGATTATCAAGTTCAAACATATAGACATAAGTCATCTTTAAGTGTTCCTTCATATTTATTCGTCTTTTTCATGTGATTTTTGCACTCGCTAGCTCTGGCTCCATAGTTTTCTTCATTCATAATTGGTTTTGCTTTGATTTTATCACAGGGAACAACTATGGATAAGTTACTCGCACCTATATGTGGATTCGCTGATTCATGGATGATGAAAGCAAGTGAAATACCAACACGAAATTTAAAGAATTTGCAACACTTGAAAAAGTAAGCTTTATAAAGAAATTCATCCTATTGCCCCCACATCATACATGATACTAATACTGGATTTGTTTTGTTTATTTTTGCTCAAACAAAGGATTTGTGATGATGGGTTCAAATTTGAGTTCATTTTTTGGTTTCGAACATGTATTTTGGAATTTTGTTCTTTTGTGAACATGGGTTGCTGGATTTATGTTCTAATTTCACTTTTTAGATATTGTTGTTGAACACAGTTAGCTGTTCTTTTGCGAACACGTTTCAAACACTTTTTAGCTATTGTTCTCAGAGTTTCACATTCTTAAATCTGGGACTTTCAAACTATTCATTTTTCTGACCTTATTTTTCAATTTTTTAACTAAGTTGAGATTTGATTTTTATTATACTATATTAAAACTTAATGAGTGTCTTTTTCCCCCTTACTTGCAGGTTATTATTTGTCTATCTCCATGAGGACAAAGCCAAAAATTGAATGTAGTTATCAATTTTTGACAGACAAAATTGCATACTCCTTCATTTTCTCCTTCTGATTTGTCATTGTCGACGGTAAAACACCATGTCGTCTCCGAGAACTGCCGACAGTACATGTATTACTCTCTTTACCTCACTTTTTCAGCTCCTTTTTTGAATCGCACACTCAAAGACTCTTTTTTGGGGTTTTTTTCAGATCTGAGTTATGGATTAGATATATAATATGGATTAGATATATAATATGAGAGGTTTTTTTTCAAATCTGAGTTATGGATCAGATCTGAGTTTCAGATCGCACACACGAAACAAACATTTTTTCTCTTCTCTTCTTTTTTCTTTTTGATGTTTTTTTCCTTTTGTTTTTTGGCACATCTATTATTGTACCCAGTGTTAAACAAAAGTGTGTTACATGTAACTATCTATATGTATGTTTTATTGCATTTCTGTAAAATCGGAACTATTCTTAGTGCCCGTACTTTTAAATCCAGTAATGAGGGTTATTATGATAAGTATCATCAGAGTGTGTTAATTTATAGAGTAAATTTTGCACCCACTTCTTTTAATTGTGATAATTTTACATTTTTTAATATTTCAGGTTATTGGAGTTATAATACTCTCGAAATTTTAGGTAATTTTTGAATTTTTCTTTCCGATCAATTCAGGATTTCTGAATTTTGCTTTCCGATCAATTGTTCTAGCCGGGGACTTCAACGACCACTTATAAGCGATGGAAGAAACATTTCTCGCCCCAATCAAGAAGCAAGAGATTCTTTAAGCTACTTGAAAACATCAATGAATGTGACTTGGTGGTCATTGCGTCCTATGGGACTAGAATTACTTGATGGACCTTGCGTGCTCAGTGTTTAAAAGTTCAACTCAGTTATGCAGTTTTGGCATATGATGTTGTTAACGTTGTTGCTACAGCTGCAACAACACAGCAACCGTTGCTGCACCAACAACGAAATGACTTAGGTTGGGGATTCAAACTTATTTATATAATATTATTTTCCCAAGGATGATTTTACAAAACATGGCACATATTGATTGTTGGGGACTAATGGTCCAAAATTGATTTAATCTTTATATGTTATGCAGAGTCTATTTATAGTTCCAGGGAGCCAAAATCAACCTTAAGATGCAATACCTGCTGGTGAATATGATATTGAACCAGGGCAACATGCTATAATGACAAGGTATCATGAATTTTGGGCAAATAGATTTTCTTACTGATTTTATTTTTCTTCTAAATTTGTATGCAAATTTCAGAGGAGTTAAATTTTTTTTATTGAATAAATTGTTCTACTATTTTAATTTTGTGTTCTTATATCTTATAGTGGTTTCTCCTTTATGCTTATGTCTTATAGAGGTTTCTCCTTGATGTATGTCGAGATATTACCTTGATCATCTCGATGGCAGCCCCAACTGCTTCTTTGGCACTAGGTCTAAAGATCGAGGTGATCTTGAACAACGCTATAAACCAATATCTGGTACGTTAACTTTTTATGTGCTATACTAGCTTGAGTTATATCTTTTCAATGAACTTGGAACTTGGAAACCATTTTGATTTCTTAACTGAATTTTCTTTCTTAAATCATGTTAAGTAGGTAATTATCTCCGAATCATGATATCTTAAATCGTCTCTCTCTCCCTATCCGTGCACCCCCTTACTCTCTCCCTCTCTCACACCAGTTGTCGCCCCCTCCTCCACTCCTTTTGTATTTCATTTGAGCTTTGTTGTTTTTTGGTTTGAGATTTATATATTGTTGCTTATATATTGCTGCTTATATATTCACGGACGGTAAACTCAATTTTTCCATGTTTTATTGTCTTTTCTTTCATCCACATCGAGTAGGACTTTAACCAAAAGAAATAATCAAAGTTAGCTATCGTTTGGTTTCTTCTAATTTTCCAGTGGGTAATTTGTATGTTCTTAACATGGGTGCAAGGTGAAGTGTTTGATGAAATAGTCGACAGAAAGGTGGAGTACGTATTTTTCAATTTTTTTGACATTTTATTAAATCAAACCGCAAATCTTATGAATTGTTTGATTATCAATCAATGACATAGTTATTATCCAATGCCATAGTTTTTGACACATTAGTAGGTTGTTTTATGCTCTATTTATGCTGACATAAACTAAAGATCTAAATACTTCTAATTTTATTTATTTTTATTTAGAGCATCTTTTTATTAAGGTATTGGCCTACCTTTGTTTTTCATCTCATTATTTTTCTGTTTAATTTTTGTTGAGGATTATAACTAACATTGTTTTTTTTCTATTTATTTGGCATATTTTCCATATTTAGTAGTACACTACAAATCGTATCCCTTTTTTCCATTGCGAATGAACGTATAAACTTCATCAACCCAATTATGTATTTTATTGTATTGTATTCTTGATGAATAGCTGATGTTGCAATATGAATTGTTTTTTTTTTCATTTTCACGTGATGAAACATTTCACTTTCACCTATTTCACTCTGAATGACATTGGGCCTTAGTTTCTTTCCCCTGATGATAAAAACTCGAAATCAGTTTTATTTGTTTCCTTAGTTTCTGAAACACGCATGGTTTGCCAATGACATGATTCTTTCAACTACTTTCACATATATCCATATTTTTTTTGTTTTTATGCTTCATGTAGATGAAAGACACCTCCGGCTTCAGCTTACCGCCACGCAGCGCTTCAGCTCACTGCCACGTACCCCTCGCCTCAGCCCTTGCGAGGGTGCAGCGCTTTAGCTCACTGCTGCACTGCTAATACTGCTACTGTGTGTAGTTGCACTTCTTGCACGACACTATTTAATAAATATGTAAGCATTCTGCACTGCTTACAGTTCTACGATACACATTGTTTTTGGACAAGTTTTTGGGCAGCTAACTGACCAGGTTTTCAGACAGGTTTTTGGGCACTTCTACGATACACATTCAACTTTATTTATTTAATATCCTTTTCGTCCAAGATCCATTCTTTTTTGGATAAGTTGCAATTTTTTTAATTACCATGGTAACAATTTAGATGTACATATATGAAAGTGTCATTTGACAGTTTTTTGGTTACGTTCCAATTGGAATGAAATTGTCATTTAATGTATGTAAAGTACTCGGGTGGTTTATAAAATGGACTTTTGGCAATCCATTTTGTTATGTAGTATTGTACATATTAGGGATCTATTTATGAGTATTGTCCATATTAGTATTGTCCATATACGGGACGGATTATTGGTATTATTGTTATTGGTGTATTTTTTATTTCTTAAACAAGGTGAATAGTCCTATAAACAAAGGAAGTTTTGCCCAAAATATTTAAATTGTTTAAAATGATTTGTAATGTAAAATACCTTTTGACTAAAATTATACATGACTTAATACATAGGGATTTTTTTTCGTGCCATGGAGTACGGATCAACGAATGCAATTTTCATGTGTGGATTATATTATTTTATTTCATTTATTTTACAATTGATTTAATTATGTTGATCAAGATTTATTATTGTAATTTTTTTATTTTGATACTTCAAGTTTTACATCGTGGACTATTATCGGGATGAAACTATCTAAATTTTATAAATTGTTTACATTTATGATATATAAAATATTTATTAATTACATTATACACGATGCAATAAGTGTTGTACGCATGCTAGTTGGAGTCATGACGCGCACAACTTTGGTAATTATGACCAATTTTTTTAAAATTACACTTTGTTTTATTGGGGAACGAAATTTTTTTCGTTTTGCAATTACGTACTCTAAGATTTTTTGCCGTTTTACGATTACGTATTTTGAAAAAATTTCGCCGTGCCTTCAGGCACGGGCATATACTAGTATATATATATAATAGCTTTATCAATTGATGGTTAATATGTTGTTACATTTCGTTTTGAAATATGTTGAGGTGCTCTACCATTAATTTGTCTCTTCATTTTCCTTTGTAACATATTTTGGATTGTTATTTTGTAAAAAAAGAAAACAATTATTCTTTGGGTTAGCTTTGATTTAACTAGCCTATTATTTGACATACATTTAGGAAAACAAATATATTATATATTTGTACTAACACTCAATCAAGAGGTTAATGTCGAAGGTAATATACTTTTATAACTTAATTTTACCTATCAAATATATGAATTTAAGTACTTCAATGATTGGAATTGGTTTGGGTTGTATAGTGTTTGGGTGTAGTGATAGTTTTCGAGGGTTATTATAATTTATACGGTATTTTCAAATGGTGTTAATGTATTTTGTTGTATAATAATGCAATATGTTTAACATTTACATATCTTTTATGGCTTATATCTCACTCGTGGTGGTTTACATACTTGGGTCAGAATGGAAAAATCTTGGATGAGTAAAGACAGATTATCAAAAGAATATATAGAAGGGGTTGATAATTTTATTAGGGTTGCTCGAAATGCGTCCTGATTAGGCGTGAATAGTGTCGCATCAAAACACTAATCGTTGAATTCATTTCACCGCGTTAATACAAAAACTTTAATTACGACTGCACTTGCGATACAAGTATAGCGGTAAGTTGGGTATCGAGAATCCACAGGGAATGTCGTATAGATTTTAATTGATTTATTATTTCGAAAATAAAAATGTAAAAGGTGATGGGTGGTTTTAAATAAAAGGTAAAAATAAGAAGTTAAGTCTAAACAATAATTAATAAAACGAGGGTCGGGATCATGTACTGATATGGGCTAAACACACAAAAATATAATTTCGATTCGAAAACATTTAACCGAGCATTTTTAGTTAAACATAAACATCACACATGAAAGGATTTTATCCAACGATGAGACATTAAATATTTAATAAAAAAATGGTCACACGCCACTTAAAATCGGATTATCACTTTAAATACTAATGTTGCGTGACAATAAAAGTTAAATGCATAATAATCCCATTTTAATTCGCGAGGTTTCAATTAAATACCATTTTACACGAAACCTAATTTTCGGAGCTCGACGCCCATCAATTGCAGACACACGACCCAAATCGTATTTAACTACTCACACAACGTGATTAAACTAATTAAACAACTAATTAATAATTAAAACAATATATAAAAAACTACAATTAATTTATCTAGGCAATAAAATAAATACAAAGCATGGAATAAGAGGAGAATAGTCCACTTACATTAATGGGTGTCAAACCACATCACAAATGGAGGAGAGAGGAGATCTCTACAAAAATCCCCAATATTTTATAAGCCTAAAACTAACCTAAACTAAAGAGAAGAGAAAAAATGAGATAAAACTAGACTACTACAAAAATACACTAAGTGCCACTTATATACTAAGTTGAAAAAGGGAAAGAAAAGAAAAGGAAAAAGAAATAGAAAAAAGGGGTTAAGTCGCAATTAATCAAAGAAAGATAAAGGAAAAGAAAATTAAAAAGAAAAAGAAAATGAGGGCGACAGAAAAAATCTCGGCCAAAATAGTAGAACACAAGTCGACCGCGGCGGCTGGGCCGGTCGACCGCGCGAAGGGGAGGAGCAAACTGGAATGGACTCAAGGCAATTTACCAAACCTCGGCCGATCACGATTTGGCCACCGGTCGAACGGTCGCGACATCTCAAGCCCCACCACCATCACAACAATCAATTCCCAAGCTAAGTCCCCATTTTTGCTGCATAAAAAACGAAGTCTCCATTGTAAACCCGAGACCTGTAAGCGAGATTTGACCCGCTGCAATAGAAGCCAACAGAAATCCCATGCCTCCAAAATTAATTTAAACGCGATGCTGCCCTGTAAGAGCTGAGACCCACATGTACGTTGACATGTACCCGCTACAATCGGCTATACATTAAGTCCCAACTGCGAAAGTGAACACCACCATGAATGATGTTGGCCATGTGAGGACAACCGAGACCTAAAACCATGTCAAAAACCAAAACCCACCACCTCCAACAAACATGGACAAAGCCATGGAAATACCAAAATGGGTATTCCAAAAACCTGAGCCAAACGACCCACAACTACTTACATACGCAACCCAAGCTTCAATTTCAGATGAAAGGCACCAAAATAGGACGAACCCAAAACCCGAGCACAAACCCGAGCTTGGCAAAAATCACCCATGGAGCCTCGTGCAAATTGAAAGAGAAAAAGACATGGATGTCATTAAATAGAAAGTTAATGAATAAATAAAATAATAATATAATTAACTTATAATCCTTTTTCAATTAAAGGTCCGTGTTTTCTTCATTCGGACTCCGATTCGCGCACCGTTTATGGACATGCAAAGCTTAACCCGAGGGCTACAACTTCCGTGAATACTTCGGGCAAAAACCCCAAAGTGTGAAATTACGAAATTCCCCTGAACGTACGAATTGCGACGAAACTTTACCGGAATGCGCCCAAACTTCATACTAAGTACTTTAATTCCTATAAAAGCTCAATTATACCTCAAATAAGATGTTAACATATAAAATGGAGGTTGTCTGATTAACGAGCATAATTATAGGCATTAAAGTACCCGAGGGGGCTAAAATGCATAAGTTCTTCGGGTAATTAAATGCAATATTCGATACGAATCACACCCCCTAGCTTACACATTGCTAGTCCCTAGTAATGAAATTTAGAGCAAGAAGAACTATAAGAAAATCACAACATGTATATATGCATCGAAATATAAATGCAAATTTCGTAGGGAACACGATTGCATTTAGCATATGCAATAAAAAGTTAAACCCCTAGATTACCCTAGTGGATGAGTGTCGTCTCATGAGGGTTTTCAGGGATGAAACCCACAAACATCATATGGTTTCCTCAAAATTTGCCCAAACCAACATGTGACAAGCTCAAAAACAACGAAAAAGATTTCATACGCATTATTACCAAAGTGAACTAATTCACACAAAAGTATGTATTATTAACATTATAGAATGAACTTCATTAAATTGAAACCTTAAAAAGTGGGAGGGGAACTAGCAGATGCAAAGTGTGATTTGGCAAAAACTTAAATAAATCGGATACTAAACATTAAAGCGAGCATATATTCAATCCTCACGCCTCAAGTGAATTCACTCGAAACAGGGAGTTAACACACGGAACATGCAGGCATAAAGAGTAAATGGAAATGGAAACTAGGTCGCACACATGTCATAAATGAAGAACGCTATATATAAAATGAAAAAATATAATGTCAATGAAAGATACCGTACATTAAAAGAGACAAAATGCATTTTCACAGATTATCAAAACTATTTTAACTTTTAAATTAAATGCACCCTAAGATCACATAGGACTTGATAGGGTTATAATGTAGGTTTGGGTTGGGTATGAAACAAATGATATGTATGTACGGATTCAAAGTGGTCGAAATGAAAACTTAGAATAATGGGAAGAATGCGGGAAATATCAAAAATTGGACAGACAACCTCCATAAAAGGCATTAGATATACAAATGGGGAGAGTAATCAAAGCTTATTGAACACTATACACAACATATACAAATTTCTCTTTCTTTTCTTTTCTTCTTTTTCTCACTTTTTCTTTTGTTTTCTTTTATTTTCTAATTTTTCTTTTTCACTACACTTTCTTTTCTTTACTTGTCACACTCTCACATGCCTAAATTGCAACCGCAATGCAACATCATTCAATCCTAAGCAACATTCCAAACAAAGGCATGGGATGTAATATGTATGGTTTAAAACTCCAATTAGGAGTTGGTTATGGGATTTTGGGTAATGAAACAAAAGGCTAATATTTAGGCTCAAAGGGGCTGACAAGGGAAAATATATAAGGTAAGGTCAAGGATAATATAGGTGATATGACAAGGATTGCCTATGATCCTTTCATAAAGTTTACGCAATTCTCAGGTCAAAATAATATATCAAAATCATGCTCAAGTAACACATTTCATATATGAACTCAATTAATGAACGATCAAATGAAAGAATAGAGCGATTACCAGTGACTGTAATGTTTTCAAAGAGGAAAGAATAGTGTATAACACTCACAAACAACGAAAGGTACAAAACTTACTCAGTGTAAGTATATACAATGCAACAAAATATTATCGAGTAATAAACATTTTAAACCAAATCAACAGAACAAGAAAGCGCATGTGCTCATTGGATTAAAGTTTAATTCATGAAGTTATTCATAATATCACTAATTGAGAACTAACGTATAATAACTTCTAAAATCGAGAACATGAATCATTGGGTTGTCTATAGGATTGTGTAATTATTAAAATTTATCATCGGAAACAAAGGAAAAATGCCCAACAAAGGAGAAAAAAGAAAGAAAATCTTTTTGAAATTTTTAATTTTTATAAGAAAAACATGCTTGCAAATAACATGTAATCAAATCAAATAAACTACCAGTGAATGGATAGAATATCCCACACCCCCTAACTTAAAACCTGACATTGTCCTCAATGTGAATTAAGAACCAAGTTAAAGAGAGAGAAAAGAGCGACCCACAATGGAGCGATCTCCGGAAATTATGAGTCCAAAGATTATACAAAACATGTTAGTACCAAAGAATAATAAATAGAATAAATAAAACTTTTACTAATTACACTAGACTATAAGTAAAAAGAGAAATAAACTAACTATGTACAACCTACCATTTAGACTCCTAACTAACTATACACTAGAAGTTAAAATTTTTTAGGCTCCGCCCAAAATACAATTTGACTTTGGAGGATCAATGGTGGACCCTCCCTTTCATGCATGCCTCCTAGAATATAGGAATTTCGTTTGAACAACGGAAGGCATGCGGGTGGTGAAAAAGGTGAACCATCGCCAAGGATAAATTTTGGGCGGATGATGGGTGATTTGGATAATAAGGGGGAGAGGTACACATGGGTTCCAAAAAAACTGAATTTCCTCCCAAATATTTTTCAATTGGAATAGGAGGTGGCGCACAAGAGGGCTTCATGGAAGGCGGATCGAGCGAGTACTCCTCGTCGGTGAAAAGGTTTGAAACTATAAAGTTTGGAACCGATTCATCGGGTACTAGCGTCGGTCTGACAGTAAAGAATAAAGATGGGGAAGAAAGAAATTCAATCTCAAGAGATGAGTTATCATCACTCAAAGATTGAGTTTCGAAAGACATAGGATCATTTTCAATGAAACTTTCTTCTTTGAGAATCAAGGAAGAAACCATTTCACTGCAAATGGATACTATGTCCATTTATTCTTCATTTTCATTCACTATTGTACCATGGTCCAAATGAGAAATGGTTTATTCCAAAGTAGGCAAAAACTGCTCATTTGGTTCAAAACATTCCTCATTTTCAAAAGTCTCGGAAGAAAAATTATCGTCAGATTCAAATAATAAATCCAACTTATGTTCCCAACAATGATTTTCTTCCCGATAAAAGTTCTCAATGTTCTCATTTTCATCCATGCGCAAGCCCTCACCGAAAGTCAAAGGGCGAGGAGAAGATTCTTGCAAATGAGAACTTTGAAAACTATCATCGGAACGACTATCAAAATCATTAACATAAGAATTTTGAAAGCTATTGCAATCTGTTTCAAAATTCTTATCATAAGGATCTTGCTACCCAAAATTGAAATGATCATTCCCAAAATTTATGTAATCCATACTTTGACTTTCGTAATACTCACCTAATGTCATTTTAGATGCTGTAATTTTTTGGACTTGTAAGTATAAACCAAAAGTTATAGGTTTACGGGAATTTTGAGAATTATCATTAAGATTACCAGAATTATTGGAATAAGACATGCTTACTCCAAAAAAGGATCGAGATGGATATTTACACAAAGATGATGTGCGGCCGAAAAAATTCAAGCGTTTCTTAGCGCTCAAATGTGCAAATCCGGCAAAAAAGGTTAAAACAAAAAATACAAATACAAAAAAAAAATACTATAAAATAATAAGACAATTACAATCTATAACAAAACAATCCCCGGCAACGGTGCCATTTTGATTAGGCGTGAAAAGTAGCGTCGCGTCAAGACGCTAATCGTTGAATTCGTTTCACCTCGTTTATACAAAACCTAAATTACGACTGCACTTGTGATACAAGTATAGCGGTAAGTTAGGTATCGAGATCCACGGGAAATGTCGTATAGTTTTTAATTGATTTATTATTTCGAAAATAAAAATGTAAAAGGTGATGGGTGGTTTTAAATAAAAGGAAAAAATAAGAATTTAATTCTAAACAATAATTAATAAAACGAGGGTTGGGATCACGTACTCGCTATGGGCTAACCACACAAAAATAGAATTTCGGTTCGAAAATACTTAACCGAGCATTTTTAGTTAAACATAAACATCACACATGAAGGGATTTTATCCAATGATGCGAGATTAAATATTTAATAAGAAATGGTCACACACGACTTAAAAGTTGAATTATCACTTTAAATCCTAACGTTGCGTGATAATGAAAGTTAAACGCATAATAATCCCATTTTAATTCGTGAGGTTTCAATTAAATACCATTTTACATGAAACCTAATTTTCGGAGCTCGACGCCCATCAATGGTGGACACACGACCCCAACCGTATTTAACTACTCACACAACATGATTAAACTAATTAAACAACTAGTTAATAATTAGAACAATAAATAAACAACTACAATTAATTTATCTAGGAAATAAATTAAATACAAAGCATGGAATGAGAGGGAAGAAGAGGAAAATAGTCCACTTACATGAATGGGTGTCAAACCACAACACAAATGGAGGAGAGGGGAGATCTCCACAAAAATCCCCAGTATTTTCTAAGCCTAAAACTAACCTAAACTAAAGAGAAGAGAAAAAAATGAGATAAAACTAAAATCCTACAAAAATACACTAAGTTCCACTTATATACTAAGTTGAAAAAAGGAAAGAAAAGAAAAGGAAAAAGAAATAGAAAAAAGGGGATAAGTCTCAATTAATCAAAGAAAGAAAAAGGAAAAGAAAATAAAAAAAGAAAATGAGGGCTACAGAAAAAATCTCGACGAAAATACATAACACCGGTCGACCGCGATGGTTGGGCTGGTCGACCACGCGTAAAGGGAGGAGCAGAGTGGAATGGACTCAAGGCAATTTACTAAACCACAGTCTATCGCAATTTGGCCGCCGATCGAACGCTCGCGACAGCTCAAGCCCCACCACTATCGCAGCAATCAATTCCCAAGCTAACTCCCCATTTTTTATGCATAAAAAATGTAGCCTCAATTGTAAACCCGAGACCTGCAAGTGAGATTTGAACCTCTGCAATAACAGCCAACACAAAGCCCATGCCTCCAAAATCAATTTAGATGCGCTGCTGCCCTGTAAGAGCTGAGACCCACATGTGCGTTGCATGGACCTGCTACAATCGACTATACATAAGGCCCCAACTGTGAAAGTGAACACCGCCATGAACGATGTTGTCCATGTGAGAACAAACGAGACCCAAAACCATGTAAAAAAAAACCACCACCTCCACCAAACATGGCCAAAGCCATGGAAATACCAATATGGTTATTCCAAATACCCGAGCCAAACGATCCACAACTAGTTAAGTGCGTAACCCAAGCTTCAATTGCAGACGAAAGGCACCAAAATAGGACGAACCCAAAACTCGAGCACAAACCCGAGCTTGGCAAAAGTCGCCCATGGAGTCTCTTGCAAATTGAAAGAGAAAAGGACATGGATGTCATTAAATAGAAAGTTAATGAATAAATAAAATAATAATATAATTAACTTATAATTCTCTTTCGAATAAAGGTCAGTGTTTTCTTCGTTTGGACTCTGATTCGTGCATCGTTCACGTCCACGCGAAGCTTGGCCCGAGGGCTACAACTTTTGTGAATACTTAGGGCAAAAATTCCGAAGTGTGTAATTATAAAAATACCCCTGAACATGCAAATCGTGATGAAACTTTACTGGAACGCACCGAAACTTCATACTAAGCACTTTAATACCTATAAAAGCTCAATTATACCTCAAATAACATGTTAGCATATAAAATGGAGGTTGTCTGATTAACAAGCATAATTATAGGCATTAAAGTACCCGAGGTGGATAAAATGCCTAAGTTTGAGGGTAATTAAATGCAATATTCGATACGAATCACCTCCTTGGATGAGAAATTCATATGATGGCCATGTGACCAATGTGAGAATAGAATAAAAATGGGTTTTAAAGAATTCAAAAAATATTTGTATAGTTCAGGTATCGATTTGAATTATACTGTATGGAAATGGCATGGAGATGATAATCATCATGAAACATTATTGGATATCATATGGGAAATCCTATCTATGACGGTCATAATATGGATACCATGGAGGTTGTTGAAGATTTGATTGACATGGCGGAGGCTAAAAAAGAAGACTTCACACGAAATGAAAAAAAAATCAGAAGTTGCTTGTAGATGCAGAAAAGCCATTATATGAAAGATGTAAAAAGTATACAATGTTATCCACTATCGTTAAGTTATTCAATCTTAAATCCAAGAGTGGATGTCCGATAAATGCTTTTCAAATATACTGTCAATCATTTTTGACATACTTTCGGAGGACAATGTATTGCCTTTGTCCAATAATGAGGCAAAATATTTCTTATCGGAATTTGGAATGGACTTTCAGAGGATACACGCATGCCCTAATATCTGTATACTCTATAGAAAAGAGTATGAAGAAGTTGTTGAATGCCCCACTTGTGGAACATCCATGTTCAAAGAGAAGAAGAATTTGAAAGAATGGTGATGAGGGGAAATAAGGTGTTCCTGAGAAAGTGTTATGGTACTTTTCACCCATTCCGAGATTCAAAAGGTGGTTTCAACCTACAGAGACTGCTAAGTCTCTAAAATGGCATGCAGATGAAAGAATTGTTGATGGTTTGTTGCATCACCCAATAGACTCCCCAGTGTGGAAATTAGTTTATGAAAAGTGGCCCGATTTTTCAACAGAACCAAGAAAAATTTGATTTTCACTATCGACCGATGGAATTAATCCTCATTGTTCCCTTAGTAGTAGGTACAGTTGTTGGTCGGTCATGTTGAACACATCCAACTTTGAACTAAAATTGTGTATGAAGAGAAATTTTACAATATTAACTATGTTGATATTCGGTCCAAAACAACCGGGGAATAATACAGGTTTTTATTCGACTCCGTTGATAGAAGATTTGGATACCTTATGGTATGAAGGAGTCAAAGCCTACGACGCCTTTTGACAAGAATCTTTTACTTTGCGTGAAATATTGTTGTGGATAATTAATGATTTTCCAGCATATGGATATTTATTTGGAAGTGTTGTTTGGGGCCATAATGCTTGTCCAATATGTAGTGAAAAGTGTATTCCACCAGATTACGGCATTATGGCAAGTACGTTTATATGGGTAATGGGAGATACCTTCCACAAAACCATCAATTTCGAAGCCAGAAAAAGGATTTTAACAGTGAACAAGAGTTTCGAGCCTCCCTTGAACCTTTAAGCGTTGAACAAATATTAATAAAAGTTGGGAGACTTCAGGTTTCATGGGGAAAGAAAGTAAAAAAGACGAGGATAGTTAATTTGAAGAAATCATCAAAGCGTAAGAGATTAAGGAGGGTAGCTAAATTTTATGAAAAAGGTAGTCCCATTAGCGACCGGGTTAAAAAACATTTGGAAGAAGAAATCGATATTTTTTTAACATCCTTATTGGAAAATTAGACTATTCGACATAACTTAGGTGTCATGCACGTTGAAAAGAATGTTTACGATAATATCATTAGAACCTTTCTTAATATTCTAGGAAACATGAATGACGGGGTGAAGTGTCAACTCAACCTTGAAAAAATTGACTTAAGAAGTGAGTTATCACCACAGGTTAATGAAAAACGAAATACCTACCGCCAGCATGTTATACGTTATCGAGAGAGGAAAGAAAAATGTCCTGCCAAACTTTGCATGATCTTAAGGTACCGAGGGGGTACTCTTCTAATTTTAGAATCCATGTCTCTATAAAATATTTGAAATTGTATGGCTTGAAGTCACATCATTGCCATATTCTAATGCAACAACTTCTTTCAATTGCAATTCGATTGGTGTTGCCAAAACTTGTGAGATATGCAATCATGAGAGTATGATTTTTCTTCAATGCCCTTTGTTCCAAAGTAGTGGACGTGAAAAAATTAAATGAAATTCAGAATGAGATTGTGATCACATTGTGTTTGTTGGAAAAATACTTTCCACCATCCTTGTTTCACATTATGATGCATTTAATGGTGCATCTTGTGAGGGAGGTCGAACTTTGCGGTCGTGTTTCCTTTCGATGGATGTACGGAATTGAAATTTTAGATGAATCTACTTTAATCTCATGTATTAATACAGGAAAATAAGTGTACCAGTTTTTTTAATGTGTTAGGTACATGAAAGTATAAAAGGTTTATGTGAGAAATAATCGCCCAGAAGGTTGTATTGCTCAATGTTACATAGAAAAATAAGCTATTGAGTTTTGTTTCGAATTCTTATCGGAATTATATTCAATTGGAATTCCGTCGAGTAAGGATGATGATAAACCAATAGGAGGTTTAGATGTCATTGAAGTTCATCGCATGTCCTTAGAGCAGGAACATCTTCATGTCTTACATAACACGAATGATGTTCAACCTTATATAGAGTATGACTTTTCTAACTTCCCATTAATATGAAGTCACTTCCTCACATACTTATCTCTTGATATATTAATAACTAATGATGCGTTACTCATTAATGCCTTGTTAGGGAGCATGAACAATACTTGAAAGAAACCCATCCTCCAAAAGGGAAAAATTAAACGTGGCTTGAAGATGAGCACAACCGCACCTTTATCCATTGGTTACGTAAAAGGGTATGATTGATTTAGGGACATGTTGACTTAACCACAAATTTTTATTATACATTACCCATTTTTTAGTTTTTCTTTAAACTGCGCAACTATTTTTTTATTTATTAATTGCAAAGTTTAAACACTTATAAAATTCTAGTGAAAAATAATGTCGAAGTCTAATACCAACTAGTGGAAAATTTTGTCAAAATGTAAAGTAAAACTAAATAGTTGGTTAAGTCTAATAATAAAAACTAGGGTGGGTATAAAAATGAAATATCCTATTACTTTAATATGTTAATTTGAATTTTTTTTTGTAAGTAACTAAAATTCTTATATTAATAGGTTGCGCTTGAAGAAGAACTCCTAAACAACAATATCTCATATGACTTAAAATGGATTGCTTGTGGACCTCATCGAGTCATCATTAAAGTTTAAGAATATGTCATTAATGGTATTCGTTACCTAACAAAGGATATTGTTGATACACAAGTAACCAAAAATAGTGGAGTAAGCCTAGTTGTTAAGACGCTGCAGATAGCTAGTGCAAAGGGAAACAATCCTATTTGTACTGATATGATTTTCTATGGTGTTATGAGGGAGATATGGACACTTGACTATTTTTCAATTCAGATTCCTTTATTCAAGTGTGATTGGGTTGACAACAAAAACGGAATTAACATAGACGAGCTTAGCTTCACATACGTCGATCTTTACAGAGTTGGCCATAAATCTGATTCTTTCATCTTAGCCTCTCAAGTGAAACAAGTTTTCTATGTTCCTGGTCAAATGAATCCAAAATATTCAATTGTATTGTCAACTCCTCAAATGGATTACTATTATAAATATGGTGAAGATTATCCATGTTGGATGTCTTGGGGATGATATTTTCACTAAAGTTTTGCAAACTATTGAATCTTTTAATGTGGTTGAGAAATCTTCTGAAACTTATACGCGTGAAGATTGTGAGGGAACATAGGTAGAAAATACACCAACATAATTTTGTTAGATGATGTTATGATGCTTAATGTTTGAATTGTTCTTTATTATTATTTATAGTTGCTTAAAATGTAAGCTTGTTTGGTGACGTTGTCCAACTTCTTTGTTCTTTGTGTGGAACCTACAACAGTTGATTATTGCTAATTGAATGTATGGAATATGGTCTGTGTGACATTTTTTCTAGACTATGGCTTATTATTTGTGACTTAATATTTCGATAATTGTGCTCTTGTACATTTTAATTAATGATAATACGCAAATATTGCGTATTTCATCCCTCGAACCTATGCATTTTAGCCCCCTCGGGTATCTTATTCCCAATATTAATGCTTGTTAACTAGACAACCATGGATTTCTATGATAACATGCTTTGCAGGGGTTAATTGAGATTTTATAGGTATTTGGATTCTAAGTGTGAAGTTTGGACGCAATTCGGCTAATTTTCGTATGCAATCGTACGTTCAATATAGTTTAGGGTTTGTATGGAGCTTTGCCCTACTCCACCACTTTCGGTGTTTTTCCCACTTTGATGTATGTAAGCTTTCTAATATAGTTGTCTTACTTTCTTTACTTGCTTTGTAGTTAATTTACATGCTTTCATAATTAGGTTTACATGCTTTCATTTATTGCTTTCTAGTGTAGTTTTATTGCGTTTGTTTACCGCTTTCATTTACCGCATTTTTATCATGCTTTCTAGCTAAGTTAGTCTAGGTTGTGTCGGATTGAACTCATTAAGGGTTGACATGTTGCTTTGCTTTGGTGATGGTGTTTACGGGTCTATTTCGGGTGCGTTGTCCTAGTTATTGGGCCTAGGAGATTTGACGGGGCATATCATGTATGCTCTGTGCTTACAACCTTGCGTGAGTAATTTCTGGGGTATTTGTTGACGCCAAAATCTTATTAGGCTTTTATGAGAATTTAGGGGTGTGACAATCCTTGATTTAATTAACTGTCAAAACAAGACGCATTCGTAGTAACTCGTTGACCCATGTAACCATTTTATACTAATTAACTCGGGTGAGGGATATTCGACGCAAACTATAGTTTTTACCTTTTTTATTAGTCTAGCTTTATTTTAACTCCCCTAGATTAAATATTTCCCTTTCTGCATCTTTTCCTTTTTGTTCATATTTATCTGTTACGCTTTTATTTCTGAAGTACTAAACCAAATAATATTCTAGCAACTCGACTCTGTGGATTTTCAATACCCGACATCGCAAGTGCATATGTAATTTAGGTTTTTGTAGTGACCCGATGAACAGAAAACAACAATTGGCGCTTGACGCGCGCCTCTTTTCACCCTCGAACAAAATGGCACCGTTGTCGGGGATGAGTTTGTTTTAGAATTTATTGGATTTAGTATTTCGTAGTATTTTCTTTCTATTTGTATTATTTCCCTAACATTTTTGTAGGACTTCTACATTTGAGCGCCAAGAAATGCTTGAATTTCCCACGCACATCTACTTTGTGGAATTCGCCACTTCGAGCCATTTTTGGGGTCATCATGTCTTATTCTAATTCTTTTGGTAATCATTGTTATAATTCTCAAAATTCCCATAATCCTATGATTTTCGATCAATACTTAGAGTCCCAAAAAATTACAAATTCACAAATGACTTTGGGCGAGTATAACGAAAGTCAAAAGTTGGGTTATTGGAATTTTGATGATGATGATAATGATTTTGGGCATCTAATTCCTTATAATAGGAATTTTTAAACGAATTGCAATAGTTTTCAAAATTCTTATAATAATGAGTTTAAGTTTAAGTCCTATGGTAATTTTCAAAGTTCCCATTTTTAAGAATCCGCGCCTCGACCTATGACTTTCGGTGAGGGCTTGCTTATGCTTAAATATGAGAAATTTGAAAGTCGTTATTGGGAAGAAAATCATTGTTGGGAACATGAGTTGGATTTATTATTCGAATCGAACGACGATTTATCTTCCGATACTTTTGAAGTCGACGAATGTTTTGAACCAAATTAGAACTTTGTGCCTACTTTGGAACAAACCATTCTTGATTTTGCCCATTGCGTAATAGATATTGAAAGTGAGGATGAAATGGAAGTAATATCTATTTGCAATGAAATGATTTCTTCTTTGACCCCCAAAGAAGAACATTTCATTGAAAATGATCTTATTTCTTTCGAAACTCAATCTTCAAGTGATGATGATGCATCACTTGACTTTGAGTTTTTTTCTCGCCATTTTCACTCTCTGTTATCACACCATCACAAGTACCCGATGAATCGGTTTCAAACATTAATGTGTTAAACCTTTTCGCTGATGAGGAGTACTTTCTCGAGTCGCCTTCCACGATCGCATATTTGCCTTTGTGTGCGCCACCTCCCATTACTATTTCAAAATCCTTGGGAGGATATTTGGCTTTTCTCGTCCCCCACATGTTTTTGTCACCCGCTCAATCCAAATTCCCCATCGTCCCTCCAAAACTTTTAATTGACGATGGTTTCTTTCTTCCGCCTTACACATTCCTTCCTTTGTTCAAACGGAATTCATATTTTTAAGAAGACATAATTGAGAGTGAGGGTACACCGGTCACCCTCCAAAGTCAAATCATTTTCACGGTGTAACCTCAGCTATTTAGACTTTTAGTGTATAGTTAGTGTGAAGCCTAAATAGTAGGCTGTATATAGTTAGCTTTTTGTTATTTCTTTCTTTTTATTTTTTCTTTCCTTTTTAATTTATTCTAGTGTAATTAGTTAACTTTTTGTTATTTATTTTTGCTATGCTTGATACTAACTTGTTTTGTAGACTCTTTAGACTTGTTCTTATGGGGATCGCTCCAATTTTGGGTAATATCGCTCTTTTCCTCTCTTTAAGTTGGTTCTTAATTCACATTGAGGACAATGTCAGGTTTTAAGTTAAGGGGTGTGGGATATTCTATCCATTTCTTTATTTAGTCCATGTTTTTGCTCACATGTTAGTTACTTAGAATGCTTTTCTTAGAAAAATTCAAAAATTGCAAAATATTTTCTTTCTATTTTCTCCTTTGTTGGGCATTTTGCCTTTGTTTCCGATGATAAATTTTAATAAATGCCGGATCCAATTGACAACCCAATGATGCATGTTCTCGATTTTAGAAGTTATTAGACTTTAGTCCTAATCATTGATATTATAAATTACTTCATGAATTAACCTTTAATCCCATGAGGACATGCACTTTTCTTGCTTTATTGATTTGGTTTAAGATTTTTATAACTCGGTATTCTTTTGTTGCATTGTATATACTAAGCTTTGTACGTTTCGTCATTTGAGAGTGTATAGACTATTCTTCCTCTTTGAAAACGTTGAAGTCGTCGGTAATCTCTCTATTCTTTCATTTGATCATTCATTAATTGAGTTCTTTCTTGAAATGTATTACTTGAGCATGAGTTTCAAAGTTTGTTTTGACTCGAGAATTGCATAAACTTTAGGAAATGATCATAGGCCATATTTTTGTATCACCCATATGACCTTGACCTCACCTTTTATATGTTCCCTAGTCAACCCATTTGAGCCTAAATATAGCCTTTCATTTCATTACCCAAATTCCTATAACCAACTCCGAATTGGAGTTTTAAACCATACATACACCTTTCATACCTTTGTTTGGAATGTTGCTTGGGATTGAATGATTTTGTTGTGTTGCGGTTGCAATTTAGGCATATGAGAGTGAGAAACGTAAAGAAAAGAGATGTGAAAAAGAGAATAAAAAGAGAAAACAAAAAGAAAAAGAAAACATGAGTAAAATAAGAAAAGAAAAGATAGAGAAAGATGTAAATGTTATACATAGTTCAATAAGCTTCGATTTCTCTCCGAATGATATATCCAATGCTTATTTGGAATTTGTTTTCCATTTTTGAAATTTCCCGCATTCTTCACATTATTCCAAGTTTTCATTCTGAACACTATGAATCCGTACATACATTCCTTTCATTTCGTACCCTAACCTAGCCTACATTATAACCCTATTAAAGTCCTATGTGAACTTAAGTAGATGTAATTCAAAGGTTTAAATAGTTCTGATAATCTGTGAAAATGCATTCCACTTCCTTTAATGAGCGGTATCTTTTCGTTGAGATTACAATTTTTCATTTTGTGTTCTTCATTTGTGACATGTGTGCGGCCTAGTTTCCATTTACATTTACTCCTTATGCCTGCATGTCCCGTGTGTTACCTCCCTGTTTCAAGTGAATTCATTTGATGAGTGTAATGCCCGTGAGGATTGAATATATGCTTGCTTTAATGTTTATCCGGTTTATATAAGCTTTTTCCAAATCACACTTTGCATGTGCTCGCTCCCTTCCCACATTTTAAGGTTTCAATTCCATGAGGTGCATTCTATATTGTTAATGATTTGTACTTTTGTTTGAATTCGTTCATTGTGCTAATAATGCGTATGAAATATTGTTCGCTATTTTTGGGCTTGTCACAAGTTGGTTTGGGCATATTTTGAGGAAACCATATGATATTTGTGGGTATCATCCCTGAAAACCCTCACGAGACGACACTCGTCCACTAGGGTAACCTAGGGATTTAAAGGCTTATTGCATACGTTAAATGAAATCATTCGCCCGCGAAAGTGGCCTTATCTTTTTACTATTTTTTTTCCCATTGCATTCTTGCATCCTTCTTTTGGTTTTCTTGTAGTTCTTGTTGTATCCTATTTCATTTCTAGGGACTACTAATGTGTAAGTTAGGGGTGTGATAATACGCAAATATTGAGTATTTCATCCCTCGAACCTACATATTTTAGCCCCCTTGGGTATCTTATTCCCTATATTTATGCTCGTTAACCAGAAAAACTCAGATTTATATGTTAACATGCTTTGTATGGGTTAATTGAGCTTTTATAGGTATTTGGATGCTAAGTGTGAAGTTTGGACGCATTCTGGCTAATTTCTGTACGCAATTGCACGTTCAATGGCATTTTAGTCAATTCATAGTTTGGTCACCTGGCCCAACATCTCACGGAAGTTGTATCCCTCCTCGCAAGCTTCAAGTGGCCGTGAACGGTGCATGATTCCAAGTCCGAATAAAGAAGTTACGGTGATTTTAGCAGAAGAGATTTCCATTTGAACCAAAGTAGGGGGAGCTTGGTTGAGACCTGCTTGATCGATTGATAGACAACGAGGGTCGATCGATCGATCCTTCAGATATTTTCCATCGATCTTAGACAGTGGGCTAGAACCTGATCGATCGATCGATCGACCAAAGGGGTCGATCGATCGATCCCCTATTTTTCTCAACTTTTCTATTTACAAGTTTACCATTTTGGGGGTTTTGTATAAATACTCATTTCTCAGATTTGAGTGAAATATCTTACATTTTGCATTAGTTTTGGGTTTTTATGGAGCTTTTCTCGACTCCACCACTTTGGGTGGTTTGCCCATTTTGATGTAAGTAAGCTTTCTAATATTCTTGTCTTCCTTTCTTTACTTGCTTTGTAGTTAATTTGCATGCTTTCATAATTAGGTTTACATGATTTCATTTATTGCTTTCTAGTGTAGTTTTATTGTGTTTGTTTACCGCTTTCATTTACCGCGTTTTTATCTTGCTTCTAGGTTATGTCAGATTGAACTCATTTCGAGTTGACATGTTGCTTTGGTTTGGTGATGGTTTTTACGGGTCTATTTCGGGTGCATTATCCTTGTTATTGCGCCTAGGAAATTTGGCGGGGCATATCATGTATGCTCCGTGCTTACATCTTTGCATGCGTAATTTTCGGGGTATTTGTTGACGCCAAAATCTTATTAGGTTTTTATGAGAATTTAGGGGTGTGACAAACCTTGACTTAATTAACTGTCGAAACGAAACGCATTCGTAATAACTCATCCACCCATGTAACCATTTTATACTAATTAACTCGGGTGAGGGATATTCGACGCAACCTATAGTTTTTACCATTTTTATTAGTCTAGCTTTATTTTCCCTCGCCTAGATTAAATATTTCCCTTGCTGCATCTTTTCCTTTTTGTTCATATTTATCTTTTACGCTTTTATTTCTGAAGTACTAAAACAAATAATATTCTAGAAACTCGTCCATATGGATTTTCGATACCCGACTTACTACTACACTTGTATCGCAAGTGCAGTCATAATTTAGATTTTTGTATTAAGGCGGTGAACAAAAAACAACGATCGACGCTTGACGCGCGCCGCTTTTCACCCTCGATCAATTAACATAGAATGAAATGATGAAATTTTAATTTGTGGTACATTGTATTGTTTGAGTTTTTACAACTTACTTGTACATTATGATCTTGTACATTGTATTTTTTGAGTATTTACGACTTTCTTATATTAATGAAATCTATATTGTCGCTCATTTTTTGTTTCAACAGTTCAATTGTATAAGCTTGAAATGGAATACATTGACCTTGAACCCATGGAGAAACCTGCACAGTATAGTAGTAAAGGCTGAGGTGCAACGAAGCTAAAGAGATTGAGTAAAATAAAGAGCAGTGAAGAACGGATAACAATTATATATAACAACATTGGCCAACCAATTAATACTGGAAAAAAGAATTATCAATTTGTGGCGTTTTGTTGGTGAAGTGCTTTGTAACGATAACTTATCCAAATTGGCCTAGAGTGCCAATCAAATTAAAGAATGATTTGTGGGATGCAATACAAGTATATATATATATATATATATATATATATATATATATATATATATATATATATATATATATATATATATATATATATATACACTAGGGTATGCCCGTGCCTGAAGGCACGTTGATAATTTTAAAAAGCATAACATCGTGCCTGAAGGCACGAAGATAAATTTACCCCCAGCATTCGCACTTGTACTTGCGACACAAAGGCCACCACAAACACCGCAACCAACAACCCACACCTAAACAAAAAATCGAGGAATATTTGTGATTATCAATATGACTACTCAATTAACCGACACATCATTTAAGAAATTATAAATAAAGGTAGCCGACACGATAAAAAATGTCATTTGAGCAATCGCACTATTGTTACTTTTCTACATCACAAACCAATTTAAAAATTATATACATTATATCTATTTTTTTCATATCCACATCATATTGAAACAAACGTTTACATAAACCCAAAATAGATTGATCCCCAATGAAACCAACTCTTCAGTCAACTAAAATGAATAAAATTCCACAACACTTGTTTTAAACTAAAAACAAAGAATATAACATGAAACACAACTCAAAACTCGCACAAAATATCCCCATGTGGGGACTTCGACTTAGGGTTCTACCCCCTCCTCTCTACGGGTCTCTACCTTGCTGGAATTTATTTTGACCGAATCGAGGAAAAAATGTTGGTCTAGTCCGCTAACCGTAATGATCCAGTAGATACAGGATCAAGAATCAGACTAACATTCAATGGCCAGTTAGTGCTCACACATAACAACGGAGTAATCATTCCCGTCGTAGCCAAGTTTAGAAGCTACAACATTTTTGGCTGAGGCTGCTTTATCTGCAATTGCAAAAGTTATAGATAAGATAGCCCCAGTATAGATACTGCTCTGCATATCAGTGGTTGATGCTACCTTAGCATCATTTACCTCTTTGGGCATTTTATTCGATCCAGTGTTATCTTTTCCTCCATAGCCAAGCTTAGAAGCAACCACATTTTTGGTCGAAGATGCTTTATTGGCAATAACATCAATTTCTGCTATACATAATCTGCCTCACCAAAGCATAACCAATTAAAAAAAATAAGCAAATCAGTAAATAGTTTGTAAAAAATTGAGGGGACAAATATATTCTTCATGAAGGTTGGGTATAACAAAGATATCTTAAATAAAATAGAAATGTACATCTACGCATGTAATAACAAATCCAAGCATCTAAAATAGTCAACACAACCAATAAACTATTTTTGTCGATACAGAACGAACATTATAAGCTCAAAATGTTAAAAAGGATAAAATAAATTATATGAATGTATATATGGGAAGAAATAGAATGAGAGCATAAGTGATAGCAAGACAGAAAAGGCAATAATGATACAATCTAATATAATACTATGTTAGGTATTCTCGTGAGATTTCTTGAATTGGATCTCGTAAGATATCTTGACAGCTCAAAGACTCATTCATGCACTATCAGGAAACATCACAAAGCTCTATAATTTGCAGACTTTGACAATGAATGATCTGGAAGAGCTTCCTAAAAAGTTTTGGCACTTCATTAACTTGGTGCATACTTATATATAATAACGTGAATTCTAGCACTAACAGACCTCACTCTAATGCATATGCAAAATCTAGAACAAAAATTGGAAGGTTGGATTCTCGAAAAGTTCTGCTGCAGGTTTGACATCCAAGAAATCCTTCACTTGTAGCGAATTAGAAAGGTCATCAGTTACGACGAACTTTTTCTCAATGGGGTGTCTCATCTTGTAGCACATAAGAATTTTTAGTAATTTTTTTTACATTTTGACAACGGCGACTTCAAATCTCATACACCAGTGTAGCAAAATTTTCCACTGGTCTGGTTTTGAACTTCCTTGAGAGCTACAACTCTAGCGAAAGTCACGTCTCCGTTTGCTCCTGCCACTTCTTTTCACTTGTTCGTCCACTTGGTGAAGGTGAATCACGTTCTCCATTTCAATCTCCAAATTACTCCACAACATATCAATCTCCATTTCTGAAATGGTAGCAGCCAATGCCAAACTTAACCCCACACTTGAACTCCCCAGTATAACAACTCCCATCTGCACACCTCTTCTCCCCAACCCCCCAACTCTTCCCATTAACCCACTCCCCTGCACGCACCCAAAAGTATTATTTCAGAGATTTGTCCTTAGAAACTTGGAATTCGACAAAACATTAATAAACAAACAAATTTTAAAAAAAAAAAGCTTCTTTAGTTTTTAATTAAGGAACTTACTACTGTACCACTGCTTTTGCAGACACTTTGCCGTGTAGATTTTTGTAAATGACTCCTCAAATGCGTGCTCTTCAACTTTAGAGGATTTCCGTCCCTCAATATCTTCATCACATAAGAGATAATTTTGCATACCAAGAAAAGAAATCTAAACAATAAAGGGGGTTTGTTCTCAAATATCCTATAATCACATCCCTAAATCATTTTCGTACTCTAGATCATGATGTCAAATACATTTGGGAATATATGCAAAGGGCTTTTTCTATTAAAAATAAAAACTCACTTTGTTAGCTCCTCAAAAATGAACTTAGGTACCCTAAAAGATATGCAAAACAGATCACACGGGTTTGGCAACAGCCATATGTCCACTCCCAGATCAAACTCACTTCTGTTTGTCTGAATGAGTTTCAAGAAGAAAAAAAATTTAAAATTACTTCCTAAATATAACCATGCCTTTCATATTCCTTGCATTGATACACGGCTAAGCTCACACACTAATTGTCTAATATGTCGTTCATGTCACGCTGGGATTGTACCAACCACGGTAAATAATCTCCCTGTTTATTCAAATGAGGCCACCTAGGTAAAAAATATTTTTGTTAAATAAAAGAATACGTGAATACGATCCCAAATAAAATTAAAATCAAATATATATAATAGTTAGATCTGCCTGGATGTTGAAACCCAATATTAGTTAGATCTGCAAAATAGTAAAACGCAACTAATTAGAAAAGTACCCATATATGAAGCTCATAAAATTGAAAACAAAAATCGTTATTAAATCTGAAAACGATAGCTCAAACACATATAGGAAGCAGACACACCTGCAAAATGAAATATAAACATGATTACTATAGAACAGAAGTACTAATTCACATACTGTAGGGAACCTTCATGGATAAATTTGAATTCAATGCCCCGTGAAGAAGAATGTACAATTTCTGTTTTCACAATCCTTACTCAACACCAGAGACCGTCTCTTTCTACATACATGTTGGTCATATTCCCAAACTCGTGAAATAAAACTCTCTATTTTCATTGAGGCCTTCCAAGAACTCATGAAAATCCCCAAGCTCGTAAATGAAGAAAATGAATTACAAAAAAATAAATAAATACATCATAAAAAAAGTATTTGTAAAGATAGAATATAGTCACAACAGACACCGAGAGAGGGGTTCACTGTCTAAACAAATTGTTCGCATGAATCGCAGATTAAAATTTCTAAGCAATCTTATTTTGACAAAAAATGTTGTACGTCTACGGTCTAAATCCAGCACCACCTCCTTGCACCCAGTCAAACAACAACCGCTACCTCCCCCCAACCAATATTCGCATTCTACCCAATATTGAGATTCAAAAAAGTACTTGGGTTTAGGACATAAAAATCTCACTTTCTATAGATGGTTCATAAATTCAAAAAATAAAATGAAAACACTTAAGATGGAATTAAGACACACCTTCTGCACGACTGTGAAAATGTAAAACTTTCAACTTGACTTGATGGCGAGAGCTTCTTCGTAAACATGCAACATGTCACCATAGTATATACATATTCCTTAACATTGATGTCATCATGATCAGATCAGATATATGTTATCAGATAAGAAAATTTGTCTAACCTCTGATCAAATATGTGTGTGATAAGATCATATATGTGCTATCAGATCAGATCAAATAAAAACAGGTAATTGTTTGAAATATGTGTACCATAATGCATAACCTCTTTGAAATATGTGTACCATAATACATATATAATTAGTACAATGTGGGATTCGATCCTAACATCTTTTATGGTAACAATACTATAAATTGAACTTAAATAATGGCCATGGATAGCAAATCAACAAAACTCACTGCATTATTAAACTTTTAATAGTAAATCCAAGCACATAAAGAAGTAAACCTAATGATTAGCTGTCTAAAATAAATTAATAATAGGTATAAAAGGGCATGAGGGGAGGTTGGGGTGGGATGGGATGGGTTGAGACCACACCAGAAGTACTAATATCTACATATATGCATGGATGAAATTGTTGAAAAAGGAATCAGATACCTTTCTTGAAAGTGTAGTTTTTGGAAGATGTATTAGAAGCATCCTATTTAGATTGAGCCTAAGAGCCTATGGTGGATCCCCTAGTTATATCAGCCTCAACACACTTACTTGGTTTCTTAAGATGCAATGCAACTGCAGCAACCCGTTTGGCAAACACACTTGCTCTGTCAGGCCGTGGGCTTTCTTTTATTTCTTTTACAGGATAGGATTCTTTTTCTACCGACCCTGAATAAATTTAAAGCAAATTAGGACAAAAGAAGCCCAATATGTATCAACTCCACCAAAGGAAATAAATATTAATGAGAATGGTAATAAACTTATGCAGATATCAATAATTACATAAACCAATGAAGCAAGGAACGTGGGGAAATTATGTGTTATGAGGATTCCCCGCAGTGTGATTCCAGAAGAAAAATAAAAAATAAACTATATTTGATGAAAAAGTTCGTTGAGAGACGTACCACATCTGAAGGTGCTACAAGTGAGTGGATATGGCTTATCCGGACAATAACAACCAAATAAGGTCTAACTGGAACCACACTGCCCACCCGATGTTTCGCATCACTGGCATCTGGTTTCATTTGATGCCACTCCAACCCGAAACCGCTACGGAGAGCTGCTGTTAAATCATCCATTGAAGCCAAAATGCTACCTAGAGCATGACTCCACCTTTCATTAACAGGAACAATTACACGGTGGTTGCATGTGCCTAACTCGGTGTTAATTAAACTGATATGGAAGCTGTTGTGGCATTTGAACTGGAATCTCGGTGCAACCATAGTGCAGACTTACATCTTGATTGGTGGAAGCAAAGCTGAAGAGAGTGGGATCCAAGGTGGTGTTGTGGTCAAATCACGAATAGTGGTCGACTATACATTTATTTAATTATCAAAAATTCAAAGATTCTTAGGCATGTTTAGACACTACTCTGCTTTCTCACTAAAAACTCTATAACATTCATTATACCCAAAACATATAAAATGAATTAATTTACTTACAGACTTTTTACGGACTTGGCATCATCAGCGATCAACAACGATGTAAGTAAATAAGACATGCGGTGTGTAGATAAGTCCTGTACATAAATAAGACCTGTAGTTAAAACATAGTCAACTGAAATTCCAAATATAGTTAAAACTCCTTTATACATTTTTGAAGATGTAAAATTGAAGATGAACTCTTCACAAAACAATCATAAATCATGATTTTTAATACAAACTAAAGGGGGTCTTTCATAAATCATGTTACACAACATAAATATAGGAAATATATCAAGAAGCAATGAAGGGTGTAAGACCTTCTTGTTCAAAAAACTATCACAAGTGGATTGTTTTTTTGTAGAGAAATTGCCTTACATACCTCTTCTAAATTAAACCAACATGGTAAAAAAACTTTAGGTTGGCTTAATATTATATTAAGGAGAAATTGCCTTGTGGATAAATTGCCTTATGGACCTCTTCCATTCCAAGTCATGAACTACTAATCTTATATTGAGGATTAAGTTCCTTAGGCTGACTTAATTGATCTCTGTTGTAAATTTTCCTAAACACAAAACAAACAGGGGATAAAATTATTCAAATGATGATAAAAGATTATGAACCCTCACTTCTCATTTAAATAATATTATAAAGAGTAAATTAAAATATGTCACTATGAAACACCCCTGTTATCAAACAACTACAAATTACAATGAGATAAAAATAAGAAACCACCCTCCATGTCGTCGTGGCACTGCATAACCTTAGCCACTTCTATAGCATGGTTTCTAATAGGAGAAACTTCAATATGAGGTATAAATGCAGCATCTATCGACCATGTAAGCTAGAAATCATATTGTGAAATCATATTGTAACATAGAAACCATATCATAACATACAAATGCAGCATCTATCGGTATGGCAACATAGAAACCATATTGTGAAATCTTGGATGTTCACGGGCATCTGTTGGCTGTGTAAGCTCTTATAAACAAAAACATTTGACGAAATAATTTGAGAAAGAAAAATTTATGAAAATAGATTTCCATTAATATCTTCAGAGACTCAATCCAATACAAAAACATTATATACTTGTATGTGTCGTGCATTGTGTCATCTATGAATTGTGTTAATCATGTCGTGCATTATGTGTCATCTATGAATTGTGTTAATAACGTCGAGCATTGTGTGATGTCAGACCAAAACTTGACTTTCCACCCCTACTCATGACTACACATTGTAATAATCAAACTCGCATGTTTAAAAAAACTACTACAATGTCGGTAGTTAGAATCCAAAAAATGCATCCTCAAATAGGCACAACCATGCGAATGAGCGAAGGTTGAAGAAAGAATATGTAAATTCCTATGGTCCATTGAAGTTTTCACTTTAATAGAGATATTAATTACTGCAATACAGTGGATCCGAATCATGAAGATACTTAGGGTACCATATTTTGGTGAATCTCTATAGGTAGCTTAAAAGCTGGTCGAGCTCGCAACAATAAGGAGCAGAAGACGCCTATGCCTAAGAATATTTAACCACATAACTTTCCATCAAATGTCAAAGTGAGAGAATACACCCCTGTTGTGATGAAATATAGTTCAATAACAGTTATAATATCAGCTGTATAGTTATTGAATATTATTAAATATCAGTTATTGAATAATATTAACTATAGTTGAATAATATCAACTATACAATTGATATTAATTGATATTGGGGGTTATTGAATATCAGTTGTATAGTTTGAATAATATCAGTTATTGAATATCAACTATCAACTGTATAGTTATTAAATAATATCAATTCAAATTGAATATTATTGAATATCAGTTATAAACAACTTCAATTTGAACTATCAGTTGATATGAACTATCAGCTGATATTATTCAGTGCTAATATCAATTTGAACTATGTAATGAAACAAAAGAATAAACAACTGAACAGAGATGTATGAACTATTCAATAATGAAAGAACCAAGAATGGACCTCTTAGCCACACTTCAAATAACCAAAAATCGTAAATACTCCATCCCATAGATGTTAACTGTAAAACACCAACAAAAAGTAAGAAGAAATTCGATGACACATTATGAAAGTAAATAGAAGTAAAATCACAAAAAACCAAACGAAATGATACCAGTGTATAAACTAACCTTGTAAATAGCAGCTTCAAAATCTCCACATAAACTATTTGAAACCTAAAAGCATAAACTAAAATCGTAATCCCTAAAATCGTAAACCAAAAATCGATTAAACCTAAAATCTGCAAAATCAAACATAAAGACCAAAATAAATACATTGGGAACCAGATAGTGAGAGGTATAAAAAATGTTAAATCCCTAAAATTATATTTGAACCATCAAATTCAAAATCAATAAGCGTATATTGCAGCGGCGTGGCAGTGGCGAAATGTGGGAGGCAGCGACGTGTGAGCTGAAGGGGACTTGTGTTGTAGGGATGGTTTGTGAATCGGGAGAGATGAAAGAGAGTTTTGTGTGTTGGGTTTTTTTTGTGTGGTCATAAAGTATGAGAGAGAGTCTAAAGGTATCTTTACTAATATACCCTCATTTTTTGAATTTTGAAGAAAGGGTAAAACAATGTAGAGTGTGAGAAAAGAGGAGCAATCCAAAATTAAAGGGACAAAAGAGGAAATGCATGAAAAAATTCATCCAATGACATCATAGTTTCAACTTGTGACATATATAAGTTTTATACTTTATTATATAGATATATATTGTAGTTGTTATATATATAGTAAATAATGAAAATCCTTGATAGATAAAGAAAAGCGTAGGTCCTATATGAAACAGGAAACAAGTAAAATAATCGTGGGGCACTCTCAATATAATCCTTGATAGAGAATGAAAATTTCCCAAAATCTCATAACCACGTTCATAGATTTCCCCACCTTAATTATTTTGTCTATTTAGTTCCGTAACTTTACTAAATAACTTGTCCACCCATATGAGAGTTCTAGATATCTTGATTGTATCCCATATATTAGGTTTCAAGTGGGACCAAGGCTTGTTGAGTAGAACCTTGTAGAATCGAAACAAGAAAAGAAGAGGTACGTTGAACATAAATACTATTAATTATTGTGTTCGTGAAGTGATTTTCAAAGTCTAAAACGAATGGATTTATCCTGAAGGATTATCATCAGTTGCTGATTTACTGAAATACAATGACACTCTGTCCAATAGTTCAAAAACATCCAATAACTTAATTCAGTACAACTTTAATTTAGGAATGAGGAGTTAACTATAGTACAATCAGAATCAAAACATTTAATAACATAATTGTATTTGCACTAAACTAACTAACTAACTAACTATATATATATATATATATATATATATATATATATATATAGCTGTTATATATCCATTTTACAGCTATATATAATAACAGTTTAGTTGTTAACAAAACAGAATGAAGTTTAAAGCTTCTGAGTCCAAAAGTTGCAGAACGATTTATATATATTGTAAAATAATGTGCTGGAAATATGAATTTGAATGGAACACAAACCCATAACATTGTTTCTATTAATCCGAACTGCAAGAGGATGGCGGTGTCCTCTATGGGTTACAATTAGAGAGCATTCAAAAAAAACCTCACGACACTTTGGATTAGACCATTGAGAAACCAACGACAACTTCTCAAACATCCTCCACCAAAATACGAGAAATTCATTAGTCCAGATGCGTCAACTAAATTTGTTTATAGGAGGCTAACTAAAGGATTTGAGGTAAAATTGAAAAAATAGTTGAAGATTTATGTGGTACATTTTTCTTTTCTTTTCTAATTTGTTTCTTTGATTTATAAGATCCTTAGTCAGGTATGATGGGAACAACGATTCAAGGTCAAATACAATCATCGTATGAGCAACAAGGGTTACGATGGTCTTGCTGAAGATTTGGTATGTTTTAGTTTGAGTATTTTAATTAGAATTGTGATGGTTTGAACTTGAACACTAAATTATTTTTTAATAATATGATGTTTTGTTTTATTGTTGATACCAGAAAAAGAAGATGGGTTCGAAATATGAAGATAACAGAAGTTTCTTATGGTTAAAAGGCCGAAAAAAATATGGTGAATGTGGAGATGATTTATTAAAAGAGGTGGCAGAGAAAATGGTTAGTTTTTATAAATTAAGACACGAGTTCCTTTATTTGGTGTTTTTTAGTGTATGATTTATAATTTTGATAATATTTGGATCACATTCTAAAACATTGAATAAACTTCCTTGTAAGCTGAATTGAAAAGACAAGTTAAATATGTAGTTTAAGCACCGAAGGAAGCAATGATGTTCTCACTATGACATTAGGTACTCCCGAACACTCGGGTTGTGTTCGAGGGCTGGGATTCAGAGTTGTTAGCACAAGGTACTTCAATCTTCCAAAGAGTGGTTCCAAGAGACATATTAGTGAGTTAGAATATAAATTAAGAGAAGTAAAGAAAATATTAAAATATATGGAAGCTCAGTTGAAGTTAAGAAATGAGTCGATTGTAGCAACCCCAATAATTGCACCCCAAGGTGAGAAAGTTGTTTCATAAATTCATGAAAGTGAAAACATAAAGCATTCAAGTTCGAGTGGAAAAATTGAAACACAATCACTTTCTTGGAAGGTACAATGACACAAAGATAATTATACAAATGCATACCATTGAGGTTTAGTGATTTTTGTTGTAATTACAAATTATTTTTGTGTTTCTTTGGTATTGGTCAAAGACAGTGGTGTAACACATAGTGAAAAGTTACTACCTCATTCAATAGTCGTTGTCAAAAGTAAGAAACCTTCTTCAATAGTTGGTGATAAAAGTACGAAACAAGGGTCTTCTTCAAAGGTAATGGGATCACTTTTCTCAATGGTGCTAACTTTTTAGTTTTACTTGGTTGGGTTAGTATGATGCTGAATCTTATGTAGTTTTAATTGGTTGGTGCCAATGAATTGCAGAATTTCAATACATTGCTGAATTTTAATGTGATTATTTTTTGTCATTTAGGTTAGATAATGTAGGTTGTATATTGGCAATAAAAGTAACATCATTGCTGAGGGGATCGTATTCTATAGGAATGGACCGAATGAAAAAATTCATAATATAACGTTAGGAGAAAACAATGTTCGAGTTTCCATTTCTAAAGTTATTTCTTCTAGTGTCGTCCTCCCTATACCCATTCCAAGTGAAATGTATATTGTGAAAGATGCAATTGGGTCATATGTTGCATGGACCAAAGAGTTAGTGTTAGGATTAAAGGTAAACTATCAATTCTTATGTTTATCTATAAGTCCATGTTTGTTCTACGAATGACATTGGTTTCTAACATTTCACACGATTTAATGGAGAATGAAGTGGAAGTTGGGAAAAACTAGGCCATGAGAATGAAAATGATGTCTTCGGTGAAAGTAGATGTGATATAGCAAAAAAGACTGTTGATTAAGATTTAATAATCACCTTCACCCATAATTTTTTTTATAATGGGGACGAATCAAATAACGATTCCACTGGAGAAAGAGATGATTGGAGAAGATAAGGGTCAATGCTATGTTTTTAAGAACGATTTGTTGGACTCTGTTGCATTGAAGACTTTAGATGTTATGTGCATTGTTACATACATGAGATATAACTTAATTCAATCGTGTTATTGAAGATTCATGGTTGCATACACGAGGTATAACATAATTCGATCGTGTTATTTAAATGCGTAGTGACTAATTTAGTTACTTACTTTTTCAGGTTCTTATATGATAAGTTTCATTGCTCCCGAGAAGGGTTTCAATTCTTCAATCCCGTGTCTTTCAATGGTAAAAAAAATTAACTGGACTTACTGATAGAAGGTTTGAGAATGCAAAAAAAAGTCATATTTGTTTCATCCCTTATAATCTCGAAGATATGTAAGTAGTTGGATTAATTTTTTCAACATGAATAAACAAATCTTTAGTTTATGAAAATATTCATTTTACAGGTTCCATTGGGTATTGATTGTCATTGATTTATCCACAAGAACTTTTTATTACTTGGATTCATTGAATACGGTATCGAGTGACAAAGATAAGATGTATATCAATATGTGAGAATAATATAATTTCCAATTTTGTTTGACATGCATTATGAGTACATTATTATTGTGATTTCCTAACACACATCTTTGAATTATTTTTACATGTAGGGGGATTAATGTATTAAACATCGATGGAAAAAGGCATCATGGAGTTGTATCAAGGTAATTTCCATCATATAGTTGTCATATAGTTGTTGTTATATAACATGTATGTTAATGTTATCGAATAAAGTAGCCTTAAAGTTGGTTGAATTCTTTGATTCGACATATGGGGCTCAACACCTTCGGGAACTGATTTGTTCACCACTTCGACTTTAGTTGACTTCCCACTGACCAGTGTAACCTTTTCCTCATTCATCCGTTAAGATTTGGCCATTGATGAAGTAATCTTCATAGAAGCAATAGGTGAATTATTCTTACTGCCCAATTAAGAATTAAAATTCTTACTTACTTCCATAAATTTGGTGTTCTTTCCAAGCTTGGGAGCATAAAAAATAACTCCTAAGCCTTCTTTGGTCTTTTGATCACTTCTCATTATTCTAAGTGCACCAACCTTGTTCTCGTCAGCCCCAGTGTTCTTACCTACACTTATCCATCCCTTTACCCTCGATAATAGGGATGCCAAAATACAAACTGTAACAGAATAAATAGGTACCAAAATAAAAAGTTAGTAGTTTTCATAGATACCAAATCAGTTTTCATCATAAAATTTGTATGAGAAGCAAACCTCAATGTAGATCTCATTGTAGTTTTTTGTTTAGTGATACCTATCGCAAGTTACTTATACTCAAACATAAATGCATTTTTTAAGTGTGTACAAATTAAAGCATAGAGACAAAGACAATGGTTTAGTAACTAAATTTTTACTTTGTAAAAAGTTCAGATTTATGGAAAAGATATTTCAAACTTTGAACCTGCAAACCCTAGCAATTCAAAAAGACACTGGACTATCATTATATATATATATTGTATGAAACTACAAAAGTTTCAGTGGGGCTATACATGGGTGGGTGTGGACTTGTGTGTGCAAATGTGTATGACGGAGGAAGGTCAATAAATAAATAATATATACCTCAAGCGACACTACAAAAGGTCCTCCAAAAAATTCCAAACAAAAAAATGCATTATGTAAAACCATTAACAAAACCCTTAAAGATGAGAATCTAAGTAATACAAATAGAGAGAACACTTACATCGAGATACACATGGGGGTTAGAGGACTGGTGGCGATTTGAGGTGGCCTAATAGCATTATCACACAGGCGTTATTACAATTTTTGTTAATCCCCTAACTTCTTAAAACCTAACATTTTAAATGAATTATAAATAGTGAATAAAAGAGACACAATTACTCCTCTTGCCAACATCGATAGATGAATGCTCCACTCTCATAGGGAATGATCTGATGTGTTCATGTCCCCATTTCTTATGAAGAAAGCCTAAAAATATGGCTTACCCCATCAATGTGTGCCTGAATAGAGAGGTGAAAATATCAATGTCAGGACATAATTTTATAAATGTCTATTATCAATTGAGTATATCGTATACCGCTACAATCGTTGAAGAGTAATTCAAGATCATATGCAACAAGATGGATCCGAATATCAAGTTTTTAACATTCAAGCCTTTGCAAGTTTCACTTTGTTAAGGTTGTGTTTTAAGTCCTTAATAATTCACTTAGAGTGTTGGGATATTTTTCATCGAATATTTTCTAAATGTTGGAGAGGATTTTTAAGTTTTTCGTCAAAAAATATTTTTCTAAGTGCTAAGGCAAATTTTCAGAAATAGAAAATAAATCTATTTTCACGCTGGCTCGTTCGAGCGACAGTGGCTGTCATTCAAGCGACATAGCCATGTCGCGCGAATGTCGTTCGAGCGACGAGTGTCCTCGTTTGAGTGAGAGTCCAGTTTTGTTCGAGCGATGCACCGCCTTAGATTTTCTACAAAAGAGCCTTTCCAACTTCGATTTTAATAAAAAGAACTGCGATTTTGAATAGAGACGAAACTGCTTTTGGAAAATTCTTTATTTTCTCACTTTTAGGGTTTTAAACCTTTTTGTTTTCCATTCACAAGATCCCAATAGTTTGTGTCAATTTTTTTCGAACCCAATAACACATCTAGTGTCAAGATTCTCTAGTAGAGAGGATCTCTACTACTGATCTAGGTGCTCTTGAGGGGAGGACTGGGCTGAAGACGACTGTGTGTCAATAGGGAGTACTCGTGGGTATTCCTGGGCTAAATTGGAGTTATGGTTCTGGATGACGCTAGGCAACATGTCTATGTAGGTTTGTTGAGGTAAACTTATTGCAGATTTCATTATGATTGTAAATTGCCATTTAATTCATATTGAAATCAAAGGTCTTGCCCTTCGGGGATTTTTCCTGAAATCTGCGAGTTAGTTATTTATGTTTATTAGTTTCACACACGTAGTTGTATATTTAGGGGCTGAATTAATTTGATTTAAAAATTAACACTAATTAAATAAATTTGTAGGTGGAGTTTGCGAATTTATTTAAATCAATATCGCACACGGCGCATCACTTTCTACAATCAACAATAAATAATCAAGAACTAACACATGTAGGTACATGTTATCAAGAGTTTAACTAAAAAGGAACCTAAATTCAACTAAACCCAAAAAAGTAAAAGTAGTAATAAAAATAAATAGAAAGTAAAGCTCATGATTTGTAATGATCCTTCTTCACTGCTACCTCGTTCGAGTGATTATCTCAAGTATCTGTATCGAAGCTTGTGAAACTTCTTAATTAAAGGGAGTAAACCTGAAAATAATTCGTACACCTTACAAATAATTAGATTAAAACCATAAATGAAATTGGTACTCTAATAATTCATCCAATTGAGAAACTAAATAGAACAATTAAAGAATATATAAAATAAATAATGAGAGTACAAAGGTTCAGTTTTCTCATGCTAAAAACAGCAGCTGATAAGGAAATGAAAAGTTCAAGAGAAAGTAATGCTTAATAACTTAACATATTCCCCAATCAAACATGACTTAGGATCAATTTTATTATCCCTATAGTAATCCATACACCTTAAATTAATCATGAGAGTACATGGGACCGTTTTTTCTTCAATATTCACATGAGTTTTCCCATCCATTGGTTTGGTATAACTGCTGCAACTAATCAATTTTTTGACAGAGTCCCTAGTCTTGTTCATTTTGCACAATTTACCCATTAATAATAACCACATCACTATTGAATCTGATTTGGTAAGCATAAATGATTGAGTACAACAGCTATTGAATCTTTCAGCCTCAATGAGTAATTGAGTAGCAACTTGATTAGTTTTCATACTAAGAAAAATGACAAAGTTGGGAGTCAAAATCATAATTGACCTAAATGACAAGAAACGATATCCATAGGTGTCTTCCCTAAATTGGTGAATAACAAAAATCTAAATAGCATTTACGTATTTAAAACTAACCTTCGAACTGTGTTCCTCGAAGTAGATACCACCACCTCATATATTCCCTCCCCACCACCTTCTCCAATATTCTCCCAATATCACATTACTAAACCATCAAAACACCTGTCAAATTGGACGTAATAAAGTTTAAATTTCATAACGATTGAAAATCACTTTAACAAATTGAAGGAAATTAATAAACACGTAATAATATATGTTTCAAGTTTGTATGAAAATAACATGGCAATGCCGAAGGTAGGATATTAATTTTCTAATTAACTTACAATATATAATTGGGCCTATGCTCCATGTAAAAAAACACATGTGGTTTTTCAAAATGCCAACCACGTGATTACCTCATTGAATGTGGTTAAAGGGGCCTCCCATCTATTTGTATTTCACAATGAGGAAAATGCACGATGCACACCAAGAGATATATACTAGGGTATCCCCGTGCCTGAAGGCACGACGATACTTTTCCAAAGTATGAATCGTGGTCAAGTCATAAAAGTTATGTATTATAATATCAACTGCGATCAATTTTCATGAAAGCAAGACAATTTTTCAAAGTATCAATCATAGCCAACTCATAAATGTACGCTATTTAAGAAATACGAAGAAAGAAATTCAAAAAATACTTAATTGCAAAACGGCAAAAATTTCCTCGGTACCTAATTGCAAAACAAAAAAAATTTCGTTCACCAACAAAACAAAATGTAATATATAAAAAAATGGTCATAATCTTGTGATTTTTCTATTAGTGGCCTATCATTAAAAACTTGGTCATAAAAAAATGTTCGTGGCGATAAATTTGTTCTCGTGATATTTTGTATATGTGCCGATGGCACAGCAATAAATTTGTTCACGTGATAAATTTGTGCCCATGACGATGGCACACTCATAATTTTATCCCGATGCATTTCTATTAGCGACCTATCATTAAGATTCAATAGTTCATGTTCTTAATTGTTTTTATCATCACTCTATCGAAAGCTTAAAAAAATATTATGTTATTTATTAAAAAAAACTTTTTTTTATTAAAATGGACGTTTATAAAAAAACTCTTTCATTATTTATTTAAAAAGATGGACGTTAATTTTGTCCAAAAAAAGTCAACTCTACTTATATTAAACAAAAAATGTGGGCATCATTTTTTTTTAATAAAAATTGGACAAATAAATTGTGTCATTATGGTGTTTTTCACATAACATTATTACAATGACACAATTAATTCATAGTTTTTCTCGTGTTATTCGTGTCAAATAATATTTAATGTGATGTGAAAATTATATATCACACTATTCGTATCATGTATGAATGTCTAAAAAAATAGTGATGTATCAAAGTCAAAACTTAGTTTCATAGACAAAATACAATTTTTTAGTTTCTTATAAAAATAGTTATGTATTAAAGTTTAAAAAGTATGTTTTATAAAAATTTGTAAAAAACAAAGTTTAAAAAAATATGGTTTACAAATAAACGTTTCGGCTAGTGTTTAATAAAAATTTGATGTCCTGCTTTTTTATTTATTATAACTAACGTTAACTTTTTTGAAATAAATAATGGAACAATTTTTTTATTGAAGTCCATTTTAATAATAAAATAGTATACACTACACCAAAAAGGCCAAATTGGCACCCTTTAGTCGGTCAGTCTTGTCACGGTCATTGACCGTGACAAGTCCGTGACAATCTAATAAAGTTGTCACGGTCAAGGACCGTGACATGTCCATGAAAATGTTCACAGTAAAAAAAACCTCCCCCTCCTTTCCCACCGTTTTGGTTTTCCTCCCTCTTTCTCTCTCTAAGTGACTGCTCTCTCTCTCTATGATTTTGGTACATTTTCTCTCTCTATTTCTCTTCCACTTGTCTATATGTGTGTGTATATGTGCGTGTGTGTATATATGTGTGCGTAAATGTGCATGTGTGTGTGTGTGTGTGTGTGGTGGGGGGAGGGGGCAGGGCTAAGGGTGGGGGTGGGGAGGGGGTGTATATGTGCTCGTGTGTATGTGTCTATATATATATATATATATATATATATGTGTGTGTGTGTGTGTGTGTGTGTGTGGTTGGCAGTGTTAGTGGGGGGAGGGGGTAGGGCAGGGGTGGGGTTGCGTGTGTGTGTGTGTGTATATATATCCGTGTGTGTGTGTGTGTGTATATATATCTGTGTGTGTGTGGTGGGGGGAGGGGGGTGGGTCGAAGGGTGGGGCTTGTTAATTTTTTTTATTAAATTTTGATTGGTTTATTAGATATTACCCCTCATATGCAAGTAGTGCCCCTTGTAAAGGAATTGATTGATTAAATATTGATTGCTTATTAATTTTTTTAGTAAATTAATAATTAGTGCCCCTTTCATATGCAAGTAGGATTGCCCCTCGTTATAAATTAGTAAATTAATAATTGTATACTTTAATTGTTAGTTTAATTGATTAAGTAAATTAATTGAGTAGATAAATTAGGAGTATGGGATACACATTTGTCGTTGCTATTGTGGTTGGATTATAGTGGATCGATGTTCAGTTGGTTAATTTTAGAAGTGGCATGACCACTGGATTATTGTCCATATGGGGGTGGGATTTTTCAACTTTTTTTGATAATTACTTTAAATAACAAACAATATATATAGTATGATAATTAAATGAAACATACTTGAAATTACATATAGTGCGAATGGATACTAGCCTTCTAGTTCTTATGCGTACGCATTCAATAGCCCTTAGACCCGTTCGAGAGTCATTACCCCTGTAATGAGATCTCTTGAATTGTCCCGTTTGGACAGTTTGGGACTCCATAATTTCTGTATAAATATATTCTTAGTGGCTTAAAGTTGTTACTTTTGGAGGAAGTTCTGCAGGCATATCCTAATATTCTCTGGATAAATACGAGATTGACAAGTGTGAGTGTTATTTTAATTGATCAATTGAAATAACACTCACACTTTCCAATCTACGTCGTGTACTAGGAGAACTATGGGGATATGCTACCGATTTTTTCTCAAATCGTAACAATGTGCATGATCTCAAAAGTATATTACAAAAATATGCGGTCTTGAATGGAATAGGACCACTCACCCTTTAGAGGATATGAAGGAAATAGGAATTTCTATTATAAATTGAATTTGAATTTGAAATTTAAAAATCAAATATAAATAAGAAATAATTAAATGAAACATACTATAAATATAAGTTTTGTTTATACTAATCCAGGAATATATGTTTCTTACCTTTAATAGGTGATAAGTTGTAGTAGCTGTGATGGGATATCCTAAATACAAAGAGTGGATGGGTGAGACAAATAGAATGAGGGATGTGTTTCGCGGAGGTGCTAATGAATTTGTGAAAAGCGCAAAAAGATGTCATAATGATGAAGAGTTTCTGTGCCCGTGTGCTAAGTGTAAGAATGATAAGGTGTTTGAGTGGAAAATAGTTGAACTACATTTGTTAAGATGGGGTATGCAAGATAATTATCGATTTTGGAGCTTTCACCGTGAATTGAAAGTTCATTTTGTCCTCGAACAACCTTCACAACAACCTTCAACAAGTAAGATAGATGTAGAAGGGGACGTCGTAGATCATAATATGTTAGAGGATTTAGTTGATGATGCGTACGGAGTTTATGAAGCGGAGGAGAATGAGGTCACTGATGATGTACAAGGTTCAGGTGCTCGTGAAGATATCACAATAAACCTTGACGATGACTACCAAAGTTTAAAATTTAAGGCGACCCAACAGTTATACTCTGGTTTTTAGAAAGATCAAACAACTTTACATGCCATGGTTGGTTTGCACCATCACGTTCCTCTTTTAAAAATAATCAAATCATGTTCTAGCCCCAACACGAGATAACCCCAAATAGTCCTATTTTAAAAACCCAGAAGATTAGATCTAAAAATTATTCGAATCGCCAATCTGACTTCAGATTTGGATTCTAGATGAAAAATTGGGTCAGGTATGTGTTTTGAGTTTTTCTTAAATCTCATCCGAATGCACTCAAAAAGAATATCTAAACATTACAAATTAGGTCTTCTCATTCCACTCGTTTTTGCCTCTCTGGATTTCGTTTTTGGCCTCTCTTTTTCATCCCCCTTTCCTTATAATCACCCATGATATTCCTTATATAGCCCATCTCTCAAACCCTAGCTTGGTGCCTAATCTAACCTATATTACAATATTGCCCTTTAATTCAAAATTGTCTAGTTTATATATTTATGCCATCATAAAATGTCCAAAAATAATTTAAATTTAAATGTTTGATTCAATTTCAAAACAAAATAAATTATTTTATCCCCGATTAATAAATAATAATATTACTCAAATCTTGTATAATATTCATAAATAACCCTCAAAATAATAACGGGGTATTACATACTTCCCTCCTTGAAAATGAATTTCATCCTCGAAATAAAATGATACTCGATTCTAATTCCCAAAATCACACACTAAAGTCCTCAAATCAATTTTCTATCTCCAAAGAAAACATATCTAACCTGCATGCTAGACCCAATATCATAGACCCGAGGGTTATCATATACCTAAGCTCTGACACCATCTGTAACACCCCGTATGCCCAGAGAGACACGCGGCTTGCTATTACGATAAAACTAAACTAAATCCATTAAAAGCAAGTATAGAGCATCTATATTTCCATAATTTAAGTATATCAAATTCAATAATTCTTACTTTTTCAAAATAAGGATTATAACGATTTTTCTCTCAAACACAAATCTCCAATTATAGTTGCACCACCAATTATACAACAAAATAAATCTTCTAATCCATGCTCTAAAATAATTCTCCAAAATCGCCAATAGTATCCTAATCCACGCTAACCTGCCACTAAAGAAAATAAGGGGAAGTACACAATATGACAGGATTAGATGCTCAAAAATAATTAGCACAATGAATAATTCGCAACAATATGAATAGCATATATGAATCAAATGCAACACTCAAGAATTATATCAATATTAATTTCTCAGCAACACATCAATGAGTCACCATGCCTCACCTCACGTCCCTTACGAATCTCAAAGCCATATACCGGTTCGTGGGATTATTGACGGGTGCTCTTTATCCGTGCCATATTAAAATCTCATGACACGATGCTCAAAACACAATGAATTGAAATTTAGATTTCAATAATTTTCAGATTTGAAAGGAATATCACAATTCAACATGAGTGAAATCGACACATAAAATAAACAGAATACTCTCAAGAGAATTTAGGAGCATATTGTGTAAGTACCGTACCTTAAAATTATTGCATGAATCGCCACATAAATTCAGCCTCAAAATCTTATCGCACCATCACGTTCCTCTTTTAAAAATAATCAAATCATGTTCTAGCCCCAACACGAGATAACCCCAAATAGTCCTATTTTAAAAACCCAAAAGATTAGATCCAAAAATTATTCGAATCGCCAATCTGACTTCAGATTTGGATTCTAGATGAAAAATTGGGTCAGGTATGTGTTTTGAGTTTTTCTTAAATCTCATCCAAATGCACTCAAAAAGAATATCTAAACATTACAAATTAGGTCTTCTCATTCCACTCATTTTTACCTCTCTGGATTTCGTTTTTGGCATCTCTTTTTCATCCCCCTTTCCTTATAATCACCCATAATATTCCTTATATAGCCCATCTCTCAAACCCTAGCTTGGTGCCTAATCTAACCTATATTACAATATTGCCCTTTAATTCAAAATTGTCTAGTTTATATATTTATGCCATCATAAAATGTCCAAAAATAATTTAAATTTAAATGTTTGATTCAATTTCAAAACAAAATAAATTATTTTATCCCCGATTAATAAATAATAATATTACTCAAATCTTGTATAATATTCATAAATAACCCTCAAAATAATAACGGGGTATTACATACTTCCCTCCTTGAAAATGAATTTCATCCTCGAAATAAAATGATACTCGATTCTAATTCCCAAAATCACACACTAAAGTCCTCAAATCAATTTTCTATCTCCAAAGAAAACATATCTAACCCGCATGCTAGACCCAATATCAAATACCCGAGGGTTATCATATACCTAAGCTCTGACACCATCTGTAACACCCCGCATGTCCAGAGAGACACGGGGCTTGCTATTACGATAAAACTAAACTAAATCCATTAAAAGCAAGTATAGAGCATCCATATTTCCATAATTTAAGTATATCAAATTCGATAATTCTTACTTTTTCAAAATAAGGATTATAACGATTTTTCTCTCAAAATACACAAATCTCCAATTATAATTGCACCACCAATTATACAACAAAATAAATCTTCCAATCCATGCTCTAAAATAATTCTCCAAAATAGCCAATAGTATCCTAATCCACGCTAACCTGCGACTAAAAGAAAACGAGGGAAAGTACACAATATGACAGGATTAGATGCTCAAAAATAATTAGCACAATGAATAATCCGCAACAATATGAATAGCATATACGAATCAAATGCAACACTCAAGAATTATATCAATATTAATTTCTCAGCAACACATCAATGAGTCACCATGCCTCACCTCACCTCCCCTACGAATCTCAAATCCATATACCGAAATCTGACTACACGATGCTCAAATCACAATGAATCAAAATTTAGATTCCCACAATTTTCAGATTTCAAATGAATATCACAATTCAACATGAGTGCAATCGGCACAGAAAACAAACGGAATACTCTCGAGAGAATTTAGGAGCATATTGTGTAAGTCATGTACCTTAAAATTATTGCATGAATCATCACATAAATTCAACCTCAAAATCTGATCGCACCATCACGTTCCTCTCGCAAAAACAATCAAATCATATTCTATCCCCAACATGAGATAACCTCAAATAGTCCTATTTTAAAAACCTAGAAAAATCAGATTAACAAATTATTCGAATCGCCAATATGACTTCAGATTTGGATTTTAGGGTCCGTTTGGTTGGCATAATTTGCCTAGGCAAATGCCAAAAAGTTGGCAAATATGAAAATTTACCCACATTTTGGCTGTTTGGTTACATAATTTGCCTAGGCATTATTTGCCAATTTACAACACCTCCTATGCACAATCTGTGGGCAAATTTTGCTCACCTATTTGAGTGAAAATATTTGCCCACAAATTTGTCAACTTCTTAAACGATTTTAATGTTTTAAAAAATAATTTAAAAACTGTTTTAAATAATTAAAAAACTGTTATGAATATTTAAAAATTGTTTTGTAATGTTTCAAAAACTGTTTTTAATATTATAAAAAAATGTTAAGAAAATGTTTACAATTTTTTTTAAAAGCGGTATTAACAAAATATTGTAAAAAAAATGTTTTTAAAAAACCGTATTAACAAAATATTGTAAAAACTGTTTTTAACATTTTTGAAAACTGTTGTGAATATGTTATAAAAACAGTTTTAAAGTTTTAAAAAATAATTTTAAAGACAGTTTGAAATATTTAAAAAACTGTTATAAATATTTAAAAACTGTTTTGTAATGTTTTGAAAACTGCTTTTAATATTATAAAAAATTGTTAAGAGAATGTTTTACAAATTTTTTGAAAAACCGTAATATAAAAATATTGTAAAACATTTTTTAACATTTTTAAAAACTGTTTTGGATATATTATAAAAACTGTTTTAAAGTTTTAAAAAACATTTTTTAAAACTGTTTTAAAGAGTTTAAAAAAACTGTTGTGAATGTTTAAAAACTGTTTTGTAATGTTTTGAAAACTGCTTTTAATATTATAAAAAAATGTTAAGAGAATGTTTTACAAATTTTTTGAAAAATCGTAATATAAAAATATTGTAAAACAGTTTTTAACATTTTTAAAAACTGTTTTGGATATATTATAAAAACTGTTTTAAAGTTTTAAAAAACATTTTTTAAAACTGTTTTAAAGAGTTTAAAAAAACTGTTGTGAATGTTTAAAATTTGTTTTGTAATATTATAAAAAATTGTTAAGAGAATGTTTTACAAATTTTTTAACATTTTTTAATATAATATAAAAACTGTAATATAAAAATATTGCAAAAACTATTTTTAACATTTTTGAATATAATATAAAAATTGTTTTTAAATAAATTAATTGGATTGACTTTAATTTCATCTAATGTTGTTTGATAGCGTCATCTGAATTTGCCTAGGCAAATTTTGCCTACGTAAATTTTGCCATGCCCACGCTTTTGCCCACTAACAACCAAACGGACCCTTAGATGAAAAATTGGGTCAGGTATGTGTTTGGAGTTTTTCTTAAATCTCGTATTAATGCACTCAAAAAAATATCTAAACATTCCAAGTTAAGTCTACTCATTCCACTCGATTTTGTCTCTTTGGATTTCGTTTTGGGCCTCTCTTTTTCATCTCCCTTTCCTTATAATCACTCATAATATTCCTTATATAGCCCCTCTCTCAAACCCTAGCTTGGTGCCTAAGCTAACCTATATTACTATATTTCCCTTTAATTCAAAATTGTCTAGTTTATATATTTAAACCATTATAAAATGTCCAAAAATAATTTAAATTTAAATGTTTGATTCAATTTCAAAACAAAATAAATTATTTTATCCCCGATTAATAAAATAATAATATTACTAAAATCTTGTATAATATTCATAAATAACCCTCAAAATAACAGGGTATTACATAGCGGAGGCAATGACTTGGCATGCTAGGGCAGAAGTAGGGGTAATCTCATGCGTCATCCTATTGATTCTACAGCTTGGAGGATGATGAATTATCAGTATCCCGATTTTTCTCGAGAACATTGCAACATTCGTTTGGCTATATCAACAGATGGTTTCAATCCATTTGGAAATCTAAGCATTAATCAGAGTGTATGGCCAGTGATCCTAGCCCCACTCAACCCCCCTCCTTCACAGTGTATGAGACCTGAATCTTTGATGCTTCATCACTGACACGTGCAGACTCTCATGATCCAGTCCCCTATTTGGATCCCTTCGACCGACCTATGACGACACTTGGTTGGCCGAGCGTGTTTATACACGACATATTTGATGGCGAGCGGATAGGGAGGGGGTTGAGGGACCCGAATACCATCCAGGGTATGATACTTCATGGATGTGTGCTTCAAGACATTGAGGCCAAGGTGCTCATCATGCATGTGATAACCGGGAGGGAGAACTCCCCATTGTGATTGCGCGAATAATGCGGAATGATGCATATTCAAGGGTGTATCAATTCGTATATCGTGTGGCCTATCCACCTCCTCAAACCTACCCCGGACTTGTAGTGACATTATTTGAATTGTTTTGGATGGTTTTAAGTTGTTAAATTTGAATTGTTTTAAGTTGTTACATTTGAATTATATTTAGATTATATCGTGATGCATATTGTTTTGAATGTATATTTGCATTATCTCTTTTTTATTTGGATATATGATGTTTGAACGGGTACAACGTTGCTATAACAGGTACAAATATACTGCTAGATAGTGGCAATGGCCATATTGCCTAGCAGATGTTTTTTCAATTCTACCCAGAATCGTCATGATCATTGATCGTGACAAGTATTATTAGTCACGGACTTGTCACGGTTAATGACCGTGACAATGTTTTTTAAAAGGTCCCCGATTTGTCACGGTTATTGACCGTGACATGACTATGACAAGTCTAATGAACTTGTCACGATCATTAACCGTGGCAAGTCAATGACAACAAAAGTTGTCACTCCCAAACTTGTCACGATCAATGATCGTGACAATCCGGCAGATTTGGTGTAGTGATAAAGATAATATATATATATATATATATATATATATATATACACACACACACACCTAACACAACCATATAATACAAAACACATAGGAAACATGTATATTGCTAGGGGTGATAATTTTAGACACGATATAATAACACAACAGGTAACAACACAAACTTGACCCGAAATTCATATGATATGTTGCCTTTGTGTCACGTTCATGTCGTATTTTTTAACACAAAGTTCTGTTGTGTTCATAGCATATTTTTTTTACACAAAGTTATGTTGTCTTCATGTCACATTTTAAATGAGTGATGTTTGTGTCCTGTTGGAAGCATATGAATTTGTTTTGTATCATATTCGTGTCTCATGTTTATTGTATCATGTTCGTGTCTAAATGCATACTAGAGAACTGTAAGGACACAAATTTCCAATTGAGTCCTTTGTAGTTTTGTCTCAATTTTGGACAAAAATATTTGAGTCATAGGATAGAGTTCATGGTTATCCATTCAAGCCTATGACGTGTTAGTTGAAGACGTAGCGGCCAAGATATTAAAGCTTCATCAAATGTCGAGTTTAATGTGCCTCGTTTCTACGTCAACAACATTGGTTCCATTGCTCCTAAGGTATTAATGCATTGTAAATATATATATATAGGAGCTTGGAACATTTTTCATTGGGTGAACTTTTATTTTAAACTGTTGCTTATTTTCAGAAAGATTTTATTAAAACTTTAAAATAAAGTATATAAAGTTTCTGGGTTAAAAATCAAAATTTAAGATTTCTGGAAGTTCGTTCGATATTGTCGTTCGAACGAGTTTGTCATTCGAACGAGAATGTCGTTCGAACCATATTTTGCCAACGAGTTCCTTATTTTGCCACTGGAACATCGTTCAAATTATCGTTCGAATGAAAAGGCTATTCGAACGAGAACTCTGACGACTTAAATAACGACTTTACATTTTTATCCTATGGAAGATCGTTAGAAGGGTCGTTCGAACGAGACTTCGTTCGAACGAGATTTGGCGGGAACAGTTTATTTGGCAGTTTTGAGTAGTTTTTCCCATGTTTCCACTTATTTTCCCCATTAACTTTTGACAGACTTAATATGTGCGGGAACCAACATTTTCAAAGTAACTTTTTCAAACACAACTATCTCCAAGAGATTGGTTGAGAGCAAAATTCTAAAAGGAAAAAGTTCATGTTTTGAGTGTCCAATTTTTTTAGGAAAATCATTAAACACTCTTGTTTTCACCCATATTGTTTATTCCAAGTTTCAATATATATATCATTGCTTGGAGTGTTTGTCACCGAGTTTTTCTCTAACACATTGAAGATAAGTTTGGGTTTACTTCTAAATCCCACAAAGAAGAAGAGTTTGTTTGCTGCGGCGTTCCCACTCGGAGAGAGGCTTTGGATGCGGGTTGACGGTTGTTCCTAAAGCCTCATTAGTGGATTCCAAGGTTTCCATAGAGTCTGGAATTGTCGGCTAGGTAGAGGTAGTTACAAGAAGACGCGTCGAGGCTTGAAGGAGTGGAGTCTAGTGTTGTAAGTCATCTTGCTTGTAATTGTAAATTTCATACTTAGTGGACTTAAGGCTAGGGCCGTCCGAGGTTTTTCCCATTGTGGGTTTTTCCTCGTACATCACGGCGTAGTGGGTTGTGATTTATTTTATCTTGCTATATCACCTGGATGCATGCTTAGGGCTAAAAGATAAAATATGGTTTAAATCACTACTTACTTAATTTGGTGCAAAATTGATTTTGGGTAATGTTTAATTAATTTTGTTCAAGTCATTTAATTTAATTTGATAAAATTTGGTTTGGCCTAAAATTGTAAAAATGGATTCATTAATATTGTTAGGAAAATTTCTAGGACTTGGATTGAATTAATTTGGTTTGAGTGAAATTAATATAAGTGAATGTTTAATCCTATTTCACTTGGTTTAATTTTAATTTGAAAGAAATTGAAATTGGTTGTTTGTGTTGTGTTGAACCATCTCCCGCTTCCGCTTTTATAAAAGGAAATTGAATCTATCTTTTTGTTATAAGATTTTAAAAATTGGGGGCTTTCGACTTTTCAATTTGGTATCAGAGCATTGATTTAGAAAGACTCTCATTTTCAAATTGATATCCGAGCCAAAACGATAAATTACTTCGTTAAGATCCTTTAATTATTTTTGGCTAAAATGGAATTTTCCCCATTTTCAAAATTTCTTATTTTCGATGGTTCTAATTAAGCGTATTTGAAAGCGCGAATGAAATCGGCACTAAAATCTATCGACGAGAGGGTTTGGTTGTCTGTCGTTAACGGGTGGTCCGCACCTACACATTAAGTAGATAATGAGCGTGTTCCCAAACCCGTCGATAGATAGAGTGAGAATGAATTTAAACTTTCTAATTTTAATTTTTGAGGTTTAAATGCCTTGTTTAACGCAGTCACATCGGATGAATTCCGAAGCATTATGACGTGTGAAACCGCTAAAGAAGCTTGGGATATTTTACAACTCACTCATGAAGGTACTAGCGTCGTTAAAGCTTCTAAACTCCAAAACCTCATCACTCAATTTGAACCCATCAAAATGAATGAAAAAGAAACTTTAGATGAATTTTATGCTAGACTTTCCGATATAGTTAATTCATCTTTTAATTTGGGAGAGAAAATAGCCGACAACCGAGTAGTAAAGAAAATTTTAAGGTCCTTACCCGATAGATTTATTTCAAAAGTTACCGTTTTAAATTCTTTACCAACTTTAACCTCTACAAAATTAGAAGAGCTCGTAGGCGATTTAAAAACCTATGAACTAGACTTGTTTCCCTCTAAAACTGAAAAGAAAATAGAAAAGGGCGTTGTTTTAAAAGTCCGAAAAGAGGAAAAACAAGTAGCAGAGTGCGAGAGTGAGAGTGACTTGGAAGATATGGCCTTGTTTGCTCGAAAATTTCGAAATTTCTTAAATTTAACAAAGACAAATTTAAAAATGACTTTAAGAAATTTGAAAAATCTAAGCATGACAAAGCCGAAAAGATCCCTAAAACTACTAATGAAAATTTAAATAGGGACGAGTCAAATATGTGTTTCGGTTGTGAGGGTTATGGCCATAGGACTTTTTGAGTGCCCCACTAAACTAAGGAGAGAGGTTAAGCAACCTATTTCATATAATGCGACCCATAGTGATAGTGATAAGGAAGAGGGACCCGCTTCCCCCACCAAGCCCAACTTTGTGTCTTTTATGGCAAGTCATGTGAGCACCGATAATGAATTTTCCCATGAAGATATTCAAACACATGACACTTCCGAGGTCAAAATTTATGATTCCCTTGTTTTTTATGGTAGTGAGAGTGAAGAAGAAAGAGAAAGTGAAAATGAAGAAGAGGTTAACGTGAGTGAACTTCAATTTGCATTTTAAGAATTATTTGAAGAATCTATTAAATTAAAAAGAGCAAATTTGAAGTTAGAAGAGAGTTTAAGAGAGCGTATCAAGGTCCTTGATGAGAATGCGTTAGTGGAAGACCTTAGGCCATGAGAGAGATCTCTTCAAGACAAGCTAGAATATATATAAGGCGAGAGAGATAGCATTAGAGGTTTAATGGAATCTTTGAAAAAGGATCTTCTTGAGTTTGAAGAGAAATTTTTTTTATTAGAGTCTAAAATTTTAGAATTAGAAAATAAATTAAAAGACTCTAGTAAAGTCAAATTTTATTTGGAGTGTCGTTCGGAGAAATTAGATAAAATTTTAGGAACGGTCCAAATTAAAAATGACACTTGTGGTTTAGGCTTCGATACTTGTAATGAATCATCTTGTAAAGCCAAAACCAATGTTTTAGGAGAATCGCCTAGGAAAGGCTTTAGAGATCATTCCTTAGCTAAGTCTTTTCGTCGAGTCTTTAGGCGCTCACATTGTGGTCGAAAAGGTCATCTTAGGAAATTTTGTTTTGATCTTAAATGAGGTCCTAGAAACTCCCTACGTAAGGCAACCGAGTTAGACAAGATTCCTACTTCCCGAGATCGTCATTCATCATTAATTTGGATTAGGAGATCCGACTTGGTAGCTTTACAAAATAGGATTTTTGATTCTCATTTACTATCACATGCTTCCTCGCTTGCCAAATATAAAGGTTGAATGTGTTAGTTCTTTGCATACTTTAGCTTTTGTACTTAAAGCTATATTATCATGCTAAATGTATGCTTGTTTACTCATTTTCTAGTTGATGCTCCATGCTTAATCACATGCTAGAATTATGATTTTTGTTTATCTTTTGTATTATACTTCTTTCATTTTAGTTTGCAATTAAATAAAAAATACAAAAAGATTTGTGTTTATCATTTGTGTTTTTAATTGTTTAGTAATTTAGGCTTTATGAAAAATACAAATGATTTTGTTTTTCTTTTGAGTAAATATTTTTTTTGTTAAAAATTTTCAAAAACTCAAAAAGATTTTTATTTTTGTGTGTATTTTAGTTTGACATGCTTTATGTGGCATATACTTGTGTTTGAATCCCATCTTTTACACTCCCATGTGGCTAGAACTTTTGGTTAAGATTGCCAATCCTTAAAATGTTCTTTACCATGCTTATATGGAGTAGTTGGATTTTGTATTGTTTAACTGGATTCTATTTTTATATGCCTCAATTAACACATGCACGATCTCTTTTGAAATTTAATCGTCACATTTTATATTTGAGCTTTGTGAGGTGTTCTCCTACCAATCTAGTCATCTACATATTTGTGACCTAGGAGGACTAGTGCATGTCAAAATCCGTTGCACGTGAGATTTGTGAGATAAAAAAAATGCTATATATAAATGTGCACGGGGAAGGGCTCCGAAAGGAATTATTATCCTTTGCGAAATGTAAGCCACCGTTTGGAATGGATCTAAAAGAAATACGTGGTCCAAGGGCCTAAAAGAAAATATGGCATTAAAAAGAAAAATAATTACCAAGGCCTATTTTAGTGATATATCCATTCAAATAATATATGCTTATTGAGGGATATTGGATGGTATATCAACGGTTTACACAATGTCCGTTTATCCTAGTTGTACTTTCAATGTCATGACTCTATTGGTTTGTAGAATCATCAAAACTCTAGGCTTGTATGCATTGTGTATGTTTGTTCATTGAGTTCACTTTATATTGTCACATGAGGATATATTCAAATGTGATGAAGTTTGCAATCAATTGAGAACTCTGTGAACATGTTTTAAGTGATTGGGTCTAAATTTAATTGTTACTAGTTCACACCCCAACACTTCCATTTCCATATGACACATTTTTTCCATACGAATGTGAAAAGCTTATTGTATTTTATGTCATGTGTGGTGTTTATACCTAGTATATGTGCATTTGCTTTAATGATATTTATTATATTCTCATATACGAGGTATTCTATTTGTCTTTGCCTTGATTTCTAGTCCGTATATGCTTCTACTTCATGATTGGTATCTATCTTGTTGCATTCTTTGGTGATATCACATACTTAATACTTTATGTATCATATTGGTATCATTTTCTCGCATCTTAGTTGGTATCGATTATTATTTGTTGGATTAGTTATGATTTTGCTTTCAGGTTCTTATCACCTTATGCATCATTTTGTTAAATTACTTCCATCCTTTGTCTATTCCTGAACAAAAAGGGGGAGAATGATATGGGAGAAATGGTATCTAAACCTATTGTAATCGTATCTTAGTTTAGGGAGATTTATCTTAGGGGGAGACGTCTTTCTAAGTAGGTCATTTATTTGATAAAGGGGAGAATTAATTTAGGGGGAGTAATTAGGTTAATTGCATTTAAAATTTTGATATTCCCTATGCATTTGATAGTTTGCTTAAGTGTGCAGGAATTCTTCTAAGTGGCAACTTACATCATCGGAAAAGATATTGATCCTTGGGTTGTTTGAGTCAAGCTATTGTATTTTTATTTTGGGTGGGATTTTTTTATCTAGTAGAGCTTGACAGCCCTTTAGGATTTTTGTTGGTTTTTATCCCGGAATAGACAAAGGGGGAGATTTGTAAGGACACAAATTTTCAATTGAGTCCTTTGTAGTTTTGTCTCAATTCCGAACAAAAATATTTGAGTCATAGGATAGAGTTCATGTTTATGCATTCAAGCCTATGACGTGTTAGTTGAAGACGTAGCAGCCAAGATATTAAAGCATCATCAAATGCCGAGTTTAATGTGCCTCGTTTCTATGTCAATAACATTGGTACCATTGCTCCTAAGGTATGAATGCATTGTAAATATATATATAGGAGTTTGGAACATTTTTCATTGGGTGAACTTTTATTTTAAACTGTTGTTCATTTTCAGAAAGATTTTATTAAAACTTTAAAATAAAGTATATAAAGATCTAGGCTAAAAATCAAAATTTAAGCTTTCTGGAAGTTCATTCGATATTGTCGTTTAAACGAGTTTGTCGTTTGAACGAGAATGTCGTTCGAATGAGATTTTGCCAACGAGTTCCCTATTTGGCCACTGGAATTGTCGTTCGAATGAAAAGGCTGTTCGAACAAGAATTCTGACGAGTTAACTAACGACTTTACATTTTTATCCTCTGGGAACATCGTTATAAGGGTCGTTCGAACGAGACTTCGTTTGAACAAAAATCTCGTTCGAACGAGATTTGTCGGGAACAGTTTATTTGGCAGTCTTAAGCAGTTTTTCCCATGTTTCCACTTCTTTTCCCCACTAACTTTTGACAGACTTAATATGTGCGGGAACCAACATTTTCAAAGTAACTTTTCACACACAACTATCTCCAAGAGAGAGTTTGAGAGAAAAATTCTAAAAGGAAAAAGTCATGTTTTGAGTGTCCAATTTTTTTAGGAAAATCATTAAACACTCTTGTTTTCACCCATATTGTTTATTCCAAGTTTCAATATATATATCATTACTTGGAGTGTTTGGCACCGGGTTTTTCTCTACCACATTGAAGAGAAGTTTGGGTTTACTTCTAAATCCCACAAAGAAGAAGAGTTTGTTTGTTGTGGCGTTCCCACTTGGAGAAATGCTTCGAGTGCGGGTTGACGATTGTTCCTAAAGCCTCATTGGTGGATTCCCAGGTTCCGACGGAGTCCGGGATTATAGTCTAAGCAGAGGTAGTTACAAGAAGATGTGTCGGGGCTTGAAGGGTCGAGTCGAGTGTTGTAAGTCATCTTGCTTGTAATTGTAAATTTCGTACTTAGTGGACTTAAGGCTAGGGCCGTCCGAGGTTTTTTTCCTGTTGTGGGTTTTTCCTCGTACATCGCGGCGTAGTGGGTTGTGATTTATTTTATCTTGCTATATCACCTAGATGCATACTTAGGGCTAAAAGATAAAATATGGTTTAAATCACTCCTTACTAAATTTGGTGCAAAATTGATTTTGGGTAATGTTTAATTAATTTAGTTCAAGTCATTTAATTTAATTTGATAAAATTTGGTTTGGCCTAAAATTGCAAAAATGGATTCATTAATATTGTTAGGCAAATTTCTAAGACTTGGATTGAATTAATTTGGTTTAGTGAAATTAATATAAGTGTGTGTTTAATCCTATTTCACTTGGTTTAATTTTAATTTGAAATAAATTAAAATTGGTTGTTTGGGTTGTGTTGAACCATCTCCCACTTCCGCTTTTATAAAAGGAAATTGAATTTATCTTTTTTTATAAGATTTTAAAAATTGGGGGCTTTAGACTTTTCAATTTGGTATCAAAGCATTGATTTAGATAGACTCTCATTTTCAAGAACTATACTATAACACATACACACACTCACATCCAACATAATACATCCATTATACACACATACACACAATATTAAATGCACACCCACACAAATCCATTATGCACCAATAAACACACAATACATCCATTTTACTCTGTCTTCATGGGTTTATGTTTATATAGACAAACCTGCATATGCCTTCTTATAGAAACATAATGAATATAATTGTTCAACAATTAAAGGAAAAACTTCTTTGAGGTTACATGAATATAACTGTTCACTATTTTCCTTTTTGTAGAGGTAAAAAACCTCATTATCTGAGTACTTGAAAAAAAGAAATTGCAAGATAAGATTACATAATTGTTTCACGACAATTAAATTGTAAAAAATTAAAAATTATTCTAGTTACTAACCTCGAGACCTCAAAATTTGCATACCTCACAATACCCCCCATAAACAAAATACTCCAATGCATATATTGGCATCCTTTCCCATTGAAGTGAGTATAATTACATCCCCACTGCTGCCCTCATCGGATCAACATTGATAGACAAAGAACATTGAAGACTCAACCTTCTTTAATATAAACAAAATACTACATGCTTCTTATTGGACTTACTAAAGTAAATATAGAACCCATTTGTTATGAATGTTAAACATGTTTCAAAATTTTCACGTGGTCTTAACAAAAGGTGGGGTTATATATAAAAAAAACACCCACCCAAAATCCTTAATAAATATATAAACAACAAAAAAGTTTATATTGTCAAAACATGGGAGGAAATGAGACCGAAAGAAGAAAAATATGTTAGACGCAAATTTCCAACCTTCCCACCTGCCTTTTACCTATATCAACAAAGAAACCCGGTTACCCCAAAAGGAAGGATCCATTCAACTTACATAAGAAACCCTATTTTAAAACTCATTTCAAACAAAGATAAAAGAAATTCATTTAATTTAACTTAATATTTAGTCCAAATTAATTTCAGAATGAATATTTAGTCTATGACATTCAGATTGGTATACAAATAATGTTTAATGCCCAACACTTGTCCCAAAAGTCATACAATCCTTCAGATCTACAAAAAAAGTAGAAACAACATAAATCAAGAGTTTAAGTAAGTAGGACAATATATTATTTATAACATATATGGTGACTGGTACTTTTTCACATCTACTCATGGCACAAATATGCAGCTTGTTTTTCTTGAGCCATGATGACTGCCGCAATTTCATGCCTAACATTTGCCCCAAATATGTAGAAATATGGTATGAATCTGAAATAAAAAAGAAAAAGAAATATAATAATACCATGGCGACTGCCACCATTGACCAGCAGCGGGTGATCTAGCAGCGAATATTAGTGTTCCTATTAAAAGAAATAAAAAAAAAGAAGAAGAACACAATGTATTAATGACTGAAATAAAATGTAAACCCAAAGAAGAACACATATTAAAAACATAATGTATTAAACAAAAAAAACTAAGGATTTCAAAACTTATATTTAAAACCCTGGACATCAAAACTCTGAACTCAACCAAATTAGCTAAAATATGGTCAGAAGAAAGTGCAGGAGAAGTCATGACCTGCAAACCCTTAAACAAATATGGTTAATACCGTGAAAAGCCCGAAGAAAACTTGTCTAGAAATAACACCCAGCTTTCAAAAGGATCAAACATCATAGAAATTAACAAAACCAAACTGAGATCTTGAATATGTTCAGAAATAACACACAATTTCATCAACAGCTTTGCTAAGATTTACAGAACCAAATCGAGTTCTTGATCCCACCGACTAAGATTTTCATCAACAGATCTACTGAGATTTGTGATTTGTGATGGGAGGTTGAGGAGAGTTGAGAGAGATAGGCTTGATAGGCATCATTTTTTAGTCCAGTCTTTCAATAGTGGGTGGGTGAGAGATTGCAAGGCTCGAGGTAAACTGCAGATTGAGAGGCTCGAGGTAGAGGTTTGAAATCGTGGGTACAAAATCTGTCAGACACATAAGTTAATCTCAACCCCTCATTTTGTGCTTAGGTGGTTTTTATCTGAACCATGAATTATGTTATCAACTTATGAAACAGTGAAAATACCATTACTCCTTATTATATATATATATATATATATATATATATATATATATATATATATATATATATATATATATATATATATATAGAGAGAGAGAGAGAGAGAGAGAGAGAGAGGATAAAGAGAATGTTACCTCAAAACGAAACCCTAGGATATGGAAAATATAAATAAAAAAAATGCCCAACGCAGCACCAGTACAATCCTCTAATAGCCAACGGGTTCAAAAAAGACATTGAAGAACCAAATCTAAAAAAAAACTTACAACGGCTCAAGATGTAGTAAACATAGCTCGAACCCCCAAACCATAAAAGTGAAAGACCACCGAATAATAACACCACCAGCTAAAATCTCAAGCGATCAAGACCACCACACCACAACTCCAAATCTTCACAGACTAGAACTCAAAAAATCCCTCAAGGATTACACGATTAGTTAGCAAAAGGTGGGTTTAGGAACTCTCAAAAATTAACCCAAGATCAAGTGTAAAACCCTCAAACAAAATTGGTAACCAAAAGATATATATATATATATATATATATATATATATATATATATATATATATATATATATATATATATATATATATATATATATATATATATATATGAGAGAGAGAAACTGAGATGTTCGGTAGCTTGAGAGAAGAAAATGAGATGGAAAAAAACTGTCCAAGTTCTCCCAGCCCCAAATGGATTTATGGACCCAAAAACAATCTGGGTTCAAATGTAACAACCAACAAGAATAAGGGTATAAAGGTAAACACATAGAAACCAGAAACCACACGGCCCTAAAACCAACGACACCAACAAAACCCGCTACTCCAATTTGAAATTGATGCCAAATTAATTTCGAGTTTAAAACAAATAATTAAATAAATAATTTTGTTTAATAAAAAGATGATTTTAACTCTTTTAAAAACAAAAAAAAAATATTTAAAGACAAAGTACAATTTATGAAATTCTGAATAAAATTAAGCAAATAAAAGACACTTAAAACTTTTATTTAAAAAAATACATACTAATAATATTTTATCAAAAATAGTTTGTAATAAATATAAGAAAATACGATTTTAGGATTATAAAAAATATATTTTAACAAACAAAAAATGCAGTAGCATATAACAAAATTATTTGTCTCAAAATTGAGCCAACACAAAAAGAATGAGCTTTTCAAGGAGCACATCATGATGGACTTTGTCACAACTTTACCATAGTTTGAACGTGATCACAACGCAGTGTGGGTTACTGTGGATTGGCTCACGAAGTCAACATAATTATTATCGATTAAGGTCACGGACAGCGAGGCTAAGTTGGCAAAGCTATATATCCGAGAGAGTGTCAGACTTCATGGTGTTTTTCTCCCGATTGTCTTGAATAGAGATCCTCGCTCTATGGTTTGTTAGGAAGAGGTGGGTGAGAAGCATCTCACCAATTCGAATTTGATTAGAAAAATTACCTATAAAGCTTAGGTAATTCAAAAGAGGATCATGACGATTATGATCTGACAAAACAATTACATCGATAATCAACGGACTCCTCTAGAGTTTGGAGTAGGTAACCATGTACTGTTGAAGGCTGGGGTGAGAACTGACAGTTAGTGATTTGGGCAGAAGGGCAAGTTGGACCCTCGGTATATCGGTTCCTTTGAGATCGTGGAATAGATTAGGGGTGTATCTTATCGCTTTCTGTTACCCACATAGTTGTCCCAAGTTCATAATTTGTTCCACGTCTCTATGTTGAAGAAGTATCTTCTCAATCCCCAACACATCATCAACGGAACAAAATTGAGTTGGAGGAAGATGTTACATTTTTTACTCGGCCGTGTTTATCTTGGATCGCGAGGAGAGAATCTTGAGCAACAAGGTTATTCCGTTGGTTAAGGTCCATTAGGAGTTCCAATGTGTCGAGGGTACGACTTGGGAGCATGAGTCATAGATGCGAGAGAAGCAACCGAAACTCTTTCCTTAGCTTAGTTGTTTTGATTTTAGGGATAAAATCTCCTAAGTAGGGGAGATTGTAAAACTCCTGCCCGATAATTCTACCTCATCCCATGGAATTTGTAAGACCTTGGGCCTTGTACCGAATTTAATAGAAATTTGTCCATTTTAAATTGTCCTTATGTCTTTTGTGCTAAAAAAAAAGGGATATATTGAGCCAAAAATCAATTTAGGAAAAATTGAGGATTGTTCGAATAAAATAGAAGGTCGTTCGAATGAGATGGGATTCTTGTTATAAAGACCCTTCTAAAAACCTTCGAATGACAGGGTCTCTGCCACAAATTCAAAACCTTATTAGATACTCGTTTGAATGTCGTTCAAACAAAATTCATTTTCATTCGAAGGACATGTTCAGAAAAATCAAAATTCAACACTTTCTTATGTCCTATCAATATTTGGGCCGTTAGATCTTTGAGCTTTCGAGCTCCTATAGCAATAGGAAAAACTTAGGTAATGGGTTTGGGTGGACCAAAGGTTAATGGGTTAAGGTTTTTGGGGGTATAAAAGAGACATGGGTGAGTGTTGGGGTAATTTCCAACATTCTCATCATATTTTTATATACTATCTCCCTCTCTGAAGGTTCCCTCCATTATCTTCAACCTTCCTTCCACCATTCCCAAGCTATAAACCCTCATTTCTAGCCATTTTTAATCAATTTCCAAGATTTTTACACCCATTTCAAGCCTTGTTTGGTGTAGAAGTTGGGTTGGAGATTATTATTGGAGCTTTCCAGAAGGAGTGGGTTCATTCTTGGATCATTCTTAGAGCTTAAAAGGCTGTAAGATCTTTCAAGTTTTTCCTTCTTAGTTTTTCCTCTTCATTTCAAGGTAGGGTTTCATCTCAAGTTTTCAAGGTATTAAAGCTATGAATATATGTATAATGCATGCTAGAATATGATTATAATGTGATAAAAGAGAATATCTTCTAGTATTCTTACATAAGATTTTCTTCCAAACATGGAGTTTTTAAGAAAATAAGACCTAAATGGGTTTTCGAAGAACAACTAGTATTTTTAACCTTGAAATATGATGAGTAAGAACATATAATGTAAAGTCATGTTAATATATTTTTTAGATTCATATTTAAGGGTTTCTAGTCTTGAAATCCTCCCAAACATGTGTAGAAATCTATAGTATGTTGGTAGATGACATTTAAACATGATATATGAAGTTTAAGATGGGTTTCGTTAGAAAGTAAGAAAGTTTATAAAATCAGCCCTTAAAATGTGTTATAAATGTTATTAAGAATGAAGGAAAATATTGTCTAGAACTACATATGATAATAGGGCCCAAATGGACATTTTGTAAAAATAGCCTTCAAGTCATTAAATGTATTTTATTTAGTTTGAGTATAAAATAATGAAAACATTGCTTTGGACATAAAATCATAAAGGGTGATTTTTTAATTAGAAATGATAAATGTTAATTGCATAATAAAGTAAACATGTTTTCACAAACTTTTGATAAAGAAATGGTAAAAATTTCGGTAAAATTGAGTGTCCGAATTGTCAGACTCTCTCATTAGACCTTACCGGTCATTTTTGTGAAAAATGAATGAAGTAGATAAAATGACATATAAATGGTGTGAAATGATTAAATGAACAGTAAAGTGATAGAAATGGTGAATGATGGAATAATGTGGACATTGGTAAAAAATAAAAAAAAACCATTAGTATGAGCACATCGCTCGGGGGCATTGCATGATAGTTTTATTAATACTATCTTAATTGTTACACTTTTTTGAAATTATTAAAATACATATTCTATGTAAATATTTTTGTAGAAAACGTACAGCTTAGTATTATCCACCTTGCTAAGCATTTGCTCACCCCTACTTTTTATGTTAAAACCCCTATCCCCACCTCAGTTTCATCAAGTAAGGACGTTGGCAAGGATGCCGGTAAGGCCCCGGATGGAAATAATTGTTGTTAGAAGCGCTGTCATTTTATTTAAACTATCTTTTAAAACATTGGATTTGGGACATTAAAATCATTTTACTCAGGCCTTTGTCCATGTGATGTAATAATATAGGGACAACTATGATTTATTTCTTATTTATTAATCATTGATGGATTAAATGAATTTTCATAAATAAACCTTATGAATCAATTTAATTATTTAAAGTGGCCATTTGTTTCTCAAATTTAGAACAAGTAACTTAATCCTTATAAAATGAAGCAACAAAAAATCTTTTCTTGAATAATAAAATTGGACTTCCTCCCCTTTAACTCGATGATTTAGTGCGGGTTAACCCAACGGTGACCCAAACTTGGTTAGGGCATTACATGCATGGACTTTTTAAACATTGTACTTTCTTATTATATGTCGAATATAGTGTTCTCATTTCAATCGTGTTTAAGAATGAGCTAATTATACTAGAGATAAGTTGTTCTTGTAAGAACCATTACCAGGATTTCGTTTCCAGGAAAATTTGTTATATGTCAAGTAATGGAAAGGGGATACAAAAGAGAAAAATTCTCTTTGAGTTTAAAGTCACCATTTGTAAAAATAGACTAAAAGATTAACGGCACACAAAAATAGAAGTGCCAAGGCCATTTTATTTCATTGATGCTTCGCTACACATGAGCATTATGAAATCTTTAAAAAATTATGAGTGAATCATTATATATTTGTGAGATTTTGGGCGTGTTACAAAGTATAAGATCAATGGGTTTGCATAATAGACTCTCTTGAAAAGATTTAAATAGTTTGGCGTTATTGATTTGCGAAGAATTTAAATTCATGGAATGTTGCATAAGTCAAGTAAATTTCATCTTATTCAACATATTTGCACCCAAGGTTGAAATTAAGTTCTTTCTTTAGAGTTATCTCATTGACTTCGTGCATCTATGCTATGAATGCCTATGTTGATTTTCTCATGGAAAATTTCCCCACAATTACATTCCAATTCTATGATTAGAGAATTTTAGTCATATTCCATGTTGTTATGTATTTTGTAGCTATATGTACTTTTATACTTAATACTTGTCATATTTGAAAAATTCAAAAATTTCCATACAAGGATACCACTCTTTTACATTCTTCTTTTAGAAATCTCATCGCATGTGCTTATTTGATTATCTTTGTGATGTTATTTTTTTTTTTTGAATTCGTGTGATGCTTACTATTCATGCTTAGTTTCTTACCCTTTGTCTATTTAGAACAAAAATGGGGAGAAAAAAATGAGGGAAAGTTTATTTCTTTCTTTAAACTCGTACATGCCAAGGTTTTATTTTTTCATATGTGTAGGTTTCTTCCCCTTTAATGATGATCTCATGAACTACACAAGATAAAGAATTTCAGTTCAAGACAGTCTCGAATGTCGTTTTGTTTTGGGGCTTTAGAGGACATTAGAATACATTATCTTAGGGGTTTTATTATAATTTGGATTTTGGTTTTTCATTTTGTACTGGAATAATCAAAGGGGGAGATTTGTAAGAGCAGGGTTTTATAATTTCTCATATCTTAGGTATTTTGGCGTATCCCGTTACAAACCGGAGTTACAAAACAAATACTACATCCGCATTTTCCTCCAAGATCATTTGAAGACATGTTAGTGACTGAGCATCCTTTCCGAGTTTCAAGCCTTTAGAATCGTCACAAGTATTTTATAAAGGTATACAAATTTGTGGTTTTGATTATTTCCCAGTCTAATATATTTTGGGATGTTTTATTTTTACTCAAGGCATTTTTTCATAAAAGGATTAAAATATTTTTTTTCTTTTAATATTCATTGGAACGAGATTTACATATCATTAGAATGAGATCTTATTCTTGTTCAAACGAGGTTTAACTTCCTTGGAACGAATGGATGATTTCACTGTAACAGACTTCAAACGAACTTCAAATTAAAGGGGTCCTGTTTAGCGGGCACATTCTCGTTTGAAGCTTGTGGGAAGAATGTTCGAACATTATAAGCCTTTCGTTCGAATGATATTAGATCTCGTTGGTACAAAACCTATGTTTTTATTCGAATGAGGTTGATTGCTAAACTTGCACCAAAAGTTTCCTCTCATTTATATCGTAGAATCGCTCTTCTTTTCCAAATCATACATCCATTAATATGATTTATGACTTTTTATCAAACCCAATTTCCATATGTTACAGCAAACATTTGTTGAGTTTACTATATTGCTAACTATGGAGTTGCGACTCTACGGCTATGGTCGCTCGATTGATACCAAGGGAAAATTTGCTTCCTGTGGACAGTGGTGGACTGTGCTGTATTTGTTGAAGATTTGAAGACCTATGCATTATACTTAGTAGAGCTCTAACTAGTCTGTAAGTCATCGAGTCTGTCAAACTCTTTAATGGTGTTGAAATATAGGTTTTATCCGAAAGTGATTTTTCCTCAATTTCTTCTTCCATTTGGTTTGGCTTGATTTAGGATATTTCCGTGTTGAAGATTATCTTGCATGCACACTGAATTCTTAACAAGATACAATTTTATTAAAAATTGAATCATTGTGTGCGTAACCTAATATACAAACAATTCTATATAACCATGTTGTTTTTTTATTCTTGAATTAAATGTGCAAACCAAAATAACCAAGAAGGCCTTAGGAATTTTGGGGTTTGTAAAAATGCTAAAAGGGTTCTCTTAACAATGTGCTTCTTATAAGAAAATTTGTCACTAAATTTTATAATAAAGGACAAGAGTCTAAGTAAAACCCCAACACACAAAGGCAACCATGACATCATTCAATGCTATTCAACACCCACAACCATAGTCAACCATCGACAGGGGACACTATCATGAGAAGAACCGAGCTATTGCGGGACAAACTATCGTTATAACGTCATTTGACCAGGTCACGATCAGCTAATGGCTTGCTCACGAGCACTGTTTGGTGTAGTTTTTATAGCGAGTTTTCTTTTAAATGCATAAAACGGAGTTAAACCTTTCTCTAACATTGTAAAAACGTCACTAAAGTGTCATTAAAAACTTTTATTCCCAGTATTTAAAAAACTATTAAAAAACCTTATAAGTTATCCTAAAGATTTTTTTTTATTCCTTTTCAAAATATAACTTTTCCAACATGTTTTACCCGATTGTGTCCTATTATACTTTTTTATTATTTGGGCCCACTTTGATGTAGATTGACAAGTTTTAGATCTCTGTTACATGTATGATCTTAAGTACATACCAATATGAAGCATAGAAATATTACATTATGAGTTCAATATTTCGGGCAATAATCTTCATTTTCACAGTTTATTAAAGTATTTGTATTTTATATGTTAGTATTACATTCGAAGCTAATAATGAATTTTATCATAATTCTTAGTATTATTTCCTAATGAATTCAAAAGGTGGTATACATATGGTGAACAAGTTTTCTTATGTCAAATATGTAGATTTTCATTATGTCCTACTCATAATTCACTATAAAGAAGATTCCAAGAAATAGACAACACGTCATTGGACATTATGTTGCTATGACATGTGGGAGGTATCATATTCAACTCCATCGATCTGAAAGGGAAATCAAAAGACGTCTACCTTATTAACGCAACTGAAGTGGTATGCATAGTTCAACATTTGATATATGATTTGATATCATATTTTATGAATTATTATTAATCATACTTTTATTTTTCCAACAATCAATTTTTTAGATTCATTCATATAATGATTGCTAGAAATTAATTAATAGACAAGCAATCACTGATCAAAGATCTAAAGAAATTTCTCCTCAAAACATAATTGAAACACAAGAGTTCTATTGCACAACTGAAATTCCGACAACATGCCCTCAATAACCCCGAGGGAGGTGATGACCAACTATAAAAAATAACTATATTTATTTATGTAACAACCCTCGATTTTGGGAGGCTCATTTTATACAAATTTTACCGCACAAGGTAATTATATAAAATGTGGGGACTGGAGTAAATATTAATTTAATGAATTGAAAGTTGATGTTTACTATATTGATGCATATTTACTGTATGTGAAAGTAAATAACATCAGGTTGCATGTCTGTAGTGTCATTTATTTTAAATGGCCTTTTAGTTTAAATGATTTTGGAACTCGAAATAATTTATAAAATTCCGGATGCCAGTTTAGAGGGTGTAGTTAGTCTCGGAAGGTGCGAGACAGTCAAAATAAGTGCCATATTGTATTTTTGTGTTTCGGGCACTTTTACCTGGTTTTAGCTTATATGCGTATTTGCGAGTAATTTTAATGTAGTATTAACCATTTAAGTTGGGAGAATTATGTTAAGCCCCGATTTTTGGTCTTGCCCCTTATTTCATTCCCTCATTTTATGTCTTAAAACATAGAGAGAAAAGGAGAGAAAGAGAGAGGAAGAGAAAGAATGGAGAAAGAAGAGAAAATGAAGATTGTAGATGGATTGATGCTCCTACTCAAAGAAATCTGATATTCCCTACATCAAGGCAAGTTTTCTACTTGCTAATATGTGATTTAAGGTGCATAAATTGTATGATAGTTGTGTATTTACATTTATGGTTTAAATGTGGAAATTATGGAATTTAAGCCCTAATCTTAGTTTTGATGATGAAATTGTGGACTAAAATGGTTTTAAATCATGTAGGATACACTTTGGGTAGGTAAATATTGTTGGTTGTGTGTATGAAGGAAGAGATTTGAAGTTTGGAGGATTTAGGGTTCATAACCCTTCGTAGCCATTTTTGGCAAATTCGCAGGTCCGAATCGATTCGGCCCTTTGGGCGAATCGATTCGCTAAGGGGAAATTGGCAGGTCTGCATAACCCGAATCGATTCGGGGTTAAGGCCGAATCGATTCGGTCAATTGCAGAAGGTTGGTTTAGTTGTCCGAACCGATTCGCTTTTTGGGGCGAATCGATTCGCTAGGGCGAATCGATTCGGCCCTTGGGCGAATCGATTCGTTTTCCTGCTGTTTTTGAGTTAATTTTTTATAACTCAATTTTAATCCTTTTTTTTTTATATAGGGACTAGGAACCTTCTTGAATGAAGTAAACATAGAGTCCTAGAGTGTGAGATGAGTTAGTTGTCTACTCTACATTAGGAATGGGTTATGTGGGGATTTTTCCGGGGTTAGGCCTATTAATGATAAGGCATTCTTTTCTTCTAGTTCATTATTATAAAACTAGGAGATGTAGTGGTATGTTCGGGAGGCCTTAGGAGCTTAATTAAGCTATACGAGTTTTGATGGTTTATATTACCACCCCAAAAGAATGTTGGGAGACTTTAAAAGTTCGATTGAACTATGTTAACCTTGGTGGTTCATAATAACGCCATGAAGGTGAGTTTGGAGAATAAATTGAAAGTCATTTCATTCCTTCGAAAGATGATAACCTTGGGATTCTAAAATAACCTCCTAGAATGCTTGGAGATAATGAAGAGTTTATTTACTCCTTTGAGGTTGTAGTGTTGATAATAGTTATCGTATGGCTCCGGATAATAAGTCCTATCTATTACTAGAAGTAAACAGTAATGGTTTCGAATAAAATGAAACATATAAATGGATATGGTATTGATACTAGTAAATGATAATTTACTTAATCATGAAACCGGTAAATAATGATTTACTTGATTTTGAAATGATAATTAATATGGATGTTACACACCTCTCTAAATACCATCTTAAGGGAAGTCCGCACGATAGGTGAAGCCCCCTGGCTAATGAATGCAGGGTGGATATAGTCCTAGGCCATGGGAGCGCTTATGGTTATATTTTTTCTGCGGGGGTAGGGAGATTCCAGGTGTGGTCTTGGCTACCACGCAGGCTCATGGCCGCTTCCCGACGTTTCGATAGGATCCCAGGTTGTCTTGGAGGCCCTGGAAGATGATGGTCATTTAGGGGGGCGCTCAGCGGGGAAACCCGGACGGGCGGTCTTAGAACTCGTTATATGTATATAATTATAACAGTTCATAATCAAGTGGGACTTGATGTATTTTGATATGCCATATAGAGCATGATGGAGTGCCACATAGAGCACATATAAATGCCACAAAGAGCATTTGAAAATGATTATTTTCCTAATAAGGAAAGGATTTTTACAAAGGGTAAAATTGAAATATAATTGCCTTAAAGAGCAAAATATTGTGTTTATAAGTATATTTCCTGCTAAGGAAAAGACAAATAAAATAATTAGCACCTTGGGTTAAGTCTTTAGTTTAATGCTGCTTATTTTATTCCTGCTTAGCTTATGTTTAAAATTGTATAGGTAGCTTCTTATTTCTCTTTCTTCGCGGTTCATATTACATAACTGTCATACTCTTTATTCATCTGGTAATCATATAGAACCGGGCCCTGACCGGTTACATTTTCCTGTTGCATATCCTTCTTGTCTCTGCTCAGGTACTCCGCCGCAAGGATGCCTGATTTAAATTCCTACTCCGATGTTTTCGACGAGCCGTGATGCATTGCGGGCATTACGGGATACATTTGGTATAGACGCTTTCATTTTCATTCTAGTTAAGATCAAGTCTGTTATTTGGGCGAGAGGCCCAAGCTTTTGTAAATGTCTAATGAAATGTAATAAGTAACTTATCGTACTTGTGTATTTTGGTGTATCAGTTTAGTGACCGGTTACATATTCGGTCTTTTTATTGTATTCGTGTTATATTATTTATATATGTCTTGGGGTTTCCTTTATCTTTCAGGAATTGGGTTGTTTGTTTTCATTTATTTACTTTCAAAACAAAATTTTTGGCAACCCGTTTTCTGAAATTTTGGGTGGTTATCCTGGATACTCTATATTTTTGTTATGATGCTGAGAATGATTCCATCCATGATTCCGTTATATTGGAGTATTGGGCTGGCCACCCCTTATTTTGGTGAGCGGGTTGTCACAGATGGTATCAGAGCCTCAGGTTCTAGAGTCCTTAGGAATCTGTGTGGACGCCTTAAGTTTTCAGCATTGCTCTTGATTTGATGTAAAGCCTTAGGATTAAGATCGTTGATTTTTCTTGTGAGATTTTGTCCTTCTACCATGAGGTAGAATCTATAAATCTTTTGCGTATTCGTGTGAGAATAATAGGTCGATAGAAGAAGGGCATTATGGGAAGGTGTGTGGAGAACTGTAAGTTGTGGTCGGGGAGGGGGACCGCTTTAGAGGTCGCTCCCTTCTTGTAGCACTTTCTTGTCTTGCTATTACGACTGCACATTTCGGTTGATGTAGTTTCCCAAGTACCGCTAGAAGTAGGAAGTGGTACTAAACTTGAGAATTCACGCGATGTTATATTGAAATGGAGAAGTGCCCTGTAGTATAATGGAGGAAAATCCTTCACCCATAGAAGAAGTGTTGTGGTGATGTTAATGTGGTCACTATATTCGTGGGTGCCAGAAGTTTGACCCATAGAGAAGCCCGGTGGATACTTGCAATGGCGAGTTTCTCTGGGATAACTGGACTGAGGAGAAGGTGGATTCCCGAATGTTCACAAGACGTTCGGTTAAAGACCAATGGCGAATATGGTGTTGTACGGTTAGAGAAACGAGATCATGCACCATGAAGTGTTAGGCTCCAAAATAGGTGTTGTTAACACTTCTGATGGAGTAAGAATCGTGAAACCCCATCGGTGGACACCCACCTGGGGAGGTTTCAATGAACTAAGGAAGAGGAGGCCATGAGCGTGCCCTCTTTTACTGAGAAAGTGAGAGGAACTGCATGGGCAATTATTGTTAGCCAGAGTCGGAATAACGGCTATGATGTGGAGTGTAGAACCACTCGTTTTAAGCTTCGTTGAGTGGAGAGCAAGGGCAAGAGTAAAGTGCCTGGTTGGGGAGTTGGTGGAGATAATGTTGGTATGTGTAAGGCTCGAATATGGAGTCTGAGAACCATTAGTATTGACTCAGAGTGCTTGGCACGAACTGTGGTGGGGAATTCTACCTTATAGGTGGGTAGTGTATATTCCTTAGGATAAGATTTAGTAGCATTGTGTCTACGATAGACTCGGGTGTGTATATTGAGCTTGTAGTAGTATTTACGCTATTATAGAAGAGTAATTGTATGACTTCCATGGTATGGAATTTCTGTCTTTTCTTCACTCGATTATGAAGCGAGTGATGATATTTTTATGTATATGTGTCATATGCGTTACTTGGTTTGGGTGGATGCTATGACTTATCTCCACGACCAACAAAGTTAAGTAGTAATGCATAGGAGGGGTTCCTTGTTTGGATTCCGCTTTTGCGGGACGCTCCACGCGTGAACCTTAACGACGTTGGGAGTGGAGAGATGCCATATTTCCTTTCTCTTATTTCATATATAGAATGCTAAGGTAAGTCTAGAAGTAGAATCTTATTTGTAGAATTGTACCGATCCCGATCATGTGTCTTAGACCGTCACATCTTAATGACCGACAATGCGAGGTAGTAGTGTAACGGGAGGGTTCCTTGTCTGGATTTCGCTTCGGCGAGACGTCCCACGCATGAAACCGAGCGAATGTTGGAAGTTGAGTAAGGTCTTGGGCACTAGGGATGTCTTTGGTATTATATGCTTACGATTTAGGTAGGATATATAGATAGACCTGAGGATTTTTAGGATGTAAGACCTTGAGGGTAGGTGGTGTTAGTTTAGGATGGTTGTTAGGAGTTGACCACGAATAAGTCGTGGGTTAACTCTAGATAGGGATTCGATCCCTAGGAACGAGATTATGGGGTCTCGAGAGATGTGGTAAGTTCGGCCGAAGGATATGAGGCATTTCTTAGAGTTATTGTTACGTTGGTAACTTCATTTCCGGGGAGTTAATGAGGACGGGTGGATCCTCACTCCTGAGCCATGATTGTAAGCTCGAGAGTGAGTTTAATGAGTAAGTTCTGCCAGGATTGGGGAGTAATGATACTAGGGCATAGACTCACTGTTTATGCGTCGCACAAGCTTAAGCTTGTGGAAAGTGATATCCCGTGCTTGAATTAAGAGTCATCGTGGTAGTGATCAGCTTAAATAGATAAGGCACTACTTCCTGGGCAGGAAATTTGGTCCTTCTCGTAAGCAACAAGTTGTTGCAATATGTTGTGGGAGGAATCGAGTTGGTGCTCGGGGTTCAGAAGAACTAGTGATTGGATATTTTTTTCTCATTCGCTAAGGAAATGCGATTGGGCTAGTGGACGTGTCGAGTAGAGGACTCGTCAGAGAAAATGGTTATGGCATGGAAGGCCAAGTAGAGTGAGTATGACTCAGAAGACTCTATAGCGAGAGCATTTCGATCTGTGATTGACAATTCACCTACTCGTGCGAAGAAGAGTAGTGGTGGAATGAAGAGGGGTAATCATAGACGTTTGCATGGAAATACCGGCATCGAACTGGTCATGATCCCAATTGAGAAAATTGGTGACCGTCGACCCAATCGTTGCTTTTCCACCCATTATGGACGGACTGCATGTAGAAGAGTACACCCCATTCTCGATGGGGAATGGTAGAACCGTGGGAGGTGCCTATTATAATAGGGTGGGCCGAGACTAGATATTCGTGTCGAAGGTTTGGCAAGTTTCCGGGAAGTACTGGGAACCATATGGAAATGGCGTATATCCTACCACCCTAAAGTGGATGGATGAAATGGAGGGAATTTACTTATGCCGGAAGGCATATTACGAACGTGCGCCTTAGTATACATAGCAGATGGGAGCAGGAATGGTATGAATGTAGATTTTCGTGCAACCATTAGGTCTTGGAGTGGTCTTATGGATCACTTCCTAAGGCATGGCATCGTGAGTGACCTAGCGCGGTCAGTTGAGTAATTCGTATGCTGGTTGGATGGAACCGTGGGTAATTTGTTCCTTGGACTTGGAGTGGTCTCGGAATATTTCTTTAGGGATTTGGCTTTTAAGCCTTACGCCTTGATGAGATACGTCGATACGAGGGATAGTTGTGTATCATTGAAGCTAAACCACTTAGAGTTGGTGTGGGTGCCCCGAGGTGATGTAACATAATTCTGAAGATTTGGCTAATTGTGCCGAGTCATGTGGGCATCGTGTTCCGTTGTAGGAAGCCAGAATAGATGGCTAGTGAAGAGCGCCTGGTGCTACTAAAGAACAAGAGGATTGACTGAGATCGACAGGGTCGACCTTAGTCTCAGTCCATTTGGGACGTTGCAATAACGAGGAGTTTGTTTAGGATAGTAGAATCCTAGTTTAGAGTAGTATACCCTTATCAGATTTGGGTATGCCCGAATTTTGGGGGCAAAATTCCCTCTTAAGGGGGGGAGTATGTAACAACCCTCGATTTTGGGAGGCTCATTTTATACAAATTTTATCGCACAAGGTAATTATATAAAATGTGGGGACTGGAGTAAATATTAATTTAATGAATTGAAAGTTGATGTTTACTATATTGATGTATATTTACTGTATGTGAAAGTAAATAACATCAGGTTGCATGTCTGTAGTGTCATTTATTTTAAATGGCCTTTTAGTTTAAATGATTTTGGAACTCGAAATAATTTATAAAATTCCGGATGCCAGTTTAGAGGGTGTAGTTAGTCTCGGAAGGTGCGAGACAGTCAAAATAAGTGCCATATTGTATTTTTGTGTTTCGGGCACTTTTACCTGGTTTTAGCTTATATGCGTATTTGCGAGTAATTTTAATGTAGTATTAACCATTTAAGTTGGGAGAATTATGTTAAGCCCCGATTTTTGGTCTTGCCCCTTATTTCATTCCCTCATTTTATGTCTTAAAACATAGAGAGAAAAGGAGAGAAAGAGAGAGGAAGAGAAAGAATGGAGAAAGAAGAGAAAATGAAGATTGTAGATGGATTGATGCTCCTACTCAAAGAAATCTGATATTCCCTACATCAAGGCAAGTTTTCTACTTGCTAATATGTGATTTAAGGTGCATAAATTGTATGATAGTTGTGTATTTACATTTATGGTTTAAATGTGGAAATTATGGAATTTAAGCCCTAATCTTAGTTTTGATGATGAAATTGTGGACTAAAATGGTTTTAAATCATGTAGGATACACTTTGGGTAGGTAAATATTGTTGGTTGTGTGTATGAAGGAAGAGATTTGAAGTTTGGAGGATTTAGGGTTCATAACCCTTCGTAGCCATTTTTGGCAAATTCGCAGGTCCGAATCGATTCGGCCCTTTGGGCGAATCGATTCGCTAAGGGGAAATTGGCAGGTCTGCATAACCCGAATCGATTCGGGGTTAAGGCCGAATCGATTCAGTCAATTGCAGAAGGTTGGTTTAGTTTTCCGAACCGATTCGCTTTTTGGGGCGAATCGATTCGCTAGGGCGAATCGATTCGGCCCTTGGGCGAATCGATTCGTTTTCCTGCTGTTTTTGAGTTAATTTTTTATAACTCAATTTTAATCCTTTTTTTTTTTATATAGGGACTAGGAACCTTCTTGAATGAAGTAAACATAGAGTCCTAGAGTGTGAGATGAGTTAGTTGTCTACTCTACATTAGGAATGGGTTATGTGGGGATTTTTCCGGGGTTAGGCCTATTAATGATAAGGCATTCTTTTCTTCTAGTTCCTTATTATAAAACTAGGAGATGTAGTGGTATGTTCGGGAGGCCTTAGGAGCTTAATTAAGCTATACGAGTTTTGATGGTTTATATTACCACCCCAAAAGAATGTTGGGAGACTTTAAAAGTTCGATTGAACTATGTTAACCTTGGTGGTTCATAATAACGCCATGAAGGTGAGTTTGGAGAATAAATTGAAAGTCATTTCATTCCTTCGAAAGATGATAACCTTGGGGTTCTAAAATAACCTCCTAGAATGCTTGGAGATAATGAAGAGTTTATTTACTCCTTTGAGGTTGTAGTGTTGATAATAGTTATCGTATGGCTCCGGATAATAAGTTCTATCTATTACTAGAAGTAAACAGTAATGGTTTCGAATAAAATGAAACAGATAAATGGATATGGTATTGATACTAGTAAATGATAATTTACTTAATCATGAAACCGGTAAATAATGATTTACTTGATTTTGAAATGATAATTAATATGGATGTTACACACCTCTCTAAATACCATCTTAAGGGAAGTCCGCACGATAGGTGAAGCCCCCTGGCTAATGAATGCAGGGTGGATATAGTCCTAGGCCATGGGAGCGCTTATGGTTATATTTTTTCTGCGGGGGTAGGGAGATTCCAGGTGTGGTCTTGGCTACCACGCAGGCTCATGGCCGCTTCCCGACGTTTCGATAGGATCCCAGGTTGTCTTGGAGGCCCTGGAAGATGATGGTCATTTAGGGGCGCGCTCAGCGGGGAAACCCGGACGGGCGGTCTTAGAACTCGTTATATGTATATAATTATAACAGTTCATAATCAAGTGGGACTTGATGTATTTTGATATGCCATATAGAGCATGATGGAGTGCCACATAGAGCACATATAAATGCCACAAAGAGCATTTGAAAATGATTATTTTCCTGATAAGGAAAGGATTTTTACAAAGGGTAAAATTGAAATATAATTGCCTTAAAGAGAAAAATATTGTGTTTATAAGTATATTTCCTGCTAAGGAAAAGACAAATAAAATAATTAGCACCTTGGGTTAAGTCTTTAGTTTAATGCTGCTTATTTTATTCCTGCTTAGCTTATGTTTAAAATTGTATAGGTAGCTTCTTATTTCTCTTTCTTCGCGGTTCATATTACATAACTGTCATACTCTTTATTCATCTGGTAATCATATAGAACCGGGCCCTGACCGGTTACATTTTCCTGTTGCATATCCTTCTTGTCTCTGCTCAGGTACTCCGCCGCAAGGATGCCTGATTTAAATTCCTACTCCGATGTTTTCGACGAGCCGTGATGCATTGCGGGCATTACGGGATACATTTGGTATAGACGCTTTCATTTTCATTCTAGTTAAGATCAAGTCTGTTATTCGGGCGAGAGGCCCAAGCTTTTGTAAATGTCTAATGAAATGTAATAAGTAACTTATCGTACTTGTGTATTTTGGTGTATCAGTTTAGTGACCGGTTACATATTCGGTCTTTTTATTGTATTCGTGTTATATTATTTATATATGTCTTGGGGTTTCCTTTATCTTTCAGGAATTGGGTTGTTTGTTTTCATTTATTTACTTTCAAAACAAAATTTTTGGCAACCCGTTTTCTGAAATTTTGGGTGGTTATCCTGGATACTCTATATTTTTGTTATGATGCTGAGAATGATTCCATCCATGATTCCGTTATATTGGAGTATTGGGCTGGCCACCCCTTATTTTGGTGAGCGGGTTGTCACAATTTAGACATTATCACAATGAAATTTCAATGAATAATATCATTATTCATTTGATTTGTTTTATAGTGTGGAATGCAGAGTTATCGGTTGCTATGTAATAGAGAACTTAATTACAGGAGGGGAACTTAAAGCTGAATTGGGTTCAAATTTGATGGATAAATTTAGGTGTAAAATAGTGCATATGTTATTAAATGAAACACTAAACACATGAACGGGAGAATACTATTTAGCATAAAAATGCAAGATATTCAGTGATATGAAAGAACATAATTGATGTTTAATTTATATTGGACAGTTAGTTGAGAAATTTTTTATTTAACTTAGTTTTTTCCTTTTCAGGTATTATTAGTCGATAGAATGAATTAAATTTATTAGACATATGATTTCGAAGTACATATTTCAAATTGCAAAAGTGTAAGTTTTCATTGCGATGTAATTAGTTTTCACTCTGAAATGACCACTACATTTTAGGTAATTCATGTTGTATTTTAGATGATTCGATTTATTTCGAGAACAATACAAGTTATAAATATCGTAATTGTTTGGGTATGGTAGACATTAAAATGAGTCTTGAAAGGAATGACTTTGAGTCTAGATCAGACGAAGCTTATAAATCCTATGATGATGAATTACCCTTTCTCAAAATTGATAGATGAATGGAATCGAATTGTTAAACGTTACAGAATATAAAATTAATGTTTGCTAGCAATTTACCACTGTTAATTGTATGAGGTAGTTAGATATTTGAAGTTATCAATTTATTTTCATTATCTGTGCATATTTTAAGTTTGTAATGAGTAATATCATCAAATTTCTCAATGCAAATCTTAAAAAATTCGAAATACGACATTTTAATATTTCGTCGCGAAATATTGAAATAGCGCATTGTGAAGTATTTCGCACTACAAAATATTTTTTTATTTTGTTAGATTTTTAGTAAAGCTTAATTAACGTTGCAACACGATGATGTCAAAAATTAGATCGGTAGTAAATAACCATGTCATCAAAGCTATTCTCAACCATCATAAAGTGTAAAGACCATAGAAAATAAAAGTAGAGAGATAAAACACAAGATATAGAGTGGTTAAGCTATAAAATAAGCCTATATCCACTTTGGTACCACATTCTCATTATATGTTTGCATTATTACAAAGGCTGATTGATTAAATAGGCATATAAGAGAGAGAGAGAGAGAGAGAGATATGAATATATATATATATATATATATATATATATATATATATATATATATATAGAGAGAGAGAGAGAGAGAGAGAGAGAGAGAGAGAGAGAGAGAGAGAGGGGGAGAGCTGAATACATGCATATACTGGCTCCTTGCTGAGCTGAATGCGGCCTGGAGAGCAAGGATGTAGAAGGGATTACGAGCTACAGTAGCTCTAGTGATCGGGGTTGACCTGAGTTAGATCTTAGAGAGAGAGAGAGAGAAAGTGGGTAGAGAGTTTGGCGGAGCTTCGTTGCCAATAACGTCCTACTAAATGAGGAGGTAGGCATTTTTATTTATTGAAGTTAAGGGAAATGGTCACAAGCATAGAACATGTGACATATGTATGAATGTCAAGAGGGAATATTTTTAGAAGGTGGACATCTGGCAAGTGGCATGCTGAGGTGGTCAAGTCAGTGGCAAGGTATACGCTGCTGGTGAGAAAGGTGGTCGTGACCTGTTAGAGACAAGGACGTGGCCCCTTAGGATGTTGAAATAGGGTGCCTAACGCGGCCTATATGAGCCCCAGGTCGCAACACTATATAGGTACACTCCATGTCCATGGTACCCATATTGGGTATAATATAAGCACCCAAGCCTCAGTGCCGGGAGATTGCGAGTTGGTGTTATAGTTGTGTTTATGCCCAAATATCGTGGTGTCAAGTCAAGTCGGTCTACTAATCTTCGGTAGGGGACATGGAAATGTGTCGCGGCCATTAAGTTGTGATGCTTCAACTTCCAGCGCCATCTTATATAAATGATCAGGTGTCATGGCCTTATTACCTTTGCAAATTCTTTGAAATCATTAGCCCCAGTGATTCAGGCGATTTTCAGATGAACTTCCTGGCAATTTGAGGCAGTTTTTAGGTGACCATCATCCTATTCGGGTTGGTATTTCAATTATTCTCTTCAATTTTTTCATTTTTCCTTTAAAATCCATGCTTATTTGCTGAGTTCGTTTACTGATAATTCATTATTGCCTATTCAATTCCTTAAACCCATGTAGCTACTAGTATTTTTCTTCCTTTTCACTTTTGCCCCAAATTTTTTGGATTTGATTTTGTCATTCTAGGGTTTTGTAATTTGATTTGCTAGCTTGAATTGATAATTGTTTTGGATTTTTCCTGGGTTTATTGATTGTAGAAATATTTGGTTTCTCTTTCTGGAGTTTGGGAATTGGACTTTTCTACATTTCGAGGCCTTTGGGAATTAAAAAGGTGGGTAGTTGTTGTGTAGGTAATTTTTTAGGGTTCGATTCAAGGTTTCAGACCCATTTTGGATTTTTTTTGGCCAAGAACATGAACAGGCTATTCAATGTGTTTTTGGCCAAAACATAGGGTTTAAAGGTTTGATCCTTGCAAGTTGAAAGATGAAAATGCTTACCTATTTATCCCCCTAGCCACGACTTGTTATGAGTTTTGAAAAGTTGGTTGCGGCAAATAATATTATCTCATTTTCCCATGGTTGTGGCCTGAAATCTAGACTTCTTTTTCCCATTGCTGCGTCACTGATTTCAACCTTTGAAAACTTTTCATTTTTCTAAATTCTTTGTATAATGTTGCGGCCTCTTAAACGAGGCAGATTTATATTTCTCTTATATTTTGATCATGTTGGGTGAGGCACTCTAACTATGGATTCCTTATGCTTTTACAGGTCCTTGTCATTACTATATGCATTAGAATACTTGGAAATATCTGAAAGACTTCTGAAGGAGGAACTTTAGTGGTCCTCTTCTCGCGGTGCTACGCATCAAACCCTTGAATACTAGTGGGCTTTATAGGCTAAAGTATTGTCCAACCTGTATTCAAGTAGATTCTGATTCTACAGCTTCTTCTAACAGTAGGGATTCAAACAAGATAGTTGAGGGTGTTCACATTAAAAAGGACACTTGCCCAACGAATGACCAATCCCCAAATACTATCGATGTTACGGCCCTTGTTGTGACTGTTGTAAGGGTAATGAATACTGAGGCAAGGACTTTTGGCTATGGTAAAGAAAAATAAGGGAGCCTGCCGCCCGCCACTATCCTTGCACCATGAGAGAGGAGTGGTTGGCCTCTATGGCTGAAGCCGATGAGTTCCTTGAGGTAAAGATCTACACAATGCCTTCTACGGAGTAGAGGCCATGCTCTGCATTCCCAAATGATGGAGTTTGCATCCCACTCCACGCCTTTCTCCTAGGACTGTGGCTTCCTGTCCCAATTCCAGTGAGGAAAATTTTTAAGGTTTTAAACTTGGCCTCGACCCAAGTTGACCCTAATAGCTGAAGATCCATCCTCGCTTCCTTAGTTATCTGGAAGAAGACGTTAGGGAAAGACGTAATGACTCCGAAGTTCTTTGACTTTTGTAGGTCTAAGGAGAACTTGGTTGATAACCCATGGTACTTCTATATAGGGTTGTGGAGTGGCTATTAATATCTGATGAGGGGCAAGCCTTCCAGTGTTAAAAATTGGAAGGAAAGATTCTTTTACATATCTAGAGACAGCTGAGAGGTACAACCAGATGAGACTGATAGGGAGAAAGAGCATAGATTGTCATAGACTTGGGGTCGTCCCCCACGGAAGGTACATGATAACCATGACCTTAGTTTATTTTTCTTTTTAATATGAATTTATAACTATTACAACCTTTAATTCTCTTCATTTATTATGTCCACAACCTTTACAAATCTTCTTATAGTTTATGCAAGGATGACCCTTTCTTCCAGGTAAAGAGAGAGAATTCAGATCGCGGACTCAATTAGCGATCCGAAGAAGCACTTCCCATATATTTTGACTCTGCTGTCACTTTACAAACTTGGATATTATACCTCATATCAGTATCTAATGAAGGCTGCAAAAGGCACTTAAATTTCAAATATTTCTACAGCCATCACTTTAACATATGGAATGTTGATTTTGTGTCTCCTTTTTCAGGTACCACCGCGGAAGGAGAGCCAATGATGGAGATTGATAAAGATCTGCTGCTTTCTCAACTGGACAAGTTGGTAGAGATTGTCCAGTCACTAAACCAATCTCTGTGGAAGAGGAGAAAGAAAATAAAGAGGGAATTTACGGATGTCGCCCCTCATGTTGAAAAGGAGGTTGCTCCTCAAAATGAAAAGGAGATAGATCCTACTGGTACTATAACCACTGGGCCAGAAGTGGAGGGGGTAGCTGCAGACCCTCCACAGTTTGATGATGATTCCATAGTTGGTCTTAGTTTTCTCTCCTAAGGGAATGACTATGGGCCTTCTAGCCATATACATGTTACTTCCTCTAGATCCCCTCCCCGAACTCTTATGGAAGTTAACGCCAACCTTCCCACACCTTAGCGTAGGGAAGAAAGAGTTGTTAAAAGACATTTACGTCCACTTCTGAGACAACCTGACCCTAAATCTCCTTGGGACACAACTGCCACTACAATCCTAAGGATGGGGAGGGCTACAGAAGCCTCTGATCAGAATCATCTGGTGGAAGAGGATGCAGCGGACCAAGAGGAATACTCATTGCACAGCCTTCTGAGGTTAACCTTTCAATTCTTTCCTTTCCTCGAACATTTGTGTGTTTTTTGCTAACACTTTGAATTTTATTCTCCCAGGTTGCGAAGGTTTCAATGACCCAAAGGGCCAAGTAAGAGAGTTTATATAAGCTCTATAGGGATGCGGAGGATGGAAACATCTCCCAGCTGGATTTTCTATATAACCATGTTGTTTTTTTATTCTTGAATTAAATGTGAAAACCAAAATAACCAAGAAGGTCTTAGGAATTTTTGGGGTTTGTAAAAATGCTAAAAGGGTTCTCTTAACAATGTGCTTCTTATTAGAAAATTTGTCACTAAATTTTATAATAAAGGACAAGAGTCTAAGTAAAACCCCAACACACAAAGGCAACCATGACATCATTCAACGCTATTCAACACCCACAACCATGGTCAACCATCGACATGGGACACTATCATGAGGGGAACCGAGCTCTTGCGGGACAAACTATCGTTATAACGTCATTTGACCAGGTCACGATCAGTTAATGGCTTGCTCACGAGCACTGCTTGGTGTAGTTTTTATAGCGAGTTTTCTTTTAAATGCATCAGACGGAGTTAAACCTTTCTCTAAGATTGTAAAAACGTCACTAAAGTGTCATTAAAAACTTTTATTCCCAGTATTTAAAAAACTATTAAAAAACCTTATAAGTTATCCTAAAGATTTTTTTCATTTCTTTTCAAAATATAACTTTTCCAACATATTTTACCCGATTGTGTCTTATTATACTATTTTATTATTTGGGCCCATTTTGATGTAGATTGACAAGCTTTAGATCTCTCTTACAAGTACATTCCAATATGAAGCATAGAAATATTACATTATGAGTTCAATATTTCGGGCAATAATCTTCATATTCACAGTTTATTAAAGTATTTGTATTTTATATGTTAGTATTACATTCGAAGCTAATAATTAATTTTATCATAATTCTTAGTATTATTACCAAATGAATTCAAAAGGTGGTATACATATGGTGAACAAGTTTTCTTATGACAAATATGTAGATTTCCATTATGTCCTACTCATAATTCACTATAAAGAAGATTCCAAGAAACAGACAACACGTCATTGGACATTATGTTGCTATGACATGTGAGAGGTATCATATTCAACTCCATCAGCCTGAAAGGGAAATCAAAAGACGTCTACCTTATTAACGCACCTGAAGTGGTATGCATAATTCAACATTTGATATATGATTTGACGGTGAAATGAGATATGTAGTGGTCACTGTGAAATGACCACTACATTTGTCATACTGAAATGTATTTTATGCTTTGAGACATATATATTTCGGAATGCGAAATGGTTATGTTGCAGTGACAAATAAGGTATTTTAAAGTACAAAATAATGGGTTCGCACTACGAAATAGGATTTTGCATTACAAAATAATCATATTATGGTGAGAAATAAGGTATTTGACAATGCGAAATGAGTATAACACATTGCAAACTACTCATTACTTCTCAATATAAAATAAAATTATCTCTTCTTTTTTATATAGTTATAACATGAAAGCTCATATGATCTTTGTAGAGGGTCTCCTACCACCCAAGTCAGCAAGAAAATATTTAGAGCAAGGGTGTCCACCTTGATCGGCCCTATGACGAGGTGTGAAACCTGAAAGAGGGGACTTGAAGCGATCAACCCCTCTACCCAAGATAGAAGGCCACAGAAAAAGGCTAAGGACGAGGGGCTCACCACGAAAAACACCTCTACTCAAGAACATAGGCCACATATAAAGTCTAAGGATGAGGGGCTCACTGTGAGCAAACCCTCTACTCAAGAACTTAGGCCACTTACAAAGGCCAAGGATAAGCCACTTACAAAGGCCAGGGATGAGGGTCTCACTGTGATCAACCCCTATAATCAAGAACTTAGGCCATAGACAGAGGCCAAGGATTAGGGGCTCACTGTGAGCAATCCCTCTAAATAAGATAGAAGTCCACAGAATAAAGGCCAATGATGAGGGGGCTCACTTGCTGCAACCCCTATACCTAAGATAGAAGGCCACAGAAAAAGTCCAAGGACGAGGGGATCACCATGACCAACCCCTCTAAACACGATAGAAAGGCCACAGAATAAGGCCAAGGACGAGGGGCTCATAATGAGTAACCCCACTAAAAAGATAGAAGACCAAGAAAAATGGTCAGGGACGAGGGGCTCACCGCGAGCAAACCCTCTGCCCAAGTTGATACCTAGATAAGGAGGTCCACCATAAGTGGCCTCATCTACAAAACCTAGGATGAAGTGAAAGAGCATTTAATGGCCCTAGGGGGAATGATGAAGGAACCCTAGGGTCCCTCAAAATTGAAAATCTAATTTATGGAGTACAAAGCCTTTTGGTCTTTGCAACACAAAAGACTTTACATAAGGAGTTAATGTAGAAGGGTGTTTCAAGGTTGACCACTACATTTTACGGTGAGGGTCCCTCAAACTCCCCCTCCTTAGTCTCTAGGAAATATGAGGTTGAGGAACCCTAGGGTCCCTCAACCGCAAAAAATTCATACTAAGAAGGAACCCCTAGGGTGCCGACATAAATTCATATTAAGAAGGAACCCCACCAAGGGTCCCGATAGAAAATCTATAATTGGTGAAAGTGCACCCAAGGTCCCTCGACCGCAGAGAATCCATATTAGTGCGGGAACTTAGGCCCCCTGGCCGCAGAAAATGCATAATTGGTGAAAGTGAACCCAAGGTCCCTCGACTGCAGAGAATTCATATTGGTGCGGGAACCTAAGCCCCCTGGCCGAAGAAAATGACTTTTGATGAAAGTGCACCCAAGATCCCTCGACCGTAGAGAATTCGTATTGGAAAGGGAATCTAGGCCCCCTCACCACAGAAAATGACTTTTGTTTAAAGTGAACCCAAGGTCCCTTGATCACATAGAATTCATATTAGTGCGGGAACCTAGGCCCTCTGGCCACAGAAAATGCATAATTCGTGAAAGTGCACCCAAGGTCCCTCGACCACAGAGAATCCATTTAGTGCGGGAACCTAGGCCCCCTGGCCGTAGAAAATTCACAACTGGTGAAAGAGCATCCAAGGTTCCTTACCGCAGAGAATTCATATTGGTGCGGTAACCTAGGGCCCCTAACCGCAGAAAATGTATAATTGGTGAAAGAGAACTCAAGTCCCTCAAATACAGAAAAGTCATATTGGTAAAGGAACCTCCAGGGCGGCCCTCGACCAAAACTCGGGGAAGAGACCCCAGGATGAGGGAGTGGCTACCATTATCAACCCTCATCATGAAAAGTCATTATTTTAAAGAATAATAGTATTAACACTTTTCTTTCTTGTACAGGTATCCTAGTTGAGCAGGCATGGCTTAAATAGGCCAGTTGGGATCTCTTGGGAGTTTTGTCTTGGAGTCTAAGGAAAAAGGTTTGTTGAGAAAGCTCAACCACTTAGCACTTTAGGATTGAGAGAATACTAGAAGAAAGACCCTAGGGTCACCCAGTCCTCACACACATCACAGTCAGACACAACCAGGGTGAGCAGCCGAAGGGTTGCTCACAAGAAAATATTTTTTTATAAAATTATTTTAAAGGAGAGGGTCCTCTAGGCCCCTCTCAAGAAAAATTATTTTAGAAGGGGGTCCTCAAGACCCCCCTCAAGATTACAAAAATTTTAGAGGAGGTGGTCCTTGAGAGCCCCCTAAAGTTTACAAAGTTTGTACCAAAAGTTTGCATTTCAAAAGATATTTACCAAATCAGATATTTTGTCTCCATTAGGAGACATATTTGCTTTTTGACTTTGGTTTGCACCAGGTGGCACCTGTCTGAGGGGACAGGCTGCTGCACACAGGTAGGGACAAATGGTACACTGCAGACAATGTCCCTCACCAACCCTCTAAGTTTTTAGCGCTAAAAGTGTCAACTCAACCCTAGTTCCCAAGTATAAATAGGACCCCTGGACAAGGTCAATATAGAGAGAAAAACTCAATAGCACTATTACTTTGTCAAAATCACACTATAATTTCCTAGTATTCTCTCCCTACTCTCTGTCTCTCTAGTGCTAAGTGCCTTGTTATTTCACCCCTCGTTGACAGCCATCACTCACAGGAGCTCTTCTTGAGAAAATTACTATTATTGTTGTGGAAGTTCATCTTCTTAGAGGGAGGGAGTTCCATCTTGGCCTCCATTTTTACCAAAAGGAGAAGGTTTCATCAGAAGATACTCCAGAAGTTCTTGAGAACCTTGTAGATAGCGTCCATTGGAGTGGGTCACGCCTCACCCTTTTCAGTTATTCAAAGACCCCAGTCTCACTACGCCTCCTATATCTAGCGACTCTCCTGGGGAGGTAACCTCATTTTCATGGACAAATAAGGTTTGAACATTTCTAAACAACTAGTTTTTGAAGACATTCCATCTGGGAATGGAACTCAAATTGACCAGACCACTTAGGAGGATGTGGTGGTGATTGGAGTAAAGACACCTGCTCCTCCGGGAGGGCAGGTGAGCTCACCGATAGTAGCTTCGGTGGCAAAGGCTTATGAGTATGTTTTTTTGAGTTTTTAAAACAAAACAACTAGACTTGGAAAGTTTGGGTCAAGGTTGTTTAATAGTAGCAGCAGCCTCCTCTGCAGGGGCAGTCGCTCTAGCGACAATTATGGTAGAAGTAATTCGGCCACAGAGGGCGGCGTCGAAGCAAGTTGTTTCACTGTCAAGTTCACCAGCAGCCAAGGGCATGATTTGGGAGTAATCACCTTCCAAAATTATTACTATAAAGGAGGTCAGGAAGTTTCTCTCTTCCTCCCAGAGGGAGGGTCCTCATCTATATGAGGGGTAGCAAGACCGCTACCCACAGGAAGTAAATGAGAAGCCATACCCAAAGGGGTATATCCCATCATAATTTATCAAGTTTAGGGGTAAATGGGAAAACCCAAGAGATCACTTGCACAGTATAAGCAAGAGAAAAAAAAGGGGTGCACGTAGATAGATGCCAAAGGCCCTTGCCAATATCAGAATAGTAAGCGAGGAACCCTCAAATGTTGCAACAATAGGCGAGGATCCCTCATAAAAAATTATTTTCAATGAGGAACCTAAAGACTGCAAACCCTAGATATGAGAAATGCATGAGGAATCCATAGTTAGAGAGTAACCCACCAACATGGGGGTCGCAAGGAACCCTCGACTGACAATGGACTCCCCATGGTAAAAATAGCTGGCGAGGAAGACCTGGAAATATTAGCCACTGGCGAGGAATCCAAAGTCATCGAGGAACCCCTAAATATTGAAAGCGCATGTATGGAACCCAAAGGCAGAGAAGAGTTAGTCGAGGAACCTTCGGAATGAGAACCAACAGGCGAGGAACCCTTGATCGTAACGAAACCCATGTTGCTGAACTATGATATGCGCAGACGAGAAATCAGTGGTCGAGGAACCCGTAGGTAGAATCACTGTCGAGGAACCATTGACGTCGAGTAAAAAATGAGGAACTCTCCAGCTAAAAAGGTCGCGTGTGAGAGACCCGTGACAGTCCTTTGTGCTCGTGAAGAACTCGATCACGAGGAACCCATATCGGCATAGTGGGCAAGGAACTCGGAGTAACGAAATCACTAAACGAGGAATCCGTAATTGGAAGAGATATAATTGTGGAACCCTTAGCCGAGGAGCCCTCCTTGATTTCAGTCAGTAGCGAGGAACCCTTAGGGGTCCTCGTCCTAAGCGTCAATCAATCGCCAATAGACATGTTTGCTTCACCCGATTTAAAAACCTCCAGGGTCAAGGAACTCTCTCCAGCTAATGAGGCCACCTGCGAGTAACACATGTGCAAGAGACCCATGATAGTCCTTTGGGATCGCTAATAACTCAGTCGCGAGGAACCCATGTGAGCTGCTAGTGGTTGCGAAGAACAGAATAGCGAAGAACTCAACTGAGAGGAACACGCAGTGTGCGAGTAACCCTTCTTGACCTTAATAACTGGTGATGAAATCTTTGAAGAAAAAAGATAAAATGAGACACACCTCATAAAGCCAACGGTCGAGGAACCCGCGGTAAGATCGGACCCAGCAGCGTGCGAGGGACCTAACTCAAAATAAAATGCCTCATCAATGGCAGCACGCGAGGAACCCTCCTCTACCTAAGCATCTCTGGTGCAGTCGAGGAACCTTTTATGGTTGGAGAAGTAGACAAGAACCCCCTTGTGATCGAGTAACCCGTCACGGCCACCACATCATCTGATGAAGAATCCCTCGCAGTCGTCTCAGTGGTTGAGGAACCCATGGAAGGATTCACCCAAACGAGGGACCCCTATGCGAGGCATCACCCCCATTCCAACTAGTGGCGAGGAACCCTCAGAGGTCCTCACCCCAAATGCCAAATTACTGATAATGATAATCCATTCCTTCAACTCAAGCCCAAATGAAGATGCGATGTGCGAAGAATCCATACTCCCAAAGCCAAATGCCCCACTAACAGTGGCACACGAGGAACCCTTGTTGGAAATTTTTTATTCCTCAGACGAGGAACCCTTTGTCACAATCTCCATGTAAAGAAACCCCTATGGGCAGCACCTCGCGTGAGGAACCACCAGTATCCCTATGTTCCAAATGAGGAACCTACTAAAGAAGGGGCATGGGGACTCCAAGCGAGGAACCCTCATCAACAAATAACCCCCCCTACCACAGATGTTTTTCACAAGGAATCCCCACCAGCAACTGCTATGAGTGAGGAACCCAAATTATGTGACACCTATAATGAGGAACCACTAGGGGTACAGATCCTAAGCGAGGAACTCGGGAGGACCAGAATCCAAAACAGAGAACTTCCCATGACTGATACCTCACACGAGGAACCCCCTAAAGTATTTAAACTCAAAAAAAAGTAGAAGCGGCCAGAATATAGACAGAAAGGCCTAGAATCGCTCAACAGAAGGTATACCGAACTAATTTTTTCTCTTTATTAATAGAATAGTAGAACCTCTACTAGATTAGAATAGGGTCCATGACATGAAGGTCTTTCCTCATTATACTTGGAGGAATATCCATCCTAAGGGAAAAGTATACTGAGCAAAGTCCTTACAAACATAACATTTATTTTTTCACCAGACTAGTAGGGGGTTACCCTCCTAGTAATAATAAAAAAAATCACTATATTTTTTTATTATTATTCTATATAGATTTACAGCCTAGAGAACAAGTCCTAACCTCTGTTCTCGAGAAAAAAAATTACTTGACCAATTTTTAGAAAATAGGGAGAAGCGGGTCTACCCCCTCTCTATACTTGTTGTTTTTATAAGGCAAAAATGTTCCTAAGAAAAGTTTAGAACAAGTACCCTGTAGAGTAAGGGAAATTTTCAGTATAAAGAAATAATTATTTCTTTACTTATGGTATATATGAAATTTTATTCAAAGTTTGTGGGAAGGAGAAGAGCTAACCCCGTCTCCTAGTTACTCCCTAAGAAAAAGGAATGTTCATAACAAAATACCCCACAGTCACATGGGGTTGCTCTAAAAAAATACCCCAAAGTCACACGGGGTTGCGCTAAAAAGTATCCCACAGTCACACGGGGTTGCGTTAAAATAATAATAATAATAATAATAATAAAAAAAAAAAAATATTAACTTGCTCAGTCATATACAAGTACTCCACAGTTAGAGGGAAATCTTCAAAATTTTAACTTGCTCAGTTGTATGCAAGTACCCCGCAGTTAGAGGGGTAGCTTTTAGATTTTAACTTGCTCAGTTATATGCAAGTACCCCACAGCTAGAGGAGCAACTCTTAAATTTTAACTTCTCAGCTCATATACAAGTACCCCGTAGTTAGAGGGGTAGCTTCAAAATTTTAACTTGCTCAGTTGTATGCAAGTACCCTGCAGTTAGAGGGGTAGCTTTCATATTTTAACTTGCTCAGTTATATGCAAGTACCGCACAGCTAGAGGGAAGCTTCCAAATCTTAACTTGCTCAGCTATATGCAAGTACCTCGCAGTTAGAAAGGTAGCTTCCAGATTTTTTAACTTGCTCAGTTATATGCAAGTACCCCACAGCTAGTGGGGCGACTCTAAAATTTTAACTTGCTCGGTTATATGCAAGTACATGTAGTTAGAGGGGTATCTTCAAAATTTTAACCTTCTCGGCTATATGCAGGTACCCCACGGCTAGAGGCTCAACTTTTAAATTTTAACTTGCTCATCTGATATGCAAGTACCCCACAGTTAGAGGAGGCAACTCTAAAATGATAACTTTCTCAGATCATAGGCAAGTACCCCAAAGACTACGGGGAAGTTCAATCTTGAAGTTCTCACAAAAAATAGAGCAACTCAGCGTATTGATCAAGTGCAACTATAAATTAAAGGTACGACAGTTTCATACCTCAGGATCCAAGGGAATAGGAGCTCTTACAGTATTGAGAAACTGCCAAGTATAAATATCAGGTACGATAGTTTAGTACCTAAAGGCTCCAAGGGCATAGGAGCGCTCATAGTCTGGAGCAAGTGCCAAGTATAAGTATAAGGTAGGAAAGTACCTTAGGCATTAAGGGCACCGGAGCGCTCACAATATTGAGAAAGTGTCAAGTATAAATATAAGGTACGATAGTATAGTACCTAAAGGCTCCAAGGGAATCAAAGCGCTCACATTCTTGAGCAGGTGCCAAGCGTAAATATAAGGTACTAAAGTTTAGTGTGACACCCCACCTAATAAAATACCGGGTGATAAATCCTGTACCAAATTAAAATAGGAGTCTCATATGGTTCATTCTTAGCATCAATGTCGAAAACTAATTTAATTACTAATAACCTATTAGGCTAGCGTCAAAATTTTATATTAACTAATCTTTTTAACCAAACCATCAAGTAAAACATTTACACAATTTATATATATGAAATTAAAATGAAATAAAAATAACCTAACACTCGGTTTAACATAATACAACCAAATTGAAGGCCGCACAAAAAGGCGATAAAAGAATAAATTAATACAATTGGGTTATCGGCCCGAATATTACTACAATGCTTGATATCTAGATCTCAAGAATATAAAGGTCTAAAAATAAACCTGCATGCATCCACAGCTTCTGCAGCGAACGTCTGACTCGAACGAATCATCATCCAGGCGTCCCTGTGTCTGGACACCTAATATATATATATATATATAGTAGTAGAAGGGAAAATAGAGAAACGGGTCAGAGCCCGAGTTTTGAAAATATTTAGCAAGTGCTTAAAATCCATATTTCAAAATATGAAATCTCTCATATTTAAGTTGGTATCGCACTCTCATGAGATACCCCTCACCCCTCTTCTAATAGTGCACACCTATCGCATACTTTTAAAAGAACCTAGCCAAACTACCCCGCCTAACTAATCTGTTTCACCCATCTTCTAAAGCCCTCAAAAACCCGAGTACTAAGGACTAAACGTCTCCCTATTCCCAACATTGCTCTACATTTCGTGTGTGGGGCGTCGCGCTAAGTGAAATCCAAACAAGGAACCCCTCCGATACACTACTTCCTGACAATGTTGATCGTCGAGATCCATTAGGCTCTCAACACATAGCACGTATATGGAAACTCTCCTATATATATATATATATATATAGTTCTCACTAGAACCTATGATTCATATTCATATAACTCCGGATATAATTCTACCGGAAGGAGGATAACATCTTATTCACTTTACACTTTACTCAAGTCTCAATTATATGATATCTCATCTTCATATACAAGAAATATACTATACACAATAAGTATAATTATGCCTATTATAATCATAAGTATAATAACTATCCCACCGAGCTATAACTCGAGAATGTAGTCTTATAGTGCCTATCTTCATCCGAGTTTACTCCCTCAACCATGGTACCAAGCCAGACTCACTCATGGTCATGGTAAAAATACACAACGGTGGAGGCGGTCATGTTGCCTCCTTCAAGTCGAATACAAACATCGCACTCATATACGGGATGATATGACCTGGGGATATACTCTCCCTGATCCTCAAGCCAGGGGATTCACCCACATCGCGCAACCTCCCTGGATCGCACTAGAGAAAATATATAATCTGGCTAACCATCCCTATGCCCGGGGAAGCCTGTGGAACCAGCCTCTAAAGTACAAATATATAAATCACACATAGATATATTTATTTCTGTATCATATCATATATATATACAGTGTCAACTCCCATATATATATATATATATATATATATATATATATATATATATATATATATATATATATATATATATATATATATATATATCACTTCTCAATATATATGGCTATAATTGCCAAGCTCTTATAGTGATAGCCAGTAACCCCAAATGTTCCCATTCGAAATAGTATATAAGTATTCACACACTTACAATACTAAACCTATAATTATTCCCTTACTTAATACATAACTCGCACCTTAATCACTTTTAAGGACTTACATATACTCCCAAATATACCAATTCATAATAATTAAATAAGTATACTATCAACTTATTTTAGTTCCATAGGTATTGCATTACCCATATCCTAAATTCCATCCTAGCCGTCTCTTATGATTTGCTCAAGCATAATCAGCATATAATTACATATTCTACGCGCACAATTATATATATATAACCGCCTGCCGAAAAACCATCTCGAGTGTCACTCGTCCCAAACACCCCTAAATTAAGAAGTCATGGATTTTACTTTCAACTAACCCAAGGTATAACTCTCACTCAAATAATAATTTATAAGTCCCCACACTATTTTTAGGAACCTAAAATGTCTAACTACACAATTTATTTTCCTCAAAACTACACATTAAGTGCCACCCCATTTTTCACTTCCTAGTCCAAATAAATTCCCTCAGTTGGATATTTATTTCCTCAAATAAATAAGCTAGAAATCATTAATTTAGGAATTTATCCCATTTAAACTAAACAAGCTGAAACTGTCAAAACATTTGTAGGGTCGATCGATCGACCCCTGGCCATCGATCGATCGATCGATCAGATCAGCTTCTTCTCCGAGACTCTGTTTCGGCCATTAATAGACCTACAACTTTTATTTCTTCTCCCAACCTTATTTAATCACAAACAACTATACATATTCAAGGAAAATAGGTTTTAATCATCCTAGAACCAAGAATTAACAACAAATTTCCAGAAATCTCAATGTTTTCCTAATTTGAGATTTTATCTAATTTCAATCGTTCAACTTTCGAAACACCCATTTTGAATCATGAAAACCCAACCCAAAAATATTTAGTTTTACACACCAACTATAATATGAAAATAAACACACTAAATCATTAAAGCATGTAAACACTTGCCTCGTGGATGAAATCCGACGACCTCGAGTCGAATCCCGTAGAGTTTGGCCGGAATCCCCTTTTTTCTTCCTTCCTCTCTTCTCTTCTTCCTTTTATATCTTCCCTTTCTCTCTCCTAGGGATGAAATGTGAGCGAAATAAGGGTTATAAGGGTTTATAAAGCTTATCCCTTATTATACCCGAAATTGACTCGTATACTCAAATGCGAGTCCGTACTAGTTCAAAAGTCCCCGAGACCTGAACGCTACCCCCGAATTCTCTATTTTGACTATCTTGGCCATTCCGGAACCAACCGCGCACTCGAAATATCCATCTAAGCCACTTAACTAAAATTCACTAATAAAACCCAACACATCTCACTATGCGTGTTTTCCAAATAAAATATTATCCTTCGTCGCTTTACACAACTGCGACATGTAATAAAATGATCCAACTCATTTACTCAGTTCCAAAGGTAAATGTAACACACATCGGAAATCATCTAACACTCATAAACTCAAAAAATTATATTTCACAGTAATTTCTCAAATATCCCATTTATGTAAATTAAATATCTATAAAAGTACGGGATATTACATTTAGTACCTCAGGATCCAAGGGCATAGGAGCGCTCGTAATCTTGAGCAAATGCCAAGTATAAATATAAGGTATGAAAGTTTAGTACCTAAGGCTCCAAGGGCACTGGAGCACTCATAATATTGAGCAAGTGCCAAGCATAAATATAAGGTATGACAGTTTAGTACCTCTGGCTCCAAGGGCACTGGAGCGCTCACAGTCTTGACCAAATGCCAATTATAAATATACGGTACGACAGTTTAGTACCTAAGGATTCAAGCGCACTGAAGCACTAATAGTCTTAAGCAAGTTCCAAGTATAAATAAAAGGAATGACATTTTAGTACCTCAGGCTCCTAGGGTGTAGGAGCGCTCATAATATTGAGCAACTGTCAACTATAAATAAAAGGTATGACAATTTAGTACCTGGGGCTCCAAGGGCATCGGAGAGCTCATACTATTAACCTATATTCTGCTCGAGAGGGGGATAATGTTGATAAGTCCTCAAGACAGTAAACAAAGAGTGAAATCTTGATTATGATATTTCATGCACAAGTCTCTCGACGCTTCAAGACACTTCTGCATGAGGGGGCTAATATTGAGAATTCCTCAAGCCAGTGAACAAAGAGTGAAATCTTGATTATGATAATTCATGCATAAGTCTCTCGGCACTACAAGACACTTTTGCACGAGGGGGTAATATTGAGAAGTGCTCAAGCCAGTGAAAAAAATAGTGAAATAGCCTAGAGCATGGGGATCCACTTAGAGTGGCTCCACTTGACCAAGATAGCAAGTTTGATAGAAAATTGCCTAGGGCGAGGGGATCTACCTTGAGTGGACCCTGTTCCCAAACTTGATGCTACAGAAAATGACTTAAAGCGAGGGGTCAATTTCGAGTGGCCCCTCTGCCAAGACCAACACAAGTAAGAGTTTGAGGATGAGGCAGCCCACCACAAATGGCCCCTTATTCAAGGTTACAATAAGCAATAGTTTATGCCGAGGGAGTCTGCAGCGAGCAACCCCTCGACTAAGAGCAATGTTACAAAACAACTGGTGGTGAGGGGGTCCACCACGAGTGTCCCCTCAGCTACAATCAAAGGCATGAACAGTTTATGGCGAGGGAGTTCACTTCGAGTGACCCCTTTTCCAAAGGCAAATACAAAGAGGAAAATCCAGGGCGAGGGAGTTCAAGATAAGTGACCCATATTCCAAAGATAGACACAAAAATGAGAGGGTTTACTCCTAATGGCTCTCCCTTTATTGCATAAACTGGAAACAAGGTAAAATGAGTTAGGGATATGGGAATCACCAAGAGTGTCCCCTCTGCCCAAAATCGATGCAGAAAAGAGAATGCCTAAGGATGAGGAGGTCCACCACTAGGGACTACTCAATCACTCCAAATAGAATAATATAATCGTGTAAAGGCATGAAACTTTCGCATTCTAAGATGAAGTGATTTTTTCGTACAAAACCCTTTAGTCTACCCAACACAAAGATTTTTGCATGAGGGGACTAATGTAGAGGGGTGTCCAGCTGCTATTCTAGAATAGCTAAAGGCAAGTGGGCCCGCCTAGAGGGTCTCGTACCTCCCAAGTTATCAAGATATTAATTTAGATCAAGGGGGACCACCATGAGCGGCCCTATAATAAGGTGTAAAAGCTGGATAAGGGGACTCGAAGTAAGAAACCCCTCTACCCAAGATAGAAGGCCACAGAAAAAGGCTAAGGACAAGGGGATCATCACAAACAACCCCTATACTCAACAACTTACGCCACAGATAAAGGCCAAGGATGAGGGGTTCACTGTGAGTAACCCCTCTACTCAAGAACTTAGGCCACAGACAAAGGTCAATGATGAGGGGCTCACTGTGAGAAACCACTATACTCAAGAACTTGGGCCATAGATAGAGGGCAAGGATGAGGGTCTCACTGTGATCAATCCCTCTAAATAAGATAGAAGGCCACAAAACAAAGGCCAATGATGAGCGGGATCACTTGCTGCAACCCCTCTACCAAAGATAGAAGGCCACAAAAAAAGGCCAAGGACAAGGGGATCACCATGAGAAACCCCTCTAAACAGGATAGAAGACCACAGAAGAAGTCCAATGACGAGGGGCTCATAATAAGTAACCCCTCTAAATAAGATAGAAGGCCATGGAAAAAGGCCAGGATGAGGGGCTCACCATGGGCAAAGGAGTTATATCCCCTTTCTTAGTAGGGTGAAAATCTCTTTCACATTTATATTTATGTTGTTGTAGTAAAGGGATTTTTACTACATCTTTGTTGAGGGTTAAATTTATAGTTCCCTCATCAATACTTATAGGAAAATATTCTAAGATAAAATTGTTGCCTAAAATAAAATCTCCATGCATTTCTGGAAAGCATAAGATTTTTGGAATAATGAATTTCTTTTCATTAAACCATATAGCCACTTTTTTTATTTTAAATCAATGAAATTTTGTTTCCCATTGATGCCTGTTACAGCAATAGGATTCTTCATTTTTATCCATTTTTCAGGAGGTAAAGCATTAGGCCTACAAGAACATATAGTTGCTCCTGTATCAATTAATGTGCAAAGACTATATGGTTTATAGCCTGCAAAATTGAAGTAACCTAATACATAAGTATATCTTCTCTTTCCATGGCTTGGTGAGAAGATTATTTCTTCTTTTCCTAATTGGAAATGATAAATTTGACTAGATTTTATATTATCTTCTTTTAGATAATTTGTTCCAGGTAATATTGGTACTTGTATATTTTTCATAGCAATAGGAGGTTTACTATTACTACTTTCGCCTTTTAAAAGGTTTTTTCCTTTTAATTTTTCCCAATCATTGTCAGGAAAATTCTTTTGCCAATTTTCTGAATTTTTATTTTTAAAATAAACATTATTACCAGATACCTGTAATTCAACGCTGTTTCGTTGTTTTTCAGGAGATGGTTTTGTTATTTGGGGTAGTATCCATTGTTTTGGTACTTCCAAATCTCTCCAGTTGATTAATCTGGGTTGTATTGCCGAATCAAATGGTCGAGGTTCAAATATTTCTATCCACAATTTGTGTATTTGTATGTCGTAGAGTTGTCAATTCATGAATTGTTTTCCAATGTATTGACATATTTCTTGAGGTATCTTTCATTCCTATTCCTTTGGTTTGGATTTTTATAATGACAGATTCCTTAATATTTGGATCATCAATAGATATGAAGAAATTTGGTTTTATATTAAACCAAATAACTCCATTTACCAAATTGGATTGGACTCCTCCAATTATGGCATTCATAGGATTACTAAATCTTTTGTCTAAGACCAGTATAGCTACGGGTGTATCCATACCTTGTCTAAATAGGGCAGTAATACAAATTTGAATAAACCCGATATGTATATATTTAATATTTGGGTGTTTCTTCTTCCATCTTTTGATCTTTTTTAAATCAAAAAGTTTAATATCTGCTATTTCATCATCTGTTGAGCCAGTAGTAGTATTACCATTAAATTGTTCAAATATTCTTGTTGAGAATAATTTGAATTTTGATAATTTATAGACATCTTCCTTTTTATAAGTTGTCTTTGATTATCAATTTCTTGTAGTTGTTCGTTGGTAAAAGTGATTTCTTCTCCAACTATTTCACGAAGGGCTATTGTTTGTAGCTCATCTTCGCTACTACCTCGTACTTCTGCAGTATTATACATAAATACGAGTTCTTCATCGGATGTTTTTGAATCAGATTCAACCTCATATAAAATTTCATAATTAGAAATATCAGAATCAGATAAATCTTCTCCATAAAATATTTCTAATTCTTGTTCTTCAAGAAATTTTATCATTTTATTTGCACTTTTTCCCTTTTTAGGACAATCAGGTGCATAATGGCCTTCTTCGTTGCAAATGTAACAACAACACTTCTTTTTTAGAGGTGGTTTTTTAGAAGGTTTCTTTTTTCTAATATATTTTTTATTCTTTGAAAAAGATGTTTTCTTTTTCCAAGGTTTCCATTTAAATTTTCTCTTTCGAGAGTATTTAGAATGTTTGGAATTTCTAGGAGGTGGATTACATCCTATTTTCCAGTTTTCTTTTAAAATCTTATCACAACATTTATAACCATCTTTAGAATTTGTGATTTGATTTTTAACTTGTTTCTTGGCTTTTATTTCAATACAGTGTTCAGATATTTTTCTTAATACCCAATTAATGCGAAAACCAAGATTGTCATCTTTCACATCCTTACCGATAGTTTTTAACCAGCCACGATAAGATTTTAAGGCTATGTCATCCCATGGGTTTGGGAGTTTATGAAAGAATTGATCCATCCAGTATTTGGTCTCTGAATGTTTTAGTTTGAAATAATATTTTTTATATATTTCAACAAATTCTTCAAATTGACAAATGTTACCTAATTCTAGTTTAGATAAGATGTAATACGCATCCTCTTGGAGTCTAGGTTCTCATATCCAATTAGATTTTCTTTAATTATTTCAACAAATCCTTTTAATATTTCATCAAAAGATTTGAAGGTTTGTAGGAGTTCAGTTTTTTGCTGAATTCCTTTTTTTGAGCTTTCCCATTGTTGCAACCACTGTAAAACATCACCTTGGAGTGTTGCAGCAAGGTAGTCTAAAAAAATTTCTTTAGACCATGTACTCTTATAATTAGTAATGAGTATAGACATGGATTGTGCCCACTCATTAATAGTTTTTTCTTGATCTTTAAAAGGGACATGCCTTAGATCAAGATAAATACCATGTTGAGATATATTTTGTTTGTTCAAATTATCTCTTCTTAAGAAAAAAGGATTTGGTTCATCCTTATTTTTAGTATTACTTGTAGAAGCATTGCATGTTTTAACAAAATCTTCTTTTTCATTTTTATATGAAGGGGTTTGCATATAATCTTCCAAAGCTTCCCAATTTTGGAATTCCTGAAGTGGTTCTTCAGCCTTCCTTTTTCCATCAATTGTATTTACTACATGTGGTGGAATTTCTTCTTCATCAGATGAATATTGGTTTAATTCATACTGATAGTGTTGTAATAATTTTTCATTTTCCAAATACTTGGTTTGTATTTGTTCAATGAGTTTATTACGTTCTGAAACTGTTAATATTGGATCTTTGTATAGATGTCTCCAATAATCTAATATTTCGGGAACGTTTATATATTCGATGTAATTAAATTATTCTGTTTGAAGATCTTTAATTTCTTCTGAACCATAATATAACCTAGGAATTTTGTTATCCCCTGGGTTATTCATTCCAGTTTGTTCTGGATTTTGATTATCTATTTTGTTTAATAGATTTTCAATTTGTTGTTTAGTCTCCTCTTTTAGATCTAAATTTGCAACCGTTTCGAGTTGACTAATTTTTTGATCAACTTTGTTTAAGTTGAATTCAATACAATCTAATTTTTTCTCTACATAATTTTGATTAATGACCTGATGTCTTTCAATTCGTTTGACCCAACTAAAAACTATATCAGGTAAACTATTTAACGTAGTACTAATTTTACTAATATCATTTTCAATTTTTTTTTATCTATTTGTAAACTATGATTATACATAGACTCATCTTTTTGTAACCATGGTGCTAAACATTGTAGATTAATATTATTATTATTTTGTTCATCTTTTCCAGATTCCATTGGTACCTAAGACCTCCTATTATATGTTGTTTCAGGTGCCTAAAACCAGTTTTCCTAACGCCTATTGCTAACTACGGTAGCTTTTTGGCAAATGGAAATATGGGCTTTGAAACAATAATAGGGATATGGGTTTTATGAAAACTTTAAAGATTTTCAAAATAATATAACAGTATCTTTATGTTTAATTCACCGTGATTATAAAATAGATTTTTTTTGTTTTGTTTTTTACAAGGACAGACGTAACTTGATTATAATATGGAGATTATAACTGCATATATTAATTTTAGCGACAAAGCAAACAGTAATATCAAATAACATAGTTATTTATATAAAACTAGGATTAAACGATATTTCATACAATAATTATTACGACACTTAGTTCCAATAACTTTATATTTTACCCTAAAATTTTCTCCAGAAACATAAGTTATGTGATGGAGTATTATAGTTTCTACTTTAACATTCATATTATCATACCAATATAAACATAATTAAAATGCCAACCTTTGATAACAAGATGTAACAAGGCTCTGATACCACTATTACACAAGTGCGGAATGATCGAGACAATTACTGAGAAATATTATTGAACTGATATTATAAGTGGAGAATGTTATAAAAGAGAGAGAAGAGAGAATATCTTACAGAGAAGCTCTCCTTTTATAGATTCTAAAAGATAACCTTATATTTTCCTTAATGAATAGACAAAGAAAAGAAAACATAAACGTGGACTGCTGAAATAAAGTGCACAGTGATTGCACAGTAAAAGCACATAGTAATTTACAATCATTTAAAAAGTATACCCAGATAAGGAGGTCCACTATAAGTGGCCTCATCTACAAAACCTGGGATGAAGTGATAGAGCATTTAATGGCCCTAGGGGGAATGATATAGGAACCCTAGGGTCCCTCAAAATTTAAAATCGAATTTATGGCGTACAAAGCCTTTTGGTCTGCCCAACACAAAAGACTTTGCACGAGGGGCTAATGTATAAGGGTGTTTCAAGCTTGACCACGAAATTTTAGGGTGAGGGTCACTAAAATGCCCCCTCCTCAGTCTCTAGGAAATATGAGGTTGAGGAACCCCCAGGGTCCCTCAACCCCAGAAAATTCATATTGAGAAAGAACCACCAGGGTCCCAGTAGAAATTCATATTGAGAAGGAACACCACCTAAGGTCTCGACAGAAAATGAATAATTGGTGAAAGTGCACCCAAGGATAATCCATATTGGTGTGGGAACCTAGGCTCCCTGGCCGCAGAAAATTCATAATTGGTGAAAGTGCACCCAAGGTCCCTTGACCGCAGAGAATTCATATTAGTACTGGAACCTAGGCCCCTTAGCCGTAGAAAATAACTTTGGATGAAAGTGCACCCAAGTTCCCTCGACCGTAGAGAATTAATATTGGTGTGGGAATCTAGGGCCCCTGGCCGCAGAAAATGACTTTTGATGAAAGTGCACCCAAGGTCCCTCGACCGCAGAGAATTCATATTGATGTGAAAACCTAGGCCCTCTGACCGTATAAAATGCATAATTGGTGAAAGTGCACCCAAGGTCCCTCGACCGCAGTGAATCCATTTGGTGCATGAACCTAGGCCCCCTGACCGCAAAAAATGGACAACTAGTGAAAGAGCATCCAAGGTTCCTTACCGCAGAGAATTCATATTGATGCGGGAACCTAGGGGCCTTGACCTTAAAAATGCATAATCGGTGAAAGAGCACTGAGGTCCCTCAAATATAGAAAAGTCATATTGGTAATGGATCCTCCAAGTCCCCTCGACCAAAACCTAGGGCAAAGACCCAAGGATGAGGGAGTGGCTAGCATGAGCAACCCTCATCATGAAAAGTCATTCTTTTAAAGAACAACAGTATTAACACTTTGCTTTCTTGTACAGGTAGCCTAGTTGATCAGGTATGTCTCAAATAGGCCAGTTGGGATCTCTTGGGAGTTTTGGCTTGACGGTTGAGGAGCAAGGTTTATTGAGCAAGATCAACCACTTAGCCCTTTAGGATTGAGAGAATACTATTAGAAAGACCCTAAGGTTACCCAGTCCTCACACACCTCACAGTCAGACACAACGAGGGTGAGCCGCCAAAGGGTTTCTCACAAGAAAAGATTTGTTTAAAAAATGATTTTAAAGGAGAGGTTCCTCTAGGCCCCTCTCAAGAAAAATGATTTTATAAGGAGGTCCTCAAGACCCCCCTCGAGCTTACAAATATTTTAGAGGAGGTCGTCCTTGAGAACCCCCTCAAGTTTACAAAGTTTGTACCAAAAGTTTGCATTTAAAAAGATATTTACCAAATCAGATATTTTGTCTCCATTAGGAGACATATTTGCTTTTTGACTTTGGTTTGCACCAGGTGGCACCTGTCTGAGGGGACAGACTGGTACACACAGGTAGGGACAAATGGTACACTGTAGACAATGTCCCTCACCAGCCCTCTAAGTTTTTAGCGCTAAAAGTGTTAACTCAACCCTAGTGCCCAAGTATAAATAGGACCCCTGGGCAAGGTCAATATAGAGATAAAAACTCAATAGCACTATTACTTTGTCAAAATCACACTATAATTTTCTAGTATTCTCTCCCTACTCTCTCTATGGTGCTAAGTGACTTGTTCTTTCACCCCTCACTGACAGCCAACCCTCTCAGGAGATCTTCTTCAGAAAATCACTATTATTGTTGTGGAAGTTCATCTTCTTACAGGGAGGGAGTTCCATCTTCTGCTCCATTTTTACCAATAGGAGAAGGTTTCATCAGAAGCTGCTCCAGAAGTTCTTGAGAACCTTATAGACAGCATCCATTGGAGTGGGTAATGCCTCACCCTTTCCACTTATTCATAGACCCTAGTCTCATTAACCTCTTACAATCTTGAAACCTCGAGCGAGGATTTAAGAGAGAGATTTTATAGGTGCTCATAGCTTAGGTAGTTTTGTATTTTGGCCTATCCCGTTACAAATTATAGTTTAAAACCAAACACTACATCCACATTGCCTCCACAATCATTCGAATATATGTTAATGACCAAGCACTTTTTTGTTTATAATAAACACTTTATGGAGGTATATAACTTGTGATTTTTATTTTCCAAGTCAAATTATATTCTAAGATGGCTATTTTCTAAATCAAGGCTTTTTTTATTAAACGGATTTTAAAAATAAGAATATATATTTTCTAATTTCGTTCGAACGAGATTGAGATCTCGTCAGAACGAAATTAAGATTTCATTTGAAAGCCATCGAATGACCTCGAACGAAAATGCTCTGCCAAGGATTGCACATCTCATTATATGCTTGTTAGAAGGACGATCGAACGAGAAAGCTCTCTCGCTTGAATGAACTGGAGTTTCGTTAAAACAAAAATCTAATATTGTGCAAACAACCTTGCATCTTCGTTCGAATGATTCATCACCTCAAAATTCAGGATTTCTCTATAAAAACCTAGTTTGATGAGTTTTTCTTAAGAGTTTTGGCAAAAATAAATTCCCAATATCCTAACTAAAAGTTCTAATCTTTGTGTTGTACAAAACAATTTTTCTTTTCCAAATCATTCATCCCACATATGATTTGGTGAATTTATTCAAATCCAAGTTTTCATACACTTTCACAAAACCTTGTAGAGTTTTAGCCTATTGCTGACTTGTGGAGTTGGGGCTCTACTTCTGAAGAAAAAGGTTGATCGGTGAATACTGAGGGAAGACTTAATCTTATGGACGGTGCTAAACTGTGCCATATTCTGTAAAAGATTTGAAGACCTCAGCACATTATACTTAGTGGTGATAAGTAGTTTGTAAGTTGACTGTTCTAGTTAAATTCTTTACAGTGTTGAATATTAGGTTTTGCTCGAAAGTGATTTTCCCTTACTTCTTTCCATGTTTGATTATATGATTGGAAAATTTAATTGGACATTTTATTTCATGCACACCTAATTTATAATCAAGATAAAATTTGAATTTATGTGTGCATAGCCTAAGATACGAATAAATTTGTTGAAAATTATGTCCTTTTTCTCAAATTGGTGTCAGAGTCGGTTGAACTAAAATATTGTGTCATCTTTTTTACGAAATTTTTTTGGATATCAATTTCTTTAAATTGGTGATCTTTGAAAAAATTGGGTTTTATGGATAATTTGTCTAATAGGATATCATTTTTTGACAGGTTTAATTATGCATATTGGAAATGTCGAATGAGGTCGGATTTGAAAGAGATTGAATAGCGTGTCTGCCTTGTATGTGACCGAGGGTGGACGCAACCCACTGTGACCAATTGCGATGCCATAGGTCCTATACCCATCAATGCTTGGACAGAGGATAAACTAAAATGGATTCAATTTAACTCACACGGTTTAAGGACCATTTCTGGAGTCATCACCCCTAACGAGTTTCACTACATCATGACGTTCACTATATTTAAGGAAGTATGGACACCCTCCATCTCACTCAAGAGGGTACCAATGTTGTGAAAACTTCTAAGATACAAAATCTCACCACATAATTTAAGACCACTAATATGCTAGAGCCTAAGTCATTTGATGAATTTTATGCACGATTATCTGATATTATTAACGTACTCTAGTTTTAATTTAGATGAGAAAATTCCTGTGATGTGTGTAGTTAAAAAGACTTTGAGAACCCTGGCAACACATTTTATCCCTAAAGTCACTATCCTGAATTCGTTAGGATTATTAGGTAATATTAGGCTAGAAGAACTCGTAGGAGACCTTTAAACTTAAGAAATTGATATGTTTTCCACAGCTGTTAAGAAAAATGAATTAGCGATTGTTTTGAAAGCTCAAGATAAAAAGAATAAAGGGAAATTTTGTGATTCTGAGTTTGAATTTGATTTTAAGTTGGATGATTTATCCCTTTTTGCAAAAAATCAAAAAATCTCAAATTTAAAAAAGAAATTTCTTCCAAAGAAAATATTTTTGAGAAAAATAAAAATGGGAATGAGGGAAAGAATGTTGGTGAGAAAGATGAAGTGAGATGCTATGAGTGCGAAGGCTAGGGTCATAAACCCCACGAGTGTGCCACTAGGCAAACGAGATCGGTAAAAGGGAAAGTTTCACACAAAGCCTCCCTTATTGATAGTGAAGTCGAGTCGGTGGATTTAAGGAATGATTCTCCGCATGAACCTAAATTATGTGCGTTCATGGAAAGTCACATGGGTACTTCTAGTTTGTCCCGCACCGATAAGAACATTTCTAAACGTGAGAGCCTCGACGATTTTTTGAATCATTCTGGAGAGAGTAGGAATGAGGAGGAGAATTTGAGTGAGGAAGAATGTGGACTCCAAAAAGCCTTTTCTATCTTTACACCAAGACTTTAAAAACGAAAAAGCATAATATAGATTTTTCTTTTAAGGTGTTTGATACAAAGAAGGAGGTGAATGTTTTGAGAGAGTGTGAGGCATCAATGAGTTAACTCAAGAAGGTAAAAGTTTTTTTGGTAAGCAGTTGATTGTTGTAGGTGGGGAGAAGACCGATTTGACCAACATTGTCGCTATTCTTACGACATATCTTCAAGCTCTATTGAAGACTCGTTAAAAACTTAAAGCCTATGTATCCCAAGTAGATATTAATCTCAAACGTGATTGGGAAGTCAAGGTCACTTCAGAGGACACATCTAAGAAGGTTGGAAAGATGTTCCTCGGTCCCCCATTAGTTAACGTTAAGAGGCAAGGAATAAGATATGGCGGTGCATTCACTTCCAAAGTCACACCCGAACGAGTTCTTGAGTTTGGGATGGATTATTATGGTCCTCTACCTAACCCACCAAGTAGATTTAACCTACAAATTAGATCTCGTCATAGGAGTTTTAAGAAAGGTAGACCCAAGCCGATCTTTTAAGCTATGGAGAGTTTATCACACGCGTGTTCCCCAGTATGCTCCCACACGAGTTCCAACACATGTTCCCTCATGCACTCCCACACATATTACTCCACATGCTCCTACACATTACCATATAGATTTTTAGAGATTTTGAGAGAAAGTAGAGTATTTAGTCAAGACTTCATAATGTTTCATACATGAATTTCGTAGGATGTCTTGTCCTTTTGAGAACTCCTCTAGTCCTAATGACTGAGGTCGAGACGTGTTTCTAGAATAAGGAGATTATCATGTTCATATCTTTGCCCATATTCCTAGATTTTATTTCTATTTTATTGATATATATATATATATTTTTTTATTTTGCAAAACTCCAAAATGATTTTCGATTTTTATGACAAAATTGAGAAAATCCAAAAATACTTTTAATTTTTAAGAAAAAGTTTGAAAAGTTAAAAAAGAATTTATTTTTGATAAAAAATTTAAAAAGACAAAATGATTTTTGTGTTTGCGTTTTCACCATATAGGGATAAACATTTAAGATATTGGGATCACCCCTACATTCTATCCATTCACGTGACATTTTCGTAATACTTTGAGGCATGACTTTGTTTTGTTAGTGTGCTTAATAATGTGTGGATAACATTTCGTTGATCATTAATGATTATTTTTTACATGTTTGTCACCTTTATTGTACACATGAACGGATTTTGTAACATTCTACTTGCTTATCATGTGTTGATTATAGTGTCCTCATCTTAATCATGCTTAATAACGAACCAAATGTTTAAAAAAAAAGATAAGTTGTGCTTGTAAGAACCATTGTTCAGATTTCATTTCCTAGAAAATATTGATATATATTAAGAAATGGAAAGGGGAAATGAAATAGCAATATTCTATTTGCGTTAAAAGCCACAATTTGTAAAAAGAGCCTAAAAAGATTAACGACGCACAAAAATAGAAGTACTAAGGCCATTTATTTTATATTCATTGATGCTTCGCTACATATGAGCATTATGATTTCTTCAAAATATTTTAGAGTGAATTATTATACATGTGAGATTTTGAGGGAGCTATAAAGTAGAATATCAATGGATTTGGACAACGGACTCTATTAAAAACCATAAATAGTTTGGCATTATTGATTTGAGAGTCATCTAAATTCATGGAATGTTATAAGTCGGGTCAATTTCATTTAAGTTCAAACTTTTTACACATAAGGTTGAAAATGAGTTCTTTTTTTCGAAGTATCTCATGATTTCATGCACCTATGTTATGAATGTTTATGTTGATTTTCCTATGGAAATTATTCACACAATTATATTTCATTTTCATGATATTCGAATATTTTAGTGTTATTCCATGGTGATATGTGCTTTGCTTCTATAAGTAGTTTTTATACTTATACTTGGAAATTTTTTGCAAAAACTTCAAAAACAGTTGTTTGATAGGGGACAACACATTGGGCCTTTTAAAATATCATTGCATGTGCTTTATCGATTATATTTGTGATGATATCTTTGATTTTTAACGTGATGCTTACTATTCATGTTTAGATTCTACTCCTTTGTCTATTACGGACAAAAACGAGGAGAATAGGGGGAGTTTTATTTTTCTTTAAAACTCATATGCGTCAAGATATGTTTCTGTTTCATGTGTGTAGGCCTCTTCCGCTTTGATGATGATTTCATGGACTACACAAGATGAAAACAAAGTTAGACGAGGGGAAAACAATTTCACATGAAGAAAAAGTTTCAAATGTCGTTTCGTTTCTTGGATTTAGGAGGACATTAGGATATATTGTCTTAGGGGATTTATTATAATTTTATTTTTCATTTTGTTTTTACTGGAGTAGACAAAGGGGGAGATTTATAAGAGAAATATTTTATAATTGCTCATAGCTTAAGAAATTTTTATTTTGGCGTATCCCGTTACAAACTGGAGTTTCAAACCGACCAATCTATCTGCATTGCCTCCACAATTATTCGAAGATATATTAGTGACCGAGCACCGTTTTTGAATTTGAAGTTGTTAGATTTATTACTGATAGTTTATAGAGATATATATCTTGTGGTTTTTATTTTCTTAGTCGAATTATATTCTAGCATGTCTATTTATTAAATCGAGGCTTTTTTGATATTGGATTCTAAAATTAAAATTTTATTTTTTAATCTCTTTAGAACAAAATTGATATTCTGTTTGAATGCCATCGAATGACCTTCAAACGAGAATCCTCAGCCAAGGATTGCACATCTCGTTACAAGGACGATCGAACGAGAAAGTTGTCTCATTTGAATGAACTGGAGTTTTGTTACAACGAAAAGTTGATCTCATTCGAACGACCTTGCATTTTCGTTCAAACGACTTTGCCACCTCGAAATTATTGATTCCTCTATAAAACCCTAGTTTGATGAGTTTTTCTCAAAACTTTTGGCAAAAACAAATTCGCAGTATCTGAACTAAAATTTCTCTTCTTTTTATTTTAAAAACTAATTTTTCTTTTCCAAATCGTTCATCCCACATATAATTTGTTGATTTTATTTAAACCCTAATTTTTGTAAACTTTCATAAACCCTTATAGATTTCTACTCTACTGCTGACTTGTGGAGTCAAGGCTCTAATGCTGAAAAAGAAGATTGATCGATGGAAACTGAGGGAAGACCAATTTTTGTAGACGGTGCTGGACTGTGCCATATTCTATAAATGACTTAAAGACCTCAGCGCATCATACTTAGTGGTCTTAAGTAGTTTATAAATCAATTGTGTCTATCAAACTCTTTACAGTGATGAATACTAGATTTTTCTCTAAAGGAATTTTTCCTTACTTCATCACATGTTTGATTGTGTGATTGGAAAGTTTAATCTGGACATTGTATTGAATGAACACCAAATTTATAATCAAGATAAAATTTGATTTTATGTGGGCGTATCCTAAGATGGTAATAAATCCATAGAAGACCCTTCCTATTTTCTCAGAGGACTATATTCATAAAAGTTTTCATGATATACAAGTAAAAATAAACCATAAAATTAAAAATAAAGGAACTATATTTGTAAGGATATTATTTTATAAATGTCCGGGACAGAATCTAGAAATTTTTAGTTTTCCCTAGATCATAGTTTGTATGTCTGATACCGCTACATTTGGCACGTCAAGACGATCATCCACGACGGTCATTATCCGAATCCATTAATCCATCATCTTCACACGTGCATCATGCTACATGCGACGTATTGCTCAACTCATTTCCACTACTCCACTACGCAATATTGGTAAACTGATTTATTGGAGTTGTTTATATTTGCATAAATATTTGGGAATTTTTTTAGAAAATATATTTTGAAGTCTGAAATATTTTTTATCGAAAGCAGAAATTTTTCTAAGTATAGAAGCGGAGTGCCTCGGTCGACAAGCTCGTTCAAATGAGTTCACATTGTTGCTCGAATGAGATAAGCATCTCACGCGATGTCGTTCGAATGACACATGTCCTTCATTCGAGTGAGATGCCTATCTCGTTCGAGCAACGCCGCTGCCTCAATTTTCGTAGAAATATCTGGTCACTTTCTTCACGTTTTTCGAGTCTTTTTTGCACACAAGTTTCTGCGTTTTAACATTCCAGAAAATAGACTTCACTTTTTAAGGTTTTCTACCTTCTTTATTCACATAAACACTCCCATCTATGTATGTGAATTGTTAAACCTTCAAGAGGATCATTTATTACTCATCTGGAGTATTTTGTGGAGGAGTCGTCTTCTTCTCTACTGCTGCCCACCTGGAGTTCTTGCGGGAGATTCCAGCCGAGACATAAAAACCAACACCTGAGGGTATTTTGTATGTCACTCTTGTTTTCAGTATAATCCGTGTAAATCGTTCTTTACAAATTATATTGAAAATAAAAAGGTTTTGTCCCTTTGGGGGATTTTTCTTGAAATTGTTTGTTTTATCCTGCATGCTTTATTTTATTTGATAAATCATCTAGATGCGTGTTTTAGGGTTTAACTAAAGTTTGGGAATAATTAAAATTGGATTTTATTTGAGAAGTTGCAATATTTCTGCTATAACGATTCTACAATATTTGATGCCATTTGGAGGACTAGCAAACCTAGAAAGCCACCATGACCGGCCCAAACTGAACCTATATAAAACGCCAATGGGAATATCTCCCATGTAAATTTGGCCCAACATATCATCATCCAAGCATAATTCCTTAATCCTTTTGCATGTGAAATCAACAACAGTGAGAATATTTTGATGAGGACATCATAAATGACATAAAAAATGTGGTCCATTTTTTAAGGCAATGATTTTTTGAAGAGAGAGTTTTTCTTTTAATTGTAGAAGATGAAGATATAATTACATGTCACCAATAGTTTTCACGTATTTATAGAAAACGTAGAAATTCCACCCCTTGAAAAATGCAACACTTGTGTGAAAATCGTCATGAAAAAGGCTTAATTTGATTTAGGCACTGACTACTAATAATAATTACTCTGCGAACTCACAGTGAAAAATCACACTACCAATTAACACGTGTTAGTGTAAAATAATTTTACCCAATGACTATTGTTATACAAGAAATAATATTTGTCGAATAAATATTTCAATTGCTTTAATACGTTTATTTTGGAATACAAATACGTTTCATTTCATAATGAATTTCATTAAATGAACTAACAGCTTAGGCGATAAAATCGAGAGAATAATTATGATAATTGTCCACATATTTAATGACGCATGCCTTTTAAATAGGATTAAACGTTTGATGTCAATGGTCAAAAACATCAAATGATTTTACATGTGTGGTTCCAACATGTCTACTAGTATACATGTCTCTATATATAGACTAACCCAATTGATATTCAATCTTAGTTACTTATATATTCTAATAAAATATTAAGATACAAACAATAATACTCTTTCACTCAAACTCCCAACAATGGTTAACCTTATAAGACGTTTGCAGAATTATCCATATTTAGAAACAAACATGAGACGACAACTAAAAGACATTAAAGCTTAACTCCAACAGTACAGTCTTGCATACTACGAGTTCTTCGTATATATAGGACAATGTTACATTTGATTACCACCAATGCCTAAAATAATTGAAGAGGTTGACATTCCTCTAAACATTGATGATTTATGGAGCTACAACATCCACCATATTCCAACACTTTAAAGGGCCACGACCTTGTCTATAATAGGTCGTGACCACCTTCCTCACCAGCAATGCATACATTGCCGCAGACTTAGAAACCTCAGTATACCATTTTCTAGTTGTCCACCTTCTAGAAAGATCCCCTCTTGACATCACTTATCCATATGTCACATGTTTTATGCATGCGAGCCTTTACCTTGACTTTTATATGTAGAAGTGCATACCTCCTTATTTAGCATGAGATGTTTGGCAGCGAAGTTCTACCAAACTTCCCACCCACTTTCTTTCTCTAAGATCTCACTCAAGTTAACCCCAGTCACCTAAGCCACAGCAGTCTGCAACCCCCTATATAGACTTGCTATACAGGCCGCATTTAGCTCAGCACAGAGTCTGTATATTCATGTATTCAACCCTCTCTCTTATATGTCTATATAGGCAATCAACCTTTGTAATAATGCAAATATATAATGAAAAAATAGTACCAAAGTGGACGTAGGCTCATTTTATAGACGAATCACTCTATATCTTGTGTTTATCTCTCTACTTTATTTTTCTATTCTCTTTAGACTTCATGATGGTTGAGAATAGCTTTGATGGCTTGGTTATTTCCTATCGACCCAATTTTCGAGATCATTATTATGGTGCCATTTGTGGGAAATGAGGTGTTCTTCCCAGTTTCATCTAAATCGGGTCCATATTACCTTGTTTCATCAAATGAGATCTCTGAATCATTATTCCATGGGTGAGATTTCGATTATTAAAACCATATCTTGAATACAAACCCCCTAAGGGGATTTTTCTTTCTAGATCTAGTTTCTAAGCCTTTTTATATGTCTTTAGAGCAAGTTTTCTTACCCCAATGATGTTACCGTACCGAGTTTATGATGAAAAGCTCAATATACCTTGGCCTCACAAAGGTAGGTAACTAGAGATGCATTCCTCTTTATATTTATCTATGCTTTTAGGCATCTTATGCCACTTTATTTCCTATACGATAGGAGTTTGGTTACCAAACTTTTTCTATTTTGCAAATAAGGACTTTTATGTCTTAGATTAACTCTAGAAAGACCTTTTTGGTCATGTTCTTGGGGGTGAAATATCCATTTTGGGTCAATTTTGGGGAGAGACCCGTCACTACACCTTGTTGGATGCAGCCTGGCATGTTAACTACTAATAGGTCGCATCCCCCATGCAAAAGTTTAGCCAATCCTTGTATTTTTTCCTTATCAATACTTTACATTATTAAAATTACTTTATTTGGGACCAAATATGCGATAAAATGGTTGGAAACTCCCACAACAGGCCTTATGGCTTGTGGATCAGGTTAAGTTGCAAAAGGCTAGGTCACGTAATTAGAAAATCGATGATTCAATGAACAAAATCCAACTAGGCAATCACCTCAAGGATCGGTAAACTGTCCAAGATAAGTTACGATACTTTTACTAACTATTCGATTACTTTTCCACCCGGAGGAAAAAGCCCGTCAAATTTCCCAATCTAATGAAACCATCTCAAGACACAAACTACATTTGCTCACATCACTTATGGTGGATAATTCTTTAGAGATATAGGCCACGATTGCATCCTTATGGGTTCTGGAGGTTACGGACTCATCCTTATTTCTTTGAAAGGTCACAAGCCTTTTGTTTAGGTAAGCTGCAGCCAGTAATTAAAGGATGCATCTCTACCTTCATACTTTGCTCTTTTAAGCTTACTCTATAAATCCTAGTTTTTGTCATCGTGGTTTTATTCGTCTTAGAAAATATATTTCTAAAGACTAACACTCAAGAAGTCATGAAAGGAAGTTCCAGATCAGATCTCTAGAAGACCGAAGATGTAGAACACTTGTTGAGGCGCATCAACCACCAATATGAAGACCAAACCTCTCTCTCCATGATCAGATTAACCTTCTAGGGTAAAGAATTCTGATACTAGAGTCTACAGCCTTCACCTCCACGCAGAAGGTCGTTGCCCCAGAAAATAAAGTCGTAGACAAGACAGTGTTAAGTATGTGGGAAGAGTAGAAAGAGAAAAGGACCTAAAAGAACTTCACATATCTAAACAGTAGTGTGGAAGACATCCTTGAAAACATCAAGGAGAAGAAACTACTCAAGTGTCCAGAGAAGTTGAAATCCCCACCTCATAAGAGAGACAGGAGCAGACTGTGTGAGTTTCATTAAGATCACAACCACACTTCTAATGTATTCTTTTCTTTGAAGAATGATATTGAAAGGATCATCAGGAAGGGGATGTTCCAGCAGTTCAAGGGGGATGAAACCCCTAACTAAGACAGTTGCATTCCTATCTGCATGCTTTAGAATATTTTATACTCAGAAAAACATTGAATTGAGGCTTACATATTTTGTATTTCTTGAACACTCGTATATATATATATATATATATATATATATATATATATATATATATATATATATATTCATTTGTGGATTCTCACTCAATCCATCTAGAGTCTTTTTGAAATATTCTTATCTTAAAAGGTTTAAAGATATCCTAACAATCGATCATGCTGAAGATTTTCACGAATGGGATAAGGTGACCTCAGAAGTAAAGGGCATGATGGTTGTTGATGTAAAAAATTAGATCACTCTAATAATTCAATCACAGATAAATAAATGAGACAAAAGATTTTAAAGTGGTTCAGCCTTATAAGAATGGCCTACGTCCACTGTTGTTTTATTGCTGAGTGTTTGGGAATTCTCGATTATAAGAAATTCCGTTCTGGATTCCCTCCCTCTACAATGAGGATTGTACAATGTATTTATAGCCCTGGGGCTGTAATGTGAAAGGGTAATACATTAAATGATATACACATGAAAGGGTAATACATTTAATGCCCTCTTTGCGTGTGCGTCTGAATGATAGGCATTTAATGAATCAGTTGAATTGTTGGTAATACAGCTATTAATTCTTTGTTCGACATGCAGCTCGGACCGCCTGAGTTGCTCAGACCGCCTAAGCTTCTTGGTATTCAAAAGTTCCTCGGAGAGGCATTGTTCCTCGGAGCATGTGAGTTCCTCGGGTAAGTAGTGTTCCTTGGGGAACTAGTCTTCCTCGTTGTAGTCTTGTTCCTCGGAGCGTGTGGGTTCCTCAGAAGTGTTTTTTGTTGCCATGTAGATAGCCATGTATCTTCATATGATTGGTCCATGTCAGTAGATTAAATTTGGTATCAACAAAAGCCCCCAATGTTTCACAGTTCGAAATTTGAGGAGTATGGAATATTATTTCTCAGAATGTGGTAGCTTTAAATAGTCTTCCTGATTTTTAGGAGCATTTCCCTTGTATTTATTTCTCCTTCCCAATTCATAGAATCATGCTTTTTTGGACTTTTCTGCGTACTTCGATTCCCGCATCACTTTTCATCTTTTTAGCCGTTGTTGTTCGCTTTGATTCCCGCGACAATATTTAATGCCCATTTAGCCGCCGATAACGTAATCATCCTTTTTTGTAATCATTATTTCACAATTTCCCATGGCAAGGTATTTAAACTTCACAGACACTCCCATCGTCTTCTACCTTTTCAAATTTTTATCTTCGAGTTTTTCATTGTCTTCTACTCTCTTGTGCTTTCGTCTCTTCCGCCGTTCGTTGTCAACAGCTTCAGTCTTTTTTCTATAAGATCTTCTTCCTTCTTCTTCATTTCTTTATTCACCATGGTTTACCTTGTTGAGTCTCTTGAGAAGTTTCGTTTTGATTTCTCCATCCCCTCTTGGGTTGTCTTGGAAGAGCTTTCTGAGCCTTCTAATTATTTCAATTTGGCTGAGGGATATTGGTTCCCCAGTCTCTTTTTTGCTGAGTGTGGATTTTCTTTTCCACCAAATTCCTTGTGTCTGGAATTCTGTCAGTATTTTGATGTTGTTCCTGCACGAATAGCCCCCAACACATGGAGAATAGTTAATGGGGTGCATAAATTAAATGAAGTGCATGGAACTCATATAGGAATTCCAGAATTCATGTACTGCTATAGATGGGCAGTTAATGATAATATTTATTATTTAAAAACTAGGTTTATAAATAGAGCCTTAGTAGTCAATCTCCCTGATGCCAATATGGATTATTTTGAACACGGGGTTGTCGTAAAAAAATTGGCAACACCCTCCATTAACCGGAGATGAGGTTTACCAGGGTCCCAGATGCCCTCCTTATGGCAATGGGATAGGTTATTTTTATTTTATTTTATTTGTTTTGAAATCATGTTTGTTTTGTGTTTGATAAAATGTGTCACTGATAACAATGTTTGTTTATTTGCAGTAGATAGCAAGAGAAGGTGCCCAAAAGAAACAGATGTCAATATAAGGCATTTGGGGCTTATCTGGGGTCTGCATCAAAGGGTTGCCGACGAGCATATCAGGTCGGCTTCGTATCTGATCTAGTACAAGAGCTACATAACCTCCTTCACTGCTCGTCCAGTGATCAGTGAAGCAGAGACAGTACCAGCCTCTGTAAGTTCTTCGCCTGAATCTCATATTCCTTTGAGCGAAAGGATGAAGAAGAGAAGACCTCCTACCCTGTTTGAGAAATTTGCCTCTGGTTCTGGTGAGGCAAAGAGGAGTAGGATTGATGTCCCAAGGGAGGGGACAAAGAAGACTGATGCAGCTCCTCCAGCTGCTCCTACTAAAGTCGCCGAGAAGGTTGCTGATAAGCCCGCAGTGGCTCCGAGCAGCTCTGCTTCTCCTGGAAAGGTTATTGTGATATCACCGACCAAGGGTTCTTCCTTGGTTGAATCTATACCTGTTCCCCCGAGGAGGCTGAAGAGAAGCTCCTCGGTCAATTTGGTTGACACCACTACTCAGCCCCCAGCTGCTGGGACTGTAGTTCCCACTTTTGTTCCTCCCAGATCTGCCATGAGCTCGATGAAGTCCCGGACCATTCCCGAGGTCCAGGGTAATGAAGATAATCTTACTCGAGACATGGTTACTTCTTTGGCTGCTCGTCATCTTGCTTTAGTAAGTCTCTTTACTTTGAACTTTTCATATTTTCCTTTGTCATTTCTGTTTCTAACTTTCTTTCTAACTTGCTTTCTTTTTCTGTTCACATTTGACGAGCTGCTTTAATTTAATCCTGAAGAAGGATGAAGCGATTAAGGCTTCTTGATCCTCGTCCAGCGTGGAAGGATCTTTGGAAGAAGCTACCAAGTCTTTGGAAGACTCTCGCCAATAATATGCCACTGATAAGGCTATCTGGGAGAAAAAGCTTGCCTCCTCCGAGCAAGAAAAATCTCGAGCGGTTGATGCCTCCAAAAAGTTGGAGAAGAAAAAGACTGCCTTGGAGAAGGCAAATAAAGAGCTTGAAGAGAAGCTCAGAGCTGAAGGGGAGCTTGAGAATAAGATCAAAGTTACTGAGGAGAGGTTGGACCAGCTCCAGGAAGTAGGTCAGCAGAAGGAGGAGGCAGAAAATAAATTGAAGGCTGCTGAGAACCTGTTGTCCGAGAAGCTTGCCTTGGAGAAGGCCAAGAGAAAAGCTGCTGTGAAGAAGTCCTTCAGCTCTGGCTGGGACAAGGGGTGGGAGAAGGGGTGTTCTACCATGGCATCTCAAGTGTACTATGGCTGTCTAAAGTATTTTAGGGATGGATGGGTTGCTGCCCTTCAGGAAATGAAGGTCGACGAGTCATCCGAGCTCTTCTAGAGACATATCCCTGGTCCCCCTCCTACTCCAGAAGAATTAGAAGAGGAAGAAGCTACCTCTAAGGAGTCTTCAATGGTGATGGGAGATCACCCCCCATCCATTCAGTCTGCTGCTGAGCAAGTCGTTTCTTCTTCCGAGCAACAGCTGGTGCTCTCTGAACAGCCCACAGTTCCCTCCGAGTAACCTGCTTCCTCTTCCCAACCTCCCGAGAAGGTTTTGGGAGATAAGGAAAAGGTGTAGTGTTGTTCGGGCTTACCTTTATATTTTTCTTTTTTTTCAAATGTAATCCAGAACTTGTAATTCTGAATTTTATGATCTAATAAAACTTGAATTTTCTTGCACACTGTTGTTCATCTTCTATTCATACTCTGCTTATATTTCTTATTGATGATTGCTCTTTCTTTCTCTGCTAGTTTCTGGCCAGGATGGAACTGCTATCTGCCCATGATACAAAGTTGCTGCAGCAATGTAATGAGTACTTCAAGGTTGGTCACACACACCTGAGTGATGCACAAATTGCCGACATCCTCGGCCAGGATGCTTCGGAGCAGGCAGTGGAAGCATATCAATACCTGAAGTGTCTGTTTGATCGAGCGGTAGCCAATAATGTGGCTTACTATGAAATGATCGAGTATCTCCAGTGCACCCTCGAAGACCTTCAGAATCAATACAAGTAATCAACTGCTCTGTTGCATGAGGGTTATGAGAAGAAATACAAACTGATCATGGCTGACAAGGGCTATGAGAAGCTTTTTGCTGGGTATGATCTGAGGGAGAGAACTTTAAAGGGTGAGGTCGAGGAATGCAGACAGATTGCCAAGCTGCTGGAGCAAGAGAACAACAACTTGCAAAAAGAGCTATCACAATTGAAGTCTGCAGCTTCATCTTCAACAGCCCTAATCCCAGTGACTGACGAGGGATTTTCATTCTTAGAGGTTGAGAATGCCAAGTTGAGGGACGAGTTGGAGACTTTGAAGATTTCTGGCACTTCTACTTCTTCTCGTGGTCGAGAAAGATCTCCTCGGGGACGAGGAAGAGCAGCTCGGGTGCTTGTCGAGGAGCAGAGAACTCAGTCTGCGTTAGAGAACCAAGCTTTACAATTAATGGCGAAGAACCAGGCTTTGTCTAATATGTCAAAGAAGATTCGAGACCTGGACAAACAGCATTCTACAAAGAAATCAGTGTTGGAGAATAATGAGCTTTTTATCAAGAGTCTCCACGAAAAGCTTGAAAGGCTAACATATCAATTCCACAAACAGCCCAGGGAATTCTGGATGGTTGGATACAACGAAGCACTATTCCACTTGGAAGATAATATCCAGAATGCCAACAATGAGGTCTACAAGCAAGGCTGGCTGAATGCCTTAGGTGTGTTGAATCTCGAACAAGGTCATTATCTGTGGGACTACCATGATCCCGGGTTGCTCGACTTACCTGTGCCACCATACAATTTGGAGATGGAATGGATCCCTGCTCGGGCCGTTCCTCGGAGCTTAATTTCAAAGTACCTCGGTGACTACAATCTTCACTCTCAAATTGAGGTATCTCGTCTCGAGCATCTTTTAGATCGACCATCCGTGATGAATGTTAGGATGCTGAAGGATCTTAACTTTATCAATTCTCCTCAGTCTTTCAATGATCCGCATGATGACGAGGAACCTGTGTCAAAAGCAGAGGGGAAGAGACCAATAGAATAGGAATTTTTTGATGTAACAGTTAGTATACAAATCAATGTAACTGTAATTTCATTATCAATGTAATTTATTTTTAATTCAATGAAAGACTTTCATTTTTATTTGCAAATCTTCATTGCTATTATCTTGTAATTATCAAACACTATCTGTTAAAAAAGATAACAAGTATTGTGTTGTTTGTCGATCAATTCAGTAATAATTAAAAAGTTTCAAGTTTCAATAATATTGCTCGATCACTCAATAATAAAGTCACGAGTATCAACCAATCAAGGTTGTTAGATTATGCTTGTCGACCAACTACGGTTAGTGAGAGTTTATCCCTGACTAACCATACTTGGTAAATTTTTGTCTTTTTCATAAAATGTGTTCGACCAACCAAGGTCGATAAATTATCCTCGTCGACCAACTACAGTTAGTGGGTTTTTATCCCCGACCAACCATACTTGGTACAGTTTGGAATATTTCGTTTCCTAGCCAAACAGGTTGGCATTTTTAGGAATATTTATCCTCGTCGACCAACTACAGTTAGTTTGTTTTTATCCCAGACCAACCATACTTGGTAAAGTTTGGAATATTTCGTTTCCTAGCCAAACAGGTTGGCATTTTTAGGAATATTTCTCCTCTTCGACCAACTACAGTTAGTGGATTTTTATCCCCGACCAACCATACTTGGTACAGTTTGGAATATTTCGTTGAGTAGTCTGCCGAGCTTTGCCGAGTAGTGCGTAGCACTAGTATTCCCCAAAAAAAAATTAATAAACAGAGAGACATGCAGAATATTTTCATTTTATTCATACTGATGGAACTGTGTTACATATACATCACTGATAATACTTGCGCAGCTGCTCTGCATTCCAGGCATTTTTAAACTCCTCACCTTCTAAAGTTGATATTCGATAAGTTCCTGGTCGAATAACTTCTGTAACTCGGTATGGTCCATGCCAGTTTACCTCCAGTTTGTTATGATTTTGAATTACTTTCTTCAGCACATAGTCTCCTTCTTTCAGGTCGCACTTCTTCACCCTCTTGTTGTAAAACAAAGTTGTTCACTACTGGTAAGCAGCATTTCTAATGGCTGCTTCTTCTCTAACTTCCTCGAGCATGTTTAAATCCAGCCTTCTCATTAAATCGCTGACAGGGGAATTGAAATTTAGCACCCTGTGTGTTGGGAGACCCAACTCGGCAGGTATGACAGCTTCACTTCCAAACGCCAGCATGTATGGTGATTCTCCAGTTGCTACTCGGGGAGTAGTTAGATAATCCCGGAGTACTGATTGTAACTCGTTGATCCAGTTTGCTTTCGCATCATCCAATCTTTTCTTCAAACTGTTCAGCAGCGTTCTGTTTGTCACTTCAGTTTGTCCATTGCTTTGAGGATGGCCTGGTGCTGAGTGGACCTTCAAAATATTTGATTGATGACAATAGGCAGCGAACTCCTCGTTATTAAATTTTATTCCATGGTCTGTGATGAAATCATGAGGAAGACCATATTGACAAATTATATTCTTCCAAACAAATTGGTATACCTTCTCGTACGTCATGTCAATGAGTGGCTCAGCTTCTACCCACTTAGTAAAATAATCCACTGCGACGACGAGATACTTGAACCTTCCTCGGGTCATTGGCAGTGGTCCAACCAAATCAATTCCCCACATGGCAAATGGCCAAGGGGAAGTTATGGGTGTCAACAATGCTTGTGGAGTTCTTCGGATGGAGGAAAAGCGCTGGAACTTATCACATTTCTTGGCATAGACTATACAATCTGCTCTCATCGTCGGCCAGTAGTATCCCTGCGTCATCACCCTTTGTAAAAGCGTCTGACCTGCTACATGTGCTCCGCAAGACCCTTCATGGATCTCTTCAATCAAATCTTTCACCTCGGTGGGATGTACACATCTCTGCAAACCTGCCATAATTCCCTGTCTATATAGAATACCATTAATTAATACATACCGAGCAGCTTTAAACTTCAATTTCTTAGCTGCGAGCTTATCAATTGGCAATTCTCCATCCTCGGTATATGCCCTGATGGGATCCATCCAAGATGGTCCTAAATCAAGGGTGATAAAGTTCATCGTTAGATCTTCATCTATACTCCGACCAGCCCACACTTCAATTGGGATTGTTCATCGTAGCTCGGTATGAGTAGCTGATGTTAATCGAGCTAAGGCGTCTGCTCTCGCATTCTCCATTCTTGGTATTCTGTCCAGCTGAGTTGCGATAAATTCTGACACCAGCTCCTTTGCCTTTGCATGATATTTGATCATTAATTCTCCTTTGGCTGCATATATTCCCAACATTTGATTAACGATCAATTGAGAATCATTGAAGACAATAACCTGCTGCGCCTCCATAATTTTTGCCAAATTTAGCCCTGCAATCATGGCCTTATAATCAGCCTCATTGTTGGAAGCATTGAATTGGAAACGCAAGGCGTATTCCATGTCGACCTCGTCCGGAGTGCTCAAAACTATCCCCGCGCCACATCCTGCAGTGCAAGATGAGCCATCTACATATAGCCTCCATATAGGTAACTCGTCTTCAAATTTCGAATCAGTCAGAGTTCCTCAGTGAAATATTTGCTGCTTCTTTTCATCTTCCCCAGATTTCTCTCGCTCCTCGTCGATCATTTTTTCTTGCCCTTTTACTAACCGGAGTTGGTCTGAGCTCGAAATTGATGATCCTATAACATCCACTCGCCCTTTTACCAACCAGAGTTGGTCTGAGCTTGTGTCTGTTGATCCTGTAACATCCACAGGTTGATCAACGAGCAAATCTTGCTCCTCGTCCGGAGTCCTCACAACTATCTCTGCATCGCATCTTGTAACATCCACACGCCCTTTTACCAATCGAAATTTATCTGAGCTTGTGTTTGTTGGTCCTGTAACATCCACAGGTTGATCAGCGAGAAACTTTTGCTCCTCGGGGGTATCAGGATAGGTGAACTCCGCTATAAAGTCTGCTACGGCCTGCCCTTTTAGAGATGATCTGGGTTCATAAATTATATCATATTCATCGAGCTCTATTGCCCAGTACATCAATCTCCCTCATTTTTCTAGTTTATGAAGGGCTTGCCTCAATGGCATATCGGTATATACTACTATAGTATGAGCTTGGAAGTATGGCCTCATTCTTCTACTCGCCTCAATCAGCGCCAGTGCCAATTTCTCCAGCCTTAGATATCTGATCTCTACTCCTCGGAAGGCCTTACTTGTGTAGTAAATTGGTTTTTTCACTCCATTCTCCACTCTGATCAACGCCGAGCTAACTGCATTCTCAGATACTGCAAGGTAGAAATACAATTTTTCTCCCGTCACCGGCCTGGACAACAGTGGAGGTGCTCCCAAGTATTTCTTCAAGTCTTGAAAAGCCTTCTCACATTCATCATTCCACTCAAAAGTCTTTCTGAGTGTCTTGAAGAATAGGAGACATGTATCAGTTGCTCTCGACACAAATATGTTGAGTGCCGTTACTCGTCCTCTGAGACTCTGTACGTTCTTCTTCGTCATTGGAGATCGCAACCCTAACAGAGCTTTGATCTTTTCAGTATTTACTTCAATGCCTCGTTGATTGACAATATACCCGAGGAACCTGCCTTCTCGTACAATAAATATGCACTTCGTCGGGTTCAGCTTCATTTGATATTTATCTAGTTGATCAAAAGTCTGACTTAAGTCAACAAGATGATCGGCAGCTTTCTTGCTTTTCGTCAGCATGTCGTCAACATAGACTTCCATATTGTCACTGATTTGTTCAGCAAAGACCTTGTTCATCAGCCTCTAATATGTCTCACCTGCATTTTTCAAACCAAAAGGCATAACATTATAACAATAAGTTCCCCTAAGGGTAATGAAAGAAGTGCTTTCCATGTCTTCAGGTTTCATTTTAATCTGATTGTAACCAGAATAAGCATCCATGAAGCTTAGCAACTCGTGTCCCGAGGTAGCATCCACCAGTTGGTCAATTCGGGGTAGTGGAAAGTGATCCTTTGGGCATGCTTTATTGAGGTCGGTGAAGTCTACACACATCCTCCACTTGTTGTTCTTCTTCTTTACCATCACCACATTAGCTAACCAATCTGGATATTTAACATCTTCAATGAAACAAGATTTCTGGAGCTTCTCAACTTCCTCCTGTATAGCTTGATTCTTCTCGGGACTGAATACTCTTCTTCTCTGCTTCACAGGCTTGATTTCCTTATTCACATTGAGCTCGTGACATAAGAAGTTTGGGTCTATCCCGGGCATATCTTCATGACTCCACGCAAAAGTTTGTCTTCTGCTTCTAAGGAAAGTTATCAATTCTTGATTTAATGAGACTTCCAACGATGAACCTATTTGAGTAGTTTGCTTAGGGTGCTCGTTGTCCAGAATGATATTTTCAGTAGCTTCCTCCACTTGACCCTTCACAAGTTGCGACTCATCTCGAGGATCCAATGTTTCAATTTCTGCACTGTGACACCCCGCCTAATTAAATACCGGGCGATCACTCCTTTATTAAATTAAATCAAGGTAAACAGTTGGTTCATTCTCAGCATCACTGTCGATAAAAAATACATTTTCCAATTTAACACCCTAAATAATTAAGCTAAGTGTCAAAACCATTTTCATACATACTTTCCAAATTTTAATTAACGAAAAAGATTTATTTATCTAAAAGCAACATTTCTACAATTTAGAATCACACCACAGTAAACCAAATAATATCATACATTCGTCAATCGAATGTCAACATATGAAAACTAAAGTCACAAATCCAAACTGAACAAATCCCATAGAACAATACTGGAAACAACTGAAATATAAATGTCCCAATACAAATGAAATAATGGAAAGGGCGACACATGCCCAATAAATGAGAATGCTAAAAGTGGAGTCAATAAAAGAAGCCGTCTACGCAAGTGGCCTGCAACTCCCACCTAAGCTGCAGCACGTTCCTCTCAAGGGATCCTAAGCAAGACGCCCCTGTGGCTGGGCACCTGAAATATATACATATATATACAAGAGAGAGAGAGAGAGAGAGAGAGAGAGGGAGAGAGAGAAAAACGGGTCAGAGCCCGAAAGTGTGTTTGATTTTAAAATATGTTTAGCAAGTATTTAAATTGATACAGGCCAATGCAACAACATATTAGTGCGTCACTCTCTTGAGAAATACTCACCTCTCTTCTAATGTGCACACCTATCGCATTAATCTTCCCAATGGTTTGCTTTATCAATTATCGCACTAGTCTTTCTAAAAGATTTAACGTATCTTAGATTACTCGTAAGATCTACAATTCACTATTTCCACTTTAAAAAGATGTTCCAATTTGTAACCAAAGTTCTCTATTTTTAACTTTATAAAAACAATAAAGTTTCCAATGACATATTATACTTTCACAAAACAAGTATTTATAATTTGAGCCAACAACCATATCCTACTTATCAAATCTCAGTGGGCAGTTTCAAATATCATAATCTCATATATATATTAACTACTCGTATAATATATATATATATATAAAACAGCACCCCGAATAAAACTATGGTGCGTGCATACTTCCACTATCCAAACCCCATACCACTCAAATCAAGGGGAATACAAATTCGGAATCACTCTCGAATTGTATTAACACATACACAAATAATATCGAGGCGAAGCATAGATTCCAAGTCTCTAAGAGGATGGCACATACTCGCGTCTCTTAGGACCGTCTGAACTATCAATTCGATAGCCTGTACCAAGGATATCTATCTTCTAGGGTACAAGTCAATATCCCCCATAAAGGTCCCATCGAGATAAGACTGTCCCAGTGCGGTAACCTCAAGGATAGCAAGTAGCGCTGTATGTTTTTCACATGTATATAATATATGTACACACAATCATATAAATATACCACTTTATCATATTAACATAGGTTCTTCACGTTACCCATAATTATACCATTTATCCTTAATTTCACATTTAGAGAAATACGTATAAGGTTTCGTTCCTAACCTTAACTCGAAGGGTTTTCTCACTCATTTCCTGACACTCGTGGACTATATCCTCACAAATCTGAAGTTCAGTAAGTGTCTTTATTAGGTTCCAACGTAACTCTCTTACGTACCTCACTCTTTAAATTTATAAATTCACCAACCCTAAAGTCAATTTTCCATAAATACCATTCTCGTTGAAGATTAAAGGTCCAAACATTTATTCCTATGCCCTACTGGTCCTCAATGTCTCCCAAATCATTTTATCAAGAATCCCCAAGAATTATATCACGACAATATGCATTTAACTCATTTAAAGAGGGAATTAAGAGTCTTCTAGGAGGGTTCGATCGATCGAAGCTTGGGGCTCGATCGATCAAACCTTCGATCGATCAAGCAGGTCTGGGCAAAATTCTGCAGAATGCAGTTACGGGTTTCACTAAACTTCTTCATACAAAACTATGTTTTTCCATTCCAATCATCCCAAAAATCCTACTATCATCATTATAACATTATACCAGGTGTTTATAACGTAAAGCATGTGTATAACTATCATTAAACATGGATAATTAACTCAAAATCCCATCTAATCATCAAGAACCCTAGAGTTTTCCTTAATCAAGGTTCTAACCTGCTTTTACCTGAAATTCCTTCTAATATATCATCAAAATTTCGTGGGTTATATTCCTCTACATGGCAAGGGTTCCAGAATTTCCATATAATCAAAACTACGTGCATTATCCTAACACAATTTGAGTTTTCTTCTATAGTTTCCATCTCTAAACAATCCTAGACTAATATGAAGATTGCATTAACGAAAATACGCAAGTCAAATACTTTCCTGGGATTTTTGGTATGAAGATTCACGGCTGATTTTGGTATGGCTGCGTTCCTTGTCTCGCGATCTACGCGGTGGTGGTGGTGGCGGTGCAATCCGGTGACTTTTTGGCCTTGAATTGCCTTGGAGCTCTCTCCTCTGTTCTCCAATGGCCGTCACTTGATTTTTGGATATTCTAACCCTAAAAGCTAACATAAATGGCTGATATAGGTTGCTGAAATTCGTGGGTTTAATTACCCAATTATGTAAAATGACTAAAATGCCCTCCCGGGGTACTAATTAGGCCTAAAATTGCCCCGAGACCCAAACTACACCCCCGGGTATACTTTTCTGACTATCTCGACCCTACCGGATGCGTTGGCTCACTCAAAACGACCATACGGACAACTTATAAAATATTCACTTTTTATTTAACCAAATTAGTCCCGACGTGACACGAGCACGTTCCGACTTAAATTTCTGAAATCGTCATTTAATTCACTCATGACATTCAATATAACCAATATAATATATTACTTTGCTCATTAGTAATATTCAACCAATTTCCCATAATTACTAACTCTCGACACGTTAATAATTATAACATAATTAATTTTCGGATTTTTTTTTATTACATAAATCCTTCACATTAAATTTAATAAATCCCCAAATTAATATAGCATAAAAATACGGGGTATTACATACTTCCCCCCTAATAACGGAATTTTGTCCCAAAATTCGGAAAATAAGGCATACCTGGTAAAAACAACTCTGGATATCTCTCGCGCATATCTCCCTCACGCTCCCAAGTGGATTCCACCACATTATGATGCTCCCACTGGACTCGCACAAGTGGAACTATTTTCGACCTCAATCTCCTCTCACTATAGTCTAGAATAGCCACTGGTCTCTCCTCGAAAGAGCTGTCAGACTGTAAGTCTATCTCATCTATCGCAATGTGAGTATGGGCCATATCATCCCGAAGATATCGTCTCAATGACGAGATGTGAAATACATCGTGGATGCGATGTAAGTGTTCTGGCAGTCCCAACCTGTATGTAACCAATCCAATCCTCTCGATGATGGGAAATGGTCCCACGTACCTCGGAGCCAACTTCCCCTTCTTCCCGAACCTCATCACTCCCTTCATAGGAGATACACGCAATAACACTTGATCTCCCACATTAAACTCCCAGAAGAACCGTTTCGCATCGGCGTAGCTCTTCTACCTGTCCTGGGCTACCCGAATACGACTCCTTATTATCTCAATCCTCGCGGAGGTCTCCTGAATCACTTCTGGTCCTAGCAACTTGTTGTCCCCCACCTCGAGCCAACAAGTTGGAGAACGACAAGGCCTGCCATACAAAGCCTCAAATGGAGCCATACCAATCATAAACTGATAAGAGTTATTATAAGCAAACTCTACCAGTGGAATATGTGGCTCCCAACCTCCTCCAAAATCGAGAACACACATGCGTATCATATCCTCTAACATCTGATTAGTACGCTCTATCTGTCCATCTGTCTGTGGGTGGTAAGCTGAACTCAACCTCAACTCAATACCCATAGCCTCCTGAAAAATTTCCCAGAAACGTGACACAAAAATCTTATCTCTATCTGACACAATATTCAGGGGCACCCCGTGTAATCTGACAATCTCCGCGATGAACAACTGAGCATACTGACCCGTGGTATAATCTATCCGCACCGGCAGAAAATGAGCCACCTTGGTCAAACGGTCTACAATCACCCAGATAGAATCGTGGCCCCACTGTGATGTAGGCAACCCTGTAATGAAATCCATGGAAATACTCTCCCACTTCCACGCGATTACTTCCAATGGCTGAAGCAATCCTGACGGTTTCTGATGGTCCACCTTCACCAGCTGGCAGGTAGAACACTTGGACACGAACTCTGCGATGTCCTTCTTCATCCCACTCCACCAGTATTGTCGCCTCATATCCTGGTACATCTTATCGCCTCCCGGATGTACTGCAAATCGGGACCCATGAGAATGAGTCATCACTGCATGACGTAATTCTGCTCCTTCTGGAACCACCAACCTCCCATTAAACCGCAAACCTCCATCAGAACTAACAGAATAGGACTCAGCACCCTCGGCTAGAAGTCGCACAATCTGCTCCTGGAAAAACGGGTCTTTGGTCTGTGCCTGTATCACCCTCGTAATAATCTCGGGTGTGACTGACATCACGGATATGAAAGAACGTGCCACTGCATCCTGGTGACCCAACTCCTTCCATTTTGCTTTCCAGACGTCCGCTACATCGTCTACTGGTCTACGGCTCAATGCATCAGCAACTACGTTGGCCTTCCCCGGATGATACTGTATATCGAACTGGTAGTCCTTCACAAACTCTAGCCATCTGCGCTGACGCATATTCAGCTCTCGCTGAGTGAACAGGTACTGCAGTGACTTATGGTCTGTGAACAAGCGGAATTTCTCCCCCAATAAATAGTGCCTCCATATCCTTAATGCAAAGACGACCGATGCTAACTCTAGGTCGTGGGTGGGGTAATTCTTCTCATGCGGCTTAAGCTTGCGGGAAGAAAAAGCTTTTGCATTCTCCTCCTGCTGGAGTACACCTCCAAGTCCCCGTAAAGACGCATCGTTGTAAACCAGGTACTCTACACCCGGCTTCGGCAACGCAAGGACTGGCGCTGAAGTAAGCTTGTCTTTCAGCTCATCAAAAGCCAATTGACAAGCGTCATCCCAAACATATGGTACTCCCTTGCGAGTCAGATTCGTCAATGGACCCGCTATTTTGGAGAATCCCCTAATGAATCTCCTGTAGTAACCGGCTAATCCCAAGAAACTACGCACTTCAGTCGGTGTCGTGGCCTGTCCCCACTCCCTCACCGCTAACACTTTGCTCGGGTCAACTGCAATCCCCTGCTCAGAAACTACATGGCCCAAGAACTTTACTTCTCGCAACCAGAATCTACACTTTTCGTACTTAGTATACAACTGATGCTCTCGTTGAGTCTGAAGAACCTTCCTCAAGTGCTCGGCATGCTCCTCCTCGGAGTGTGAATATATCAAGATTTCATCTATGAAGACGATGACAAACTGATCCAAGAACTCTCTGAATACTCGGTTCATCAAGTCCATGAAAACGGTTGGGGCATTTGTGAGTCTGAACGGCATCAACCTGAACTCATAGGACCCATATCTCAATAAGAAGGTAGTCTTTGAAACATCTTTCTCTCTAATACGTAACTGATGGTACCCCGACCTCAGATCTATCTTCGAAAAGAAATTTTCTCCCCTCAGCTGGTCGAACAGATCATCAATTCGAGGTAACGGATATTTATTCCATATCGTGACCTTGTTCAGCTCCCGGTAGTCCACACACACTCTCAGTGAACCATCTCTCTTCTTCACAAACAAGACTGGAGTGCCCCAAAGTGAGGTACTCCTACGGATAAAGCCCTGGCCTAGCAGCTGCTCTATCTGATCTCGTAGCTCTCGCATCTCTGCCGGATCCATACTGTACGGTGTGCGTGCTATAGGTCTCGTATCTGGCAATAAATCTATAACAAAGTCTATCTCACGACTGGCTGGTAAGCCTGGTATCTCCTGAAACACATCGGTATACTCCCTGACAACAGGGATCGAATCTAAGGGAATCACAACCCCCTTAGAGGTATCCTCCTCTATGTAATACAAATGAGCGGTCGAACCTCCCTCTGGGCGAGGCATCGCCACTACAAACATCTCTTGCCCCGGAATGGCAAAAACAATGCTCCCACCAAAGCAATCAATCATGGCTCTATAAGCTGCGAGCCAGTCCATACCAATAATCTCATCATGCTCGTGCATGTCTAAGACTAACATGTCTGCAGGTAATACCAAGTTTCCAATCTCTACCCCCACTCCCCGGCATATAAAGAAAATAAGTGACCCACTCCCCAGGGGTGAGTTGAAGCACGTCACGGTGCTCTCTGTTGTGGCTAACAACCCTAAGGCCTTCGCAAAATGCGTAGCTATAAAAGGGCGCGTTGCACCAGTATCAAACAAATCTCGACTGATAATAATATGGATAGAAAAACATACCCTCAATTGCGGGTGGTGCCTGCGGGGATGCTGCCTGTGGGAAATTATAGACACGCCCGCCCTGTAGCTTTCTCTGCTGAACTGAGGCTGTTGGAAAGGGTGGCGGAGTTGGATTCTGGGGTTCATTGTCAGTACATTCCTGCCGTGGGGCCCTATTCTTCTCTGGACAATTCTGACGCCTATGGCCATTCCTGCCACATTGGAAGCACCTCCCTCGAAACTGCTTCCCTTCCTTACGGTATTGGTTAGTCTCTCTTTTTCCCTGGTCCTGCTGGCCTTGAGGGGAAAACTGCGAAAAAGCTATGTCAGGGCGAGGACAATCCATCCACTTGTGACCCGGTTATACACATTTATAGTAGAGTTTAGAAATTCTTTGCCGGTCAGGTTGTAGTTTATCCCCATTCTGATTCGGATAAGATTTACGTTTGTGGTCCTCCATTCCACAACCGAAACACCTCTTGGTGATTTCATTCTGAACCTGGTTTCGTTGTCCCTGACACTTTTGTCTCTGTACATAAATCTCATTACTACTGGAACTGACTCGATCTTAATTATTTTGTTGTCGCAGATTCGGTGCCTTCGCACAATTCTCAACGTCAGTCTCATGCATTTGGTTAACCTCTCTAGGTCTTTTGCCTCCTTTAAGTTGTAGGCTGCGTTCTTGGTATTGTAGAACTGCAGTGGTAACTACTTGTGCCACGATACCTGCTAACTCAGCGGTTGATACTATACCTGGGGATACCTGAGGTGTGAGTCAATCTCGCTTGATGACTCCCTTAACCGTCTTATCTAGTTCATCCTGACGATCCATCTGAAAATTTGAGTAAATTTGGATGAGTTCATCATTCAAATAAACAAATAGCAGAAGTACGAATTTCCAATGTATAGAGATAAACACAACGTTCCTAGTATTAGGGCTCTATATCAAAGAAAACAGCGCTGAAAGCATAATAAGCCGCACAGATCCTAAAGGACACTAGAACCGGATGCTCTGATACCACCTATGACACCCCGCCTAATTAAATACCGGGCGATCACACCTTTATTAAATTAAATCAAGGTAAACAGTTGGTTCATTCTCAGCATCACTGTCGATAAAAAATACATTTTCCAATTTAACACCCTAAATAATTAAGCTAAGTGTCAAAACCATTTTCATACATACTTTCCAAATTTTAATTAACGAAAAAGATTTATTTATCTAAAAGCAACATTTCTACAATTTAGAATCACACCACAGTAAACCAAATAATATCATACATTCGTCAATCGAATGTCAACATATGAAAACTAAAGTCACAAATCCAAACTGAACAAATCCCATAGAACAATACTGGAAACAACTGAAATATAAATGTCCCAATACAAATGAAATAATGGAAAGGGCGACACATGCCCAATAAATGAGAATGCTAAAAGTGGAGTCAATAAAAGAAGCCGTCTACGCAAGTGGCCTGCAACTCCCACCTAAGCTGCAGCACGTTCCTCTCAAGGGATCCTAAGCAAGACGCCCCTGTGGTTGCGCACCTGAAATATATACATATATATACAAGAGAGAGAGAGAGAGAGAGAGAGAAAAGGGTCAGAGCCCGAAAGTGTGTTTGATTTTAAAATACGTTTAGCAAGTATTTAAATTGGTACATGCCAATGCAACAACATATTAGTGCGTCACTCTCTTGAGAAATACTCACCTCTCTTCTAATGTGCACACCTATCTCATTAATCTTCCCAACGGTTTGTTTTATCAATTATTGCACTAGTCTTTCTAAAAGATTTAACGTATCTTAGATTACTCGTAAGATCTACAATTCACTATTTCCACTTTAAAAAGATGTTCCAATTTGTAACCAAAGTTCTCTATTTTTAACTTTATAAAAACAATAAAGTTTCAAGTGACATATTATACTTTCACAAAACAAGTATTTATAATTTGAGCCAACAACCATATCCTAATTATCAAATCTCAGTGGGCAGTTTCAAATATCATAATCTCATATATATATATTAACTACTCGTATAATATATATATATAACAGCACCCCGAATAAAACTATGGTGCGTGCATACTTCCACTATCCAAACCCCATACCACTCAAATCAAGGGGAATACAAATTCGAAATCACTCTCGAATTGTATTAACAAATATACAAATAATATCGAGGCGAAGCATAAATTCCAAGTCTCTAAGAGGATGGCACATACTCGCGTCTCTTAGGACCGTTTGAACTATCAATTTGATAGCCTGTACCAAGGATATCTATCTTCTAGGGTACAAGTCAATATCCCCCATAAAGGTCCCATCGAGATAAGACTATCCCAGCACGGTAACCTTAAGGATAACAAGTAGCGCGGTATGTTTTTCACATGTATATAATATATGTACACACAATCATATAAATATACCACTTTATCATATTAACATAGGTTCTTCACGTTACCCATAATTATACCATTTATCCTTAATTTCACATTTATAGAAATACGTATAAGGTTTCGTTCCTAACCTTAACTCGAAGGGTTTTCTCACTCATTTCCTGACACTCGTGGACTATATCCTCACAAATCTGAAGTTCAGTAAGTGTCTTTATTAGGTTCCAACGTTACTCTCTTATGCACCTCACTCTTTAAATTTATAAATTCACCAACCCTAAAGTAAATGTTCCATAAATACCATTCTCGTTGAATATTAAAGGTACAAACATTTATTCTTATGCCCTACTGGTCCTCAATGTCTCCCAAATCATTTTATCAAGAATGCCCAAGAATTATATCACGACAATATGCATTTAACTCATTTAAAGAGGGAATTAAGAGTCTGCCATGAGGGGTCGATCGATTGAAGCTTGGGGCTCTATCGATCAAACCTTCGATCGATCGAAGCTCTAGGCTCGATCGATCGATCAAGCAGGTCTGGGCAAAATTCTGCAGAATGCAGTTACGGGTTTCACTAAACTTCTTCATCCAAAACTATGTTTTTCCATTCCAATCATCCCAAAAATCCTACTATCATCATTATAACATTATACCAGGTGTTTATAACGTAAAGCATGTGTATAACTATCATTAAACATGGATAATTAACTCAAAATCCCATCTAATCATCAAGAACCCTAGAGTTTTCCTTAATCAAGGTTCTAATCTGTTTTTACCTGAAATTCCTTCTAATATATCATCAAAATTTCGTGGGTTATATTCCTCTACATGGCAAGGGTTCCAGAATTTCCATATAATCAAAACTACATGCATTATCCTAACACAATTTGAGTTTTCTTCCATAGTTTCCATCTCTAAACAATCCTAGACTAATATGAAGATTGCATTAACGAAAATACGCAAGTCAAATACTTGCCTGGGATTTTTGGTATGCAGATTCACGGCTGATTTTGGTATGGCTGCGTTCCTTGTCTCGCGATCTACGCGGTGGTGGTGGTGGCGGTGCAATCCGGTGGCTTTTTGGCATTGAATTGCCTTGGAGCTTTCTTCTCTCTTCTCCAATGGATGTCACTTGATTTCTGGATATTCTAACCCTAAAAGCTAACCTAAATGGCTGATATAGGTTGCTGAAATTCGTGGGTTTAATTACCCAATTATGTAAAATGACTAAAATGCCCTCCCAGGGTACTAATTAGGCCTAAAATTGCCCCGAGACCCAAACTACACCCCCGGGTACACTTTTCTGACTATCTTGACCCTACCGGACGCGTTGGCGCACTCAAAACAACCATACGAACAACTTATAAAATATTCACTTTTTATTTAACCAAATTAGTCCCGACGTGACACGAGCACGTTCCGACTTAAATTTCCGAAATCGTCATTTAATTCACTCATGACATTCAATATAACCAATATAATATATTACTTTGCTCATTAGTAATATTCAACCAATTTCCCATAATTACTAACTCTCGACACGTTAATAATTATAACATAATTAATTTCCGGATTTTTTTTTTATTACATAAATCCTTCACATTAAATATAATAAATCCCCAAATTAATATAGCATAAAAATACGGGGTATTACATGCACCTTCATCTACTTGATAGGTAGTAGTCTTTTTCTTTGATTCTTCCAGTTCTTCTTGCTCGGCGGATGAATAATAGCATTCCCGAGCTACTCTCTGATCACCTTTCACAACTCCTACTCCAAAGTTGGTTGGAAATTTTAGGCACTGATGCACTGTAGATGGTACAGCCTCAAAATTCTTCAATCCTACTCTTCCCATGATGATATTGTACGATGACTGGACATTCTTATCCATCACGAAGAATCGTATTCTTTCTATCCGACAAGCAGGCCACGTACCAATGAATATATCCAACTTGATCGTCCCAAGTGGAAATACTTTCTCGCCAGCAAAACCGATGAGGGGTCTGTGGTAAGGCTCCAGTTGAGATAGCTTTAGATTTAAACTATCGAAGCACGAGTAGAACATGATGTCTGCCGAGCTACCATTGTCGACCAACACTCTTGAAATCATTACCTCCTTCATTCTCATTTTGATCACTAGTGGGTCGTCATGAGGATACAGAACTCCTGCAAGATCATTCTTTGAAAACCCAATGACCAATTTTTCTTTGTTCACCTTTCTCGGGCGATCCTCCTCAGCTAGATTTATTTGCTGAATGTACGAGCAAGCTTGAGCCTCTCCAAGGTAAGCTTTTCTCTCTGCAGTAAGGTCTCCTCCTCCTACATCTCCTCCTGTAATAACATTACAATCAAATGACCCCAAGCGTATTGAAAACACCTCTCGTTCTGGCTTCCTTGGTTTCTTGGGAAGGTCGGGGTCATCATCTGGATCAACTTCATGGTTTCTCTTCTTGTTTTCCTCTGCTCGACGAGGAGATCTAGATCTCTCTCTAGTTCGGTCGTTGTTCCTTCTTTCGCCTCCCCGATCAACATACTTTGCTAGTTTTCCTCGTCGGATGAGTGTTTCAATCTCATTCTGAAGAGCTATGCAATTTTTAGTCATATGGCCATGATCTTTGTGGAACTCGCAATACTTTTCCCTATTCCTCGTGTCAGGGTCTGCCTTCATTTTCTTTGGCCAGTTTAACTCCTCGCTGTTCTTAATTTCTTCCAGGACGTGGTTGATATTTGCCTTCAAAGGTGTGTAATTATCAAATTTCCTCAAGACCTCCCATGACGATCTATTTTTGGATTGTTTATCACCACCATTGTTCTTATGTTCTTTCTTCTTAGCTTTGTCACCTTCCACCTTGGTTTCCTTGGTGTCCATATTCTTCTTCGCAGACATAGCCTCCTCGGCATTCATAATCATGGACGTTTTTCCCATCAGGTCCGACATGGTTCGAGGTGGATCTTTGGCCAAAGTGTAGTACAACTTGTTTGGCAGCAGTCCACTCATCAAAGCGGTAATCGCTGTCTTCTCCTCATAATCAATGACTTCAAGTTTCTCGTTATTAAAACGAGTTATATAATCTCTGATACTCTCACCAGCTTTTTGTCTAACACTTAACAAATGTGCTACTCGCTTAACTGGCTTTGCGCCAAAGCAGAAATTCCCAATGAATAACTCGGCCAGTTGAAGAAAAGTTAAAATCTTACCCTGAGGAAGATTATTATACCATATCTGAGCAGATCCGGTAAGAGTTCCCGAGAATGCCCTGCATCTCATCTCGTCTGGGACAGCATAGATGTCGGTAGAATCTTGATATTGTTCTATATGAAGGACAGGGTCAGTCTTCCCATCATACTTGGGAGTCACAACAGGTGCTTTGAACATTGATGGTGTTGGAAAATCAACAATATCCTGGACAAAAGGTGTTCCTCGAACAAAGGTTCGTTGTAGAGGGTTCTTGGCCCTAGCCATTTCCCTTAATCTATCCTCCATCCTCTGAATAGATCCTTTCCATGCATCATTTCCTTCCTTGGGCCTATTGGTTCGAGTAACTGATTGCGTTGAAGTGGCTTCTTTGGATTTATCTCGACAAGCAGCTGGTCGGTCATAAGATCCATCTTGACGAGCAGTTGGTCGCGACTGGGAAGATCCTTCCCTTAAATCTGATGGTCATCGAAAGCTTCTCGACGCTGCATTAAGAGTACTTTTGTTCCTCCTAGGGCCTAATCGGTCGAAAGGAGAAGCCCTACTTAACCTTTCCAATGCGTTGTTCCTTTCCGAGGAGAGGGTGACATGTTGTTCAGTATCTGTGGCTCGCACTGACGAAGTTCATCCAGGTTGATAAGAAAAATCTTCAGATTCATCATTACGATATGAATTGGTACGCCTAGTACGTGAAGAAGGCGCACGGGTATTTCTTTGAATGCTTCGTGGTCCGGAATGGGCTGATGCACCGCCATGGAGGGTTTGGATGAGTTGTCGCATCGTTTCTTGCATGACGGTCTGAACCTGAGCCAGATTTGCCATTATTCCAGTCATATCTAGAACAATTGGTGGAGCAAACGGATTTGGAGGGGTTCCAGTGTTTCAATTACTGGATTCAGGAATATCAGCCATTGGTAATGGATTGTATTTGATTGAGGAAACGATATTACCAGTCGTTTCCCACAGACGGCGCCAATCTATTGATGTAAAAAATTAGATCACTCTAATAATTCAATTACAGATAAATAAATGAGATAAAAGATTTTAAAGTGGTTCAGCCTTATAATAATGGCCTACGTCCACTGTTGTTTTATTGCTGAGTGTTTGGGAATTCTCGATTACAAGAAATTCCGTTCGGGATTCCCTCCCTCTACAATGAGGATTGTACAATGTATTTATAGCCCTGAGGCTGTAATGTGAAAGGGTAATACATTAAATGCCCTCTTTGCGTGTGCGTCTGAATGATAGGCATTTAATGAATCAGTTGAACTGTTGGTTATCCAGCTATTAATTCTTTGATCGACATGCAGCTCGGACCGCCTGAGTTGCTCGGACCGCCTAAGCTTCTCGGTATTCAAGAGTTCCTCGGAGAGGCATTGTTCCCCGGAGCATGTGAGTTCCTCGGGTAAGCAGTGTTCCTCGGGGAACTAGTCTTCCTTGTTGTAGTCTTGTTCCTCGGAGCGTGTGGGTTCCTCAAAAGTGTTTGTTGTTGCCATGTAGATAGCCATGTGTCTTCATATGATTGGTCCATGTCAGCAGATTAAATTTGGTATCAACAACGGCCTTTAATGGCATATAACACCCCTCTCAACGTGATGGCCTTAAATGGAACATAGTACCTATTTTAGCCTTGGTGGCTCATAATACCCATTCCTAGCCTCGGGGGATCATAATACCCATTTTTTGCCTCGGGGTCTCATAATACCCTTATCCGTGGGTGGCTCATAATTACCCAAAAGTCTCGTGATGACCGTGGGTGCCATGAAAGATAGCCAAAATCCGTGAGTAGCTTGAAAGATACCCATCCATGGGATACATTAAAATAACCAATAGTCGTCGATGGATTGATAGTACACCCAGCCAAGGGAGGCTTAAAAATACCCTAAAGTAGGAAATCCAAGTGTTGACAAAGTTCCTTCAGTTAAGAATGTCGTGGCCGGGTAAAAAATGTGGGCGATGGACATGGTGTCCGTAGCAAGGAAATCAATTCCCCATAACCACTATAATCTAACGACACCACGATAGGGAATCTATAATTCTCAAGCATTAAGTCGAAAGTTCGTAGCAAGGATATTCAATTTCGGAGTTCAATTATATTAACTCTAAGTCTGCGACGGGCAACTAAGTTTATATGTTCCTTCTCTCTGCGAAAGGGTGTGCGAAGCTTCAATGCTACTTCCATTCTATGGCCTAAGAATAAGCAGTCCAAACATTAAGCATATATATATTCAACACATCACAAAATACAAGGCTGTAAAATTATATTAAAAATCAACTGATACAAACTTAAAAGGCTGCGGAGGGCCTATGTTGTTTCAATAAAGTACAAATTTAGAATAAAAGCTATGGAAATGGAAATGGAAATGGAAATGGAAATGGAAATTACAAAATTCAATAGGTTCATCCTCTTCTTCATCATCTTCTTTTCCATCTACAACATTCTCAATTCCTTCTTCTGCCTCAACTGCCACAGCTCCCTCCCTTTTCTCTTAGGCCAACTTTTTGGCAGTGTTTAGTTCCTCAACGTTAAGTACATTCTTAGTGTCATTGAACCTCCAAGAAAAAATATTATCTTTGGCTTTAGGATAGTTGTTGGCCACCCTGTGCCTCATCTCCTTGTATCCGTGGATATAGGCGTTATTCTGGAGGATAAAGAAATCTTAGGACTGGACACAACATCTTCAACTGCCTTCTTTAGGGTTGCGACATGGTCAGTGCCTAGTTATTGAAGGGCTGAAACATGGTCATCGGAGAGCTTCTTTATGTCTATGGCATGGCTTTGAACTAAGTCTTGATTTTTCTTCTCAAGCTGGTTAAACTTTTCTTCAAAGGCTTCAGCCTGCCTTGCTGCCTCCAGGCAATTAGCTTCAGTAATCTTCAGTGCTTTTACATCCTGCTTAAAAAAATTCTGAGCTTCGTTGTAGGCCTTAGCCACAGCTTCCACTTTTAAGTATGCATCCATCTTATAAGCTTGGAATGCATCCTCCGTAGACTTTTTTCATATTTAAAAGAGGATGACTTGGCACCCTCCAGCTGGGAGATGTTTCCATCCTCCACATCCCTATAGAGCTTATATAAACTCTCTAACTTGGCCCTTTGGGCCATTGAAACCTCCGCAACCTGGGAGAATAAAATTCAAAGTGTTAGAAAAAAACAAACAAATGTTCGAAGAAAGGAAAGAATTGAAAGGTTAACCTCAAAAGGCTATACAATGATTATTCCTCTAGGTCCGCCGCATCCTCTTCTACCAGATGATTCTGATCAGAGGCTTCTGTAGCCCTCCCCATCCTTAGGACTGTAGTGGCAATTGTGTCCCAAGGAGATTTAGGGTCAGGTTGTCTCATAAGTGGCCATAAATGTCTTTTAGCAACTCTTTCTTCCCTACTCAAAGGTGTGGGAAGCTTGGTGTTAACTTCCATAACAGTTCGGGGAGGGGATCTAGAGGAAGTAACATGTATATGGCTAGAAGGCCCATAGTCATTCCCTTAGGAGAGAAAACTAAGACCAACTATGGAATCATCATCAAACTGTGGAGGGTCTGCAGCTACCCCCTCCACTTCTGGCCCAGTGGTTATAGTACCAGTAGGAGCTATCTCCTTTTCATTTAGAGGAGCAACCTCCTTTTCAACATAAGGGGCGGCATCCGTAACTGCCCTCTTTATTTTCTTTCTCCTCTTCCACAGAGATTGGTTTAGTGACTGGACAATCTCTACCAACTTGTCCAGTTGAGAAATCAGCAGATCTTTGTTAATCTCCATCATTGGCTCTCCTTCTGCAGTGGTACCTGAAAAATGAGACACAAAATCAGCATTTCATATGTTAAAGTGATGGCTACAGAAATATTTGAAATTTAAGTGCCTTCTTCAGCCTTCATTAGATCCTGATATGAGGTATAATATCCAAGTTTGTAAAGTGACCACAGAGTTAAAATATATGGGAAGTGCTTCTTCGGATTGCTAATTGAGACCGCCATCTCAATTCGGAGTCGTTATGTCTTTCCCAAACGTCTTCTTCCAGATAACCAAGGAAGCGAGGATAGCTCTTCAGCCATTAGGGTCAACTTGGGCCGAGGCCAAGTTTATAACCTTAAAAAATTTCCTCACTGGAATTGGGACAGGTAGCCACAGTCCTAGGAGAAAGGCGTGGAGTGGGATGCAAACTCCGTCATTTAGGAATGCAGAGCATGGCCTCCACTCCGTAGAAGGCATTGTGTAGACCGTTACCTCAAGGAACTCACCGGCTTCGGCTAGAGAGGCCAACCACTCCTCGCTCATGGTGCAAGGATAGTGGCGGGCGGCAGGCTCCCTTATTTTTCTTTACCATGGCCAAAAGTCCCTGCCTCAGTATTCATTACCCTTACAACAGTCACAGTAAGGGCCGTAACATCGATAGTATTTGGGTATTGGTCATTCATTGGGAAAGTGTCCTTTTTAATGTGAACACCGTCAGCTGTCTTGTTTGAATCCCTACAGTTAGAAGAAGCTGTAGAATCAGAATCTACTTGAATACAGGTTGGGCAATACTTTAGCCTATAAAGCCCACTAGTCTTCAAGGGTTTGATGCGTAGCACCGGGAGAAGAGGACCATTAAAGTGCCTCCTTCAGAAGTCTTTCAGGTATTTCCAAGTATTCTAATGCATATAGTAATGACAAGGACCTGTAAAAGCATAAGGACTCCGTAGTTAGAGTGCCTCACCCAACATGATCAAAATACAAGAGAAATAGAAATCTGCCTCGTTTAAGAGGCCGCAACATTATACAAAGAATTTAAAAAAATGAAATGTTCGCAAAGGTTGAAATCAGTGATTCAGCAATGGGAAAAGGATGTTCAGATTTCAGGCCACAACCGTGGGAAAATGAGATAATATTATTTGTCATAACCAACTGTTCAAAACTCATAACAGGTCGTGGCTAGGGGGATGAATAGGTAAGCGTTTGCATCTTTGAACTTGCAAGGATCAAACCTTTAAAACCCTATGTTTTTTACCAAAAACACATTGAATAGCCTCTTCATGTTCTTGGCCAAAAAATAATCCAAAATGGGTCTGAAACCTTGAATCTAACCCTAAAAAATTACTTACACAACAATTACACACCTTTTTAATTCACAAAGACCTCGAAATGTAGAAAAGTCCAATTCCCAAACTCCAGAAAGAGAAACCATATATTTCAACAATCAATAAGCCCAGGAAAAATGCAAAACAATTATCAATTCAAGATAGCAATTCAATTTAGAAAACCCTAGCATGACAAAATCAAATCCAAAAAATTTGGGGCAAAAGTGAAAAGGAATAAAAATACTAGTAGCTACATGGGTTTAAGGAATTGAATATGCAATAATGAATTATCAGTAAACGAACTCAGCAAATAAGCATGGATTTTAAAGGAAAAATGAAAAAATTGAAGAGAATAATTGAAATACCAACCCGAATAGGAAGATGGTCACCTAAAAACTGCCTCAAATTGCCAGGAAGTTCATCTGAAAATCGCCTGAATCGTTAGGTCTAATGCTTTCAAAGAATTTGCAAAGGTAATAAGGCCACGACACCTAATCATTTATGTAAGATGGCGCTGGAAGTTGAAGCGTCACAACTTAATGGCCGCGGCACATTTCCATGTCCCCGGCCAAAGATTAGTAGACCGACTTGACTTGACACCATGACATTTGGGCATAAACACAACTACAACACCAACTCGCAACCTCCCGGCACTGAGGCTTGGGTGCTTATTAATATGCCTAATATGGGTACCATGGCCATGGAGTATACCTATATAGTGTTGCGGCCTGGGGCTCATATAGGCCGCGTCAGCCACCCTATTTCAACATCCTAAGGGGCCACGTCCTTCTCTCTAACAGGTCGCGACCACCTTTCTCACCAGCAGCGTATACGTTGCCACTGACTTGGTCACCTCAGCATGCCACTTTCCAGATGTCCACCTTCTAAACTTATTCCCTCTTGACATCATTCATACATATGTCACATGTTCTATGCTTGTGACCATTTCCCTTAACTTCTATAAATAAAAGTGCCTACCTCCTCATTTAGTAGGACGTTCTTGGCAACGAAGCTCTGTCAAACTCTCTACACACTTTATCTCTCTCTAATATCTAACTCGGGTCAACCCCGATCACCTGAGCCACTATATCCCGTAACCCCTTCTACATCCTTGCTCTATAGGCCGCATTCAGCTCAGCAAGGAGCCTGTATATGCATGTATTCAGCCCTCCCCCCCTCTCTCTCTCTCTCTCTATCTATCTATCTCTCTCTCTCTATATATATATATATATACTAGGTGTGGAACCCCGCCTAATAAAATACCGGGTGATCAGTCCTATACCAAATTAAAACAGGAATCCCAGTTGGATCATCCTTAGCATCACTGTCGAAAACTTTTTAAAACTTACTAACCACCTAGTATTCCAAAAACTGGTGCCAATTTTAACTTTTTAATTAAACAAAACAATACATGCGGAATTAAAATGTAAACCATTCACACAACTGAATGAAAGTAAATAGAATAATAATTACACAACTTGCCGAATAAATCACCGGCCACCAAATAAATAATCCATTACAAATATTCAACACCTGAATAAATTACACCTGAAAACTGTACCGAGAAGTCTGGGCGACAAGCCCTAAATAAAACTGATACTCATACAAGATTCCTACTCTAGGAATGAATGAATGATGCGTCTAATCCAAAATCCTACTAGCATCCACATATGCCGTAGCTCCGTGTCCCTGGAATAGAATACCAATCCTGGCGTCCCTGTGGCTAGACACCTAAAAGGTTTTGAAAATAGTTTTATAGCAAGGGTTAGAACCCAAAACATTTTGAAAATATTTAGCAAGTGAATTAACTGCAGTAATTTAAAATGCATGAATGCGCTTCATATTTAAGTTAGTGTCGCACTCCCTTGAGGACATTCTCACCCCTCCACTATTGTGCACACCTACCGGTTACCTTAACCCCACCTAGTTGTACTACCCCGTCCAACTAGTCCTGGTATAACCTTCCCTTGCCATACTACTCTAACCCGAGTATAATAATTTCTTGAATCATAAGTTATCTCACAATTAACTTAATTAATTCCTCTTAAATAGTAGCATATAACCGTCTCACAAGTTATATAAAGTAAATATATCACACACTGTATTATTCTCACAAATGAATACTTAATTAATTTCTCATTAATTAACAGCATATATAACTGTAACTCGAGTTATATAAGGTAAATACATCACACACTGTATTATTCACCTACATATAATATTTACTACCATATTATACGTACCTTTACTAACATCAACACATATATTATACGTGTATCCATCCTTCCGAGTATACCCTCACCGGATGATTCCCTCTAAAATGCTATCTCACTAGGTGTGCTCACAAAACCTAGTTATCCAAGTTGGAATCGCTCACCAACTTGGCCCAAAATATAAAGGTAGTGGAGGCGGTCATATTCCTTCCCTGAAAGTGAGATACATCCCTTACCCATATATACCGGACGCTATGACCTGGGGATATACTCTCCCTACTCCTCAAGCTAGGGGATTCACCCACGTCGCGCAACCTCCCTTGATAGCATTAGAGTATATAAATTGAATAAATATCTAGTCACTGATATTTAATATCACACACAATATATACACATATATATATATATATATACTATCACTACACCGTATATATATAATATAAACCCCGACTTTACCGTGTACTCGAAATCCCGTACACTGCCTGTAATTTAATATCACACACAGTATATGAACACGTATATATATACTATCACTACACCGTATATATATAATATAAACTCCGGCTTTACCGTGCACTCAACATCCCGTACACTGCTTGTAATTTCCTGAGTCTGTGGCCCGACTCAACGTAATTAATTTACACAATAATTAATTTATACCAAACTCCGAGTCCACAACCCGACCCTAAACTAATTAATTACAACATCAATTAATTTAATACTTTTCCGAGTCTACCCTCCGAGTCTACCTTCATTAATTATCATATCCATTAATTTAATAACTTGGTGTCACCCAACCATTATTCTCGGACTCACTTACTTAGCCTGTAACTTAATATTTCTCGAGTCTTTATTCCTATCACAAGGGAACACACAATAGGTATTCACAACCCAAGTAATCCTATAAAACAGTAGGTATTTACACAACCCAATTCTTCATACTTGTACGTAATATATTTCTCTCTAATATTCACCGTACTTGTTTGCTTTACGAATTTATTTCACTTTCGTATTAATTCAAGTATTCACACAACTCTAAGGGTCCTAGTTACCCCTTGTTATATTAATTCAGTAGTTACCCTTGTTAACCCACTGACCTAACGAATTTAAGCTCGCTCACGCTTTTCCGTAATTATATTCTTATCATCTCGAATTAGAGTACGTCACAATCAAGCCTATGAATCTCCACCTTAACTCTCTCACAAAATTAAAGTTCAATACTCAATCATAGACCTACTTCCATATCATTATTCCATCAATATATTTCATCAAGGTCCCAAACACTTCCCCGATAAAATTTTAGACATTTGAGGCTTAAAAAGAAAATTCTCAAATTTTCTGGCAGATTAAACACCCTCTAGTAAAATTTTGATTTCTCCCTCTACATTAATCCGATTGACGTGATTCCAAGTTCATTGGATAGCTAAGAGAAATATATTTCCATTAATGTATGGTTCATACTCTAATTCGAAGTAGAATTCAAATCGCACACATTTAAAGTCACGTCAAAATTCTGGCAGATTACTATGTTGACAGATCAAACACCCTGTAGTAAAATGTCGATTACTACCTCTACAGAACTCCGATTGATCTGATTCCAAGTTCATTGGATAGATAAGAGAAATAACTTTCCAGGAATGTATCTTTCACACTCTAATTAGAAGTACAACTCAAATGGAATACGTTTAAATTTGTGATAAAAATTCTGGCAGGTTGACATCTTGTGTTCATCAATTAAACCCTAAGTCATTCAAGATTCATGTTCTTCATCCAAGAACTCATAAAGATTCCATATTAATCATCAATTATATTCAAATTTAATTTTATCTTTACTTAGGGATATATAATACACCTATTTCTTACTTTGAATTTCATTCAATAGCTACATGAACAAAACCCCCATTTTTATACGCATTTATCCCCAAAACGAATTTTGGTTTACACATCACTACGATATGAATTGATACTCATCAATTTAGAGATCACAACAGTTAACCACTTGCGTGTAAGTGTTCGTAGTGTCTGATCCGTTGGCATAGTCCCTCAATTTGGCTCCAAAATCCCCAAATTGGCTTTTGCTAAGCTTTCCCCCAATTTTCCTCTCAAGCCTTAGGCTTAGAATTGTGTTGGCTGCTGATTTCGTAATCCCTCACTTAGGTTAAAACCCTCAATCCCGTTTTTCACCTAATGGGCTTAATTAAAATGGCCCAACTCACCCCGTGTGGGCCCGACTATGCCCAAAAATATCCCGAGACCCAATTACTACCCCCGGGAACTCTTTTCTAACTATCTCGACCCATCCGGACTCAACCACGCACTCAGAATTGGCATCCGAATTAATTTATAAAAATCCTTATTTCACACCCAATTTAGTCTATACCGACTCCCGGCTGGGATAAGTGTATACCTCGTCATTAATACTCGAAATGACGTAATTAAATTAATACTATTCACTTAGTAAATAAATTTCCCTAAACATTAACCATTCACTCCCCGATTAATATTTAAATAAATATATTGCCATAATTAATTCAATTAAAATTACAACACACAAGTAATTTAAAATCCCCGAATTAATTAAATATTAAATGTACAAAAATACGGGGTGTTACATACTTCCCCCCTTACAAAGGAATTTCGTCCTCGAAATTAAGATAAGCTTAGTGTTCCAATATTCACATATTATTCACTAATCATGTGCCTCCAAGCCCGCTATATCCATTACATCCGCTTCTAACCATACGTTACACAAGCATGCATTTAAACCTTGTCAGGGCGCCCATACACCCTATCCCCGCACTCTATCGCACGAAAGTTACCCGACTATGCTAGTCGTAACCCGTAATATAACTTCGAACCCGTAGTCATATTATATATATATATATATATATATATATATATATATATATATATATATATATATAATTATTGTCCGGGTACTCAACCCATGCTACGTCCAACTATCTCCCCATAAATACTTATCTCTCAACACAAAAGAATATACGCTTACCCTTATGCTACCAAAGACAACATAATACCACGCCCTTACTACCACTAGTCCTTGCACAAAATAAACCCCGAGCTATCTCTCTTTGTTCGAAAATCAATTTAACCACCCTGATTCACTTCAGTAAACATCCCCACTTACTGGGATAAAATGTGAGAACACAAAACCTCACTATGTGCCATCGCACCACGCAATACAACATATATATCCACATATATATAGGCTATATGCCCTCTCCGGTGATACCTAGTACCAACCATACCCTGGTGTCGCGGACACCAAAATTTAACTCCACTATCCACAATAGTTAAATTCCATTGCTATCCAGCCGATGTTTAAAAAGTATTATCAACCCTACTCCCATAATTCTCGTAAGTAGTAATTCCTCGCATAATTCAACCAATCACTCAGTGTACGCCTCCACTCTCCCGTGAAGAACACTAAGGAACTCCGCTACCCTACGGAAAGTTTGCCAACATGTTATGGCTGCTACCGCCAACGCACCCACTAAGTTCGACTCACCTACGAACTCTAGTGAAAAATAAGTCTTATACTGTGACATCCTCTTTGTCACTCAAAAATATACCCATCCCCCTAGGGTAAAAGTAATTACCTCTATACCCCAGCTGCAACGGCTGGTTCTCGGGTTCTGGAGGAGCTTCTCCCTACACGAATGCACCAATGACTTGCTTTAGTGGTTGTACATCCAGGACCTCGTCCTGTAGTTGCCCCCTGCCTTGCTTAAGACAATCTCTCTTCAAGTGTCTCACTTTCCCCAACGACGAAACACCGTCTAATACATTCACCCTACCACTGGTCCCTTCCATGCCGACCTTGTTGAATTCCCTGGCCATCCTGCCGATAGCCTACAGTTCTAAATCGTTTGGCGTGGTTTCCCTGCCGAAAATCCTGCCCATGATCTCCCCCAGTCTGCTGCGGGATACCCCACTGTTATTGTTCCCTCCTGCCTTATCCGACTGGCTAGTTTCCACTCCCCTCCCACTTCCTTTCACGTGGAAGCGATATTCCCGACAGTGCCGGAGTGTTGCGTTAATGACATCAGTATTGTTGAAGACAAAAAATGGCCACTGCCATTTTAGTGGCGTCAATAGCAGATAAATGATGAGGATGAGATTGAAGATGAAGATAAACATTCACATCAAACATATAAGAGACAAAGATTTTAAAAGTGGTTCGACTATAAGGAAAAGCCTACGTCCACTGTTATTTTATTCCTAGGGGTTTACAATAGCACAATATGGTAGAGAGAGAAAGGATGTGTATCTTGTGTATGGTCTTTTTTATCTTTGGTTCTCTTGGATCTCTCGGATCTCTTCGATCTCTCCCTTTGGCTAAGGGAATACATGTATTTATAGTGATGGGAGATAAAAAGATTCATTGTATGTAGACATTTATACATTATGTCTACATTCAACGAATCTAATTGTTGAACTGCTTGGTATGCTATGTGTTGTCATCTATTAATACAGTATAAATGTACCTTAATGCTCATTAAATGCGTAGTTATCCTTTGATCTTCCCTGTTGGTATGCCGACCAACTCTCCTCGGGTGCCGAATAACTCTCCTCGGGTGTCGATCAACACTCCTCGGGTGCCGACCAACTCTCCTCGGGTGCCGACTAACACTCCTCGAGTGCCGACCAACACTCCTCGGGTGCCGACCAACTCTCCTCGGGTGTCAAATATTGTCACGTAGGATGACATGTGTCCTTTTCTGATTGGTCCTCGTAGATGGAGAATTTTTACGTTAACAGAAGCCCCCAATGCTCCATGCTTAATGGTTTACTTGAAAGGATGGAGTATTTATTCTGCAGTGTTAACAAAATAGGTTTGAATATGATGATTTTTCTACATTCACAAGTCCTTTTACCAACCTTAGTTGGTCTAGACCTGTGTCTGTTCTACAACAAAAGGGTGAAGAAATGCGATTTAAAAGAGGGGGATTATGTGCTAAAGAAGGTCAATCAGAAGCATAATAAACTGGAAGCAAACTGGCATGGACCTTATTGAGTTGTGGAAGTTGTTCGACCAGGAACTTACAGAATAACAACTCTAGAGGGAGAGGAATTTAAGAATGCATGGAATGCCGAACACCTGCGCAAGTATTATCAGTAATGTAAAATGTAAAGCATTTCCTTCAGTATGAATAAAACGAGGATGTTTCACCATTTTCTTTCTGTTGAATGTTTTTCGGGGAATACTAGTGTAATACACTACGCTTATAGTTCGAAAGAAAAAATATACTCCTTTGGTTAGGAGGTGACACTAGTGTGACCAACTACGGTTGGTAAGATATCTAGTGGACAGTTCGAAAGAACCAAAAAATATACTCCTTTGGTTAGGAGGTGACACTAGTGTGACCAACTATGGTTGGTAAGATATCTAGTGGACATATAGTTCGAAAGAACCATTACTACTCCTTTGGTTAAGGGGTATACACCAGCATGATCAATTACGGTTGGTAAGATAAAAATATACTCTCATATTACAACTTATGTTGGTCGGGAGGTAAGATTAATAAAAAAAGTTTCTCAGAGAACAAAATATTCCAAACTGAACCAAGTATAGTTGTTCGGGGATAAAAACCCACTAACTGTAGTTGGTCGACGAGGATAAATTATTAACCTTGGTTGGTCGGACACATTTTATGAAAATATTTGAAATTTAACCAAGTATGGCTATCAACTGTAGTTGGTCGACAAACATTATTTAACCACTTTGGTTGGTTGGAAACATTTTGAACATTTTATACTCAAGTGATTGAACAACCTTGATACTTGTAACTTTTTATTAAGTTGCTCAATGAACAATATTATTGTTATTTTTTTAACAGATATATATGCACAAATGTAAAGGTGTTTGATAAACACAAGACAATAGCAAAATTTGCAAACAGAAAATGAAAGTCTTTTCATTAAAATTCAAAATAAATTACAGGTTACATGAATGTACTAACTATTACATTGATATTCCTATTCTATTGGTTTCTTGCCCTTTGCTTTAGAAATAGGCTCTTCGCCAGCAGGAGGATCTTACAGGCAAAGGGGAGAATTAATAAAGTTCAAGTCCTTCAACATTCTGACATTCATTATTGAGGGTGTCTCCATTAGATGCTCTGGATGAGATACTTGGATTTGGGAATGAAGGCTATAATCACCGAGGTATTTTGAAATTAATCTACGAGGAATGGAACGAGCTGGGATCCAGGCCATGTCCAATTTGAAAGGTGGCACAGGCAAGTCTAGTAACCCTGGAGCATGATAATCCCATAAAAAATGCCCTTGCTCCAATTTTAACACACCCAGTGCGTTCAACCACCCCTGCTTATAACCTTCATTGTTGGCATGTTCAATACGAGCATCCAAATGAACAAGAACTTCATTATATCCTGCCATCCGGAATTCCCTGGGTTGCTTATGAAATTGAAAGGTTAATCTATCCAATTGTTCATGAAGATTTTTGGCAAAAAGATCCTTGGAATGTAAAGCAGACTTAGTTGCAGTGAGTTGATCCTCCAAGGATAGATTTTTCTTGGACAGTTCAGATAAAGCTCTATCTTTGGCATTTAATTGGTATGCTTGAGTTTCCAAAGTAGATTGAGTACAAGCTTCTTCAACATTGCGGCTATGAGTTCTTGATCGACTCCGAGCATCGACTGGAGAAATTTGCTCCTCGGCAACATGTTGAACAAATCTTCCTCGCCCACGAGAACCTCTTCCTCGTCCTCGAGCAGTCACAGGAATAACAGATCTTCTCAGAACGTCCAACTCTTGCCTTAATTTGGCATTCTCAACTTCTAAGAACGAGAAACCTTCATCGGTAACTTGCACTAAAGCAGTGGAAGATGACGCTGCAGATTCATATTGCGCCAGCTTTTTCTGCAAATTATTATTTTCTTGTTCCAGGATCTCGGCGATCTGCCTACAGACCTCAACTTCACCTCTTAGAGTTCTCTCCCTAATATCGTATCCAGCGATAATATTTTTATGGCCTGTTTCAGATGAAAGCTGTTGATATCTATTTTCATAGTCCTTGTGCAACAAAATAGTTGATTCATTGTGTTGATTTTGAAGATCCTCTATGGAACCATGAAGCTCTTCAATCAAGTCATAGTAGGCGACATTGCTGGCCACAGCTCGGTCAAGTAAACCCTTCAAATACCGATAAGCCTCAATTGCTTGCTCTGAAACATCATGGCCAAGGATGTCAGAAATTTCTGATACACTTAGCTCTGTGTGACCATCTTTATAGTATTCGTGACATTGCTGCATCAGTTTGGTATCATGGGCGGATAGCAGTTCCATTCTAGCAACAAACTAATGAAGAGAAGACAACAATCAACAAAAACAAGTCATCAACAACAGAGAGGAACAAAGATGTATTTTATTAGATCATAAAAGGATTACATTGTTCGATTACAAGTAATGAAAGATAGAAATGATACCGAACAACTTCACACCTTTTCCTTGTCTCCCAAGACTTTCTCGGGAGGCTGGGACGAGGAGCTCGATTGCTCGGTGGTAACAACGGCTTGATCGGCAGGAATCTTCTCGGGAGGAGGAGGCATGGAAGAAATGTCCTCGGTGACAGAGGGTTGAGAAGCAGAGACTGGATCACCCATAGCCATAGAAGATTCATCTGAGAGAGGTTCATCTTCTTCTTCTTCCACAATGGGTGGAGGGGAGCCAGGGAGGTGTAGTTGGAATAGCCCAGAATCTTCTTTGATCTTCAATTCCTGAAGGGCAGCTACCCAACCATCTCGGAAGTATTTCAACTTCCCATACTGGACTTGGGATGTCATTGCAGCAATCCCCTTGTCCCATCCTTTATCCCAGCCAGCGCTGAAGGATTTTTTAACTGCGAGCTTTCTTCTCAACTTCTCCGAGGAAAGCTTCGCATCCAATTCTTCTTTTTGGCTTTTGATATCTCGCAGGGCAAGCAACTCTTCTTCTTCTTTCCTTAGTTTATCCTCAAGCTCTCCAAAATTCTTGAGCTTGTCGTCGTATTTCTGATGCTCAACCTCTAAACTTTTCACCTTTTGCTCCAAACCCTTGGAGATTTTAGCCAACTTCACTTTCTCGGCTTCAACTATTGACAGTTTTTTCTCCCAAGCAGCATTGTCCTCATTATACTGTTGGCGAGATTCTTTCAACGATGGGGTCAAACCCAACAGAGCATCCTCTACACCAGATGAGGAGCTAGAAGCTTTAATTGCCTCGTCCTTCTTCACGATATTATTAAGACAGTTCACCAGTTGAAAAATAAGAAAAATAATAAGTCAGTGCAAAAAGACAAGTATTCAGAGAAAGAAAGGAAATTCAGAATGTAAAAAATTTACCGAAGCAAGATGACGAGTGGCTAGGGACGTCAGCGTATCCCTAGGAATCTTTTCATCAATTCCCTGGACCTCGGGTATGATCCAAGTTTTCACCGAGCTCATTGCAGAGCTTGGAGGAATGATGGTTGGAACACCAGCACCACCAGCTGGCAAAGTAGAGGCAGTTTCAGCCAAACTGACTGAGGATGATTTCCTCAATCTCTTTAATGGAACGTCAGCAGCCTCAACCAAGGAAGAACTCTTGGTCGGAGAGATAGAAATTATCTCAGCAGGAGCAACCTTTTTGCTGGGGGCCACTGGGGGCTTCTCTGTAGTTTTTGAAGGCACAACATCCACCTTCTTAGTCCCCTCTGGGACATCCATTTTGCTTTTCTTAGCCTCAACAGCAGAGGCAGTATCATCAAACAGAGCAGGAGGAGCTCTTTTCTTGCCCATTCTCTGACTTAAAGGAATATGAGAATCTGAAAAAGAGTCCTCTGGAGTTGAAGCTGGTTCAACAGGGCGAGCAGTATAAGAGGTTGTATAACTCTTATACTGTAGCAGATATGAAGCAGACCTGATGTGTTCATCTGCAACGTTCTTATGCAAACCCCAGATAAGTTTCAAATGCTTAATATTAACTTCTGATTCTTTTGGAGTTTTTCTTTTGCTATCAACTGCAAATAAATACATAATGAGATGTCAGTCATACATTTTGTCAAACATGATGAAAGCATAATTTCATAAGAAAAATAAAATGAAAAATAAACCTATCCCATTGCCATATGGGGGGCATCTGGGACCGTTGTATACTCCATCTCCAACTAAAGGGGCATATTGCCAATTTTTTATAACCAACCCATGTTCAAAATAATCTCTATTTGAGCCAGGGAGGTTAACTACAAGAGCCCTATTCAGAAACCTAGTTTTTAAGTAATAAATATTATCTAGAGTGGCCCATTTATAGCAATACATAATTTCAGGGATCCCTATACGAGTCCCATGAGTGAGATTTAATTTGTGCACCCCATTAATTATTCTCCATGAATTGGGGGCTATTTTTGCAGGAACAAGATCGAAATACTGACAAAACTCAAGACACAATGGGTTCGGTGGAAAAGAAAATCCACATTAAGCAACAAATAGAATGGGGAACCAATGTCCCTCAGCCAATCGAAAATGGTCTAAAGGCTCAGAAAGAACGTCTAGAGTTACCCAGGAAGGAATGGAAAAATCAGAACGAAATTTCTCAATAGATTCCACAATATAAACCATACAGAATAAAAGAGATACAGAAGAAAGGAAGAAGATCTTACAGGAAGAAAGGAGGTATGTTGACAACGAACAAAAACAAGGATGAACGCACAAGAGAGAAGAAGAGAATAGAAAGCTTGAATGCAAGAAATTGGGAAAAGAAGAAGACGGTATGGTTACCTAAGAAGTTTAAATACTTTGTCTTGGGAAGCGGCGAAGGAAATGATTACAAAAAAGAAACTATTGAACTTTCGGCGGCTAAAAAGACAAAAAGGGCACTAAGATCGAAGCGCTCTTAAAAGTTCGAAAAAAGGCGGATTCTTCGAAATTTGTAAATAAATTCAAATACGATGCTCCTAAAACCCAGGAAGATCAATTCAATATGGCCGAGTACCGAGAAAGAATGTTTCATACTCCTCAAAGTTCGAAATATAAAACATTGGGGGCTTCTGTTGATACCAAAATTAATATGCTGATGTGGACGAATCATACGAAGACATTTGTCAATCTACGTGGTGCAATAACAACGAGGAAGTTCATTTCCCGACTAACCATGATTCTCTCCGAGCAACGAGGATACACCGAGGAACTCTAGCGCTCCGAGGTACTCTAGCGCTCCGAGGAACTCTTGAGCAACGAGCAACTGTGGCGGTCCAAGCTGTACCTCGATCGTATCATTATTTGCCAGATAATCAACAGTTCAAATATTCATTGAATGTTTATATTCTTGACGCGCACGCTGCATTAAATGTATTACCCTTTCACATGTATATCATTTAATGTATCGAACCTTTCATGTACAGCCTATGGGCTATAAATACCTTGTATCATCCTCATTCAAAGGGGACCGGAATTTCTTGAGAGAACTTGTAATCAAGAATTCTGCAAACAATCAGCAATAATATAACAGTGGACGTGGGCTTTATTCCTAGCCGAACCACTTTAAAAATCTTTTTCTTATTTATTTATCTGTGATTGAATAATTAGAGTGATCTAGTTTTTTACATCAACAAGTATAATCAACTAATGCAGAATTTTCAATTAAATGTTGTCTGATTCTCCAGACTAACCCATACATAAACTTTGCTTTCTTTCTCTTTTCCTCGCTTACCTCATCCGGTACAAAATTTGCCCTTCCTCGTAATCGACCACTGAACGGTCTCCCTTTGAGTCTCCTCACAAAATTTCCTCCTCATTTCGGTCTCGACCGCTGAAGGAAAAATACTTGCGGTCGAACTGCACCCAAAACTCTGCAGTAGCTAGTGTGTCCCTTTCCGCAACTGTGGTGATCGACCCCCACCACTGTAGCATCGCTCCCACTAACTAAAAGTGGTTAGCATTTATTTTCGCACCCCATCGCAATCTCCCATGCGTAGGAGACGCTGGATACCTCTCTTCCTTGACACGCTAGTACTACACCTGAACCTCCTCGCAACTCTGGTGGGTTCCCACTAAAAATAACTTCTCTTTCTTATTTGCACCCCAACGACCCCGCGTGAGTCTGAACATTCGACGCCACTAACACTTGTGGCGGATCCCGTGGAAAGTACCTTGTCGTTTGCGACTACCGTCGTTTCAATCGCCCGCGCCATTAGTTCGGTTACCTGTGCTGCCAAAATTATCTTTGGCAGTTGCTGCCGTAACTCTTACTCCTGACGAGCCTCCCTCGTCTCACCTCCCCATGCTGCCCTAGCTGCTCTCCCTCTCCTGGGCGTCATCTGGAATGAGAATCTAATTGTATGAGTTCACTTTCAAATATAAATTCGCAGAAGAACGTATATGCGCATACGTATGAGAATACAACAATCCTATGATAGGGCTCTATATAAAAGATTGCTAAGCCGAAGCGTGAAAAGTCGCACAGATCCTAAGGACACTAGAACCTGATGCTCTGATACCATCTGTGACACCCCGCCTAATAAAATACCGGGTGATCAGTCCTATACCAAATTAAAACAGGAATCCCAGTTGGATCATCCTTAGCATCACTGTCGAAAACTTTTTCAAACTTATTAACCACCTAGTATTCCAAAAACTGGTGCCAATTTTAACTTTTTAATTAAACAAAACAATACATGCGGAATTAAAATTTAAACCATTCACAAAACTGAATGAAAGTAAATAGAATAATAATTACACAACTTGCCGAATAAATCACCGGCCACCAAAAAAATAATCCATTACAAATATTCAACACCTGAATAAATTACACATGAAAACTGTACCGAGAAGTCTGGGCGACAAGCCCTAAATAAAACTGAAACTGATACAAGATTCCTACTCTAGGAATGAATGAATGATGCGTCTAATCCAAACTCCTGCTAGCATCCACATATGCCGCAGCTCTGTGTCCCTGGAATAGAATACCAATCCTGGCGTCCCTGTGGCTGGACACCTAAAAGGTTTTGAAAATAGTTTTATAGCAAGGGTTAGAACCCAAAACATTTTGAAAGTATTTATCAAGTGAATTAACTACAGTAATTTAAAATGCATGAATGCGCTTCATATTTAAGTTAGTGTCGCACTCCCTTGAGGACATTCTCACCCCTCCACTATTGTGCACACCTACCGGTTACCTTAACCCCACCTAGTTGTACTACCCCGTCCAACTAGTCCTGGTATAACCTTCCCTTGCCATACTACTCTAACCCGAGTATAATAATTTCTTGAATCATAAGTTATCTCACAATTAACTTAATTAATTCCTCTTAAATAGTAGCATATAACCGTCTCACAAGTTATATAAAGTAAATACATCAAACACTGTATTATTCTCACAAATGAATACTTAATTAATTTCTCATTAATTAACAGCATATATAACTGTAACCCGAGTTATATAAGGTAAATACATCACACACTGTATTATTCACCTACATATAATATTTACTACCATATTATACGTACCTTTACTAACATCCACACATATATTATACGTGTATCCATCCTTCCGAGTATACCCTCACCGGATGATTCCCTCTAAAATGCTATCTCACTAGGTGTGCTCACAAAACCTAGTTATCCAAGTTGAAATCGCTCACCAACTTGGCCCAAAATATAAAGGTAGTGGAGGCGGTCATATTCCTTCCCTGAAAGTGAGATACATCCCTCACCCATATATACCGTACGCTATGACCTGGGGATATACTCGCCCTACTCCTCAAGCTAGGGGATTCACCCACATCGCGCAACCTCCCTTGATAGCATTAGAGTATATAAATTGAATAAATATCTATTCACTGATATTTAATATCACACACAATATATACAAGTATATATATATATACTATCACTACACCGTATATATATAATATAAACCCCGACTTTACCGTGTACTCGAAATCCCGTACACTGCCTGTAATTTAATATCACACACAGTATATGAACACGTATATATATACTATCACTACACCGTATATATATAATATAAACTCCGGCTTTACCGTGCACTCAAAATCCCGTACACTGCTTGTAATTTCCTGAGTCTGTGGCCCGACTCAACGTAATTAATTTACACAATAATTAATTTATACCAAACTCCGAGTCCACAACCCGACCCTAAACTAATTAATTACAACATCAATTAATTTAATACTTTTCCGAGTCTACCCTCCGAGTTTACCTTCATTAATTATCATATCCATTAATTTAATAACTTGGTGTCACCCAACCATTATTCCCGGACTCACTTACTTAGCCCGTAACTTAATATTTCTCGAGTCTTTATTCCTATCACAAGGGAACACACAATAGGCATTCACAACCCAAGTAATCCTATAAAACAGTAGGTATTTACACAACTCAATTCTTCATACTTGTACGTAATATATTTCTCTCTAATATTCATCGTACTTGTTTGCTTTACGAATTTATTTCACTTTCGAATTAATTCAAGTATTCACACAACTCTAAGGGTACTAGTTACCCCTTGTTATATCAATTCAGTAGTTACCCTTGTTAACCCACTGACCTAACGAATTTAAGCTCGCTCACGCTTTTCCGTAATTATATTCTTATCATCTCGAATTAGAGTACGTCACAATCAAGCCTATGAATCTCCACCTTAACTCTATCACAAAATTAAAGTTCAATACTCAATCATAGACCTACTTCCATATCATTATTCCATCAATATATTTCATCAAGGTCCCAAACACTTCCCCGATAAAATTTTAGACATTTGAGGCTTAAAAAGAAAAATCTCAAATTTTCTGGCAGATTAAACACCCTCTAGTAAAATTTTGATTTCTCCCTCTACATTAATCCGATTGACCTGATTCCAAGTTCATTGGATAGATAAGATAAATATATTTCCAGTAATGTATGGTTCACACTCTAATTCGAAGTAGAATTCAAATCGCACACGTTTAAAGTCACGTCAAAATTCTGGCAGATTACTATGTTGACAGATCAAACACCCTGTAGTAAAATGTCGATTACTGCCACTACAGAACTCCGATTGATCTGATTCTACGTTCATTGGATAGCTAAGAGAAATAACTTTCCAGGAATGTATGGTTCACACTCTAATTCGAAGTACAACTCAAATGGCATACGTTTAAATTTGTGTTAAAAATTCTGGCAGGTTGACATCTTGTGTTCATCAATTAAACCCTAAGTCATTCAAGATTCATGTTCTTCATCCAAGAACTCATAAAGATTCCATATTAATCATCAATTATATTCAAATTTCATTTTATCTTTACTTAGAGATATATAATACACCTATTTCTTACTTTGAATTTCATTCAATAGCTACATGAACAAAACCCCCATTTTTATACGTATTTATCCCCAAAATGAATTTTGATTTACACATCACTATGATATGAATTGATTATCATCAATTTAGATATCACAACAGTTAACCACTTGCGTGTAAGTGTTCGTAGTGTCTGATCCATTGGCGTAGTCCGTCAATTTGGCTCCAAAATCCCCAAATTGGCTTTTGCTAAGCTTTCCCCCAATTTTCCTCTCAAGCCCTAGGCTTAGAATTGTGTTGGCTGCTGATTTCCTAATCCCTCACTTAGGTTAAAACCCTCAATCCCGTTTTTCACCTAATGGGCTTAATTAAAATGGCCCAACTCACCCCGTGTGGGCCCGGCTATGCCCAAAAATACCCCGAGACCCAATTACTACCCCCCGGGTACTCTTTTCTAACTATCTCGACCCATCCGGACTCAACCGCGCACTCAGAATTGGCATCCGAATTAATTTATAAAAATCCTTATCTCACACCCAATTTAGTCTATACCGACTCCCGGCTGGGATAAGTGTATACCTCGTCATTAATACTCGAAATGACGTAATTAAATTATTACTATTCACTTAGTAAATAAATTTCCCTAAACATTAACCATTCACTCCCCGATTAATATTTAAATAAATATATTGCCATAATTAATTCAATTAAAATTACAAAACACAAGTAATTTAAAATCCTCGAATTAATTAAATATTAAATGTACAAAAATACGGGGTGTTACACTAGGGTGTACCCGTGCCGATGGCACGACGATAAATTTGATTCTGTGATAAATTTGTGTCGATGCCGGTGCCGATGCCAATGGCACGCTCATAATTTTATCTTGGTGCATTTCTATTAGCGACCTATCATTAGCAATATATCATTCGGATTTAATAGTTTATGTTCTTAATTGTTTTTCTCGTGACTATTTTTGTATACTTTTTATGTGTGGTTGTATTAATTACATACCACTTTATAATCTACGGTCATTTAAACTTAACTTCACTTTTGTCACTTAATTGTTCAACTGGCCAAAATATCTGATGATTTTACAAAACCATTAGTTTGTTTCACCTACTTCCTAAAGTGCCATTATAACTTTATAAACATTGAAGTTGAATCTAAATACGATTTTTTTATAACTATTTTATAATACATTTAACTTTATTAAAAAATATGTGATTTGTCTTGCCCCCATATTATTTTATAATGAAGAGACCGCTCGCAAGTCTCGAACTCGGGATCAATCGTAGCTTGAGCAAGAGCACTTATCCTCACTTCAAGGTACGACCTCTATATATGTGATTTGAAATGCCAAAAAAAATATAATTTAAGTTCAAAAAAATTCATGCATATTAAATGCTCATGTTCAGATTGTAAGGTGACTCAAGATAGTCCAAAAAAAGATACTCTTATTTATGGTATGTTTCGAGATTATGAAATGACCATGAAATATTTTTATTTTTAATTTTTTAATAGTAATTTGAAACATGCAGATTTGATTTAAATTAATTACTAATGCTTTACACTTATCTTTAATATTTGGTATTTATTAATGTTTAACATTATTATCATATGGTATGTGCTACATACTGTCTTGTAGAAGCACAAAAGTTCGTATTCAAATCCTTTCTACCTCGAGCCGTGTGCTTAAAGTTGACTCTAGGTTTTATATTGACAGAGAGGTCCTATGAGTACATTGGATATTGGAATTTAGATTTCTACCGTGAGTCGTGTCCTCAAAATTTACTGTTGTACGATAGAAAGTCAAATTTCTTGAAAAATCTACTCAATTATGGCTAGTGAGATTTTGGAGTAAACGCTTACTTGAATGTGATGTGAGAAAGGACAAAGAAACACTACGGTCCCATCAGCTTTGAAACAAAGGATTTTAGTTTAGATAATCTTAAAATTGTATAAAAAAAATCTATGTTTTATAGCTAATAGTTAAAATAAGCTTTAATCCTGCTTTATAATTTTAACAAACTTAGGAGTGAATTTCATCTCGGCTTGACATCGCATATGTCATTTTTAACAAACCTAAGTTTTTTATTTTTATTTTGTGTGCATTTAATTTTTTTCTTAACTTTTAACCGAATATTTTTCATTTTTATTGAGTGATAAAAAACATTAAACCCTTTTTATTTAAAAATCACTCTAATTAGAAATAAGGACCTAAAGTGAATCATTAATTATTTGTTTTTGCCAAATAGAAGATAACACAAGAAAAGGGAAAATGATGGAGAGTGTTTGAAATCAAATTTCCAATGGAAAAAAAAGGATGTAACATGAAATTGATGATAAACCTTTCCTTCACCACCTCCTCTTGTGAACTGATAAAATAAGAACGTAATAAGAGTTTTAATGTTTTTGCACCAAAAATTTGCAACACAAATACTTGAAGAAGAGAAATAGCACAAAATTCCAATTGATGTAGAAATTCCCATATGTTGCACATTATATCAATTAAAAATAACAAAATAGAAACCATAATAATAGAAAAATTAGTATTAAATTTTAGCAATTCTAACTATAATAATGGTGTTCTGCACTCATGACGTTTGAGAAAAAAGGGGGTTAACTACCCCTTATTTTATAAAAACTTATCTGATACAATTAAAAAATACCAAAAGAAGGAAGAAAACAATCTAAAACCTACTAAATGTTAATACATGTTACATGATTAGATAGGAAGGGAAAAAAAAGAGTCCTTCTATTGTAACTGAATTTTTGACATAATTTTTTACCGAAAATACACGTGGCGGCGTGTTATTGGTTTATTCTCTGATGCCACTGGCGTTGACCCCACAAAAGAACCAATAAAAACCCTCCACCTCATTCGGTAATTCCACTTTCGGTAAAAAAATTCAGTCCCAATATCATTTTCAAAAAAAAAAAGCAAACCACCACTTCTTACACCACCCAACGTGGGTGGAAAAATTAAAAAAAATAGAAGTCTGTGAGTTTTAAAACTCAAGCAGGTAAGCAATCAAAGTAGGAGAAAAAAAAGAACCCACTTGAAAAATTAATTTTGACCACTTGAAAAATTAATTTTGACCAAAGTATCGAACTGAATCCAAAATCCAAAATATATTGAGAGAGGGAGAGAGAGATAATGTGGAGCTCGTGTGAGAAAGTGAGAGAATCTGTTGGGAGGATAATAACTTTGATTTTGATTTTTGAATGTGCTTGCCAACGTTGATTGAGAATGGTAGTGATGCTACAGTGAGATTAGATCAGAGTTTAACATGGCACTGTGTGTGTCCGTGGTTCAAACAAACAAACCCACTCCATAACATAGAAACAACAAATAAGTGAAACAAAAAAATAAAGAAACATAAAATTGTTAATATAAATGAAACCCCAACGCAAGACAGCCACTAATAACTCCAACACCCCGTGTTTATTTTTCTAGGCCATAACAGTAATGTCCCGTATAGATTAGCAATAAAAGGTATTCTAAAACTTCAATATATGTAAAATAATTTAGATCTGCATTCTTAGATCTTAGATCTGCAACACACGTAAAAACGAAAATGGATATAAGGTTTACATATAAATAATAAAACAAAGAAACAAAAAAAATAGGTATTAGTCAAGAACACACCCAGATTTGAACGCACAAACAGTGGATATGGTCTCGGTGCGGAGGGTTATCAGACCTTCGTTGCCCCATCTTCTTTCTGAGTCAATGAGTAGCAGGTCAGATCGTAAAAAAAAGAGTTAAACCATAGATTCAACCATAAAAAAAACAAAGTTATACCATAAAAAACTCGTCGAACTGAAGACATTGGTATGAACAAAAAAAACAGAGTTCTACCGGGTTTATCTCCAAAGATGTGAACCAAAAAAAAAGGAAAAATAGGGAGTTCAGCTAGGATCTGAACCACTACCGGGTTTCACATATCAATCTTCGTCCCTGGATTTTTATGATGCTAACGATCAAGCTTCGTCCATGGCGTTGCATCGCAGCTGTATGAAATCCAAGCCCCTTTTTTCTGAAATCAAGCCCCCCCAAATTTTAGATACCCATTTTGGAAGAGGGAGTAGTTGTTGCAGGCGAGTGAGACTCGTGGAGGAAGTGGGAGGGGTTGTGGAAACACGTATTTATTAGTCTCCAGACATGGGATTTTCAGAGACTTTATTAGTCTCTGAGAAGGGAGTAGCCATAACCAAACTCAACCCCCACAACTCACCCACGATTTCAAACCATGTTTGGTCAGATGTACAAAAAAAAAATCACAGTTATGCAAAAATGATAGAAATCTGAAGAAATAACAAAAATACAGAGAGTAGATCTGAACCTCCATCATCTGCTCCATTTTCTAAGCTATAGAGAAAATAGATACCGGGTCAAAAATATAATGAACCAAAAATGTTACCTTTGCTCCATTTGAACCCCCAAAATTAAAATGAAAACATTTAGGTATTGAAGTTGAAGTGATCTGCTTGTGTTCGTGGGTGAGATAGAGAGGTGATGTTGTGTATGTGTGGGTGAGAGAGAAATGGGTTAAAATTGAAGTGATCTCGTTTGTGTAGGTGAGATAGAGAGAGAGAGAGAGACGTGATGTTGCCTCGAGACATGGTACATGTTAGACTTGACAGATGAAAGGGCATGGAACGTGATTGTCTCCCATTACAGCCACGTGTCATCATTTTCTGCCGACAGATTCCAATTCTCAAGATTAAATCTGAGCCGTCAGTTGATAAACACCAAATTCATCAACATTGGATCTGAGCCATTAATTGGGGAGGAAAAAAAATCCCTCCTCCTTTATTTTTTATATATATATATATATATATTCATATATCTCTCTCTCTTATATGCCTATATAATCAATCATCCTTTGTAATACTGCAAACATATAATGAGAATGTGGTACCAAAGTGGACATAGGCTTATTTTATAGCTTAACCACTTTATATCTTGTGTTTTATCTCTCTACTTTTATTTTCTAGGCTCTTTACACTTTATGATGGTTGAGAATAGCTTTGATGACATGGTTATTTTCTACCGATCCAATTTTTGACATCATCGTGTCGCAACGTTAATTAAGCTTTACTAAAAATCTAACAAAATAAAAAAATATTTTGCAGTGCGAAATACTTCACAATGCGACATTTCAATATTTCGCGGCAAAATATTAAAATTTCGTATTGCGAATTTTTTAAGATTTGCATTGATAAATTTGATGATATTACTCATTACAAACTTAAAATATGCACAAATAATGAAAATAATTTGATAACTTCAAATATATAACCATCTCATACAATTAACAGTGTTAAATTGCTAGCAAACATTAATTTTATATTCTGTAACGTTTAACAATTCGATTGCATTCATCTATCAATTTCGAGAAAGGGTAATTCATCATCATAGGATTTCTAAGCTTCATCTGATCTAGACTCAAAGTCATTCCTTTTGAGACTCATTTTAATGTCTACCATACCCAAACAATTACGATATTTATAACTAGTATTGTTCTCGAAATAAATTGAATCATCTAAAATACAACATGAATTACCTGAAACTTCATATCTCATACAAAATATTGTGAATCTAAATTTTTTCCATTTCATACGAATTTTTTCAGTAAATTTCTCATATGAACATGCTACACATATCACAGCAGCACTCAATTTACCATGGTAAAAAAAAATATAACATAATCCTTTTATATCGTTAACTTGTTAAGCAATTCTGAAATATCAATATCTAAAATAATAAGAACCCTAATAGAAGCATATGATTGGAAAAGAAGAATACTTGCATAAATAAGATTGCAAAAGGAAGAAAAGTTACATGAATGAGATCTCGGCTAAGATACAGGAGATAATCTTACATACCATTGACGGTTTTGGACATGTGTTTTGTCATTGTTTTAACAAGTATTTTGCGACTTGTTATTAACGGGTTACCATGCAAAGGATATTTTTGGCAACTTAAGTACTATATATACGTGCAAAACCCCTTAGACTAAACATATTTTCAATCGGGGTCAATACTTGTACACGCTTGTCTACGAACGGGAATCAGTTAATCGCACTAAATTTAATATGTTGTTACAATTTCATATCTTTAGATCGAAGTGTTATTCGTTGAAAATTGCAATAGGATGTTTTTTCAAGGGAAACATGGTGATGAATTTCTAGACGTTTTAGAAATTAACGATAAGGACAAGTTGAAAATAGTTTTGTAAAGTCCACGAGTAGTTACAATTACACTTATTACTGTAGATATAGTTACACTTGTAATTATGGTACATATACATTTGTAATTGTTTGTTATAGCGTTTGGGCTTATCATTAATTAATTGAAAAGTTTATAAGTCGAAGATACCAACAAGATTGCCACTTGGAATGATTATATATAAATAAACTTTCAAGTGATTTATTAGTCAAGGCTCATTCTTCTAATTACTGTTATCTTTAGGCATAGTCATAAGTTGTTATCAACAAGCATTATCTATATAAACTACCAATTATGTAATTAGAAAATAAAATAATAGTATAAAACTGGCAGATGCACTTATACTCTTTACGGTCTGTTAATATGCATATTCTAGGCCCATGAAAATTACTAGCATTCTAACTATTATGTTTCGTTATAAATAATAATAATTCTGAGCCCATAAATTAATGCGGTGGACCATTATGAATTAGCCAGTTGTCGTTTTCAATAAGAATATCTTCAATACAAATATATACTAAATCTCCTATAATTATGGGGTGGTTGCTAAATGCACCATTAGGGCTGTAAATCAGGCTGGGTGAGTAGAGCTTGAAGTTACTCGCGTTTGGTCCGAACTATCTTATCCATGCTCAAGTTCGTGCTCGACCCGAACTAATTTTTTTCACCTAAGCCCGAACTCAGCTCATAAATATTATGGGCTTCGGGCCCAATTTCGAGCTGGCCAGATTTCAATCTTTTTTATTAAAAAAGTTTGAATTAATGTTTTTTTTTTCTATTTTCATTATAGAGAAAATGTACACATTAAAATCTAATTTATATTTCATAGAACAAAATACATAATTATGAAATGTATTATATTAAAACAAGGGATATAAGAATGAAAACTTACAAATGACTATTAAATTTCATACATTTAGCATTATTCGATCAATAACAAAGACCTATTGTGACTTGAGCAATTAATAAATCAAAATCCTATAATGAGATTAACAAAATAATCGCAAAATTGAAAATCACTCGTAATCTAATGGATTATGACAAATGAAACTTTTTTTAGAAAAAATAGTAAATGAAATAAAAGAACGAAACCTAAATATATAATGTTAACATTAATATGTTATATTATTGTTGATACCAAAATTTATCCAGCTACGTGGACCAATAAAAAATAGACATTTGTCATCCACAGTGGCAATAATCCTAGTCAACAAGGAGTAAGCGCCGACCAAGGCCTTCCAACCAACATTCTGAACGCTGACCAACAGCAGGAAGAACGACCAACACTGTCAACAAAGCGCCAACAGTCATATACATTATGAAATATATGTATTGATGTAAATGCTTAATTTATAAAAGCATTATATCCTTTAACATTCCGACTCTTGATCCCCTAGAGGACTATAAATACATTATAATCCCTACAGCAAAAGGTACCGGAATACAATCTAACAGATAATACAAGACAGTGGACGTATGTTATTTCTTTCAGCCGAACCACTTTAAAAATCTTACTTGTCTCTTTCATTTACTTGTTTATCTGTGATAAAATAATTAGATCCATTCTAGTTTCTTGCATCAATAATTATACAAAATTATTTGCTTATTTATATATTCGAAGTTTGGACTTCGGGCCCAATTCGGGATTGGCAAGGTTTGGGTCAAGCTCGACCCGATATTCATTATGGCTTAAAACTTGGCTCAGGCTCGACTTAGCTCGACTCAAACTCAAATAAAGCTCGGCTAAAAAATTACTAGTCGAATGGACGGACTTCGGGCCTTGACAGCTCAATGTACAGGCCTATGCACCACATAATTTGGTGTTTAAAAGAAACTTTTTTATGTAAGCATGTCTGAAGACTCGCCCCTTGTGTGAATTAAAAAACATCATATAAAATAAGTTATAAAGTAAATATCTGATTAAATTATTTAACATAGAACTTCGATCTTACGTGATATTTTTTTTCACAATTCATGATTGTATCAAGAAGTAATATTATCTATTATAGCAGATAGTGCTTGTTTGGTTGGATATTTTGTAGAGCTTTTTTGGAATTTAGTCCCATGTCCAAATTCTTGTTAGACTCCTCTCTCATGTATTTTTTAAATTATATTTAGTTCCATAATCACGCAAAATCACATTGTAACCACATATCTTCCTTTTCGCAGAGAATGACACTTATCTCATAATTGTTACAACATGACCAATAAGTAAAAAAATAAAAATATGACAGTTGATGCAAATGAATCTTTAAAAGTGAGACTAAATACATATGCCCTCTATTTTGTATTTTTGGGAATTTAAAATAGTAAAGTACATACTATTTCTTATGATTCATGCTAAGAGTGTAAAAACATCAGATGTCAATTTCATATTCTAAATTTAACTTTACTCATGAATTTACCAATTTAAAATTTTGGAAAGCAATAAAACTCAAAGCAAACACTCACAAAACTTCTGCTTATTAACAGAGTCTATTCCTCCCAATGTTTCCATATTTTTTATAACCTAATTTTGTACAAATTTATTTGATATCAATCATGATAATGTAAAATCACATTTTTAATGTTTTATCTTTTTCTAGACATCACACGACGTTGTAAGCGTAACATTTTTCTTTTCATGATCATCATTTATTGATACATTATAAGCTTCTCTTATCTCTACTGTTCAAACCTGTCACCAAACTCTAGGCATAACCTCCCAACTGCGTAATAAATTGCTTTAATGTCAAATATCAATTTCACCCACCAAGTTTCAAGTCTCGTGAAAACCTTGGGAACTACTTTTGGTATGGAAAACATCTCTCTCTCTCTCTACAGACGTACAATTGATGCTCTCAAACCACTTAGACATCAAACTTTTGATTTCTCGAAGACATAAATTTTTTTTTCCTCATTTATAAGTACAATCCTCTCATATCTGTATTCTTTTACCCCAGAGTTTTTTTTTTCCCTTCCACATATTCTTTCCTATTTATTATTTCGAAACTCAAAAATATGATAAGTGAAAAGAGGTGTCCTCAGGCCCTCAGGGGGTGCGGCTTTGTAGCACACATTAAAACGATACTACTAGGAACAATCATATATATACATCCGATGTAACAGTTACAATTTATATGCTAAACATAACCCCAAATGAACCATGGTAGAGACAGTAGTTTGATAAGGAAGAATTGAACAAAGAAAATGGTGAGAGATGTTCGTTAAGATAAACTACGGTTGAAAAGTACGACATTTAGCTTTAAATTAACCATTTGCAGGTGACACCTTCAGGGCTTATGGTGCTGAGTGTAGATGTAGTCCAAGTGAGCCTCTGCAACAACCCTTCTCTTCAAGCACTCTTCATCTCCATTTCCACACTCCTCCAACCCCATAAGCTTCTACAATGTTTCAAAAACAGAACAATTGTGAGAAATGAACGAATACTCGAAAATAAAATTCTGAATAAGAAGAACAGAAAGAAGATTTTACATCAACAGAATCACTGTCTTCAATTTCTAAGACGGAGCCATCATTGTTGAGCTCTACAACTTTTTCTCCTGTAAAAGATATAAAACTTCAGTTGCTAAGAATTGTTAAAAGAATATACATATACATACACATATAAGAAGACTCGTGTTACCTTGTGTGGTTGCTATGAAACGGGCATATGTTTGTGAGGAGGCAACCAGGAAAAGGACCAAGAACATAAGACCATAAGAATGGAGTTTTTGCTTCATTGTTTTGAGAGAGAGAGAGAGAGAGAGAGAGAGAGAGATGTTGGGAGTAGTGGAGGGTACCAATGACGGGTATAAATACATGCAAGGAGGGCAACATAGAAGGATAGAGCCCAGTAAGGTTACACATAAAAACAAAAAATTATAGGTGTATAAAGTATGTACCAATTGTCAATTATCTATGCCCAAAACTAATAAACACGACATTTATATAAATAAATTTATTATTTTTCTAATATCTTTAGTTTTTCTCCTCCAAATTATAGTTAAAGAATATTGTTGTCACAAAAGTAGTGAAAGATTTTAATGTTTCTTACTTTTTCAGATTTGACTTTTTTTAATCTATTAACTTTGATATCATTATTGGCGGACACGTTTGTAGATATGTTTACTTTATGTGTTTATAATATTCACTTCTTTCCAAATGGATTATCATGTGTATTTTTTTTAATCTGTTTCAAATTAATAATTATATTTTTAATACGAACATACATAAGATTGCAATTAATTTGAAAACTAATAACATTTTAAAATTATTTAACTTTTAAACGACAATTATTAATTTTTGAAGAAAAATTATATTAACAAATTTGATGCGTATTTGCATTTAATAGAGTTGATAAATATTATTACTTGAAGATATAAAAATTAGGGAACGTGTATATTGCAATTACATTGCTACTATTTTAATGTCTTAATAATAAATATTTTTAGGCTATGTATTATGTATATCAGTAGAAAGGCCTTAATACCTCATCATAACATGTGCCAAACCCACCATCATCTTACTACACTCCCATCCTCATGCGATATCACCACTAATTTGATGCCAAATGTGTGTGAGATAGGAGAGAGAACAGCTTTAGTCACTTTCAAAGTAGTGGACCAGGTAAAGTCCAAAGACTCCAAAAATCAATGTGTGATAGTGGCTGACAAAGTATGAACAAGTCAACCTTTTGGACACAGCTGACAACTGTTTCCCATTACCACCTGTTTTTTTATCTCACCCTATCTACTGACACGTTTCACGAACTTGAATGTGTTCCCAACCCAAGCAAATATCATCCAATACAAACAAATGAAAGCACGGCACTCCATAACAACACTATTTAACCCCCATCAAAATGAATCTGTATCCCACATGCATGAAACCAGTACCAGTGCCTATCCACCTATTCTTAGTGCTATCAGAAAACTCTCTACTCGTCATCACTGATATGATACATACAAATCTCACTCTCTCTCTCTTTCTCACACGCACCTGCTATCTGTTTACGTGTTTGTGCCACATTTATAATTTGTAATATGGTGTATCTGCCCCGCTTGCTCGTGACACAAGCTTCTCGTGTTTTATCTAGTCCTTGTGCCACGCCCTTTGAGCAAACTATATAAATTATAAAATTTAAGTAATGAAAATTATGTTTTAATATTAGGCTGGCGTCATACCTTTCATACAAAGTGATAGACAAGAAGTATTTTATATATGCCTAAAACGATAAATCTGTTTTATTGCTTGTGTTAGTAATGATAATATTTGTCACGTTGTTGTTGCAAATATTATTGGATCGTTAGATGAATCTTTTTGAATTGACCTCAGAAGTGAATTGTGTTACATAAATCAAGATTTTCGCTTGTTTTATTATATATATACAAGTTTTAAGAAGAGAGCTTACTAATTGATCATATTTAATGGTATTCGTGGTACAGTAAAATTCATACCGTATCGTTTTGTATCGAAAATTAGTGGTAATGGTTTATATTTTTTACTCACTGAAATCGAAATTACCGGATTTTTTGTGATTAGTTTGGTTTTAACATTTTAAAAACTCATTTACCTACTGTACCGTACCGAAATGAAATACAAAAATTAATGTACCGAAAATACCATAATGATAATATTGAACTTACCAAATTGAAAATATTAAATCAATACCCAATGGATAAAGCCAATCACAACTAGGCCTGTCAATGGATCGGATTTTATCCAAATCCGAATCCGAATTCGATCAATTTAAACGGATATAGATCATGACTAGAATCCGATTATCCGATGACCCTATTACCCGATTATCCATTTATTAAATGGAGAGGATTTGGATTCATATACCCCGATTCGTTAATAATCCGATCCGATTAATATTTTTAATATATATATATATATATATTTAATAAATTGTATTTAATAGTATTTTAAATATACATTATGATAGTTCTTTATTTGATTATCTGTTTTTTTTTAACATTTGCAAAATAAATTTATGAAATAAGATTTTGAAATAAAAAATTTGCAAATCAAGTTTAATATAAACAGATAGTCGGATCAGATCCGAATCCGTTTAACATAAACGGATATGGATTTGGATTTGTCTGATCCGATCCGATTAATAAACGGATCGGATCCGAATCCGTTTAACATAAACAAACATGAATTGGGATTTGCCTGATCCGGGTCGAATCTGATCCGTTTACAAGCCTAATCACAACCACATTTATTTTATAGGTTATTTATTTTATTGTTTTGAAGAGGTCAACCTTTTAGTAACCCTTGGATCAATAAAATATTTTACAGCTCTTGGATCATTCACAACACAACTGATAACAAGATTATGGTCAATGATTCATATTTAACACCATAACTTACGGGTCTCTCTCATCTCATAAAATAACACACTTTCCTCTCTCTTCCCTCACAGAACTGAGTTGATAATAGTGTAACTTCAATTACAATTTATGATGTTTATTTTGGAGTATGATGTTTATAAATATTTATGGAGACAACAAAATTATGTACGTTATTTTTGTTTTTTCAAATATGCATATAAAGAGGTTAGGTAAGTGGTACAAAAAATTACCATTATGTATCGAGTAGTACCAAATTTACCGTAAAGAGAAATTTACTAAAATCTATCGTATCTTCCAAAAAATCGATTTTATCGCAAAAATCGATTTTACTGATGTACCACACAGTTTGGTTTTGATTTATAGGCTAGTGTACCGGCTAATAAAACTGATAATTTTGATTTGATGATTTAAAAGTTGGTATGGTATTTGTATGGTCCATTTAATAACCAAATCGACCAAAAATCAGTCCTAATCCTATTGTACAGAAAAATATTTTTGGCCAAATAAAATCGAGTCCATTTGCAATGTCTTGTTAATTTCTATGAAATTGAATAGTAGAAATTTATAAGGATTAGCTTGGTTGGTTTTATAATGAAGCTTGAATGATAATCTGTTTTATTCATTTTCCTGATTTCCAAATCGCATTCAAACCAATCATCCATCTGGTGGAACAAACCATAACAAGCCAAACTATCCGTTGGGTTCCTCTTTGGGTGCTTCGGGTTGACTCATGTTTCTAACTATTTTATTACAAAATAAATATTGCATCTGTCTTAAATTAAAAGTTCGTGTCTTTATTTTGTATAGATTAAGGATACTCTCACTCAATGATCAAGATTAATTTTTATTCACCATAGTGAAACTTGGTTCGTTGATTATGTCGAAAAACGAAAAGTTTATCCTTAATTTGGGACAACCCAAAAAGAAATTGTGGACTCTTAACTTGGGACGGATGGAGTGATAACATACCAGACATTATTACTCAAACTCCACATAAAATAACTCAAATAAGTTGACAATAACATTTGTTCCAACTTTTTCACATAAGGAATTACAAATTAGCTCCTAGTACAAATTTCCATCTAACATTATTAACTAACTAGAAAAACTAATGAATAAATCCTATTTTGAGAAGACCCAAATAATAGTTCGCTTTGAGAATGCTAGTGATTCGATGGATTGTTCGTATAATAAATTTCCACACATAAATCCCATTTTTACCAAATTGTATCTTCAACTAAATTAGGTGTGCATATGAGATGTAGTCCAATTTTCAATTATCAACCAGGCGTGCAAATAGTTACGCAAAGATGAGGAGAAATTCCTAAAGTGGGAAAAACCATATATTCAGTACTATTAAATGTTTTGAATGACAATGGACTTACAAAAACTTAGAAAATTTAAGTGAGACGCGCAAAGCCTTCAAAACCTTTAATAGAATACAACTCGATTCAGAGTCGTCCACAGGTTGTGGTGTACCTTTGGTATCCATCGAACAACATTTGCTTCTTTAGCAGTGAAATTTTGGTTTCACAATTCAGCAGTAGAGATTTCTCTCTACAAAGGTTTATAAGATAGAAACCTTCTTCGTAACTTAGTAAAGTAATCTAAATTATTCCAAGGGGTTTTGGAATGTTTATGGAGGTGTTTAATCACAAAAGAGAACTCAAAAGACGTATTTTTTTTTATCATGAAAAGAGTTCTTAATAAGTTTAATTCCGTTTAGCCTATTTATAAGATGGTTAGTTAAAATAGGATAAGTATAAAAGATTTTTATTAGATCTAATTAAAAAAGCAATTATCGACTGGTCATTTGAATAAAAATGTACCTCGTTCGAACGACACCTATGATCTCGTTCGAATGGGTATCGAACGAAAACTTCGAACGAGATTCTAGAGGACGGCCAAAATTGTGTCGTTCGAAGTCTAAAGAAACTCGTTCGAACGACTGTACTATTTCATTGGAACGACTGTCAATCTCGTTCGAATGAGGCGGTGTAATTTCCAAAGAAATTCTATAAAAATTTAATAGTCTTTTTAGAAAAAAAATAACCTCTTAAAAAATTTTAAAACCCCGAAATAATAAATAAACCATTTTACCAATCAAAACCATAAATTTTTCCAAGGATGTTGAGACGAATGATTCTTACCATTCCAATGTCTTCAACTTTGTCTTCGAATCTCGACAAGTCATGTAGGGACGGTGTTTGTATAACGGGATATGCCAAAAAAAAATATATGAGCAATTATAAAACTTTCTCTTATAAATCTTCGCATTTGGCTATTCCGGTACAAAACACAACCCAAATCCAATTGTATCCTAACAACTTAATATAATAACTACCCTCCCAAAACAAGAGACAAAAAGTAATATTTGTGCAAGTCTTTGAATGGAATGGATCTTACTTTAGCTGGATTTATCTTCATCATGTGTGGGTCCAAGTGATCGTCATTTAGGCGGAATGTTCTACACACATGAGACAAATAAAATACTATGGCACACATTAGTTTTAAGTAGAAAATAAAACTCCCCCTTAATTTATTTTCTCCCCCTTTTTGTCTGTAATAGACAAAGAATTCGAAATAAGTCATAAAATATAAGCATCACATGAAGAAGTAATATATCATAACAAAGATATGTATATAATGCACATGTAATGATAATCCCAAAAGGCATCTTTTCAACCAACTATACGTGAACATTTTCACTTTTTAAGTATAAAGTATAAAATATAAAAATACAACACACCATGGAATAAACTAAAATATTCGAGTCGTGAATTAGGAATAAAACTGTGTGAATAGGTAAATCAATATTAACATTCATAACAAGTGTGCACGTAGTCATGAGATACTCCTAACGAAAGAACTCAAAGTCTACCTTAGGTTTAACGATTGTGAACTCATATAAAATCGACTCAACTTAATCAACATGTCATGAACATAAATGATTCTCACACCAATAATGCCAAACTATTTGATATTTTCCAAGAAAATCCATTGTGCAAATCCATTGATCTTCGATTTTAACTTCCTCAAAATTTCTCATATATAAGAATTCACTCTCAATTATTTTGAAGAAATCACAGTGCTCTTATGTAGTGAAGCATCAATAAATCATACAAAACTGGCCTGACACTTCCATTTTTATGTGCCTCTAATCTTTTTAGGCTCTTTTATGCAAATGGCAACTTTAACGCAAAGAACATTTGGATCTTTCGTAGTCTCTTTCCATTTCTTAACATATAATAATATTTTCAAAAAAATAAATGGAATATGGACAATGGTTCTTACATAAAAAAACATATCTGTTATTACATTTGGTTCATTATTAAGCAAAATTGAGATGAGAACATCATATTCGACAAATGACAAGTAAGTACAATGTTCATAAAGCTCATGCACGTGTGCAATAAAGGAGACAAGGAGTCTAACATGTACATAATAGCCATCAAAGATTAACGTAATGATATCAACACATTATTAAGCAGACTATCGAAATGAAGTCGTGTCTTAAAACGTTACGAAAAAGTCACGTGAACGAATGGAATGTAGGGGTGATTAGAAAATCTTAAATGTTCATCCATATACGATGATAAAGGAAAGTACAAAACTATTTTTGTCTTTTTAGAAATTTTTTTATCAAAAATAAAATCTTTTTCATCTTTTTCTAAAAACCAAAAATCTTTTTCTATTTTTCAAACTTTTGAAAAAAACAAAAATCTTTTTGGATTTTTCTAAAAAAGTATATAAAAAAGAAAACATATAACTATACAATAATAATATAATATAACAATAGGAATATAAGATGTGAACATGATAAACATCACACACTAGATAAAGTACCCGAACTCAATCAATAGTGCAAATACCTAAAGATTTCCTAAGATCCTCAAATCGAAGTGCATCTAAAGGTTTCGTGAAAATTTTGACCAATTGACGTTCCGTGTTCACAAAGCTCAAGGATAGACCTTCTCCTCAACTAGGTCACATATAAAATTCTCACTTATCCTAATATTATTCGTACAAAAATGTTGGACTAGATTACGAGATGTATGGATCGCACTAGTATAATCACAAGAAATAGTCATCGTGCCTTGTGAAATCCCATAATCTTCTAATATTTGCTTCATTCATAAGAGTTGCATGAAACAACTCCCAACGGAAATATACTTAACCTCCACCGTGGACAAAGATATGGAGTTTTGCTTCGTACTTAACCACGAGACAATAACACTCCCAAAGTAAAAACACCCACCTGAGGTGCTCCTACAACCATCGATATGACCAGCCTAATCGACATTCAAATAGGAAGACAAACAGTCATCGGTATTAAGGGAATACAAAATACCGTAAGAAAGAGTTCCACTGACGTATATGATGATATGTTTAAGTGCGAGAAAATGAGAATCTTTCGGGGGCGCCTGGTATCGTGCACAAACTTCAACCCTAAAGGCAATATCGGGCCGACTAGCGATCAAGTAGAGGAAAGTAACTATCATACTGTGATAAAAGGATTTATCTATGCCCTTACCTAAATTATCTTTGTTAAGCTTAGTCGGTGTACTCATCCGGGTGCTTGAGTTCTTAGCAGAGTCTATACCAAACTTCTTTACTAAGTCCCTTGCATATTTGGATCGAGATATGAATATTTCATCCTCACGCTGATGAAATTGGAGACCTCGGAAGAACGTAAGCTCACATATCATGCTCATCTCAAACTCACTTTTCATTTCCTCCTCAAAGGTGTGAGCATGGAGGGAGCATGTGGATCCATATACAATATCATCCACATAAACCCAGGCAAAAAAAATAACACCACCCTCTCTCCTCACAAATGATGTCTTATTCACTCCCCCTCTCTTGAAGCCACGAGCTAAGACATAGGGAGTGTTCCTATTTTAGCAAGCACGAGGTGCTTGCTTCAAAGCGTACAAGGCCCTCTTAAGATCGGGTACTTAGGGTTTTTAAACCCTTTGGGTTGTTCCACGTAAACCTCCTCTTATAAAATGCAATTCAGAAAGGCACTCTTGACATCAATCAGATATAACCTGAAGCGCAGATGACATGCTACGACGAGTAGTAAGTGGACAAACTCAAGCCTAGTGTAATAACTCATATTTTTAAAGAATTCAGAATTAAAAGAAAATTAATTTAGTTAAAATTTAAATTACACGTGTGACGTAATTTAATGAAAATATGATGGGTTTATTAAATTATTAGTCAAAGAGAAATGATTACTGATTATTGAATAAAATTACTAAGTGAATAATAATTATATAATTTATGTCACAAGGAGTGCTAGAGATGTGATAGTATGATATCTCAACCAAATGTCGTGAGCGGATTAAATAAGGTAGAGATAGAAAATAAATTATGAATAACTCAGATGATGATTTTGAGGTTACGGTTGAGTTTAGAAGGGTCGAAATAGTTAAAATAGTATACTCGGGGGTGTAATTTGCGTCCTGGGAAATTTTTAGACATAATTAACAACTCGAGAGGGCATTTTCGTCTTTTTATAACTTAGGGTTAAGGGAATTTTGGGATTTTTAGCATTATATATAGTTGTGGTGATGGGAATCTAGGGTAAAGAGATTAGAAAATAAGTGGAGGCTAGTAGAGAGGAGGGGAAGAGTTTTCTTATCAAAGAAGGGTTTTGGAGAATTCAAGCTCAATTTAGCATCACAACCACTATTAGAGGAAGGATTAGAATAAAATCTTCATCAAAGAGGATCAAATCAGACCACTTCAAAATAAGGCAAGTATTTATCTTGCAATTTTTATTGGTTACCATACTAATGTAGAGTAGGAACTTGATATTGAAGACAATTCATGTTATATTTATAATTTGATGAGAAATATTATAATTGAGAATAGGATTTCAAGTAGTATAAATCCAATTAAACGGGGAAAGTAAAATTATTTACTTTTGGGAATTGAATTATGAATGAAATCTAGATTTTGGGTGAATTTATATAAAGAACATAAAACTATAGGATTTATGATTATGAGGGGTTAAATTTGATTATATGATGAAGTTATATGGATTGTAGTTGTGATTTAAGTTAGAAATCATTCCTATATGTATACTTGATGTTTACTTATGTTAATTTAAGAATTGTGATGTTTTTATAAAAGTTTGAGGAACTTGAGATATGAAGAATTTTGTAAATAGACCTGCTATATTTCGAATCGATTCGATTTTCCCAGATTTGAATTCATTGTAAGCCAGAAATTATAAAAAATTCATGAGGAGACTTTTGGAGAAATTTTAAATCCTATAAGGGAATATAAAAATTGGTCAATAGGCCTATAGAAGAGTTTAGAATTATGCAAGATTGAGAAGAGTAAATAATTTGGGGAAATTGGTAAAACATGCGAAATTTGACAAATGAATGAAATTCGAGAAGGATTACGTAAAGATGAATTAACTCACGTGTATGACCATTAGGTTACGATGGGAATAACTATGGACTTCAAAATGGGAAATTAAGAATATTAGAGTAGTGAACGATACTGGAAATTACACGAATTGGAAGATTAATTGAAATTTATGGTACGTTGAACATTGGATATATACTACGTATGAGTTGATGAAATGGGATTGGGTGTATACCTACTGAGTAATATATAAATAGGTTATGTGAATACCTATAGATATGATTTGATTATGTAAGTGAACATACCTACGCTGCCTGCTATCAGGAGGTTTACGCGCAGAGGGTGATACCACCTTGACGATTCCAGTGAGGTCTGGATTAGTGCCCCAGAGCATGGAACTTAGGGCAATCCACTATGTGTCATGTATTAGTAGGATTGGCAGGTCGTTTAGGTATGTTAGGTATGTGCATATCCTAAAGGCTTGGAACCATGTTCAACTCCATTGTTGTGTTGATTTATTTTGGGTTCAAGGAAACATACAGAACCAATAGTCCTTACTTGAGTACAAGAGGTACATGGACGTAATAGTAGAGTACGCCAGCATCACGAGGGGCCATTTCGGGGATGCTATATTTGTATATATATTATATGTGTGATAAAAATATACAAGTGTAATGTATTAACTTATGTGAAAGAGTAGAATTAATGAATATCCAAAAAGGAAATTAAGTGGTGAAACTTTAATATTTGACTCAATAATAATACGGGAATAAATAGTTTATTATTAACATCACAGTACTGGGATATACATGAGAGCTGGACTATCGAGAGTAGTCAGATAACTTAGCTAATTGGGTAGGGGATGCTAGTTAGGTAATATACATTAGGCGCGCACACTAGTTGAGAGATAAGGATCTCAAGTGAGTGTACGTGTATAATACATGTGTAATAAATAACTGATTTAAATAATGGGTAAATATTGTCAAAATGTCTTACTTGGGCTCTAACCCGCATTAAAATATTTTAAAACCTTTTAGGTTTCCAGCCATAGGGACGCCAGACTTGACGATCCATTCTAGAGGCGATTCGCTATAGCACTGTCGAGGCTTATAGGACTCGATTAGACGCATCTATATTTCTTTCCTAATGTAGGACTTCATTTCAGCATCTTAGTTTGTCATGTTGCCCTATTTTAACTTTATGTATTCAGTTATTTAGTTTATAATTATATTGGGATTCAGTTATCTACTGTTGATATTATTAGGGATGTTGGATTTATAGTTGATGGTTTATTCGACATGACTTTTATATTTTTACTACATGCAATGGTTTGGAATCTATCAATTGTGTGAATGTTTTAAAGTAATTAAAATTATTATCATTATCCGTTTAATGAAAACTTGACACTAACTTAATTAATCATTAACTGATTAGTAATTAAAAAAAATCGACAGCGATGCTGAGAACGAACCAGATGGAAAACTTATTTAATTTAATAAAGGACTCATCAACCCGTATTTAATTGAGCGGGATGTCTTAGATGGTATCAGAGCATCAGGTTCCTGTGTCTATAGGATCTATGTGTAACAACCCGCCTAATGGGATACCGGGCGATCACTCCTATATCGAATTAAAACAGGAGTTACTTATGGATCATTCTTAGCATCACTGTCGAAAGACCATTTAATTACTAATATCCTATTAGGCGAGCGTTAAAACTTTTACTTAACTACTCTTTTTAAACCATTAAAATAAAACATCCACAAGTTAATGCGTAAATGAACTGAAATGAAAATGAAATAAATTAAAATAACTGAACGCTCGGTTCAAATTATACAACCATATCGAATAACGTGCAAAGAATAAATAAAAACAGTTGGACCATTGGCCCGAATGTTTATACAGCACCTCATATCTAGAGTACAATAATGGAAGCGGCTAACAAAAACCTGCACGCATCCACAGCTACTGCAGCTGACGTCTGATGATGAGTGCATTATTTTTTATATTTTATACCCAAATTTATACTTTGTTAGTCCCATTTTAGTGTATTTAATAATTTCTTAGGACTATTTTATTAAAAGGAGGAAAAAATGCGAGAATGATTGAATTCATATTGAAAATGGTAATTTTAAATCAAAAATGGGCACTTCAATAATTTTATAATATTCTTGTGCTAATTTGTGAAAAAAGTTGCCTAGTGAAATTTTTGCAGATAATGATGGAATTTGGTGCAAATTGATGATCAATTCAAAAAAGGCGCGAAAAAGCTGATTTTTACGGTCGTTCGAAAAAATGCTGTTTTGACACTTGTGAAATCGTAAAAAAATCGAAAATTTTTATTCTTATTCTCCGATTTGGACGAAACTCAGCATGCGTGTTCAATAAGAAAATATAAGAGTTTTCGAGTTGGGGGAAATTCCGTCCCTTATCACGATCCAAAGATTAAAGAGGTGGAGAGATAGCTACCAACACTATTCGACCAATCAGAAAGAGTCCCACCACAACTCAAATACCTCACCACTTGTCCTATAAAAAGGACCCTTGAGACAATTGGAGAGAATTAGAGAGGACTTTCGTGGAGGATTTCGGGGAGCAACTTTGAGTGATTGTAATCAATTTGAGGGCCAAGTTTTTATCATTTTTTTAGAGGATTCAAGATTGTTGTGAGAGAACTATTTGTAAGTTTGGTTTATTAATGAAGATCTCTACTCATTCTTGCAATTTCTCTTTCATTATGGTAGCTTGATTCTTATATTAGGAGTAGGGTGAAGTTTATCATAGTTAGCTAATATTGTCACGTTAATTTTATTGTTGTTCATTCCCTACTTGTTTTAATTGTTATTAAAGATTCGGTATTCATTTTAAAGCGACACGAGAGTGTGTTTTAGAACCTTCAAGATTTTTTTGTCAAATCAAGTTTTGAGATTTAAAAATAGTAATTTTTGATGGATTATGCTTGCACTTTGATTGTTTTGATAGTCCATGCTTAAATACATTTGCGAATTTTAAAACTTGTATTTTCTAAGGGAATAGGGATTTTAGCCGTCTATTAGAGACATTAAAAATATTTTGATCATAACCGTCATATTTTCCGAATTAAACACGGCGAGAGTCGGTTTAATTTGAGTTATAAAAAGGGAATGGTAACATTAAATTAGTGTGCAATATTAGTTACGTGATAAATGGACCCCGAATCCTAATTATTTCCTAATTGTTTACAAATCTCTTGCGTTACTCTCATTTATCGTTGTTGCTTTTATTTTGTATAATTTATAATTATTCTCTACCCCATTTGATCTAGTTGGACAGTTGTAATTCTTTTAATAATTAAAATTGACAAATCCTCGTGGGTTCGACCCGTACTTACACTCGCTATTCTATAATAGCCCGTGCACTTGCGGTATTTTATAAATTGACAACAAGTTTTTGGCGCCGTTGCCGGGGATTTGACATTTTTTTTCTTAAAAGATGTTGCGACTTTCGGACTAGTTTGTTTTTCTTTTTGCATTTTTTTAGTAAAAATTTCATAAAAAAAAATAAAAAAAAAAAAAAAAAAAAACTCTTAACAAGGCTAGAATTAAAAGCTACTCCAACGCGAACTTGTCAAATCGATTCCGTTTCACCTTGTCTAGGATTGGTGGTTTTTAATGAGTCTTCGTACCGACCACCTACCTAGAGGTGAAATCGAAATTTGAGGAGACAACCGTAGTTGGTCCTCTTTTAAATTCTCCCTTGTCAAAGGGTAGAAGCTATCCAAAATAAATAAATAAATTCATGTGTTGTAAATTGCAATGGGTGATCCCCATATTGTTATCCCGTCATCTTTCTCATATTCCTCAATGGATCCTGTGTACGTGTTTTTACAAAATACTGAAAATCTAGATGACTACGTATTTCAATTTAATTCAGATGGGTCAGTTGTCATTTTAAAAATTAAAGAAGGTATGGATGAGACTCCAACCCCTGTAATTACTATCGGTCCACCAAAGTGTATCAATTGGAGAGAGGTGAACAAACGGTATAATGATGCTATTTGTAAAAATAACCATGAATTAATTGGTGATAATCAATTTTGTGAGGAGAAAAAAATTGACAATCTTGACACGTGTAATACTTGTGATGATTTGGATGTTTGTCAAGATTTTTCTCCTAATTTAATTGAGCAGAATGCTGCTTCTTTTTATATGTGGGAAAAATTATTTGAGGATTCGTCATCCGATTTTACTGATACTTCAAGTATTTATGACGATCCTCCTGTTTTTGATGAAGAAAGTGTATCACCCAGTGATAGATCTTCTTCCCACGCTTTTCATAAAATCTCACATTTAGGAGTAGAGTATGCATCCCCAATTTTACGTGACTATTTTCGAAAAAGGGATAATAAATATTTGGATCCTCATTGCAATTTATTACCTCCATGTGATGCATCGACATATGATTCAGGAGATTCAAATTTATTTATTATTGATGATGTCGGTACTCACCATTATGACCATAGATTTAAGATTGAAATTTGTGTTGTGCGGTCATGCTCTCAAATTTATGATATTTTGGCACTTAGTGCTATAAAGTTTATTAATTGGAATGACCCACAACTATTTCGATTATTAATTTATGGTGAGGATGGTAATTATCATGTGTTTGTATATTATTTGTGCATTTTTTTGTTATTTTTTAGTTAACATGTATCATATTTTTACTTCTTTACTTTATTTTCTTTGTCCACATTTTTATTTGCGCATACATTGAGGACAATGTAAAATTTAGGTTTGGGGGTAAGGATGATATTTTTTATAAAAAAATCAGAAAAATTTTCAAAAATTCAAAAAGATTTTCAATATAATTGAGTTTTGAAACGATTTCTTAATATAGAATTAATTCATGGATCTCTCATCTTATGAAATTTTTACACATTAGCCATATAATATGATCGAAAATGGATATTGAGGCGAAAGTAATATGCTTAACGAAAAAATGTGGAGATTTTAACCCGATGAGATTTTGTGCCATTCATCGTTTTCCAGATATTTAAATCAGTCCGAGTTAAAATTACTCAATCTTTCCTTCAGTGATAAATTCGTTGATGATCTCAAATTCTTTGTTTTGTTCGATTACTGAAAACAAAAAGTCAAAATGTGAATCTTAAGCACTAGAAGTCTTAGTAAGTCGTCTTGAGACACAAATCAGATTAACGAAACTTGAGAAATGAGACTAGGCCATCATTTGAAAGCCCAAAAATAAGCTTAAACTCCAACCTTTTTACAATATTCCGTTGCAAACCCATTTGAGCCAAAAAAGAAAATAAGCCTTTTGTTGAAAACCCATTACCCTACCCAACTCCAACTGGGAGTTTAAAGCCTATAAAAACAAGCCATACCTATTTTCTGGGAATACTAGGGTAAAATTACGGTAGGAAAAAGACCAAAAGAAAATGAGGTTGCAAGAATGTGAGTTTGAAAAAAAATGTGAGCTTGAAAAGAAAAAGAGAAAAGACAAATTGAGGTTAGAAGAAAAAGTGCTTAAAGTCAAAATACCGAAAAACCTCTATATTCTCAGAAATTTTGAACTCCAAAAACAACCATTCTTTCTAGCCAAAATTCGAGCCTACAATACAACCAAAGAAAGTCCTAATCGATCTCAAGTGAAGTTAGTTAAAGTGTGGAGAGAAGATGAATAGGATCTATGGTGTGATTCAATGTTTTCAAAAAGTAATCGATTTTCTGTTCATGAGATCATATTCATCCATTGTATAAAAATCCATTTTTGATTATGTATATGTGAAATTTGTTCATATAAATTTACTCTTTTATTCACATATACCGAGAGAAAATAACCCATTTCCAAGTGTTCGATTGTGAGTGCATTCTGTGAGATTTTGAAATCAAAACGAACTTTCGGATAAGAAATGCAACGATCAAATCTTTTGAAATTGACGGTTATATTGGCTATGCACACACAGACACAATAAGTTGAGATTGAGAAATGAAGTTCTACTATATTTATGAAGTTTGCATTCAAACTTGGTTATATTACTTTTGTGTCATTTGTATTGAGTCATGCTTTTGAATTTTGTGGGTATATTCACTGCAAACCCTCACGAGACAAAACTCGTCCACTGGGGTAACCTAGGGGTTTAACGGCTTGTTGCACATGCTAAGTGCAATCGTGATTCCTACGAAAGTGAGTTAAATTTTAAAAAATTTAGTTTTGCTCGAGGACTAGCAAAGTTTAGGTTTGGGGGTATTTGATGAGTGCATTATTTTGTATATTTTATACCCAAATTTATACTTTGTTAGTCCCATTTTAGTGTATTTAATAATTTCTTAGGACTATTTTATTAAAAGGAGGAAAAAATGCGAGAATGATTGAATTCATATTGAAAATGGTAATTTTAAATCAAAAATGGGCACTTCGATAATTTTATAATATTCTTGTGCTAATTTGTGAAAAAAGTTGCCTAGTGAAATTTTTGCAGATAATGATGGAATTTGGTGCAAATTGATGATCAATTCAAAAAAGGCGCGAAAAAGCTGATTTTTACGGTCGTTCGAAAAAATGATGTTTTGACACTTGTGAAATCGTAAAAAAATCGGAAATTTTTATTCTTATTCTCCGATTTGGACGAAACTCGGCATGCGTGTTCAACAAGAAAATATAAGAGTTTTCGAGTTGGGGGAAATTCCGTCCCTTATCACGATCCAAAGATTAAAGAGGTGGAGAGATAGCTACCAACACTATTCGGCCAATCAGAAAGAGTCCCACCACAACTCAAATACCTCACCACTTGTCCTATAAAAAGGACCCTTGAGACAATTGGAGAGAATTAGAGAAGACTTTCGTGGAGGATTTCGGGGAGCAACTTTGAGTGATTGTAATCAATTTGAGGGCCAAGTTTTTATCATTTTTTTAGAGGATTCAAGATTGTTGTGAGAGAACTATTTGTAAGTTTGGTTTATTAATGAAGATCTCTACTCATTCTTGCAATTTCTCTTTCATTATGGTAGCTTGATTCTTATATTAGGAGTAGGGTGAAGTTTATCATAGTTAGCTAATATTGTCACGTTAATTTTATTGTTGTTCATTCCCTACTTGTTTTAATTGTTATTAAAGATTCGGTATTCATTTTAAAGCGACACGAGAGTGTGTTTTAGAACCTTCAAGATTTTTTTGTCAAATCAAGTTTTGAGATTTAAAAATAGTAATTTTTGATGGATTATGCTTGCACTTTGATTGTTTTGATAGTCCATGCTTAAATACATTTGCGAATTTTAAAACTTGTATTTTCTAAGGGAATAGGTATTTTAGCCGTCTATTAGAGACATTAAAAATATTTTGATCATAACCGTCATATTTTCCGAATTAAACACGGCGAGAGTCGGTTTAATTTGAGTTATAAAAAGGGAATGGCAACATTAAATTAGTGTGCAATATTAGTTACGTGATAAATGGACCCCGAATCCTAATTATTTCCTAATTGTTTACAAATCTCTTGCGTTACTCTCATTTATCGTTGTTGCTTTTATTTTGTATAATTTATAATTATTCTCTACCCCATTTGATCTAGTTGGACAGTTGTAATTCTTTTAATAATTAAAATTGACAAATCCTCGTGGGTTCGACCCGTACTTACACTCGCTATTCTATAATAGCCCGTGCACTTGCGGTATTTTATAAATTGACAACAAGTTTTTGGCGCCGTTGCCGGGGATTTGACATTTTTTTTCTTAAAAGATGTTGCGACTTTCGGACTAGTTTGTTTTTCTTTTTGCATTTTTTTAGTAAAAATTTCATAAAAAAAAAAAAAAAAAAAAAAAAAACTCTTAACAAGGCTAGAATTAAAAGCTACTCCAACGCGAACTTGTCAAATCGATTCCGTTTCACCTTGTCTAGGATTGGTGGTTTTTAATGAGTCTTCGTACCGACCACCTACCTAGAGGTGAAATCGAAATTTGAGGAGACAACCGTAGTTGGTCCTCTTTTAAATTCTCCCTTGTCAAAGGGTAGAAGCTATCCAAAATAAATAAATAAATTCATGTGTTGTAAATTGCAATGGGTGATCCCCATATTGTTATCCCGTCATCTTTCTCATATTCCTCAATGGATCCTGTGGACGTGTTTTTACAAAATACTGAAAATCTAGATGACTACGTATTTCAATTTAATTCAGATGGGTCAGTTGTCATTTTAAAAATTAAAGAAGGTATGGATGAGACTCCAACCCCTGTAATTACTATCGGTCCACCAAAGTGTATCAATTGGAGAGAGGTGAACAAACGGTATAATGATGCTATTTGTAAAAATAACCATGAATTAATTGGTGATAATCAATTTTGTGAGGAGAAAAAAATTGACAATCTTGACACGTGTAATACTTGTGATGATTTGGATGTTTGTCAAGATTTTTCTCCTAATTTAATTGAGCAGAATGCTGCTTCTTTTTATATGTGGGAAAAATTATTTGAGGATTCGTCATCCGATTTTACTGATACTTCAAGTATTTATGACGATCCTCCTGTTTTTGATGAAGAAAGTGTATCACCCAGTGATAGATCTTCTTCCCACGCTTTTCATAAAATCTCACATTTAGGAGTAGAGTATGCATCCCCAATTTTACGTGACTATTTTCGAAAAAGGGATAATAAATATTTGGATCCTCATTGCAATTTATTACCTCCATGTGATGCATCGACATATGATTCAGGAGATTCAAATTTATTTATTATTGATGATGTCGGTACTCACCATTATGACCATAGATTTAAGATTGAAATTTGTGTTGTGCGGTCATGCTCTCAAATTTATGATATTTTGGCACTTAGTGCTATAAAGTTTATTAATTGGAATGACCCACAACTATTTCGATTATTAATTTATGGTGAGGATGGTAATTGTCATGTGTTTGTATATTATTTGTGCATTTTTTTGTTATTTTTTAGTTAACATGTATCATATTTTTACTTCTTTACTTTATTTTCTTTGTCCACATTTTTATTTGCGCATACATTGAGGACAATGTAAAATTTAGGTTTGGGGGTAAGGATGATATTTTTTATAAAAAAATCAGAAAAATTTTCAAAAATTCAAAAAGATTTTCAATATAATTGAGTTTTGAAACGATTTCTTAATATAGAATTAATTCATGGATCTCTCATCTTATGAAATTTTTACACATTAGCCATATAATATGATCGAAAATGGATATTGAGGCGAAAGTAATATGCTTAACGAAAAAATGTGGAGATTTTAACCCGATGAGATTTTGTGCCATTCATCGTTTTCCAGATATTTAAATCAGTCCGAGTTAAAATTACTCAATCTTTCCTTCAGTGATAAATTCGTTGATGATCTCAAATTCTTTGTTTTGTTCGATTACTGAAAACAAAAAGTCAAAATGTGAATCTTAAGCACTAGAAGTCTTAGTAAGTCGTCTTGAGACACAAATCAGATTAACGAAACTTGAGAAATGAGACTAGGCCATCATTTGAAAGCCCAAAAATAAGCTTAAACTCCAACCTTTATACAATATTCCGTTGCAAACCCATTTGAGCCAAAAAAGAAAATAAGCCTTTTGTTGAAAACCCATTACCCTACCCAACTCCAACTGGGAGTTTAAAGCCTATAAAAACAAGCCATACCTATTTTCTGAGAATACTAGGGTAAAATTACGGTAGGAAAAAGACCAAAAGAAAATGAGGTTGCAAGAATGTGAGTTTGAAAAAAAATGTGAGCTTGAAAAGAAAAGGAGAAAAGACAAATTGAGGTTAGAAGAAAAAGTGCTTAAAGTCAAAATACCGAAAAACCTCTATATTCTCAGAAATTTTGAACTCCAAAAACAACCATTCTTTCTAGCCAAAATTCGAGCCTACAATACAACCAAAGAAAGTCCTAATCGATCTCAAGTGAAGTTAGTTAAAGTGTGGAGAGAAGATGAATAGGATCTATGGTGTGATTCAATGTTTTCAAAAAGTAATCGATTTTCTGTTCATGAGATCATATTCATCCATTGTATAAAAATCCATTTTTGATTATGTATATGTGAAATTTGTTCATATAAATTTACTCTTTTATTCACATATACCGAGAGAAAATAACCCATTTCCGAGTGTTCGATTGTGAGTGCATTCTGTGAGATTTTGAAATCAAAACGAACTTTCGGATAAGAAATGCAACGATCAAATCTTTTGAAATTGACGGTTATATTGGCTATGCACACACAGACACAATAAGTTGAGATTGAGAAATGAAGTTCTACTATATTTATGAAGTTTGCATTCAAACTTGGTTATATTACTTTTGTGTCATTTGTATTGAGTCAAGCTTTTGAATTTTGTGGGTATATTCACTGCAAACCCTCACGAGACAAAACTCGTCCACTGGGGTAACCTAGGGGTTTTACGGCTTGTTGCACATGCTAAGTGCAATCGTGATTCCTACGAAAGTGAGTTAAATTTTAAAAAATTTAGTTTTGCTCGAGGACTAGCAAAGTTTAGGTTTGGGGGTATTTGATGAGTGCATTATTTTGTATATTTTATACCCAAATTTATACTTTGTTAGTCCCATTTTAGTGTATTTAATAATTTCTTAGGACTATTTTATTAAAAGGAGGAAAAAATGCGAGAATGATTGAATTCATATTGAAAATGGTAATTTTAAATCAAAAATGGGCACTTCGATAATTTTATAATATTCTTGTGCTAATTTGTGAAAAAAGTTGCCTAGTGAAATTTTTGCAGATAATGATGGAATTTGGTGCAAATTGATGATCAATTCAAAAAAGGCGCGAAAAAGCTGATTTTTACGGTCGTTCGAAAAAATGCTGTTTTGACACTTGTGAAATCGTAAAAAAATCGGAAATTTTTATTCTTATTCTCCGATTTGGACGAAACTCGGCATGCGTGTTCAACAAGAAAATATAAGAGTTTTCGAGTTAGGGGAAATTCTGTCCCTTATCACGATCCAAAGATTAAAGAGGTGGAGAGATAGCTACCAACACTATTCGGCCAATCAGAAAGAGTCCCACCACAACTCAAATACCTCACCACTTGTCCTATAAAAAGGACCCTTGAGACAATTGGAGAGAATTAGAGAGGACTTTCGTGGAGGATTTCGGGGAGCAACTTTGAGTGATTGTAATCAATTTGAGGGCCAAGTTTTTATCATTTTTTTAGAGGATTCAAGATTGTTGTGAGAGAACTATTTGTAAGTTTGGTTTATTAATGAAGATCTCTACTCATTCTTGCAATTTCTCTTTCATTATGGTAGCTTGATTCTTATGTTAGGAGTAGGGTGAAGTTTATCATAGTTAGCTAATATTGTCACGTTAATTTTATCGTTGTTCATTCCCTACTTGTTTTAATTGTTATTAAAGATTCGGTATTCATTTTAAAGCGACACGAGAGTGTGTTTTAGAACCTTCAAGATTTTTTTGTCAAATCAAGTTTTGAGATTTAAAAATAGTAATTTTTGATGGATTATGCTTGCACTTTGATTGTTTTGATAGTCCATGCTTAAATACATTTGCGAATTTTAAAACTTGTATTTTCTAAGGGAATAGGGATTTTAGCCGTCTATTAGAGACGTTAGAAATATTTTGATCATAACCGTCACATTTTCCAAATTAAACACGGTGAGAGTCGGTTTAATTTGAGTTATAAAAAGGGAATGGCAACATTAAATTAGTGTGCAATATTAGTTACGTGATAAATGGACCCCGAATCCTAATTATTTCCTAATTGTTTACAAATCTCTTGCGTTACTCTCATTTATCGTTGTTGCTTTTATTTTGTATAATTTATAATTATTCTCTACCCCATTTGATCTAGTTGGACAGTTGTAATTCTTTTAATAATTAAAATTGACAAATCCTCGTGGGTTCGACCCGTACTTACACTCGTTATTCTATAATAGCCCGTGCACTTGCGGTATTTTATAAATTGACAACATCTGACTCGAAAGAAGTGCCATCCAGGTGTCCCTGTTTCTGGACACCTATATATATATAATATAGGAAGAAAGGAAAAGTAGATAAACGGGTCAGAGCCCGAGTTTTGAAAATATTTAGCAAGTGCATAAATGCCTTAATATTTTGAAAAAGGTTTTATCTCATATTTAAATTTGGTATCGCACTCCCATGAGATACCCCTCACCTCTCCACTAATAGTGCACTCCTAGCGCATCCCTCTAAACATCCTAGTCAAGCTACCCTGCTATACTAGTCTATCACCCAACCACTATCAACCCTAGATAGTCCAAGCAATGTACTAGGGCTAAACTTCACCCCAGTCTCAACGCTATGCCATGTTCGTGCGTGGGGTGTCTCGCAAAGCGAAATCCAAACAAGGAACCCCCCGATACACTACTACGCAACACGGTCGATCGTCGAGATTCGCCAGTCCCTCAGTACAGAAAGATATATATAAATATATATACCATAAGAATTAATAATATAAGAGCACTAAAGATTAAACTTCTCCCCAGTCTCAACACGTTGCCATATTCGTGCGTGGGGTGTCTCGCGAAGCGAAATCCAAACAAAGAACCCCCCGATACACTACTATGCGGCAAGGTCGATCGTCGGGATCCATTAGACCCTCGGTACTCGATTCATCCATATATATATATATTTTACCATAACCATCCGGATCTATCTCTCGGACTGAGGATTCATATATCAAGTATTTATCAATACTTTCATTTTTCTCAAAATTTCCCATTTCCCATTTTCTACTCAGTAAATGTAAATATAAAAGCCAATTCATTATCATGAATTTCTTTAACAAATCATATACTTTTAAAAGCCAATTTTATTATCATAAAAATGCTTTTCCGTTTTATATCATCCCATTTCCCTTTTTATACTCAGGAAATGTACCCAAAGCCATTTCCATTATCATGAAAATGCTTTGATCATATCATATGCTTCCACATCCCTTCTTCCATCCGGGAGTGTTACCGAAACCAAACCTTTATCCCATTTCCCTTTTTGTACTCGGGAAATGTAAATTAAAGCCAATTTATTATCATAAATTGCTTTAATAAAACTAAGACCTTAATGGACGCGCCCCTAAATGGCGCCCCTAAACTAAGACCTCCGGGTTTCCCCACTGGACGCGCCCCTAAATGGCTATCATCTTCCAGGGCCTATCTATACAAGAAAACCTGGGAACCAATCAATGTCGGGAAGCGGCCATATGCCTGCGGGAAAGTCAAGACCACACCCAGAATCTCCTAACCAGCGTAGTAAACATATATAATCGCCCATATGGCCTAGGGACTATATCCACCCTGCTCAATAGCCAGGGGGATTCACCACAACGTGCACAACTTCCCTTATGATAGCGATTTAGGGAGGTGTGTAATCCATAATTTATCAATTATGAAAATCATTTATCTTTCCATTTTGAAAATATTCATTTTTATATTTTCAAAATCATTTACATCATATATATATATATATATATATATATATATATATATATATATATATATACTTTAGTCACATAGTATATACATATACCATATATTCCTCCTAGAATATATATATAATGGCCCTATTTGCCAATTACATATAGCGATGACCATTAATCCCAAGGATTCTCTCAAAGAATCATAATCGTGCTTTCATGGACGCATGATATTAAACCCAAAGTATTTTCTTACTTTAATAAGTAATATATACCTTAATCCGATCTACGGATTTAGCGGATATCCCCAAATATACTAATTCACTCTAAGTGAATTTACATATATATATATATATATATATATATATATATATATATATATATATTCCCAAATCCACAAGTCCCTTAGGACATAACCCTCTATAATACTTTAATTTGGAAGGCCCTTAAACTTTAATCTCAAAGAGGAGAAGTAATAATAATCTCCAAAATCTTGGGTTGAAAACAGGGCCCCGGTCGACCGGTCCTAGACCCCCGGTCGATCGCGGGTTGCAAATAAGCCTACGAAATAAAGCAGTAGGCCCTTTCTCCTTGACGCGGTCGACCGGCCTTAGGGGCGCGGTCGACCGGACACACCAGGTCTCCCAAATTAAATTTCCTCAATTCCTTAATCCAACAACCCAAATTCATTAACGGAGTTTCTAAACTACACCAAAAATAATCACACACATCTACACGATTAATTCTAGCCGTAATTTTTCCAACTCCCGATTTGATTTCCGAGTTGATGATTTCAACCCGGAGCTATCATCTTGTAAAAATCATATCAAATTGTAGAAAAATTAGAAAAATACGCGGTTAGCCTCCACGCGACCGTATCGAAAAGATCTAAAACTTTCGTGTTTTGGCCGAGAGCTAAATCAATTCTTTTCCTGGCCAAAATGGCCCCCTAAAGTCACGGGTTACTATTCATCGTCTTCTCCGAGACGATTTCGGCCATTAAAGCTTCTCCCAAGCTTTTGTCGCCGAGCCCAACGTCCTACAACCTCAACCAACTACAAATACACATATAATAAGGGTTCTAAACATCCTAGAACCCAAAACCACCAATTAATTTAGGTTAAAACCTAAGTTCCATAAATTGAAATATTATAGGAGTTTAATTGTTTTAACTCCCAAAAACCCATTTTATCCACGATAACCCACCCCAAAACCTTTAGGGTTTGTTTATACCAAACTACGGTATGAGATATTTATGTAAAAAGATAAATAAAGCAAGTAAACACTTGCCTCGTGGATAAAATCCGACGACCTCGAGTCGAATCCGACGGAGTTTGGCCCGAATCTCCATTTTCTCCTCCTCTTTCTCCTTCCTCTCTCTTTTCTCTCTTCTCTTTCTATCTTTCTTCTTTTCTTTCCCTTTCTCCCTCTTTAAATAAGAAGAAAAGGGTTATTCCCCTTAAAACCCAAAGACGACTCGTTTACCCAATTACGAGTTACTTTTACCTCTAATATTACCCGAAACTCATTTTCGACAATCGGACACTCTTTTCCGACTATATCGAACATTCCGAGACTCACGACACAATCTAAATTCCCATCCGAGGTACTTGACCACAAATCACTATTCCAAACCAAAATAAATAAACGCGGGTTTTCCAATCAAAACCTTACCCTTTTGTCGCTTTACTCAATGACGACATATAATTAAAATATTTCGACTTATATAGTCCCAAAAATAATCACAACATCATTCGAAAATCATTTAATCCTCGAAAATCCCAAAAATTACTATTTTAGGAAATTCCCCAAATTGCCAGTTTATATTTAACTATGGAATTTAATCGTCTCCAAAAGGGCGGGTTGTTACATACTCCCCCCCCTTACAACGGAATTTCGTCCTCAAAATTCAGGTATAACCTACACCATCTAACTAGGATCACTACAAATCCTAAAACCTCAAGGGAAAGATACTAACTCAATGGTTACCAACCATAAGCTACACGACTACCACGATCGTAAAGTGACTCTAATACATCATATCGCACCCATCATTTATAGTGCCTAATGGCATAAACTTCAAATTTATATACTACACCCAATCTATTTCAGGCGGTATATAAACTTTCTCACCAAGGTGCCCATACACCTTTCTAACTTGTGCACATATGCACAACCATAGCGTACGTTCGACACGCAACACTCTCTCTAAATGAGGGTCTCCTTTCCTCGGTGTAATACTCATCGATGGGTCCTCCCGACCCGCGAAATTTCAATCCTCCTAACCTCGGCGCCACTAACTCTATCGAACCTACATCCTACAAATGCTACAATCTATGCGTTACCCTACCTAAGCCAAACGAGTATCCTAAATATATCCCTAGTGCCCAAGGCCTCTCTCGACTCCCGACATTTTCTTCGTTTCATGCGTGGGACGTCTCGCAAAGCGAAATCCAGACAAGGAACCCTCCCGTTACACTACTCCCTTGCGTTGTCGGTCATCGAGATATAACGACATAAGGCACACAAGCGGGACGTCCTAAATCCTGCCTACGCTAATCCTACAAACGCATCTCTACTATCTTATTCCGCCCATACGGAAGGAAACCTAATCAATCGAAGTGCCCACTTTCTGTAGAAAGTGTCACGAACATAATACCCAAAATGTATCTTCTCAAAATTTTCCTTTTCATTAAGGCCTGACTGTAATCCTCAAATCAATTTCTCTAAGTCCAACCTCATCCACCCACTTGTGGCGAGGGGACCACTTTAGTGCTTTTCCATAGCACAATATCTCCATAAGTAAATCATCATCATGTGGCTCATAGCCTATAGTAGTTCATCCACACTATAAGACTTTTTCACAAAATCAACATCCTCGCATCCCATAACAGCTCTCCACTCCCGACGCCGTTAAGAGTCATGTGTGGAGTGTCTCGCAAAGAGAAATCCAAACAAGGAACCCCTCCACACATTAACCCTTGACTTCGTTGGTTATGGAGTTCCGTTATTTCAGCATGCCATAGGGATAATCATATCCCTTATCAACAAAAGGTGATCTGAACTCCTATCTCTAACTAAGAGTCACATCACCAAACGCTCGTACCAAAGTTCGGTCTTCGCGCACACCAGCCCTGAGCTCAATCTTACAGCTCAATCATAATCATGTGGGCCTTAAATTATATCTATAAGGTTGCCACATATACAAATCATAATAATGAAACCTCTTCTCATTGAAGTTCCATTTACCCAAATCAATAAAAGCGAACTCAACCTGTATCCAGGTGAGATATCGCAACAACAACATGTTCCCTCCAGGAACTGCGGACACGAATGTCTTGCCATCATTAGCCTGCTATCGCTACGATCAACCAACTATATTATACGTATATATACAAAATATAAACACTCGCCTCTATGACGAGTGAAAGAAAACAAAATTCCGCTATCGCGGAAAAACACATAAACATACATGATATTATGTTATCGTGACCGCCATAACTCGAATTACACACACGAGTCTAGGGCTAACTAATACCGCGACTTTATCTAGTCACTCCAAATATACCTCCTCGATTGAGGTAAAACTCATAACAACATCCTTCTCATTCTGGTTAAATCATGGGGACTCACGATTAAAACTATCCGTAAGGTCCCTTTCGAACCCTCAATTTCAATGAGGAATTCAACTTTAGTACCACTCTATACTTCAGTGGTACTGCGATACTCCTAATTACCATTATTTAGTAGTCACCGCCAAAATCCTTAACAATTACCATAAGGAGAGTGACCTCTACTAAGGTCCTCATCCCAACCTTCTACCAGCTGCTCCAGCTAAGCCTCACCTCCTGCTACCATCCAAGATCCGCACACGATTCTCAAACGAGGGCGCAAAATATTTCTATAATCTCATAATATGGCAGGAGAACGAAATCTCACAATAGAAATCAACAACCCTAGTCCTGAGGCTCTATAACAAATTAGAGCAACGCTGAAAGCGTAGTACGTCCGCACAGATTCCTAAGGACACTAGAACCTGATACTCTGATACCATCTGTAACAACCCGCCTAATGGGATACCGGGCGATCACTCCTATATCGAATTAAAATAGGAGTTACTTATGGATCATTCTTAGCATCATTGTCGAAAGTCCATTTAATTACTAATATCCTATTAGGTGAGCGTTAAAACTTTTACTTAACTACTCTTTTTAAACCATTAAAATAAAACATCCACAAGTTAATGCGTAAATGAACTAAAATGAAAATGAAATAAATTAAAATAACCGAACACTCGGTTCAAATTATACAACCATATCGAATAACGTGCAAAGAATAAATAAAAACAATTGGACCATTGGCCCGAATGTTTATTCAGTACCTCATATCTAGAGAACAAGGATGGAAGCGGCTATCAAAAACTTACACGCATCCACAGCTACTGCTGTAGCTGACGTCTGACTCGAAAGAAGTGTCATCCAGGCGTCCCTGTGTCTAAACACCTATATATATAATATAGGAAGAAAGGAAAAGTAGATAAACGGGTGAGAGCCCGAGTTTTGAAAATATTTAGCAAGTGAATAAATGCCTTATTATTTTGAAAAAGGTTTTATCTCATATTTAAATTTGGTATCGCACTCCCATGAGATACCCCTCACCTCTCCACTAATAGTGCACTCCTAGCGCATCCCTCTAAACATCCTAGTCAAGCTACCCTGCTAGACTAGTCTATCACTCAACCACTATCAACCCTAGATAGTCCAAGCAATGTACTAGGGCTAAACTTCACCCCAGTCTCAACACAATGCCATGTTCGTGCGTGGGGTGTCTCGCAAAGCGAAATCCCAACAAGGAACCCCCCGATACACTACTACGCGGCACGGTCGATCGTAGAGATCCCCCAGTCCCTCAGTACAGAAAGATATATATAAATATATATACCATAAGAATTAATAATATAAGAGCACTAAGGATTAAACTTCTCCCCAGTCTCAACACGTTGCCATATTCGTGCGTGATGTGTCTCGCGAAGCGAAATCCAAACAAAGAACCCCCCCGATACACTACTATGCGGAAAAGTCGATCGTCGGGATCCATTAGACCCTCGGTACTCGATTCATCCATATATATATATACATTTTACCATAACCATCCGGATCTATCTCTCGGACTGAGGATTTATATATCAAGTATTTATCAATACTTTTATTTTTCTCAAAACTTTCCATTTCCCTTTTTATACTCAGGAAATGTAAATATAAAAGCCAATTCATTATCATGAATTGCTTTAACAAATCATATACTTTTAAAAGCCAATTTTATTATCATAAAAATGCTTTTTCTTTTTATATCATCCCATTTCCCTTTTTATACTCAGGAAATGTACCCAAAGCCATTTCCATTATCATGAAAATGCTTTGATCATATCATATGCTTCCACATCCCTTCTTCCATCCGGGAGTGTTACCGAAGCCAAACATTTATCCCATTTCCCTTTTTATACTCAGGAAATGTAAATTAAAGCCAATTTATTATCATAAATTGCTTTAATAAAACTAAGACCGCTCCTCCGGGTTTCCCCACTGGACGCGCCCCTAAATGGCTATCATCTTCCAGGGCCTATCTATACAAGACAACCTGGGAACCTACCAACATCGGGAAGCGGCCATATGCCTGCGAGAAAGTCAAGACCACACCCAGAATCTCCTAACCAGCGCAGTAAACATATATAATCGTCCATATGGCCTAGGGACTATATCTCCTGCTCAATAGCCAGGGGGCTTCACCACAACGCGCGTAACTTCCCTTATGATAGCTATTTAGGGAGGTGTGTAATCCATAATTAATCAATTATGAAAATCATTTATCTTTCCATTTTGAAAATATTCATTTTTATATTTTCAAAATCATTTACATCATATCATATATATATATATATATATATATATATATATATATATATATACTTTAATCACATAGTATATACATATACCATATATTCCTCCTAGAGTACATATATAATGGCCCTATTTTCCAATTACATATAGCGATGACCATTAATCCCAAGGATTCTCTCAAAGAATCATAATCATGCTTTAATGGACGCATGATACTAAACCCAAAGTATTTTCTTACTTTAATAAGCAATACATACCTTAATCCCATCTACGGATTTAGCGAATATCCCCAACTATACTAATTCACTCTAAGTGAATTTACATATATATATATATTCCCAAATCCACAAGTCCCTTAGGACATAACCCTCTATAATACTTTAATTTAGAAGGCCCTTAAACTTTAATCTCAAAGAGGAGAAGTAATAATAATCTCCAAAATCTTGGGTTGAAAACAAGGGACCGATCGACCGGTCCTAGACCCCCGGTCGGCCGCGGGTTGCAAATAAGCCTACGAAACAAAGCAGTAGGCCCTTTCTCCTTGACGCGGTCGACCGGTCACACCAAGTCTCCCAAATTAAATTTCCTCAATTCCTTAATCCAACAATCCAAATTCATTAACGGGGTTTCTAAACTACACCAAAAATAATCGCACACATCTACACGATTAATTCTAGCCGTAATTTTTCCAATTCCTGATTTGATTTTCGAGTTGATGATTTCAACCCGGAGCTGGCATCTTGTAAAAAACATATGAAATCGTAGGAAAATTAGAAAAATACGCAGCCGACGCCCACGCGACCGTATCGAAAATATCTACAACTTTCGTGTTTTGGTCGAGAGCTAAATCAATTATTTTCCTAGCCAAAATGCCCCCCTAAAGTCACGGGTTACTATTCATCGTCTTCTCCGAGACGATTTCGGCCATTAAAGCTTCTCCCAAGCTTTTGTCGCCTCACCCAACGTCCTACAACCTCAACCAACTACAAATACAATATTAAGGGTTCTAAATATCCTAGAACCCCAAACCACCAATTAATTTAGGTTAAAACCTAAGTTCCATAATGTTGATGTAAAAAATTAGATCACTCTAATAATTCAATCACAGATAAATAAATGAGACAAAAGATTTTAAAGTTGTTCAGCCTTATAAGAATGGCCTATGTCCACTGTTGTTTTATTGCTGAATGTTTGAGAATTCTCGATTTATGTTCTATTAAGAAATTCCGGTCTGGATCCCCTACAATGAGGATTGTTCAATGTATTTATAGCCCTGAGGTTGTAATGTGAAAGGGTAATACATTAAATGGTATACATATAAAAGGGTAATACATTTAATGCCCTTTTTGCGTGTGCGTCTGAATGATAAGCATTTAATGAGCAGTTAAATTGTTGGTATCCTGCTTCGAGGTGCAACTCGGACCGCCTGAGTTGCTCGAACCGCTTGAGCTTCTCGGTGCTAAAGAGTTCCTCAGAGAGGTGTCTTCTCGGTGCTAAAAAGTTCCTCGGAGAGGTATGTTCCTCGGAGCGTGTGATCATCTCGGAAGTGCTTGTTGTTGCCATGTAGATAGCCACGTGTCTTCATATGATTGGTCCATGTCAGCAGATTAAATTTGGTATCAACAGAAGCCCCCAATGTTTTATAGTTCGAAATTTAAGGAGTATGGAACATTATTTCTCGGAATATAGTAGCTTTAAATAGTCTTCCTGATTTTTAGGAGCGTTTCCCTTACATTTATTTCTTCTTCCCAGTTCGTAGAATCATGCTTTTTTAGACTTTTCTGCGTGCTTCGATTCCCGCGTCACTTTTCGTCTTTTTAGCCGCTGTTGCCCGCTCTGATTCCCGTGCCACTTTTCATCTTTTTTAGCCGCCGGTAACGTAATCATCCTTTTTTGTAATCATTACTTCACCATTTCCCAAGGCAAGGTATTTAAGCTTCACAGATACTCCTATTGTCTTCTACTTTTCAAATTTTTATCTTCGAGTTTTACGTCGTCTCTTCCTACTCTCTTGTGCGTTCATCTTTTCCGTCGTTCGTTGTCAGCAGATCCATTCTTTTCCTGTAAGATCTTCTTCCTTCTTCGTCATTTCTTTATTCACCATGGTTTACCCTGTTGAGTCTCTTGAGAAGTTTCGTTTTGATTTCTCCATTCCCTCATGGGTTGTTTTGGAAGAGCTTTCTGAGCCTTCTAATTACTTCCATTTGGCTGAGGGACATTGGTTCCCCAGTCTCTTTTTTGTTGAATGTGGATTTTCTTTTCCACCAAATCCCTTTTGTTTGGAATTCTGTCAGTACTTTGACGTTGTTCCTGCACGAATAGCCCCCAACACATGGAGAATAGTTAATGGGGTGCATAGGTTAAATCAAATCCATGGAACTCGAATAGGAATTCCAGAAATCATATAGTGTTATAGATGGGCAGTTAATGATAATAATTTTTATTTAAAAACTAGATTTTTAAATAGAACCTTAGTAGTCAATCTCCCTGATGCCAATAGGGATTATTTTGAGCATGGGGTTGTCATAAAAAATTGGCAAGACCTTCCATTATCTGGAGATGAGGTTTACCAGGGTCCCAGATGCCCTCCTTATGGCAATGGGATAGGTTATTTTTATTTCATTTTATTTATTTTGAAATCATGTTTCTTTTGTGCTTGATAAAATGTGCCACTGATAACAATGTTTATTTATTTGCAGTTGATAGCAAGAGAAAGTGCTCAAAAGATGCAGATGTCAATATAAGGCATTTGAAACTTATCTGGAGTCTACATCAAAGTGTTGCTGACGAGCACATTAGATCGGCTTCGTATCTGCTCCAGTACAAAAGCTACACCACTTCTTTCACTGCTCGTCCAGTGATAAGTGAGTCAGAGCCAGTACCAGCTTCCACCAGCTCATCGCCTGAATCCCATATTCCTTTAAGTGAAAGGATGAAGAAGAGAAGACCTCCTACCTTGTTTGAGAAAACTGCCTCCGGTTCTGGGGAGGCAAAAAGGAGTAGGATTGATGTCCCAAGGGAGGGGACGAAGAAGAATGATGCAGCTCCTCCAGCTGCTCCTGCTAAAGTTGCCGAGAAGCCCGCAGTGGTTCCGAGCAGTTATGCTGCTCCTGGAGAGGTGATTGTGATATCACCGACCAAGGGTTCTTCCTTGGTTAAGTCCGGTCCTGTTCCCCGGAGGAGGCTGAAGAAGAGCTCCTCGGTCAATTTGGCTGACACCATTACTCAGCCCCCAGCTGCTGGGACTGGAGTTCCCACTTTTATTCCCCCGAGCTCTGCCATGAGATCGGTAAAGTCCTAGATCATTCCCGAGGTCCAAGGTACTGAATAAAATCTTACTCGGGATATGGTCACCTCGCTAGCTGCTCGTCACCTTGCTTCTGTAAGTCTCTTTACTTTGAATTTTTCATATTTCCTTTGTCATTTATGTTTCTAAGTTGCTTTCTTTTTCTGTTCACAGTTGACGAGCTGCTTCAATATAATTCTGAAGAAGGATGAAGCGATTAAGGCTTCATGCTCCTCGTCCAGTGTGGAGGGAGCTCTAGAAGAAGCTACCAAGTCTCTGGCAGATTCTCGCCAGAAATATGCCGATGACAAAGCTGTCTGGGAGAAGAAGCTGGCCTCCACCGAGCAAGAAAAAGCTCGGGTTATTGATGCCTCCAAGGAGTTGGAGAAGAGAATAAATGCCCTGGAGAAGGCAAATAAAGAGCTCGAGGAGAAGCTCAAAACTGCTGGAGAGTTTGAAGATAAACTCAAAGCTGCCGAGGAGGAGTTAACTCAACTTCGGGAAGTAGGTCAGTAAAAGGAGGAAGCTGATAAAAAACTGAAAGCTGCTGATGACTTGCTGTCCTAAAAGCTTGCCTTGGAGAAGACCAAAAGGAAGATGGCTGTGAAGAAGTCCTTCAGCGCTGGCTGGGACAAGGGGTTGGCTGCCATGGTATCGTAAGTGGACTATGGCAGCCTTCTTTAGGGATGGATGGGTTGCTGCCCTTCAGGAGATGAAGGTCGACGAGTCTTCCGAGCTCTTCCAGAGACATATCCCTGGTCCCCCTCCAACTCCAGAAGACTTAGACGAGGACGAAGCTACCTCCGAAGAGTCTTCTATGGTGATGGGAGATCATGCCCTAACCATCCAGCCTGCTGCCGAGGAAAATCAGCACATCGTTTCTTCCTCCGAGCAACTGCCTACTCTACCCGAGCAACTATCTCTTCCCTCCGAGCAACCTACCTCTTCATCCCAGCCTCCCGAGAAGGTTTTGGGAGATAAGGAAAAGGTTTAGTGTTGTTCGGGTTTCTCTTTATTTTGTTTCTTTTTATCAAATGTAATCCAGAATGTGTAACTCTGAATTATGATCTAATAAAACTTGAGTTCTTTTTGCATACTGTTGTCTATTTTCTATTCATACTCTGCTTGTTTCTCTTATTGATGATTGCTTTTCCTTTCTCTGCTAGTTTTTGGCCAGGATGGAACTGCTATCTGCCCATGATACAAAGTTGTTGCAACAATGTAATGAGTACTTTAAGGCTGGTCACACAGATCTGAGTGCTGCACAAGTTGTCAACATACTTGGTCATGATGCTTCAGAACACGCAGTGGAAGCATATCAATATCTGAAGTGTCTGCTTGATCAGGCTGTAGCCAATAAAGTTGCCTATTATGAAATGATTGAGGATCTTCAAAGCACCCTCGAAGACCTTCAGCTTTAATACAAAGAATCCACTACCTTGTTGCATGAGGGGTATGAGAAGAAGTACCAGCAGATCATTGACGACAAGGGCTACGAGAAGCTTTTTGTTGGGTACGATGTAAGGGACAGAACCTTGAGAGGTGAGGTCGAAGAATGCAGACAGATTGCTGAGTTGCTGGAAAAGAAAAACAATAACCTACAAAAGGAGCTGTCAAAATTGAAGTCTGCAGCTTCTACTTCTAGTGCCTTGATCTCAGTGACCGACGAGGGATTTTCGTTCTTAGAGGTTGAGAACGCCAAGTTAAGGGAAGAGTTGGACACCTTGAGGAGGTCGGGCCCTTCCACATCTTCTCGGGGACGAGCAAGAGCTCCTCGGGGACGAGCAAGAGTAGCTCGGGTTCTTGTCGAGGAACAGAGGACTCAGTCTTCCTTAGAGAACCAGGCCTTCCAACTAATGGCGAAGAACCAGGCGTTGTCTGATATGTCCAAGAAGATTAGGGACCTGGAAAAACAGCTCTCCGCACAGAAGTCAGTCTTGGAGAATAAGGAGCTTTTCATCAAGAATCTCCACGAGCATCTAGAAAGGCTAACATATCAATTCCACAAACAGCCCGGGGAGTTCTGGATGGCTGGATACAACGAAGTACTATTCCACTTGGAAGATCATATCCAGAATGCCAGCAATGAGGGCTACAAGCAAGGCTGGATGAATTTTGTAGGTGTGTTGAAGCTCGAATAAGGTCATTATCTGTGGGACTACCATGATCCCGGGTTGCTCGACTTGCCTGTGCCACCATACAATTTGGAGATGGATTGGATCCCTGCTAGGGCCATTCCTCGGAGCTTAATTTCAAAGTATCTCGGTGACTACAATTTACATTCTCAAATCGAGGTATCTCGTCCCGAGCATCTGTTAGATCGACCATCTGTGATGAATACAAGGATGTTGAAAGATCTTAATTTTATCAATTCTCCTCTGTCTTTAAATGATCCTCCTGCTGGCGAGGAACCTGTGTCAAAAGCAGAGGGGAAGAGACCAGTAGAATAGGAATTTTTGATGTAATAGTTAGTATACATTTCAATATCAATGTACTTGTAATTTATTTTGAATTCAATGAAAGACTTTCATTTTGTTTGCAAATCTTGATTGCTATTGTCTTGTAGTTATCAAACACTTTATATTTGTGTATATATGTTAAAAAGATAACAATATTGTGTTGTTTGTCAACCAACTTAGTAATAATTAAAAAGTTACAAGTATCAGTACTGCTGCTCGATCACTTAATAATAAAGTAATGAGTATAAAAATGTTGTTTAAAATTTTTCCAACCAACCAAGGTAGTTAAATTATGCTTGTTGACCAACTACAGTTAGTGGGTTTTTATCCCTGACCAGCCATACTTAGCAGATTTTTCATAAAGTGTGTCCGACCAACCAAGGTCGATAAATTCTTCTTGTCGACCAACTACAGTTAGTGGGTTTTTATCCCCGACCAGCCATACTTGGTAACTTTTGCACTTTCGGGAATAATCTTACCTCCCGACCAACATAAGTTGGCATTTTCGAGAATATATGTACCTCCCGACCAACATAAATTGGCATTTGCGAGAATATTTTGTTTCCTAGCCAAACAGGTTGGCATTTTTAGGAATATTTCGTTTCCTAGCCAAACAGGTTGGCATTTTTAGGAATATTTTGTTTCCTAGCCAAACAGGTTGGAATTTTTAGTAATATTTTGTTTCCTAACCAACCGAAGTTGGCATTTTTAGGAATATTTTATTTCCTAACCAACCGAAGTTGGCATTTTTAGGAATATTTTGCTGAGCAGTCTGAGCTTTGCCGAGTTTTGCCGAGTAGTGTGTAGCACTAGTATTCCCCGAAAAATTCTCAATAAAAGGAGAGACTCTGGCAAAATATCTTCATTTTATTCATACTGATGGAATTGTCTTACATATACATCATTGATAATACTTGCGCAGGTGCTCTGCGTTCCATGCATTCTTAAACTCCTCCCCCTCTAGAGTCGCTATTCGGTAAGTTCCTGGTCGAACAACTTCTGTAACTCGGTATGGTCCATGCCAATTTTCCTCCAGTTTGTTATGCTTTTGAATTACTTTCTTCAACACATAGTCTCCTTCTTTCAGGTCGCACTTCTTCACCCTTTTAATGTAGAACAAGGTTGTTCGCTGCTGGTAAGCAGCATTTCTAATGGCTTCTTCTTCTCTGACTTCCTCGAGCATGTCTAAATCCAGCCTTCTCATTAAGTCGCTGACAGGGGAATTGAAATTCAGTACCCTGTGTGTTGGGAGGCCCAACTCGGAAGGTATAACGGCTTCAGTTCCAAACGCCAACATATATGGTGTTTCTCCAGTTGCTACTCGGGGAGTAGTTCGGTAAGCCCAGAGTACTATTTGTAGCTCGTTGATCCAATTCAATTTTGCATCATCCAGTCTTTTCTTCAAGCCATTTAGAAGCGTTCTGTTTGTCACTTCAGTTTGTCCATTGCTTTGAGGATGGCCTGGTGCTGAGCGGACCTTCAAAATGTTTGACTGATGACAATAGGCGGCAAACTCTTCGTTATCAAATTGTGTTCCGTGGTCTGTGATGAAGGCATGAGGGAGACCATATCGAAAAATTATGTTCTTCCAAACAAATTGGTACACCTTCTCGTATGTCATATCAATGAGTGGCTCAGCTTCTACCCACGTAGTAAAATAATCCACTGCGACGATGAGGTACTTGAACCTTCCTCGGGTCGTTGGCAGTGGCTCAACCAAGTCAATTCCCCACATGGAAAATGGCCAAGGGGAAGTTATGGGTGTCAACAATGCTTGTGGAGTTCTTCGGATGGAGGAAAAGCGCTGGAACTTGTCACATTTCTTGGCATAGGCTATACAATCTGCTCTCATCGTCGGCCAGTAGTATCCCTACGTCATCACCCTTTGTAAAAGCATCCGACCTGCTACATGTGCTCCGCAAGACCCTTCATGGATCTCTTCAATCAAATCTTTCACCTCGGTGGGATGTACACATCTCTGCAAACCTTCCATAATTCCCTGTCTATATAGAATACCATTAATTAATACATACCGAGCAGCTTTAAACTTCAATTTCTTAGCTGCGAGCTTGTCAATTGGCAATTCTCCATCCTCGGTATATGCCCTGATGGGATCCATCCAAGATGGTCCTAAATCAAGGGTGATAAAGTTCATTGTCAGATCTTCATCTATACTCCGACCAGCCAACACTTCAATTGGGATTCTTCATCGTAGCTCGGTGCGAGTAGCTGATGCTAGTCGAGCTAGGGCGTTTGCTCTCGCATTCTCCATTCTTGGTATTCTGACCAGCTGAACAGCGGCAAATTCTGACACCAGCTCCTTGCCTTTGCATGATATCTGATCATTAATTCTCCTCTAACTGCATATACTCCCATCATTTGGTTTACGATCAATTGAGAGTCACTGAAAATCACAACCTACTGAGCCTCCATAATTTTTGCCAAATTAAGCCCTGCAATCATGGCTTCATATTCAGCCTCATTGTTGGAAGCTTTGAATTGGAAACGCAAGGCGTATTCCATGTTGACCTCGTTCGGAGTGCTCAAAACTATCCTCGCGCCACATCCCGCAGTGCAAGATGAGCCATCTACATATAGCCTCCATATAGGTAACTCGTCTTCAAATTTCTGATCAGTCAGAGTTCCTCGGTGAAATATTTGCTGCTTCCTTTCCTCCTCAGATTTTTCTTGCTCTTCGTCGATCATTTCTTCTTGCCCTTTTACCAACCGGAGTTGGTCTGAGCTCGAATTCAATGATCCTGTAACATCCACTTTCCCTTTTACCAACCGGAGTTGGTCTGAGCTAGTGTCTGTTGATCCTGTAATATCCACAGGTTGATCAGCGAGCAACTTTTGTTCCTCGTCCGGAATTCTCACAACTTTCCCTGCATCACATCCTGTAACATCCACACGCCCTTTTACCAATCAAAATTGGTCTGAGCTTGTGTTTGTTGATCCTGTAACATCCACAGGTTGATCAATGAGCAACTTTTGTTCCTCGACGGTATCAGGATAGGTGAACTCCGCTATAAAATCTGCTATAGCCTGCCCTTTTAATGATGATCTGGGTTCATAAATTATATCATATTCACCAAGCTCTATTGCCCAGTACATCAATCTACCTGATTTTTCTGGCTTATTTAGGGCTTGTCTCAATGGCACATAGGTATATACTACTATAGTATGAGCATGGAAGTATGGCCTCATTCTCCTACTTGCCTCAATCAACGCCAGTGCCAATTTTTCCAGCCTTGGATATCTGATCTCTGCTCCTCGGAAGGCCTTACTTGTGTAGTAAATTGGATTTTGTACTCCATTCTCCACTCTGATCAACGCCGAGCTAACTGCATTCTTGGACACTGCAAGGTACAAATACAATTTTTCTCCCATCACCGGCCTGGACAACAGTGGAGGTGCTCCCAAGTATTTCTTCAAATCTTGAAAAGCCTTATCGCATTCATCATTCCACTCAAAAGTCTTTCTGAGTGTCTTGAAGAATGGGAGACATCTATCAGTTGCTCGTGACACAAATCTGTTGAGTGCCGCTACTCGTCCTGTGAGACTCTGTACTTCCTTCTTCATCGTTGGAGATCGCAGCCCTAATAGAGCTTTGATCTTTTCAGGATTTGCTTCAATGCCCCGTTGATTGACGATGTACCCGAGGAACATGCCTTCTCGTACTACAAATATGCACTTCGTCGGGTTCAGCTTCATTTGATATTTATCCAGTTGATCAAAAGTTTGATTTAAATTAACTAGATGATCGGCCACTTTCTTGCTTTTTGTCAGCATATCGTCAACATAGACTTCTATATTGTCACTGATTTGTTCAGCAAAGACCTTGTTCATCAGCCTCTGATATGTCGCACCTGCATTTTTCAAACCAAAAGGCATAACATTATAACAATAAGTTCCCCTAGGGGTAATGAAAGAAGTACTCTCCCTATCTTCAGGTTTCATTTTGATCTGATTGTAACCAGAATAAGCATCCATGAAGCTCAGCAACTCGTGTCCCGAGGTAGCATCCACCAGTTGATCAATTCGGGCCAATGGAAAGTGATCCTTTGGGCATGCTTTATTGAGGTCGGTGAAGTCTACACACATCCTCCACTTGTTGTTCTTCTTCTTTACCATCACCACATTAGCTAACCAATCTGGATATTTAACATCTCCAACGAAACAAGATTTTTGGAGCTTCTCGACTTCCTCCTGTATAACTTGATTTTTCTCGGGACTGAATACTCTTCTTCTCTGCTTCACAAGCTTGATCTCTTTATTCACATTGAGCTCATGACATAAGAAGTTTGGGTCTATCCCAGGCATATCTTCATGACTCCACGCAAAAGTTTGTCTTCTGCTTCTAAGGAAAGTTATCAATTCCCGTTTTAATGAGGCTTCCAATGATGAACCTATTTGAGTAGTTCGCTCAGGGTGCTCGTCGTCCAAAATGATGTTTTTAGTAGCTTCCACCACTTGACCCTTCACGAGTTGCGATTCATCTCGAGGGTCCAGTGTTTCAATTTCTGCACCTTCATCCACTTGATAGGTAGTAGTCTTTTTCTTTGATTCTTCCAGTTCTTCTTGCTCCGCGGATGAATAATAGCATTCCCGAGCTACTTTCTGATCACCTTTCACAACTCCTACTCCAAAGTTTGTTGGGAATTTTAGGCACTGATGCACTGTAGATGGTACAACCTCTAACTTCTTCAATCCTACTCGTCCCATAATGATATTATACGATGATTGGACATTCTTATCCATCACGAAGAAATGTATTCTTTCTGTCCGACAAGAAGGCCACGTACCAATGAGTATGTCCAACTTGATCGTCCCAAGTGGAAATACTTTCTCGCCAGCAAAATTGATGAGGGGTCTGTGGTAAGGCTCCAGTTGAGATAGCTTTAGATTTAAACTATCAAAACACGAGTAGAACATGATGTCTGCCGACCTACCATTGTCGACCAGTACTCTTGAAATCATAACCTCCTTCATCCTCATTTTGATGACCAGTGGGTCATCATGAGGATATAGAACACCTGCAAGGTCGTTCTTTGAGAACCCAATGACCAACTTCTCCTTGTTCACCTTTCTCGGGCGATCTTCCTCAGCTAGATTTATTCGCTGAATATACGAGCAAGCTTGAGCCTCACCGAGGCAAGCTTTTATTTCTGCCGTAAGGTCTCCTCCGCCTGCATCTCCTCCTGTAATAACATTACAATCAAATGACCCAAAGTGTATTGAAAATACCTCTCGTTCTGGCTGCCTCGGTTTCTTGGGAAGATCGGGGTCATCCTCTGGATCAACTTCATGGTTTCTTTTCTTGTTTTCCTCTGCTCGACGAGGAGATCTAGACCTCTCTCTAGTTCGGTCATTGTTTCTTCTTTCGCCTCCCCGATCAACATACTTTGCTAGCTTTCCTCGTCGGATGAGTGTTTCAATCTCATTCTGAAGAGCTATGAAATTTTTGGTCATATGGCCATGATCCTTGTGAAACTCGCAATATTTTTCCCTATTCCTCGTGTCAGGGTCTGCCTTCATTTTCTTTGGCCAGTTTAACTCCTCGCTGTTCTTAATTTCTTCCAGGACGTGGTTGATATTTACCTTCAAAGGTGTGTAATTATCAAATTTCCTCAAGACCTCCCATGACGACCTATTTTTGGATTGTTTGTCACCACCATTGTTCTTATGTTCTTTCTTCTTAGCTTTATCACCTTCCACCTTGGTTTCTTTGGCGTTCATATTCTTCTTCGCAGACATAGCCTCCTCGGCATTCATAATCTTGGACACTTTTCCCATCAGGTCCGACATGGTTCGAGGTGGATATTTGGCCAAAGTGTAGTACAACTTGTTTGGCAGTAGTCCACTCATCAAAGCAGTAATCGCTGTCTTCTCCTCATAATCAATGACTTCGAGTTTCTCGTTATTAAAACGAGTTATATAGTCTCTTGTACTTTCACCAGCTTTTTGTCTAATACTTAACAAATGTGCTACTCGTTTAACTGGCTTTGCTCCAAAGCAGAAATTCCCAATGAATAACTCGGCCAGTTGAAGAAAAGTTGAAATCTTACCCCGAGGAAGATTATTATACCATATTTGAGCAGATTCGGTAAGTGTTCCCGAGAATGCTCTGCATCTCATCTCATTTGGGACAGCATAGATGTCGGCTGCAGCTTGGTATTATTCTATATGAAGGACAGGGTCAGTCTTCCCATCATACTTGGGAGTCACAACAGGTGCTTTGAACTTTGATGGTGTTGGAAAATCAACAATGTCCTGAACAAAAGGTGTTCCTCGAACAAAGGTTCGTTGTAGAGGGTTCTTGGCCCTAGCCATTTCCCCTAATCTATCCTCCAGCCTTTGAATAGATCCTTTCCATGCATCATTTCCTTCCTCGGGCGTATTGGTTCGAGCAACTGATCGCGTTGAATTGGCTTCCTGGGATTTATCTTGACGAGCAGCTGGTCGGTCATAGGATCTATTTTGACGAGCAGCAGGTCGTGACTGGGCAGATCCTTCCCTTAAATCTGATGGTTGTCGAAAGCTCCTCGACGCTGCATTAAGAGGACTTTTGTTCCTCCTAGGGCCTAATCGATCGAAAGGAGAAACCCTACTTAATCTTTCCAATGCGCTGGTCCTTTCTGGGGAGAGGGTGACACGTTGTTTAGTATCTGTGGCCCGCACTGACGAAGTTTGACCAAGTTGATAAGAAAAATCTTCAGATTCCTCATTGCGATATGAATTAGTACGCCTAGTATGCGAAGAATGCGCACGGGTATTTCTTTGAATGCTTCGTGGTCCGAAATGGGCTGATGCACCGCCATCGAGGGTTTGGATGAGTTGTCGCATTATGTCTTGCATGACGGTCTGGCCCTGAGCCATATTTGCCATTATTCCAGTCAGATCTGGAATAATTGGTGGAGCAGATGGATTTGGAAGGGTTCCAGCGTTTCGATTGCTGGATTCAGGAATATCAGTCATTGGTAATGGATTGTTTTTGATGAAAAATGATATTATCAATCGTTTCCCACAGACGGCGCCAATCTGTTGATGTAAAAAATTAGATCACTCTAATAATTCAATCACAAATAAATAAATGAGACAAAAGATTTTAAAGTGGTTCAGCCTTATAAGAATGGCCTACGTCCACTGTTGTTTTATTGCTGAATGTTTGGGAATTCTCGATTTATGTTCTATCAAGAAATTCCGGTCTGGATCCCCTACAATGAGGATTGTACAATGTATTTATAGCCCTGAGGCTGTAGTGTGAAAAGGTAATACATTAAATGGTATACATATGAAAGGGTAATATATTTAATGCCCTTTTTGCGTGTACGTCTGAATGATAAGCATTTAATGAGCAGTTAAACTGTTGGTATCCTGCTTCGAGGTGCAGCTCGGACCGCCCGAGTTGCTCGGACCGCTTGAGCTTCTCGGTGCTAAAGAGTTCCTCGAAGAGGTGTCTTCTCGGTGCTAAATAGTTCCTCGGAGAGGTATGTTCCTCGGAGCATGTGATCATCTCGGAACTTCTTGTTGTTGCCATGTAGATAGCCACGTGTCTTCATATGATTGGTCCATGTCAGCAGATTAAATTTGGTATCAACACATAAATTGAAATATTATTGGGATTTAATTGTTTTAACTCCCAAAAACTCATTTTATCCACGATAACCCACCCCAAAACCTTTAGGGTTTGTTTATACAAAACTACGGTATGAGATATTTATGCAAAAAGATAAATAAAGCAAGTAAACACTTGCCTCGTTGATAAAATCCGACGACCTCGAGTCGAATCCGGCGGAATTTGGCCCGAATCTCCATTTCCTCCTCCTCTTTCTCCTTCTTATCTCTTTTCTCTCTTCTCTTTCTCTTTTTCTTCTTTTCTTTCCCTTTCTCCCTCTTTAAATAAGAAGAAAAGGGTTATACCCCTTAAAACCCAAAAACGACTCGTTTACCCAATTACGAGTTACTTTTAACTCTAAAATTATCCGAAACTCATTTTCGACAATCGGACACTCTTTTCCGACTATCTCGGACATTCTGAGTCTCACGGCGCAGTCGAAATTCCCATCCAAGGTACTTGACCGCAAATCACTATTCCAACCCAAAATAAATAAACGCGGTTTTTCCAATCAAAACCTTACCCTTTTGTCGTTTTACTCAATGACGACATATAATTAAAATATTTCGACCTATATAGTCCCAAAAATAATCACAACATCCTTCGAAAATCATTTAATCCTCGAAAATCCCCAAAATTACTATTTTAGGAAATTCCCCAAATTGCTAGTTTATATTTAATTATGGAATTTAATCGTCTCCAAAAGGGCGGGTTGTTACACTATGCAGCATACTTCGATTTTAGTGTTGCATTTTTTACTTAGAGACCTATTATTATGACTATTGTATTCATGAATATGCATTTCAGATTCATTCTTCTCCTTTTATATTTGTATCAACTGTGAACTCATACAATTCGAATCTATTTTCATATGCAACCTAGGAGATAGGGAGCGACGAGATCAGCTGCTCAAAATAATGCGGGCCAACCATAGCCACAGGAACCATAGCCACTAGCACCACAGACGACAGTGACAGTAGCTGAGGTGGCAACGATAGTGGCACAGGTAGTGAATGCAGTTGTGACTGCTATGGCTCAGCGTGGCACCAGGGGTTTAGGCACACCCAGGAATGATAGAGTTGCAGAGGGTTAGGGATGCTTTCCAAAAGGGCCACCCATCAGAATTTAAGGGGAGTTCTGATATGATTGCGGCATGTCAGTGGAAGGCAAATATTCAGAGCCACTTATGAATGGTTGACTCTAGTGAGGTGCAGAAGTAGATGCTAACTACTTTTTGGTTGGTTGGGGCACCATTACATTGGTGGAGTCAGTTACCATAATTGCAGAGAGGGATACTATGACTATTGTTGATTTCTGGATGCGGTTTGACCATAAATACTTCCCTCCAACTGTAGAGACCGAGATGAGGAAAAAGTTTAGTGAGGTGACCTAAAGTGATCGTTGTGTTGTCAAATATGAGGAAGATTTCACTCGTTTGGCTAATTTTATGCCAGACGAGGTGAATAATGAGGAAAGAAAGAAGGTGAGATTTGTGGATGGTTTGGCTTGGAGGATCCGCCAACACTTGATCGGTAATCTAGCATTCGTGACTACAGGTGTCGTCAATGTCACACTGTTACATTATCAGTACCATCACTTCCATATGAAGGGGATTAAGCGAGGAGTTGATCCTAGCCAGTATGGAAAGACAAGAGGGGACGGTGCTAGGGGAGTACCACAACAGCATCAGTCAGGAAGATAGGGGATGGATTTTCGATAGGAGGATCAGGCCAAGAGGTTCAAATTTGGGGGCTATCGACCCGAGGGTTTTTATAGGCAGGGATAGCAGGTTCCTCAAGGCCGTCAAGGCCAAGGGAACAATGAAGGAGGTCAGCAGGGTTGAGGATAACAGGGCCCACAACGGGGTCAGTACTGCCAGGGAAATCATGGACAACATTAAAAAGAGTTTCCAGGTTAGTGCCTTATTTGTGGACAAACGGACCACAAGAGGAAGGATTTCCCATAGAAGGGGAGAGCTTCACAGCAACAGGGTGCCCCGCAGGAGCAGCAGGCATAGAGGCCACCTACGGCACCATCCCCACCTGTACCTCCATAGTAGGGATAATTTTAGTACGGGTGTGTCTATAATGTCCAAGATGCCTCCATTCAGCAGGCACCACTGGCAATAGCGGGTATGTTTACTATAAATGGGCTTGCGGGTAGTGTTTTGTTTGATACTGCGCATCACACTCGTTTATAACTACTAGATTTTAAACAAGATGCTAGCCTATAAGAGATAGCTGGTAGTCTCTTTATGTGTGTGGAGTCACCAATGGGTAGTGGATCGTTTATACATTCAATTTATAGAGGTGTGGATATCGAGTTGGGTAGATTGTGTTTACTTTCCGATCTTCTTGTAATAGATATGGAGGTATATGAGGTTATCTTGGGGATGGATTGGTTAGCAGGTTATTGGGCGGTCATGGATTGTTATGGGAGAAATATTATATTTGCGATACCAGGACAGGAGATTTTCTTAGTGGTGATGCCTCTTCCTGAATGAAGGTCGAGCACTCATTTACATTACATTGAGGAGGAGACCTCATAGGAGGTGGTGGCTTCATTAGACTCGATTCCAGTGGTGAGGGAATTCGAGGATGTTTTCTAAGATATAGCCGAATTTCCGCCTAGTAAGGAAATTAATTTTGTTATTGATCTAGAACCGAGTACGCGACCTATAGCTCGAGCGTCCCCTATTACAGGGTCCTATCTGAGATGTATGAGTTCAGAGAGTGGATTCAGTAGCTCTTAGGGTAGGGTTTTATTCAACGTAGTACTTCACCGTGGGGTGCACTGGTGTTGTTTGTCAAGAAGAAGGATGGGTTAATTGGATTGTGTATTGACTATAGATATTTTAATAAGGTCACGATTCGAAATAAATATTCACTACCTCGTATTGATGATCTATTCGACCAGCTGAGGGGAGCTACTTACTTTTTAGGTTATCATCAGTTATGCGTCAGGGAGGAGGACATTCTTAAGACTTATTTTCTGACATGACATCGGTCCTATGAGTTTAGGGTGATGCCATTCAGACTCACTAATGCGCCAGCAGTGTTTATGAATCCGATGAACTAAGTTTTTTTAGAGTTCCTTGACCAGTTTTTTATTATGTTTATCGACGTTATTCTGGTTTACTCTCATTCTGAGGATGATCATGGCGAGCACTTATGGAAGGTCTTACAAACACTTCGAGAATATCAGTTGTACACGAAGTTTAGCAAATGTGGGTTCTTGCTTTGGGAGGTGCAGTTTCTGGGCCACATAGTATCTGAGAAGGGTATTGTTATTGATCCGAGTAAGGTCTCGATAGTTAGGAAGTGGGGACAACCCATGACACTGACAGAGGTACACAGCTTTTGGGGGTTGGCAAGATATTATCAAAGGTTTGTTAAGGGTTTCTCAAAGATTGTGGGTCCGTTGACAAACTTGACTCATAAAGGGGTGTCGTTTATTTGGGATGACCATTGTCAGTTAGATTTTGATAAGATAAAGGATAAATTGACATCAACACCCGTACTAGCACTGTTTAAGGGGGAGTACCATATTGTGTCTACACTGATGCATCCTTGGAGGGACTTAGTGGTGGTGCAAGTACAGGCACATGATCCTTATTGCTAGGACAGAGTTTGACAGTTATTAGATGATGGGGAATATGGGTACTTGATCAGTTCAGAGTGTGGCTTACATTTTAATGGCAGACTCGTCATTCCACAAGATGATGATTTGGGGTATATAGTGATGTCAGAGGCTCACGAATCCTGATTTATCGTACATCCTGGTGGGGATAAGATGTACCAGGACATGTTCATAGAGTATTGGTGGTCAAGGATAAACGGGACATATCAGAGCTTATCTTAAAGTGTGTTACCTGCTAGCTAGTGAAGGTATATCACCGGAGACTGACAGGGATGTTACGGACATTAGAGATTCTCGTGTGGAAATAAGAGAGTATCTCCATGGATTTTATCACTGTGTTGCCATTATCACAGCGTGGTCACAATTCTATATGGGTGATAGTGGATTGATTTACCAAGGTGGCTCATTTTCTTCCAGTTCGTACTAATTTTAAGACAAAGTAATATACATAATTATTTATCATTGAGATAGTATGGTTACATGGGGTCTCGTTTAATATTGTGTCCGACCGAAATAAGATCTCTGTGTTCCATTTGTGATAGAGTTTTCAGAAGATGATGGGGACAAATTTACAATTGAGTACAGTGTATCACCCATAAAAATATGGGCAGACTGATAAGGTTAATCAGACGCTTGAGGATATGTTGCGAATATGTAGACTCGATTTTGAGGGCAAATAGGAGCAGTATATTCCTTTGATGGAGTTTGCATGTAATAACCCCTACCAATTTACTATCTCCATGGAACCATTCGAGGCATTGTACGGTCGACCTTGTCGTTCACCTACTTTTTGGTTAGTGGTAGGGGAAAATAAACTATTGGGACTAAAGATGATTCAGGATACCACTGCCAAGATTGAGCTGATTCGAGGGCACATCCGAATAGTCCAAGATAGGCAGAAGAGTTACGAAGATGCAGACATAAGACATATTGAGATTGAGGTCAGTGACCTAATATTGGTGCGAGTGTCTCCTATGCAAGGAGTGATCAGATTTGGCACGAAAGGGAAATTGGCATCGAGATATATGGGATCGTTTTTTATCATTGAGAAGGTGGGGCCAGTGGCTTATAGATTGGGATTACCAAAGCATCTTCAATGAATTTATGAAGTGTTTCATGTGCACTGAAGAAATACTGGCAGAGTGAGAGATCGTTTTGTCATATTCCACTATAGGAGATCGATTTACAGCTTGACATCTCATAGGAGGAGAGACTAGTGGTGATACTTGATCAGAGTGAGAGTAAAATGCTATCAAAGATGGTACCCGTGGTTAGAGTTTAGTGGGGGAATCATAATGAGGACGAGTCGACATGGGAGTGGGAGGATCACATACATGAGCAGTATCCAGAGTTATTTACCGTAGGTATATCTGAATTTCGAGGACGAAATTCTCTTGTAAGGGGGGAAGTATGTAACAACTTGTATTTTTAAAGAATTAAGAACTAAAAATGAATTAATTTTGTTATAAATTAAATTACATGTGTGACGTAATTTAATGGAAATATGATGGGTTGATTAAATTATTAATCGAATAGAAATGATTAATGATTATTGAATAAAATTACTAAGTGAATAGTAATTATATAATTGATGTCACAAGGAGTGCTAGTAATGTGACAGTATGATATCTCAACCAAATATTGTGAGCAGATTAAATACGGTAGAGATAGAAAATAAATTATGAATAACTCGAATGATGATTTTGAGGTTACGGTTGAGTTCAGAAGGGTTGAAATAGTTAAAATAGTATACCTGGGGGTGTAGTTTGGGTCCCGTGACAGTTTTAGACATAATTAACAATCCAAGAGGGCATTTTCATTTTTTTATAACTTAGGGTTAAGGGAATTTCAGGATTTTTAGCATTATATATAGTTTTGGTGATGTGAAGTTAGGGTAAAGAGATTAGAAAATAAGTGGATGCCAGTAGAGAGGATAGGGATAGTTTTCTTAGAGCTCAAGGAAGGGTTTTAGAGAATTAAAGCTCAATTTAGCATCACAACCATTATTGGAGGAAGGATTAAAAGAGAATCTTCATCAAAGAGGATGAAATCAAGCCACTTCAAAATAAGGCAAGTATATGTCTTGCAATTTTTATTGGTTATCATACCCATATAGAGTAGGAACTCAATATTGAGGACAATTCATGTTATACTTATAATTTGATGAGAAAAATTATAATTGAGCCTGTTGACCCCGAACCTGCTGGCCATTACCTCCCTTCCCTTGGTCCTGATGAGCCTATCTCTGGCCCTGATGGCCCTATTGTCCTTGCCCAATACCTCTATCCTCAAATCGAGAATCTCCAGATCGCAAACGCTTAGCAGAGTCCCCTATCTGGGAACCCTGCTCACTCTGACGCTGATGACTCTGCCCTGACATAGTCCCACTAAAACAGCCCCCAGTAGTCTTGCCTTGCAGGCCTGACCCAAACCCCCGCTTGACACCCTGATTATAAAAGAGGTTATCCTGGCAGTGAAGCATTGCAGCATTAAGAACATCTGCATACGTACGTAGTGAAAGATTCCCCAATAAATGCTGGAGAATCTTATAGTTCAACCCATCAGTGAACATTAGAATTCTCCTCTCCTCAGTAGGTACTTCAGCTGGTACCAAATTAGTTAATCTCGTAAATTCTTCCTCATATTCCGCCACAGTTTTCTCTCCCTGTTTCAAATCAAGTAGCTTCCGCCTCATCTCTATCTGGATGGCAGAAGGAAAATACTTCCCATCAAACCGTATCCAAAAGTCTTGAATAGTCATTGTGTCCCTCTCCTCCATAGTGGTCGTAGCTTCCCACCATTGCAAGGCTGCCCCAACTAGCTTGAATGTAGCTAGTATTTGACGTTGAGCCTCAGTGCATTCGATCATTATCAAGTGCCGTTGGATATCTTTCTTCCATTGGCTAGTAGTCACAACATCCGATCCTCCCTGAAACTCAGGTGGGTGCGCTTTCTGAAAGGCATCCCTCGCTCGTTCCCATGCAGTAGGAAACACTTACCCTTGCGTGGGTGGCACAATCGGTGCCGGTGCGGGAGCCTGCTGAACAGCAGCCACAGCATCATTGATTGCTTGAGCGACAATTGCAGCTACTTCGGCCGCAGTCATTGTACCCTGAGCTGGGGGGGGGGGGGGGTGAGGTGCACGTCGAGGAGGCATCTGAAATGAGAGAACACTATCAGTATTTGATATCTCAAAAATAGCTGAAGTTTGTAAGCGCAATTAGAAAAGCAATAATCCTACTCATAGGGCTCTACATCAAAGAACGATAAGCTGAAAACACAGTAAGCCGTACAGATCCTAAAGGACTCTAGAACCTGATGCTCTGATACCACCTGTAACACCCCACCTAATTAAATAACGGGTGGCCAGTCCCATACCAAATTAAACCAGAATATACAGTTGGCTCATTCTTAGCATCACTGTCGAAAACATTTACAACTCACCCAAAACCCAATTAAGCTGGTGTCAAAACTTTCCAAATTTAAATTTCAACAAAACCATTTTTAGTTTAAGAATAACACTACGCATTTTATACAACAACACTGATAACACAATAAATAACTCAAAAGAATTTAAATGGAATTGGAATAAACATTCCCAAATAATATAAATCCTTTACAATAATCCCAACAATGTTAAATGTATTAAAAAGACCCGAATACAATAGTATTTGACCTCGATAGAAAAGATAACTGAAATCCTTTAGGCAACATGCCCTAACTAAGAATACTGTGAATCAAAAGATGAAAGGCGTCTAAGCAAAAACTCTATAGCTCCATAGTTCAACATCATCCGCTAAGGTTGGCGTCCCTGTTGCTGGACACCTGATATAGAGATACAATAGAAAAGAAAATATGCAAGGAAACGGGTCAAAGCCCGAATGTGTAGATGATTTTTAAAACAACAAGTATTTAACAAGTGCAATAAAGCATTTATTATGTACATGTTAGATCCAACTCTCACTTGCTATTCTCACCTCTCAACTAGAGTGCACACTTAACGTTTCCTATTAACCTCCTAGTTAATGGTTCCTCTTTTCTAGTCTCCATATTATAATTCCATTCTCATATCATAATCCCCGTATGTCCCATACCATACGTCACATTATTATTCACTTAAATTTCTCATTTATGAATCGTTTCCCATTAACATGAACCATTTCTCATTAATATGAATTAAGCTTTTCAATTCTGTAAGAATAAACATTCATTAACTTAATTCCATTATCTTTCTCTATTCATCGTTATCTACAATTATCACTGTAGATAGATTTAACCACAATATATATCCATTCAATCATTTAATCCATTATATATATATATTCATATATAATACGGCACCCCGAGTCACAGCTGCGGTGCAATGCATTACTCTGCTATCATGTCCCATCATCACAGGTCACCGAATAGGGGACTAAAGGTTCGGTAAGATTCCACGAACCACAAACAACAACAAACAAATTGGAGGCGAACATAGTTCTCGTATCCATTGGTCACGCACATACTTACATACCCACAGTCAGCGGACTTATCAACTCCCCAATAAGTCTTTCATAGACCTATGTTCTCGAGCGACAAATCAAAGAACCGATGGATTCATCAGGATATGACTGCCCTCACGCGTAAACCTCCCACTGATAGCAAGTAAGCTAGGTATGTCATACACATAAATCATCAATCAATCAAATAGGTATTATCATACCTATAATATAATATCAATAAGGTAATATCACTACCCTCAGATATTTCCCATACGTATCATTATATCTCTTTTAAATTCCACGTATCATATCGTTACTTCATAATTTAATTATCCTCGCATCCTATAAAATCTCTCCACTCCCAACATCGTTAAGGTTCATGCGCGGAGCGTCTCGCAAAGCGAAATCCAAACAAGGAACCCCTCCAATACACTACTACTCAATTTTGTCTATCGAGGAGGTCCGACAACTTCAACTATGCGATCGGGATAACCTCATACCTTCTTTCAACCAAATGTGTTTTAAACTCCCATCTCTATCCAGGAGACACACCACTACGCTCTTGTATTACACTCCGTCCTTACGAAATCACTATTGAGCTTAAACTCAGTCCTTGATGTTCAAATTGTAACCCTAAGGCTACCCTCACTTAAAACACATGATTCAAATAGGATTTTCTTCAACATATATTCAGTAAGAAGTCACTAATATCCTACTGGTCCATAACATCATTTCTCCCGAATTACTACGAGTTTAGTTCTCCTTTTTAATTAAGGTTAAAACCGATAGTTTCGAATCTCTTATAAACACATCTTCTTTCACTTAAGATTAAACCCTCTTATAAACTTAAGGATACCCAGGTGTTATATTAAATCACCCCCTACTGGTCCTATCTTAAATCCTCATACATCCCCATTTGGAATTTAACAAATGAATCTAGCAACCGAAATTCCATTCAGTATAATTTTCATCATTTTAATCACTTAAATCCAAATCAAATTAATTCAAATCTTATCAAGGGTTTACTAATATTTTATAAGTCCCGTAATATCCAAATAATAATCACCAAAGATCCACAAAAGGTTTGGGATAAGAATCCATATTTAAAAATAAATAACTTTACATATTCTGGGGAGGTTGATCGATCGAAGGCAGGTGTCGATCGATCGATCCCTCAGGTCACAGCCTGGTTTTCTGCATTTTCTGCAACTACGGGTTTAGCAACTTATGATCATTTAAACCTTCATCTAAACATCCCAAATGACTTATAATATTTACTACATGATATATCAACATATATGAACGATTTCCAATACTCTAAACATCCTAGAATCATCAAGGGATTGGATTAAAAAACATGTTTATCTCCTTATTTCCAGAAAATTATCAACATATCAACTTCAAGAACACATCAATGGTTTTCATAATTTCTTCAACAGTTTCATGACTATTTCGTGGATTATTATCATCCTAAAACATGAGTTTAATTCCTATATCATTTCAGTTTCCAGAAATCCATTTAATACTCCATTATTTCTTCCAAACATGAATAATCTTCTCTTTTCATACTATTCTAACATTGACAATATACAAACTTAAATTGCCATTATTAAACACTTGCCTTTTCTGAAGGTCTGATCCTTTGGTGTAGTATGTCTCAGTTGGTTGTCCCTTATCCGGTCAAACTCCGGTGGTGGTTGGTGGTGGTGAACCTTGGTTCTTGTCCTTCTCCTTCCCAAGTAGGCTTTTCCTTTCCCAAACACCCTTTTTTCTCTCTAGGAAGATGACTTCTCTAATTTGTGTAGAGGAGATGAATAACCCCATACACTTAATCTACCAATACTTATAATAGGACAAAATCCGAAATCACTATTCATCCTCCTTAGAAAAATGACCAATATGCCCTTTCGGGTTATCTATTCATTTCCAAATGACCCGAGACTCAAAATTAACATCCAAATAGACTTTTCTGACTATTTCGAACCTTTAGAACGCAACGACGTAGTCGAAATGACTATAAGGTCGATAAAAAATAAATTTTCTTTTTAATTTAATAAACTAGTCCCGACATGTCCCATACCGCGTCTGACTAAAAATATAAATTACCTAATTTATATCATATAGTCATATCAATGACATCACATTCATATATTACCTAAATATCTTTAAGTAATATTCAGAATCATCCATTTTAATATCCACCGTTCGGATAAAACCCGAATGAATTAATTAATAATAAAATCCAATTAATCCATTAATTTAAAATATAACCCATTTTAAAAGTCATTTAAAATTACGGGGTATTACATACTCCCCCCCACATCGCAAGAAATCCAAGATGTACCGCCCATACAGTACATTAACAAAATCCCTATCGATGTTATACGTCAAGCCTCACCATATAGTTTCAACTGAATCAAATTTAGACTTTATCTAATCTTCCCTATACCTTCCTTGTGATAAACTTTGGGAAAACTCAGCCTCACACATTGAACAAATAAATCCTGAAGTTCCAACTACTTACCTTTTTACAATAATGAAAAATACTACAATCCAATCATCCAGGGCGCCCATACACCCTCTCGTACCGCTTTCAATATTAAAATTTTCGCAAAGGTTATAAACTCGTTTCCCAAAGACCTAACTTATTTCGACTCCCAACGGTTATTAGTTTCATGCGTGGGGTGTCTCGCAAGCGAAATCCAAACAAGGAACCACCCCGATACACTACTTCCTAAAGTAGTCGGTCATCAAAACTCCTAAGGTCCTTAGTCAATAGTGTATAAAAATTTGGTTTATCGAAAAAAAAATTAAGTTTATTTAATTTCAAATAGAGTCTACGCATCTACTCTCTTATAGAAGACAAGATGCTTGTAGTAGTAGTACATACGCTCTCGTATACCACAATTCAATGCATGCCGATAGTCACATTATGCTCGGACATGCCCAAGGTAAGTAATCCCATGATAAAAATCAAACCCACGTGATAACATGTAATATATAGGTGTCCCACACCCCTCAATGAGTCTACGTAAATAACGATGCTATAGGATAAGATTAGCAACCCTTTAGCCCACACAATATCAATCACTACAAAAATCAATATACGCTTCATAATCCTTTAGATAGAAAACATACCCTCATTCGCGGGTGGTGGTTGTTGATTCGTTGCCTGACGGACATTATATACATGCCCGTACTGACCCTGTTGCGCGGGTGCTGCTGGAATGGGAGGTAGTACTAGCACCGGAGCAGGAGCTGGAGCTGGAAGAGCAGCTGGTGGAAACACTGGTACCTGTGGCTCCTATCGAGGATGTTGTTGCTGAGGGAATTTGTCTTTCTCAAGACAATCTTGACATTTATGGCCATACTTGCCACACACGAAACATTTTCCCATAAACTTTCCAACACCTTGCCCCTGTTGACCCCAAACCTGCTGGCCATTACCTCCCTTCCCTTGGCCCTGATGAGCCTGTCTTTGGCCCTGATGGCCCTGTTGTCCTTGCCCAATACCTCTATCCTCAGATCGAGAATCTCCAGATCACAAACGCTTATCATAGTCCCCTGTCTGGGAACCCTGCTCACTCTGACGCTGATGACTCTGCCCTGACAGAGTCCCACTAAAACTGCCCCCAGTAGTCTTGCCTTGCAGGCCTGACCCAAACCCCCGCTTGACACCCTGATTATGAAAGCGGTTATCCTGGCAGTGGAGCATTGCAGCATTAAGAACATCTGCATACGTACGTAGTGAAAGATCCCCCAATAAATGCTGGAGAATCTTATAGTTCAACCCATCAGTGAACATTAGAATTCTCCTCTCCTCAGTAGGTACTTCAGCTGGTACCAAATTAGTTAATCTCATAAATTCTTCCTCATATTCCGCCACAGTTTTCTCTCCCTGTTTCAAATCAAGTAGCTTCCGCCTCATCTCTGTTTGGATGGCGGAAGGAAAATACTTCCCATCAAACCGTATCCAAAAGTCTTGAATAGTCATTGTGTCCCTCTCCTCGATAGTGGTCGTAGCTTCAAACCATTGCAAGACTTCCCCAACTAGCTTGAATGTAGCTAGTATTTGACGTTGAACCTCAGTGCATTCGATCATTCCCAAGTGCCGTTGGATATCTTTCTTCCATTGGCTAGCAGTCACAACATCTGATCCTCCCTGAAACTCAGGTGGGTGCGCTTTCTGAAAGGTATCCCTCGCTCGTTCCCATGTAGTATAATTTTCATCATTTTAATCACTTAAATCCAATTCAAATTAATTCAAATCTTATCAAGGGTTTACTGATATTTTCTAAGTCCCATAATATCCAAATAATAATCACCAAAGATCCACAAAAGGTTTGGGATAAGAATCAATATTTAAAAAGAAATAACTTTACATATTCTGGGGAGGTCGATCGATCGAAGGCAGGTGTCGATCGATCGATCCCTCAGGTCACAGCCTGGTTTTCTGCATTTTCTGCAACTACGGGTTTAGCAACTTATGATCATTTAAACCTTCATCTAAACATCCCAAATGACTTATAATATTTACTACATGATATATCAACATATATGAACGATTTTCAATACTCTAAACATCCTAGAATCGTCAAGGGATTGGATTAAAAAACATGTTTATCTCCTTATTTCCAGAAAATTATCAACATATCAACTTCAAGAACACATCAATGGTTTTCATAATTTCTTCAACAGTTTCATGACTATTTCGTGGATTATTATCATCCTAAAACATGAGTTTAATTCCTATATCATTTCAGTTTCCAGAAATCCATTTAATACTCCATTATTTCTTCCAAACATGAATAATCTTCTCTTTTCATACTATTCATACATGGACAATATACAAACTTAAATTGACATTATTAAACACTTGACTTTTCTGAAGGTCTGATCCTTTGGTGTAGTATGTCTCAGTTGGTTGTCCCTTCTCCGGTCAAACTCCGGTGGTGGTTGGTGGTGGTGAACCTTAGTTCTTGTTATTCTCCTTCTCAAGTAGGCTTTTCCTTTCCCAAGCACCCTTTTTTTTTTCTCTAGGAAGATGACTTCTCTAATTTGTGTAGAGGAGATGAATAACCCCCATACACTTAATCTACCAATACTTATAATAGGACAAAATCCGAAATCACTATTCATCCCCCTTAGAAAAATGACCAAAATGCCCTTTCGGGTTGTCTATTCATTTCCAAATGACCCGAGACTCAAAATTAACATCCAAATAGACTTTTCTGACTATTTCGAACCTTTCGGACGCAACGACGCAGTCAAAATGACTATAAGGTCGATAGAAAATAAATTTTCTTTTTAATTTAATAAACTAGTCCCGACATGTCCCATACCGCGTCTGACTAAAAATATAAATTACCGAATTTATATCATACAGTCATATCAATGACATCACATTCATATATTACCTAAATATATTTAAGTAATATTCAGAATCATCCATTTTAATATCCACCGTCCGGATAAAACCCGAATGAATTAATTAATAATAAAATCCAATTAATCCATTAATTTAAAATATAACCCATTTTAAAAGTCATTTAAAATTACGGGGTATTACAGTTGAGAGGTGACGATCTCAAGTGAGTGTAGGTGTCTAATATATGTGTAAGAAATAACTAATTTAAATTATGATTTAAATTCTTGTTAAATATTTTCAAAATGTTTTACTTGGGCTATGACCCGTGTCAAAATATTTTAAAACCTTTTAGGTGTCCAGCCACGGGGACGCCAAACTTGATGATTCATTCCAGAGGCGATTAGCCACAACACTGTGGAGGCTTATAGGATTCGATTAGACGCGTCTATCTTTCCTTCCTAATGTAGGACTTCATTTCAGTATCTCTTTCGGGCATGTTGCCCTATTTAGACTTTATATATTCAGTTATTCAGTTCAGACTTGATTCAATTATTTACCGCTGATTTTATTATGGATGCTGGATTTGTAGTCGATGGTTTATTCGGAAAGACTTTGATCAATTTACTACTTGCAATGGTTTAGAATCTATTAATTATGTGAATGTTTTAATTTGATTCCAATTGTTATCATTATTTGTTTAATGAAAACTTGACACCAGTTCAATTAATCATTATGTGATTAGTAATTAAAAAAAATTCGACAGTGATGCTAAGAATGAACCATATAGGAAACCAGTTTAATTTAATAAATGACTGATCAACCATTATTTAATTGAGCGAGGTGTCTCACCTAGCAATAGGAGAGAATGTATCATGAAAGTCTACACCCTCAATCTGTGTGTAACCTTGAGCGACATACCTAGCCTTATTGCAAACTATGGTACCATTCTTGTCCATCTTATTCTTGTAAATTCTCTTGGTGCCTATCACATTAGTCTCATTAGGTTGGGGGACTAACTTCCAAACATTATTCTTGCGAAAACTTAAGTAACTGATCTTGTATAGAAGATATCCAATGCTCATCCTTTAGAGCTTCTTTCATATTCTTGGTCTCGACTAAAGAGGTGTAGCCTAGATAGCTAACCACATTTTTGAGTTGAGACCGAGTCTTGACACCTAGTGTGGGATCACCAAGTATAGCATAAGGGGCATGAATCTTTCAAACCAAAGTGGGTAGATCCTCTAAATTAGTATTCGGGCTTACTGAGTTAGTATGATGAAGGATGGGATCGTCACTAGGGGTGAATCATCCCCACACTCGGGGCTGGGAGCAATAAACACCGACGGCTCGTCATCTTTAATCATGACATTTATAGACTCCATAACCTTAGATCTTGTAATATTAAAAGCCGTATAAGCCCTTCTAGTTTATGAATAACCTAAAAATATTCCCTTGTCGCTCCAGGAGTCGAACTTTTCTAACTGCTCTCTATCTCTCAAGATGTAGTAAGTACTACCAAAGGCACAAAAATACGATAGGTTAGGCATGTTCCATGTCTACAACTCATAAGGAATGTGTAGCATGTGCGGACAAAAACATACCCTATTCACTGCATGGCATGAGGTTCTCACCGCTTATGCCCAAAAACATCTTGGCACATTTCTTCCAAGAAGCATGGATCTAGCAATTTCTTGTATCGTCTGATTCTTCCTCTCAACAATCACATTTTATTAAGGAGTACGAATGGCTGAAAACTCATGTTTGATGCCAACTCCATCACAATAGCTATCCACTTCAGCTTCTTTAAATTAAGTGCCATTATCACTACGCATCCGATTAATAATGACATCGTTTTGATTTTGTAGGACACGAAATTTGGTTGTTAAGAACTCAATCGCATCATATTTTTCGCTCAGAAATCATATGATAGAGTTTCGAGAAAAGTCATCGACCATCATGAGAATGTATCTCTAACCACTAATCTCTCTGAGCGAGTAGGCCCCATAAGATTTATGCAAATCAAATCCAAAACACAGGAGGTGATAATGGTATTCAACTTCCGATGGGGACTTCGAGGAAGTTCATTTCCCAAGCGATGGTAAGTCATGAACTAGGTTATTTTTCACTAATCTCTCAAGATCTCTAAAATTAACATGACCTAATCAATGATTTCAAAGGTCTATAGGGGAGACCGTGGCACTGTTGCACACAAAGGAGGACTTGGGCACAATCCCATAGAAATTATCTTCAATCCTCACAACTTGTAGTAAAATTTCACCGGATTGATCATAAACATTACATTCGGACCGGTCAAACGTTATCGTAAAGTTTACATCACAGAGTTGACTTATTCTAATTAAGTTCTCTTTCAAAACTTTCACATACAACACATTGTCTAGTTTAAGAAAACTGGGTATATCAACACATCCACGCCCTAAAATAATAGACCTACTCCCATCTCCAAAAGTGACTTTAGCTTCCTTAAAATCCTCTAGGTGGGTAAAAAAATGAAATGCCACAAGTCACGTGCCTAGAGCACCCACTAACAAAATACCATTAGGAAGTATTTTGAACCTTGAAAGCAACGTGCACAAAAAGGGCTTTGACGTCTTACTTAGGTACCCAAGTGGAGGTAACCTTTTGTTTACCCTTATCGTTGTTGGATCTAGTCAGAGGGTTGGAAGTGTTCTCAAACTGAAAATAAACGAGTTAAAATTCTTCCATTAAGCTTTGTGAAGTTGCGACTAGGGACACAACTTGGTATCTAAGACTAGAAAAGTCGCTAGTGCGATGCACAGGAGTATATGTACGCCTAATTCTACCTAACTTGTAGCAAAATTTTCGAAGGTGGCCTCCCATTTTGCAAAAGGTGCAAACATAAACTTGTTGGGGTATACATTGGTTTGTTTTATTAGGTTGAACTCTCTTTTGTGGTTTAGGTTGAGGCTTATAAGAATCTACCACAAATTTAAGAACTGGTTCCGATGCGTTATGGGAAGTGGATGCACCATCGTAGCTGATTCCTCGCCTCTCACCAAAACTTAAAGAGGAACCGATGAACATCTGACCTACCTTCTTCCATGTGTCCTCTATGGTAACCATGACCTTCTGGGCATGTTCGAGATCTTTCTCGACTTGGGATACAAGGTCTTGAAGTTTCTTACGAGTCTACACGGATGCTTAAAGATCTCTCGTAAGACTAGCTACCTTGTTGGTCAAGTAACCATTTTTTCTCTCAACTAAAACAAACCTCTCTCCTAAAGCTTATCTTATTGAGGACTCGCTCTCTCTCACCTTTCTCAAATCATTCTCTAAGTCTAAAACACTAATTACTAAACCTTTATTTTGCTTCTTTGTTTTAAAGAACTCAGCGTAAAGATCGGCATAAGCACGTTGAAGGTCACTCTCGATCTCACTTAATCATCCTCTCTTTCATTCTCGTCGGAATAACTAGACTCACTGTTTAGGTTTTCATGTTAAGTATCCTCCTCATCAGCGTGAGGTGCACTAGATGTACTAACATGACTAGCCATGAATGCGGTAAAGTTACGCCCATGCGATGTTTCATCCCCGAAACTCACCGTCTTGATATTTCTATCAGTAAGCGTGGAATTTAAGGCATCTTTTCCTTTGCCTTGTCTCTTTAACCTAGTCAGACACTCATGAGCTCTTTGACCATTTCTCTCACACTTATAACATCTATCCTTGTCTTTATTTGGGAAATTTGTCTTTTTTTTTTCAAATCATTTCTTGCCCAATTTATATTTTTTATCTTTCTCAAACTTTTCTTTTCTTTGGAAGTATTTTTTTAAAGTTTAAGAAACTTTTTGAAATTATTTGCAAAAAGGACTAAATCATCCAAGTCAAAATCATACTCAGAGTCAGACGATCCTTCCTCTTTATTTTTAGATTGAGCTCTTAGTGTAATTCCCTTTTCGTTAGGTTTAACAATTTCGAGAAACAAATCTATCTCATACATTAGAAGGTCTCCTACGAGTTGTTATAATCTGAGAGTACCTAGTATCCTTAACGAATTTAGTATGATAACCTTAGGGATAAAGCGTAATAGAAGAGAACTCAAAATTTTCTTAGTTACATGCGTCTCTAGGATTTTCTCACCTAAATTGAAACTCGAGTTTACTATATCAGACAGATGTGCGTAAAACTCATCAAAAGATTCATACTCAAGCATTATGATAGTTTCAAATTGTGTGGTGAGATTTTGCAGCTTAGAAGCTTTAACAACATTGGTTCTCTCGTGAGTGAATTATAGGGTATATCAAGCTTCTTTAGACGTGGTGCACGCCATAATGCGGTAAAAATCGTCAGGGGTGTCGACTCCCGAGATGGCACTCAGACCGCACAAGTTAAAATTGCTCCACTTAAAGTCGTCATATGTCCATGTAGAGACATGTTTTGGACCAACGACATTATCAACAGTCATAGTGGGTGATGTCCAACCCTTTTTACAAACCAACCAGACACATTCATCAATGAATTTTAAAGTAGACCTCATTCATATTTTCTAGTAGGCACGGTTTAAACCATAAAAAATGGGCATTCTATTATACAGATTATCCATTAAATCAATAAATTATAAAGATCAATAATTTTTTAAAAATTGATATTAAAATTATTTTTTGTAATAGTATCACATTGTAAATTAGTGCAACAGGCTCTGATATCAATTTGATAATGCTAGTGATTCGATGGATTGATTTGTATAATAAATTTCCACACACAAATCCTATTTTTAACAAATTTTATCTTCGATTAAATTAGGTGTACATATAAGATGTAGTCCAATTTTTAATTATCAACCAAGCATGCAAACAATTATGCAAAGATGAGAAAAAATACATAAAAAAGGTAAAACCATATATTCAACACTTTTATATGTTTTAAACGACAATCGACTTACAAAAACTCAGAAATCTAAGTGAGACACGCAAAGCATTCAAAACCTTCAATAGAATACGACTCGATCCAAAGCCGTCCTTAGGTAGCTGTCTACCCTTAGTATCCACCGATCAGCCTTTCCTTCTTCAGCAGTGAGAATCCAGTTTCACAATTTAGCAGTAGAGATTTCTCTCCACAAAGGTTTATAAGATAGAAACCTTCTTGTGACTTGGTAAAGTGATCTAAATAATTCCAAGGGGTTTGAAATGTTTATGGAGGTTTTTAATCATAAAAAAGAACTCAAAAGAGGTTTTTTTAATTATAAAAAGAGTTCTTAAGAAGTCTAATCCCATTCAACTAATAAGGTTGGTTAAAATAGAATAAGTATGAAAGATTTGTATTAGGTCTAATTAAAAAAGCAATTCTCGCCATGTCGTTCGAACATACTTGTACCTCGTTCGAACGACACCTATGATCTCATTCGAACGGTACCTATGATCTCGTTCAAATGAGTATCGAATGACAACTTCGAACGAGATTCTAGAGGATGACCAAATTGCGTCGTTCGAAGTTGAAAGGAAGTTTTTCGAATGACTGTACTATTGTGTTTGAATGACTGCCAATCTCGTTCGAACGAGGCACCATAATTTTAAAAAAAATCAATAAAAAATTTAGGACCCTTTTTAGAAAAAATAACCACTTAAAAATTCTTAAATCCTAAAAATAATAAATAAACCATTTACCAATCAAAATCATAACGTCTTCCAATGATATTGAGATGAACAATTCTTCCAACTGTCAAATATCTTCAACTTTGTCTTCGAGTTCCGAGAAGTCATGTAGGGACAGTGTTTCGGTAGCGGGATACGCAAAAAATAAAAATAACACGTGCAATTATAAAACTTGCTCTTACACACTTTTCTTTCTGGACGTAATCATTTAACCAAATGCAAGGATAATGAACAACTCTTAATCTTGGTCGTTGATTGAGTGCAATGTTAAAAACGAATAACGAATATTTTTTTGGGACAAAGGCAATAATAGTCTTTCAATTATCAAATGGGTAAAGGTGAAACTAATTTATTCAACATTAATGGGCAAACATTTTCTTATATCAATTCGAATGCAGTAACAACTATGTCCTTCAAATATCGATTCGATTCGAATGCAGTAAGATAGTAACAACTATGTCCTTTAAATATCGATTCGAATGCAAACATTTTCTTGCTATTGTTTTGCATGACACCTTAAAATGTTGGTTGTGAAATACATTAAACCATATACACAATGTATGGTGTATGAAATTATATTCATCCCTAATTGAAACTATTTAACAAATACTCTTACAAAAGTTAATTTATCACTCTAGATACCCCAATGTATACCTATGTTAAAAAATGTATAGGTTCATGTAACGTTCCGTTTCATATCAATCCCATATAGTTTAGATTAAGATCTAATCTCAGTTTTACATTGATTCAGTTATGGGTTCACATTAGGGTAGTTGAGACACAAAACCAATTCATACATATAAACATAAAATATTACCTAGCTGAATGGCGGACAAAAAACAAACAAAAACTAAGGCGTTGTTTACTTAAGGAAAATTGTTTTCTGTTTTCAATTTCCAATTTTCATTTTCATTTCTAATTTCAGTTTCCATGGTAAATTTTAGAAAACTAGAAAATGCCTTCATATGGTAGACGAATTATTGTTTTTAAAATGTAGTTTACAGAAAATTTTGGGGGTCAAATACAATTTACACGAAGTTAGGATTATAATGTAAATACATAAAGTTTAGGGTTAAAATGTAATTTGTAGACAGTCAAACGAGACAAAATAAAATTTATACAAAGTTCATGGGCCAAAATATAATTTTAAAGAAAAATTCAAGGTCAATGTCATTTTTAGAAAACTAAGAGATTAAAACGTAATTTATCAAAAGGTTAAGGATCTAGATGTAAGTTATAGAAAGTTCAGGATTAAAATGTAATTTTGAAGATATTGAAAATTGATGGAAAACTTGTTAATGTTATTTTTGAATTTCCTGAAAAATTTGGAAAACTAGTTTTCAATTTTCTGTTTTGAAAAAAATATGAAACTTGAAGGCATTTTCTAATTTTTTATTTTTATGGAAAATTTTTAGAGAATTTTCCTTAAAAACAGCCTTGTTTATCACGGCTAAAGAGGGCCTAACTGTTTGTTATTTTTATTTGTTTTTTGATATTGACAGTTCAAATAGCCACCCCTACTGACTAGACACCGGATTGGGTCTGTTTCATTCCTTCTCCGGCCCTGCTTGTTCAACCATTCATGGTATAATTGCATTTTGACACAAAATTATATGTTCTAAAGAGCCTTCATTACCCTGATAGTTATTTTCTGTTGCATTTGACTAATTATTTCTTCTTGCTATCAAGGGCGTAGCGGAGTGGTAAGAGGTTCGAGGCTTCGGTTCCGCAAGTCTATGACTTTGATTGTGCTAGCATTTTTTTTTTATAGCGCACCATGAGGTGTTTAGGCAACTTACGCGCATCTCGATTAATTTTTATTTGCGATTTGTGACTTTCGCTAGTCAAGTATTATTTTGATTGCGAGGAATCGTACTGCGCTCAATTCACTCTCAATCCACTCTCAAAACTGTCCCAGTGAGTGACAATCTTATAACACGGGTAAAAAAAAATTGATTATTGCACTAGCAATGTGCCATCGACGGTTTGAAATCACAGGTGGGTCCCAAGGGTCCTGCCATGAAAAGTTCTCCTTTAAATAATAATAAAAAGGCATTTTGCAGTCGTCAAGGTCACGGACATGGATCGAGACGTTTGGCCCGTGGCCAATGCTATTTCAAGGTCTAAAGGTGAAACCAATGCTGTTTAACAAGACGGCTTGATCTTTGTTTCTTCTAGGCTTCCATTCTGTTTATACTCTCTATATTGTTTTGTTATTGCATTCCTGCATTTCAGAAATCCGTTTTCTGTATTTTTCATGTCTTCTCTAATATATATGTTCTACTGCAATAAATTCTTTTTAAATCTGCTTTCTGCAGTTCTGTTTTTATATTATTAAAACAAGTAATCTGCATTAGTTATTTTTACTAACCCTACTTTAAAAAAAAATTGAATGTCCACAACACATGCAACTCAATTACATTTTAAAATCGGATTTTGTTATGAATACTATAATAAAATTTTGAGTAATGATACTCTTACCGAGTCCAAGTATCGGTTTAGTAACAAATGCGTTTTATTTGATTGTACATTAGTGGAATCTACATCATTTCCTGACGGGATTCATATCATAGTACAAACAAATAAAGCAATACCGGTACTAAATCGATACTAATATCCGGTGTGTCTAACATTTTCCTAAAATTTTTGGTTCACACCTCACACTACATGGTGGATTCATTATTATTTTAGGGAACAGTAATGGAGTGCATCGGATTCTTGTTTTTGCCACCTTGTGATTACTATTATTATTATTATTAGTGTATGGATGGCTTATGTTAAATGATGCACATATTATGCTTCACTTTTAAAGGATATGAATCTTTCTATGCTTGCTGGACATCAAGAAAATATATAGAAAGCCTGTAGTTTGGGTTGGATTCTGTGAAGAAAAAATTGTTATTTATACTTGAAAATTCTAAAGAGAATTGACCTGCATATACAGGAAGTGTGTGTCTGCTAGTTTAGGACAATTCTGATTAGAAAATAAGCATGTATTCAATTCATGAAAAGGCTTTAAACCATCTTAAGTGTGTGCTGATTTTGTCCATGAAACTTGATAAAATTATTTTTAAATATCAGGTATATGTATGTGTGTTTATGGATTCTCAAAGTAGAAAGATGCTTTTTTATATAATATAATAAAATTCACAAATGTGCTGATTACTACACATGCTGCTTTCTTTAGCAATTAACATGGAAAATGTTTTTATGATAAAATTTGCTGGAGATAATCCCCTCCCCCATAAACATAGTCTCTACGAAACTTTAACACAAAATTCAACTACTCGGTAAATGAAATGTAAAATGAATATATGAGTGCATTCTTCGCTCTTGAAGCTAATAACCATCGTCTTTACTCACGAAATAGTCTTTTTATTATTATTAAATTTTGATCAAAATGATTTCATCATTCATTTACCCAAAAAGATAAGGACATGTTTAACAGTATGTTAAATAGACTAATATATAAACATCATCCAAGGCCCTGATCCCACTTTTTTATGCCCTTAACCCACTTCATATGTGTTCTGTTGTTATCGTTGGCTTCACTACAACTATCTATGTCATGCATTTTATTTATATTAACTTAGAGAGAGAGAGAATGAGACGAAACGCAAAGAAAACGTATTACCTAAATGTGTAAAATAATATACATTCGGACTATATATATAGGACTACCTTGGTCTCCACACAAATTTGAAGCACACACAACTGTGGAGGCATATATATATAGTCGTGTACTTGAGTCTTAACTTGAGTTTTGTAATTAAGTCTTGAAACTCTCTGATTTGTAACTAAATCTTGAAATCTTTTCGGAGGATAAGTTTTGGTAAAGATATTGGTAGACCGGTCAGTGGATGTCATGGAGTGTAGACAAATCATGCTACGAATAAAGAACTTTGTTTTACGACAGAAGACAATGACAATATAATAACATATCCATGTATTTTCAAGAACCAACGAAGCTTGAGAAGTTCTTGTGTAGTATCAATAAGAGCACGATATTTAGATTATGTACTTGACCGAGAAGTAAATTACTATTTCTTAATTCTCTAAGTAATGAGAGAGTCACCCAAAGAACAAACAATAGTCTGTAGTCGAGTGCTGGTTAAGAGGATCTCCAACCTATCAATATCTCAATTTACATGCAACACTACACCGCAAAAAGAGAATGGTCACGATCGAGGACTGGTCGGAGCCAAAAGCACGAGACAAAGGTCGTGACGAAGCAAAAGAGTGACATTAAATGGTTGTGGTCACGGCCTTGGTTTGTGGCCACACTCGCAACTAAATGGGCACCAAAACTTCCGTCAAAGTGGGTCACGATCCTGGACTAGGCGTGACAAATATTAGGGTTTCAGTTAAGATGGGCCATGGTCACGGGACCATTTTGAAATTATCATGGGAGTTGATCATGGTCTCGGGCTGTGAGAATTTATTTTTTACACGTCACTAACCTGATCATGGTCCTAGATCGTGACGTGTAAAAAAATAAATGGTCATTCGTGGAGTTACAGCCCAAGATCATGACTATACCCTCTACATAGAAACACCCCCTAATCATTTTTTTTTCATTTCACGCACACTCCAGTCCCGGCTACACACATGAGGAATCTCTCTCTCTCACAGTCCCTCTTTCTTTAGCTCCGACCACCGCCTCTCTCTCTCTCATTCTAGATCCGACCATCGCCGCTCTCTTTCTCTCAGGTATGTATGAGTGTATTATATGTTATACGTGTATGGGCGTATTATGTGTGGTTGTGCGTGTATTTTATTATATGAGTCTGTGTATTTAGTTATATAAGACTTTTATTATGATGTTGTTCATGTATGAAAACATTCTAGGGCAAAGTAGATAACCTATTTAATCTAATTATTCAATTAAAAATGAATTAAATTGATAATTAGAAGGAACCCCCATTAACGAAGGTGAAGAACACATCTCTTTATGAACATAACCTTTGATTTGATATGGAAGTGTTGGAATCATGGACTAAGATGATTAGATATAGAATCCTTGCAAAAATACATATTAAATGTTGTGGAATTCAGATTAATATGGGTTGCTAATGAATCAATGTTAATAGTGATGAACAAACCTAGGGTTTATGTGTTAAATCCTTAAATTTATGTTAATAGATGTTAATATGATGTAATTAAACCCCTAAGAACAATAGTAATGTTTAAAACTTTCGTATGGATTAATTTGGGTTGCTGGTTTTGGATTAATAGTGACTTTTGTTATATGTATGTTTGTGTATATTGCTATATGTGTTTGTGTATTAAATTAATGTATGTATGTGTATATACCTGTGTGTACTAAAATATATATATATATATATATGCGTGTGTGTGTGTGTGTGTGTGTGTGTGTGTGTGTGCCTGTGTGCGTGTGTGTGTGTATTTTGTAAATGTGTTTGTATTTCAGAATATACATATTTACGTGTGTGTATTTTGTTATATATGTGTATATTTTTGAAATTACATGTGTGTATTTCAAATTCTAGATATCAAACAAATTAGTGATAAATGACATAATAACAAGATACGATAACATAATGACATAACATGAAATTAACTGAATAAAATGCGTTTGTGTTGTGAATATGAATTTGTGGGTTAGAAAGAGGGTGAGAGATGGATTACACACACGTGCATATGTATAACACACACATGCGCACATGTATAACACACGTACATGGGCGCAAGTATACCATACACACGTGCACATATATACCACACACACGCACGCGCACAAATGTATAACAAAATTACACACGCATACATGTATGACACACATGCGCACATGTATAACACAGACACACATGAGCACATGAATAACACATGCACGCGCGCGCGCACACACACACACACACACACACACACACTAAATACACGTATAACACATGCACATACGTGCACATGTATAACACATATGCATATAAGTACATGTATATGACATTAATTTATATGCACATGTATAATGCACACGCACATACACACGCATATATATATATATATATATATATACTTACACATGTTTTTTCCTTGTTTCATATGAGAATGAAATTTGAGAACAATAACTGAAGTTCAACTGATTATAAGTACTTTCTTTATTCAGGTAACTTTAATTAACTTTTCTTTTACGTAACATTATTTTTTTAGTTGACAATTCTAATTATGCATACATGTATAACGCATATAATTCAACTTGTGCATATCTTTGGTTGAGTGTTGTGGCCATCCCAAGGTCAGAGGTCTCTGGAGGTGGATCCCTCATTCCTTCCCTTTTTTTTCCAGCGTGAGCGCGGGATTGCTTCCCTTACCGGGGTGCTTGACTGTCGTTGATGTGGGGTGTTATGTAGAGATAGAGCCGCCAGTAATTGAGCAATTGAGCTCTTGTACTCTAATAATACTGAAGAAGCTCTTAGGTGTTATTTTCCAACTCTTTGATTGAGACCCCACATAAATTTGAGGTCTCTAAGGTTGATTTCTCCATCATGGGGACAACTTTTCTTACTCCCATCTGCAAAAGAATACAAAGTAAGAAAGTTAGTCAGCAAGTATGAAAATAGATGATAAACATAAAAGAAAAAAAATAAAGAGTAAAGTTATACCTATGCCACGCCCTTCTTGGGGGCACCTGGGTCCTGTGAATGATAACCCCCGTAGGAAAGGAGGCATATTGTCAATTCTTGACAATAACACTATAATCCCAATAATATTTTTTGAAATATGGCAGATTAACCACTAAAGTCTTATTTGCTTGACTAGTCTTCAGATAATACGTGCTCTCTCCAATGGTTCCCCACTTGTAACAAAACATCAATTCAAGGATCCCAGTATGCGTCCCATAAATCTCGTTCAATCTATGAACTCCATTACCACCCTCCAACTGTTTGGGGCTATTATAGCAGGTACTACATCAAAATACTGATAGAATTGAAGAAATAGATGATTTGAGAGAAAAATGACACCACACTTAGCAATGAAAACAGTGGAAATCCAGTGACCCTTTCCTAAAGAATAAACATTTTATGGGACCCTGAGTTATTTCTAGGTCTACCCAGTCATGAATTTTTTCCTTAGCTCTAAACTCCTCCAACGAACCCTCATCCACAACATAAATCATGGTTGAAATAGAGAATAGGGTGAAAACAGTGAAGAAAGAAAGAAAGCTTACAGAATTCAAAGACAACGGCAAAGACGAAAAAATGGTGGCGAGTAATAGACAACAAGGCGTTACAGAAAGAAAACCTAAGAATGATGAACAACTCTAAGTGCAGAAAGCTTGAGGTGAAAAAAAAGGAGGGAAATATCCGCCTATTTATAAGGTGCCTCGATAGTACAGACAAAAAGATTAACTGAACGAACGATTGAACTACCGTCGGCTGCACGCTTTCCAAAATGCAAAAAGACCCGCGTACCCTTTGGCGGTTAAAAAAGTTTGAATTATTTGCAAAAATGTCATTATCCATAGTGAGAGTAGAAATTTTTTTACAAGTCTGGAAGGTCGGTTGTCGACTAACTCTCAAGTCACACGCTGAGCAATATTTTGAACAAATACTTCATACTTTCAATCAATCCTCAAGCATGGAGCATCAGGAGCTTTTGTTGTATATAAAAATTATCTGCCTATGTGGACTAATGAACGACAAACACCTATCATCCTAGGTGGTCATTTAACTATCTTGATCGGTATCAGAGGAACTTAATCGACTGGAAGGCCGACCAACCCCAGAATTTGAACCATCAGGAATAATAAAATCTACTCGGATGGAAGGGTGACCAACACCGAATACCAAGTGTCTCATTTATTGTACACAGATGAAAATGTTTGAAAATATAAAGGCATACCGTCTCTAGAATTCCGGACCACTATTAATAGATAGTCTCCCTTAATTCAAGAGGACAATTTAATCATTCTCAAGCACACCATACTGAGCTATTGTAATCAACATAAATAAAACTAACAGTGGACGTATGCTTTCTTCATAGCTGAACCACTTTAAAAATATTTGTCTCTTGTGTGTTTGACTATATTGCTCTTATTATTTATCTGTGATTATAAAATTGGATCACTCCATTTTTAGACATCAATAGATGAAGAAATGAAAATTAGAATAAATGTCAAGAGAATAAGTATGATTAGCCCTAACTTAAATGTGAATGTATTTTGATAAAAATGATATATAAGGGCTAAGTCTAATTAAAAATTAAATTTTTTTTAACCAATTACTGACGGTGTTAAATATTTGGGGGTTTAGTTACAAAAGTAAATTGGTGGGTAAATCAAATATGACATTAAAATGTGAGGGTTAAGTCAAAAAAATTATTTGATTTAATTGTTGTACTGTGTTATCGCTTTTTGTGTAAAATGCATTGCTAATTTCTTCAAGAATAAATTGAGTCCTAACAACCAACACATTTTCTTAAATAATTTAATATCTTTTATACATAAAGTCATGTTTTTATCAACTTTTTTCTAATGAAAATATGTTAATTGTAACGACTCAATAGTTCAGGGATGGTTTATTGTAATTTAACCTTTCTTTATGTTAACAAGGAAAATGAGGCGCTTTTGCCACCACCCTTTCACAAGCCCTCTATTTTGGGATTCTTCTACCACTTTTCACACTTGACAAAAGTCGAGCACAATAGTTTGGTTGGCCCAGTACAGTATAGCTTTTGGACTAAAAAATGAGAAAGCAAAACTTTCTTTTACAGAGGTGTCTTTTGCTTTATGCATTTGCGAGACGAGCACTGACTTGATTGGAGAATCTGAATTTCAAACTCCAATGCGAATGGCATCTCCATGAAAAGAAATTGAAACAAGAGACGCATCCATCTGCCTTTTAGATTCATTTTGCTCCACTTTTTAAGTCTCTACATAATTATTTTTGAATAAATTGTCACACCAATCTCTTACTTTTTCATTGGTCTTAATTTCTTTATTGACTCAATTTAGTCTCTTATCTTTTAAATTGGTTCAACTTCATCCTTATTTTTTTTTTTTTAATTTCATTCTCAACTTTTCATTTTGTCTCAATTTAATCCATCTATTAACTATTTTTGATTCAATTGACTATTATACCCCTCTTTACTAAAAAAATAATAAAATGAATGTTATAAAATTTGAAAAATAAGATATTTTATTATTATTTGAGAATAAAAAATAGGTTTTTATCGAGAATAATAGTTTTTATTTTTATTCTATCCCAGTTATTTTTAATTTAAAAAAAAACTCGAATAATAATTTTAATAGTAAACATAGTTTTTTTATTTATAAAAAACTCATTTTTTAATTTTAATTAAAAATATTTAATTTGATCTTATAGATTCACAATTGATGAATATCGTTGGCGCGGACCCACATCACAGGAAATTTTGTATTTATCAATTATATTACATAGATTTGGGAAAAATTGACGTCTTAGATTCGCGATTGTTTAGTTCGCTAGACCGGATCCACATTCATTAAAATAAGGGAGTTGAGAATAAGCCACTATAGTCTAGCGCCTTATTTTAATGAATGTGGGTTCGATCCAACGAACTAACCATTCGCGAATGTAAGACATCAATTTCCCCCCATCTATGTAATATAATTAATAAATAAAAAAAAATTCTGTGACGTGGGTCCGCACCAGTAGCACTAATTAATTGTGAATCTAAAACGTCAAATTTTACATTTTTAATTAAAATTAAAAAAAGAGTTTTTATAAATAAAAAAAAACTATGTTTACTACTAAAATTATTATTCGAGTTTTTTTTTTGAAAAATTAAAAACAACTGGGATAGAATAAAAATAAAAATGATTTTTTTATTATTCTCGGATAAAAAAGTATTTTTCTATCCCCAAATAATAATAAAATAGCTTATTTTTCAAATTTTACAACATTCATTATATTATTTTTCAATAAAGAGGGGTAAAATAGTCAATTGTATCCAAAATAGTTAACAGATGGACTAAATTGAGAGAAAATAAAAGGTTGAGGATGAAATTGAAACAAAAAAAAGGACAGGGACAAAATTGAATCAATTTGAAAGGCGAGGGACTAAATTGAGACAATAAAAAGATAAGGGACTAAATTGAAACCAATAAAAAGATAAGGAACTATTGAAGTACTTTACTCATTATTTTTATGCTTCTTCACTTTATGTCTATGCTTCTTCACTTTGTGGCCCTCGAAGCAAAGGTTATGTAGTAGTGGAGCTGCCATGTATTGCTAAAGCCATGGTAATAAATGTGGTAAAAGTTGCTGGCAAATCATCTAACAGGAAAAGTACTGAGGAGAGTAGAGATTCATTATAGCGCATTCACAAATACGACACATTTGGTGAGACACACTGACGCGTTCACTAATGGATCCGGGATTTAGGGTGTGAGTGGTCAATGTATATATAAATATTTTTTAAGGGACAAATGTGTATAAATAAATTTTTCTTAGAAAATACCATAAATTTGAAGGGTATTCTAAAATTTGTGGGGGAGTAAAAGTTCCTGCGGCTCCAGCCAGTTTTGCCCCTGACCTAAATGACATTCAATATCATGTAACCATATTTCTATACGTATATCGGTGAATGGTATGCAATTTCCTATCTGCGAATTTAGAGAAAGTCTCTCCTATCTATAAGGGCATTTAAAAAATCGGTCAAACATATGTCAGTTTTTAAGAGCTTTAAAAACTGACATATGTTTTGCCGATTTTTTTAAAATAGTAAAACAATTCATTTTGAATTGATTTTTTATAGGGGTCCCCTGAAGTGTTTAAATACCACTGAAAAAAAATCAAGTCAAAAAAAGTTTTTTTGCTATTTTTAAAAAATACAGAAAAATTCGTCCGCAAGTTAAATCCGCGTTTGTGCCTGCCTATATATATTCCATAAAAAAAATTTACACATTTATTTATATTTTCTAGCCTTTGCGTTTGATAAAAATGATAGAAAATTAATGATTTTCAACCTTGTACGAAACATACGCATGTTAGAAAATACTCATTTGCCTTGAAATTAATTTTCAACTGGCCTAAAATCATTTGTATTTTCTCATTTTTCAATCAAACAGGGCCTTATTAAAATTTACAAATGATTTGTGAAATAAATACAACTAAAAATTTAGAAAATATAAGAAAAATTCCACCGCCTTCGACACCCCCCCAATCAACCCCTGCCACCCCCGACTCTCTTCATTCGCACCTCTCTCTCTATATATATATATATACACACACAACCAGAGTCTAATGCGGATGCAACTTGGGATTTAACTTGTAGACGAATTTTTATGTGATTTTTCAAAAATAGAAAAATCAAATTTCGACTTGATTTTTTTCTGTGATATTTAAACATTTCAGGGGACCCATTTAAAAAAAATCAACTCAAAATGAATCGTTTTACTATTTTAAAAAAATGGGTCAAACATATGTCAGTTTTTAAGAGCTTTAAAAACTGACATATGTTTGACTGATTTTTGAAAAATAGTAAAATAATTCATTTTGAACTAATTTTTTTATAGGGGTCCCTGAAGTGTTTAAATACCGTTGGAAAAAAAATCAAGTCAATTTTTTTTTTTTGCTATTTTTAAAAAATACAGAAAAATCCGTCCGCAAGTTAAATTCGCGTTTGAGCTTGCCTATATATATATATATATATATATAGAGAGAGAGAGAGAGAGAGAGAGAGAGAGAAAGAGATTCCATACACAAAATTTTCACATTTAATTCTATTTTCTAGCTTTTGTGTTTGATAAAAATGATAGAAAAATACACATGTTAGAAAATACTCATTTTCAACCATATATGAAACATACACATGTTAGAAAATAATCATTTGCCTTGAAATTATTTTTCAATTGACCTGAAATCATTTGCATTTTCCCACTTTTCAATTAAACATGGACTTTTTAAAATTTACAAATGATTTGTGAAATAAATACAACTAAAAATTTAGAAAATATAAGAAAAATAAAAATATAAGAAAAATTCCATCGCCTTCGACACCCCCTCCCCCAGTCAACCCCTGTCACCCCGACTCTCTTCAGTCGCACCTCTCTTTATACACACACATGGTCCCTGCTATCCAAACCTAAAAAAGAGGTCAACACACACGGACATTTTTTTTAAATGGTAAAAAAGGAAATTTGGTTGATTTTTTGTTTGGTTTTTGAACATTTTAGCCCCCCCCCCCCCCAACACACACACATAAAAAAAAATCATTTTGATTTTTTAATATTTTTAAAAAAATGGGTCAATATTCACACAAAAAAATCAACCCCAATTTTTTTACCATATAAAAATTGTTCGCATTTACGGATCTCTTTTTTAGGTCCGCACCTGAAAATCCCTCATATATATACATACTAGCCATCGGGAACACTCAATGCATGTGAAAATTTCATTAAACATTAAAATCACAATATCACTAATCTTAATATACCTTTGCAAGAGACACAGTTAAAATCAACAAAAAAATCATGACTAAAACAACTTAATGTGAGCTTGAAAGAAAATAAAAAACGAAACAAAATGAAAGAGGGATACAAAAAGATGAGTAGACTAACCTATTAGGAATGACTTCTTGTAGGGGAAATGTGTCGTTATTTTTGGGGGAAATGGGAGTTTTTTAATATAGTTAAAAATGTGGGAAGTTACAATTAAGTAAGGCAAAGTTAGTATATTCGATATACAATTTTACATTTATATTCTTCAATGTGTTTTGAGGGATAATTTTGAACTCTTAAAATGTAATGAAGCTTCAATAACGAAAATGCCTCTTGACTTTATGCAATAGTAGATATGCATATACAAATTTCTATCCTTTAAGACTTACCGAAATGCTGTTTGGTGTGGTGCTTTGTGTTCTTTGGTTTCTTAAGAATTAACAAAATGGTCACAAAGGGTGGGTCCTAAAGTTTTAAGTTTTTCATCAAATGGAAGGAATGTATGTTTGAATATGAAGAATTTGGAGAACAAGGGGTTGAGGGATTAGACTGAATTTCTTAATATGGGTTATGATGATTAACAACTCTTATGAAAAATTAATGAAATGGGTCAATAAGGTTCTTGATATATTAAGAAATGAAATGTTGAGAACACACACACACAAACACACACACACACACATGGGGAGAGAGAGAGAGAGAGAGAGAGAGAGAGAGAGAAAGAATGTAATTGGTGATACACCGATGAAGTATGTGTGAGAGGTCAGTGTAGAGAGTGGTAGATAGAACTATTAAATAGGCGGGTCGGGATGAATCTGGGTGGAGCCAAATATGGGCTTGTCTGAACTTAGGTAGGTCAAATCTGTCCAGGTCAAAATCTAGGTCGAGTTGGACCATTTACCTTTTTATGTAAACAAATTAATTTTTCTGCGTATATGGTTATATGAGTATTTTATTGCATATGTGGTTGTGTGTATATATGTATAATAGTATATGTTGAAATCTGACTCACAACGTGGCAACCCCATTATGAGCACCACATCTAGCCCCATTAAAAGTGTTACTACCAGCATCCTCATTAAGAGCCCAACAACCTTATTAAGTGATCCACCGTGATCCTACCAAGGATTTGTTTAATCATTTAGACTCTCTGTGGAAGCCTATATAAAGAAGGTGCTTCATTGTTGAAAGATAGACCAATGATAAGTGAGAGAAATTACGGAGAGATTTTCAACTAAGGTATTCTAATTGTAAATGAGTGTAAGAAACAAGACCATTTTTTTGTGAGTTTCTTGTGTGAGGCTTTCTATGATATTTAGAGGTTAATATTTTGATTTGAGTGAATGTTAGAAGGATTGATTGAGTGTATAACACATATTCTCTTATAGTGAAACTTCTTCTCCTTTACTATGGATGTGGCCAATTTTGGTGAACCATGTTAAATCTTCGTGTCTCTAAATTTGTGTGGTTGTTATATGTTTTATTTCATTTCATAATTTTAATAGTAAGTTGATTTAGTAGCTTAAGGGAAAAGGTCTTGAGTTATATTCCGCACAACCAGATAATGGTGTTTTCAGGTTTTTGAAATTGACGCTAACAAGTGGTATTAGAGCTACGGATGCTAATTACACTAGTAGAACGATTCGAAATGTTCAAGAGGCTGTTATACACAAGCTCGTGAACTATCCTAAGGGAAGAAACTGAATCAAATATTACTCCTGACGTTTTTTTCATGATGTAAACTTAAAGAAGTGGGATCCCAATTATGGATCCAAAGGTTCCATGAAGTTTCAAATTAAGTCTTATGATGAAACGATCAGTTTTGGCTTATAGCAACGACGGGTGCGAGGCATTATATTCAAATAAAGTCTTGAAATAGCTTTGTTAGGCATTCAAAACAAATCCGAAAGCATGTTCGATGTAGATTGGATTGATATTAATCGACAAGTTACATCTTCTATGGAACAGTACATCACTAATGAGTTGTTAAATCACGTGGTGGAGGAGACCACTACGAAGGGCATGTAAACCAAGTTAAAAGAAGTATATTTGGGGAAAATTTTGTCCAATAAAATTTTTCTTAAGAAGAAACTATTCAAGCTCGAAATGAAGGAGGGAGGATACGATGATGCACATCAGCACATTCAAGGCATTGAACAATGATTTGACTCGAATAGATATTCAAATCATGGACGAAGATCGAGCCCTACAATTGCTTACATTGTTCCTCGATTCATACGAATATTTTGTCACCTTAGTAATGTTCGGGAAGACTACGCTAAAGTTCAACGAGGTAGTGAAAGACATCTTTTCCCATGTAACCTTGAAAAATAACGAAAATGATGTCTCATCTACTCAAAATGAAGGCTTAATTGACAATATTGATAATGGTAGACAAAGAAGAAGATCTTCAAGGTCACGAGGGTAGGTGCAAAGTAGTGGGAGCTGGCATAGTGGTAATCAAGATGTGGGATGGTATTGTTCGGACACTTTATGACGTTAGAAAGTTTCGATACTAAAGAAAAAATTGATCTCTTTGGTCACACTCGACGATAATGGGTGTGCGATTTAAGACGAGGAATGCACTTTGAAAGTAAATAAAGGGTGGTTTTGCACGGTGTAAAATTAACTAAAAATCTCTATAAATTAACGGGAACCATAGTATTCGATGGAGAGAGAATCTCTACAAAACCAGAAGTTGAAGAGCTATAGTTATGGAACATGGACTTTATCACATGATCCAAAGAGGCATAGAAGAACTTCAGTGGTAAAAGTTATTGAAAAAATTTCACAGATAAGAGCTCGATTTTTGCAAGTATTGTGTGATGGGGAAGCAAACTGGAGTTCAGTTCAATATCTTTACGACCAAAAGAAAATGTGTTCTTAATTATATTTATATGTTCGTAGGTGTTGGAATATTGTATCCCTGGGTGGCTTTAAATATTTTGTGACTTTCATTAATGATTTCTCTCATAAATTCTAGTTGACTACTTGAAAGAAAAATCATTGGTTTTTGATAAATTCAAGAAGTGGAAGGCTATGATGAAAAATTAAATCGAAAAGAAGAGCAAGTATTTGAGGAGTGACAATGCAGGAGAATATAATGATGGAATATTCCTCCAATTTCGCAAATATGATGGCGTCACAAGGTATTTTACTATAAAGAAACTCCACAACAAAACGGTTCTACGGAGCGGATGAACTGCAGGGCAAGGTGCATGAGGTTTCATGACAGGTTGCCAAAATATTTTTGGGCAACAACTATTGACCATGTTGTTTATTTGGTCAATAAGTCTCCAAATGCAACTCTTGGATTGAAGTTTACCGAAGATGTGTGGTATGGGAAAGATGTTGATTACTCACATCTGGGAGTATTCAGTTTTCCAGGATATGTTTGCATTAACAGTGATGAATGGATAAAAAATGACTTGATGTCTCGTCTATATATTGTAATACCCCGTATTTTTGAGGGATTTTATTTTAATTATGAAATTAGGACTAATTAATTTAAATGGAGAAAATTTATTTATAATTAATTCGAATTTACATGTAACAATTACTAGCATGACGAGAGTTAGTATGTATTGGTGATAATTATGTTTAATATTACTTAGTGAGTAAAGTAATATATGATTGCGAAAATATTATTATGGCGGGAGTGAAAAATACAGCAGTTACAATACACTTAGTTGGGATGCACGTGTGAGTCGTGTCGGTATTACTTTATTGGACGAAAAATATAATTTATTTTTAAGTAACTCTTATGATCATTTCGAGTGCGTCGATGAGTCCGAAAGGGTCGAGATAGTCAGAAAACTATACTCGAGTGTTTTATTTGGATTTCGAAGCAATTTAGGCTAAACCGACACCCCAAGGGGTATTTTGGTCTTTTGAGATTTTAGGGAATTAAAATGCATGAAAATAGATAATTAAAAGGGAAGTGTATGTTGGTAATAGGTTATCTATCAGTTTCCAAACCTAAGTGAGAGAGAGAGAACCAAAGAGGGAGAAGAAGAACTCCATAGGTGCCTTAGGATAAAGACTCAAGCTCTCACACCAAAAATCATACCAACGCGTAGATCGTGAAGAGAGGATCACCCCTATACCAGTTTAATTCAGCAAATCAGAAGTGCACAAAAAGGCAAGTGTTTATCTTTTTGGATTTTAGAGCATATATGATTCATGTTAATTTAGTTGATGGTTAAATCATAATATCATGTAATTGGGACTGAAATTGAGAATTTATTAATGAATGTGGTATAGGGATGGCATGTAGTTGAATAACTATGTATTGGGGATTAGAAACTTGAATTTTATCTGTTAGAACCACGAAATCATATATGAGTTTAGTGGGTCATTAATGGTGATTATATGAAATTAGGGCTTGTTGAAGATTTGAGAAATTAATCAAAATTCAAGTTAAAATTGAAGGGTTTTAATGTTAAAAATAGATGGTAAAGTGTTATAATACTAGGGGATATAGTTTAGATTTGTTGAATTTGAATTAGGATGAGTTCTAAGTGATTTTTCTATTGAATGAATTGGGAAAATGTAATTTTTAGAAGATAGGGTCGAACTCGAAATTCTCGTTTGAAGACCTGCCAAGTTGTTCGAACGAGAATTCCAACAAAATTGCTAACAAGATTTGGTTTATAGTTCGTTCGAAGTGAGATCATCATTCGAACAACCTCGTTCGAATGAGAATTCCTAGCTTTTAAAGAGATGTCAGAATTTTAAATTTTTGCCGAGACGAGTTAAAATCCTTCTAGGTTGATTCAAGCAAGGGTGACCTACGCTAACTGATCGAGTACGAAAAGTAGCGCGTGTAAAGACGCTAATCGTTGTTTTCGTTTCGCCAACTCAATACAAAAACCTAAGTTACTACTACACTTGCGAGGCAAGCACAGCGGTAAGTCGGGTATCGAGAATCCACAGGGACAAGTTGTTAGAATTTAAGTGATCTAATACTCCGAAATAAAAGTGTAAAAGATGATTACAAACTAAAAGAAAAGATGCATAAAGGTAAATGATTAACTAGGCAATGGTATTGAAACTAGATTATGAAAGCGAGTAAAACTATAGGTTGCGTCGAATATCCCTCACCCGAGTTAATTAGTATAAAATGGTCACATGGGTCGACGAGTTATTACAAATGCGTCTCGTTTCAACAGTTAATTAAATCAAGGGTTGTTACGCCCTAAATCATCATAAAAGCCTAATAAGATTTTGGCGTCAACAAATATCCCGGAAATTACGCGCGAAAGGTCGTAAGCACGGGACATACATGATATGCCCCGTCAAATCTCCTAGGCGTAATAACTAGTACAACGCACTCGAAATAAACCCGTAAACTCCATCACCAAAGCAAAGCAACGCGTCAACCCGAGTGAGTTCAATTCGAACACAACCTAATTTAATTTACCTAGAAAGCATGTTAAAAACGCGATAAATGGAAAGCGGTAAATAAACGCGGTAAATCTATACTAGAAAGCGTGTAAATCAAAGCATGTAAATAAAGCAAGAAAACCTAAATTACAAAGCTTGTAAATTAACTAGAAAGCAAGAAATGAAGAAATACAACTATATTCAAATGGTAGGGGAGATGAATAGTCAACTTACAATCCAAATGGGGTGTCAAACCAAAGAGAAATGAAGAAGAACCAAGCAAAAACCCCAAACCCTAAGCTAAACTAACCTAAAATCGTGTATATATGATATTAAAACCAAAAATGGGTTTATATAGTAAGTGGGAAAAGATAAGGGAAAAAGGAAAGAAAGAGGAAAGAGCCCAAAATATCTGGCACTACCGGTCGACCGGTCGCAGGGGCGCGGTCGACCGGTTCCTTAAGCCAAAGCATACTGTCTCCTTCCCACGGCAAAAGTTGAACCCGCGGTCGACCGGTCCCTTGTACGCGGTCGACCTGTACTCTGTTTTCAGGCTGCATTTGGTCCATGATGAGGGGGAAAAAGTCCATTACGGAAACGAGCCTAGCTTCTTCGTCCGAACTCCAAACGACGCACCGTTTGCGGCCACGCGATGCTAACTCAATGAACTACGCATCCGTGGAATTTCCAAGAGCCGAATAAGGAATGTGAATTGACTAAAAAGCCCTTGAAGTAGCGTCCAGCGACGGAACTTCTCCGAAATGCAACCGAACCTCACTTTTAGCGTTCCAATACCTACAAAAGCACAAATAACCCCTGCAAAACATGTATCTATCCAACTCCAAGGTTGTCTGGTTAATGAGCATAATTATAGGCATATAGGACCGTAAAAGCGCTAGAATGCATAAGGATAACGGGCGGAAATATGCAATATTCGATACGAATCACACCCCCTAACTTACACATTGCTAGTCCCTAGTAATGAAACAAAGAAAACCAGACCACAGAGGGCGGTACAAAATGTATATATGCATCGAAATATAATTGCCACTTTCGTAGGGAACACGATTGCATTTAGCATATGCAATAAGCCGTTAAACCCCTAGGTTACCCTAGTGGACGAGTGTCGTCTCGTGAAGGTTTTCAAGGATGATACCCACAAACATCACATGGTTTCCTCAAAATATGCCCAACCCAACATGCGACAAGCCCAACAAAAGCGAAAAAGATTTCATATGCATTATTAGCAAAGTGAATAAATTCACATAAAAGTTCGAATCATTAACATTATAGAATGCACCTCATAGAATTGAAACTTTAAAAGTGGGAGGGGGGAGAGCAAATGCAAAATATGATTTGGCAAAAAACTTATATAAATCGGATACTAATCAAAGCAAGCATACATTCAATCCTCACGGGCATTACGCTCAACAAATGAAATCACTCGAAACAGGGAGGTAACACACGGAACATGCGGGCTAAAGAGTAAATGGAAATGGAAACTAGGCCGCACACATGTCACAAAAGAAGAACGCTATATATAAACTGAAAAATGTAATCTCAATGAAAGGATACCGCACACTAAAAGAGGCGAAATGCATTTTCACAGATTATCACGACTATTATGACTTTTAAATTACATGCACCTAAGATCACATAGGACTTTATAGGGTTGTAATGTAGGTATGGCTAGGGTACGAAATGAAAGGATGTATATACGGATTCAAAGTATTCGGGATGAAAACTCGGGATAATGGGATAATGCGGGCAATATCAAAATTGGAAAACAAGTTCCAAAAAGGCATTAGATATATCATCGGGGAGAGTAATCAAAGCTTATTGAACTATATACAACATATACAAACTCTCTTTCTTTTTCTTCTTTTTCTCATTTTTTTCTTTTGTTTTCTTTTGCTTTTTGCTTTCTCTTTTTCTTCACTTTTTTCACTACTTTCTTTACTTATCAAACTCTCATATGCCTAAATTGCAACCGACATCATAACAACATCATTCAATCCGAAGTAACATTCCAAACAAAGGTATGGAAAGTGTATGTATGGTTTATAACTCCAATGTAGAGTTGGTTATGGGAATGGGGTTATGAAACGAAAGGCTATATTTAGGCTCAAAAGGGTTAACGAGGGTAAACATATAAGGTGAAGTCAAGGCTAATATGGGTGATATAACAAAGAATGCCTATGATCATTTCACAAAGTTTACGCAATTCTCGAATCAAAACAATATATGAAAATCATGCTCAAGTAACACATTTCAAGTATGAACTCAATTAATGAACGGTCAAATGAAAGAATAGTGAGATTACCGACGAATTCAACGTTTTCAATGAGAAAAGAATAGTGTATAACACTCACAAACGACGAAAGGTACAAAGCTTACTCGATGTAAGTATATACAATGCAACAAAATATTACCGAGTTATAAAAATCTTAAACCAAATCAATATAACCATAAAAATGCATGTGCTCATGGGATAAAGTTTAATTCATGAAGTTATTCATATTATCAATAAGTGAGACTAAAGTCTAATAACTTCTAAAATCGAGAACATGCATCATTGGGCTGTCTATTGGATCGGGCAATTATTAAAATTTATCATCGGAAACAAAGGCAAAATGCCTAAAAAGGAGAAAAAAGAAAGAAAATCTTTTTGAAATTTTTGAATTTTTCTAAGAAAAGCATACTAAGTAACTAACATGTGAGCAAAAACATGGACTAAAATAAGAAATGGATAGAATATCCCACACCCCCTAACTTAAAACTTGACATTGTCCTCAATGTAAATTAAGAACCAAGTCAAAGAGAGGAAAGGAGCGATATTACCCAAAATTGGAGCGATCCCCATAAGAACAAGTCCAAAGAATCTACAAAACAAATTAGTACCGAGCATAGCAAAAACAAATAACAAAGAGTTAACTAATTAAACTAGACTAAATTAAAAAGAAAGAAAGAATAAAAAGCTAACTATATACAATCTACTATTTAGACTTCACACTAACTGTACACTAGAAGTCTAAATAGCTGAGGGTCCACCGTGAAAATGATTTGACTTTGGAGGATAACCGGTGTACCCTCACATACAAGCATGCCTTTCGAAAAATATGAATTCCGTTTTAACAACGGAAGGCATGTGTAAGGCGGAAGAAATGAACCATCGCCAGTTAAAAGTTTTGGTGGGACGATGGGGGGTTTGGATTGCACGGGTGACAAAAACAAGTGGGGACTGAGAAAAGCCGAATATCCTCCCAATGATTTTGAAGTTGGAATGGGAGGCGGCGCACACAAAGGCAAAGATGCGATTGTGGAGGGCGACTCGAGCAAGTACTCCTCATCGGCGATAGGGTTTAAAACATTATAGTTTGAAACCGAATCATCGGGTACTTGTTCCGGTGGGGTAATAGAGAATGAAAATGGGGATGAAAGAAATTCAAACTCATGAGATGAATCATCATCGCATGAAGTTGGAATTTCAAAGGAAATAATATCATTTTCAATGAAATGTTCTTCTTTGGGGGCCAAAGAAGAAATCATTTCATTGCAAATAGATATTACGTCATTATCATCCTCACTTTCAATATCTATTACGAGATGGGCAAAGTCTAGAATGGATTGTTCCAAAGCAAGTACAAGTACCTCCATTGGTTCAAAACATTCCTCGACTTCAAAAGTCTCGGAAGCAAAATCGTCGTCGGACTCAAATAATAAATCCAACTCATGTTCCCACGAACGATTTTCTTCCCGATAACGATTTTCAATTTTTTCATTCTCATACATACGCAAGCCCTCACCGAATGTCATAGGTCGAGGTGCGGATGCATTAGAATGGGAACTTTGAAAATTACCATCGGACTTAAACGAAAACTCATTATTATAGGAATTTTGAAAACTATTCGAATTCGTTTCAAAATTCCTATTATAAGGAGGTAAAGGCCCAAAATCATTATCATCATCATCAAAATTCCAATAACCTAAGTTTTGACTTTCGTTATACTCGCCCAAAGTCATATTTGAATTTGTTATACTTTGGGATTCTAAGTATTCACCGAAAGTCATAGGTTTGCGAGAATTTTGAGAATTATGACAAGGATTACCGAAAGAATTGGAATAAGACATGCTTACCCCAAAAATGGCTTAAGTGGCGAATTCCACAAAGTAGGTGTGCGCGGAAAGAATTCGAGCGTTTCTAAGTGCTCAAATGTGGAAGTCCTGCAAAATATTAGCAAATAATACAAATAGAAAGAAAATACTATGAAATACTAAATCACATAAATGCTAAAACAAACTCATCCCCGGCAACGGCGCCATTTTGATCGAACTAGTCCCCGGCAACGGCGCCATTTTGATCGAGTACGAAAAGTAGCGCGTGTAAAGACGCTAATCGTTGTTTTCGTTTCGCCAACTCAATACAAAAACCTAAGTTACTACTACACTTGCGAGGCAAGCACAGCGGTAAGTCGGGTATCGAGAATCCACAGGGACAAGTTGTTAGAATTTAAGTGATCTAATACTCCGAAATAAAAGTGTAAAAGATGATTACAAACTAAAAGAAAAGATGCATAAAGGTAAATGATTAACTAGGCAATGGTATTGAAACTAGATTATGAAAGCGAGTAAAACTATAGGTTGCGTCGAATATCCCTCACCCGAGTTAATTAGTATAAAATGGTCACATGGGTCGACGAGTTATTACAAATGCGTCTCGTTTCGACAGTTAATTAAATCAAGGGTTGTTACGCCCTAAATCATCATAAAAGCCTAATAAGATTTTGGCGTCAACAAATATCCCGGAAATTACGCGCGAAAGGTCGTAAGCACGGGACATACATGATATGCCCCGTCAAATCTCCTAGGCGTAATAACTAGTACAACGCACTCGAAATAAACCCGTAAACTCCATCACCAAAGCAAAGCAACGCGTCAACCCGAGTGAGTTCAATTCGAACACAACCTAATTTAATTTACCTAGAAAGCATGTTAAAAACGCGATAAATGGAAAGCGGTAAATAAACGCGGTAAATCTATACTAGAAAGCGTGTAAATCAAAGCATGTAAATAAAGCAAGAAAACCTAAATTACAAAGCTTGTAAATTAACTAGAAAGCAAGAAATGAAGAAATACAACTATATTCAAATGGTAGGGGAGATGAATAGTCAACTTACAATCCAAATGGGGTGTCAAACCAAAGAGAAATGAAGAAGAACCAAGCAAAAACCCCAAACCCTAAGCTAAACTAACCTAAAATCGTGTATATATGATATTAAAACCAAAAATGGGTTTATATAGTAAGTGGGAAAAGATAAGGGAAAAAGGAAAGAAAGAGGAAAGAGCCCAAAATATCTGGCACTACCGGTCGACCGGTCGCAGGGGCGCGGTCGACCGGTCCCTTAAGCCAAAGCATACTGTCTCCTTCCCACGGCAAAAGTTGAACCCGCGGTCGACCGGTCCCTTGTACGCGGTCGACCGGTACTCTGTTTTCAGGCTGCATTTGGTCCATGATGAGGGGGAAAAAGTCCATTACGGAAACGAGCCTAGCTTCTTCGTCCGAACTCCAAACGACGCACCGTTTGCGGCCACGCGATGCTAACTCAATGAACTACGCATCCGTGGAATTTCCAAGAGCCGAATAAGGAATGTGAATTGACTAAAAAGCCCTTGAAGTAGCGTCCAGCGACGGAACTTCTCCGAAATGCAACCGAACCTCACTTTTAGCGTTCCAATACCTACAAAAGCACAAATAACCCCTGCAAAACATGTATCTATCCAACTCCAAGGTTGTCTGGTTAATGAGCATAATTATAGGCATATAGGACCGTAAAAGCGCTAGAATGCATAAGGATAACAGGCGGAAATATGCAATATTCGATACGAATCACTAACATTGAGTGACATAAATTCCTAGTCTAGTGGTGAGATGAGTGTGTGATTACTCAAGGAATATGTTGGAATAAGAGATCCTGAAGGAGTATATACGATGGAGAGATAAATCGTGCGGTTAGTGTATTATGAATAGTAGGGATGGTAATACTACTTATAAATTCGGGGATTTGTGTTGCGTGAATACCTAATGAATATGATAAGTTGTGTGTATACGTATTGATTGAACTATTATGTGTATAACATACGTACGTTGCTTGCTATCGGGTGGAGGTTGCGCGTTGTGGACGATCATATCCCGAGGAACCTTCAGGGGGATTTTGAATCGTACCACTAGAGCATTGAACCTAGGTACGGGCTATCCATGAGAATGATAGTGATGACGGTCGTATGAATGCGTAGCCCATTGGCTTAGAACTATGTTCGCCTCCAATATTTGTGTTTGTTTTGATGGTTCGCAAGAGATTGAACCTATAGTCTTTTATGTAATGAGCGATGTTCCAGGACATAATAGCAGATAATGCCTGGCACCAAGGGCCCCTAACCCAAGGGTGAAATATTAGCATACGTAAATATATAGAGATAGATATATGTAGACCTAGGCCTGTAAACGGGTTGGATTCGGACCGGATCAGGCCAATCCAAATTCGAATCCGTTTCTGTTAAACGGATTAGGATCCGATCCGATTATCCGACGGATTATCTGATAGGGTTCCGAATCCGTTAAGAATCCGTTAATTCGAATTGTTTATCCGATCCGATTCGATTATAATATTATAAATAAATTTTATAAATTTTAAAATACAGTATATATAATAAATAACTATTATAATATATATTTCAAAAAATATATTTAAATAACTATTATAATATAAATTACTATTATAAATAAGTATAATATATATTAAGATAGGTCTATTATAAATAACTATTAAAATAATAATAAATTTCTAAATACAATATATTTATTAATTACAAATATTATATATATAAATATATATTAATCAGATCGGATTATTAACGGATCGGATCATATGAATCCAAATCCACTCCATTTAATAAACGGGTACTCGGGTAATCGGATAATTGGGTAATCGAATTTCAGGCGTGATCCAAATTCGTGTAAATGGATCGGATTCGGATAAAATCCGATCCGTTGACAGGCATATGTAGACCTGTTGTTTATTCTACTTTGTGTGTTTAGTAGTTTTGGAAATAACAATAGTTATTATATTAACTTAATGAGAAAAAGAATGTTATGAGAATAACGGTTGAATATTTATATAGATATCCTTAACATACGTCAATGCAGGATACATACGATATGGTTAACCACTTGAGAATCTTAGCGTAATCTGTTTATCATCAGTCCAGTTGGGCGGGGTAGCATAACTAGGATGGGTTAGTACATGCGTTAGGTGTGCACATTAGTTGAGAGGTGTGTATCTCAAGTGAGAGTACGATAATCTAACATGAATAATATATGTGCTATTGTTTCATTTAAGCACTTGGTGATTTTTAAATTGTTTTACAACTCGGGCTCTAACCCGTTTTCTACAAATCTATTTTCTTTGTCAAATTATTTTAGGTGCCCAGCCACAGGGACATCAAGCATGGGAGTTTCATTCATTCAACGAGCTGTAGCCGCTGTGGAAATTACATGACCTTGGTAGTAGGCACCTTTATGTCCATGATTTCTTCCTTTTTCAGTTATCATTTTAGTTAGGGTATGTTGCCCCCTTTGCTATTCAGACATTAAGAGATATTAAATTTAGTTTTTTTTTTCCTGTTGTGTATTTATTGAGTTGGATTATTGTATTTGATTATTGGCTAGAAGTGTTCACTCCAGTCACATCTATTATGTCAGACATTATGTTTCCTATCATATGATTTGGTTTGGATGGTGAATGTTTAGTGTTAATTATTCATTAAATTAGTGACCTTAATTAAAAGATCAAATTTTGACATCAACCTTTTTAAATATTAGGTGGTTAGTATTTAATGATAACTTTTTCGACAGTGATGCATAATCTGAATCAACCGCATATTTTGATTTAATTTAATAAAGGGTCGTTCACCCGGTATTTAATTAGGCGGGGTGTCACAGGTGGTATCAGAGCACCGGGTTCTAGTGTCCTTAGGATCTGTACAACTTATTATGCTTTTTTCTTAGCATTCTTTAATTTAGATCCCTAATATTAGGGATTTTGTATTAATCCTTACGCATTGGAAATTCGTACTTCTACGGTTTATTTGTATGAATGTTGAACTCATTCAGTCCATTTCAACTTTTAGATGGCACGATAAGAAGAACAAGCTAACACTGCTGGGGGAGTGAATGAGCAAGGTCAAGTGATACCTCAGGTACCCCCGAAGAGAGTATCAATCGTCGAAATAGCAAGTATTGTGGCACAAGAAATTACCACTGCAGTATTACTGTACCAATATCACAATATGCAGGTTATAGGAGGCAAAAGAACAAGGGAAGATAGTCATCTTGACATGACTAAAGTTAACAATTGTGGGAAGACACCAATACCGCAACAACAAGTTCCTCGGGGTCGTAAAGACCATAAAGGTAATAAAATTTGCATGAAGAGCCAAAATCGTCAGGGACAACATAGCCAGGGACAAAATGATGTCATAAAAAGGTGTTTCAAATGTGTAAGTGATGGACATAAAAGTCCAACTTGTCCGGATCAGGCTGGACAGAAACTCCGACCTGAACGGTAAGGACACCAAGGCCAAAGAAAGCAAAGACTTTCAGAACCCTGTTATAAGTGTGTACAACAGGGTCACAAGTGGATGGGCTGTCCTCAAACTGATATTGTTTTTCATCAAGATACTCAGTAGGGTCAACAGGTCCAAGGAAAAGGTGAAACTGAGCATCAAAGCCGAAATCAATAGAATTGTAATGTGACACAGTTTGCTGGTAGGTGCTTCAATTGTGGCAGGATGAGTCATAGGAGGCAGGATTGTCCAGATAAGGGAAAGATACCCCAGCAGTAGGGGGAGATACCGTATGGGCATGTATACAACATCCAATAAGCAGCAGTTCAATTTACACCACCCGTAATTGTGGGTATGTTCACGTTTTCTGGGGTTATGGAACATACTATGTTTGATACTGGAGCGTCACATAGTTTCATTGACACTTGTTTTCTGATAACTTTATTTTTTGTTTGTAGTCGTTGTTGAAAGCCAAGTTAGTTAAAACCTTAAAATACCTACAACATATAACAATCTAGAATATAGAGGTAAGTAAGGGTATCAATCCACATCAATGGGGTAAGCTAGAGACAAACTCAATTATAATTCACTTTTATTTTGTTTTTGGGCTTTTGCTTTTTTCTATTTTTTTTAGCTTTTACAAATATTAAAACAATTAGGTGAGGTGAGCAGGTGAAATAACCCTAAACTATATGGAAGATCAAATTACAAACTAAAAGGTGACTAAAATGAAAAACAAAGTCTAACACAAAAATAAGAGATAAATGAGGTAAATAAATGTGGGAAGAATTAAGGAGTGGGATTACACCATAAATTTTAGCTATTCTAACTAATTAATTTAATTAATTGAATTATCCCAAATTAATATTAAAATTACAACCCAACTCTAGAAAATAGATCTACACTCCTTTTAATTAATCACCCGCTAGGATTGATCGATTAAAATTCATGTAAATTTTAGAAAATAAATTTAGAGTTGAAATTCAAGTAATAATACCCCACTTAAGAAACCCCTATATCTACTTCGAATCTAAAATGGGTATTATAACTTAGAATTTCGATTTTCTCTCGAAAATCATTTACCCTCTCTCGAGGAGTAAATTTAAGGGTGATGTATCAAAATTAATATTCAAAGGGAATTTTCAAGTAATCAAACTAATTAAATTAAAATAACATCAAATAAGGGTTCACCCCACCCCTTGAAAGGGGATTTAGCCTAACATAATATCAAACATGATAATCAAAGGCTAATAAAATAAAGTAGAAGAGAAGACCAATTAAACCAAATATCTTTGAGTGAAATTGGACTCCAATCCTTGAATTTGCAATTTACATCCCTCCAATTTGTGTGATCAAACCAAAATTACATACTCAAAAATGGATTCTCACTAATTTATTTTTCTCACTAATCTAAGAAAAGTAAAATAAAAAATAAATTCTAGCCTAAAAAAAAGTAAACTAAAAAAATGTGTTTCTCTCTCTACAATTCTCTCTACTAATTCCTATTCTAAAGCTTCCTTCAAATGGGGTCTTCATCTTCTTTTTATAATTGGCATGGATCTAGGAGTAAAAATGGGAGGATAAAGGTGCAAGAGGTTGTATAAGGTGTGGGTGAGGGTTAATTTAGGAAAATGCAAAAATGTGCATGAGTTGTGTGAGGTCATATGGGAAGTGGGATGAGGGAATAAAATCAGATTTGGCAAAAGGGGTTTTGGGGTAGAATGGGAAAAAGGTTTAGTTGGGGGTAGTTTGGGAAAATGAGATAAAAAGGGTTTTAATGCATGTGCGTTAAATGACTTGATTTTGCTTAACTTGGAGAGTTTTTATGCAGGTTAAAAATTGTGGCTTAAAAAGGAGAAATGGGTCTGGTTTGGGGAAGGTCACAAGTTGGTGGATATGGGTTTTGAGGATTGGGATTTAAGAGGTGGTGTTTGGGGTTTGGTGGGTTTCTGGTATGGGTCAGTTTTCGGGTTTTGGGTGGCCGAACATGGCAGGGTCGAAAATGGAACGGGATTAGGAATCGGGCAGCGGGGTAGAGGTGCTGCCAGGTAGGTGGGTATTGGACTTGGTCGCCAACGATAGGGGGTCAGGTGGATGTGGGGTCACCGGCAGGAGGGACGGTAAGGGGTTGGTGTGGAGACGGGTAGGGGGTACAAGGGACGATCGCGGGTTGTTGTTTTGAGATGGAAGAGAGAGGTGGTGTTTGGGGTTTGGTGGGTTTCGGCTGGTCGGCACCGAGGGAGGTGCTGGGTATGGTCGGTGTGAGAAGGTCTGGCGACTGGGGTTTCGGGTATGGTTGTAGATTTTGGGGATTGAGTTAGGGGAGAGAGAGAGAGAGAGATGAGTTTAATGTTGGTGTGGTTATGGAGGTTGGGGGTTTTGGTGAGAGGAGAGAGAAAGTGTATGATGTTGAAGATGACTTGGGTGGTGATTGTGTGTATAAGTGTGTATAACAGTAGGGTGTGAATGGGTTGTGTGTGTGTGTTTAACTTATGACCCCTAAAAAATTAAACTAAAAATAAAAATAAAATAAAATAAAATAAAAATTTAACTAAACTAAAAAAAATATAAAAATCAACTAAAATAAAAATGACACGACACACTATACAAACTCTAAAAATAACTAAACATGACTAAAATAAAAACTATAAAAATAAAACTATAAAATGAAATAATAATAAACTAATCTAAAAACTAAGGAAAATAAAAGAAAATATAAAAACTGATACACGACGAGCTAAAAATATAAAAATCCTAAAAATATATACACGACTCAATAAAATAAAATAATAAAATAATAAAATAAATCGTAAAAATTAAATGACACATAAAATAAAATGGGACAAATTAAACACACATGGTTCGGGACAAGTTTGGGTAGGCTAAGATACGAGACAAGGGTAATTAGCTCCATATTGCACACAATTGCCTTGAAATACGCGTTTGAACACCGCAACATGCGTTCGACCTACAAAATAGACAATAAAGCGCATAATACCCAAATAGCCGAGAATTAGCAACCAAAGTACGTTTATTCGGGGTATAAAATGTACAGTTTTGGGTCCTTATCATATTACCCCCAAACAGAGCGTTGCTAGTCCTCAAGCAATAAGATAGAGATAAAGAGAAAGATAAGTGACCAAAAGTGTATCACTTTCGCGGGCACTTGCGATTGCACTTAGCATGTGCAACAAGCCTTTAAACCTATAGGTTGCCCTACAGGACGAGTTGTGTCTCGTGAGGGTTTGTGGGGAATATACCCACAAAATTCTTATTTGCAAAAATTTATTAAAAGGCAGTCAATCTCATATTAGACATAGAATAATCGCACAATCCATCACAAGAAAAATATTTTCACAAATACAAGCTAGAATGTGTAAAAAGTTTAGCTAAGTAAATACACAAGACACATCCTTCCTAGAACTCAACGTGTGTGGTGTGAATCAGCCAAAATAGGTCGAGTATCATCAGAGTAATTCCTAGATTGCCTTTTCAAAATCAACGCTTCAATTTCAAATCTCACTGGATATAACTCTCTCAAATGAACTCTCGAGATTAGGGCTAGTGTATCGCTCTTGTGTGTGATGAGGTGAGTAAATGTAAGCAAGTTCAAACGTCTCACACACATATAATAAAGAACGAACATATAGAAAGAAAAGTGATCTCGTGAAAGAATGATAATCACTATAGTGAGAACGTCGAGTTATTCACCATGTTGACTTTCATTTGCGAGAACACCTAGGGGAAATATGGATGCATATGGGTGAGGGTAAAATGAAATGAGAAGGATGGTATGAGGTAGGATAGGATAGAATGGTGATGGATAAAATATGGATGCGATAGAAGAGTGTATACAGTTTAGGCACAAATGTCTTTTATTACATAAAAATTAACTACAGCTCTTTTTTTTTTTGATTTTTTTTTCTTTTTCTCTTTATTTTTTTTTCTCTTTTTGCTATTTTTGCCTTTTTTTTTCTCTCTCTTTTCAAATCAATAATGAAGACATTTACATTTGGAATCAACACTCTTTTACTAAAAAAAATGATGGATGATATATAAATGGAATGGAAAATGTGTATGGATGATGAGGGGAATAGATGTGAATATGGTAACGTAATGGGTTACATGAATGGTAATTGGTATGAAAAAGGGGTGAGTGTATGGATGAAAGTTTGGTGATCGGGACAAACGTGAAGACACGTTTTTTTTACAACTTGAAAGTGATGTCGTTCTCAGTGATCAAGCCAAAATTTAATGAAAAATAATGAGATCATACAACGATTAAGTGCGTACCCAAAGGAAGTTGAATCAACTTGTGACTCGGAGATTGCGTAAAACTCTCTGAAAGGTGAAAGGCACGAATCTCACAAGCTAAAGTCTCTACTAGTGATCCTTAAGGTTCTCTTGAGAATTGTAGTACTCCTCAACTAAAAAATGTAGTGACATGATAAGTGCACAAATTTTGTTGAGTCTAGAAATTAATAGTGCAAAATGCCTTGATACGTATTACATAAGCTAATAGAAAAATATTCTCTAGCTTGATTCCTAGACTTAAAAAGATGGATGATTGAAAATTCACATCAATGAGTGAGATGAAAGAAATTGCACGAAATTTGAAAAATCAGGTTTAAAAATCAAAATTTTTCAAAATAGGTACGATTTTGATAAAATTCCTTACCCCCAAACAAAAAGGAACATCATCCTTGATGTTAGATAAAATGATTTTTAAAATTGAGAGCATAAGGTAGGAAAGGGATTACCAGAATCAACCGCTAATGAAGTGGACAGAGGTAGAAAAGAATAAACCTGAATAAGAAGTGAGAGAAAAAAATGTGTACAAGTCCATAACATGGTAAAGCATAGGGTGATGTGAAACACCACCCCCAAATAGGATGAGATTAGTACAAGAAATACGGGATGCCTCCCGGTAGCGCTAAGTTTAATGTCTTTAGCCAGACCGATGGAATCTCACCCTAAGGATGATAACTATGAAAGTACTGAGCGGCAGAAAAATCGAGTGATGATAATCACCCCCAAATAAGACTGAAGCGCCAGTCTTGGTGGATTGAGGCTAAAGGTGGTCAATGCACTTGTATGGAAAAGTGCATCACACGATGCAAAGCATCGGTGGACCATGGGCGGATGGGTATTAGGGTAACGGTGTGGGTGTAAAGGGTGAAGAGGTATCGGCCACGGGACTTGTTGAGCTTAAAGGTGAGGGTGACTAGGGCCCTGTAAGAATGGTGCTCTAGTTGGTGAGGAAGGCAGAATGGTGTAGAAAGTGGAATGGGGTGGGCCTCAAAAAAATCACACGAGCGTTCTATGAATGGGCGATGATAATAGTCGCACCGTGACACGCCAAGGAGCTACCGAGGGAAAAAATCAACACCACAAGAGAGTGGCGTCCATAGAGTAACAAGATCGATGTCACGGAAGTAGCGAGTAGCACCATAAATACTCTCGTGGAAGGTGGAGGATGGTTTTAGGGGATGATCTAAAAATGTAGATGAAAAATTGAAATGTGTAAAAGAAAGATTCAAACCAGGTGGTGGGGTAGAAGGAACAATGGGTGGGGTAAAGGGTGGGATAAATGGTGGAGGAAGATGATCCAACTCAAGAGTGGGCTCCTCATGAGTCACAGAGTGATCCTCAAGGGAACTCACAGGAGGAAGTGTGGAAATAAACGAGTGAGTGATAAACTTCTCCGCAAAAGTAGCATCAGTGAATGTGGTGGGTGGGTAAGACGAGGTACTAAGACTAGAGATTGAGGAATCATTAAAAATATTGGGCTCAATGGAAGCCATGCATGGTGGGATTGGATCAGTATCACTATCAATGGATAAATCAACACAAGTGTCAACTTGGGGCCCGAACCATGGGATGGTCTTAACTTCGATATTCTCGGGGTGGCAGAGTTGGTCACACTTAAAATTCGTGTCGCAAGAGGACACAACATCATCACACATGGTAGCAACGATGGGTGGAGACATAGGAATGTCCTACTCTCTCGCACACTCCAATTCATTTAATCTTTGTTCAAGCCGTTGGAGGGATTCATTTTTTATTTGAGTGGCTTACTCTTGCTCGATTATGAACTTTTCCAAGAGGCTTTAGAGAGCGGATGTGGATGGTGGAGGAGTGATGGGTGGTGGCGGTGGACACAACTCGCTATGATCACGACTATATGGAGAATACTCAAATGAAATGGGTGGAATGGGGCCAAGTTCATCATATATGAAAGGATCGCCTTTGTGATGGACAATTGGTTGATACTCATGGGGGTGCGTAATGAGGGAACTGATCGTGAATGGGTGCACAAGGTTGCCATGACGACTGTTGGAACGTGTGAGGATCCACAACATCGGGTTGGGATTCTTATTGCGTGGAAGGGTGATCAGGCCTCAATGAATAGCTCATGTACTCACACAACTCGGGATTAGATGCATCGGGATAGTAGGCCGAGGTGGGTTCCGAAACAGTGTCATATGGATACACATGTTCCATGGTGGGTTTATAGGGATATGACAAGTGTGGACACTCATGGGACAGGTGATCGGCATAATAACAGTGGGTGAACAACAAAGGATGAGGCACATCGACACTTGACACCGAGGGTGATGGAAAATGAGGTGCGTGCATAGATGGGTCAAGAGTATCAACGGTACTCGTGAAAGTGGTGAAACCACTAAGAATATCATAAATAGACGGCTTAGGATCACTCTTACACGTGTCGCGTGTAAATGGGAAATCACCAAAGTAGCCCCCGTAAGGGACGTTCTTCGGCCATGTGGATAGAAATATTTTTTTGGATTTTTTTTTATAAATTTTTTCAAAAGGAAAGGAAATATTTTTTTATTTTTGAAAAATAATGGAAGAAAATAGTTTTGGAGTTTTCTAAAATGAAAGAAAGAAAATATTTTTGGATTTTTTTGGAAGAAAAGGTGGGGAAAAATATGGACTCTTGATTTGGACGAACCAACTAAAATCGACCACCGAAAAATGAAATTGGACACACACACAAGTAAATAAAATTTGGTAAGTAGCACATAGCCAATTTTTATCTTCAAAATTTAATGAAAGGGTAGTCAAATTTTAATTAAGTCCGTGGGCAATAAAAAAAATCACGAAATTATCTGAGTGATCGCCTTTGCAAAATATTCTCTTATTGGGGTACCTAGTTGATTGATTTTAAATTTAGTGATGTCTAGGGTAGAACACATTGGTAAGAGAGTGAGTCGGGTGATGAAATCCCTTCTCGTGAGTGACCGGGTGTAGGTCTTAGTCAATTAACTCATCACACCATTCGAAAATAAATGCGAGAATAAAATCAAGTAAGAGCACACAAAGCACACAAAAGAATTGACTCGCTAACAGGAGAGGCGTGAGGGTTTAGAAATGTACCTCCCACGGTTTTTAGGCCGTGGGGTGCCAAAAAATTTGAGTCGATCGGGGGGAGATCACACCTATCTCAGTCGGCCCCGAGAGTCCTACCGACCCAAGGTAGAGAGGCTTCTAAATCCTCGCCTTTGGACGCCCTCTCTCCACCTTGTCCGATTTCCCTATCACGCTTGTCTTGATTATTACAATTTTTAAAATGAAAAATAAAATAAAGGTGTCACTATGCACCGTAATACAAGAAATGATAAAATAAACCTAATACAAGCTTTCTTAAATAAAGAAAAATGGTACTAAAATGCAACAAAATATAGGAAATAAATGAACTACAAAATTGAATCCGCTCCGAGTGCTTCACGCTCCCAAGAATGGCAACGATGCCATTTGATAACTTTGCTTTTTGGTCTCCCCGGCAACGGCGCCATTTGATAAAGAAAACTTTTCGGTATATTTTTCGTCGTTGCTTAAAAAGCTCCTCTAATCAAAATCCTCAAATTACCTACAAAATATAACAATCTAAAGTGTAGAGGTAAGTAAGGGTATCAATCCACATCAAGGGGGTAAGCTAGAGACAAACTCAATTGTAATTTTCTTTTCTTTTCTTTTTTGGGCTTTTGCTTTTTCCATTTTTTTTAGCTTTTTCAAATATTAAAACAATTGGGTGAGGTGAGGTAAAATAACACTAAAACAACTAACTAGAAAGTGACTAAAAGTGAAAAATAAAGTCTAACAGTAAAATAAGAGATAAAGTGAGGTAAATAAATGTGAGAATAATCGAGGAATGGGATTACACCACAAATTTTAGCTATTCTAATTAATTAATTGAATTAATTGAATTCTCCCAAATTAATATCAAAATCACAACCCAACTCTCGTTGCAAATGTAATTTTAATAGTAACCTTTTAGAAAATTAAGTTTAACCCCCCCACAACTCTAGAAAATAGATCTACACTCATTTTAATTAATCACCCGATATAATCGATCGATTAAAATTCATGTAAATCTTAGAAAATAAATTCAGAGTTGAAATTCAAGTAATAATACCCCACTTGAGAAACCCCTATCTCTACTTCTAATCTAAAATGGGTATTATAACTTAGAACTTCGATTTTCTCTCGAAAATCATTTACCCTCTCTCGAGGCGTAAATTTAAGGGTGAGTTATCAAAATTAATATTCAAAGGGAATTTTCAAGTAATCAAACTAATTAAATTAAAATAACATCAAATAAGGGTTCACCCCGCCCCTTGAAAGGGGATTTAGCCTAACATAATATCAAACATGATAATCAAATAATCAAAGACTAATAAAATAAAGTTGAAGAGAAGAACAATCAAACCAACTATCTTTGAGTGAAATTGGACTCCAATTCTTAAATTTGCAATTTACATCCCTCCAATTTGTGTGATCAAACCAAAATTACATACTCAAAAATGGATTCTCACTAATTTATTTTTCTCACTAATCTAAAAAAGTAAAATAAAAAACAAATTCTAACCTAAAAAAAAACTAAACTAAAAAAATGTGTTTCTCTCTCTACAATTCTCTCTACTAATTCCTATTCTAAAGCTTCCTTCAAATGGGGTCTTCATCTTCTTTTTATAATAGGCATGGAGCTAGGGGTAAAAATGGGAAGATAAAGGTGCAAGAGGTTGTATAAGGTGTGGGTGAGGGTTAATTTAGGAAAATGCACAAATGTGCATGAGTTGTGTGAGGTCATTGGGGAGGTGGGATGAGGGAATAAAATCATATTTGGTAAAAGGGGTTTTGGGGTAGAATGGGAAAAAGGTTTAGTTGGGGGTTGTGTGGGAAAATGGGATAAAAAGGGTTTTAATGCATGTGGGTTAAATGACTTGGTTTTGGTTAACTTGGAGAGTTTTTATGTAGGTTGAAAATCCTAACTTAAAAAGGAGAAATGGGTTTTGTTTGGGGAAGGTCACAAGTTGGTGGATGTGGGTTTTGAGGATTGGGATTTAAGAGGTGGTGTTTGGGGTTTGGTGGGTTTCTGGATTGGGTCAGCTTTCAGGTTTTGGGTGGCCGAACATAGCAGGGTCAGAAATGGAACGGGGTTAGGAATCAGGCAACGGGGTAAAGGTGCTGCTAGGTAGGTGGGTGTTGGGCTTGGTCGTCGGTGATAGGGGGTCAGGTGGATGTGGGGTCGTCGGCAGAAGGGACGGTAAGGGGTTGGTGTGGAGACAGGTAGTGGGTACAAGGGACGATCGCGGGTTGTTGTTTTGAGTTGGAAGAGAGAGGTGGTGTTTGGTGGGTTTCTGCTGGTCGGCGCTGAGGGAGGTGTTGGGTATGGTTGGTGTGAGAAGGTTCGGCGACTGGGGTTTTGGGTATGGTTGTAGATTTTGGGGGTTGAGTTAGGAGAGAGAGAGAGATAGATGAGTTTAATGGTGGTGTGGTTATGGAGGTTGTGGGTTTTGGTGAGAGGAGAGAGAAATTGTATGAGGTTGAAGATGACTTGGGTGGTGATTGTGTGTATAAGTGTGTATAATAGTAGGGTGTGAATGGGTTGTGTGTGTGTATAACTTATGACCCCTAAAAAATTAAACTAAAACTAAAAATAAAATGAAATAAAATAAAATTTTAACTAAACTAAAAAAAATATAAAAATCAACTAAAATAAAAATGACACGACACGACACACTATACAAACTCTAAAAAAAACTAAGCATGACTAAAATAAAAACTATAAAAATAAAATAAAAAATAAAAATAGAAAATGAAATAATAATAAGCTAATAAAAAAAGTAAGGAAAATAAAAGAAAATATAAAACTGATACACGACGCTCTAAATATATAAAAATTCTAAAAATATATACATGACTTAATAAAATAAAATAATAAAATAAACCGTAAAAATAAAATGAGACATAAAATAAAATGGGACAAATTAAACACACATGGTTCGGGACAAGTTTGGGTAGGCTAGGATACGGGATAAGGATAATTAGCTCCATATTGCACACAATTGCCTTGAAATATGCATTTGAACACCGCAATGTGCATTCGATCTACAAAATAGACAATAAATCGCGTAAGACCCAAATTGCCGAGAATTAGCAACTAAAGTACGTCTATTCGGGGTATAAAATGTACATTTTTGGGTCCTTATCATTTTGCACGTGCCATGGGGTTATTAGACACGGAAAATAGCACCATACTAGTGTAGAATCGTCGTTGGGTTATGGGTCTTTGATATTCTTTATATGTCAGTGAGTAGGCATAGAGATTGGGAGATTGATTTTACCGACCGATATGCTTGTCTTAGAGATGCACGAGTATGACGCTATTATCGAGATGGATTGGCTAGTTACGTATAGGGTTATGATTGATTGCTATAGCCATAGTATTGTGTTTTCCATACCGGGTCAGGAGATGTTTTTGATGGCAATGCCTCGTCCTGAGGGAGATTTGTCGACCCATTTATATTATATGGAGGAGGATACCTATATGGGAGTGGTGATACTTCTTGATTTGATTTCGATTGTTCGTGAGTTCGCTGTGGTATTTCAGGACATACCGTTATTATCACCCAGCAGGGACATAGAGTTTGTAATAGATTTGGCTCCAGGCACTCGGTTGATAGCCCGTGCACCTTACCATATGGCTCCGGTAGAGATGAAGGAGCTACGAGATCAGATCGAGCTGTTGTTGGGTTAGGGTTTCATCCGTAGGAGTACCTCGCCTTGGGGTGTTCATGTGTTGTTTGTGAAAAAGAGATATGGGTCACTACGGTTATGTGTTGACTTCCAAGAGTTGAATAAGATCACAATACGAAATAAATATTCGTTGCCCTGAATCGATGGCCTATTCCACCACTTGTGGGGAGCTTCCTATTTCTAAAAAATAGACTTGAGGTTGGGGTACCATTAGTTACGTATTAGGGAGTAGGATGTCCTTAAGATTGCTTTTCTGACGAGGTATGGATTTATGAGTTCAGGGTTATGCCATTTGGGCTAACCAACGCACCGACCGTTTCCATGGACTTGATGAACATGGTGTTCATAGAGTTCTTAGATCAGTTTGTCATTGTCTTCATTGATGACATCCTGATTTATTTCCACACTGAGGAGGATCATGGCGAGCATATGAGGATGGTTCTGTAGACACTACGTGAGCATGAGTTGTATGCGAAATATAAGAAGTGTAGGTTATGGATGAGAGAGGTTCAGTTCTTGGGGCGCATCATTTCTGTAGAAGGGATATTGGTAGATCCCGGGAAGGTATCAATAGTGAAGGTAAACAAGGTTGGATGAGTACTATAATAAAATAGATGAAAACTCTATGCAAGAACTCTGTGTGGGAGTTGGATCCAAAGCCTAAGGACCTACACATCATTTATTCCAAATGGTTGTTTTTAAAGAAGGAAGAAATCAACAAAGAGGGAGAGGCAAAGTACAAAGGAAGTTTAGTAGCTAAGGGGTTTTCAAAAAAATAAGGGAATAGACTGTGGTGATATCTTTTCTCGAGTAGTGAAACATAATTCTATACGAATGTTGTTGTCTACAGTCGCTTAATTCGATATGGAATTGGAGAAAATGGACGTAAATATAACTTTTCTTCACGTTGACTTAAAAAAAGTTATCTATATGGAACAACTAGAACGGTTGAGGGAAGTGGGGAAGGAAAACCATGTGTGTAGGCTCAAGAAGTCCTTGTATAGGCTTAAGAAATCTCCATGATAATGGTACCTATGGGTTGACACTTTCATGATATGAGTTGATTATAATTGGTGTGATAATGATTACTGTGCGTACTACGGACATTTCATGATGGACAATTTTTTTTAATGCTTTATGTGGACAACACTCTCATCTCTTAACGGATATGTCAAAGATTAAGGCTGAGTTGAGCCGGGAGTTTGACATGAAGGATCCTAGTGCCTTATAAAAGATCCATGGTACGGAGATTCAATGGGGTAGAAAAGAAGGAAATATATGGCCATCTCAGAAGGTGTACATATCGCATATTCTTGAGAAATTTGGGATCATGGATGTCAATCCTGTATCTACACCGTTATCTTTTCATTTTGGTTTTTCCTCAAAGCATTGTCCTTCTACAAATGCTGAGGTCGTAGAGATGTTGATAACACCATTTACATATGCGATGGGTTGTCTCGTATATGCCATCGTTTGCACACAGACACATATTGCCTTAGCAGTTGGAGGGGTTAGTAAGTACATGTCGAATTCAGGAAAAGAAAATTAGAAAGTTATTAAATTGATTATAATGTATCTTAAAGGAGCCTAGATCATGGGTATTCTGTTCGAGCGACATAAATGGGTCGAATGTATTGAAGTATTCATAGACTCGGACTATGCGGGTGATCTAGACAAGCGAAGATAAAAAAAAAGTTATGTGTTTACTATCACTAGTGGACCGATTTCTTGTAGATCTGTGCTACAAGCAACGAGTGATTGATCTACTATAGAGGCAAAGTACTTGGCACTCATGGAAGCATAGAAAGATGTGATATTATTGAAAGGTTTGGTGAGTGAGCTGGGAATGAAGCAATAGAGAATTCTTCTTCACTGCGATAGTCAAAGTTCTTGGTACTTGGCTAAGAATCAAGTGTACCATGCCTATAGAAAACATATTTATGTGAGATATCATAGGATACAAGATTGGGTGAATTCTGATGATGTTCTCATCGAGAAGGTGCAAACTAATGAAAATGCGATAGACATACTCACAAAACCAATTAAGGTCGAGAATTTTAGGCATTGCCTAAAGCTTCTCAATCTCACCACTTGTTAAATTTGGAGGTGGATCCATGTCGAGTGGTGTCATGTGGTTCTGATGGATATTGGGATAGTCCTCATATTGTTATCGGTTGTTATACCTAGATTATTTGGAGAAGTCAGATTTAGGTTACAAAGGTTAGCCAAGGTGGAGATTGTTAGAATCTGACTCGGAAAGTAGTAGCCCATTATGAGTACCACAAGTAGCCCCATTAAAAGCTCCACTACTAGTAGCCCCATTAAGTGCTCCACCGCCATCCCACCAAGTATTTGTTTAATACTTAAGCCTCTCTATTACACCCCATATAAGGAAGGCATTTTGTTGTTGAAAGAGATACCAACAACAAGTGAGAAATTACAAAGAGGTTTACAACAAATGTATTTTAGTTATAAGTGAATGTAAGAAACAAGACCATTTTTTTACTTTCTTGTGTGAGGGTTATTACAATATTGTGAGATTGATATTGTGAATTGAATGAGTGTTCAAAAGAGTGATTGAGTGTGTAACACATGTTCTCCTATAGTGAAACTTTTCCTCCCCTCCTATGAATGTAGCCAATTTTAGTGAACCACATTAAATATTTGTGTCACTAAATTTTTGTGGTTGTTATATGTTTTATTTCATTTTATAAGGTAAAATGTCTTAGGTTTTATTCCTCACAACTGTATAGTTTCGTTTTGAGGCTTTCAAAATTTATGCTAACTATATATACTGTGAGTGTTATATGTTTTATATATTCGTGTCTATGATATAAGCAAAAAAGAATAGAGAGAGAGAGAGAGAGAGAGAGAGAGAGAGAGAGAGTATAATAAAAAAAGAAAGTAAGAGAAAGCGTAAAAGACATAGAAATTGGGCTTCTTATGATTTCTATTGAGGGGGAGAGAGGGGGCGACTGTATAAATGAGAAAATATGGTCATTTTAGAGTTAGTTTATTATAAATCCACATGTGAGATGGGTGTCCATATTTGGCCCACTACTTTTGATTCTTAGACCCAAATTTGACCTATAGTTACAAAATAGGGGCCCCATATTTTAAAATTAGGGTTAATATGGTCAATATAATAATTACGGACATGTTTTCCCAGTTCTAGTGGTTACCGATGTGGGGTGGAGGTTTGGGGGTTCCGATTGGAGGCGGGTTGACCCGGTTGTGGGTGGATAGCATGCATAGGGTTCGTAAGTTATTTCTATTTTTATTAAAATATTTATTTTTCCTTTTGTAGTTTTACTTTTTTTTCTATGATATTCCTATTTTTTAATTATTATACAATTTCTTTTTGAAAGAGGTCATGTGAAACGCACATCACCATTAAGTGTAACATACTAATTGAAAAAAGGTAACCAACTCAAAGACAATCAGTAATATATATCAAACTCAAAAAGGGACAATTATGGACATATTTATGTAAAAAAAACTTTATGTTTTTAATAAGTTTTGACAATTGTGTATAATTTGTGTAATATTGATTTTACAAAACTTTATTTTATGATCAAATATTTTTTCTCTTCCCCGCAAAATAAATTTTAAATTTGAATGTTGTATATGAATACATGTAAAGTGGAATTTATATGAATTAAATTTGATAATTTGAATGAGTTTTTTAAAATTCTAATTTATGAAAAAAAGTTGTTGAAGAATGAAATATTTATTAAGATAAAGAGGATTGAATGAGCTGAAAAATAGACATGGTAATGTAAAATAAAAATGCATTCTGCCAACTAATTTTATTTTTCACATATGTTATAAAACATTTCTCTTAACATACTAATACAATATTTGTTACTTAAAATATGCATATTTTATATATACGAACTTGTTCACATAATCAATTAACACAACTTAGTTTCGGGGGGAAACTTAGGTGTGGTAAAGAGCGTAAGAGAAGTCAAAATGAAAAAAAGTCATCTTAATTATCTATTAGGGAAAATTTATCAATTCTAAATAAGATTTTGTCATAGATTTCCATAAAAATGTGTTTTGGTGTGTGATACTTTAGTTTAAGTTGGAAAAATATACCGTAAAAAATTAAGGCTATCAAACATGTTAAAAAGATGACAAATTAAAAATTCATATTTATAATGGAAAGTTACCAACTTGTGCTATCAAATGCACCCTTAAAGATAAGAGTGATTAAAGAAAAGAAAAGGGTGAAAAATAAATCTACCAAAGGGGTTGGGACATATCCAAAGCATCATAAAAGTGTTATTTTACAGAATGATTTTAACAATTACAACACTTTTAAAAAAATAATGAAAATAAGATTCTGGTAGTAAAAACTGAAAATTTTAAGGGGTGATGTTAAAGGCTCCCATAAATTTATTTTCTTCCCCACATTTTAAAATTTTGAATAATATTAATTAAGGTTTCCATGCTTAATTAATAAATACCCAGAAGTGAAAATAATTCGAATATCATTCTCAACATGCGACAAAAATATGAGACAGTTAAAAACTTTTCTTAAGAAGAAGAATAGTTGCTAAATAATAATGTATAAAAAAATCATTTAGTTAAATACTCCGAGTACAATCAAATGTCTCTCAATAATACAAGGTAACTAAACAATAAAACTATGTTTGATATACAACAATTGTATGGAAAACTAAAGAATAAAAATGAGAATTACCAAAATATACCATGTGTACTAACACTCCTAGTTGGGTCTCACGTGTCTCTAAATCACCAATGATCCATAGTTTGAATTTAACTCTAATTTAAAACCTAAAATGTTAGTTAACGACGAGTGGGTCAAAACCCCACAAGCATACTAGTTAAATGATCCCAATTACGATATAAAACCCAACAATAACTAATAGATGTATTAAATGTCATAATAGAGTCTTCTAATTAAATTGGAAATATATATCTAGAAAGCATAAGGTAATTGCAACGAATACAAGATAAATAATAATTTAACATGCTGGTATCGTAAAAATATTTCTCACTATTCATTCATTAATAGTTATAATTTATATTAATTAATTTTTATATCATTATTAACAATTATGAATGTGTCTAGTCCCCCACTCCTGGCCTAGGTAACTTGTCTTATGCTACGCACAATAAATTTCAACCTCCACTATATACACCCCAAACATCTTCATGATCATCATAATGGTGTTTCGACCAAGTCCCCACCGAGGCCACCATGCCCATAATACAAAAATCCAACCTCCACTATAGACACCCCAAAAAATTAATAATGTCTAGTCTCCAACTTCCCCTCTCGGTAACTAGCACCATGACATATAACCCATCATAAAAAAAATACAACATCCACTATAGACATCCCATCACAACATCACATAAAAGTCCAACCTCCAACATTTGCACCCCATTACCGTGATTGTGTTTAGTCCTTTATTACCCATCAAGATAACTAGCCCCGTGACATATAAAACCATCCGGTATGAGTAAATAAAAACAAAAAGTGTAATAGAATGTTCCATATCATAAAAACAAATGTGAAATAGTATTGCAGGAGGGTTGTTAGTGGTTAGCTGGTGTTTGGGAGTTTATCTCTCAAAGATCGAGGTGTAACCCATCTCGGAGAGGTCTTTATAAGAGGTACATGATATAATAAATGACAATAATTATATAAACATTCATGCAATGAATAGTAAGCAATAATAATGGGTCTCAAAGGCGTGATGAAATGGAGGGTGAGAGAGCAAGCATCCTTTTTAGAAAACAAAACTCAAGGAGATAGCCACGAGCACCAATGATTTCCTAAGGTATAGATTATAGAAGTTATGGCCTTAATTGTAAAAGTAATGATGGAAATAATTTATGAAGGTGACAAAGGTAATGTCTGGGGTGTGAGGCTTTCAAGGTTGATGATAGAAGGTGATAATAAGTAGTCTCTAATTGGAGTAAATGGGGGTGAATGTCTTTATATAGCGATTGTTGAAATGATCTTAGTTGTTGATCTTGGACTCGAGGTCTATATTATATGACATTTATGACACGCGAAGTATCATTAAATGGGGTGGTGGTACATAAACAGGCAACATGAGATATCAAGTTTGATAAATAATTTTTTTTGGTTGGCTAATATGGACAGTCTCAGGTGCTTATTTTAGAAAGTATCAGTCTATACAAAAATATGGTAAGAATATGTTGGGTCTAAAATGTTAACATGTGTTTGTCATGTGGGGATGGTTTTTGAGATCATTGGTATTAGGATGGTTGGGATGTGGGACCCCAAGAACCTTATTCTCCAGCCTCCATACCAAAACCCTTGAGAATCCTAGAAGGCCATCAATGAAATTATCTGATTTCCATGGGTTCTGCCCAACTCATACCCTAAAGTTTATGGGATCATTAGCTAGAAGAAAAATATACATACCTTTGCCTATGTTACCTGTATTGATCATCGAACTTCTTGACATAGGACGTGTCTATCGTCTCCTTCTATGGAATGTTGTTTCTTTTGGCTAGTAATAGGTTTTGATGGTGGTATATGGTTGCCGACTGCTTGATTCGTAATCCATATTATTATCAATGGTATAACTTGCAATAATTGCAACTTGCTAATGAGTCCTTAAGTGTATATTTTATATTTTAGAAATGTCCCCTCGCGCTCGTGAATCTCACGTAGTGAGTGTATGTGGGAAAAAATAGTGTGGTAATATTGTAATTTCAAATTATTAGTTGCATTTAATGCGCAAGCATGCCTTGGATTTTTTTTTCAAAAAAAGGCATCATTTTTTTGGGTAACGTGTGTAGTTGGTGTTAGCTATTTTTGCATGTCGGGGATAGTGTTATATTCCCTGTGATTAGTGCCATGTTTGGGGACTATTCGGTTTTCATATTCTGTGTATACAAGGGGAGAAGTTAATCATTTAGTGGTGCATTTCAAAAAAATTTCCTAGAGATTTTGTTGGAAAAAACTCCGTATCCTCTATTTTTTTCTCTTTAATTTCGGTTAGTGTCCAACAATTTTCGATCGGTAGAATTTATATTATGGCATTGGTTTTGTGGTGATCTTTGTTGACCGTGAATGGTGGTGGTATTGCTATTTATGTGCAGAGGTTATGTATGGGCCATGTTTTAATCCTTTATCATGAAGGGAGGTTGAGTTGACTAACAACAAGTCTAAATCTATTTTTTCCCGGAGCGGCATTGTTTTGAGGGAGTTGGATGCGTCTTCTTTTTATGTGCACCATTCTTTATTCTAGAAAACCGATTTAACTTTTTTTAAATCGAAGAAGTCCCCATGACCTTTTCCTGGTTTCCCTAAACCCTATGACCTTATGGTCGAAAGTGGCCAGTGCAACTTTTAAAGTGCCTGGTTCAATTTTAAAGTGTCGAATTGATAGTAGTGATTTCATCCAGCCCTATTGATTTTTTATCATTAATGGAAGCTCCATTTAGGTTTAATAAGTGGACCCAACATATCATTTCAGTTAATAAGTATAAGAGGATATTATCAAAAATTGGTTTGTTAAGTTATGTGGAAGGGATATCTAATTTTAAAATCACAAAAAGTGTGTCATCTCTATATACTCTAGTTTCTCGATGGTCTAATGATACTCATACCTTTGTATGTGAGTTGGGGGGTGGGGATTTTTCGATAACCATTGAAGACATTTGCGGATTGTTTTTCTTAGATCCATTAGGGGAGGTTTCTTATGATGGTGCCATGACTCAACCTGAAAAGTTCATAAGGACAAATTTTCGAATCAAATCGATTTGTATGTATTGGATCAATTTTGTGTTTGCAAAAAATATATTTGAGTCATAGGTTAGGACTTGAGTTATTTGTCCTTCAAACAAGTGACATTTTATTGCAGATTGTTGGAGATACAAATAAAGTATACATCATGTTTCAAGTCAACTTTCATCTTCATCATCCAAGGGATGTCAATGAGGTATGAATGTAGTTTTGTATTGGATCCTTGGATTTTGTTTTAGGTGTTAGGAGTTTATAAAATCATTTTTAGTTGTTTTTAAATGATTTTCTCCTTTTAATATTTTTTTTGAAGTAAAATATTTTTCTCGCGATCTCATTGGAATGAGCTATGTTTTGTCGGTCGAATGAGATATAGTACTTCGTTATAATAAGTTCCAAAGAATTCCAATGAGATTTGAACAAACCAACGTTTGCCTTAACTGTAATCTCTTTGTTTATCTCGTTAGATAAATGTTTGAATGAGATCTCATATTCCGTTTGAACACGGTACAATATCGTTCGAACGAGTCAGTGTGTTTTCCAATGTGTGCTTTACTTTTCAAGTTTATCTCATTTTTAATCCTATGAATAGTACTGTGAAGCATGAGATTTGAGCGAGACTTTTTCAAGCTTTTTGTGTTTCCAAACTTGTTTAAAAATTTCTCCAGATTTACGAGTTTATTTTGAGAAAAAGTATTCCAAACGAAAACTCTAGTTTACACCTATATTTGCGATACAAGAATCCTAATGTGACACCCCATCTAATTAAACATTGGTCGATTAGGCCTTTATTAAGTTAAAATAGTTTTCTCATATGGTTCATTCTTAGCATCACTGTCGAAAACTTTTTAATTACTAACCACTAAAGTGAAATTGGACTGGTGCCAAATTTTATCTTTCTTTAAAATAGACAAAAGAACAAATGGAAAACTAAATTAAACATTCACAATTTACTAGAGTCCAACCACCACAATATATAAATGAAAAAGGGTTTGATGAATAAACCATTGGCTAAAATATAAAACCAAATACTCCATAATGATAAAAGAACTAAAAGACTAAAAACTGTCCACGAACAACATGCCCATACATAGAATATAAAATGAGATCCTACACTAGATTTGAAGGGAAGAATAGTCTAATCAAATCCTGTCAGCATGCACAATGCTACAACTCCGAGTCCCGGGAAGGAAGTCACCCCTGGCATCCCTGTGGCTGGACACCTAAAAGGTTTTGAAAATATTTTATAGCAAGTTTTAGCACAAAAAATGTTTTGAAAATATTTAGCAAGCGTTTATTACATTAAAATTCGGTTATTGATTACACATGTTCACGTACACTCTCTCTTGAGTTTTCCTCACCTCTCATCTATAGTGCACGCCTAATGTTCTATACTTAGCTCACCTAGCTATGCTACCCAATCTAACTAGACTAAAGTTTTCAACCGAACTTATCTACATGTCAAAGTTCCCGTACCGCCCATACAGTACATTAATTTATTAACATCTCTCATGTGTTAATTTTAAACGTAAGTAACATTCCTCACATGATATCTTTTAAATCACTACATTAAGTTTCTCTTACTTAATTATCATTTCGATGTCCACAATCGTAATTACCATTCACATATGTTTTTATCTGCATCATATAATTAAGTGTCTCGAACCGTCACACATAAGTAGATAAATCGCACGATATATATATATATATATATATATATATATATATATATATATATATATATATTCCCACACAATAAATACAAATAAATATATACTTCATTAGAATATCCTCATATCACACATTAGTTCTGATGTTCATTCGACCCCAATTTCTCATGTCATTCACATTGGTCTGGATAGTCCTCGACTCCATTGTAAATGTTATATATATATTGGTCCGGATGTTCAATCGACCCCAATATTATTTATGTTCGATATTGGTCCGGATAGCCCTCGACCCCAAATTGAACTTTCATGTATTGGTCCGGATATTCCCTAAACCACAATACATCTAATATAACTTAGGTATTCACACCGCCTAATTATTCATATGATAGGTATACACACAACCTAGGTATTCACACGTGTACGTAGTATATTTCTCTCGTATACTCGTCATACTAAATTTCTTTACCAATTATTACACTTATTGTATTAATTAGTATTCGCACAACTCTAAGGGTCCTAGTTACCCCTTTATAAATTTTAGTAGTTAATCCTATCTCACCCTACTGGTTTACTATATCAATTCAATTCCTAAACTCCCCGTAATTCATTATCTTTCTCTCGAATAATTTACGGCACAAAAATCAACCCAATTTCGTTCTCGTTTTAATCCTCTCAATAAGACTAAACCATACCCCCATCACGAGCCTACTATAATATTTTAGTCTCTCAATATTACGTTACCAAAGTCTTCAAAAATCTCACAACAATGATGTAGGGATTTAAGGCGAAAAGGGTAAACTTTTTCAATTTTTTAGGTAACCGAATCGATTCGCCTTAGGCCGAATCGATTCGATTCTTTACAGATTTTGTCCTTCGTCTTCTTCATGCATTTTTACCCATTAACTCACCTCTAAACTTCATGAAACTTCACCAAAATTTAAACTAATCATTCCCAACTATTTCTACAAGTGTTAGGATCAGTTCCAACGTGATTTTTACACCAAATCACCACAATAACAATTCAAGAATGGATTAAATCTTAAAATCCTCAAAACCCTAGATTTCCATGTTCTTACTCAATTTTTAACATAAAACCCAGGTTTAATTCGCATTGATGATACTCACCTACTAATTATCAATCCTCTACATATATAAATCATGCTACATGAAATCCCTTCCCATAACATGCATAAAAATATCATTTTCTTCCCAGAATATGTATTATATAATCAAATCAAGAAACCCTTTCAACATGGGTATCATAACTTCAAAATAATTGTAATAAACACTTGCCTCTAGGTTTGTAGGTTCTAAATTCGTGGTGTTACTGATAGATTGATGGTCCTCTCTTCAAATCCTTATTCCTTAGATGATTAGGATGCAAGATTAAGGTCCAATTCTTCAAGAACACCTCCTAAGCCTTGAAAATTATTTTCTCTCTTCTCTCTAATGGCTTCTTTTGGGTTTAACTATTTCTAACCCTAGCCTCAAGTCTTAAACATTAGATATAACACTTAGAATTTCGTTGGTCACTTAACCTCTTTTTGCCAAATGACCAAAACTCCCTTAATAGGTGCCGAGTTGGTCTAAAATTGACCCGAAACCTAAACAATACCCCCGGCTATACGTTTTCAACTATTTTAACCCATTCGGGATCATTAGTGACCTCTAAATTATCATATGAGTCACTAAAAGTATATTTCCTTTCTCAACCTCAAATTAGTCTAAAATATTAAGAGGCTAAAAGAATAATATGTTTTGACACTTAGAAAGGAGCAATCTACTTTGCGTGAAAGACCACCGTTGGAAAGAGCCTAAAAGATTAAGAGGCAATAAAAGCAAAAAAAAAATACCAAGGACATTTTTTTACATTGATGCTCCAAAAATTAGATATACTCAAAAGAAAAAGAGAGTGAAAAATTACAAATTTTTAAAGGGGTTTAGTTAAAGATTAATAGGCTTGCACAATGTATCCTAGTTAATCTTAATTATTTTTACTCTATTGATTCGAGAATCATCAAAATTTATACTTAAGTGTGAATTGTGTTTGTTTATCCTTTTAAGTTCTTTAGTTGACATGTGAGTCTAAATAGAATGTTGATAAATTTTGGGTTCAGATAGATCCACTTGGACATTTTTGAGTGATTGAGTCATTTGCTCTTGTTTATAGTGTATGCCCTTTTACTCTGTTCTACAATGTTTAACACATTGACAGTGTGGGAGTGTGTAAAACTGATGTGTTTGCGTCTTTTGTGGTTGTTTACAACTATATATAGTTGTGCTTCATTGGTATATGTGTATTTATATATATGGTATGTTTTGTATTTTGAGTCTTTTCAGATTCATTTAATCCATGTTTGACTTATAATTAATCTTTGATTTATATTGGCATATGTTGTGATCATTGTGGTATCTTATACTTAAATGCTTTCATTATAGTTGATATCATTTTCTCGTAGTTTGGATTATTTACGCTTATGTTGCCAAACTATTTGTCGTTGAATGCTTTCTTCTCACGACTATATGATATATTAATTTTTCCTTTATGAATACTCATGTTTCACTTAGGGGGAGGTTTAGTTTTGTTAGGGATAAATGTTTGCTATTGTTCACATTATTCTTTGTCTACTTATGAACAAAAATGGGGAGAAATATTTCTAACTCTTTTCACGTGGGAAAAATCGTTAAATTATGGGGAGACGTCATTTCTTAGGTAGATATGGTTTGACAAAGTGGAAGAGTTTTATATATGAAATTTATATATTTTTATATTCTCTTCATATTTAGAGGTGTGTTTAAGTGTGTTGGTTTTCAATAATGTGACAAAAGTTTACATAAGAGCAAAGATACTAAAGTTGCATCGATTAAGCGTTTGTAAAATTTTTCCTTCTGGGATTTGGAATGGAGTCTCAGTGAGCTTGACGTCCGGGTAAGCTTGCATTTTGAGTTATATCGCATAATACCTAAAAGGGGAAGACTTGTAAGGACATATTTCCTAATAAAATCAATTTGTACGTATTGTCTTAATTTCGTGTTTGGGGAAAGATTTTTGATCCATAAGTTAGGAGTTGAGTTGTTTGTCCTTTAAGCATGTGACATGTTATTGAAGATTGTATCGGCCAAAGATAAAGTATACAACATGTTTCGATCCGAGTTTCATCTTCATCATCCATGAGATCTCAATACGGTATATATACATATTTATGTTTGATCCCTAGATTTTGTTTTGGGTGTTAGGAGCTTATAAATTATTTTATAATGATTTTATTCGTTTTAATATTTTTTTGGAAGAAACATAGTTTTCTCGTGAGCTCGTTAGAATGACCTATACTATGTTGTTTGAATGAGATATGGTACCTAGTTAGAGAATATTCCAATGCATTCTAGTGACATTTAGACAAACCAACTTTTTCCTTCACTGGAATCTCATTGGATATCTCATCAGATACATGTTCAAATGAGATTCTACACTTCATTTGAATGAGGTACAATGTTATTTGAACGAGTTGTCGTGTTTTCAAATGTAAACTTCATTTTTCAAGATTATCTCATTTTTGTAAAACCTCCTATAAATAGGAGATTTCTAAGAGATTTTTTCAAGATTTTTGAGTTCCCTAACTTATTTAAAAATCTTTCCAAGTTCATGAGTTTTTTTTGAAAAAGTCTTCCAAGCTAAAACCTTCATTTGCACCCATGTTTGAGATTGAAGAATACTACATCTATATATCCATTTTATATATCTTATGTGTTTCATCAAAGTGGTTTGCTATTATACAGTGAGCGTTTCCTGCGGTGAATATCGTGTTGAGTGTTTTTCGATGGCTGAACTGGTCACAAGACAAGTAGGATCGGTGGGATATCGAGACGTGGGAAATAGCCTTCATTGTGTGGATATTGTAAGAAATACAACAATGGTTGTAAAGAAGGTAACATGGTATGCAGAAGAACATCAAGGCTTGACGAAATCGAGTCTGTGAGTTAGTCGAATTTGCCCCTATAACTAGACCTATATCCTTATGGACTTGTGCGGCTGGGCCATTCGAGTTTTTTATCGTTGTGGGTTTTCTTCGTACATCATCGTGTTATGATTTAATTATTTTAATCTTTTTTGTACTCACCTAGATACATTCTTAGGTTAAGACTCAAATTAGTAAGTTATGTTAGACAAAACTTGTGGTTTTTTAAATTCGTGCTAGTAAAATTTTTGAAGATATAAGTTGGTAGTGTTTTTATCTACAAACCCTAGGGTACATTATTTTTCTCAAAGAACATAATGTACAAATTACAAGCACGGTATACGAAATGTGCTTCTTAGAAAAGTTCTCTACAAACAAGACAACAAAATTATCAAAATCCTCTTATAGCCAGTGGATGAAGTATTGTTCTAAGGATATCGGTGTGGCAGTTCAGGGATCGAGGAATCCTACTTTGTGAGGCCTTTGCACCCAATGGGTCTATTTATGATCCTTTTTATATTGTTGCTTATCTTATGGCCTTTTATCGAGATTTTTACTTGCTGGCAAACCCGATGATTGTCCGAATAAGGTGCTATTTTTTGTGGCTACTCTATTGTCATTAGGCCAGAAGATTCCATTAGCGACAATAATTTTGGGCAATTTGTATGCTTGGTTAGATCATTTACATTAGGAAATGGAGAGATAGTTTGGTAGATATGATGTTATTAACTTCGCTCCTACTATCGTTTTAGTAGATTTTTTAATTGCACGATTTTTGACTTTTAGTCCAAAACCACCCCTTTATGAGGTTCCTTCTAATGATGAGTCGCCAGTCAGAATTTTGAGGTGGTACTCGAAAGTGGTTCATGGGTATGTTGGTATTTTAGCTATGCATATTGTTGCCAATACAAAAAGTCTCCCCAAATCTTTAACACAAAAATGCCTCACAAACACTCAAAAGTAAAAATACAAGCATTTACTATTTTTTGTGCTCCTAAAATAAATTCACATATTTTTTATCTCTAAAATTGTGCATGAACTCTTCCTCTTCAAATTTTGTATAATGACCTTTTTTTATAGGTGAAAGTGTGAAAAATGAGAATTTTAAATTTATGTGATTCTCGAATAATTAAAATAAAAGTTTTCTTAAATGATGGATAAAGTCGTTAAACTTTGGGTTACATGTGGAAGAAAATTAAGGGAAGAAGTAGCTTTGGGGTAGATATGGGAGTGAATAAGGGAAGATTGCTTGGTGGGTTTTTATTTTATTTATTCATTTCTTTTATTTTAACTTTGCATTTTTGCTACTATTCACAACAGAATTTTCAAACTGCTTTTATCCCTTCAAAACTTCTTATTTTCATGTTTTTCCAAACTACAAAGTTATGATTTTTGATAGACCTTTTCAAAAACGTATGACACGACATTAACGAACACACGAGTGAATTTATAAATATTTTCTAGTACAATTGTGTCGACTGTATCATATCGCAACATATCCTAACAAATTTTGTATATCAATTTCTTTGTTGTCCGAACTCCTGATGGACCAGTAAAAATGCAAAATACAAAATAATTAATATAAATTTATTGTATAAATTTTAAAAAATTACAAAATTACCCTTATTTACATTTTGGTCCACAAAATTCATATATCACTTATTTTAACTCGAAATTTAACCAAATTTTGGATGAGGCCCATAAAGTTTTTGAAATTATTGTTTTATCCCCTAGGATCGCTAAAATTGTATTATTAACTTGAATTTATTTCAAACTTGTATTTTTCTTCTAAAGAATTAAAATGACTGTAAAAGCTCTTTTTTTTTACTATACAATGGGCCTAATAAGACCTGGATTTGGGTATAAACTCTACAAAATTAAGCACTTAATTAATACCCCCAAACTTAAACTTTGCTAGTCCTCAAGCAAGGATAAATTAAAATCTAACTTACTCGTAGGAATGACAATTGCACTTAGGATATACAACATATTGTTAAAACCCTAGGTTATACTAGCAAACAAGTTTTGTGTCATGAGGTTTTATAGTGAATACGCCCATAAAATTAATTTTTTTTATTGAATTTTTGAAGGACACAAAAGTAATATAATCAAGTCTCAAATACAAACTTCACAAACATAGTAATACTTCATTTTTCAATCTCAACTTATTGTGCGTGTGTGCATAGCCAATATAACCGTCCACTTTAAAAGATTAAATCATTACATTTCTTATCTGAAAATTCGTTTTAATTTAAATTCCCACGGGATACACTCACAATTGAACACTCAAAAATTGGTAATATTTATCTCGGCATATATGAATAAAAGAGTAAATTGAAATGCAAAAACTTCACATATACATAATGAAATATGAACTTTTTATAATGGATGAATATGATCTCGTGAATGAAAAATCGAATAGTTTTTGAAAACATTGAATCACACCATTTATCCTATTCATCCTCGCTCCACACTATAACTAACTTCAATAGAGATCAATTGGGACTTTTTCGGTTGTATTGGAGGCTCAGGTTTTGGCAAGAAAGAACGACTTTTAAGGTTTCAAAATTTTTGAGAATATAGAAGTTTTTCGGTATTTCGACTTTTTAGGCACTTTTTCTAACCTCCATTTTTTCTCTTTTCTAAACTATTTTTTTTCATTTTCTCTTTCTTTTTTTCTATCGTGGTTTTATCCTAATATTCTCATAAAATGGATAGGGATTTTGTGTCTTCAATAAAAAACTTAATTTTCTTTTGGCAACAAATGAGCTTGTAATGAAATAATATAAAAATATCGATTTAAACTTACTTTTTGGGCTCTAAAATTGTGACCTAATCTCATTTGTCAAGTTTAATTTGGTTAATCTATGTTTAAAGATGACTTACTAAGATTTCTAGTGCATAAGATTCATATTTTGACATTTGTTTCCAGTAATCGAGGAAAACAACAAATTTTTAGATCATCAACGATTTATCACTGATAAAAGTTTGAGTCATTTTAACTCGGATTGATTTAATTTTCTCAAAAATGATGAATGGTACAAAAATCTCACATGGTTAAAAGCTTTACATTTATTCTTTAAGTTCTTTAACTTCCGCCTTAATATCCTTTTTCGAGCATATTATATGGCTAAGTGTCATAGTGTGACAAAAAAAGAATAAAAAAATATATTACGCCACGAAGCACTAACGATGCACTAACGATGCACTTAACCCTAAAAAGAAGAAAACTATAACAAATATAAACAAAGAAACCTAAAACATATTTTTTTTATTTTTATATTATAAAAATGAAAAAACTATTTTAAAATAATATATATATATATATATATATATATATATATATATATATATATATATATTGAATTTTATTATTATTATTTTTTAATTTTATGACAAAACTAGTGACAAACTAATACTTACTAGGAAAATATTTAATTCTGATTTTCTCAACGTTTTTTAATAAACTCAATACTAACACGAAGAAAAAAATATTAAATTTTTTTTTGGATTTTTTTATGTACTAATTACGAAAAAAAGATTCTTGAAATATTCAAAAAAGAAAAAAACATAACTTTATTTTACCTTTTCTATATTTTTGTATTTTCCGTGTTTTTATGTTAAGACAAAGTAAAACTGGTCCGAAACTCAATAACTTTTAAATCAACACAAATCCTTGGCAACGATGCCAAAAGCTTGTTGTCGAAATTATAAATTATTTTAAGTGCATGGGCTATTATAGAGTAGCTAATGCAAGTACGAGTCGAGTGCATAGAAATTTGGTCAATTTATCTAAATTATTGACTTTACAACTAGACAGTATTAGTGTAGAAATATGATGTAGACATAAAGGAATAATAATAATAATAATAATAATAATAATAATAATAATAATAATAATAATAATAATAATAATAATAATAATAATAATAATAATAATAATAATAATAATAATATGAATGAATGGAATAAAGTATGTAACAAATATGGGAGATATTACTTGGGTTTTGGATCCATCTACTGTTTTTACTCGTTTATAATTAATTATTTTAACTTGCAATTCTCTTTTATAACTCAAAATTTTATCGAATTTCGTTGCGTAAATTTTGGTTGATGAAAACGTTAAAGTTCAAATCAAATATTTTATATCTCTTTTTAGATGCCAAAAATCCCTATTCACTTAAAAGTATTATTCCTTGTCATTTATGTCAAGCATAAGCAGGACTATCATATAATTTAATATAAGCATAATCCATCAAATGTAAGCATAATAAATCAAAGGATACAAATTTAATTTAATAACTTTTAAGCATTTTATGTCAAACATAAACATGGAATATCAAATAATTTAACATAAGTATTATCCATCAGACGTAAGTATAACAAATCAAAGTATGTGAATAAAATAATTAATTGTGAAGATTTAAAATATCACTCTCCTGACTATTTTAATGAATACTGAATTTTTAAAACATTTTTAGAGCAAGTAGGGAATTTAAACGAATTTAACTAATTAAAACATACAATAAGTAATCATGGTAAATTTTAGCTAATTCTAGTAATTAAATTAAGCTAACATCATAACTGTTATTGTCAAAAAATGGTACTGATATGTTTTTGAGTCTTAGCTGATAAATACCAATAATAAACTATAACAAATAAAGAAAATAAGATATTGGATTTGAGAGAGATGAGAGATAGTGAATAAGACAGGGATTAACATGGTTCAACCTAAAAAGGTGACTACGTCCATAGGTGCACTGTTGTCTTATTTTAGGAATGGGTACAAGCTCTTAAGAATGTCTCTAGGGTATTTTGCATGGACATTTTCTTCGTGTTCTAATCACGTGACAAGGAGTGCCATTTATATAGGGAGAGGGAAGAAGAAGAGTTGGAAAGCCTTTATAAGTCTGGCAATTACAGTTTTTTACATTCTAGTTGACAAAAAATGGTGAGATAATTGTAGTTAGTTTAAAGGATTAACCCAAGTGTGTGTATAATGAGATTGTACATATTCCCACGTGTAGCTTACATTTGTTTGATAACACTAATTACTAAAGGTCAGCCACGTATCCAACCAAAGGAAATACTGAGTCGATTAGAGAAATGATGTGCCGACCATGTTAGATGAGCATTTTATGATGATATGTGTCAATATACCAATGGTCCATGCCACATTATTTACAATACAACAAAATCCCTCAAAACTTCATTTATGACTGGAATGAGCAATAGCTTATCTGAATCATAAGATCTTTAGAGTAGCTGTGCTTGTGGAATGAATGGATGGACAATTGATCAGTAAGAGTTAATAGATTTCATGGGAACTTGGTCACAAGCCTTTGATTTTGGATTTGGTTTGTTGAGGCTATTGGTCGGCGAACGATTTCTGAGAGTTGGTGTTTATGGGAAGTTTTTACTCTTGGTGTAGTGGAAATTTTGTAAATAAGGGCAAAAACTGCGAAGCATCTAGTGGTACCCCGATAAAAAGTGCATTGGGTATTGGACTGCTGTAAAAATGAAAGGGTAAATATGGGGGCTTATTTTTATTCAAGCCCACAGATACAGTCGACTAGCCCGGTGTGCAAAGTGAACTACTCGGCCCAACTTAGATATTTATTTTAGACCCATGTATTTAACATGTGCTTAAATGCATGGAGATAGAGTCAAATCGGTTACCAACAATGTCGGGGAGATATTTGAGGACACCTATGAGCTATCTGCAAGATGGTTGCGTTAGTTGTTCAATTCAATCGGTTCGAATCACAACTATAAATGTAAACCCTGACTCGAAGCAAAGGGGATGTTACTTAGATTATTTGAGAGACACTAATAGAAAACACTAACCTTTCCGTGGATGTAGGAAAGTTGACAAACCACATACTTTTGGTGTTGTGTGTGTGATTATGTATTTTTTTCTCAATATTTCTTCTAGATTTTTTATTATGATAATAATTTCACTCACAGTTGGCACCTACAGTGGGAAAAAATTATTTTTCCTATGAAAGAAAGTATCAAAAGAAAGCACACGATGTTTCACCGCAACAACAATATTACTCAAATTAGTGACGTGCAAGTTGATCCAGTTCCACCTAAGGTCAGATCTGAGATTCACCAACAACCAAATCCCAGGTTTCGCCAAGAGAGGAAACCTTTTGAGGAAAGTCAGGGACCCCCATGTCTACTCATATCTCTAGGCTGGTTAGCATTTACAAAGATATGATTTAAGAGCAGGAGGAGGCAACATACCTTTAGATGGAAGATAATGCTCGCCTACAGAGGTGACTTGAACGGATGGAGAGAAATCTCCATAGAGATAGAAAAAACATTGAGATAGGTATTCTAGTCCTCAGGATAACAAGACTAATAGCCAAGGGATGAGCTTCAGATGCGACTAGAATCGATTTGAGTGCGATAAATCAGAGCGTGACCGATCAGAGTGTGGTTAATCAGAGAGGAGACATAGAAGTACTGATCGTCAGGATGAAGATATCAAAAATTTGTTTCATAGAGGGATTGATTAATACCCATCCCATCGAAGTGATAGGTCCATAAGAGAGCTAGACAGAAGAGAAATTGACACTCATATGAAATCCTCATTTTCAAGGGAGATTGAAGAAGAGGATACCTCAAAGAAGTTCGTCATTCCCAAAATTAAAATCTATGATGGAAAGGTGAAAAGGTGAATCCCATAGTACAGGCAAGCGATGACCCTGTGGATACACAATGATGCTTTGATGTGTCGAATCTTCCCTTCTAGCCTCTATGATGTAGCTCAAAAGTGGTTCGAGAAGCTACCCCATAGGTTGATCAAGATATTCAAGTCCCTAACAGAGGCCTTTAGTAGTCTCTTTATAACTAGCAATTCCCATCCCAAAAGGATGGATTTTGTGCTTTCGATGAAGAAAAAACTGTAAGAGAGCCTTTGCTAATACCCCAAAAGGTATTGGGAGGTATTCAATGAAGAGGAATATTTCTTGGAGTAGGTTTCCATAGAATCCTTCAAGATCAACCACATCTCTCCTACACCAGTCCCTATAACGAAAGAGGCGAGCATCATTGATGACCTTATGGCATGTATAAAAAAATACACTAAGGTCAATGACGTGGTTCACTATGTCCTAGGGGACAACGACCACTTAAAATAAAGCAAAGGAGGAGACAAAAGAGATACTCCAAAGAAAGGAAATAATAATGGGGGCAAGAATGGCTCTAAGAATGGGGTAAAAGTTAATCCTTCAAAGGCATTGAACACTGTTAGTACAGTGTTCAAAGAACTAATCTATAAGATCTTGAAAAAGATCAAGGATCAACCGTTTTTCAAATGTCCCAAGAAGATATGTGGCGACCTAATGAAAAGGAACAACGCGCTGAGATAGGAATTCCATAACGAGGGCGGCCACATAACAGAGAATTGTAAAGCATTGATGTAGCACTTGGAAGAATTGTACTAAGATGGACATTTGAATGGGTACATAGAGAATAAAGATGAAAAGGTCACAACCAATGGTGACCAAAGATCGAAAAAAGTCCTTGATTATGACATGGGACTAGAGTTCACTCTGATTAATGGGGCATCTAACCTGAAGTGTATCCAAGGGAACATTATTTGGATGGTGCGAAAAAAGGTCACAACCGTCATGGAGGCATTCCATATTGACCTTTGAAAAAAAAGACGGCACGCGCCAACGAACAGAAGTTATCGACTACACAGAATATATAATCTTCACAAAGGAAGATCTGATTGGAGTGAGGACTCCGCACCATAATGCACTTGTGATCTCTCTCAGAATTCTAAACCGGGGCATCAATAAATTACTGGTAAACCTCAAAAGTGATCTACTAAAAGCTATTCCACAAGTTGAAGCTTAACATAACTGAACTCAAGGAGGCCAAAATTGCTTTGGTTGGCTTCACAGGAAAAATCACGATGCCATTAGGAAAGATAGTCTTCCCGATCAAGGTGGGAAGTATTTCAAAGATGATTGAATTTTCAGTGGTAGACATAGAATCATCATACTATGACATTCTAGTCAGAGGATGGATGGACGCTATGAAATACATACCATCTACATACCACCCAAAACTCAAGTGTGTCACTGGCTGGGGTGTGGTCGAGATTCATGGCGATCCGACCACTATAAGTAAATGCTTCATCGTCACCATTTGACCCTGAAAAGAGAAAAAAAGAATGAAAGGTCATTGTAGAGGAAGCCCAGGATGGGTCTATACCCTCTAAATAGTAAATTGGATCTATCCCAATAATAGGGTCATTAAAAGCCTGGAGGAAGTTAGTGCTGATAAGAATTTGTAGGATAAAAGGTTTTTTTATCGAAACTACTCTAGGCGATCACAAAAAAAAAGAATTGATTACCTTTTTGAGAAGAAATATGGATGTTTTTTACTGGGATCCGTACGATATGTCTGGGATTGATCCTAATGTATCCTTCCATCGCCTCCACAATTGACCCAACCATTACGTCGATCACTCAGAAAGCATGCCGAATAGCCCCAGAAAAGGCTAAAGCTATGAAGAACGAAGTCTGGAAGTTTCTGGATAAAGGATCCATTAGGAAGTTCAGTTACCCAAATAGTTATTCAACCCAGTGGTAGTACGTAAGAGAAAGGGCAATTGAAGGGTATACATCTATTTCACGAACCTCAATAGATCCTTCCCCAAAGATAGTTTTCCTCTACCGAAGATCGATCATTTAATCGGTGAAACAAAATCTCATGAGAGAATTAGTTTTATAAATGCCTATTTAGGGTGCCGTCAGATCCTATTGTTCGGCCCCAGTTGGGAAAAAATCCTATATAGCCCCAGTAGGCCTATATTGTTATAAGGTCATGCCTTTCGGCCTAAAGAACACAGGCAAAACTTATCAGAGGATGGTCACAAAGCTGTTGAAATAGTTGATACGAGACACCATGGAATTCTACATCGATGTCATGCTAGTTAAGAGCAACGACAAATATGACCACCTCAAAAAGATGACTAGAACCTTTAAAATCCTCAAAAAGTACCGAATAAAACTCAATGCAAGCAAGTGATCGTTCGGTGTCTAGTCAGGAAAATTTCTATCTTACTTAGTCAATAAGAGAGGAATTGAGGCCAATCCAGATCAGATCAATGCGATTAACAAGGTGCATCCACCAAGGACGTTTTGATATATTCAAAAGAGTAGTGGAATGCTAGCAGCACTTGATCGCTCATCTTCAAGTCCTCAGAATGCTACTGACCATTCATTTAGCTCTTAAATAAGGTTAAGGCCTTTGCATGGAATGAGTAATGCTCAAGAGCTTTGGAGGAGATCAAGTCCTACCTCAGTAAACCACCACTGCTGATAATCCCCGATGGCGGAGATCCCTTGTACCTCTACCTCAAAGTATCGCACCATGAAGTTAGCTCGGCTTTAGAATGTGAAAATGAGGGTATACAGTACCCTATCTATTACGCCAGCAAGACACTCTTAGATGCAAAACAACACTAATTGCCTCTAGAAAAGTTAACCTACACTCTAGTAGTTGCCTCTATGAAGATGAAATAGTATTTCGAAGCCCATTTAATAACATTGATTACTTCATTCCCCCGTAAATCCATCCTTTGAAAAGTCGACCTCTCAGAATCATTGTCAAAGTGGTTGGTCGAACTCTAAAGGTTCGATATTCACTTTCAACCAAGGACGGTGATTAAGGGATAAGTCTTGGACGATTTCCTCACCGAATTCAAGGGCGATAAGACAATTGACCAACAGATAATGGAATTATAAATAGGCAAGGAAGAACAGTCCAAGGATTGCACCCTATACATTGATAAGGCCTCCAATTCTAAGGGGGAAGTAGTATGTATTGTCCTCGTCGCACTAGAAGGCACTATCATCAAACAAGGAATTAGGTTGGGATTTTAAGCCTCCAACAACGAAGACGAATACGAAGCACTAATAGCTAGTCTGTACAAAGCCCAACTTCTGGGGGAAAATCCCCTCAATGTGTTCATCGACTCCAAATTGGTCTCCAAACAAGTGAGCAGAGATTTTAACATAAAAGATCATAGGATGGAAACCTACCTTTCCATGGTACAAGAGCTTATGGAAGGATTTGAGGAAGTCCTCATTCAAGAATTCCTTCGGGGGAAAAAATCATGCTGAAGGTTTAGTAGCTCTAAGCTCAGCAGTGGACTCTGAGCTTAGAAGAAATATCCAAGTGGAGTTCCTTCTTAGGCTAATCATTGACAAGATAAAGTTCATCGAGTAGATTCTTTCGAAGAAAGATCTCCTCACTAGATTATTCCAATCACCACCCACTTCAAGAATGAGACGCTACCAGACGATAGAAAGTTGGCTCACCAAATAAGGGTGAAGGAAGTCCGTTTCTATCTTGATCTAGGAAGAAATCTAAATAACAGATCCTTTACACCCCTCGTAATTCTGACGTCGGTCGCCACTAAATTAAATCTCATTCTTAGCATGCGACATGTATGGGACATATAAAATTTTCATTCCACAAGATAATAATTAAATTGATCCCAATAATTAATTTCCATTCATGCAATAAATATACATCACCATGCTAACTCCAAAAATAATCCAACTCCATAACTTATTTAAAAATGCAAATGAAATAATCCAATAAAGTAACTGACTGAAACCATAGACAACTTTAGAGCCGATTGGCCCAATAAAATCAGTAATGAAGTCTCATCATATAAATTACTGAATAAAAGTAAACCTATACTAATAAAGTGAGTAAATAAAATAAAACTCCAGCTAAACCTCCAAATCGATCTCTAATAACACTTGTGTAGCAACTCTGGCACAAATCCTGAAATATTACTCAACGCAATGGGTAAGAGCCTACCGTATGGATACCAGCTACACAACTCAGATAAGGTCCTTGAACCCAGACAATAACATTATACGTAATAAACATGACAACGGAATATTTTGAATTAAACAAGATATAATAATCTACGAATAAAAATAAATTACCATCTAACCACTTCCAAGTCACTCTTGAGCTCCAAGTCCAATTGTTTACATTTAACAACAACTAATTATTTAATTTAATTCCCCTTAACCTGAAAGATTATTTTTATCCATAATTAATATCCATTGCGGTAATCCCTCTTAAATCCTTTCATCATTTTATTTACGGTACTCCCGCTTAAAGTCTAACATCGTATTAGTTGTGGTACTCCCGCTGAAGTTCTACACCACATCCATTACCCTCACTATGTCCAATTAACCCGATTCACTGTCAGCTCAGCACACACTCGTGAATTTTCATGCACGACACGTCCGTATAGCTTATCGGCCTATTTAACTGTAAGCTCATACATACTCGTGATGCCACACACACCCAGGTCTCTATATACAGTTGGCCCATTTAACTGTCAGTCACGCACATACTCGCGCCACAAATATATTTTAATACCCGTCTATCATCTTAGGCATTAAATTCTCAATTTCTTATGTTTTCTCATTTTTATCTCAAATTATCACCACCCTTTTTATCGACATAAGATCCTCAAACACCCTTAGTCCCATACCTAAAGGTATCAAATCCACAAGTACTTCCTAGCCTATCGTTTAGGAAGAAAAATAACAACAAAGACGACTTAGCCTCACTCCTAGGCTCACTAAATCACTGGACAACGTAAATCGTGATAATTCCCATACCTAGAAAGCGACAACGTCCCAAAGGTCAGCTAACTAGTCTCATACCAAAAAAGTAACCTAGACAAAGGTGAGGGTCCCATTTATCCCATAACCCATTCGTCCCTGCGGTGTCAAATATATTAAAATAATTAAGTGGCAAAAGACTAGATTTTCATTTATCACAATAATTCTACCAATTTAATCCACACGTCACAAATAAATCAATTAATGTTCGTGTAATCGTAATATTAATTAAACATTACTTTCTCATCAAATTATTCAATTTTAAATCACATACATGTTATCAAATTTATATAACAAGAATTTATCTACTATGCAACATCCATAAAGGTCAAAATGAATTAACATGATAAAAATTAGTTACACGATATTTCTACGTAAAAATCTACACGCGAGCGTCTTAAAGTCTATGGAACCCAAATCTCTATCCTAACATGCAAGGTTTTGAGTCTTCATTCATACATTCATATTACAAATTTTCATAAAAATAGTTTCGATTTATCTTCCACTTTCTCTAATCAATATTTCTTATTTGTTTATGGAATACACATGTATTTAGTGTGTAGGACATAATTACTACGCATAATATTAAGAGAAAGTAATAGAGGTAACCTTGCTTGAGACTAGTTTGAAGAAATCTGAATGGATGAATGTGTTCCCTGCAAAAAGAATGACAACAATCCCCTCTTGTACTAACTTGAAAAGAATCTGATTTTGGCATTTAAAACTTGGACTGAAATTTTGGTTTAAATGGGAGTAGGGTTTAGAGGTAGAAGTAGATGCAAAAGATGAGATAATACTTCTCTTCGGATTTAGAAAAATTAGTTTTAAAATCTTAACCCGAAACATTATCATATAAATAGTTGTAGGAATTTGAGTTAAACAAAACTCTATAAAAACCAAAGCAGCGTCGGAACTGCCACTTGCTGAATCGATTTGGCTTTTAGGCCGAATCGATTCGGTCCTCGGAAGGGCTCAAGAATGCCTATATATATATATATATATATATATATATATATATATATATATATATATATATATATATATATATATTAAATTTCCAATTCTCACCCTGTTTTTGATTCAGATTAAAATCTCACTTTCCAACAATAAAAACCAAGATAACTAATTACTAAAAATAATCAATTCCAAGAATTTAATTTTTTGAATTTTGAGTTAATTTAATTAAAGTCCGATTTATTTTACGGGGGTTTACTTACTTCCCCACTAGCACATGCATTTCGTCCTCGAAATTTGATGAAGCGTAAACGCGTAAAATAAAAATAAAATAATGCTCACATACGCTAACCCATAAAATGCTACGATTTGGCGCCCATACGCCCAATCCTACACTTACATACCCCAGGAACAAAGATACAATATATATCCTAATTATATATATGCATAACTATGAAAATAATGGTGTACTGCCCCTTTCTTGAATCACTAGTCGATTCTATCTCCCAAAAGTAATCGCAACACTTAAGTCCTCAAATCCATTCACATCACCAAAATTGATACTTACGATAGCTAACATATACATTAACAATCTCCACAATAAATCTTGTCTCCCAAAATCACTTACAATCTAACCACTTTCAAGTCCCCCACAAGGTCCAAGTCCAATTATTTACATTTAACAACAACTAATTATTTAATTTAATTCCCCTTGACCTAAAAGATTATTTTTATCCATAATTAATATCCATTGTCGGACTCCCGGTTAAATAATTTCATCATTTTAGTTACAGTAATTGTGCTTAAAGTATTACAACATATTAGTTGCGGTACACCAACTTAAGTTCTACCCCACACAATTCCCCTCACTATGGTGGTTCAGCCCAGTTCACTGTCAGCTCTACACACACTCATGAGGTTCCACTCACAACACGTCATTATAACGCGTTAGACCGTTTAACTGACAGCCTGCACATACTTCTGGCGCCACACGCCCCATTATCGTTATAGCTTGTCGACCCGTTTAACTGGTAGTCCTGCACATACTCGCGCCTCCAATAAATGTTAATACCCGTTTATTATCTTTGGAATTAAATTCTTAATTTCTCATGTTTTCTTATTTTTATCTCAAATTATCCCCACCCTTTTTATCGACATAAAGTCCTCAAACACCCTTAGTACCATACTTTAAAGTCTCTAATCCACAAGTATTTCATAGCCTACCATTTAGGAAGAAAACTAACTAACAAACAAACACCACTTTTCCTCACTCCTAGGCTCACTAAAAAACTGGACAACGTAAAAATTAGCCCCACCCCGGAATATCTATTCATAAATCGTCACCACTATCTAGTCTCATAACTAGAAAGAGACAACGTACTAAAGGTTAACTAACTAGTCCCATACCTAAAAAGGAACATAAATACAGCTGAAGGCCCTATCATTAACATAAACCCATTGTCCCTACCGTGTCAAATATACTAAAATAATTAAGTAGCATGAGACTAAATTTTCATTTATCACAACAATTCTACCAATTAAATACACACGTCACAAATAAATCAATTAATGTACGTTTAATCGTGATATTAATTAAACATTACTTTCTCATCAAATAATTTAATTTTAAATCACATACATGTTATCGAATTTATACAACAAGAATGTATCTACTGTATAACATCCAAAATGGTCAACATGAATTAACATGATAAAAATTAGTTACACGATATTTCTACATAAAAATCTACAAGCGAGCGTCTTAAAGTCTACGGAACCCAAATCTCTATCCTAACATTCAAGGATTTGAGTCTTCATTCATATTGCATTTTTTTATAAAAATAGTCTCGATTTATTTTCCACTTTACCTAATTAATATCTCTATTTTGTTTTAAGAAAACACATGTGTTTAGCGTGTAGGTCATAATTACTACTCATAATACTAAGGGAAAGCAACAAAGGTAACCTTGTCTAAAATTTATTTGAAGAAATCTGAATGGATGAATGCGTTCCCCGTAAAAAGATGACAACAATCCTCTCTTGGACTAACTTAAAAAGAATATGATTTTAGCCTTCAAAACTTGGACTAAAATTTTGGTTTAAATGTGGCTAGGGTTTGGAGGTAGAAGGAGATGCAAAAGACGAGAGACTACGACTCTTATGGTTTAGAAAAATGAGTTTTAAAAGTCCTAACCCCGAAATATTAACATATAAATAGTGGGAGGAATTTCAATTAAACAAAACTCTATAAAATCAAAGCAGCGCCGGAACTGCCACTTGCTGAATCGATTCAACTTTCAGGACGAATTGATTCGGTATTGGGAAGGGCCCAATAATTCCTAACAATATGTATATATATATTAAAATTCTAATTTTTACCCCGATTTCGATTCTGATTAAAATCTCACTTTCTAACAATAAAAACCAACCTATATAATTACAAAAAATAATCAATTCCAAGAATTTTATTTTTCCAAATTTTGAGTTAATTTGATTAAGGCTTGATTTATTTTATGAGGTGTTACATAACTCCATTGCGTCCACCCGTAAGACACCGAGCAAGTTCTCAATGACCTTCATGATGGTATTTATGGGAGTCATGTAGGAGGAAAACCATTAGCATTTCGAGCAATAAAAAAAACTAGTGGCCACACATGAAAAATGACATAAGTATCTATGTTCGAAGATGTTAAAAAGTCCAAAAGTTCGCCCATATAGTTCATCAACCATATAGCGATCTGAAATCCTTGACTAGTCCTTATCCATTTGCACAATGGGGGTTGGACATTATGGGACCACTGCCTACCGCACCTGGGAATTGTAAGTATCTATTGGTCAACATAGATTACTTCACAAAGTAGGTAGAGGAAAAACCATTAGCTTACATCCGAGACACCAATATGACAAGGTTCATCTGATAGAGCATCATTACACGCTTTAGGCTACCAAAAGTTTTCATCACTAATTACTACACACAATTCGAGAGTGGTTTATTTCATCTAAGTTGAGAACGACATTAAGCATCATTTTAGCTTAGTAGCGTACCCCATAGCAACGGCCAAGCAGAAGATTCTAACAAGATCATTCTCTACGATCTGAAGAAGAGACTGGAATGAGTAAGTGGTACTTGGGTAGATTAACTCCCCCATGCCCTCTGGGCTGATCGTAGTACGCCTAGAAGACCTACAGGGGAGTAGGCCTGTCAATGGGTTGAAGTCGGGTCGGTTTTAGGGAGATCCAGATCTGTTTAATCTGGTCTTTATCGAGTTTGGATTCGATTCCAGGTCTTCATCGGGTCTACAATTTAGGATCTAGATCCGGATCCGAATGGGTCTTTGGGTCCGGGTCTAGCCAGATATATACATTTATTTTATATTTAGTCTTATTTTATCCCCCTTATTTATTTTTTAATCTTAGATTAAAATATTTTATAATGTATTATAACATATGATTGGTATAAATAAAACATATATTACTTACATATATATATATATATATATATATATATATATATATATATATATTATAACGTATATGTCGAGTCGGGTCTTTGGGTCCCGGTTTTGTATAGGATCCATACCCTACCCTAAACAGGTTTTTGGGTCTTCGGGTCCAAAAATATTTGCTCAGACCCTATTATAAGTCTCGGGTTCGTATCGGGTCCAGGTCTAGACCCTACCCATTAATAGGTCTATGGGGAGACAACGTTTGTACGCACATACGAAATACAAGCAATTATTCCACTTGAAGTAGGTCTCCCTACCATGATAACCAACTTGGTTAGCCAAGGGCTAAATGACGACGCCTTGTGCACCGAACTTGACTTAGTAGATTAATGAAGAGAGTAATCCATGATCAAGCTAGCTTCATATCAACAACAATTGGTTAGGCAATATGATAAGAAAGTCAATCTGAGGAAATTTTAGTTAGGAGATTACGTCCTAAGGAAAGTCCTCGACAGTGCAGTAAGATAGCCAGATGGAAAACTAAAACCAAACTTGGAAGAAACTTTCAAAGTAATTAGGGGTGACCTTCTAGGAGCTTATCACTTGGAAACACTGGAGGTCAGGGAGATATGAAGAGCATGGAATGCGGTTAACCTTAAGAAGTTATATTTTTAGTCTTTTATAACACATCTACTTATGAAATTTTTTATTTCAGTCCTATGTTTCTCTTAAGTTATTACACAATGAATAAAGGAATATTTTCCCTTACATCTTGATTATCTCAATTTATATTACGAATCTCGATATTGTGCATAATTTCCAAGTTCTAAGAAACAACTCCATTCTAGGGATACTAAGCAGAAGAACACTTTGTTACACAAAGCTGCTCAACATACTTCAACTAAAGAACTTCCTCCCGCAGAACATAATTCTTTTAGATTACAATAGGTTATTCAAGTTTTTCCAATAAATAAATCTCCTCGCACCCAGAAGGGTTCATACTAATTATAATAGACTGTTAAGTTTGTTTCATCTCCTTTGGTCTTTGTCATATCAAACACAAAGGGCCTCGCGAGTTGCCTCGACAATAATAAAATCCCTACAGGGGATCCTTAGGAAAAAATCCAACTGAGGTTGGTTACCAATTATGTTGGTTGTTAAAAACTTGATCGGGTGGATGGCCTATTAACTAGGTGCATTCTTACCATCATCCCTCCTAGGCCTAAACGAGTGTGATGACATAAACTAAAAGGTAAGGTAGGTGGAGTTATATTGCTAAGGCATATTGGACTCAAAGAATGAATAACATTAGTTATTAAATCATTATTCGATGAAAAGAGTAAAATGATTAACATTAGTTATTAACTCATTTTGTCATGGAAAAGCCCAAAATGATTAACATTAGTTATTAACTCATTTTGTCAGCAAAAAGACCAAAATGATTAACAACATTATTTGGTTGAAAAAAGTCTTAAATGATTACTAGATACCATCTCTTCCCAACCCAAAATACAGGAATAATTAATAATTGTATTTAGTCAGCAACTGCCCAAAATACACTTGTAAGAGGGTAGTTTAGATAAGACGGAGGCTTAACCCCTTTTGGAGTACAATAATGATAAGTTAATCAAGAAACACCTTTGACTAAGTAAAACACATAATCACAAATCTATAGAGATGAACTCAGTTTGATCTTACAAATCTCTCATGTATAACACAAAAGACAATAATGAACTTAGAAGTAACTCATTTGGAGGGAGAGATAAGTAAGCATCCTAGATACACCTTGGTAGGCAGCCAAACACACCAACCACCCTCAAAGATCTCTGTCAAATGTTAAAAGCTTCATAATAAATGACATTGGTGGGTGAGTGAACTCTGTTTTGTAATAAATCTCTCTCTCTGATGTATATTATTCTCTAGCAATAACTTATGAACTCTAAAAAAAGAACAGCCCTTCATCAGAGGTGGTTGAGGCCCTTAAATAGCCCCCACACCATTCTCGAGATAACTCAGTTATTAATAGCTGTGAAAGACATCCCCCATACTTTATGTCATAAACATTAAATGCCTGATGCACTAGTTAGTTCCACATCATAAACATTAAATTTTAAGGTATACCTTTTGCCTAACCACCATGTGTCAGGGGGCTGTCGTCACAGAGGTGGCTGACCAACTGTCTGATAGCCCCAAATACCATGGTGGTTTACTGAAGTGAGGAGTTGACATTGCCTAGCTGGCTAGTGACATCACATAAAAGTAGATGTGACATTTAAGTAGAGGGTTGTTTGGTTCACAACTCAACGCCCGATGGAACTCAAGGCTGCTACGCCTAAGCTTCCACGATAAAAGGTCTTTCGGTGTTTTACCAAGTGTATATAAGATGGTCAGGACAAGCCATAACGGTTCATCACTTCTTAATCCTCCAAACTAAGTCCCTCTGAAGTTCCCATGGAGAGGTCATTCGATAGAGAATGAAAGCTCTCCCAAGTCCTGCCAAGCCTGGTCTCTCGCGAGTACCATTTTGACTTCTCGCTGAATGCCATTATAATCGTTACGTCATTAAAATAATTATAGCTCATGGTCAATATAAAAAAAAGATACAACATGACTAAGTAACGCAATAAAGTTAAAGTATGAGCTGCCACGCTGAGCCATCACGCTAAGTTGCCTCACTTGAGCTGCCTCGTTGTCTTAATCCTTAACACTGTTATTAATGGGGGGATTATCTCTAATCTCAAGATTACCTTCAAGAACCCCCTACAACACTATAGTTAATAAACAAATTTTACTCATTTTGGCAAAAGACTTAAGAGTACAGTGATAAAAAGTACTACAAAAACTATACAAGGATACACACCAATTATCGGTGATGAGCTAAATATGTTTCTATTCGCCCTCTCTGACTATCATCTGGATTTGGGGAAAAAACTTCCCCTTTGTCTTCAAGGTAATGGTTCATCAACTGGGCAAGAATGAAATCAATTGGAATTCACTTCTCGTCCTGTCCAAATAGGTGTTGACGGTAAGTTGGGAAATCACCCCGGTACTTGTACCACAACTCTGAATTATTGGGACTCTTGAGATCTCTGAGATCTTTAGAAAACCGTTCTTGTATGCAACATCTTTGGCTTCCTTTAGCATTATCGGTGCATTAGCCTAACCCTTATCATAGCCTGCTGCCCACACTTCTCGAGAACCCATCCTGACGAGATGCCTTAGCCTCTTGACGTTTTTCGGAAGACCAAAAATAATTATGTATTTTCGCTGGATATCCTCCTTCTGCTCAACAACTTCCTTATTTAAGGCATTATTCTCATCCTGAATCATCTCGCCCACCTGGCCCACATCCCTGATCGCCGTAAGCTGGGCCCTCAGATCATTTATTTCATCCCGAACAGAGGATCTGATGTCCTCCATAACTTAGAGGTCATCCTTCAACTTGGCCACCAGCTCGAACGGGTTATTATACGTTATTTATCTTGCCTTTAACTATTTACAGAACTTTAAATAGGCTCGATGAGCCTTCCTACTCAACCTAGGCCTAGATCCTTTATAAGATTTAAGAAAAGGAGATGTATAGTCCTCCACTATGATAAGCTACACGAAGCAATACAAATCAAAAGTGTAGAGAAAATTAAGAAAAAGGAAAATAAGAACATCAGTGAAAAGGAAAGTCTTTTTTTATTGATTATTCAAATGGGAAACAAGAGCCATTATAACCAGAAAAAAGGAAAAACATTATAATACAAGATAAAAGTAAAGGAAAGTCTCTAAGACTATAGGACTTCACCCCTTCACCTCCTCAGAGGTCTCTGGCTCTTCCCCTTCTCGACAACTTTCTCCTATTGGTTGGTAGCCATCTCGACCTTATTTGGCCCATTTTCAGCCTGATTGGTAGGTCGATCAGCATGAAGCTCCTCAATAGTAATAGAAGAAGGTCTAGGAGATAAAGCATGTACATATCGGACTCTAGTGATACTCCTGCTACCCCCAAGGCTTGGTTCCATCCCTTCTTGAAGTATAACGCCTTCGCATAAGCAATCTAAATCGCAGCGTCATCGTAGGATGTATTTTATCCACCCACATAGCTATTATCCTTGATATTTGACACCTCGCCTTCCTACTTTTGGACCTTCTGAACCAGATCTAGGCTCTCCATATCTATATTTTCCTTCTCTACAACTATAAGGTTGTTGGTCAGCTTTACATTGGCTTGAACCTTCTTCGCCTTCTCACTCTCCTGCTCGAAGCTAGACCGAGCATCAACTAAGTTCTTTTGTGACTTACTCATAAATTCACTTAGCTCTTAGTTTTTCTTGTACTAGTCGACACGACCATCCAAGAGTGTGGTGAATTCTAACATAAACTATAAGGAACTAGAAAGAAGAATTAGTGTAGGAAAATCGATTAAGGAGAAATGACTAGCAAAAAAGAGAGTACTTACTAAGGAATGTGCCTGTATAGAGTTGAGAGCTAACTGATATGACCCCAGTCATGATGAACGCTCACGGTAGGCCATGAGTACTACCCCTTTAGCAATCCAGGGGCAAGGGATGGGGTGTTGTCCATGCTGGCCCCACAGCAGTAATAAAAAGGGAGAGGGTGTGACACCCCGACTAATTAAATACCGGGTAGCTACTCCTTTATTAAATTAATGCAAAATGCCAAGTTGGTTCAGTTAATAGCATCACTATCGAAAACATTTTAATAATTACTAACCACCTAGTATTTAAAAAGTAAGTTGCCAAATTTTAAGTTAAGTCTGATTAACATGCAATAAAAAGTAATGGAAGAACAACATAATCCAGTCACCATAATGAAGTAATAAATAACCAAGGAAGTAATCAACAGTCCGGAGGAAAACTCCTCACAACAATCCCACAACTGGAAATAAAATGACAAGTCTGAATCCTGAATTAATACATGCCATAAATCTGAATAACTGAAATAAATGAAATGTCTCTAAAGAAATGGGCGACATGCCCTACAACTGATAAATGCTGAATAGAGAGTCAATATAGAAGAAGCGTCTACAAGCAAAGTCCTGTAGCTTCCACAAACAGCTACAGCTCGTCACCTGAATGAGGATCCTAAGCATGGTGTCCTTGTGGCTGGGCACCTAAAATGGTTTTTACAAAAATAGATTTGAAAGCAAATGGGTCAGAGCCCGAAAGTGGAAATCATTTTTAAAAACAGTAAGTGTTTTAACAACATTAAAACATTAAATGCAAAATACATGTTAGGACGTGCACTCACATGAAATTCTCATCTCTCGACTACATGTGCACTCCTAACGTACCATACCCATCTAAAGGAACATATATAGCTAACCAAACCATAATAAGTTCTACCCTTTACTACTCGATTTCCATTTTACGTTCTAGCGTTATCAATAGAAATAGAGGCTTTACTTAAACTCAGATTCTCAATTTGTAATACAATTCACTATCGGTTAACCCGTTATGTTTTCTCAAAACGTTTCCATATTTATACACACAATATCACATGAAAGTTCCCATTAATTAAGTGTATATTATTCACGTCATAAATATACAATACAAGCACCCCGAGACTAAGCTGCGGTGCACACATACTCTGCTATCCATCCCGGTACATCACGTACATAAGGATCACGCATTCTGAATCTCTCAGGAATCGTTCTCAGATAACAACATCACAAATAATGGAGGTGAACACAGTCACATCACATGGGTCACGCACATACCTGCGCTCCCACGATCAGCAGACTTATTAATATCCCAATAAGTCCTTCTCTGACCTATGTTCATCGAGGTAACCAATCTAAATCCGGGCAACACAAGGATTAGAAGGCCCTAAGCGAACGCAAACCTCCCGTGATAGCAAGTATGGTAGGTATGTCATACACATAAAATCAATACATATACTAAGTATGCACACATCTTAGTAATCTCCATAGTATATTGGGGTACACTTCTCATTCGTACCTACATATAATGCTACACAATTTATAAGTTCCCGATAAATATAATTATTTAGGTCGTAAATGTTCTCGCATCGTATAGGCACTCGCGTCCTAATTCATAATTCCCCTTAGGTTCAAACTACACTTATAGGTTTTACTCCTCATTATACCTCAAATGTTCCTACTATATCAATCCATCAACAAGAAAGTGTTATCTCTACGTATAACCAAGGTTACGGGACACTCGGGATTAAAACAGGCTAAAAAGCCTAAACTGTCAGCTCGTTAGAAGTCTCGTTCGAACGAGGCTGTTCGAACGAGAGTTCGTTCGAACGAACTGAGCCTTCTAACGAGATCTCGTTCGAATGAATGTCTTTGAACGAACATCCCTCTCATTAGAACCCAAACTGTCAACTCGTTAGAAGCTCGTTCGAACGACCTGGGCAGGTCTTCTAACGAGTGGCCAGTTTCGAGCCCAGAAATTCCTGATTTCATTTTTCCATCTTTTCTTCACTTCTAATCTCATCTAAACCTTAGTCCAACAATTTTTCAAGGTTCCTAATGGTCCCTAAACATACATAGGTCACCTACTAACGTTTTTGTGGGGGTTAAATCATTATAAACATCATCCAAATATCAAATCCATGCATTTATCCCCAATTTCAAGAACATGAACCCTAGAATTTATAAATCACCCAAGAGCCTAATTAAATCCGTTTTTCGTTTCATCCAAATTATAATATCATCATCATAATCATCTAAATACAAATCTACATGCGATTCCTCATCAAAATGTAATTTCTACTTCCAAATTAAATGGGTTTTTTATTAACTCCCAAGCACAATAAGATTTTATCAATTCCTACACATGGAAGAAACATTCTCTGAAATTAATTGGAATTAAACCACTTGCCTTATTTGAATCTCTGATTTTGATGACGGATTGATGGAGTATTCTCTCTCTCTCTCTGCAGAATTCCTCTATCTCTCTCAACAAGCTTTTCGTCTCCAAAGTTAATGGTGGCTAGGGTTTGTGCTTTAGGAACTCTTAGGAACAAATTTCAATAACCTCCGTAGTCTATTTGGTTATTAGTGGGCTTAGTGGGTTATTGCCAATTCAGATATTAATTCCCAATTTTCGTAGGTTTTAATTCCCCAAAATTTAAAATTACCAAACTACCCTTATACGTTGCCGGTATGGCCTAAAAATGCCCCGGGACCCAAACTAAACCCCCGGCTAGTGTTTTCTGACTATTTCGACCCTTTCGAACGCGTTGGCGCACTCAAAACGACCATACGGTTAATAGAAATAAAATTCACTTTTTAATTATCATAATTATATACCATGACGTGACTGTCACACGCGTCTCAACAAAATTCCCAAATTGCCGTATTTCAATCTCACAACAAATTTCATAATTCAAAATTCATATATAATCATATATGCACATTATTATAAAATACCAACTCGTATCTCGCTAGTATTTTAATCCAGATTAATTTCCAATTAATACGCATTTAATTCAATTAATCCCATAAATAAATATCACAAAAATACGGGGTATTACATACTTCCCCCCTAATAACTGAATTTCGTCCCGAAATTCGGAACTAGAAAGTAACTGGTAATAATAACTCTGGATAACGTTCGCGCATCTCATCCTCGCGCTCCCATGTGGACTCCTCGACATTATGATGTCGCCACTGAACACGTACTAACGGAACTATCTTTGACCGCAATTTCCGCTCACGTCGGTCCAAAATAGTAATCGGCCCCTCCTCGTAGGAACTATCAGGATGGAGATCGATGTCCTCCAAAGCAATATGAGAATGAGCCAAATCGTCTCTAAGATATTTCCTTAGCGAGGAAATATGAAATACATCGTGAATCCGATTCAAATGCTCTGGTAACCCAAGTCTATACGCAACCGGTCCAATCCGCTCAATAATAGGAAATGGTCCCACATACCTCGGTGCCAACTTCCCTTTCTTCCTGAAACGCATAATCCCCTTCATAGGAGATACTCTAAGCAAAACCTGGTCCCCCACTTGGAACTCCCTGAAGAACCTCTTCGCATCAGCATAGCTCTTCTGTCGATCCTGAGCTACCCGAATGCGACTCCGAATCAATTCTATCCTCGCCGAAGTATCCTGAATCACTTCTGGCCCAAGTAGTTTGTTGTCCCCCACCTCCAACCAATATGCTGGGGAATGACAAGGTCTACCGTACAACACCTCAAGTGGAGCCATGCCAATAGTGAACTGGTAGGAGTTGTTGTAAGCAAACTCCACCAGTGGAAGATACTGCTCCCATCCACCCCCAAAATCAATGATACTCATACGTAACATGTCCTCCAACATCTGGTTTGTACTCTCCGTTTGCCCATCGGTCTGCGGGTGGTATGCCTTACTCAACCGCAATTCCGTGCCCATGGCCTCCTGAAAATTCTCCCAAAACCGTGAAACAAATATCTTGTCTCGGTCAGACACGATATTTAGGGGCACACTGTGAAGTTTCACTATCTCTGCAATAAAGAGCTGGGCATACTGTCCCGCAGTGTAGTCTGTCCTTACGGGTAGAAAATGAGCGACTTTGGTCAACCTGTCCACAATCACCCAAATGGAGTTGTGACCTCTCTGTGACGTAGGTAACCCCGTGATAAAGTCCATGGAGATGCTCTCCCACATCCACATCGGGACCTCCAACGGCTGTAGAAGTCCTGCCGGTCTCTGATGATCCACTTTTACTAGCTGACAAGTGGCGCATTTTGAAACAAACACGGCGATATCTCTCTTCATCCCGCTCCACCAATACTGTCGCCTCATGTCTTGGTACATTTTGTCCCCACCGGGATGTACCGCGAACCATGAGCCGTGCGACTCTGCCATCACCTCGTGTCATAATTCTTCCCCTTCCGGAACTACCAATCTCCCATTGAAGCGTAATCCCCCGTCTTAGCTAACAGTATAGGATTCGAATCCCTCTGCTAGTAATCGAACTATCTGCTCCTGACAGAACGAGTCATTTGCCTGTGCCCTTACTACCTTCATGACAATCTGAGGTGTAACGGTAATCACAGACATGAACGATCAGGCCACTGCATCTTGGTGTCCCAACTCCTTCCACTTGGCCTTCCACACTTCTGCCACCTCATCTACTGGCCTACGACTCAACGCGACTGCTACCACGTTAGCCTTCCCCGGTTGGTACTGGATATCAAACTGATAGTCCTTTACAAACTCAAGCCACCTCCGCTGTCGCATATTCAACTCCTTTTGCGTGAATAGGTACTGTAGGGACTTTTAGTCCGTGAACAATCAAAACTTCTCCCCCAACAGATAATGTCTCCAAATCCGTAGGGCAAATACCACTTCCGCCAACTCCAAGTCATGAGTAGGGTAATTCTTCTCGTGAGGCTTAAGCTTACGGGAAGCATAAGCTATGGCCTGACTTTCCTGCTGCAATACACCTCCAAGTCCTTGTAAGGACGCGTCGGTGTAGACTAGATACTCAACTCCCGATCTCGGCAATGCTAACACAGGTGCTGAGGTCAACTTATCCTTCAACTCATCGAATGCCAACTGACAGGCATCACTCCAGATGAATGACACACCCTTACGAGTCAGATGTGTCAAAGGACCTGCTATCTTCAAAAATCCCCGAATGAACCTCCTGTAGTATCCTGTTAGGCCCAAAAAACTACGAATTTCCATCGGTGTCGTGGGCTGTCCCCACTCCCTCATCGCGGATACTTTTTCTGGATCAACAGATATTCCCCGGTCGGAAATAATATGTCCCAAAAACTGGACCTCCTTCAGCCAAAATCCGCACTTCTCATATTTTGCATACAGCTCGTTCTGACGTAGCGTCTGCAAAACTTGCCTCAAATGCTCGATGTGCTCCTCCTTAGTCTGGGAGTAAACCAGAATATCATCAATGAAGACAATGACAAACTGATCTAGGAAATCCCTGAACACCCTATTCATCAGGTCCATAAACACGGCTGGAGCATTGGTCAAACCAAAAGGCATAACCTGAAACTCGTAAGAACCATATCTCGTTAAGAACGCAGTCTTCGAGACGTCCTCCTCCCTGATACGCAACTGATGGTATCCCGATCTCAAATCAATCTTCTAGAAGAAAGAAGCTCCTCTCAACTGGTCGAATAAGTCATCGATTCGAGGCAACGGATACTTATTCCGTATCGTGACTTTATTCAACTCCCGTTAGTCCACACACAATCTCAATGAACCATCTCTCTTCTTCACGAACAACACAGGGGCACCCCACGGCGAAGTTCTCCTCCGTATAAACCCCTAACCCAACAACTGCTCAATTTGATCTCGTAGCTCCCTCATCTCAGCTGGAGCCATACGGTACGGTGCGCGTGCTATAGGTCTCGTATCTGGCAATAAGTCTATGACAAAGTCTATCTCTCGACTCGGGGGTAGGTTTGGTATCTCTTAAAACACATCGGAATACTCCCTAACAACTGGGATCGAATCTAAAGGAATCACAACCTCCTTAAAGGTATCCTCCTCTATGTAGTACAAATGAGCGGTCAAACCTCCCTATGGGCGAGGCATCGTCACTACGAACATCTATTGCCTCAGAATGGAAAAAACAATGCTCCCACCGAAGCAATCAATCATGGCTCTATAATCAGCGAGCCAATCCATACCGATAATCACATCATGCATATGCATATCTAATACCAACATGTCTGCAGGTAATACCAAACTACCAATCTCTACCCCCACTCCCCGGCATATAAAGAAAATAAGTGACCCACTCCCCAATGGTGAGTCTACACACGTCACTGTGCTCTCTGCTGTGGCTAACAACCCTAAGGCTTTCGCAAAATGTGTAGCTATAAAACAATGCGTTGCCCCCGTATCAAACAAAACCCGACCCATAGTACCATGGATAGGAAACATACCCTCAATCGCGGGTGGTTCCTGTGGGGCTGCTGCCTGGTGGACGTTATAGACACGTCCATACTGTAACTGCCCCTGCTGCACAGGAACTGCTGGAATAGCTGGAAGAGCTGGCACTTGGGCTAGAGCTGGAAGAGCAGGTGGAAAAAGTGGCCTCTGTGGCTCATGTCGAGCACCCTGTTGCTGCTGCGGGGCCCTGCCCCTATCAGGACAGTCCTGGCATTTATGGCCAGTCTTGCCACAAACAAAACACTTCCTGGGGAAGTTTCTCTCTCTCTGTCCCTGCTGTCCCCGGCCCTGGTGGCCGTTACCGTTCCTCCACTGGCCCTACTGGCCCTGCTGAAACTGCTGCTGACCATTCTGACCCTGCTGGTTCTGATGGCTGTTCGGACCCTGATGGCCCTGTCGGAAACCTCCCTGTCCATGCCTGAAATTTCCTGACCTGAACCTCTTGTGATCCCCCTACTGGGAACCCTGGTCGCCCTGTCTCTGCCCCTGAACAGATTGTGCCCCACTGGCACCATTCCCTCCAGTCCTTCCCTGATGGATGGACTCTCCCGACCTCTTGCCTTCAGTCATGTGAAAGCGATGGTCCTGGCAGTGCAACAGTGCAGCGTTAACCACATCAGAATAAGTGGCTAACGAGAGGTTTCCTAACAAGTGCTAACGAATCCTCCATGTCAACCCGTCCGTAAATTTTTGTATCTTCTTCTCCTCTGTCGGTATCTCATCCGGAACAATGTTAAGAAGATCAGTAAATTCGGCCTCATACTCGGCCATAGTCTTACCCTCCTGTCGAAGGCTCATCAACTTCCTCCTCATTTCCGTGTGAACAGCTGACGGAAAGTACTTGCGTTCGAACCGCACCCAGAACTCCTGAATAGTGAGAGTGTCTCTCTCCTCCACGGTGGTAATAGGCTCCCACCACTGCAGTGCAGACCCCAATAGCTTAAAGGTAGCTAGTATCTTCTTCTGAACCTCAGTGCACTCGTACATCCTCAAGTGCCGCTGAATATCCTTCCTCCACTGACTCGAAACTACCACATCGGAGCTACCTGCGAACTCCGGAGGGTGTGCTTTCTGAAAAGCATCACGAACACGTTCCCAAGCAGACGGGAATGCATGAGCCTGAACTGGCGTGGCTATCGGCGCCTGAGGTGGTGCCTGTTGAACTACAGCTACTGCGGCATTTACCTCCTGGGCCACAATTGCTGTAACCTCGGCGGCATTCATCGTGCCCTGAACTGGTGCAGGCTGTGGTTCTGGCGTAGCATCCCTGGGAACCCTTTGTGCACATCGTGGAGGCATCTGAAATAAGAATGAAGTTTATAAGTTCGCAGTTATAAACTTAAAATAGCTGAAGAACGTAGCATATACAAAAGAATACAACAATCCTAAAATATATGGCTCTACATCAAAGAAATCTCAGCGGAAACATAATAAGCCGTACAGATCCTAATGGACACTAGAACCTGATGCTCTGATACCGTAATACCCCGTATTTTCGTGATATTTATTTATGGGATTAATTGAATTAAATGCGTATTAATTGGAAATTAATCCGGATTAAAATACTAGCGAGATACGAGTTGGTATTTGATAATAATGTGCATATATGATTATATATGAATTTTGAATTATGAAATTTGTCGTGAGATTGAAATACGGCAATTTGGGAATTTTGTTGAGACGCGTGTGACAGTCACGTCATGGTATATAATTATGATAATTAAAAAGTTAATTTTATTTCTATTAACTATATGGTCGTTTTGAGTGCGCCAACGCGTTCGGAAGGGTCGAAATAGTCAAAAAACACTAGCCAGGGGTTTAGTTTGGGTCCCGGGGCATTTTTAGGCCATACCGGCAACGTATAAGGGTAGTTTGGTAATTTTGAATTTCGGGGAATTAAAACCTACGAAAATTGGGAATTAATATCTGAATTGGCAATAGCCCACTAAGCCCACTAATAACCAAATAGACTACGGAGGTTATTGAAATTTGTTCCTAAGAGTTCCTAAAGCACAAACCCTAGCCACCATTAACTTTGGAGAAGAAAAGCTTGTTGAGAGAGATAGAGGAATTCTGCAGAGAGAGAGAGAGAATACTCCATCAATCCGTCATCAAAATCAGAGATTCAAATAAGGCAAGTGGTTTAATTCCAATTAATTTCAGAGAATGTTTCTTCCATGTGTAGGGATTGATAAAATCTTATTGTGCTTGGGAGTTAATAAAAAACCCATTTAATTTGGAAGTAGAAATTACATTTTGATGAGGAATCGCATGTAGATTTGTATTTAGATGATTATGATGATGATATTATAATTCGGATGAAACGAAAAACGGATTTAATTAGGCTCTTGGGTGATTTATAAATTCTAGGGTTCATGTTCTTGAAATTGGGGATAAATGCATGGATTTGATATTTGGATGATGTTTATAATGATTTAACCCCCACAAAAACGTTAGTAGGTGACCTATGTATGTTTAGGGACCATTAGGAACCTTGAAAAATTGTTGGACTAAGGTTTAGATGAGATTAGAAGTGAAGAAAAGATGGAAAAATGAAATCAGGAATTTCTGGGCTCGAAACTGGCCACTCGTTAGAAGACCTGCCCAGGTCGTTCGAACGAGCTTCTAACGAGTTGACAGTTTGGATTCTAACGAGAGGGATGTTCATCTGAAGACTTTCATTCGAACTAGATCTCGTTAGAAGGCTCAGTTCATTCAAACGAACTCTCGTTCGAACAACCTCGTTCGAACGAGACTTCTAACGAGCTGACAGTTTAGGCTTTTTAGCCTGTTTTAATCCCGAGTGTCCCGTAACCTTGGTTATACGTAGAGATAACACTTCCTTGTTGATGGATTGATATAGTAGGGACATTTGAGGTATAATAAGGAGTAAAACCTAGAAGTGTAGTTTGAACCTAAGGGGAATTATGAATTAGGACGCGAGTGCCTATACGATGCGAGAACATTTATGGCCTAAATAATTATATTTATTGGGAACATATAAATTGTGTAGCATTATATGTAGGTACGAATGAGAAGTGTACCCCAATATACTATGGAGATTACTAAGATGTGTGCATACTTAGTATATGTATTGATTTTATGTGTATGACATACCTACCATACTTGCTATCACGGGAGGTTTGCGTTCGCTTAGGGCCTTCTAATCCTTGTGTTGCCCGGATTTAGATTGGTTACCTCAATGAACATAGGTCAGAGAAGGACTTATTGGGATATTAATAAGTCTGCTGATCGTGGGAGCGCAGGTATGTGCGTGACCCATGTGATGTGACTGTGTTCGCCTCCATTATTTGTGATGTTGTTATCTGAGAACGATTCCTGAGAGATTCGGAATGCATGATCCTTATGTACGTGATGTACCGGGATGGATAGCAGAGTATGTGTGCACCGCAGCTTAGTCTCGGGGTGCTTGTATTGTATATTTATGACGTGAATAATATACACTTAATTAATGGGAACTTTCATGTGATATTGTGTGTATAAATATGGAAACGTTTTGAGAAAACATAACAGGTTAACCGATAGTGAATTGTATTACAAATTGAGAATCTGAGTTTAAGTAAAGCCTCTATTTATATTGATAACGCTAGAATGTAAAATGGAAATCGAGTAGTAAAGGGTAGAACTTATTACGGTTTGGTTAGCTATATATGTTCATTTAGATGGGTATGGTACGTTAGGAGTGCACATGTAGTCGAGAGATGAGAATTTCATATGAGTGCACATCCTAACATGTATTTTACATTTAATGTTTTAATGTTGTTAAAACACTTGCTGTTTTTAAAATTGATTTCCACTTTCGGGCTCTGACCCATTTGCTTTCAAATCTATTTTTGTAAAAACCATTTTAGGTGCCCAGCCACAAGGACACCATGCTTAGGATCCTCATTCACGTGACGAGCTGTAGCTGTTTGTGGAAGCTAAATGACTTTACTTGTAGACGCTTCTTCTATATTGACTCTCTATTCAACATTTATCAGTTGTAGGGCATGTCGCCCATTTCTTTAGAGACATTTCATTTATTTCGGTTATTCAGATTTATGGCATGTATTAATTCAGGATTCAGACTTGTCATTTTATTTTCAGTTGTGGGATTGTTGTGAGGAGTTTTCCTCCGGACTGTTGATTACTTCGTTGGTTATTTATTACTTCATTATGGTGAATGGATTATGTTGTTCTTCCATTACTTTTTATTGCATGTTAATCAGACTTAACTTAAAATTTGGCAACTTACTTTTTAAATACTAGGTGGTTAGTAATTATTAAAATGTTTTCGACGATGATGCTATTAACTGAACCAACTTGGCATTTTGCATTAATTTAATAAAGGAGTAGCTACCCGGTATTTAATTAGTCAGGGTGTCACAGAGGGAGGACTCAGCTGGGGCTTTGAGAGGCTATTCCTTCTTCCTTTCCTCCTTTATTTTTCTCTCCTCCTCCCTCCTCAACTTGCCTTCTTTTCTCTTCTCTTCCTCTTTTTTCTTATTTTTCTCAGCCTTCTTCTCTTTCCCCTTGGTTCCCAAGAAGGAACCACTAACCCTAGGGAGTCCCCCTCAAATTTTTTCAGAAGCTTGACCCTATCGAGCAACAAAACCCGATCTTCATTGTTCATGATCAATAACCTCCTCTTCAAGGGAACCATGTCTTCTTCTTCTTCTTCTTCTTCTTCTTCTTCTTCTTCTTCTTCTTCTTCTTCTTCTTCTCTTCTTCTTCATTCTTCTTCTATCTCAATTAGCCCAAATGATCCAGAGGATTCCCCTTCCAAAAGATCTAAGTCAAGGATCTTGTCTACCATTTAAGTAATAAAACTGGAAGTGGTATTTGTGTATTCCATAAGATTAGATACTGAACAAGGGTTCTTATCGTCAAACAACCTATCTCTAACCTTCCAGGACTTTTGAAGATCAACAACTCTTATCTCTCAGAGAGCAGGCTCTTGGTTTGTGTCATGACCTACAAAATAGAGGAAGAAACACAGATCAAAAGATAGAAAAAGAAATAATAAACAAGAATTCAACAAATGGACATAAGAAAAAGAGGCAGCGACCAATGTGATCCTCCCCCTAGTCAGGGCATCAGGGACCCCGCTACCTCTCGCCTTCAGGTAGGGGAGGATATTACAAATTCTTGGAAATGAAACCCTACTCCCAATACCATTTGTAGGAGTTAAGAACATTTATAACCAGAATCCTTTTGTCCTTCTTTGCCTTCAGATACAAATCACCATCATTGGTGTGTAACCAAACATAGTAATAGAAAAAATTTTAGAGCGTCAAGTTGGCGCCATATAATTCATTAATTTGGTGTACCCTGTTCACTATTTGCCAAATGTTTGGGGAACACTGAGTAGGGAAAACCTCAAAATAATTATAGAAAATTCAAAAATAAGGGGTTTGGGGGGAAGTTGAACCCCTTGAATGATAAGAGGAGTGTGAATCTAGTGTCCATCTTCTATATCCTGGACATCTCCGGGCATAGGGACGCAATTGATTTTTACCCACTCAGGAATACATTATGATTTTTTGAATGTCCCCAACAATTTTTCCATTGAGAAGAGCCACGAAGAAAAGGTTTTTAATAGTAAAGAAGACTAACCAAAATAGTGAATAAAAGGAGAAGATTAGAGAAACTTACAAGTGACATGGTGAGAAAAAGCTCTGAAAATATGAAGGGTGAGTAGGGATAAATTCTTTCGATTTATCCCTTTAATTTAGAGGCTTTTATCACACCGAGTGATGTAAAATGCGTTGATTTGTCTCATATCTGTGATAATGACATCTCCTAATAAGTAACCAGAGTTTTGTGTATTTCTCATAAATTTTAGAGGTATTTAATGCATGAGAGAAAGAAAGAAATCGAAAGAAAAGAAAAGAAGAAAATTCAAAAGGACAAAAGAGTACTTTGTAGATGGAATCCAGATGAGGACCTATAACAAAATTAAATACCTCGAGTCTACAAGCACATAATAGGAAACGTCATCTAAATCCGAGTCCCCGAGAAAAAGTAATGAGCCTAGAAAGATGTGAGAAAATCATGAGAAACTGATGAGAAAATAAAGAGAAATTGACCAAGGACCTAGACTGATTCGAATTTCACCATAGACGAATCGATTCAGCCCCTTGAAGTCACTGAATAAAATATATGAAACGGGCCGATTTGGGTTCCTCAAAAAATGAACCGATCCAGGCTCTCAAACTCATTGTATATCCTGCGTGAAGCGGATTGATCCGATTTAAAGAGAAAATGAACCGGTTTAGTATACACCGAATCGAACCGAAATATTTGGTCGGACTGGTCCGGAGGCTAAATTATGTAATTATCATGTTTTCTAGCTAGATTCTTGCATGGCTAAAAATCTTGTACTTTCGTAGGTTATTTATTCAAAACGAATCCTAGAACACGGAAGAGCTTCTTTTTTACTTAATTTTAGAGAGAGAAAGTAGAGAAGAACCCTAGAAGCTCACAAATTTCATCTTTTAATTCTCAAGTACAAGTTATTCAGTAAAGTTGATTTCTTTCTCTTCTCTATTATTTGATTTGATTAATTCTTTCCTAATGAGTTTATTCTCGATAGAGATTTCATCTCTATTCTTATTTAGAAACAATTTCATGATGAGTTCAATTGCATGCACCGTAGAAACCCTAGTTTTCATTAATATCACCATGATAGGTTAGATTTTTATGGGTTGGGACGCATGAACCCAACACGATGTGCTTTGCATGTGTGTAAAATTTGTTCCCTAAATTAAGTAAAGGATTAAATCGTGTTGTGTGGTGATCATAATCATTATAGTACTTTTGATCTCGTTTACCCTAGGTAACCGGGATGCTTAAGAGTGAAACATGCGTGTAGCTACTATGACACTGCTTTATTTTTACTTTTGATCATGTATGATTCGGTCTAGGACCCTCATATATGTAATGCTTGAGATTAATAAAGACTGTATTTAATCAATTATTTAATTCATAACTAACTTTATAGTCGGTAAATGTACTAGGGTTGGGGGATTGCATTCTAACCTATTTTTCCCATTCATACTTAGTAAACCATAATTAGATTACTCTTACATGTTTAGTTCCATAATTAGTTTATTTTATTTTCATTTAGTTGATATAAATTTCCCCACTTCGATCATCTTTTTCATTTCTTTTTAAAGTCAGGTTAGAGTTGACCGTCTCACGGTTCATCGTCACGAGTATTCATCCTATTTCCCTGTGGATTCGACCCCGTCTTACTCGGTTTATTACTTATGCGACAGGCTTGCATTTGAGCATATATAAGCATGCACTTTATACACTTTTAAGTCATGTCAAGTTTCTGGCACCATTGCCGGGGAATTAGGTAGACTGTAGGTTAGATTGAGTTAATCTAAAACTTTGACCAAAAATTCATTAAAAAAATCAGAAAAGATAAAAAATCCAAAAAGATACAACATTTCTTATAGTCTTTTCCTGCAAAATCCGTAACAAACTCCTCAATCAAGTCCAAATCGCATTTATGAGAATCCATTAGTTGTGTAAGGTCCTAATATCCCACATACTCCTAACGTTCCTTAATTTTGGGTTCCACAGCCTACGTCGTCGAACTCCATAGTAAGTTATAGTTCGAGTGATCCTTTGAATTACCCTTCGAGTTAACATTCAGATTAGACTTTAGGTTACACTCCGATCACACCGAGTGAGGATACTAAATCACTTGAAGAGAGAGACATGTCTGATCAAGATAGTCATGGTACGGGTGAGGGAAAGGCACCATATCGACCTTTAAGAGAATTCTTATATCCCGAGCGATCAGTCACTCCGGGATGCATTATACTCCCGTACAATGTAGGGAAATTTCACTTTAGGAACGAGATGATCCAAATACTTCCCAGTTATCATGGAATGGAGTAAGAGAAACCATATCTCAACGTTCGTGAGTTCGAGGAGGCGTGTGAGACTTTCAGCGATCAAACATACACAAAAGATGTGATCCACCTCAAGCCTTTTCCTTTATCTCTAAAGGATAAAGCTAATACCTAGCTATATTCTTTATCTCCAAACTCGATTACATAATGTAATGAGTTACAATCCAAATTTCTTAAAAATTTCTTCCCTCCGCTTCGAACGAATTCCATTAATGCTTAAATTTAAACTTTTTGACAACTAGAAAACGAGTTGTTCGATCGATGTTATGAGCGTTTTAATGAGTTAGTCACTTCATGCCCTCACCATGGTCTTGATAAACATCAACTTATCTCTTTCTTTCTTAATGGGCTGAATATCAACTCCAAGCAACTTGTTGAAACTTTGTGTGATGGAACCTTTTTCGAGTTAAATGCTAATCATGCTAAGATCCACCTTAAGTATGTCGCCGGGAGTACTCAAGTGTTGGGCACATATAATCCTAATGCCCAAAATCGACCTCGTCAAGCATCCACTACTCCTTCTTCGTCCGGTATGCACCACGTAGACAAAGATACTTTATTTGATCATCGACTAGACCAATTTGAGAGGATCATGAGAAAAATGCTCGATGTATGGGTAAGAGAAGCAACCGGCTCCATCCACGCCCCCATAGAAAAGGTGTGTGTTATTTGTGAGGTCGGACATTCAACTAAGGAATGCCCGATGATACCCACCTACAAAGTCACACTTCAAGAGCAAGTGAGTCACGTAGGAGAGTTCAAGGGATATTTTAACGCCCCTCACGGAAATGCATACAACCTTTCATGGAGGAACCATCCTGATTTTAGCTACGGGAAACAACATGCTGCTGTGAATCCTACTTCACATGTTACCCTACCTCCACCCCCTCCTCAATTTCAATAAGAGCCACCTATGCAGCCACAAATGCAAGCACACCTCCAGGCCCATACATTACCCCACCGCGGAGATCTCTTGAGGACAATTTAAACCAATTCATCCTATCTCAAAACACAACCAATGCTAGGCTTGAGCACATGTTCACTGAGATGAATATGAGCATCTCTAAACATCCTTAAGTGTTCAAGAGAAGGGTAAGTTTTCGGCCCAAGGCCAAAGACCTCCTCAAGCTCAAACTAGTGCTAGTTCTACATAAAATGCAAATCAAGAGCAATGTAGTGCAATTACCACTCTACATAGTGGAAGGGTTGTTGACTTCTCACCTCCTCCACATGATGAGCAAAATGAAAAGGAGATTTTTCCCGACATGAAAGAGGCCTAAGATGCCCCCTTGGAAAAGAATGGTAATGACAACATAGGCGGTCCGAAAAGTGGTTGAGAAACCTCCCAGTGCATCCCCATATCCTCAACGATTGATCCCTCAATCCAAAGAGACTTCTCTAGACGATATCCTCGACGTTATTAAGCAAGTAAAGATAATTTTACCTTTTCTCGAAACCATAAAGCAAATTCCCGCGTATGCTAAGTTCCTTAAGACTTACGGTGAAATGAAGGCTGAAGGTAAAGAAAATGTATTTCTAACACAGAACATCAACTCAGTCCTCTTGAGTGATCTTCCACTAAAATATAAAGATCCAGGTGCACCCACCATTTCTTGTATCATGGGGAAGAACCGAATTGAGAAAGCGCTAGTATATTTAGGGGAGAGTGTTAACATTCTTCCTTATTCCATCTATAAGAAACTAGATTTAGGGGGCCCTTAAGCCCACAAATATGACTCTCCAACTCATTGATCGCTCTCTGAAGATACCTCGGGGTATAGTTGAATATGTAATGTCCATATTGACACTTTCTACTTCTTGGTAGATTTCGTTATTTGGGATAAAGAGCCATCCATTCTCTTGAGCAATCATGTTCCCTTCAACCTTGATCGCCCATTCTTAGCTACAGCTAATGCACTTATCAATAATCAGAGTGGGAGAATGTAGTTAACGTTTGGGAGCATGACCCTAGAGATAAATATATTTAATAACATTAAGAACGAGGGTGAAAAAAGCGATCCACGAGAAACGAATATTATCGAGGAAGCACACGAGCATGAGAGGACTCACAAGAGAGTGCCATTAGGGGTAGGTCTTATTTCACCAAATAAGAGCGATGATTCTAACGTTCAGCACGAGGTGAGGGGGGTATGCTTGGTGACCGCGAGCGATACTGAGAGCGAGCACATAGGCGTGAGAAGGAAAGAGATATTTAAGGAGATTAAGATAGATAATACATAAATTAATCATGAGAGAGATGTAATACCCCGTGATTTTAATGACTTTTAATAAAAGGTTATATTTTAAATTAATGGATTAATTGGATTTTATTATTAATTAATTCATTTGGGTTTTATCCGAATTGTGGATATTAAAATGAATGATTCGGTATATTACTTAAAGATGTTTAGGTAATATATGAATGTGATGCTATTGATGTGGCTGTGTGATACTAATTCAGTAGTTTGAATTTTTAGTCGGACGCGGTATGGGACTTGTCGGGACAAATTGTAAGATTAAATAAGAAACTTATTTTTATATCGACCTTATAGTCATTTTGACTGCATCGTTGCATCCGAAAGGGTTAAAATAGTCAGAAAAGTCTATTTGGATGTTGGTTTTGGGTCTCGGGTCATTTGGAAATGAAAAGGCAACCCAAATGGGCATTTTGGTTATTTTTACAAGGGGGATGAATAGTGATTTCGAATTTTGTCTTATTATAAGTATTTGGAGATTAGTTGTACGTGGGTTATTCATCTCTTCTACACAAAACATGAAAGGTCATCTTTTTAGAGAGAGTGAAAGGGTGCTTGGGAGAAGAGAAGCTTGCTTGGAAAGGAGGAGAACTAAGGCCAAAGGTTACCACCATCAACCACCACTGGAAGTGACCAAAGAAAGGGAGAACCACCTGTGATATACTACACCAAAGAATCAGATCTTCATTAGAGGCAAGTGTTTGATAATTGCAATATAAGTTTGTAGATTGTTCATGTTAGAATAGTTATAAAAAGATGAGATTTTTCATGTTTGGAAGATGAAAAGATAAAGTTGTTAATGGATTTCTGGATAAGGGAGATATATAGGAATCAAACTCATGTTGTAGGTAGATAGTAATCCACGAAATAATCACAAATCTTTTGAGGAAATTATGAGAATCATTCGGGTGTTCTTGAAGATATCATGTATATAATTTTCTGGAAAAATAAGATAAATATATGATTTTAATTCAAACTCTTGATGATAAGATGTTGGGAATGATTTATAACCTACTAGGTGTTAATGGATATTGATTATGAGATGTTGGGTGTTGAATCTTAGAGGTTTTTAGGTTCAAAAATGGAGAAAAATGCAGAAATTTGGTGAAGAAGAAGAAACAGTAGGTCTCGCGCAAAGTCGCGCAAAGTGGTTCAAACGAAATGGGGATCTCGCGCGAAGTGGTTCGAACGACATGTGGAAGTCATTCGAGCGAGATGGCATCTCGCTCGAAGTCACTCAAACGACACGTGGAAGTCGTTCAAATGACAATCATTCTAGTTCGAGCGACAGAGGAAATTTTTTGGAGATTTTATCACAGTCCAGTTTTGAGTTCCCAATTTATTGGAGTGAGAGAAATTGCCACATAGTAAATTCAAATAGGAAAGAATTTTGGTAAAAGTATATGAGAATTCATACTTTAATCATTTAGTTATAAAGATAATATACCCTTGGATATAATGGGACTTAGGGAAGGTCAGTAAGCCCTAGATAAGAAACGATATAATGTGATTGGGATTTAATTGATTAGAGTGACGATAATTAAATTGAAGGAAATTTTGGTTGCTAGATTCATGTGTTGGATTCTAATTTGTATGCATGAGGATTAAGGATAGGTCCAGTAGGTGAGATTTAATTTAACCCCTGGGTAGCCTTAGAGTTACAATTTGAACATCAAGGTGTGAGTTTAAGCTCATTATTGATTGCGCAAAGACTGAGTGTAATACAAGTGCTTAGTGGTATAGATCCTGGTTAGAGATGGGAGTTCAGACCACATTTGGTTGAAAGAGGGGATGAAGTTATCCCGATTGCGTATTTAAAGTTGACAAACCTTGACGATCGATAAAGTTAAGTAGTAGTGTATTTGAGGGGTTCCTTGTTTGGATTTCGCTTTGCGCTCCACGCATGAACCTTAACGACGTCGGGAGTGGAGAGATGTTATAGGATTCGAGGATGTTGGTTTTGTTGTTAAGTCATATAGTGTGAATGAAACACTATAGACTATGAGCCATGTGATGATGGTATTCAATCCTAGTTGATAGAAGATGTGTTTATAAGAGATTAGAAACAATCGGTTATAACCCTAATTAAAGGAGAGTTTAAATTCATAGTAATTCGGGAGATAAGATGATATGGATCAGTAGGATATTAGTGATTTCTTACTGAATAAATATATTGAGGAAAATCTATTTGAACCTTGGGTAATGAGTGAGACTCTGGAATAGTTAAATTAAAGAAGTAAAGTCGTGATATTTTAATACGTAGGGTTTGAAAGATATAATGCTACGCATGTGAATTATCTTAGGGTAATGTGAGTACCTTGTTGATATTATATTATAGGTATGATAATGCCTATTTGATTGATTGATGATATATGTGTATGACATACCTAGCTTACTTGCTATCGATGGGGATTTTTGATTTGCCACTCGAGAACATAGGTCTATGAAAGACTTATCGGGGAGTTGATAGCTCCGCTGACTATGGGAACGTATGTATGTGCATGACCCGTGGGTATGAGAACTATGTTCACTTCCAAATGTTTGTGTTGTTGTTTGTGGTTTGTGGAATCCTTATCGAACCTTTAGTTCCCTATTCGGCGACCAGCGATATTTGGACATGATAGCAGAGTAATGCATTGCACCACAGCTATGACTCGAGGTGCCGTATTATATATGTAGATATATATAATGGATTAAATGAATGTATATAGTGGTTAGTTCGTTCTACTGTGTGATAATTGTTGATGACGGTGAATAAAGAAAAAAGAATTAAATGAAGATAATGAATGTTTATTCTTATAGATTTGAAAATATTAATTCTTGTTAATGATAAACGTATAAGAATGATTTTACTACGTATGGTATGGGACATACGGGGTTATGATATGGGATGGAATCATATTATGGAAACTAGTTAAGAGGAAACATTAACTAGGAGGATAATAAGAAACGTTAAGCGTGCACTCTAGATGAGAGGTGAGAATATCAAGTGAGAGTATGGATACTAACATGTACATAATAAATGCTTTATTGCACTTGTTAAATACTTGCTGTTTTAAACATCATTTTCACATCGGGCTCTGACCCGTTTCCTTGAATATTTCTTTTCTATTGTACCTTCTATATTAGGTGTCCAGCATCAGGGATGCCAACCTTAGAGGATTATGACGAGCTATGGAGCTAGGGAGTATTGCTTAGACGCCTATCTTCATTTGATTCACAGTGTTCTTTTATTTAGGGCATGTCGCCCAAAAGGAATTCAGTTATCGCTTTTCTATCGGAGTCAAATACTCTTGTATTCGTGTCATTTTAATACATTTACTATTGTTGGGATTACTGTATTGGATTATTATGTGGGAATGTTTATTCCAATTGCATTTAAATTCTTTTGTGTTATTAGCATAGATTAATATGTGTAGTGTTATTCGTAAACTAAAAATGGATTTTGTTGAAATTAAAATTTGGAAAGTTTTTAACAGCGGCTTAATTGGGTATTGGTTGATTTGTAAATGTTTTCGACAGTGATGCTAAGAATGAGCCAACGGTATATTCTGTTTTAATTTGGTATGGGACTGGCCACCCGGTATCTAATTAGGTGGGGTGTTACAAGAGAGTTAGGTGATATGAGTCTAGAGGACTTTGAAAAAGAATTCGGGCCGATGGATGAGAACCTTAATGTCGATGTCCAACCATTATTGGACTCTTTTAGTCACTTAAGAGAGAGTGATTGGAAAGACAAAATAGATGAATTCCTTCATTGTGACCATCCACCCATACCACTTGAGTCCTTTAAGGCAATTGAGGAAAAGACTCAAGTATCGTCCGATTTAGAGACCGACCCATGAACTCCTAAAACTAAAAGAAATCAAGATGTCCCTTCCTTGTCACTGAACATAGGCAAATATTTGATTAGACACCCCAAGGATCCCTTCCTAGTGAGTAATTCTGAGACTTAGTGTCTATCCCTTATCTATGGAACTGGGCCTAACTTGTTCCGACTATTTACTTATGACAGGAAGACGGGGGAGACTAGGAGAGAAACAAACCCCGTACAAGTAGTCGGGTGAGTTTGTGGAGATATGAGAGGTCGTCGAACCCCCGATGCGTATGGGGTGATTGTTTATTGTATTTTTTAGTCATGTGTTGGTGTCATATATAGTGTCGTTTTGCACTTTAATATTTGTTCATTTTATTTTTGCACTTATTCTTTTTCTTCTTTAGATTTTAGTCCTTTTGATTGAGGATAGTGAAAAAGTCTAAGTTAGGAGGGATGACAAGTGATTATTTTTAAAACTTTACAAATTTTTAAAATTCCCCCCCCCCCCCCCCCCCCCCCCAAAAAAAAAAAAAAAATTAGAAAATTTCCAGAAAAATTTTGAAAAAGCCAAAAATATGTTTCTTCAAAATAAATGAAAATTGGAATTTAAAAGCTTCAAAAATTTCCCAATTTTTTTTCTCAAGTTGTAAAAATTCAAATGCACAAGGTCAAAATTAACCAAAGATGGAAATTGAGCGAAAATTGACGACTTAATGAATAAGTATGGAAATTAACCAACCCGGTGAGAATTCGAGCCTATAACTTTTTGAGAGTTTTTAAATCAATCCCAGTTAGTGGTTAACTCAAAGTTTCATTTTAGCATTTTAAAAAGACGTTGAGGATATCAATACCTTTACTTTGAACAGTTACGGGAAATGTGTGAGATGTTGTCTTGAAATACACAGTAAATATATCTCTAAACTTAATTAATCTCGAGACACTTATGGTAAAGCATTTAGCAATTTGGACAATGAAGTAGGGCCTCGTTTGACACCCAAAAATATTGACCAAAAAAAGTAATGAAAAAAATCCACCCCTTTTGCAACCCCAATTGAGCCGAATAAAATTTTTCTCTAACCCAAAAAACCCAAACAACTTGAAATTGTGAGAAATGAAAAAGTCAGAATTTAAGTCCAAATAACGCGATAAAAAGGGGCAAGAAAAACATAAGTATGCTCAACATAAATGGCAAGAAAAAATAAAAAGGTGAAACTAGGAAAAAATAGAAAAAGAAGAAAAAAAATGAGGAAAAACCCGGAAAAAGCACTAACGGACATCGTAAGAAGATTTTATAATTCCAAAGTTCCCAACCATTCCCAATTTTAGCCTAATACACCTTATAACCCAAGAAAGTCCTAACCGAGTCCATATTGCGAAACTGATTATCGCGTAGAGAGCTAAAACAAAAAAAGACAATAAAAGAGATTACATGGCGCAAAAAAGAGATGATGTTTCCCATTTCCCCATGACCGTATTCCGATGATGAGATATTTTCACCTAAAATATTTGCGTCTTTCAAATGGCGATGCGTGAATTTGTGTCCATTATATTTACTCTTTTTAACACGTATACTAAGATAATAAGCCACATTTTTGAATGATTCGCTTGTGAGAGCATCTCCTGAGATTTTGAAATCAAAGCGAATTTTCAGAAAGTAATGTAATGATCAATCGGTGGAAATTAGTTGTTCAATTTTTGGCTTCGCGCACACACACACATGCACTATGTCTTGAGACTAGTGAATATTATTTTGCAGTGACTATTTTTGGGGAGTTTAAATTATACAATTTCTAAGTATTTTGATTTTTCTTGAGTAGAAAATGAATTTTGTGGGTATATTCACAGCAAACCCTCACGAGACACAACTCCTCCTATTGGGGTAACCTAGGGGTTTAAAGGCTTGCTGCATATGCTAAATGCAATCGTTTTCCAGCGAAAGAGGTATTCTATCCCTTGTTAGATTTTGACCATGCTTTTGATTCTTTTACATGGCTTGGGACGATAAAAGTTCTAAGTTAGGGGGTTTGATTAGGAATAAATTCTTCTGATTTATCCCTTTAATTTAGAGGCTTTTATCACCTCAGGTGATGTAAAATGCGTTCATTTATCTCATATCTATGATACTAACATCTTCTAACAAGTACCTTGAGTTTTGTGCATTTCTCATAAATTTTACAGGTATTTAATGCATGAGAGAAAGAAATAAACCAAAAGAAAAGAAAAGAAAAGAAAAAAGTCAAAAAGGAAAAAGAGTACTTTACAGCTTGAATCAGGATGAGGACTCAAAATAAACGTTGAAGATTACGAGTCTAAAAGCACATAGGAAGAAACGACATCCAAATCCGAGTCCCGGAGAAAAAGTTATGAGCCATGAAAAATGCAAGAAAACCATGAGAAACTGAGGAGAAAATGAAGAGAAATTGACCAAGGACTCGGACTGATTCGGATTTCACCATAAATGAACCGATCCAGCCCCTTGAAGTCACTGAATAAAATTTGTGAAACGGATCGATCCACGTTCCTCAAAAAATGAACCGATCCGTGCTCTCAAACTCACTGTATATCCGGCGTGAAGCGAACCGATCCTATTTAAAGAGAAAATGAACCAGTTCGGTATACACCAGAATGAATCGAAATATTAGACCGAACCGGTCCGAAGGTTAAATTCCGTAATTATCCTGTTTTTTAGCTAGAGTCTTGTATGGCTAAAACTCTTGTAATTTCGTAGGTTATTTATTCAAAAAGAATCCGAGAACATGGAAAAGCTTCTTTTTACTTAATTTTAGAGAGAAAGTAGATAAGAACCCTAGAAACTCACAAATTTCAGTTTTTAATTCTCAAGTACAAGTTATTTAATAAATTCGAATTCTTTCTCTTCTCTATTGTTTGATTTCAATAATTCTTTCCTAAGTAGTTTATTCCCACTAGAGATTTCATTTTTATTCTTCTTTAGAAACAATTTCATCATGAGTTCAATTGCATTCACCGTAGAAACCCTTGTTTTCATTAATTGCACCATGCTAGGATAGATTTTTAGTGGTTGGGATGCATGAACCCAACTCGATGGGGTTTTCATGTGTAAAATTAGTTCCCTGAATTAAGTAAATGATTGAATCATGTTGTGTGGTGATCATAACCATTGTAGGACTTTTGATCTCGTTTTTCCTAGGTAATTGGGATGCTTAAGAGTGCAACGTGTGTGTAGCTACTACGACACTACTTTATTCTTAATTTTGATTATGTATGATGTGGGCTAGTAACCTCATATATGTAATTCTTGAGATTAATAAAGACTGGATTTAATCAATTATTTAATTCATAACTAGTTTTATAGCCGATAAACGTACTAGGATCGGGAGATCGCATTCTAACCTATTTTTCCCATTCTTACTTAGTAAACGACAATTACCTTACTCTTGCATGTTTAGTTCCATAATTATTTTAATTAATATGCATTTAGTTGATATAAATTTTCCCACTTCAATCATCTTTTTTGTTTCTTTTTATAGTTAGGTTAGGGTTCACCATCTCACCATTCGTCATCATGAGTATTAGCCCTATTTCCCTGTGGATTCGATCCCGTCTTACTGGGTTTATTACTTACACGACAGGCTTGCACTTGATCTTATATAAGCACACACTTTTGACACTTTTTAAGTTGCTTCAAAGGGCAAGAGAGAAGTTTCAGAAACGATGGAAAAATAATGTTTTATACAACTGAACCCATTTTTAACTTCGCGCTAACGATGGAGGGGTGATTCCTAATAAATATTTTGACGCTTCAGAGATCTGCTCGGACTAGCGCACCCTTACCTCTCCAGGGGTATTACAAGTTTGTAATGATAATTCCACTAGGATGAGTGTATCCTCAACAATTTCACAAGTATTACTAATTTTCCATCCCTGTTTTCAAACAGTTATGGGCCTTGGTCCTTGAACTCACTTAAAATTGATTGGCCTGACATTTCAGCCCAAAGATTTTTAGGGCACTTATGGGGGATTATTTATTGTTCATCCTACTAATACAGCCGACCAACCCAATGTGCAAAGTGGACTGCCGGACCCAACTCATATATTTGTTTTGATACGTGTATTTAACATGTTCTTAAATACATAGAGTTATACTCAAATCGGTTACCAACAATATCAGGGAGATATTCAGGGACAACTACGAGCTATCTTCAAGATGATTGAGTTACTTATACAATTCAATCACTTATAATCACAACTATAAATGTGAACCCTGAACCGGCTCAAAGAGGATGTAACTACAATTATTTGAGAGACACTAATAGAAAATAATAACCTCTTCGTGAACGTAGGAAAGTTGATGAACCACGTACCTTTGGTGTTGTGTGTGTTATTACTTATTTTTTTACTCGATATTGCTGTCTAGATTTTTCATTGTGATAATTCTTACACTCAAAATACATAATTTTAATCAAACCATCTCTAGGAAACTGGGTAGATATCATTCGATGTAAATAGTGTCATTTCCCTCCTCTTCTCATTTCACCCTTAATTTAAAAATCTCTTTGTTCCTCTCCAAGTTTTTTCTTCCATTCGTAAGAGTTATGTTCTTACTTTTAGGTCTAATAACTCTTTCTCCTTTCCCTTTTGTAATTATTTTGTAATTCTTTGCTGAAATATGGTTTATACTGTGGGTGAGAGTTCATTAGAGATTTTTAGGGTTACCCATAGATCCCCTATATGGGTAAAAACCGAGGTACTGAATGTGTCTTGTGACCTCTGTGCTTTAGCTGAGGGATAATGGTTACCCACCATTTTTTCATGAAATCGTTCATGAATTGGCACTTCCAAATAAACTAAGAACATATTACAATCATTTCAGTTCACTATCAGCACCAAATAAAAAAATAACAAACATTTGAACTGAGACATATGATATACATTAGCTTAACTTGTGATTAAGCTCGACTCATTCATCAACGTGATTGTAAACAACCATGGATTGGACTTGAGTATCTTGGTTTGTTTTACAGAAAATCAACCATGGATTGTACTTATTTTTCTTGAGTAACTTGTATACTTGAATATGTTATCTTAAGATCAGCTAATCAAAAAATTAAATTCAGCTACAGTGGATGCTTTGGCAGGCAATCTGAATACCTTCTATTCATCTACTTCGTTGGAGAGTTTCAACTTTTGAAAACCATCACTACAACCTTTTTTCACCTCTGCTCTACCTTCTCTACAACATCTAATCCCACATCTTACTTCAGTTGTTGTTGTTTCAAATATAACTTTAGTCACTGATACAAAGGTTTTAAATGTTTGTTTTTTCTTTAATTCAACGTATGTTGCGGGTAGTTGTTACCTCTCCATGGTAATCCAACTTCCCTCTAATATTTACCCTCATTTTCCCCTTAATTTAGCAACAGTGTTGTCCAAAAATCAATATTCGAATTGTGTGGATCAAACAATTAGAAAAACATGTACATGTCAATTACACAATGTAAATTGAGCGAAAAAATAATTCGGTACACAAACAAATAATTCTTCATATAACAGTTTCACATGCCTAAATAAATTTTAATACTGGCATCATCATTATCTATTTCAGAAATTGTTCTTACATTCCTAGTTTCTTAATTCTTAATCGATAAGTTAGTATAAATCGATGAAAGAGAAAAGTGTTTATTATACATAACCATCTTGGAATACCTTATGTGCTCCAAAATTTTCATAACATAAATTAATTCATTTTAAATACCATGACATGATAACACTCGTGTACCTATTGAAATTTGAATACTCACTTTGCCATTTTGTCAAACAGCAAGTGCGCATAGTCCCACTAACATCTCTTATCTGCGCATTTGACATTAATCCCGTAAGCAATTTCACAAAGAAAAGATAATATGCCAATTCAAATGACGAAGATACTATAAAAATGCATGAATAATGGTTTAATGAACAAATCGAATAACACTTAATAAAAATCAAAGAACACTTAATAAATAACATTTATTCTATCAAATAAATGTGTTATTTGCTTGCTACGATCAATTTCCATTTTGAGCAAATGTCTATTAATACTCCTTATAGCTTAAAGATGCTTTAGCAAATGACTGAGAGAATTCACTATTGTCTTTTATTGATGCTTATTTTCACTTGGTATTATCAGTAACTACTCAGGCAGAATGGGGCCTAGCAACTATTTTTCTTTGTAACACAAATACACACTCCCTTATGTTTGATGATTTTACTCATCAGCACTACTACTATTTTTTGAATCCATTCCTGTTTTGGACCCCCCCAACTTTGGTCGATATTCACTCCTGACATGTGGATTTTGACTATAACTTAAAGTATAGTCTTAGAACCATTCTTGGTATGTGTATCCCTGTGTTATTTTTCAGTGGCTACTGCCTTCCTACTAATCCGTAGTAGTATAAGAAGTCTCCTCATCCCTTTTACTGGATGAAAATGACTATGCATATCTTTCATATTCTTCTGATGCTCCCCACCCCTGCATGTGATAGAATTTATAATAAAAGAAATACCACAATGAAAATGAAAATTTATGGCCAAACAGGATTTGCATCAATACAACAACATAAACATATATCCAAATGTGTTTTTTTTTCTTAAGTTTGATTAGACATAAACATAAGTTTGATATGTTAATACTCCTTATTTTCTTAAACATTTTTTCAAGCATTTTGTAAACTTAAATTTGAAAAAATTCAAAGCATAATTAACGTATCAAAAGGTACTTGAACATATGATTAGAGTGCAACAAAGGGTTAAGGATAGACAAAATAAGGCATTGTTGTGGAAATGCTATGCGACCGCTGGTGCAATGGTTGTCTTAAAGAATCAGGGGTGTGATTGAGGATCTGCCAAACACCACGAAGAAAAATTTCTAAAGTATTGAATCGTGTATAATTTAAATAAATTTTTTTTAATGTTTCTATATGAGGAAAATAATTGTGAACAGTTTAAAAAATTTGAGCAAATTTTCCTCTATTTATAGGACTGTCCATGTGTTGAAGAAAAAAATAGTTCAAAAAAAAAAAAAACACTAATAGTTCGCAACTACAATACTAGTAGTGTGTAATGGACCTCGTATGAATAAAATCATTAATTTTCCCCCAATATTCGTAGTTGTGAGACATATTTCTTACGAAACGCCACCACCACCAACCACTAAACTAAATCTACAAGCATAACCTATTTGATTCCAAAAGCCAAAAAAGTAAATTGGTTGTTAAGATTTAACTATAAGCAATTATAAAGAGAGCAATTATAAATTTTCAATCTCAACTTAATTAATAAATTGAGTAAAACTACAAACTCCTAGGATATAAATGAAGTTAATTTTCAATGCAAATACCAAACTATGAATAAGAAAAACTATGAAATGCCATTGATACCATCTCGGTAGATATCACTCATCCTCATTGAAGTTATTTAATTCTTAGTTCCTTATTTTGACAACCTTCCAAATGGCCGAATGAACTGTTATCGAGGTTTATACTTTTCATTTGAAATATAAATACTAAAGTTAAAAATTACTAAAATAAATAGAATCTTCAATAGAATTGAATGGATTTAAAAAAGATTTGAAAATATTTTAGAAAATAACCTTTATGTATCACACGACAAAGTTATTCAACTGTCCTGTTAAGATTAAAATTTTGGTATCCAAATTTGTATGTTCCAAGATTTATATGTTCCATGATTGTCCCAAGCCTAACTAGCTTGGGTATAATAATATTATTCCTCACAACACACACCAGTGGGTTCTCCTACTGTAAAAGTGTTCGCACAAAATTTTCACATATATTTAGTAGGAAAACTCTAGGACAATATGCCTTGTTTTTTTCTTTGGCGTTTCCAAGAGCTACCCTTGCATCTATATAGTCAAAAGTGTTCCAATATCTGAAATCTCCTAAATCTTAAAAAACATTATGAAAGAAAGAATACATACACGGGTGATTTAGTGATGTTATGGGGTGAGTCATGAGAGGAAAATAGATGTCATTTGTTTTTCTTACCATCTCAAGAAACCTCAAAAAAGCAAAAGCCAAAAACCCCAATCTCAAATCAAGATGATCCCTAAATTTAAAAAAAAAACACAAAACTAAAACATTAAAGCAAATACGTGATTATGGTTCAACTTCAATCTTAAAAACAAAAAAGAAAAAAAAAATAAAAGCAAATTAGAGAGAGATGAAGAAAACACATGTAAACCCAAACTCATAATAAAAAATATGTTTTGAAAGAACAAAAGTTAAAATTTTGATTTTACCTGCAAACAAATATAATTTAGAAAAATGGTCGTGGATTTGTCACGGTGGTGTGGTCATATATGGAAACCTTAGGGATTTGAGGTTAGATATGGAAAACCAATATATAGTTGTTAATGGGTTGAAATTGAAAAAATGGATAATTGACAAACAATTTAACATTTCTTAAGGTTTATGGTTCCGAAAACCCAATTCATATTCCCCAAACCCAAAAAGTCTCATGACCCCCCCCCCCCCCCCCCCGCCCCCCAAACAACAATACAATCTGAAAACTCATAAAGAAAAAAACCAAGTCCATGGAAGGGAGGGGGTACTCACCTGGTTGGACAACGAAGATAAGAGATAGAGATCGAGAAAGTGATAAGTGAGATGGGGTGATAAATCCGAAGAGAGAGAGTCGTGTGAGAGGCTGACAGGAAAATGGGTGGGGTGGGTAGGGAAATTAATCTGTTTTTAGAATGAGAAGGGGGAAAATGAAATGTGGGGGGAATATATAATTTTCAAATTTTAAATTAAAGTTGAAGATTTAATATAAGTCCTTCATTTCTAGTGGGAGATGTGGCAAGATCTAGGTCATTATTGTCTTTAGACAATTCAAAAACCATGATACTGTATTGTGTGTGTGTGTGTGTGTGTATATATATATAATAATAATAAGTTACAAAACTTATGTATGTCATAAGATAGAAGAATGATGTCACTAGAAATTTTTTGTGTGCACTTCCTATATTGTCCTTGAAAATTTTGAATTCCCCCTCTTTTCTTTCTCCACACTTAATTCCCACTCTTCTACTTTAATTCAAACATAAGGGATTTTTTGGTAAATTACTTCTCTTTTTACTATCTCACCGATCGTTCTTTCATGACAACACGCCTGTATCCCCCCCAAAGTTTATCTCAAAATCGGAACCCCACGCCACAAACTCGATACCCTCTCCTTCTCAAACTCAAAACCCCATTTTCTATCGCTTCTCCATTTTACATGTATTATCTCTCTCTTCTATTGGGGTTATGCTTATTTGTATATTCATGAAATCAATATCATATATGATCCATCTATCTGTTTTGTTCACACCGATCTGATATTCACGAAACTATACATTCACGAAATCACTGCCTATTGAGATTTTGTTCACATCAAAAGAATATCGTGAAACTATGCATACATGAAATCAATTTGTTGTTAAAACTATAGATACACGAAATCAATTTGTTTTGATACTATGATATTCTTTTGTGATTTTGTTTTTCAACCACACCAAACTATACATACAATAAATCAATCGCGTCAGAACAGGTATATATATCAATCATTTTTTTCAAATTAATCGTTAAATGCCTATTTGTTTCAAATAGGTATATACTTCTATTTCAAATAGTTATGTACATCTATTGAGTTATTTTGAGACAATTTTTTATTTTGACAAACACGTATATATCTTAGGTTCTTATATGGATTATATACCTTTATTGGGTTGATTTTAATGTATATAAGGGCTATGGCTGTTTGTAAATCTTTTTGTTGGGTCTGTAAAATGGGTATGTTTGTATATACATGTTCTTATATGGGTTCTTTAACAAACATGTATATATCTTGAAACCAGTTTTGAGCCAATTTGGAGTCGATTTTGAGCCGATTTGGAGTCCATTTTGACAAACAGGTATATATATTGGGTTCTTATATGGATTATATACCTTTGTTGGGTTGATTTTAAAATTGTTTATATTCACCAACATTTATTTGTTTAGGTCTTTTAGTTTAGTTGTACTATTATTGAGGCGTATTTGATTGTCAACTTGTTTATATCATGGTAGAGTAATTAAGTATCATTTCTGAAATTTTATTTTACAGGCATTGTGGATGCCGGGCTAATTTTCATTCTCTCTGGACATCATCCTTTAGGGGGAGTTAATTTGCTTGGAAGTCTTAGATGGTATATCTTCTTTATCAACAAGCACAGTACCATTGTGAGTGAGGTGGTCTTGGCTTTGGCTCATTAAATCTTAGGATAAATGCGGAAAGAAATGGAGTTGTAGGACCATGAAAGGCGAAAGGAAGAAGAAAGGATATTGTGTGAAAAATAGCGTGAGGAAGAGAGATGCCAAAGAGAGCAGAGGCGCGTGAAATGGACTGAAGGGATAATTTTGCACAAAAAGAATTTATTAGAGTAAGTCTGCTCGAAGAATTGCTAAAGAATCAATGGAACTTAAGGACTTAGCAGTCTCAAAGAGGGGGTTGCCCTCAATTAAATCCCTTTTCCCCTTATTAGATGTCTATTTATCTTTATTTTTTTCGACCTGCTTGAATAAGATATTATAGCCCAAATCTCGCAATGAGTTTGATCATATTCAAGGCCTGATTAGCTAATTCACATAGCCCGATTAGCTATGGTCTCCATATATATTAAAAAAATAAATAAACATTAACAATCTTTGCTTTATTTTGTGTAAGCTCAATCATAGTTTGATTAGGCCATACAATAAAGGGATAAACAATTAAGTCTTACGTCTATTGGTGATTGTTTCTACTTCTAAGCCATTGTCTTTTGAAGTTTCCAACCTTATGCATGCAGTTTCTTATATGTCAATTTTTAAGCACTTGCCACTATTTGTTATACATGCCTATTCGGATTTTGACACCAACGTTATGCGTAATATAGATTTGGACAAATTTCGTTAGTTAACCAAGTCAATTGCTAGATATGCCTAATGATGAAGAATTTATGGTTTGATTTCATTTTGTTCTGAAGAAGAGAAATAAAGAGACCCTTTTGGGGTGTATTTTTAATGAGTTTTTGTGATTTTTGTTCAATTGTTTTGGCAAATTGACATATTTATGACTTACTCTACTTTTTTTTAAACCGGTAATAACTTTTATGGATTATTAAACCATCTTCTTGAAATTTATGACACTTCATTTTGTTTTTTGAGTAACTAGTGTTGTGACATTCATTACGAAATCTATTGGAGAGCAGGTTGAGTGTTATGATGGTTTGGGAATATGATATTAGGAAATATTGGAGAGCGGGTTGTAAATTGTTTCAAACATTAGTTTTAAGCATGTTAAATGTTATTCATATTAAATGCCATTCTATCTACAATTTTAGTATATTATTGACACTGTTATATTGTTTAGCTTATGTATAAATATAACATTGTTATTATTTTATTCCCGTGCTTTCTTCCATCAGAGGCTGACTTTGGATCCATGTTTCTGGTAAAGTTCTTGATGGAGATAGAACCAAAGAAATGGTTACCTTCCATGTCGGTTTTGGGTACCCAACTCCAAATCCTTGAAGTTATAGTTATTGAGGTTATATTTCAAGTGCACTAACTACTCAGCCACAATTAGTATCAAGATATACCCTCACAACTGTGACTATGTCCTCGACTCAAGCGCTACTCCGAACTTCCAACCATGGCAGTATGCAGAAGACGAAATTAAGTCTTTAGAAAACAAAGCCTTGGACTCCAAAGGACAAATGGCACTAGATCACCTCATGTCCTTGAAACCAAACCACAAAACTATAACTTTAGATGTTTTCTTATCGCATTACAATGCTAAAAGGAAGAGAAATTTGAACAACATGACGAATCATTTATAAAATCAACATTTCAGGTCAATCGTGTCCAAAGAATCCATGACGAGACCCAAAATTTTAAGATGAGAAATCCCACTCATTTCCTTAATAACAGAAGAGCAGATGTGGACATCAAATGCTCATGAACATGTAAAGCATTGAGGTTTAATATAACAAAAGAATGTGTCTAAAGGTAAACTATGGTTCCTAACTTAATTACCTCAAATTAGTTCTCAACTCCTTTTCTTTTATACAGGTGAGATTTTAATTTGCAGTTGTATAACTTTCTTACCGTAACTGCAATTTTAGTTTGCATATATATATATATATATATATATATATATATATATATATATATATATATATATATTGTATTGTTTAAATATTATCTCTTTCTAACATACTCATTTATTTTTTCCAGTTAAATATCAAACAATATGGGCTTGGTGATATTTTTTGGTATGTTTTATATATCTCTATTATAGCCACTGTATTGTTTACAAAGTAGAAAAACAATTTTATCCGAAGCTATTTTTGTCTGTTTTAAATATTCGAAATACAAAAATAAAAAAATAGTTTTATACAGGTCCTAAAAGGAAACCTCTTACTCTCATATTTTCGCAATCTACAGGTCCTAAAAGAAACCTCAGCCAATTGAGAAGAAGCTCAAGTGCAAGTTTGAGGAGTTTGGGTCGACACTGTCAACCTGATTCATTGGGTTTGGACCAAACATACAGTCGTTTGCTACAGTTTGGTTCGACACTTTCAACCTGATTCATTGGGTTTGGACCAAAGATTTTTTGTTTGGGTAAGATACGATTTATTTAGTCATTCTTTTTTTGTTTAGATCTACTAGGAGAGGATTTATTAGAGTGGGTCTGGGTTATTTGTTTTTTGTTCAGATTCTTATTTTTTTCACATCTAAACAGATTTGCTAATATAAGATCCTTGAATTCTTTTTTTGTTCAGATCTCTCAAACCCTCCCTACTTTGAATCATTATTTTCATTTGATCAACTATTTTCATGAGGAACAGATCAACTATTTTCATTTGATATTATCAAGAGACGTCACTTACAAGAGATGGATGTCTTAGTGACTATCATCCTTACAGGTCTATATGTTCATTTGATGTTATAGAGAGATGGAGACTTCAGGTGGTTATCATCTCAGTGATTATCATCACTACTCCCTTTCTTCTTCTAAAAGGGACGCCACTTATAGGTTGCTAACTCTATCTTTCATCAATCAATCACTTTCCCACTTCTTTATTTATCTCCAAATTCGATTTTTGACCACCTACATCTCTTTCTGTTTTAAATCACTTTGATAGAGCATGTTCCATGTTATTTTCGTTTTGGAAACACTAAAATCCCCATATATATATCTTTTTTTTTTAAATTATATATATCTAGTAAAATAATTGTGTTTTTATTTTTGATAAATTCACTGCATACAAATGTTTGAGGGAAGATTCCATAGGTGTGTAATACCCCGTATTTTTGGCTATATTTATTTTTGGGATTAATTAATTAAATGCGTATTAATTGGAAATTAATCCGGGTTAAAAATACTAACGAGATGCGAGTTGGTATTTGATTATGTGCATACATGTTTTTATATGAATATTGAATTATGAAAAATTTATCGTAAGATTTATATACGACATTTTAGAAATTTTGTTGAGACGCGTGTGACCGCCGCGTCATGGTATATTATTTTGATTATAAATGTGATTTTTATTTCTATAAACCGTATGGTCGTTTTGAGTGCGCCAACGCGTCCGGAAGGGTTGAGATAGTCAGAAAACACTAGCCGGGGGTTTAGTTTGGATCCCGGGGTATTTTTAGGCCATACCGGCAACATAAAGGGCATTTTAGTAATTTTGTATTTTTGGAGAATTAAAAGTGACGAAAATTGGAAGTTTTAATCTGATTGGGAATTGACCCACTAATCCACTAACCAACCCATATTAACCCAACAAGCTACGTAGGTTATTAGAATTAGGTTTTCTAATACCTTCCCAAAGCAAACCCTAGCCACCATAGCCACTATTGGAGAAGAAGCTTGGGGAAAGAGAGAGAGAAGAAATTCTGCAGAAAAGCCTCATCAAACCAACATCTAAATCAGAGATAAACTCGAGGCAAGTGACTTAATTCCATTTAATTTCAGAGAATGTTCTTTCCATGTTAGATAATTCAAATTTTATGTTTGTTCTTGGTGAAATATGAAAACCCATGTAGTTTGGAACTTAGAACTTGAAAATCTTGAGAAGAATTGCATGTAGAATGATAGGTAGATGATTATTCTCATGATATTTGTGATTGGAAGAAATTAAAACGGATTTTATTGGGTTAATTCATGATTTAAAATGTTAGGGTTTGTGTTCTTGAAAAGAATTGGGGAAAAGTGTAGAATCTTGTGATCTAATGATGTTTAGGATGTATTAATTACTTAAAAGGTGTTAGTATATGACCTTAATATGTTTTATGATGATTGGAGACCTTAAAACATTGATTGGACGAATTTTGGTTGTGACTTGAGGTGTTAAAAATGGTGAAAAACGAGATTAAGGCAAATCTGGGACGAAACTGGTAGGTCGTTAGAAGCCCCTCCCCAGGTCGTTCGAACGAACTCGTTCGAACGAGCTTCTAACGAATTGACCAGTCGCTTCTAACGAAAGGGAACCTCGTTCGATAACTTCGTTCAAACGAGATCTCGCTAGAAGGTACAGTTCGTTCGAACGAACTGGATCTCGTTCGAACAGCCTCGTTCGAACGAGACTTCTAACGAGCTGACAGTTTGATCTCGTTCGAACAGCCTCGTTCGAACGAGACTTCTAACGAGCTGGCAATTTAGGCCTTTTTGGCCTGTTTCGATTTTTGGAGTCCCGTAAACTTGTTCGAGGATATAGATAACCTTCCTTTGATGATATATGGATGGATTTGGGACTTTTGGGTTATTATGAGGAGTAAATTATATACGAGTGATTTAAATCAATGAACCGTTTGGGTTGAGACGTGAGTGTCTACTACGACGTGAGAATAGATTATAGCGCGTATGATTATAAACCGGAATCGTATAAAGTGTGTAAATTATATATTGGTACTATAATGAGAATAGTGCTACAATTAAAATACGGGATTACTAAGACGTGTGTTTACTTAGTATTGGTATATGAATTGTGTGTATGAAATACCTACCATACTTGCTATCACGCGAGGTTTACGTTCGCTTACGGCCCTCTAATCCTTGTGTTGCCCGGATTTAGACTGGTTACCTTGATGAACATAGGTCATAGAAAGACTTATTGGGATATTAATAAGTCCGCTGATCGTGGGAGCGTAGGTATGTGCGTGACCCATGTGATGTGACTGTGTTCGCCTCCATTATTTGTGATGTTGTTATTTGTGAACTATTCCTGAGAGATTCGGAATATGTAATCCTTATGTACGTGATGTACCGGGATGGATAGCAGAGTATGTGTGCACCACAACTTAGTTCTCGGGGTGCTTGTATTGTATATTTATGATGTGAATAATATACACTTAATTAATGGGAACCTTTATGTAAATGTTTTGAATATAATTACGGTATTGTTTCGAGAAACATAACGAGTTAGATGATAGTGAAATATATTGCATATTGAGCATCTGAGTTACGTTAAACCCCTACTTAATTACGAGCGTTATAATGTTAATAGAACCGAGTAATATGGGTAGGACCTATGATAGTCTAGCTAGATATGATGTCACTTAGCTAGTGGTTTGTGTCGTTATAGATGGGTACTTACGTTAGGAGTGCACAGTTAGACGAGAGTTGAGAATATCATGTGAGTGCACGTCCTAACATGTACTTTGCATTTAATGTTTTAGATGATTTTTAAAGCACTTGCAGGTTTTTAAAATATCTCCACATTCGGGCTCTGACCCGTTTGCTTTCAAATCTATTTTCTTTGTAAAACCATTTTAGGTGCCCAGCCACAAGGACACGATGCATAGGATACTCATTCTGGTGACGAGCTGTAGCTGTTTGTGGAAGCTACAGGGATTTTCTTGTAGACGCCTCTATCACTTGGATTCCAGATTCATTATCTATCAGTTGTAGGGCATGTTGCCCATTTCTATTAGAGTTACATTTCCATTACAGTTTTCAGACTTTGGCATGTATTGATTTAGTATTCAGTTTACTTATTTCAGTTGTGGGATTGTAGTGAGGAGTTTTCCTCCAGTCTTTATTTACGTTATGTGATGGTTATTCTATTTACTTCATTATTGTGAATGGTGTTATTATTCTTTATTACACTTGTTGCATGTTAATCAGACTTAAATTAAAATTTGGCACTTACTATTTAAATACTAGGTGGTTAGTAATAATAAAAATGTTTTCGACAGTGATGCTATTAACTGAGCCAACTTGGCATTTTGAATTAATTTAATAAAGGAGTAGCTACCCGGTATTTAATTAGTCGGGGTGTCACAGGTGGTATCAGAGCATCAGGTTCTAGTGTCCTTTAGGATCTGACGGCTTATTATGTTTCCGCTAAGTTTCTTTGATATAGAGCCCTATATTTTAGGACTGTTGTACTCTTTTTGTGTATGCTTCGTTCTTCAGCTATTTTAAGTTTATAACTGCGAACTTATAAACTTTGTTCTTATTTCAGATGCCTCCACGACATGCACGACGAGTTCCCAGGGATGCAACGCCCGAACCCCAGCCCGTTCCAGTTCAGGGCATGATGAACGTCGCTGAGGTTGCAGCTATAGTAGCCCAAGCGGTAAATGCCACAATAGCTGTTGTTCAGCAGGCACCACCTCAGACGTCGGTTGCCGCGCCAGTACAGGCAAATGCATTCCCGTCTGCTTTGGAACGTGTACGTGACGCTTTTCAGAAAGCGCATCCGCCAGAGTTTGCAGGTAGCTCAGATGTGGTAGTCTCAAGCCAGTGGAGGAAGGATATGCAGAGGCACTTAAGGAGGTATGAGTGAACGGACATCCAGAAGAAGGTACTAGCTACTTTCAAGCTAGTTGGATATGCGCTACAATGGTGGGAGTCTATTACCACCATGGAGGAGAGGGATACTCTCACTATTCAGGACTTCTTGGTGCGGTATGACCGCAAGTACTTTCCGTCGGCTGTTCACACGAAAATGAGGAGGAAATTGATGAGTCTGAAGCAGGAGGGTAAGACTGTGGCCGAGTATGAGGCCGAGCTCACGAATCTGTTGAATATCGTTCCAAATGAGATACCAAGAGAGAAGAAGAAGATTGAGAAGTTCACCGACGGGTTGACTTGGAGGATCCGTCAGCATCTGTTAGGGAACCTTTCGTTGGCCACGTATTCTGATGTGGTTAACGTTGCTTTGTTACACTGCCAAGACCACCGCTTTCATATGGCTGAGGGCAAGAGGTCGGGAGAGTCTAGCCATCAGGGCAGGACTGGAGGACATGGTGCCGGTGGGGCACAATCTGTTCAGGGGCAGAGACAGGGTGAGCAGGGTTCGCAGCAGGGGGATCAGAAGAGGTTCCGATCAGGGAACTACAGATAGGGACAGGGAGGTTTCCGTCAGGGCCATCAGGGTCCAAACGGCCATCAGGGCCAACAGGGGCAGAATGGGCAGCAGTTTCACCAGGGCCAAGGGAGAAACGGTAACGGCCACCAGGGCCGGGGACAGCAGGGGCAGAGAGGAGGGAACTTCCCAGGGAAGTGTTTTGTTTGTGGCAAGACTGGCCATAAGCGACAGGATTGTCCTGACAGGGGCAGGGCCCCACAGCAGCAGCAGCAGGGTGCTCTCCAGGAGCCACAGAGGCCCATGTTTCCCGCCGCTCTCCCCGCACCGCCACAGATGGCAGCATTGCCACCCATTCCAGCAGTCCCAGCTCAGTAGGGGCAGCTACAGTATGGACGTGTCTATAACGTCCACCAGGCTGCAGTTCCACAGGCACCGCCCGCGATTGAGGGTACGTTTCCTATCCATGGCACTATGGGTCGGGTATTGTTTGATACGGGGGCTACACACTGTTTTATAGCAATGCACTTCGCGAAAGCTTTAGGATTGTTAGCTACGGCAGAGAGCATAGTGACGTGTGTCGACTCACCATTGGGGAGTGGGTCACTTATTTTCTTTATATGCCAGGGAGTGGGGGTAGAGATTGGTGGTTTGGTATTACCTGCAGACATGTTGGTATTAGATATGCATGTTCACGATGTGATTATCGGTATGGATTGGCTCGTAGCTTATAGGGCCATGATTGATTACTTCAGCGGGAGCATTGTTTTTGCCATTCTGGGGCAAGAGATGTTTGTAGTGGCGATGCCTCGCCCAGAGGGAGGATCGACCGCTCATCTGTATTACATTGAGGAGGATACCTCTAAGGAGGTAGTGATTCCTTTAGATTCTATCCCAGTTGTCAGGGAGTATTCAGATGTGTTTCAGGAGATACCAGGCTTACCCCCCAGTCGAGAGATAGACTTTGTTATAGATTTGCTACCGGGTACGAGACCTATAGCACGCGCACCGTACCGTATGGCTCCAGCTGAGATGAGGGAGTTACGGGATCAGATAGAGCAGCTGTTAGGTCAGGGCTTTATTCACAAGAGTACCTCACCTTGGGGCGCTCCAGTTTTGTTTGTGAAGAAGAGGGACGGTTCACTGAGATTGTGTGTGGACTATCGAGAGTTGAATAAGGTCACGATACGGAATAAGTATCCGTTGCCTCGAATCGATGACTTATTCGACCAGTTGAGAGGAGCCTCTTTCTTCTCGAAGATTGATTTGAGATCGGGATACCATCAGTTGCGTATCAGGGAGGAGGATGTCTCGAAGACTGCGTTCTTGTCGAGATATGGTTCTTACGAGTTTCGGGTTATGCCTTTCGGTTTGACCAACGCTCCAGCAGTGTTTATGGACTTGATGAACAGAGTGTTCAGGGATTTCCTAGATCAGTTTGTCATTGTCTTCATTGATGACATTCTGGTTTACTCTCAGACAGAGGAGGATCACGCCGAGCATTTGAGGCAGGTTTTGCAGACACTTCGTCAGAACGAGTTGTATGCAAAATATGAGAAATGCGGGTTTTGGTTGAAGGAGGTCCAGTTTTTGGGACACATTATTTTCGACCGGGGAATATCTGTTGATCCGGGGAAAGTATCCGCGGTGAGGGAGTGGGGACAGCCCACGACACCAACGGAGATTCATAGTTTCTTGGGTCTAGCAGGATACTACAGGAGGTTTATTCGGGGTTTCTCCAAGATAGCAGGTCCTTTGACACATCTGACTCGTAAGGGTGTGCCATTCATCTGGAGTGATGCCTGTCAGTTAGCATTCGATGAATTGAAGGATAAATTGACCTCAGCACCTGTGTTAGCTTTGCCGAGACCGGGAGTTGAGTATTTGGTTTATACCGATGCGTCTTTGCAAGGGCTTGGAGGTGTATTGCAGCAGGAGAGACAGGCCATAGCTTATGCTTCCCGTAAGCTTAAGCCTCATGAGAAGAATTACCCCACGCATGATTTGGAGTTGGCGGCAGTGGTATTTGCCCTACGGATTTGGAGGCACTATCTTTTGGGGGAGAAGTTCCAACTGTTCACGGATCACAAGTCCCTACAGTACCTGTTCATGCAGAAGGAGTTGAATATGCGGCAGTGTAGGTGGCTTGAGTTTGTGAAGGACTACCAGTTCGACATCCAGTATCACCAGGGAAAGGCTAATGTGGTAGCAAACGCGTTGAGCCGTTGGCCAGCAGATGAGGTGGCAGAGGTGTGGAAGGCTAAGTGGAAGGAATTGGGACACCAGGATGCAGTGGCTTGATCTTTCATGTCTGTGATGACTGTTACACCGCAGATTGTCACGAAGGTAGTACGGGCACAGGCTAATGACTCGTTCTATCAGGAGCAGATAGTTCGATTACTAGCAGAGGGAGTCGAGTCCTATACCGTCAGCTCAGACGGGGGATTACGCTTCAATGGGAGATTGGTAGTTCCAGAAGGGGAGAGATTGCGACACGAGGTGATGACAGAGTCGCACGGCTCACGGTTCGCGGTACATCCCGGAGGGGACAAAATGTACCAAGACATGAGACGCCAGTATTGGTGGAGCGGTATGAAGAGAGATATCGCTGAGTTTGTTTCGAAATGCGCCACTTATCAACTTGTAAAAGTGGATCATCAGAGATCGGCAGGATTGCTACAGCCATTGGAGATCCCGGTGTGGATGTGGGAGAGCATATCCATGGACTTTATAACGGGGTTGCCTACGTCGCAGAGGGGTCACGACTCTGTTTGGGTAATTGTGGACAGGTTATCCAAGGTCGCTCACTTTTTACCCGTAAGGACTGACTACACTACGGGACAGTATGCCCAGCTCTTCATTTCAGAGATTGTGAGACTTCACGGTGTGCCCCTAAATATCGTGTCTGACAGAGACAAGATATTTGTTTCAAGGTTTTGGGAGAGTTTCCAGGAGGCTATGGGCATGGAATTGCGATTGAGTACAGCTTATCATCCGCAGACTGATGGGCAGACCGAGCGCACAAATCAGATATTGGAGGACATGCTACGCATGTGCATTATTGACTTCGGGGGTGGATGGGAGCAGTATCTTCCACTGGTGGAGTTTGCTTACAACAACTCCTATCAGTTCACTATTGGCATGGCTCCGTTTGAGGCATTGTACGGTAGGCCTTGTCGTTCCCCAGCATGTTGGTTAGAGGTGTGGGACAACAAACTGCTTGGGCCGGAAGTAATTCAGGATACTTCGGCAAGGATTGAGTTGATTCGGAGTCGCATTCGGGTAGCTCAAGACAGCCAGAAGAGTTATGCTGATGCGAAGAGGTTTTTCAGAGAGTTCCAAGTGGGGGACCAGGTTTTGCTCAGGGTATCTCCTATGAAGGGGATTATGCATTTCGGGAAGAAGGGGAAGTTGTTACCAAGGTATGTGGGGCCGTTTCCTATTATTGAGCGGATCGGACCGGTTGCGTATAGACTTGGGTTACCGGAGCATTTGCATCGGATTCACGATGTGTTCCATATTTCCTCGGTGAGGAAATACCTTAGAGATAATTTGGCTCATTCTCACATTGCTGTGGAGGACATCAATCTCTAGCCGGATAGCTCCTACGAGGAGGGGCCGATTGCTATTTTGGACCGAAGCGAGAGGAAACTGCGGTCAAAGATAGTTCCGTTAGTGCGTGTTCAGTGGCGACATCACAATGTTGAGGAGTCCACATGGGAGCGCGAGGATGAGATGCGCGAACGTTATCCAGAGTTGTTTTTAGCAGGTACTTTCTAGTTTCGAATTTTGGGACGAAAATCAGTTATTAGGGGGGGAGTATGTAATACCCCGTATTTTTGGCTATATTTATTTTTGGGATTAATTAATTAAATGCGTATTAATTGGAAATTAATCCGGGTTAAAAATACTAACGAGATGCGAGTTGGTATTTGATTATGTGCATACATGTTTTTATATGAATATTGAATTATGAAAAATTTGTCGTAAGATTTATATACGACATTTTAGAAATTTTGTTGAGACGCGTGTGACTGTCGCGTCATGGTATATTATTTTGATTATAAAAGTGATTTTTATTTATATAAACCGTATGGTCGTTTTGAGTGTGCCAACGCGTCCGGAAGGGTCGAGATAGTCAGAAAACACTAGCCGGGGGTTTAGTTTGGATCCCGGGGTATTTTTAGGCCATACCGGCAACATAAAGGGCATTTTAGTAATTTTGTATTTTTGGAGAATTAAAAGTGACGAAAATTGGAAGTTTTAATCTGATTGGGAATTGACCCACTAAGCCACTAACCAACCCATATTAACCCAACAAGCTACGTAGGTTATTAGAATTAGGTTTTCTAATACCTTCCCAAAGCAAACCCTAGCCACCATAGCCACCATTGGAGAAGAAGCTTGGGGAAAGAGAGAGAGAGGAAATTCTGCAGAAAAGCCCCATCAAACCAACATCTAAATCAGAGATAAACTCGAGGCAAGTGACTTAATTCCATTTAATTTCAGAGAATGTTCTTTCCATGTTAGATAATTCAAATTTTGTGTTTGTTCTTGGTGAAATATGAAAACCCATGTAGTTTGGAACTTAGAACTTGAAAATCTTGAGGAGAATTGCATGTAGAATGATAGGTAGATGATTATTCTCATGATATTTGTGATTGGAAGAAATTAAAACGGATTTTATTGGGTTAATTCATGATTTAAAATGTTAGGGTTTCTGTTCTTGAAAAGAATTGGGGAAAAGTGTAGAATCTTGTGATCTAATGATGTTTAGGATGTATTAATTACTTAAAAGGTGTTAGTATATGACCTTAGTATGTTTTAGGATGATTGGAGACCTTAAAACATTGATTGGACGAATTTTGGTTGTGACTTGAGGTGTTAAAAATGGTGAAAAACGAGATTAAGGCAAATCTGGGACGAAACTGGTAGGTCGTTAGAAGCCCCTCCCCAGGTCATTCGAACGAACTCGTTCGAACGAGCTTCTAACGAATTGACCAGTCGCTTCTAACAAAAGGGAACCTCGTTTGACAACTTCGTTCGAACGAGATCTCGTTAGAAGGTACAGTTTGTTCGAACGAACTGGATCTCGTTCGAACAGCCTCGTTCGAACGAGACTTCTAACGAGCTGACAGTTTGATCTCGTTCGAACAGCCTCGTTCGAACGAGACTTCTAACGAGCTGGCAGTTTAGGCCTTTTTGGCCTGTTTCGATTTTTGGAGTCCCGTAAACTTGTTCGAGGATATAGATAACCTTCCTTTGATGATATATGGATGGATTTGGGACTTTTGGGTTATTATGAGGAGTAAATTATATACGAGTGATTTAAATCAATGAACCGTTTGGGTTAAGACGTGAGTGTCTACTACGACATGAGAATAGATTATAGCGCGCATGATTATAAACCGGAATCGTATAAAGTGTGTAAATTATATATTGGTACTATAATGAGAATAGTGCTACAATTAAACTACGGGATTACTAAGACGTGTGTTTACTTAGTATTGGTATATGAATTGTGTGTATGACATACCTACCATACTTGCTATCACGGGAGGTTTGCGTTCGCTTAAGGCCCTCTAATCCTTGTGTTGCCCGGATTTAGACTGGTTACCTTGATGAACATAGGTCATAGAAAGACTTATTGGGATATTAATAAGTCCGCTGATCGTGGGAGCGTAGGTATGTGCGTGACCCATGTGATGTGACTGTGTTCGCCTCCATTATTTGTGATGTTGTTATTTGTGAACTATTCCTGAGAGATTCGGAATATGTAATCCTTATGTACGTGATGTACCGGGATGGATAGCAGAGTATGTGTGCACCACAGCTTAGTTCTCGGGGTGCTTGTATTGTATATTTATGATGTGAATAATATACACTTAATTAATGGGAACCTTTATGTAAATGCTGTGAATATAATTACGGTATTGTTTCGAGAAACATAACGAGTTAGCTGATAGTGAAATATATTGCATATTGAGCATCTGAGTTACGTTAAACCCCTACTTAATTACGAGCGTTATAATGTTAATAGAACCAAGTAATATGGGTAGGACCTATGATAGTCTAGCTAGATATGATGTCACTTAGCTAGTGGTTTGTGTCATTATAGATGGGTACTTACGTTAGGAGTGCACAGTTAGACGAGAGGTGAGAATATCATGTGAGTGCACGTCCTAACATGTACTTTGCATTTAATGTTTTAAATGATTTTTAAAGCACTTGCAGGTTTTTAAAATATCTCCACATTCGGGCTCTGACCCGTTTGCTTTCAAATCTATTTTCTTTGTAAAACCATTTTAGGTGCCCAGCCACAAGGACACCATGCATAGGATACTCATTCTGGTGACGAGCTGTAGCTGTTTATGGAAGCTACAGGGATTTGCTTGTAGACGCCTCTATCACTTGGATTCCAGATTCATTATCTATCAGTTGTAGGGCATGTTGCCCATTTCTATTAGAGTTACATTTCCATTACAGTTTTCAGACTTTGGCATGTATTGATTTAGTATTTAGTTTACTTATTTCAGTTGTGGGATTGTAGTGAGGAGTTTTCCTCCAGTCTTTATTTACGTTATGTGATGGTTATTCTATTTACTTCATTATTGTGAATGGTGTTATTATTCTTTATTACACTTGTTGCATGTTAATCGGACTTAAATTAAAATTTGGCACTTACTTTTTAAATACTAGGTGGTTAGTAATAATAAAAATGTTTTCGACAGTGATGCTATTAACTGAGCCAACTTGGCATTTTGAATTAATTTAATAAAGGAGTAGCTACCCGGTATTTAATTAGTCGGGGTGTCACAAGGTGCACTTAATATTTCCCTGGAAAATGATTCTAGAATTAGAGGCACTCCACAAGAGTAATACTACAAAAGATGAAAACAATCAGTTCAACAGTTATTTGTATATGATATTGATATGCGTGTGTAAGTATGTCAATAGAGTTTTTGTTTTCTTAGGCTAGTAATATGCTTTGTTCAGTATCCTCAAATCTCTCTCTCTCTATTTATCTATCTATATATATATACACTAGTGGAATGCCCGTGCCTGAAGGCACGGCGAAAATTTCGAAAGCACGTAATTACAAAACGGCAAAAACTTTTGAAGTACATAATTGCAAAACGACAAAAATATCATTCCCAAAAAAAAAGAGTAATTTATAACAATTGGCCATAATCTCCTTTGTTTATAAACTATTCACCCTGCTTAACAAACAACAAATTGTCCAACAACATTCATATAGTTAATATTCATCAAATGAATTCTCATTGTCTAAAAAAAACAAAGTGTCAAAGTTTTAAAAAAGTTGGGCAGAGCCTCCTTTGTTTATTGGACTATCCACCGTTCTCAAGGAATGACAAATCCAACAATATAAAAAAAAATCTCCTAACAAAAGCTTCAATGAAAAAACATCTTAAAAAAATAAATATCAGAGCAAACCTGAGAAAATAATTTTATCCTTCACTGCTTTCACCTGATGCGGCCTCCCCCACCCCACCTCCACCTGTTGCGGCCTCCCCCCTCCCACACACCCACACCCACCTGTTGCTTCCCATCATCTCCTACCTGCTTCTGCCCCCCCTCGTCATTAAAAAACTTTGGTATCAACCATGAAACAAAAATGAGATCAGATATTTGGAGAAATATTATAAAGAATATAAAAAAGTTTATGTGATTTTTAATTTAAAAAATGGAAGAGGGACTGATATGTAATCTTTCGGGTGTCAGAAGGGATGCCCCATGCTCGAGACAATATACACATGCTCCATCGGCACAAATTAAGAATAATGAACAACCACATCTTCAAAAACACATCAAATAAAGTAGGGAATTGATAAATTTAATACATGAATAATATAAAATGTAGAACTGTATTCTGCCTAAAATTGATGACTTTCAAACTATTATGCATGTATAAAGCCATGATCCATAACATAGAGAATGAAAAATTCACTTCAACAACAAAAAAGAAAGAACCATATTGAATACGATTGTTAACAATATGTAAAGTTACTAATTTTACACCTTACTTGGTGCCTACTTTTCAACAAAAAAGTATTGCCTAAAAAAACAACATAAAAAAGAAAAAGGTGTATACCTGTTTGGGAGGTTCAACTATAATCAAGTCATCTGCAAAAGAAAAAATAAATAACAACAAATGAAGCTCACATTTTAAATAAAAAGTGATATGTAGGGCATATATGCAATATGCATATATGCATATTCATATATGCCATATGCAAATTGTCTAAATTCATCAAGTAAATTCACATATAAAATGAAATATAAAATATTCATCAATCAAAGTCATTGCGTCTCAATAAAACAAAGTGTCAATTTAAAAAAAAAATTGGGCATAGTCTCATTTGTTTATTGGACTATCCACACTGTTTAAGGGAAAACAATAAATCCAACAATGGGATTCAATAAACATCATAAAAAGTAATAGTAATTATCCATTCCAATATGGAGAAGATTTGGGAACAAACAATGAATAACTGCCCCAAACATTATTTATATAAAAAAAATGTACCTGAATATGTGTTATTTATGCAAAATAATTGCTTAAATGAGTCCAGCTTCCACATGAGATGCATCAGAAAGAAAAAAAATAGTTAGCCAATAACAAATACACGCTAAATAAATTAAATTAGAACATAAAAAAAATCAAACTTAGATGACATTACCAGAAACACACCCAATGGTTACCTGCAACATATTCATTATATAATGACATAAATCCACGAATTTCACCAAAACATGTCCCACAAATTTAATTTGGTTTGATTTAACTTGTTCACTCTCTTTGTATCAAATCATATATTTTCTAAAAGGTTTCCCAAAAAAAATCAATTGATTATTTTTTCAAGCATGTGGAATTCAACATATGAAAAAAAAATCTTCAAGAACTACTAAATTCCTAAATTATAAAAGCAAAAGTAGAAACTAACAAAAATTATTCAAAATCAAACCACAAATCAATTTTGAAAATTATAGAACCAAACCAAAAAAATGCCTCTAATGTGATCAAGAAAACCCCCAAATCTAATTTCAAAACCCTAAATTCAAGAATATCAAAATCTCAGTGGGTGCCCCAAATCTAATTTCAAAACCCTAAATTATAGAACCAAACAATAGATCTGAATGAAAAATAAATTGAACAATCATAAATTTCGAAATCGCACCTTGAATCATTGAAGACGCAAAATTTGTGGAAATATCTGAAGAAAATCGCAGCATCAATTTGTGTGTAGATCTGTGTGTGTGTGTGTGTGTGTGTGTGTGTGTGTGTGCGTGATCTATGTGTGTGTGTGTGAGTTATCAGTGTGTGTGTGTGAGAGAGTTATTAGTGGGTTAGATTTGTGTGTGTGTGCATGAGTGATCTCTCTGTGTGTGTGAGAGTTATCGGTGTGTGTGTGTGCGCGACCCGGATCATGGAGGCAGAGGCGGCTGTGCGCCGGAACGGGGCGGCGATTGAAAGAGGGAGGGGGGGAGCCATGAGCGGATAGAGGGGGCAGAGGGGAGGGGAGATGTCAGAGAAAGGGAGAGGGGAGGCGGGGAGGGGAGATGGAGGAGCAGGGGAGAGGGGTTGGAGCAGGGGAGAGGGGTAGGGGAAGGAAGAAAACAGGGGAGTGAGTGTCCCATTTTCTTTTTTGGATTGTGCCATGTCACAATGGGTATAATTCCACATGGCACAATCCCAAACCATTAGATCGCGCCCAAAAAATTGCTCCCAATCGTTGATGTTTTGGAACGGTAAAACACCCCCCTTTCATATATACATATATATATATATATATATATATATATGTGTGTGTGTGTGTGTGTGTGTGTGTGTGTGTGTGTGTGTGTGTGTGTGTGTGTGTGTCCCCATTTGATTTTATCATCTTCTTTCATAACGACACTCAAATTAAAACCTTATTTTGATTGTGAGCCAAGCAAGGAGGCATGTAAAAAGCGTTGTTCACTATATACTTTCTCAACTTTATTCCCTAAAGAAACTATATACTTTCTAGAGAAAAGTCATTTTTGGGAAAAAATTCTATTTTTTCCTGATTTTAATTAAAACAAACTTTTGTTGTTTTCTCCCATGTCTGTATATTTGAGTTTGGAAATTCTTCTGTGCTTTTTTTTTTGTTTTGAACAGCGAGCCTTACTTCAAGTTGTCCTCTTGGTATTTAAATTTTTTATCCGTCCCTTCACAATCCCTGTTTACCTAGAAAATCATACTTGAACCAAAATATTACAGTGAAAATATTCCAAGATGATAGGTTTTTTGAATTAAAAAACTCACTAAATTCATGGCCTGGAGTGACTTCTCTTATAGACTTTAAATCTTACTTTCCAATGTGGACCCATAATAAGTTGACAAATGTGGTTGTGTATATGTGTGTGTGTGTGTAGAGTTTTTTTACTATTTTATTTGTTATTTTTTTAGGGTTACAGAACATGCTTCTCTTGGCAACAAGATGAGCAGTTGGGTGCTTTTAAAATCTTATTTCATCTATTCTATATCCTAAATATGGTATCTCATATTTCATATTTTGTGCATCTCAGATTTTTTGATTTTGTGCATCTCAGATTTTTTGTTTCTCAGTTGGCTATCTCAAATTTTGTGAATATGGTATCTCATATTTCGTGAATATGTATCTCATATTTTGTGATGCCGGGGATGTATGTGAGAGGATAGATAGAGAGAGGGCTATCATTTCCATAACTTGACACACCCTTCATGGCTCGCGGAGGAAATCAAATCAGTGGTGAGAGGGCTTACATATTCTCCTGGAATTTCAGTTGAGTTATCATTCCATTTTTTTGTGTTTATGAATGTTGTTTCTTGGATTTTTCATTTGTCTTTGCTTTTTTTTTATTCATATTCTTTTTATAGGATCCCACTTTAAGAGTGATTCTTTTAAAACTGCTGACATGAAGGCTTCGTCAAATTAAGGTATCTGTAGTCCTACATATTTTTATGGGCTAACATTTTAGTTTCCATTTGTTTTAAAAAAGGCTATCTTGAAATGAATTTGAATTCTCATGATTCATTATTTTTACCTATATATTAGTTGGAGGAAATTCACATACAATTTGGTTCAGCATTTTAGGTTGATGATTAGCATGAAGTCTGACCCCAGAAGCATCATACGCACAACACAAGTCAAGACAACCGCAATGGCAAATGATGTTCCTCTAAAAAAATTGACTTACGAAGTTTTAGTAGTATTGAAAGTAGCCAAACGAGTTAAGCATTCTTCTTCATTTAAGCAGGTATAGCAGGTTATTAAGTTCAGTCCAAAATGAGTACAAATAGCAGATAATTTTATGGTTTAGTTACTTTAAGTTAGTTTTTTTAGAACCTAAATTTATGTCCTTATTTCCATCTTTTTGGGTATATGTTCGATGTTTATCTAATTTGGTTCAATGGAAGTAATAATTTTCAGGAGCTAATAATTTTTGGCCTTTTGTTTTTATTCGATTTTCATTTGTATTTTAGGTACAAAATCAGATTTCTAAACCACGGTGTTTGGATTATGCAACAAACTAAGTAATGGGTCTTCAACTCATGGTTGTCGCCCATCACTCTAAACTCATCATCCTCTCCTAGGCTGCCACGCTCCTCCCTCCTTCCACTACAAACTCAAATGGATCTTAATTGGATATGGTATTTTAGATCTAATAATTTATTTATTTTCTTTTTTTTACTTAGATGTATTAAATCTCAAACAGATCTCCACTATCAGTTTGAGGTTGGGTTCGTGCTTGGTATGTTAGTTGTCAATCAGACGTGTTGCTCAAAATAGTTGGTTTCATTTTACCTCCATTGACTTTGAAATATCATTGATAATGGATTCCTTTAATAGTGTAAATCACCAGTCCATTTGAATAGACTTAAAGGATCTATAAAAAAATTTAATGGCTACTAAGCTCTCAGTTCTTTCAGTTTGATTCTTTTTTCACAAGAATTTAATTTTTTAAGTGCTTACTTTTGACTTTTGGTTCAAATGCTGGGCTAAAGTTCTTTGTAATTGAAGGAGAATGAGTGGAAGGACCAGGAAAATCATTAGTCTGGAAGAAGGGTTAAATATGTTGGAAGGGTTATTGTGAAAGCTAAGATGAAGTTTTGTTAGATGAATTTAGACTTTTTAAATATTGTTGAATTGATTGTTATCCCTTAAGCAGGGTGGATAGTCCAATAAACAAACGAGACTATGTCCAATTTTTTTTTAAAAATTGATATTTTGCCCTGATTCTATATAATTGAGTATAGTTGGATTATGTTGCTTATACGAGGTTCAAAATGGACTATTGGATAAATTTTTTTATTTCTTAAATAGGGTGGATAGTCCTATAAACAAGGGGAATTATGCCCAATTTTTTAAAAATTATTTACACAATTGTATTGTACAAGAAATTTTATGATTTAAATTTAGACGATTCAATACTTTGAAAATCCAAACTTATAATATATAAAACATATATTATTTATATTATACACAACTTTACACTTTTCAAAATTATATGCATGCCTTTATTGGATATTTTTCCCGTTTCGCGGTTACGTACTTTTGAAATTTTTTTTGCTTTGCGATTATGTACTTTGGAAATTTTCAGCATGCCTTCAGGCACGGGCATACCCTAGTTATATATATATATATATATATATATATATATATATATATTGATATGCCCTATATGTACCCAACTGCTCAGAGACATCAACCTCGGCCAGGGAGATAGCCGAGGTTGGAGGGGTCATAGATTGGTAGCCAGCAGTCTCGTCCTAAGCAAAGTCGGCCATGGCCGACGTTACTAGTCTCGTGTTCAGACAGCAGTTGAGATCTTCATAATGTACAGAGGCAGACTACTCATCAGGACACCCAAGGTTGACAACCTCGGCTAGGTGCAGGCCGAGGTTACAAAAATAACCCCATCATCATAACTAGCCTCGGCTATAAATCGATCGACGTTCCTGCTATGCCACCATTACCTCGGCCCCAGATGACATTGCAGTTCTACCGACCTTACCTAGGCTCTTCCCCTGAGCCAAGGTCACCACTGACGAGCAGTTACCCTACCACACCAACCTCGTCCTCTTTCAGGTCGAGGTTGGGACAAGTCACAGATGGTCGAGCTCTTATGTGCATATGTGCGGCTAAGAACACGTGTACACAAATCAGTTATAACTAAATCATTCCCCTCACATGAGGGAATATTGAGGTCATTATTATCTACATGGGATCATCCAGGTGTCATTATCATACTGGTTCGATCCTCATGCACATTCTCATTGCATGCTTGGGGGGTACACTACACCCCCCAGGCACTATATATAAAGGTCATCCTCTATCTTGAAAAGGATACGAAATTAGCAACCCTAGGTGAAACTCTGTCTAAATATGAAGTAGAGAGAGAAATCTTGAGAGTTTGTATCCATGGCCATTAGAGACCTCATACAGTGATATGAATCACACACTTGCACAGTGGACGTAGGCCTGATTGGCTGAACCACTTATATTTTGGTGACCTTCCTCTTTTCCTCACCTCCTTTTACTATATGCCTTTATACTGACATTGTTAACATTGAATTGAGCTTACAAACACCTTGAAGGGTGGTGCTATTTCCAGCATCATCATTTTGGCCCCGTCTGTGGGAACGAGAAGCTATCTCTTCCTCTTTATTTTCTTAACCTCACCGGAGACTCTGGTGGTGAACCGGGCCTCCCCCCTCCCCCCCCCCCCCCCCCCCCCCCCTCGTGGATCTGTTTCACAATTGAAAGAGGTCCTGTAAGCTATTAAACATATTTACTACACCAGCTCTTTTGTGCTAACACATGGCACCGAAATTACCACCGCCTCTTTCGTCGCCTGGTGCGGGAGGACCTAGCTCTGGACAGGCACCGCCCCAATCCGAAATGGCAGAGGTGGCCGCGGCCTTGAGGTCTTTGGCTACAACGTAACAAGAAATACAGGAGCAATTTGCACAGCTCAACCAAAATATGATGAGGCCACCTGGAGTCTCACCAGAAATTATCACTCCGGCGGCTGTTCAGCCTCATCTTGACGCTAGGGGACCACCCCAGGCATCGCGGAAAGACCAACCTACACCCCAGCGGAGGAGGGACGTTGCTGACCCTAGGCGCTTACGACTGGGGAGGAAAGGAAACCCTTGCCCCGAGGACAGGTATGATGATCTAGAGGCGAAAGATGTCCTGAAAGATTGTTGGGAGCCATATGAGGTTTCAAACAATACAGTTCGTCCTATACAACGAAGCCAAGGTTATGGGGGCAGAAGAGGTCAAAAAGTCCAACAGCGAGGATCAACCTTTGATCGACTAAGTAGAGGGTCAGCCTTTGAAAGGCTTATCCCCGTAAATGACCTAAGACAAAGGTTGTCAAGGTCGAGAAGTGCAGACGACTCACAAAGGGAAGAGAGATAATATCCTCCTTATCAGGGACGAGGAAAAGACCAAGAAAAGGTCAACATCAGACGTTGTGTCGTGGTTGGGGAACCCTCAGTCCACCCCTTAAAGGTGGCAGGGGATAACCTCGGCCAGGACGACGTTACAAGACCATGGAATGACTTCATCCAATGTCTTGAGGACAAGATAGGATACCTCATCAAAATTAGGGACCCACTGCAAAGAGGTTTCTCAGAGGGTTCTCTGTTTGTGGCTAAGATAGTAAGCTTACCTACCCCATCCAAGTTCAAGCCACCCACAGTAACTCCCAAGTATGACGGTAGCACCAATCCTGTACATCATATTGAGATGTACCAGTCGGCGATGGACATTTAATCAATACCAGATGAGATGAAGTGTCGGGCCTTTTCCGGGACCTTGACGGGAGCTGCACACATATGGTTTACTTCTCTTCCGAAGAATTCAATTTAGAACTTTAAGGGCCTGGCTGAATGTTTCATTCATAATTTCTGCTTTGGGGTAAGCCCTAAAAGAAGACCACCCATCTGTTGTATGTCAAGCAAGGCAAGCACAAGAGCCTAAGAGACTACATATACAAGTTCAACAAAGAAAAACTTAAGGTTGAAGATTACTAAGAGAATATTACCATGACCGCCCTCATAAGAGGTCTTCAGGAGGGAAAGTTATTGTGGAAACTTGTGGAAGACCCTCCAAAGTCCATGGCGGAGCTAGTGGCAACTGAGGGGAAGGTCATGAATGCTGAAGAATCTATGGCCGCTAAGTATGAAGACGATAACGGTGGTAGCAGCAGAAAGTTCCAAAGAAAGAAGGATGGAAAGAAGAGGTCAGCTGATGACAAGTTTGCGTGTTATACTACTCTTACTGTAAGCTGCGAACACATCGTTAATGAGATCAAGAATGATCGATCCCTAAGATGGCCAGAGAAGCTGAAGGCTCCTCCACATAAGAGGAACCAAAAATTATTGTGTGAATTCCACCAAGACCATGGCCATATAACAGACAAGTGCTTCGCCTTAAAGGATGAGATCGAGAATATGTTGAAGTCGGGAAAGTTGAGGAAATATGGTGATAGGAAAGCTCCCAAAAGGGGAAGAGATGACCCAAAAAATAAGAGGAATGACAGATGTCATGACGAAACCCGAACAAGAAGAGATGGTGACTCAGATGGAGATGACGAAGACGATCCAGACCTCCTGCCAAAAGATGACAACACCCTAGTGAAGAGGGTTGGCATGATCTCCTTTGGCATTAACACCATATGCGGAGGACTTGCGGGGGGTGGTTCTGAGGTTTTCAACAGAAAAGCTCATGTGGCAGAGGCCAAATCAGTGGCCAAACTTGAAGTGATAAACCTGACGTCTTCCGAGACTACACAGAAGAGAAAGAAGGTAGACATGGACACTCTCGTAGTTGGGTTTTCCCGACTCGACTTCAAAGGCATCCTAGCTCCACATGATGACCCTTTGGTGATCACAATAAGAGTTTATGGATGTGAGGAGCAGAGAATTCTGGTAGACGGAGGAAGTTCATCAGATGTTATGTTCTGGCCCTACTTCAAAATCCTAGGCCTTAGCAGAGCTAGGCTGGTACCCTATCATCATCCGTTAATGGGGTACAACGGTGAAATGGTCCATCCACTGGGCATGTATGAGATGGACGTGCGGATGGGCGATGAGTGGCCTAAGAGGTTAAACTGAAAGATCAATTTTTTCGTTATGGACAAAAATGTCTTCTCGGCCTATAATCTCATCATAGGAAGAGTATACCTTAAATAGTTTGAGGTCGTGCCGTCGACGGTCCACCAGATGCTAAAATTCCTGACCCCTATGGGGTAGGGAAAGTGATGGGTGACCAGACCATAGCACGAGAATGCTACTTCAACTCAGCTGAAGAGAGAGAGAAACTACCACATATAACATTGATACACTCGACCCCAGAGATAAAAAGAAGTTGAAGAAAGGAGAGGTCGTGGAAGAGGTAGAATCCATCGTCCTCAATGAGGACGAGTAAAAAAAAACCATCCAAGTCGGCAAAGCCTTAAAAGCAGAAATCAAGGAGGAGCTGATAGACTTCTTAAGGAAGAGGCAGAGTGTCTTCGCTTGGAGTCACACAAACATGCATGGCATCAACCCTGAGGTTATGTGTCACAAACCCAAAGTGACTAAGGATGCTAAGACAATCAAACAAAGATGAAAATGGAGAGTGTCATCCAGGAAGAAGGTAGACATCAACTCGGCCTCCGGATATATGACTTCCCTGATAAACTCGGCCTGTGTACTTCAACAGTAAGGCCCTTCAAGGGTTTGAGAAGAAAAGTTGGCCTACGCCCTGATATATGCTTCTAGGAATATGAAACCCTACTTTCAAGACCATTCCATGGTCATCCTCATCGACTCCCCACTAAGATAGGTCCTCCATAAGCCTGAGAAGTCGAGTAGGTTAATGACATGGGCCATAAAGTTAGGGGAATATGACCTCACTTATCAGCCTAGGACGGCCATCAAAGGGAAGGGACTGGCAGATTTTGTCACAGAGTTCACATGGAAAGAGGTCGAAGTTGAGAATAATCTTGAGACTGCAGAAGGGTCAAACAACAACGTCTTTCGACACCCGAAAGAGGTTATGACCAAGGGATCCAGAGATGGAATAGCCAAGAATGAGGAAGACCAATACCTCTTCAGACAGGGAATAATGTTAGAAGGTGGCTTCTCATCAGATACAGACATCTGGAACCTCTCTGTCGATGGGTCCTCTTATAAAAGTGGGAACGGTATGGGGTTGATACTCTCAGCCTCGGATGGTACTAACATTGAGTATGCCCTAAGGTTCAACTTCAAGGAGTCAAATAACGAATCAGAATACGAGGCCATGATAGTAGGACTCTCCTTGGCAAGGACCATTGGGATAAGACAACTCCTCCTTCACAGTGACTCAAGGTTGGTTGTTAATCAAGTATTAGGGGTTTATGAGACCAAGGACGAAAGGATGGCCAAATACCTGAAGAGGGTGAGAGAGATAATCGAAGGCTTTGAAGAGGTAAAGATGAGGAGAATACCTCGGCAAAATAATAGCCATGCAGACGCATTTACAAGACTATCTTCGGCAACGAGAAAAGATATCAGAAGGATAGTCCTTGTTGAGATCTTACCGAGTGCAACCGTTGAAGAAGAAGAGGTCAGTAACCCTTTCCTCAATTTAAACCTAGGGGACTCATGGATGGATCCCCTTATCAGATATATCAAAAAAGAGGGTGCTATCGGAGTCAAAGTTAGAGAGGAGGAAATTGAGGTACAGAGCTGCAAAGTTCTCAATAGTAGGAGATATCGTGTATAGGAAGGGATTCCTATTACCTCTCCTCAGATGCGTTCATCCCACCGAAGTTCCCCACATCCTACAGGAGGTACACGAGGGTTTTTGCTCCAGTCACATAGGAGGGAGACCTTTGGCAAAGAGGATTATCACGCAAGGAAATTGGTGGCCGACCTTAGCCAAAGATGCTGCAGCCTACATAAAGAGGTGCGACAAATGTCAAAGATTCTCCACTATCCCCCATCAACCTCATCAGCCTATGAAGTCTATCAATTCCCCTTGGCCATTCGTAGTATGGGGATTAACTTAGTAGGTCCCCTGCCAAGGGCTACAAATAATTACCGATTTTTGATAGTTGCCATTGATTACTTCTCCAAGTGGGTAGAGGTAGAGCCAATGGTCACGATTACAGAGCAGAAGACCTTCCAATTTATTTGGAAGAACATCATATGTAGACTTGGCCTCCCAAACACCCTCATTTCAGACAACGGAACCCAGTTCAAGAATTCTTCCCTCGAAAAATACTGCGAAAGAGTCGGGATAAAGAAATTTTTCTCTTCTCCTGGCTGACCACAAGAAAACGGTCAAACCGAAGTCACAAGCAAAATGATCCTTGATGGGATCAAGAAGAGGTTAGAAAAAGCTAAAGGTAGATGGACCGAAGAGGTTTATGCTGTGCTATTGGCCTACAGAACAATGATTAGGACGCCAACAGGGAGACCCCATTTATGTTATCACATAGCTCAGAGGCCGTCATACCAATAGAGGTTGGACTCCCTACTCATAGGGCTCAGACCTATGATCCTGAGAAGAATGGGGAGGAGAGAAGACTCGACCTAGATTTGATTGAAGAGAGAAGGGAAGATGCAGAAGTTAGGCAAGCAGCATATCAGTAGAGAACATCAAAATTCTACAATCAAAGGGTAAAATCAAGACCCATAGCTGTGGGGGACCTAGTGCTGAAGAAGATGTTGCAGAAGGAAAATAAGCTTCACCCAAATTGGCATGGTCCTTACAAAGTGATTGAGGAGGTTGTACCCGAGACTTACAGGCTAGAGAACCTCGAGGGGGAACCTTTTTCCAATCCCTGGAATGCCGATCATCTAAAGAAGTATTACATGTGATGTTGCAAGATTTTGTGTAAATATATCATCTTATGAAGAGAATATTAATGAGAAGATCAGTGTCCATGTCAATTCTTTGTTCATTGTGCTCTAGTGGTAGAATTTATGAGGATAACATCTTAGTTGATGACTTTAGACCTTATAACATCATGATTTGGTGACAAGGTCTGAGATCAGACATCATACTTAGATGAACTCAGACCCTTAACATCATTAATTTGGTGAGAATATTTTATGGGTACAACATCTTAGTTTATGACCTCAGACCTTATGACATCATGATTTGGTGATAAGGCCTGAGGTAAGACATCATACTTAAATGACCTCAGACCCTTAACATTATTAATTTGGTGAAAATTATTTTATGGGGATAACATCTTAGTTGATGACCTCAGACCTTATAACATCATGATTTGGTGACAAGGTCTGAGATCAGACATCATACTTAGATGACCTCAAACCCATAACATTATTAATTTGGTGAGAATATTTTATGGGGATAACATCTCAATTGATGACCTCAGACCTTATAACATCATGATTTGGTGACTAGGTCTGAGGTAAGGCATCATACTTAGATGATCTCAGACCCTTAACATCATTAATTTAGTGAAAAATATTTTATGGGGATAACATCTTAGTTGATGACCTCAGACCTTATAACATCATGATTTGGTGACAAGGTTTGAGATCAGACATCATACTTAGATGACCTCAGACCCTTAACATCATTAATTTGGTGAGAATATTTTATGGGGACAACATCTTAGTTGATGACCTCAGACCTTATAACATCATGATTTGGTGATAAGGTCTGAGATCAGACATCATACATAGATGACCTCAGACCCTTAACATCATTAATTTGGTGAGAATATTTTATGGGGACAACATCTTAATTAATGACATCAGACCTTATAACATCATGATTTGGTGACAAGGCTCGAGATCAGACATCATACTTAGATGACCTCAGACCCTTAACATCATTAATTTGGTGAGAATATTTTATGGGATAACATCTTAGTTGATGACCTCAGACCTTATAACATCATGATTTGGTGACAAGGTCTGAGATCAGACATCATACGTAGATGACCTCAGACCCTTAACGTCATTAATTTGGTGAGAATATTTTATGGGGATAATATCTTAGTTGATGACCTCAGACCTTATAACATCATGATTTGGTGTCTAGGTCTGAGGTCAGACATCATACTTAGATGACCTCAGACCCTTAATATCAATAATTTGGTGAAAATTATTTTATGGGGATAACATCTTAGTTGATGACCTCAGACCTTATAACATCATGATTTGGTGACAAGGTCTGAGAGAATACATCATACTTGGATGACCTCAGACCCTTAACATCATTAATCTGGTGAAAGTTATATTGAGACTTCAAAACTAAACACATTGCATGGCAAAGAAAGTCATTCAATAAACAATTCAGCAAGTGAAAAAATGAAAGACCTCCTCAGAGGTTGGCAGATTAAGTTGGGAGTTAATGAAAAAATACAAAGTGACAAAGTTTATCAGAGGTTACAAATATAAAGTAATTAAAATTATTCAAAGCTTTATAAAAGAATAAAGTGTTTGCAGCCTCAAGGTTAGTGGACACGTCTGCATGTCCCTGGCCGAGGGTGGATACTTCCACCCCATTATCTTGGGCACCAGCATCTTCAGTCATGGTGTCTCCTTGGGGGTAAGCCTCGGTAGGGGCAGCACCTCCCTCCTCCTCAACTTCCTGTAGAGCCTGAGCAAATTTAGGGCCGGCATAACCCAAGCTGATGAAGTCAGCTGCTGCAAGGCTCCCTAATTCCTTTTCCTTCATAGCAGCCCATTTTCCAGTAGCCTTGACCCCACTCTCCAGATATTCAAAGCTAAAACTGAAAAACTCATCAGAGACCTTGTACTCCTCTAAGATCTTCTCAGAGGCATCATCCTTGGCAGCCTTGACAGCCACATCAACTTTACGTTGGAGAGAGTCAGTCTGAGCCTTCAGGGCAGCGTTATTATCTTCCCTCTGCTTATCCATGTCCTTATGCATCCCCTTCACACTGGTATCAACCTTCTTCAGAGCAGCCTTCAGATGTTCCACTTTAGCGTTTAAAGTGGCCTCCGTCTTCTCGGCCTCTTGGCCCTTCTCAATCAGAGGAAGTTTTCCCAAGGTCCAGTTGATATAGTGATGCATGGTGAGAAGACCCTGCAGAAAATGTACAAAGATGTGTTTAAGGTCTGATATAGTTCAAAAGCCGATGTTACACATTCAGAAGCAAAAAGTTAAAGGTCTTACTTGGATAGAACGATGGAGAGAGAATTCAACCAGCAGAGGCTTATTCAGAGATAGGCAGAAGCGCTTGTCAGACTCGATCATGACAACACAAATAGCATCCAGGGCCTTCAGACTATGGCCAATAACACTGTTGCCAATCTTCAATTGCTCAAGACGAGCAATCAATGCATCCTCAGAAGAAATGGGGATGATACGATCCCCCTTATTGTTCTTCTTTTGCCTCTGTTCTTCAGGGGCAGGGTCAATAGGTTTCCTCTTCTTGGTAGCCTCAGCCTTTGAGGTAGATGGAGGAGGAGGAGGTTCATTCAGACTAGCTTTCTTCACGAGCTTCATGAGATTGGGGGCTGCCATCTCCCAAAGTTCGTCAGATATTCCTTTTGGGCGCTCTGCAGGACATAAAGGTCTGAGTTAGAAAATCAAAGATACACAAATTCAGAGGTATAACTTCTAAATAATAAAGCGACTTACGGAGCTCTGTCAGAGGACTCCCCCCAAGCCCAGTCTCATAGAAATAATAGGGGGTCATCAGGTGTTCAAACCTGACAAGCAGACCGTGCTCACCCTGATCCTGAAGGTCTTTGACCTTCTGAAGATTATGTTGGCTTAGCCCAGGGTCGGCCCTAGCATCCATTGTTACCTTTCCCCATCTCAGGGGTATTCTCGGCTCTAGTGAGGAAGAGGGAGCAGATGGATCAAATTCCCATTGCCCTGACGCAAAGAAGTAGCGTGATTTCCAATTATGGTTCGAGGTTTGGGTGACCTGCAACATCTTCTTATTTGACTTTTGAGCTAAAAAATGGTAATAGCTCGGATGATTCCTGGCAGATGAGTGGACATATAACTCTGTGAAGACTTGGACGGGAAGGTCTGAGTGATGGACAACCCTCCATAGGACAATAACTCAAATTATCACCCTCCAGGCATTGGGTGACAACTGGGAAGGAGACAAGTTGATGTAGAACAATATAGCCCTGATGATGGGATGAATGGGCAGACAAAATCCTAACTTGAACATCTGCTCATACAGGAAGATCTCACCATCCCGGCCACCATAAGCTCTCTCGTCCCTCAGAGGTCTCCTGAGTTTTATAGAGGGACTTATAGAATATAGATGTCTGAACGCCAGAAGGTCAACCTCCCTGATAGTTCTCTCTATCTAGGCCTCCTCAGATGTGTCAACATCGCTCTCAGCGTCATCATCATCATCATCCGATTCAACGTCGGCCTGAGTAGACGATGGGTTACCACTTGGGAACCTCTGAGCAAACTCAGCCCTGTGATAGCCGACATGGGAATGGATTCAAGAATTGGTGGAACAACCACACTCGGTTTAACAACTTCAACATCTGAGGAGGACTGGGATGTGCCAGACTCAGTGATTAGGCATAAATTCTTCACATTTATCCCCTTAATTTCGGTATTTTTACGATCCCGTGCGGTGTAAATAGATTGGATTTATCTCATATCTATGCTACTAACCCTTTTTGGTAAGTATTTCGTATTTTTGTATCTCTTATGTGTTTTACAGGTATTTCATGCAAGAAAGATGGAAAAGAGAACTCAAAATAGTGAAAGAAACCAAGAATCGGGGAGTTGAAGGGCATTTTCGTAATTTTGTAGCCTTAGTCCGGAAGTGGGGCCAATAGGAAAGTTGAATATCTTTCAATTACAAGAACACTGGAAAAAACGGCACCTCAATCCGAGCTACGGTGAAAGAGTTATGATCCCTTGAAGTTGAGGAAAAATCATAGAAGAAAGGCTAGGAAGGCAAGTTCAAGGGCCTTTTCGTAATTCTTCAGCAGGATTCCGGAGGTGGGGCCTTCTGGAAAGTTGAAGATCTTGTAACAATGAGAATACTGGAAAAAACGGCACCCAAATCCGAGCTATGGTGAAGGAGTTATGATCATTTGAAGTTGAGAAAAAAATCCAAGGAAGAAAAGAAGAAAGTTGGAAAATATTCTAAGTGTTGAAAGAGGCCCAAAACCAGCAACTTCACCCGAACCGGTACACCCAGAACCCGAACCGGTTCGCCCATTAGTCACGCTCAGAATCCGTTACAAAATTATTCACGCTTTCTAAGTGTGACAAATTTCCAGATACGGGATTTTTATTTTGTGCTTATATTTTAGCCAAAAGAGTTTTATGTTTTAGGGACTCTTCTAAACGACCTCTAGCATATATATTTAGTCATTAGGACTCTTTTTATTAAGATTTCATTTATGTAAAAGCTCCATAACAAGTAGGAACATCTAGGAGAAGAATTTACATACTTTGCACCATTAATTCAAGAGCTTTTCCGGTTTTTTTTCAATATTTGATTTCTTCTTGCATGTTCTTGTTCTTCAGTCGTCGTAACTTTTATTTCCAGCACTTTTATTATTATTTACCATGTTAGGCTTGGTTTTTAAAGGTTGGGATACATGAACCCAACCTGATGTGTTAATTGCATGTGTATAATATTAGTCCTCTGAATTTAATGATTGATTATGACCGTATTGCGTAGTTACACAACAATTGTAGATCTTTATATCTCGTTTGCCTCTGGGTACTAGTGATGATTTAGAATGCAATTTGAGTGCTACTATCGCGATACTGATTTACTCATCCTTAGATTAAGTATGACGCAGGCTTGAACCTCGTATACGTAATGCTTGGGAGTACTAAATTCTGGGTCAAATTAATCAGTTAAATTTACGATTAGTTTTATACCATCAATACACTAGGGTTGGGGGATTGTGTCTCTACCTTAATTTTTCCAATTAGTTTTAGTTAACTTCTTTATTTTTCCCTTTTTCCTTTCTCACTCAATCATCATCTTTTACACTTTATTTTTTTGAAGTAATAAATCAATTAAAATCTATCAAACATTCCCTGTGGATTCGATACCCAGACTCGCCACTATACTCCGCAAGAGTGTAGTTAAAGTTTAGGTTTTTGTATTGTGGTTGGAAGCCGATAACAACGATTAGCGTATTTACACGGACTCTCGGTTTCCACCTCCATCACTCAGCATGGGACGAGACGCGACTCGAAAGCTCGACTTGATTATGGACCTGATCTTGTCAAAGGGAGAAATCCATGGCCTCTTGAAAAGAGTCCACATACATAGGGTCTGAGGTGGATGCCTCAGACTCAGACATTGGAGAGGGTTCAACTGGGACTTCTGATTGGTTAATTGGTTCGGATGGTTCAGGGTATATGACCTTCAGAGGTGGTGGAAAAATAGGCCTGAGGGGGAACGCCTCTCCCCTGTGAGCTTCTTCCTGGGATCTTTCTATTTGTCTAATTTTATCTAAGGTCTTCTCCCTGGGAGAGGGGAATTCCTCTAAGAGTTGGTAATGGGGTCTGAGCATATGAGGCAGACCCTACACTTGTGACTCACCTAAATAAACAATATTGGGAAATTTAATTAAAGATCAAACTATTAAAATTTGAACAAAAAAAACAAGAACAGTAAAAATAAGTACCACCGGAAAATGCAAGCAGTCGCCGAAAAACTCAAAACTCTCACCGAAAATTGAAGAGACAAGAATAAAAGGGGAAAAAAGTGGCAGAGTAAGGTGGAGATGATACCTGAAGACTTGTGGAATGAAGAGAGGTTTGAAGAAACAAAAAAATCTTAAACAACGAAGCAGTCAAGCTTTGTAGAGAGAGAGAGTTACAGAAATAGCCAAATAAGGAGAAGGAGAGAAATGAGGAAGAAAGAGAAGAAAAAGGGGGTTTAAACCCTCAAGTATGAGTTCACGCTTCACAAGGCCCATCATTGCCTTGGGATCCCAAAAGACAACCAACATCATCACACTTGTCAGGCACGCTTCCTACTCCAGTAGCTGACACTTGTCAAGAAAGTATTCAACACCGAAAGAAATTCAACCTCGGACAAACATACCCCTTAGGCACCTGATCACATAGGTAACTAAGGGCTAGGGGGTGATTGATATGCCCTATATGTACCCAACTACTCAGAGACATCAACCTCGGCCAGGGAGATAGCCGAGGTTGGAGGGGTCATAGATTGGTAGCCAACAGTCTCATAGCCAACCTTACTACTCTCGTGTTCAGACAGCAGTTGAGATCTTCATAATGTACAGAGGCAAACTACTCATCAGTCCACCCAAGGTTGACAACCTCGGCTAGGTGCATGGCGAGGTTACAAGGACAACCCCATCATCATAACTAGCCTCGGCTATAAATTGGTCGACGTTCCTGCTACGCCACCATTACCTCGACCCCGGCTGACGTTGCAGTCCCACCGGCCTTACCTCGGCTCTTCCCCTGAGCTAAGGTCACCACTGATTGAGCAGTTACCCTACCACACCAACCTCGTCCTCTTTCAAGCTGAGGTTGGGACCAGTCATAGATGGCCGAGCTCTTATGTGCATATGTGTGGCTAAGAACACGTGTACACAAATCAGTTATAACTGAATCATTCCCCTCATGTGAGGGAATATTGAGGTCATCATTATCTACATGAGATCAGCCAGGTGTCATTCTCATACTGGTTCGATTCTCATGCACATGCTCATTGCATGCTTGGGGGGTACACTATACCCCTCAGGCACTATATATAGAGGTCATCCTCTACCTTAAAAAGGATTCGAAATTGGCAACCCTAGCTGAAACGCTGTCTAAATATGCAGTAGAGAGAGAAAGCTTGAGAGTTTGTATCTATGGCCATTAGAGCCTTCATATAGTGATATTAATCACACACTTTCACAGTGGACGTAGGCCTGATTGGCTGAACCACTTATATTCCGGTGAGCTTCCTCTTCTCCTCACCTCCTTCTACTATATGCCTTTATACTGCCATTGTTAACATTAAATTGAGCTTACAAACACCTTGAAGGGTGGTGCTATTTCCATCATATATATATATATATATATATGAAGAAACGCTTTACATGAAATAAAAAATGAAGAGTTACAGTACATCGTATATTCTTTAATTGTATGATTTTTCAGTACCTTTCTATTTCTTTTAAAAAAATCCTTCGAATCCCTCATAATGAGACAACCAAATTTTATACTTTTGTGAATGGATGAAATTTTCCACCTGTGTGGAAGTGTACTCATAATCTCATGCATGAGAACAATTACGCCAGGAAAAAAACCTCTCATCTTTAGAATGTTTATTCTTTCTCTTTCTTCTGCATATGATCTCACATATTTAAATTTGGCCTCATTTTATGTTTCTCGAGTTCCATCCATAAAGGCTCTAACTCTCTCTCTTCCTCCTCAATTAGCTCTACTAATTTCTCTGCACATGTTGGGTTATATTTTAAAAATATATTTTCTTTTACTTCCTCCCAATATAATGGTAGCTTCTGGACTATTTTTTTCAAACAAATATTTTTCTAATATTTGTTTACCACATTTTGGCAAGTAACGACATAACTCAATTTTTCGGAATACATACATGATTATTGGAGTGTCGTTATTAAAAGGTGTATTTACAAATTCTTCTAATTCCTTTTTAATATTATGATTAAGATTTATAGAAGTCCACATTGTTTGCGGTCACAATATCCCAAACATTAAAACAAAATATTTATAAGAGAACCGCTGATATTAAAAAAATAAAAGGCAAAACATGAATACCAAAAAAAAGATATAATAAAAGATCCATTTCAACCATCAATTTTTACTTCCAACACATTCTTACTAACATAACACAAAGTTAAAAGTGTTAAACCCTTACAATCATCATCTCGTCATTCCTCAATACAGTAAAATTGTGACCAGTTCAATCATCATTTAACACAATTCAATCATCATCACTTTCTTCCTCCATACCATCGTCATCTTAAAAAACGGTTGCGTCAATTATGGATCCATCTATCACTTGCCTCACTAAAGATACATTTTGATCTTGATCTAGTTATTGCATGATAAATGTCTTCAACTTCATGGTCATCTAAATATTTAGCGATTAAATATCCATCGAATATGTCTCTTGTTGTCATCTAAATAACAACATGCGAGTATGGTTCTAATGGGTCTTCCACATACCAGACGTGTTATTCTTGAGATGCTAGGATTAAAGGTTCATCACCAACTCGATTATCTTCAATAATAAATTAATGAAGTTAACTGGCATAAAGTTAAATTCATTTAAATAATGCAAATTTTATATCGTTGATATAACAAATCTCAATGATGTTTATAACTTGTCCATTGAAAGTAATATCCCCTAAAAGAGAATTTCAATATCTACGGTCATAATAACTCATCTGTGAAGCTCTTGGAACAACCCCGGTGTATTGAGTTTTTCTAAATTGATCAACCACCTTTGTCTGAAATAGAAAACCATGAACAATATAATAATGAAATCTAAAAGTATCCTTTAAAGCGTCTAAGACTGAATACTAATTTTTCCAGATAGTTGGGAATTATTTCTCAATTTCAGCTCCTAATATTTGCCCAACAAAAAAAAATTTGAAATTTTATATAGAAAATGGATTGGAGAACTATTATTGTTATTAATAGGTAATAAACCGAATTACATGATTCTTAAACCATGTGCAGAATTTTTGTTGTGAAGGTATTAAACATGGTGCTATGAAAGTTAAGGATACTCTTTTGAGAGTTCCCCAAGATATTTCTTACAAAAATGCATATATATATATATATCAATTTCGTAATGAGTATAGCAAAACCTATAAGTAATAAATTTGTGCACATAGTTAAGGTAAAAAATTAACTTACTCAACGAACAGCGCCACTGCGTCAATGTTAAAAAGCACATAATGATGGGATTGAACCAATATTTCTTGATCAAATTGAATTTGAACTTTTTCTCAATAGCGTGAGTAAAGTCATTACCTCTATAATCTATTCTAATAGGTCGACCATAATTTGTTTCCACATTATCATCCAAATACTTTGAGCAAAAGGCCATGCACTCTTCCAAAAGGATAGACTTAACAATTGAGGCCTGAGGATGAGAATGATTCCACACAAAGAGTTTATGTGTAGATACCTATCCATTGGATACATCAAACGATAAAAACACCGAGCTAGTAATTAATAGTTCATTAGGCATATGTATGGTAAAATTTTCAATCATATGGATAATCCTTGAGGGAATGTCTTCTCAATAGTGCATAAAGTAAGAGCCATAAGATCATGAAATGTTTTTAAGTCAACTAAATTATTTACGTTTGAGCATAGTAGCCTAAAGCAATTACTGAATTCAATTAAAGGTTTGAAAACATGCTTTGGCAATACCCTACGTACAACAATCGGGAGTAGTAGTTGCATTAACATGTTATTTCTATGAGTCTTAAGTCCCCAAATGATTCTCTCTTGAGGATGTAGACAACTTGAATTATTCTACGAATAACTATCTTGAACTTTGAGGTTTAGTAAAATTTTCAAGAAAATATCCTCTCTTTGTTGTTCATTGTAAACTCTAATGGGACCACATACTGTAGATTTTCTCCCCACGTTGAGGATGTAGCTCTCACCTAATACTCATCTCTTAGAGGTCTTTTTTAGCATTTAAATTATCCTTTGTTTTGCCTTGGATGACCAATAATGTTAAAAGAACATTATTGCATAAATTTTTCTCAATATGGATGACATCAAGATTATGGCCGATCAAATTATGCTTCCAATATTATAATTCAAAAAAGATAATTATCTTCTTCCAGTTCATCCTTTTTTTCGAAACATTACCTTTAGATTGTTTCACAAGATCAATTTCCTTTGGGTCTGTTATTCTTCTTCTAAACGCATCTTATTTCTTATATTAGGTTACAATTTCATGCTCATTTATTTTTTTACAAAATATGTGATCAAGTTAGTTTCAATAGTGGTGACATCATATCAACCTTTTCATTAAATGTAACTCTTTTTTCTATAATTTATGTCATATTGGTAAGAATCAACGATGACCCTAGTAACGGTACTTAAGACTGTTCTTCAATTGTATAATTTTGATAATCCTTATTGCAATAACGATAAGAAAATTCACCTTTTATTCTCCATTCTGATAACAAGCAATAAGCTAGAAAATTGCTAATTTTCAATAACAATAGAACATGTAACCAAAAAAAATTATTTTGTTGATTCATTATAAGAACATACCCTTTTAGCACATAACTCTTTCAACTCATCAATTAGTGGTTGTAAATGTACATTTATTTTATCACAGGATCCTTTTGGTCTATCAATAAGAATAGACAAAATTAAGATGGGTTGTTTCATAAACAACCATGGGGTAAGTGTTATAATATTAGCACAATAGGCCAACTACTATGATCAATGCTCATATTATGAAAAAAATTGTGACACCCTGCCTAATAAAATACCGGGCGATCACTCCTATATCAAATTATAACAGGAGTCTCATATGGATCATTCTTAGCATCACTGTCGAAAATCCATTTAATTACTTTTAACCTATTAGGCCGGTGTCAAAATTTTAACTTTACTACTCTTTTTAACAACTGTAAATAAAACATCCACACAGTTTTGCGGACATAAAACTGAAATGAAATAAAATAATCGAACACTAAGTCAAAATATACAACCATGTCGAATGCTTCTACTAAAAGAATAAATAAATGTTATTGGGCCATTAGCCCGAATGTTTATACAGTACCTCCTATCTAAAGTACAAGAATAGAAGCGTCTATCGAGAATCCTGCACGCATCCACAACTGCTGTAGCAGACGTCTGACTCGAAATATGTATCATCCAGGCGTCCTTGTGTCTGGACACCTATATATATATATATATATATATATATATATAATATAGCAAGAAAGGAAAAGTAGATAAACGGGTCAGAGCCCGAGTTTTGAAAATATTTAGCAAGTGCATAAATGCCTTATTTTTAGAAAAAGGTTTTATCTCATATTTAAGTTTGGTATCGCACTCCCATGAGATTCCCCTCACCTCTCCACTAACAGTGCACTCCTAGCGCATCCCTCTAAACATTCTAGTTAAGATACCCTTCTAAACTAGTCTATCATCCAACCACTATCAACCCTAGATAGTCCAAGTAATGTACTAAGGGCTACACTTCACCCCAGTCTCAACGCTATGCCATGTTCGTGCGTGGGGTATCTCGCAAAGAAAAATCCAAACAAGGAACCCCCCCGATACACTACTACGCGGCACGGTCGATCGTCGAGATCTGCCAGTCCCTCAGTACATAATATATATATATATATATTTACATCATATAATAAACATCAATATAAGAGCACTAAGGATGAAACTTCTCCCCAATCTCAACACATTGCCATATTCGTACGTGGGGTGTCTCGCGAAACGAAATCCAAACAAGGAATCCCCCCGATACACTACTATGCGGCAAGGTCGATCGTCGGGATCCATTAGACCCTCGGTACTCGATTCATCCATATATATACATTTTGCCATAAACATCCGGATCTATCTACCGGACTGAGGGTTCATATATCAAGTATTTATCAATACTTTCATTTTTCTCAAAATTTCCCATTTCCTTTTTATACTCAGAAAAAGTAAATATAAAAGCCAATTCATTATCATGAATTGCTTTAACAAATCATATACTTTTAAAAGCCAGTTTTATTATCATAAAAATTCTTTTCCACTTTATATCATCCCATTTCCCTTTTTATACTCAGGAAATGTATTCAAAGCCATTTTCATATCATAAAAATGCTTTGATCATATCATATGCTTCCACGCCCCTTCCTCCATCCGGGAGTGTTACCGAAGCCAAAACCTTTATCCCATTTCAATTTTTATACTCTGGAAATGTAAATTAAAGCCAATTTATTATCAAAAATTGCTTTAATAAATCTAAGACCGTCCCTCCGTGTTTTTCCACTGGACGCGCCCCTAAATGGCTATCATCTTCCAGGGCCTATCAAACAAGACAACCTGGGAACCTACCAACGTCGGGAAGCAGCTATATGCCTGCGGGAAGTCAAGACCACACCCAAAATCTCCTAACCAGTGCAGTAAACAATAATCGCCCATATGGCCTATAGGACTATATCCACCCTGCATTCATTAGCCACGGGGCATCACCATACGCACGCAACTTCCCTTATGATAGCGATTTAGGGAGGTGTGTAATCATAATTTATTAATTATGAAAATCATTTACCTTTTTCCCATTTTGAAAATATTCATATTTTATTTTCAAAATCCTTTATCTCAAATTATATATATACTTTAATCACATAGTATATACATATACCATATATTCCCCCTAGAATATATATAAATGGCCATTTTTGCCAATCTCATCTAGCGATGACCGATAATTCCAAAGCTTCTCTCAAAGAATCATAATCATGCATTCATATGTGCATGATACAAAATCCAAAGTATTTTCTTACTTTAATAAGTAATATATACCAAAATCCCATCTACGAATTCATTTGGATATCTCCAATTATACCATTTCTCATTTAGTGAATATATAACTATACTCCCCAAATTTATTCTAATCCACTCATAGGATTCACCCAGCCAAGATAAATATGATTATGCTTTCCTATATGCATAAACCATATAGACGTAAAAGCCTAAAATAATAACTTAGGGATTTCTTTCCTGAATAAACCTAAACTTAGTGGGTCATGGATTTCATTTCCATAAACCCAAGGACCCCATCTAGTCCAATTTATCACTTAAAGTCCCCAACATATTTTAGGAACCCTAAACCATTAAATTTCACCATTATTCTATTTTCCTCGAAAATATAGTTTAAGGGTCATTCATTTAAAACCCTCACTTAAGCCTCCTAATTTCCCTTAATCATTGGACAATATAGTCCTAAAAGGTCCCTTATGTTATCACATAATTAACCTCGAAATAAGATGAATTGGAATCTATCCCATCCAAATTACCCTAAAAAAAAATTCCATCTTTCAGTAAGGGTCGATCGATCGACCCATGGATGTCGATTGATCGATGGCTTCGATCGATCGATCCCCCATGATCGATCGATCGCATCGATCGATCATGGCGCGCACCTTCTTCTCTGAGAAGTTGTTTCAGCCATTGAAGCTTCCCCAAAGCTTCCATCTCCTCACCTAACGACCTACAACTCAAACCAACAGCAAATACACTTATAATACGAGTTCTAAACATCCTAGAACCCGAAATCACCCAATAATTTAGGTTAAAACCTAAGTTTCTCCAATTATCCAATTTTAGGGGTTTATTCATTTTAACTCCCGAAAACCCGTTTTATCCACGAATACCTAACCCAAAATCTTTAGGGTTTAATTATACCAAACTACGATATGAGATATTTATGCAAAAATTGAATAAAGCAAGTAAACACTTACCTCGTGGATATAATCCGACGACCTCAAGCCGAATCCCACGGAGGTTGCCGGAATCTCCCATTTTCTTCCTCTTTTCTTCCTCCTCTCTCTCTTACCTCTCTTATATCTTATTTCTTTCTCTTTTTCTCCCTCTCCCTCTCTTTATAAAGAAATAAACAGGGTTATACCCCCTAAAACCCAAAAACGACTCATTTACTCAGTTACGAGCCCATTTAACTCCAAAATTCCCCGAAACTTAATTTCGACAATCGGACACTCTTTTCCGACTATCTCGGACATTCCGAGACTCATGGAACAGTTGAAATTCCCATCCGAGGTACTTGATCGCAGATCACTATTCTAACCCAATATAACTAAATGCGGATTTTATAATTAAAATCTGACCTTTTTGTCACTTTTCTCCATGGCGACATATAATTAAATTATAGCGACCTATATAGTCCCAAAAGAAATTTCAACATCCATGGAAAATCATTGAAACCTCAAAAATCCTAAAAATCACTATTTCGGGAAATTCCTCAAATCTCCAATTTATATTTAATTATGGGATTTAATTGTCTCCAAAAGGACGGGTTGTTACAAAAATTCACTCCATTAGTTGTTGATACAAGTCTAACATCGCAACGATAACTTGCAAAAGATGAAATTTGCTCATTAAACGTCTTCCATGCAAGGGATTCAATAGGATGCGTTATCATGCCATCATTTATTCATTCATCAGCGTGTCATTTCATCAGTGGAGCAGTATGTGATGAATAATACAATCTTTATAATCTTGGATTTAATGGAAATTACCTTACCTCTTTTGTTACTAGTTTTGTACCCTCACTACCATTAAAGTCAATTTTGAACCTAAAATCCCCACAAATTTTGTATTTCTTAAGATTCTCTCTCATTTCGAAACAACATACAACTATTAGGACATGAATCCCGCGTTTAATGCTAAAATCCCTACTCTTTTGTTAATTTATTGGCTTGATAGAGGATTTTGAAATCATGGCCTTTGGTAACACCTTTTACAAGAAAATCATCAACATTGTAAAAGAACGATTTTTCCATCCAATTATTTGTTTCAGTTGCAATAGTTCTACATCAAATGACAACTCCATAATGTCCACAAGAGAATTATCATACAACTCAGTTTGGGCCTCTTTTAAATGTCTAAAATATTGTGGCAAATCTGCATCAGGCATGTCGTGATCTTTGATGCCATGTTCTTCAACATTAACCATATTTTCTTCTATAAATAGAACCACCCTTCCTTTTGGAACCATTGAAATCATGTTTTCCCCTAAGTGTAGATCGGTTAGTGCATCATCAACAACCATACCATCTCTCAAACTATTGAAGTTGATATTAAAAACATAAAATGGTTCCCCCTGATAAATCCAATTATTTTAACTTTGTTTAAAACCATACATCTCTATGTTACCCCTCACAGTTTGTGAGTTATACTAGACAGGGTTTACACATATAGTGCATGGGCATTTGATGCTATAAGTAAGAATATCCTTGTTTTTATATGCAAAATAAATAAAGATTTCAACTCCATCGGCGCATCCTGTTGTGGTCCTATCTCCTATGATACAATTCTTTTCCATATCGATCTTATTGAACACCTATGACATATCGAAAAAAGGGAGGCGAATATAATAAGCAAATTAAAACAAAATCAGTCAACTAAAAGGGTGATTTTAAATCTTGAGATATATTTATCCATACACCATTAATAATAGATACCGAATGATGCGTTATATACATCTGGCTCAATTGCATTCATTTTTAAATGAAATTTCATATATAGTTCAACCTCTTTACACTTAAATAATAGTATTCAAAGTAATTATCTAATATTCTAAACTAACATCAATTAAAAACTAACATTAACTAAAAAAATATATAAAAGCTAATCTAATGAAAACTAAAATCATTAAAAAATACTTTGTAAACTATCAAATCTTCATAAACTACACAACTAATTTGTAAACTCATGGAGAAGATGTAGAGAATTTTCCAACATTAGGGAGAAGGGTTACAAGAGGCACTACGGGCAATGATGGAGGAAATAGCGAAAGGGGTAGAGTCAGGGTTGGATTGGGTCTAGCGTGAGGTAGGGCAAGGGCTGGAGATTTCGTAAGGCAGGGCAGTGCTGGGGACGAGGGAGAGGGTGTGAAGGTTTAGGGTAGTGGCTGTGAGAGGTGAGGTCGCTAGAGGGGGTAAGGGAGGTAGACGGTGAGGGAGATCAAGAGTAGAGAGCAAGATGGCAATGGGGTCTCATATGGGGAAAATGGTAATGATAGGAAAAAAAACTAATTTATCAACAGGGATGGTTTTACTTCCGTCCCTTTTACAATTTATCAAATAAGATGGTTTTCAGTGGTATAAGCTACACAAAATGGGATGATTTTTAAAGTTATCCCCATATAGATTTTATCAAATGAGACGGTAATATAAATCTATGGTGCTAAGTGACTCAAATGGGATGGTTATTAAAATCCATGGTTTATATTTATCCAAAAAAAGAGAGCTAAAATTTTAATGCACATAAAGGATGGTAAATAAAAACCATTCCAACTAAAAAATAATATATCTACTTTAAGAGTTAATAGTTAAATTCAGTCTTAAACGGTCCTTCAAAGGAAAAAAATGACATGGCCTCCATTTCTAATAACCATTTTTCTAGTAGTGGAATGGAGAAAAAGCTGGGCAACGCATAAGATAATTGATTCAATGATCTATAAAGCATAACGTGGGCCTACTGGACGACTCCTAGAATGGTAATAGGAGATAAAAATTTCATATTGGGATTGTATAAGCAAGAAATTGTACCAATCGATATCGGCTTGAGGATCCATAAGGTGTTGAACTTCAATTCAATAAGGAATTATTGGATTAATCGACTTGATTTAGATTTGGTTGAAAAGATCAGAGATTAAGAAACTCTCAGAGTCAAAACGTTTTAGTAAAGAATGAAGATATTATTCAATAAGAGAACTAAGACGAGAAGACTAAAGGAGGGTGACTTAGTCTTGAAAATAGTTATCCAGAAAAGGAAATAACTAGAGCAAAACTGGCATGGTCCTCACAAAGTCATCACGATTGTACGATTAAACATGTTTAGGATCGAGAACTGGAGGGCGAGCCTTTTAAAAATTCTTGGAAAGCAGAAAAATTAAGGAAATATTATCATTAGGAAAATAAGAATCACTTGTGAAAATGTGTATGTCATGGAAAAGGGTTCACGTAAAGAATTTACTATGATTAATGGAAATTAGTCTTCTCTCCTTATTGTTATTTTCAAGTTCTTCTATTATTTACTGCAAAGTTGATGAGTATCAAACATGGTAGATACATGGGAGATAAGCCAAGACCGAAGACATATAAAAGATGTTGAACGTGATAAATTTACTAAAACAATACCAAACTTCATAAGGAGACCTTTTCCATTGGAAATGTCATAATCCAGAAGTCGGTCAACTTAGGAAAAATGATGATGTCACATGATTAGGTTGGCTATAAGCCGACCCAATTGAGAAATGAGTTCACTTAAATCATTGGTCAATACTAATACAGAAGAGCACGTCCGTAGCCATGGCCAAAGACTACAACCATAAAGTTAGTAGGGAAATATTATGTTCCTACTAATATAAACCCATTATAGAAAGCGTACATTCATCCTATTAGTAGTTAGTAGTTAGGTCAGGTTAGCCAAGAGCTCACCACAAAACCATGTAATATTTTTAAGTACTAGCATGTCAAATTTAACGAAGAGCACTATTTTAAAACAAAATTTGAAACTAATCCTGGGTAAATATTTATTGGATAGAAAAAATGTCTTAGAAAGATAAGCCAGGAATGAGGATAACAACTTAGTCGAACAAAATAATTCTCATAAATACATGCAAGATAATAATGGAGATAATCCACATTCAACAAAAATAGAGTTATCCATTCAAATAAAAAACAAATAATATGTTCAAAATCACAAAACATATTGTTCAAAAAATCATAACCAAAAGTTATAAACAAGGTTGTAACGTCTCGACCTGGATTTATGGGTTACCCGTAGTCAACCCAGTTCGATCTGAGCATTAGGTGTGAAGTGCAGTGAAACAACCTACATAATGTTGATAGCGTAGTTTTATTTTAATTAACGTTTCACTTATTTAGCATGAGATTTCAATTTCAAATTAACCTACCTGAGGGACCCATGGGGAGCCCACCGGAGTCCGAGCATATAGAGATACTAACGTAATATAAAAGAGAGTACTTATTTGTATAACGCTCTAAAAATGTGAAACTACACCAAACCTATCGTAACAAAATGAGGGAATGAGCCGAATGCTCAGTGGGAAATATACAAATATAGTATATAATTGAATGGAAGAAAGGAGACTCTAACACCTTATACTTATGAGCGCATGCAGCTACCCTATATACATATATAAACATACATATACTTATACTTAATGCATGAAACATTTTACTTCTGACAACCTTATTTATCCGGATTAATTAATTTTGATCTTGTAAAACACTTCCTTTTTCTCATTTTGACATTCATCCCTTTATTTAACACACACAATTAAATATTTGAAACGACTTCACTTGAATTATCCAAAAACCATTTCTTTACCGAAATTGACCTTTTCAATTTAGCCTATCCACGTTAGTATTTTCATTGAAAATCACCCATTTAACACACGCAATCACCGTGTTAGAAAATACTTACTTAATCTTTCAAAACCTCTTACAACACATTCTTGTGTAATTATGGGTTGAACCACCTAGATTTCTTAACCAACCATTAACCCACTTACTTTACCTTTTTCCTCACCTTATGGACATCAATTAATTTCACACTTACTTGTCCATTTTAACCTTTACTAGAACATTTATTAATTCATTCAAGTCAGGTTGTATTAACACGTTTTCACCACACAACCCATTTATTGACATGTTCCTTATTCCTTTATCTTTTTATCAAAAAATTCCAATAACCCCATAATTCAACGGGCTCCACACCGCTAACAATGCGCACTATATGCGATGGCCAGTTATTTTGGGTCTTTCACCACAAGGTTCCGGCCCCTCCTTAATTATTCCGATGTCATACCAGTGCCTTTTTAATATGTTTAAGATTCCACAAATATACACATTATTCCTTCTTTCCCTTTTTACCCGGACGAAGACAAATTCGGGGTTTCACCTCAATTTGGTTTACACTTTGAAATTATCATTTCATGTCCTTTACGCTTTGACTATGATGTATATTCCAAAATCACATTTATTTAGGAACAGTTTGTGTAACACCATTTCCAAAAAATTTATTTCATAAAAATGTTTCAGTTTATGTAAAATTACCATTTTATCCATTTATTTCCAAACTCACCATTTACTCCATTTTCACAAGTTTTAATTTCTCAAAGAACCATTAAGTTACTCACAATAACTTATTAAGTGTTTATAAACACTATGGTCATCTCTTCCCTTTTCGAGGGTCCTCTCCTTCATCCCATCTCGGGGGAGAGGGTGGGGGAATAAGAGTGAAGGTCTCACACCCTTTTCTCATAGAAGAGCTTCAGTCATCATCGATGAGGGGTAAATGTAAAGACATGATGTCACCAGCCTATTTTTCACAAAATAGGAAAAAGAACATGCCGCCGCTTCGAGAGAGAAGCATTAAAGACAAACTGATGCTTAGGAAACCCATAGTTCATAGGTATGGGGGCAAAGTTACAGAATGGTAAGGTGTTAGGCACCCATCCATCCTTTTGGTCTCTCATTGGCTTGTGTTACTATTTTTCTTAATTTCTCCGTGAAGTTTGTGTGCGTGTATATATACATGGAGATCAGAATTGCTCGACTCATATCATGGAAAATATAGATTGAGGTCATCCAAAGGAATGTTCCAAAAATAATTAGAAAATATGTTGTGTGTGCTTATGAAGATATTGATCATCATAATGAAATGATAATATTTGTTAGATAAAATGCAAATGTGAATCTCAAGTATGATACATATGAGTAATATATAGATAAAATAAAAAGGATGAAAATGTGAAAATAGGAAACATGGAAAATTGGCTCTGGAGTTTTATCCCGAAAAAACAACGTAGCCTATAAAGGCATCAAAGTCCATATAGTTCGCATGCGACACAAGGGAGGGGTTTATCCCATAAATTTAAATGGGAGTTTATTATATGTGTGTGTGTGGAAATGGTTTTTTTCGTTTTGAGAAAGTGGTGAATAATCCCATTGGAATTTATAGGTGTAACCCTCTTTTTTTTCCTTTTTTTATAGAAAATAAATTATGTTCAATATAACTAATAAAGGATGAGAAATTAACGTGTATGAACTAAGGTAAAAGCTAGATTAAGAATTTATGTAACTAATGTGAAAATGAAGAAATTTAAAGACAAAAAAGGATATTTGGACCTTCTTTGGAAATTTGGGGCTTGATATTGATCCTTGATGAGATACCTTAAATGTTGGGATGAATTTTGGATAAGAGAGAAGGATATTTTGCAAAAATCGGTATGAAAATGATGGGAATGAAAGATGGATAGGAGTTTCACGCAAGGAAACTTCGTTGATTACAAGAGAATGTTATTGATATCACTAATATTGTGGATCTTAGGTGTGCCTTGAGAGTGAGATCAAGCACTCCTTTTATAGGGTAGGGTGACTGTCAATCGGCATACCCCTAGCCCTGTCAATCGACATGTGACTCTAGACACAATGTTGATAGGCAAGGAAATGGACATGCCAATTGGTAGTTTTGTCCAGATTGTTTTGAAAAAATGGTCTTAGAATACAATCTGTAAATCCAAATTATGCATGGGGTATACTATTAGAAAGGTAATTCATATACCTTTAAGATTCCTTTTGGGCCTCTCTCGGGTTCAAGAGTTGACTTTGGGTTAAACCAGGCTCAAAAGCTTTGGTCGATCCTTTGGATGGGTGATCATCGGACGGTAATGGATAGTTTATCCAAACTATAAGTTAGAATTGTGCACAAGGAAAACCATTGGAAACATTATGTGAGTTACTTTGAAATTCTAAATATATTTTCTCGGTTCAGAGAGTTGACTTTGGTCAACTATTTCTTAGAAGCACCGGTAACCTTTCGAAGTAAAATGGGTCGTTCGTCCGTACCATAAGGTTGATTCACACATGGGACAGACCATTGAAAAGGAATTTATGTGCCCTTAGATGATTCATTCAGTCTCATTTGAGTTGAAGAGTTAACCTTGGTCAAATGGAGCCTGGGAGCACCCAGTGGCCTCTATATCATTTTTTTAGGGAAAATGGATCATTTGTCCAAATGGTTATGCCGTTTTACACGCAGGGAAGATCATTGGAAAGGGATTTCAGTTTCCTTCTAGGATTCATTAAGGTTTTGATTTGATGATGGAGCTAATTGGGGTTAAACTAGGTCCCGGCAGCATCTGTTGGCCTTTAGATCAATTTTTGGTAGTAAAATGATCCATTCATCTGAACCATAATGTGGATTCGCGCACGGGGAAAAGTGTTAGAAAGGGGATTCAGAGATCTTTGAAGATTCATTCAGCTTTAGATCTGACAATAGAGTTGATCGGAGTCAAACAGGGCCTGGGAGAACCCAATGGCCTATAGATCGATAATGAGAGTATGGCCTAAGACTGTAGTGAAATTAGGAGGTGCTAAGGACCTAAGGAGAGACTTAGGGGGTCTTAGAATGTTGTATTTATAGAGCCCCTCAATGGGCGAGCTTGGATAAAGTAAAAGCCATTAAATAAACACCACATGATGTTTTGGGACGAGGATGATCGATTCAGAAGTTTGGAGTCGATGTTGAGGACCTATGGTAATGATGGGGATATACGATTCTATGAGCCAAGGTCAATTCAAAGGACCTAAGATGAAAGCAAAAAATTCTGAGGTCCAAGGTTAATTTCGAGGACCTGAAGTGGGAACGACCAATTCTTAGGGTCGAGGTCAATTATGAGGACCTTAAGTTAAAAAGACCAATTCTGATGGTCGAGGTAAATTATGAGGACCTTACGTGGTGAAGGTCAATTTTGAGAACCTTACATGGGCTCAACTAATTTTGAGGGTCGAGGTCAATTATGAGGATTTTAAGTGGGAGCAACCAATTATGAGGGTCGAGGTAAATTCTATGGAGCTTAAGACGGGAATGACCAATTCTTAAGGCCGAGGTCAATTCTGAGAACCTCAAGTAGGAGAGACCAATCCTCAAGGCCGAGATCAATTATGAGAACCTTAAGTGAGAGAAACCAATTCTGAGGGTCAAGGTCAATTATGAGGACCTGAAGTGGGAGTGACTAATTCTGAGGATCGAGGTTAATTCTGAGGACCTTAAATAAGAGAGACCAATTCTGAGGGTCGAGGTCAATACTGAGGACCTTAGTGTTGGTAGGGAGTATCTCTCCTAGGGATTTCTATTTAAGACTCCATTAGGGTGGAGACATTCGTTTGGGGATTATTTCCTTTTGAAGAGAAGTGAAAATCTTAGTCCAATTGATAACTTGAGGTTTTAGGATTTCGTTGGGGAATGTATTGTTGGAGGTGAGATGCTCGTTTAAGGCCTCTATCTCTACCTCTTCCTCTACTTGTGGTATTAATCCAGTTAGAGATTTGGGGAGCTTAAAAATGATTTTCTTGATGAATAAGTGTTCTAAAATTCATCGGGTAATTTTAGGAATTTTCGAGGAATTTTTTGGTATTTTTTGGGACGTTTTTGTACAAAATTTTAGGGAGTGATGGTCAGTAGGTTATAGGAGCTACCAAACGGCAGTGTCACAGTCTTTTGGACTACCTAGGGAAGCAGAAGGGATAGTGCAGATCGACAAGTGTCAAGTGACTGCCGATCGGCATACCCCTTAGCCTTCTATAAAAAGGGGCGAGTTCTTCTAATTTTTCACAATTTCTAGCTTTCGTGTTTTCTGCTTATCTCTTCTGCAATTTGTTCTTTCATACATTCTTCTTTTGAGTTTAGAAATTGGCATATATTTCAAGCAGAAAGGCACAAATGGTGTGGCTAGGGCTGATGAATGGGCGCACTTGGAGTGGCAGACCAGAGTGCCTTTTGCACTGGGCAACGAAAACACTTTTGATCTGTTCGAGCCTGTTGCCAATGAGAGGACTCTTTTGTGTGAGCCTAAGCGCCATCGATCGTCCATAGTGAGTAAACTGATAGTTATGTAAGTATGTATTGGTATTTTTTTTCATTTCCTTGCATCTTCTTGTTTCTTTGAATGCTGACAAAGGTCTTATTTTGTGACGGACTGATATTCCCACGATGAGTCTTCGCTCCCAAAGGATAACAGGATTTGGAGATGCATGGTAGCACCTTCCTTTGACAGTGCAGTGGGTGGTTTTTTCAGTTGGTTTTGGCAGTTTGGAGTCTACGTTGGATGAGACGCCACATTCTAATACGTTTCTATGCGCTCTAGGGGAGAGGTGGTAGGATACCATCCACACCGTACATTTGGGTTTTAGGGAGATGACAGTGACTTCAATTGATTTATGACGGCTGTTAGGGATAAACTGCAAGGGGACCCGGATAAAGGTGTATTGCACATTAAACGTGACATCGACGACGGAGGAGACGGTGCTAAGTGATGTCGGGCGGATAATCTCTCGTGATTAGATCTGTATTTTAACTTTGTGGGAGACGCTTTTAAGCTGGAGGCTTGACAAGATAGATGGGCTTCAGGTACGATAGATGGATCGTTCATTCATTCTTTTGCTGTTGGGAGGATTTATGGTGGCGTCGAGCGATGACATCTTCCATTTATCATTTTTTCCATACTTGAGGTATTTTCGAATATCCCGTTATTTTAATAGGGGAGCCTAACTTTGCAGACCCTTTATTAACCTTTAGATTTTTACAACCAGTTCTCCCTATAGACTTTTACTGTTGCCATATATCTTTTAGAGGTATTTCTCTTTTTGTTTGCATTTTTCCTTTATGCATTTTATTTTATTCCATTTTTATTTCTACTGATTACTGATTTTTTTCTTTTCTGCATACATGGTTTTATGAAGTGATTGGGCTTAATGCCCAGTTGGTTGGTTTAAAGGATGAGTCGGTGCGAGGCTTCTTCCAGATGTATTGGTGGCAAAAGTCCAATCGAGACTTGAGGTGATCCCTTTCCTTGGTGATGGTAGATCAGGTTTTGAATGACCTAATGAGTGATTGGGTTACCTCTTCTTCTATCTTTTGAATTTTTCTTTTTGGCATTTCCTTTCTATTTATGAAAGTATTGACTTCATCTTGGTAAAATGTAGGTGACCTTTTATGCACAGGGGATGACCATTCAGCTTATGGGGATAATCAGAGGGTAGGCACAGATGTGCGAGTTACTGGCGTACGAGTTTGGATAATCCTGGGATTTAAAGGAGAGAGTATCTACGAATATACTGGAGGACAAGGCGGCAGTCCCACTAAAGATGCCCCCATGATATGTCAGGAAGTTGCAGGAGATGTTGGAGGATGCCCTGGTGACGGTGATGATTCATGATCCCCATTCTCTGTACAATGATATGGTGATGGCGTATGACTAACTTAATTTCGTGATGAGATGGGTCATGTCGTCATATATTTATGATGTGGTGAATATGACTCCGCCTTCTACAGATTTTTACAGGGGTATAAGTCATCCAGTGGGGTCTACCCACAACGCAAGTGGTGTGTCGATGTTAGCATCGGAGGTGACGTCAGAGTTCTTTTTTTGTGACCTGGACCTCCTTCCTACAAAATTAGACTGCATGGTGGAGGATCGGTGAGTATGATATATTATTCCAATGTGAAGGACCCAAAGATGCTGGAGTTGATTGAGAATGTTCTCCATTCTGAGGTATAATTTTGTCCTTTGTCTTTTTGCTATTCTGATTTCTTCTATGTCACAGACTTACTTATTTGCTCTTTTCTTATTTTTCTTACAGCATGTTCGAGTGTCGCTTACCTGGATGTGGGATATTCAGGATTGGGTGGCTTCTGGGACTGCTTATATTTGGGAGTTGATCCTGATTCCTTCATGTTTTATGCCGTTTGCTACATCTAAGGAGGAATCTAGATCAGGTAGTGGAGGATCCTCAACTCGTCGTCGGGGGAAGCACGTGCATCATCAGTATGGGGGATCATAGGGAGGGAGAGAGAGAAAGAAAAAGTATGTTGAGATAGAGAAAGTGATAATGAGAGAGAGTGTTGGGGGTTCGATCTTAATCCCATTGTTTTTCCTTGTTCTTGTAACAATATATATATATATATATATATATATATATATATAATAAAAATAAAGGAGGAGGGTGTTTTTCCACATCATAAGTCTTTATACACAAAACCTATATAAATAAATTTTGCATCTAGCTATCTTATCCTTGTCTCATGTCTTTGTAAAGTGATTCTTTTGACATTCAGAAGATAATTTGGTCAAAAACGTCATTTACACCGTACGACACAAGGCTCAAGGTGATTAATTCCTCATCAAAGCACAAGGCTCGAGAGGGTTTGAAAATCTTGCATTCTTTGAGATCCTCACTATTCCTCCCATGCTCTCTGATCAAAGGCTCCTCGCTCAAATTAGAAATCAAGTTCTAATACGTTCGTCGCAGGTGAAGAGGTATAAAAATGCATAGTTAAAAACCCTCTTTCGCTTAAAGCTACCATTATTGTTTTTCATTCCTCCTTTTTCTCTCAGATCCGGATGCGATGATGTTGTTTTATGCTTTATTACTAATTATTGTTTTTTAAGGGACCATTTGTAATGTTCGTCTTTTTTCAAGCTTCGTCGGAGGTATTTATTTGGTATCCTCTTTTTTCAATCTTTAGACTGTTGATTTTGTGCGAAATTATTTTTTTTCTTACTCATTGTTTCATTACTTTTTCACTTTGCTGATTTTGTGCTGAAATAACAGTAGCACCTCCGCTTTTTGGAGGCGACCCACGTCCCAATGGTATGATGTTTTAAACTCTCATATGCTTTTTTTTTTATGAATACGTGGTACACGTTCAAGATTAATATAGTTCTATTTTAATGGAGTTGGGGTTTACACTCTGTTTGAACGGGTTCTGTTTTTGATAGTTTTGCTTACATGTATTTTCTTGGGGTTTTCACTAAACTGTATCGCCCTAAGTTGATTATTGATTTTTTTGTTTTGCATGTATCATTATATTTTTTGGGTTTTCTACCGGCGCTGTGTTGCCAGGGAGGGGTGGTAAAGTGGGTCGGAGGCTTGAATTTTGTTACAACTGGTGGGTATAGAGATTTTGCAAGCGGGTCTGGGCTAAAATGGTTAGAGGAGAGAAATGGGTCGATGAGGGGTTGTAGGAATTAGCTTTTGGTTGTTTGTGGTATAAAGGAGCTGGGTTGAGGGTGATTGGGATTTGGTGGGTTTTCTGGTTTAGTCATGTGATTTTGTTTGATCAAAGGATATGTGAGAAAAAAAAATGAAGTAATTAATAAAACAACAAACAACCAAAAATGAATCTATTTTTCACTATACCACTCGCAACAATTCATCAAAGCTAATTTCTCACTATACGCTTTGTTTTTTTATTTCTTTCAACCCATCACTACAAGCTAATTGCTCCCCTCATTAGTTTTTTTTACCTTTGGTCAGAGGTGAAGGTAGGGAATAACCATGGGCGGAGTGTCGTCGGACTAATTTGTCATCTGGAAGACAGGGCGATACTCAGTTGGTTGCCAGCAACTGCGTGGTGCAAGTTGGTTTAAACAGTCACAACAACGTGAAGATACTCAAGTGCTGCCCAGCTGGTAACTTTTTGGGGGTTCAGACAGACCCCAAAGCAGCTGTGCGCCGGTGACTGCTGTGGAGACCCTGGGTTGTGTGGAGTAACAGGTTTTTTTGGCCAGAGAGAGCAGCATTGGTCGGAGCAAAATGTGGGTTGATATCTTTTCTTAGCACAAACATAAATGGAAACATAAATGAAACTATTTTTCCCCATTAAGTTACAGATTTAATGTTAAGGTAATCTCCTGTTTTTGTAAGGTATTCTACCTTAGTTTTCATAAGCTATAGATCTGATTTTCGTAAGTTACAGATCTTCTAGCAACCCATTCTTTTGGAAACATAAATGGAACTGTCTTTACGAACATGAATAGGAACAAATGGGTTCCAAACCCTCAAAAAATGGGTTCGTTGCTCTACTTTGTTGTTACGAAGTTGTTCCTTCTGAAGAAGAAATTGTTCTCGGGTTCGAAGTTGTTTCACTAGGAAGTTTTTTTCGTATTTATAGTTTATAAAAGTGTATTGCTAATCTAATATGATTCTTTATTTGATTTTGCGGATCTAACAAAATAATGTTCACAATTGTTATTTTGTTGTATCATTTGACTTTATTTATGCAATTTTGATTGTATTCAGGATTTTAAATTTTAATAATTTCACGCTTTTATTTTCACCGACACGGTTTCATTGCATTTAAAATTTGTTCAAACTATCATTTTATTGTTGTGTTTATTTGGTACGGGCTACACACATTTTAATCTCTCTCTCTAAATATTTTCGATTTTAATTTGTAGAGTTTACGTATGTTGAAGTAATCTACCTGAACTATGGGGAAACAGAAGTGAACAGCAAAGTCAGCTGCCTAGAAGCGGATGGACCAACTCGACATAGTTTTTAGCTTTCCATTAAGATTTTTAAGTACTTAATATAATATTTAAGTTATTGAAAACATAGAATCTAGAAATGAAAAGCTCTGATGTAATTACAGTAGAAGATGTTTAACACTTTGAATAATGAAACTCGGATTTTTACTGAAGGAGATACAGTAAACGTGTTTTTATTTTAATAAAATAGTTTTTATAATATTCTATTAAATAGTTTTCAAAACTCATTAATGTTAATTGTTTGAATTTGAAGTTTTTATGGTTTTTTGTAGACACATTTATGGATCCCTCGAGAATTTGTTGCTTTTCCAGTTTCATTTACACAATTTTCTTTTCAATTTTTGATCCTTGAGTAAAGCTTCGTATTCATTTCCACTGATATAGGTTCGTTCAAATTATCTATTTCTGTTATTTTTATTTTACACTTATGTATAAAATATTACTTGTATATAAAATGTTTGGCATTGTTAGACCATATGTACTGTTTTTTGTACGCCACTAGCTTGCTTTCAACTAAAAAAAGATTACCATATTGCAGAGATGGTACATTCTGAGCTTTCACATTCATTAGCAGAGGTTGTATAATCAAATGGGGTAGACAGATCTTGATAAATGAGTTGTCCCATCCATAAGAAGAGATTGTACATCGAGTTCCAACTTTTTAGCATTGGCAGTGGGCATGGGTCACTTTTATTATTTTAAATCGTTGTTTGTTTGTAGACTTTGTATTAAACAAAAAAAGGGAGTGGATTCTCTTCCATATTTCCCACACCCTTTTAGAAATAAATGACAATTGTACTCTTATATTTCTATAATCTAAATGTTCAACTCTTTCACTGCAAAATAAAACAAATACATTTGATAAAAAAAATTATATTTTCAATAAAAAAAAAGCATTTTTATATAAAAAACTGCTTATAAACGTAAAATCCTATTTATTTTTTATTAAAAAATTATTTATAAAACGTAAAATTTGTTTTTAAAAAAAAATTGTTATCTTAAAATGTTAAATTTGTATAAGCGGTTCGACCACCTATACATACTGCTGGCTTTGACGATTTTCCCTAATATGTTGGTATTTACCAAAAAAGTGGAGTAGGGAAAGTTAATTATATTAAAAATAGTTTTTTAATTATTTATTATTGAAGTTTTATTTATATTAAAAACTTTTTTTATTATAATTTTTTTTAGATAAGTTAATTTAACTACAACTACTTAATTATAATCTAATAAATAACTTCGAAAAAAATTAAAATAAAATAGTTAAAATTTATTATAAGGTCTAAAAATTATTTTTCAATTAATTGAGTGATAACTACTATATTATACTAATCTCAATCCCTATTTTTCATGGAAAAATCACTTAAAATATGAAAAATATAGTCAATCTCCCATCCTCGCTTGACAATATACATACAAGTCAACAATAAACTTATTTCTTGACAAGCTCTAGGGGTTTTTGAAAATCAAAAGAGACTTTTGTTAGTGTGTGGGGAGATGGTGAACATTTGTATACGATCGAAAGAAAAAGTATTTTTTACTTAATTTTGTCATTTCAATTCACATATTTTCAATACTAATCTCAATCACTAGAATTTTATTTTCACCATGTCATCGGCATGGGTACACCCTAGTATATATATATAGGGAAATGATCAAGTGAGGTTCCAGTTTGAGACCCTGAATAATGAAATTTTTTTTGAAATAGTAAAAAAATATTTTTGGGTTGATTTTTTTTTATGATTTTTAAACATTTCAATAGGACCATAAAAAAATAATCACCTCAAAATGATTTTTTTTGCCATTTTAAAAAAATCGGTCAAACTTTGTCAGTTTTTAAGTTGATAAAAACTGACAAAGTTTGACCGGTTTTTTTAAAATAGTAAAAAAAATTCATTTTGAGCTATTTTTTATATGGCTCTACTGAAATGTTTAAAAACTATATAAAAAAAATTAAATTAAAAATATTTTTTTTACTATTTTATCAAAATTGGTCCGCGCCAGCGGTATGCAAACAGAGGTCCTCATGAGATTCGCTCTCTCTCTCTCTCTCTCTCTCTCTCTCTCTCTATATATATATATATATATATATATATATATATATATATATATATATATATATATATATATACACACACACACACAATTTTTTAGAATCCCTTGATGAAGCGACGATAATAACCGGCCAACCCCAAGAAACCGCAAATTTCGGTCGGTGTCGTGGGTTGTCCCCACTCCCTCACCGCCGATACCTTACTCGGGTCAATAGCAATGCCTCTGCTAGATACAACGTGGCCTAGGAACTGAACCTCCTGAAGCCAAAGTCCACACTTCTCAAATTTGGCGTACAACTGATGGTCCCGCAATGTCTGTAGAACCATTCATAAATGTTCAGCGTGTTCCTCCTCCGTGCGAGAGTAAATTAGAAGGTCATCCATGAATACAATCACAGACTGATCCAAAAACTCCCTGAATACCCTGTTTATGAGATTCATGAATACTGTCGGCGCATTAGTTAGCCCAAAAGGCATCACTCTGAACTCGTATGACTCGTACCGCGATAGGAAAGCAGTCTTAGGTACATCCTCTTCACGTATGCGCAATTGGTGGTAACCCGACCTCAAATTGACCTTTGAGAAGTATGCAACCCCTCTCAACTGATCAAACAAGTCGTCAATCCTCGGCAACAGATACTTATTACGTATCGTCACTTTGTTCAGCTCTCTGTAATCTACACACAGACGAAGTGAACCATCCCTTTTCTTTATGAACAACACTGGCGCACCCCATGGCGATGTACTCCGTCGAATGAAACCCTGTCCTAATAGCTGCTAAATATGTTCTCTTAGTTCTCGCATCTCCGAAGGAGCCATGCGATACGGTGCTCTGGCAATCGGTCTCGTCCCCGGTGCTAGGTCAATAACGAACTCTATCTCCCTGCTGGATGGTAACCCTGGTATCTCTTGAAAGACATCCTCAAAATCCCTCACAACTGGCATTGAGTCCAGAGAAATGACTACCCCATGTGAGGTCTACTCCTCAATATAATATAAATGAGTTTGCGATCCTCCCTCGGGGAGTGGCATTGCCATAAGGAACATCTCATGTCCCGGGATGGAGAACACGATGGTCCTCTCATAACAATCAACCATTGCCCTATAATGTGCCAACTAATCCATGCCTAGGATGACGTCATATCCCTCCATATCCAGCACTAGGAGGTCCTCCGCTAGACTCAATCTCCCGACCATAACGTCCACACCTTTACAAATCGAGTGTATAAGGGACCCACTACCCATCGGTGACTCCACGCACATAAGATGAGTGTCAGCTGTCGCTAATAGGTCTGCTGCCCGTGCAAATCTAGTGGTAATAAATGAGTGCGTCGCCCCCGTGTCAAACAAAATACTACCCTCAAGTCCATGAATAGGAAACATACCCGCGACTGCCGGCGGTGCAAGAGGTGCTTGCTAAAAAGGAATATCACGAACGTTGAAAACACGTCAGTACTGCATCTGTCCTGGCTGTGGGGCCTGTGCTACTGCTGGGGCTAACGGAGCCTGCTGCCCCTGTTGGGCACCCTGTGGTTGTGCCCTGTCTGGTTGTGGACAATTCCTTCTCTTGTGACCCTGCTGGCCACAAGTGAAACACTGACCCAGAAACTGTCTCTGTCCTTATCCTTATTGGCTCTGACATTAGCCCTGTTGACCTTGGCCTTGCTGTCCCCCATTTTGGTTACCTTGTCCCTGTCGGCCCTAAGGGACTGGTTGTTGGGGACCCTGCTGGCCCTGTTGGTCAAAGCGATGCCTCGCGTTCTTAAACTTCTTGGTAGAGCTCCCCTGTCGGGAATCCTTCCCTAACTGGCCCACTGTTTGCTGCTGTGATGCGCTGCTACCACTACCTCCATCCACCTTGCCCGGTTGGCTAGGCTCACCTCTCTTGTTTCCCTTCGCATGAAAATGGTGATCCTGACGGTGTAGTAGAGCGACATTGATGACATCTGTGTAGGTTACCAATGCCGGATTACCGATCAAATGCTGTCTGATTCTCCAGGTTAGGCCCTCCATAAATTTTGACTTCTTCCTCTCCTCATTGCTCACCTCGTTTGGTACAAAATTGGCTAAGCGGGTAAACTCCTCCTCATAATCAGCAACTGAGCGATCACCCTGAACCACTTCGCTGAATTTTTTCCTCATCTCTGACTCCACTGCTGGAGGGAAATACTTGCGGTCAAACCGCACCCAAAACTCAAAAATTGTCAAAGTGTCCCTTTCCTCGGTGGTGGTAACTGACTCCAACCACTGTAAGGCAACTCCCGACAAACGGAAAGTGGTTACCATCTGTTTTTGTACCTCGGTGCACTCTAGCATGCGCAAGTGGCGCTAGATATTTTTCTTCCAGTTGCACGCCTCGACTACATCGGTACTGCCCTAAAACTCAGGTGGATGTCCTTTCTGAAATGTCTCCCTGAATCGCTGCCAAGTGGATGGTCCTACTAGAACCTGAACTATCGGTGCCACGGGAGGAGGTACTTGGGGCTGAGGAAAGTGGGTTGCCATGGCCCTCATAGCTATCTCGACTGCCTGAGCCACTATCACTGCAACCTGAGTAGTGGAGATTAACTCGAGTGGGTGTGGGGGTATCGGCACCTGTGGCTCCTGATGAGCCTCCCTCACCTCATCTCTGGCTTCAGCCCTCTCCGCTCGCTGTCTCCTTAGTGGCATCTGAAATAAGATTCAAATTGTATAAGTACACAGTTTATACAAAATGTAAGAGCAGATGTACGATAACGCAAAAGCGGATATTGAATCAACATTCCTAATAGTAGGGCTCTAATACAACCAAACGTTACACCGAAACACAGTAAGCCGTACAGATCCTATGGACACTAAAACTTCGCTCTGATACCATCTGTGACACCCCGCCTAATTAAACCTTGGTTGATCAAGACTTAATTTAATTTAAACAGGTTTCTTAAATGGTTCACTCTTAGCATCACTTCCGAACGCTTTTTAATTTACTAACCACCTAAGTGAAATTAAACGAGTGCCAAATTTTATCTTCCTTAAGCAGAATAATTAATCCATACAAACACATTAAAAATTCTAGTAATAATAAAACAGTTTGCATAAATAATCTGAAAGCAAGTAAAGTCTTGCGGAAAACCACGGCCAATAAAAGGCAACTAAAAATCCATAACTAAAATAAACTGTAACAGTAAAGATAGGACAACATGTCCCAACTAAGAATACTAAAACTGAGATCCTGCACTAGAACTGAAAAAGAGGAAGCGCCTAAACAATCCCTGCAACATCCACACTTGCTGCAGCTCCCAAATCCCTGAAATGAAATCATGCTGGGTGTCCCTATGGCTGCGCACCTAAAATGTTTTTTAAAAATTTTACATAGCAAGATTTAGTACTCAAAACATTTGAAAATATTTTGCAAGCAGTTATCACAATTAAGTTATTGATTACACATATTAACGTTTCACACACTCCCTTGAACTTCCTCACCTCTCTTCTATAGTGCATGACTATCGAGGATACTTAGTTCACCTAGTTATACTACCCATAAGCGTAGGTAACTTATTTACTGTTCGTTGTCCTTATTCTTGTAATAATCACATCACGCTATAAATTATTACTAAGATATTTATAATTCATTACATTATCTACTATTCTAAATCTCTAGATTATACACATAGGATACATTTTATCACACAATAATGTATTTAATATCAGTTATCACTAACATATCCTTTTACTACACATAAAGGACTCTTGGTTCGGAATGATTCATCGACCCCAAGTAAAAGTTGGTTCGGAATGATCCATCGACCCCCAACTATTTAAAAATATAAATATATACACATATTCTGGTTCGGGACTCTTTCATCGCGACACCAGTTTAAAGTTTGGTTCGATATTTTTCATCGACCAGAAACATATAATAACTTTATGTTAGTTCGGAATGTCACATCGACCCTAACATAATTAAATTTAGGTAAAATTCTCTTAACCCAAACTTTTATATAATTTAGTAGGTACATACCCGACCTATCAAATCATGCCCGTACGTAATATATTTTACTTATATTCACCGTACTCATTACTTTACAAATTATTTCACTATTGTAATTATTCGAGTATTCACGCAACTCTAAGGGTCCTAGTTACACCTCCCTTAATTCAGTAGTTAAGTTGACTTTAACCTACTGGTATTATTCCGGAAATTTACTCTCACTCTTTTCGTAGCTAAATTCTCGCAATCCCAACATACGGCTATCGATCGTTCTCCCGTCGGTCCATTTCTCCAAAATTCCCACTCAATCCTTTATGAAGAAATCTAATGGTACACCTACTGGTATTTATGAAGTCTTCTCATAGGTAAAATATCATCACTAAGGTTCCCATCGAACGACGGTAATTAAAAGGAAAATTATTCACAAAATTTTCTAAAGTCCAGCCAGGGTCGATCGATCAAGTAGTGACAGACCCAGTTCATCTTCTTTATACGGGTTTCACCATTTTTATCTATCTATCTTTCATGATAATCCACCATATTTGCAACCAACAATTTCTAATCATTCCTACATGTTCTGGGATGATTACTAACGATTTAAAACAATAAAATCATTATAAATATTGTCTAAATTAACTAAAAACCTCTCTAATATTCAAGAACCCTAAAAATACATTCTTTATAACTTTCATCCTAATTCCAGAGTTTTAGTTCGAATTAATCATCTAGTTTTCTATGATATCAGAATACTTGGAAATCCAAAAACGTCCTACATGCAATCCCTATCAATCATGGATCATAATCAATTGTTTTACTCCCAAGAATATCATAAAACCATGTTATTCCTAAAGCTTAATTATGGGTATTATAACTCAAATTATTTTACAAATAACCACTTGCCTTGTGATTTGTAGGGTCTGATTTCGTGGTTGTTGATGATGGTTGATGATTTTGTTCCTTCAATCCTCCTTCCCAACGGATTTGTGGTGAAGCCTCCTTAGAATTTCCCCTCATTCCTTCTTTTGCCTTAGGAAATTGCCTCTCTTTCTTCTCTAATGGCTATGGTATATTTTCTTTCTTTCTAACCCTAGCCTCAACTCATATAATCTGATTTAGGGTTTCAAAATTCGTAGGTCTACTTACCCATAAATTTAAAGAGACCAAAATGCCCTCGAATGGTCCCGGTTTAGCCCAAAAATGACCCGACACTCAACTAGTACCCCCGGGTACACTATTTTGACTAATTTGACCCTTTCGGAATCATCTGTGGACTCTAAATTATCGTTTGAGTCTCCTAAAATATTTTTCTAATCTCTTCTTCAATTTTTGAAAATGCGTGACACTCGGTTGAAATAACTCAGGTACGTCCATATAATCACTAGACCGTACTTAACAACATTCAAAATTTACTACTCACATTTAGTACATTTTTATATCATCATATTAATCTTTATTAATCATTATATCACATTAAATTACTCTTCTCACGTAATTTAAATAAAACGTCTTTTATCGCATTAAATTACTCTACTCACATAATTTAAATAAAACATATCACATTAAATTACTCTACTCGCGTAATTTAAATAAAAATGTATTTTCCTAATTAAGCAGAACTTCGGGGTATTACACAACCTACATGGGGTTTCCTTATGGTGCAACTGACCCATTGACTGGAACATGCTGATGGAGTTAGTACAATTAGAGTACCCCAAGGATCCTGTGTTTCATTTTGGCTTGGATGAAGTCTGCCCGACTTTTGAGGAGTTCTCTGCTATGCTGAGGGTAAATCCCAATGTGGCGGCGGCCATGCCCAAATTCTCTTAGTCTCTTTGGGTAATGTTGGAATAATCTTTCCATATTTCACACTCGGTGGCATGGTTATTAGTTACAGGAGGACTAATTTCCCTCCCAGTTGTGTTATATTTTGTGCGGCTACAAGATGTCAATAATGCAGGATACGTCGGAGTTGTCGCGCTTAGCTTAACTTTAAAGCTACTATTGGTGACTGGAACCTGTTGGTGGACCCTCAAATAGCTTCCATTACTGCATGGATGTCATCTTGTCACAATCCTGTAATGGTGACATTAGCAGAGACCCAAAATTGCCTGGATGCTTGGCGGGATGGACATATTGATTTTCTTAGAGGTAGCTCAGTTATGCTGTTCATGTGGATGTCTAAGATATTTTGCTTGGCAGTCCCCTGTGCATATCCCTTAGAAAATATGCTAAAATTTTCATCCGTTTTTTATCAGCTTTGGCTTGATTGTCAAGGACTAGAAATATTGGTTTATGGAGCACGGGGCTTGATGTCTGCGTTGATCAGTACCTTGGTGGGGGAAGTTGTAGCCCATTCTAGAATTGGGGGAATCACTACACCAAAACTGGCGATTGGTCACGGCCAAAATCCCTGACCAAAGTTGTGGGTCGTGGACTTGGGCCGTGACCATTTCGGCGTGACTATTTTCGTGGGTCGCGGCCCAAGTCCGTGACCAAAAAATGGTCACGGCCGAGAGAGGTCACGGCATATGGTCGCGGACTTAGGCCGTGAACCATGTCGTGATGGGTCGCGGCCCTTATCCGTGACCCATAACCGTGACAAATTGGTCGCGTCCAAAGTCCGCGACCCACGACTGTGATAAAAAAAATTAAAAAAAATTGGTCGCGGCCCTGATCCGTGACCCACAACCGTGACAAATTGGTCGCGGCCAAAGTCCGTGACAAAAAAAATATAAAAATAATTGGTCGCGGTCCTAATCCGTGATCCACAACCGTAACAAATTGGTCGCGGCCAAAGTCCGGGACCCATAATCGTGACAAAAAAAATAAAAAAAAATGGCCGCAGCCCAAGTCCGTGACCCACAACCGTGACGAAAAAAATAGTCGCGGACTTTGGCCGCGACCATTTTTATGCGTGACGAAAAATAAAAATGGTCATGGACAAAGTCCATGACCATATTTAACTATAATTTTAAAAAAAATGTATTTTTTTGGTCCAATCCTAAAACTGGGGGTCGTGCGAGTGCACCATCAGTTGCTACGTGTAACGTTTGACGCGTACAAGGTGTTACAAATATTTATTATTGGCAAAACAATAAAAAAAATCACAAATTGCGAATCAAGAACTTTGTTAATAAACAAATATATATACAAATTTATAAATATTACACGTATTAATAATTCACAAACCAAAAAAAAATTGGGCACAGTTTCCTCTATTTTCTTGACATTCCAAAACCTGTAAATGTAAAACCTACTTATTATAAAGCCTGCACGGCCATAAAATTCAACAATCAAATTATAAAAGTCTGCACGGCCATAAAACTAAACAATAAAAGCCCGCATGGCTGACAAAATCCTGATTGTCCACAACATATAAACAATCTTCATGTTGTAGACCATTGCCTCCTTCGTTTGATCCGCGTGCAAAAATCCTACAAATGATAGGATACATAAAAAAAAATATCAGTAACCAAGTAGTTTTACAAAAAATTTAATCAAGCTGAAAAATTGCATATATGAGTTAAAATTATCAGTAACCAAGTAGAAATATACAAATTATCGTCGTATTCTCAAATCAGGAGTTCCGCGGCTATGGGGTCAGTTCCTACGAGTTACATTGGTCCCGTGGGAGGTGTCGGCGCCACCCACGGCGCCGTTCGGGGGTTGTTTTGGATTTTCACCCTCTAACGCCATGTTTTTAAGCCTAAGCCTAGAAATATGAAAATTACCATTGTATTCTCAATCCGGGAGTCCCGCGACTGCGTGGTCAGTTCCTACGAGTTACATTGGTCTCGTGGGAGGTGATGGCGCCACCCACGGGGCCGTTCGGGGGTTGTTTCGAGTTTTCACCCTCTAACGCCATATTTTTAAGCGTAAGTTTAGAAATATGCAAATTATCGTCGTATTCTCAAACCGGGAGACCCGTGGCTGCGGGGTCAGTTCCTACGAGTTACATTGGTCCCGTGGGAGGTGTTGGTGCCACCCACGGGGCCGTTCGGGGGTTATTTTGGGTTTTCACCCTCTAACGCCATGTTTTTAAGCCTAACTCTATAAATATGCAAATTATCATCGTATTCTCAAACCGGGAGACCCGCGGCTACGGGGTCAGTTCCTACGAGTTACACTGGTCCCGTAGGAGGCGTTGGTGCAACCCACGGGGCCGTTCTGGGGCTGTTTCGAGTTTTCACCCTCTAACGCCATATTTTGCTTAAGTCTAGAAATATACAAATTACCGTTGTACTCTTAAACAGGGAGACCCGCAGCTGCGAGGTCAGTTCCTACGAGTTACATTGGTCCCATGGGAGGTGTTGGTTCCACCCACGGGGTAGTTCGGGGGTTGTTTCGAGTTTTCACCCTCTAACGCCATGTTTTTAAGCCTAAGTCTAGAAATATGCAAATTAGCATCGTATTCTCAAATCGGGAAACTCGTGGCTGTGCGAGGAGTTTCTACGAGTTACATTGGTCCCGTGGGAGGTGTTGGTGCCACCCACGGGGCCGTTCGGGGGATGTTTTGGGTTTTCGCCCTCTAACGCCATGTTTTTAAGCCTAAGTCTAGAAATATGCAAATTATCATCGTATTCTCAAATCGGGAGACCCGCGGCTGCGGGGTCAGTTACTATGAGTTACATTGGTCCCGTGGGAGGTGTTGATGCCACCCACGGGGCCGTTCGGGGGTTGTTTCGAGTTTTCACCCTCTAACGCCATGTTTTGCTTATATCTAGAAATATGCAAATTATCATCGTATTCTCAAACCGGGAGTCCCGCGGCTGTGGAGTCAGTTCCTACGAGTTACATTGGTCCCGTGGGAGGTGTCGGAGCCACCCATGGTGCCGTTCGGGGGATGTTTCGAGTTTTCACCCTCAAAGTCATGTTTTTAAGCCTAAGTCTAGAAATATGCAAATTACCGTCGTATTCTCAAACTGGGAGACCCGCGGCTACTGGGTCAGTTCCTACGAGTTACATTGGTCCCGTGGGAGGTGTTGGTGCCACCCACGATTTTGTTAGAGGGCTGTTTCGAGTTCTCACCGTCTAATGCCATGTTTTTAAGCCTAAGTCTAGAAATATGCAAATTACCGTCGTACCCTCATACCGGGAGACCCGCGGCTGCGTGGTCAGTTCTTATGAGTTACATAGGCCCCGTGGGAGGTGTTGGTGCCACCCACGGGGCCGTTCGGGGGTTGTTTCGAGTTTTCACCCTCTAACGCCATGTTTTTAAGCCTAAGTCTAGAAATATACAAATTACAGTCGTATTATCAAACCGGGAGACCCGCGGCTGCAGGGTCAGTTCCTACGAGTTACATTAGTCCCGTGGGAGGTATTGGTGCCACCCACGGGGAGGGTCGGAAGCTGTTTCGGATTTTCCCCCATTAACGCCCTCTTTTTATGCCTAATTATAGAAATATGCAAATTATCATCGTATTCTCAAACCGGGACTCCCACGGCGGCGCGATCAATTCCTACGAGTTACATTGGTCCCGTGGGAGGTGTTGGTGCCACTCACGGGACCATTCGGGGGTTGTTTCGGATTTTCCCCCACTAACGCCCTCTTTATATGCCTAAGTATAGAAATATGCAAATTACCGTTGTATTCTCAAATCGGGAAACCCGCGGCTGCGCGAGGAGTTTCTACGAGTTACATTAGTCCCGTGGGAGGTGTTGGTGCCACCCACGGGGCCGTTCGGGGGATGTTTCGGATTTTCCCCCACTAACGCCCTCTTTTTATGCCTAATTCTAGAAATATACAAATTACCGTCGTATTCTCAAATCGGGAGTCCCGCGGATGCGCGGTCAGTTCCTACAAGTTACATTGGCCCCGTGGGAGGTGTTGGTGCCACCCACGGGACCGTTCGGGGACTGTTTCGGGTTTTCACCCTCTAACGCCATGTTTTGCCTAAGTCTAGAAATATGCAAATTACCGTTGTATTCTCAAACCGTAACTCCTACGGCTGCGGGGTCAGTTCGTACGAGTTACATTGGCCCCGTGGGAGGTGTTGGTGCCACCCACGTGGCCGTTCGGGGGCTGTTTCGAGTTCTCACCCTCTAACGCCATGTTTTTAAGCCTAAGTGTGGAAATAAGCAAATTACCGTCGTACTCTCAAACCGGGACACCCGCGGCTGCGGGATCAGTTCCTACGAGTTACGTTGGTCCCGTGGGAGGTGTCGGCGCCACCCACGGTGCCGTTCGGGGGCTGTTTCGAGTTTTCACCCTCTAATGCCATGTTTTTAACCCTAAGTCTAGAAATATGCAAATTACCACAATATTCTCAAATCGGGACTCCCACGGCTGCGGGGTCAGTTCCTACGAGTTACAAATGTCCCGTGGGAGGTGTTAGTGCCACCCACGGGGACGTTCGGGGGCTGTTCCGAGTTCTCACCCTCTAACGCCATGTTTTTAAACCTAAGTCTAGAAATATACAAATTATCGTCGTACTATCATACCGGGAGACCCGCGGCTGCGTGGTCAGTTCTTACGAGTTACATTGGCCCCGTGGGAGGTGTTGGTGCCACCCACGGGGCCGTTCAGGGGTTGTTTCGAGTTTTCACCCTCTAACGCCATGTTTTTAAGCCTAAGTCTAGAAATATACAAATTACCATCGTATTATCAAACCGGGAGACCCGCGGCTGCAGGGTCAGTTCCTACGAGTTACATTGGTCCCGTTAGAGGTGTTGGTGCCACCCACGGGGAGGGTCGGAAGCTGTTTCGGATTTTCCCCCATTAACGCCCTCTTTTTATGCCTAATTCTAGAAATATGCAAATTATCGTCGTATTCTCAAACCGGGACTCCCGCGGCTGCGCGGTCAATTCCTATTAGTTACATTGGTCTCGTGGGAGGTGTTGATGCCACCCACGGGACCATTCGGGGGCTGTTTCGGGTTTTCCCCCACTAACACCCTCTTTTTATGCCTAAGTATAGAAATATGCAAATTACCGTTGTATTCTCAAACCGGGAGACTCGCGGCTGCGCGGAGAGTTTCTACAAGTTACATTGGTCCCGTGGGAGGTGTTGGTGCCACCCACGGGGCCGTTCGGGGGTTGTTTCGGATTTTCCCCCACTAACGCCCTCTTTTTATGCCTAATTCTAGAAATATACAAATTACCGTCGTATTCTCAAACCGGGAGTCCCGCGGTTGCGCGGTCAGTTCCTACGAGTTACATTGGCACCGTGGGAGGTGTTGGTGCCACCCACGGGACCGTTCGGGGGTTGTTTCGGGTTTTCACCCTCTAACGCCATGTTTTGCCTAAGTCTAAAAATATTCAAATTACCGTTGTATTCTTAAACCGTAACTCCCGCGGCTGCGGGGTCAGTTCGTACGAGTTACATTGGCCCCGTGGGAGGTGTTGGTGCCACCCACGTGGCCGTTCGGGGGCTGTTTCGAGTTCTCACCCTCTAACGCCATGTTTTTAAGCCTAAGTTTAGAAATATGCAAATTATCGTCGTATTCTCAAATCGGGAGTCCCGTGGCTGTGGGGTCAGTTCCTACGAGTTACATTGGTCCCGTGGGAGGTGTTGGTGCCACCCATGGGGACGTTCGGGGGCTGTTTCGAGTTCTCACCCTCTAACGCCATGTTTTTAAGCCTAACTCTAGAAATATGCAAATTACCATCGTACTCTCAAACCGGAACTCCCGCGGCTGCGGGGTCAGTTCCTATGAGTTACAAATCTCCCGTGGGAGGTGTTGGTGCCACCCACGGGGACATTTGGGAGCTGTTTCGAGTTCTCACCCTCTAACGCCATGTTTTTAAGCCTAAGTCTAGAAATATGCAAATTATCCTCGTATTCTCAAACCGGGAGTCTCGCGGCTGCGGGGTCAGTTCCTACGAGTTACATTGGTCCCGTGGGAGGTGTTGGTGCCACCCACGGGGCTGTTAGAGGGTTGTTTCGAGTTTTCACCCTCTAACGCCATGTTTTTAAGCCTAAGTCTAGAAATATGCAAATTATCGTCGAATTCTCAAATCGGGAGTCCCGCGGCTCTGGGGTCAGTTCCCACGAGTTACATTGGTCCCGTGGGAGGTGTTGGTGCCACCCACGGGGCCGTTCGGGGACTGTTTTGGATTTTCACCCTCTAACGCCATGTTTTGCTTAAGTCTAAAAATATGCAAATTACCGTCGTATTATCAAACCGGGAGACCCGCGACTGCAGGGTCAGTTCCTATGAGTTACATTGGTCCCGTGGGAGGTGTTGGTGCCACCCATGGGAAGGGTCGGAAGCTGTTTCGGATTTTCCCCCATTAACGCCCTCTTTTTATGCCTAATTCTAGAAATATGCAAATTATCATCGTATTCTCAAATCGGGACTCCCGCGGCTGCGCGGTCAATTCCTACGAGTTACATTGGTCCCGTGGGAGGTGTTGGTGCCACCCAGGGGACCATTCGGGGGTTGTTTCGGGTTTTCCCCCCATTAACGCCCTCTTTTTATGCCTAAGTCTAGAAATATGCAAATTACCGTTGTATTCTCAAACCGGGAGACCCGCGGCTGCGCGAACAGTTTCTACGAGTTATATTGGTCCCGTGGGAGGTGTTGGTGCCACCCACGAGGCCGTTCGGGGGCTGTTTCGGATTTTCCCCCACTAACGCCCTCTTTTTATGCCTAATTCTAGAAATATACAAATTACCGTCGTATTCTCAAATCGGGATTCCCGCGATTGCGGGGTGAGTTACTACGAGTTACATTGGCCCCGTGGGAGCCTCGTGCACTGGGTTTGCCCTTTAACCTCTAACGTCGTGTTTTTAAGCCTAAGTCTAACTGGGGGTTTTAAATTTCCATAATTGGGGGTTGTGGCAAAGTAATTACACGAATAGAGCTAGTGAGAGTCATATCAATAAGATTTCTTTATTCTCCAACATATATATATATATATATATATATATATATATATATATATATATATACAGGATATATACTGGTCTACTTTGAATGATGGAGATCCCGCATTGAAGATGTTATCTAAGACATAGATGTTTGAGATCAACGATGTTATCTATAGGTTTGTCCAAGATCTGCACTTCTTCATACCCTTCTTTGTTACTGAAGATAATCACGAGAATGAACTAATACTAGCGGGGAGACTATAACTCAAGCTTTGGTTACATACGAGAGATAAAATGAGGTGGATTTTCATTCCTTAAAATTATTCCTTTTCACACCCATCTTTTCAGTTTGTAGGAGAGTAGATTATATTTCTTTTAAAATTCTGTTGATTTATGAAAAATGTCATGATTTTTTCCTTTGTTCATAAGTGATGTGTTTTGTTGAAAGATTCATAAGTCACCTTCGTTGCCTTAGCTTGATCTGGTGAAGATTTAATTTCCTTCTTTATATATGCTTGAAAGGCCAGTTAGCTTACAAAAGTAAGCAAATCTTAGGGAGAGTAAAGGGAAATTTTTGTAAGAAGGAGACTTAGTGTTGAAATAAGGAAGTCTAATAGATAATACAAAAAGAACGAAGCAATTATAAAGAATGACAAAATAGTAGAAATCAAGAAGACCTAGAAAGCTATAAGAAATTAAAGAATAAAACTACGAAATTTTTTAACAAGGCACAACAAAACTCATGTAGATAGTTGTTATAATGAAAATACAAATTAGCAAGGAACAAAGAGGTTAATAAGGGATGTGGGTCAGTTAAGTGTGTTATTATTGATTTTCGACGTGAAGTAATGGCCTTGAAGTTGTGATTATTTTTTCTGAAAGGGAATAAATTATTAATACTGATTATGGTTTGACAGAATTTATAAAAGAATTATCATATGTAGCGCATTATTTTAGATGTATAAAATCGTTGTTTTATAACTAAGCTTGATGTTATGTATGTCTTGCATATTCCAGCTCATACTATCACTAGAATTCCATTTTTGACACATGAAAAGAATCTCCATGAACAAGATGTAAGGACTTTCTTTTGTTACTTTCATGTAAATGTAGTACAAGGTTCAAAGTTTCTGCGAGTGTACCACTGGAAACTCCTCTCTGTTGGCAGTTAGAATTGGAGGCCTTGTCCTCTGGAGATACTTTGAACCATAGATTTATAATTACCACTTAAAGTTGTATATTACTCACATATTAGTGCTTTTTCAGATAGCAATAAGGTCTATTCAGCAGACGGGGAAACCCCCAATTATTGATATGACTCACATATGCATATATATACACCAGTATATATACTGTATATATATGCATATATATACCATTATATATACTCTGTGGATTCTGAACTCGAAGGAAGTAGCGGGAGAACTGACGTAGCTTCAGGGCGGATCGACGAAAGACCGAAGTTAATACGGGGCCAATCCAAGGGTCGGTATGCGATAGACCTAAGAAAAAAAATGATTCGAATTTATTTTTGAAAAAGAGAAGGGAAAACTTTTTAGAAAAAAAAAGAGGAAAATGTTTTTGATATTTTCTTTTTGGAAAGCGGGGAACAAAATATTTTTGGAATTTTTGAAAAGAGGGAAATTTTTTTTTGACACATTCGGTAAGGGAGGTGGGAAAGACGAGAGAAGATTATTATTATTATTATTATTATTATTATTATTATTATTATTATTATTATTATTATTATTATTATTATTATCATCATCATCATCATTTGTAACACCCCGCCCGCCCGGGGAGAGCGAACGGAGCGCTAATGCGATAAAATAAATCCAAATTCACAAGTAACAAGGTATAGAGCATCCAAATAAACCCACTAATCTCAATCTCTTCAATTACAACAAGTCTCTCGAATTAAATACAACAATTAACTCGAAAATAAAATACAAATATCCAAAGCTCTATACATCAAAATAATACAAATCTTTTCCAAAAAAATCCTCGCTAAAATCAATCTCCATAGCGCCCAAAATCCGCGCTAACCTGCCACTAAAAGAAAATATGGGGAAGTACATAATACGACAGGAAGATGCTCAACAAATGTTAGCGATGAATAAAACGCAACAACACGAGTACGAATATTCAAATCAAATGCTAATATCAAAGCATTTATCAATATAATTTCTCAACAACACTTTAACCGGGTCACCAGGCCTCACCACATCCGTATATGCTTTATCAAGCCATAGCCCGGGAAACAGGAATTTTGGTGGGTGTCCAACATCCATGCCATATTAAAATCTCATGACAACGTGCTCATCAACAATATAATGATACCACGTGAATCAAAATAATTTCAACAATTATTTTCCATATTTCAATGAATTTATCAATTCAAATATGAGTTCAATTAACAAGAATTCAAAGAGAATGACACTCGCGAGATTTAAGGAGCATATTGTGTAAAACTCCATACCTCAAACCATGATGAGAAACCAATGATCACATCCTCAAGATCAACACAAAAGATCTACAAAAGCTGCTCCAAGAACATCCTCAAAAATAGCCCCAAGAACACCTCTAATCTAAGGTTGGAACTCACAAATCTCAAGGGCCAATGTGTATATAAAAAGAAGAGGAATATAAATATATTTGCTGCCAAAATTTGTGCCAAAAGTATGTTAAAAAGGGTTGCCCACGAACTCCTTTTATAATGCAAAGAAATGAAGAGTTGGAAGTCAAAACAACTCTTGAAAATTACTTAATGTTCACCGACTTAGAATTCCAAGAGTTAAAAACATTTAAAAATCATTTTAAAATCCGTTTTAACTCCGATTTCGAAACCGTTTGAAATTCTCGCTTTTAAAAATAATAACCAACATATTCGAGCAATAAAAATAATTTTATCAAAAACTTTATTTTCCTCCATTTTCCAAAAATTAATTAAAATAGCCCAAAATTACGCGGGTTGTTACATTATTATGATTATTATTATTATTATTATTATTATTATTATTATTATTATTATTATTATTATTATTATTATTATTATTATTATTATTATGTTTTCACTTGTACTAGGTTTTCTTAAATGTAAAAAAATATTGGACTAGACCCGAGCCTAGTAAAAATTAGGGTTGAAAAATATGTTAGATACGGTTTTACTTGTTGCCAAGCTCATAGATAGGGTCCCGTTTTGAAAAAGATGTAATCGTGCAACAAATTGGGCGGCATGATGACCCATCATTTCGGTAGCGTTTCGAGTAGTAACCAACAAACTAAATATGAGAGCCCTAGGTTTGATGCCTATATGAAGGTATGCATTTGTTAGGTTATTGGAAAGGTTTCCCCCTTTGGCATCACTTCCAGAATATACGTCTTACTTCAGTACGTGTAGACAAGCCATTTGATATGCCTAAGTGTACATGAATTGCCTCACTATATACCTCGTGGGGACTTTATGTGTGAGAGAGAATTCATTATACTCGATGTACATGAATGAGTTCCTTATTATATACGTCCCGTCATGACTTCGATCAAGCGTTACAATAAGAGGGGAACTGTTCGACATATGTAAGGACATGATTTTATAAATGTCTGTCACAATTAAGTATGTCGTATACCGCTACAACCATCGCAGAATTGTTCAAGATAACATATGCATCGAGACGGATCCGAATATCAAACTTCTTCAACATTCAAGACTTTGCAAGGTTAATTTCGGTTAGAAAGTATTTAAGTCCCTTTACGGTTCACTTAAAGGTGTTGGGATAATTTTTAAACGAGGTTTGAAAAATTTTCAAAAATATTTTCTAAGTGTTGAGGCGTTATTTTTTGTCAAAATGATTTTTTGCAAGATTAAAAGAAGAATTTTTGAAATAAAAAATTAAATTTATTTTTCGTGTTTTCTCATTCGAACGACATGTACTATCGTTCAAATGACATGGGATCTCGTTCGAACGATGATCCCTCTCAAAAATTTTATATAAAGCATGTTAAATCACTTTATTTCGTAAAGGAGACTTGACGATTTTCGATACAAATAATCTGCAAATGGCAGAACACTTTATCTTCTTCAATTTTAGGGTTTAAAATCTTTTTTTTTCAATTCACAAAACATCCCAAACCTTATATGAATTGTTTTGGAACCCAAGATACACTCTTCTTAGAGTTTACTCTTGTAGGGAGGATAACCTACTCCTGGCTACGACTGCGATCATTAAGGTTCGTTGCGTGTGGATATTTGCTGAAGATATAACTGCGCGTTCTTGTGGAGCTGCTGCGGTTGTTCCATTGATGACGACGCCAATCGACACGTGTGGGTATTCGCTGCAATTGTGTATGTCGTATACCGCTGCAACCGTAAAAGAATTATTCAAGATCACATATGCATCTATACGGATCCAAATATCAAACTTCTTCAATATTCAAGCCTCTACAAGGTTAATTTCGATAAGAAATTATTTAAGTCCCTTTACGGTTCACTTAAAGGTGTTGCGATAATTTTTAAAGGAGGTTTGAATTTTTTTCTAAAATATTTCATAAGTGTTGAGGCATTGTCTTTCTTCAAAAATGAATTTTCCCAGATTAAAAGAATAATTTTTAAAATAAAAAATTAAATTTATTTTTCGCATTTTCTCATTCGAACGACATAAACTGTCATTCAAATGACATGGCATCTTGTTCGAACGAGATCCTATCTCGTTCGAACGACGCGCTTCCTCAAATTTTTTATATAAAGCGCGTTAAATCACTCCATTTTCGTAAAGGAGACCTAATGATTTTCGATACCCGTAATGTACAAATGGTAGAATACTTTGTCTTCCTTAATTTTAGGGTTTAAAACCTTATTTTTCAATTCACAAAACATCCCAAACCTTATGTGAATTGTTTTGGAGCCTATGATACAATCTTCTTGAAGTTTACTCTTTTAAGGAGGATAACTTACTGGTGGCTATGACTGCAGTCATTGAGGTTCGATGCGTGTGGATATTTGTTGAAGATAAAAATGCATGTTGTTGTGGGGCTTCTACGGTTTTTCCATTACTGACGACGTCGATCGATGCCTGCGGGAATTCATGTGTCACCGTATTTCATTATAATTCGTGTAAGTTGCGATTTACAAATTATAGTGAATAAAAGGTTTTTCCCTTCGGGGATTTTTCCTGAATTTGGTTTCCTTTTCATGTTTATTGATTTGTGATTCTAAATTACCTAGATGAATGTGTTAGTGTTTATCTAAAATTTAGGTTTAATTAAAATTGGTTGGTTTGTCACGTAATTAAAATTGGATTTATTTGAGAAGTCACATTATTCCACTATAACACACTCTCAATATATGAATAAGGTTCTTTGCCATTGGAAGGTGAGAGTCAAATTGCTTAGGCTAACTACGACCTACTGGACCAGCACCCATAACAAAGTGACCCCCTAGTACGAGACAAAATTTTGGTCAATAGCCATGCTATTTGAAGATCTAGTGTGCAAAATGCATGATTCTTGATTATAATATTATGGAGAGAGTATTTTATTTGGCATTATGAGCACTATATTAATAAGGAAGAATGTACAAGTACCATAAAAAGTAAACCTAGCATGGAGCATAAAGATTACACTAAGTATAAATATTTGAGAATGAGTGATGTGTGAATATCTATAAGTGAGTGTGTGGTAGAAAACCTAAGCATGGATTAACTACGAGTTGTGTGTGATAACTATGAGTGAGCATGGATATATATACAAGTGTAATAAGTGGCAGTGTGTGCTAGTGACACCTAAGCATGGATATTCTAAGTGGTGTGTGCAATATGTGGATATAAGTGATTCTATGTGTATGTAGTGTGAAGCATGCATGGAGAGTATCGACAAGTGTGTGAATGAGGAGTGATATAAGCACGGGGTAGATATATACAAGAAATAATAGAGGAGAAAAAAGGGAACATACATGCAGGTGCATACACACACAAGTAGAAAATGATAACAACCACACAAACAAAGTTTAACCCTCTTATGATAAGTTAGTCCCCAACGGAGTTGCCACTGTGGTCATCCCTTCCCTTTTCAAGGGTCCTCTCATTCCTCCCATCTCATGGGTGAAGGGGAGTTTAGGTCTCATTCCCTTTTCTCCTGGGAGCACTTCGACCGTCATCGATATAGGGTGAATGTAAAGAGATGGAGTTGCCAACCTATTTTGCACAAAATAGGCAAAAAAACATGTCACTGCTTCTAGAAAGCGACATCAAAGACAAACTGATGCTTAATAAACCAATAGTTAATAGGTTTGGGTGCTAAGTTACATAATGGGAAGGTATTAGGCACCCATCCTATCCTTTCAGTCTCTCATGGGCTTGTGTTACTATTTTCCTTAATTTCTCTGAAAAGTGTGTGTGCATGTATATTTACATGGAGATCGAAAGCGCTAGACTCATATCATGAAAAAGATAGAGTGAGGTAATCCAAGGAATGTTCCCAAAATAATTAGAAAATATGATGTGCGTGCGTATCGATATATTGATTGTCATAATGAAACGACAATATTTGTTAGATACAAACACAAATATGAATTTCAGGTATGATACATATGAGTAATAAATATATAACACATGTTAATCTTTTTGGAGTAATTTTCCTTTCAATTGGATACATATACATTCCATTACTTCCCTTCAAATTTCATAAATGTTAATCTTTCAAAACATTATTGAGTTACAGACGCCAACTTCCCAATGTTTACTCATTAACACTTATCCAACACCTTTACTAACCATATTTTCAAATTAAACATTTCTTTACTTCTTGATTTAAGAAATCTAATTACACTTAAAGACTAATTTTATAAGAAAATACCATTTTATTTTCTTATAAAATGTACTCTTGCAATTTTTTACTTATCATACTTTGAACCCCTTTTTCATACACTTTGAAAACAAGGATTTCTACTTTTCTTATTCCATGTTTAAACCCAATAAAATCGTCTTTAAACTTATTTTTATATGTATTTCCAAAACACTACAAGTTTATATGCATGAGAAGATGGATTTTAAATCCAACAATCCTATTAATTGGTTAAACATACATTTCCTCTTAGAAATTCATCATAGTTGCAAAAATATAATTTCAAGTCATAAAAGATTTTTTATTTATTCAAAGTCATCAAATGTCCATTTTCATAAACATTACAATCTTGCAAGAAACTTGAAACATTATTTCACCAATGATTAGTAAAATAAATCATTATTTTCAGACATTTTATATCATAAAATGTTTAACACCAATCTTTTTAGTAAATACACCATTTTTATAAGATACAAACTTTTAATATTTCAAGACTTTAAAATATTTATTCATTCTTTATTTTCGGCAAAATAACATTTTACCAACATTGTTATTCCATAAATTTTTTTAATATTATTATACAAGAAGCCATCATTTTATTCTTGTGTTTCCTACTTATGTAATCTAACCACAAGACTACTAAAAAATGCAAATAGAGTCCTAATGAGAGATTTTGCCTCCTCAAAGACTCCAAGTGGTGGTAGAAAGGTTGCTGTAGAAACCCCCACCTCCAATGGTGGACATAAGGGGTTACCAAATGCATCCTCCAAAATGTTTCATTCAAACTCCATTCAAGTTCCTAAATCAAAACCCCCTTCAAGCTCCATGAAAGGTTTCATCATCTTTGCCAAAAATCCCCAACACTTTTCCAAATTCATAGATCCACTCCAACAGTGGTATAACTGGGTGTTGTATGGCCGAATATGGTGGAATACACTAAGAATGTGGTGGTTTATGGTGGTGGGATGGTGGAGAGAATCCAACAATGGTTGAAGACTTCTCCACCTTCTCTCTCCATCTTTTAAATTTTTATCTCCTCAAAATTCCCCAAGTGGGCCAAAAAGCCCTCATAAAATACCCAAAAACCTTAAATTCCCATTTTTCCCATTTTGGGCTCACTAGAGATTAATAGTTTAACGATCCAATGGCCAAAATTGTGACAGCGCACAAGGGAAATTTGATTTAAACATTTTCGAGGCATGTCGTTCGAACGACATGAGCCTCGTTCGAATGACATGTCTATCTTGTTCGATACCTGGCTTCGCGCGACCTGTAATTGCAATGAAGTGGTACCTCGCACGAAGGTCATTTCAATCTCGCTTCAAACGACACCTATATATCGTTTGAATGACCCTACTGTCGTTCAAACCCTCCAAATCCCAATTTCTTTATTTCCTTCAATTTGACCCACTATTTTTCTATAATTCCAACTTTAGTATAATTTACATAAATATATAAATGAAAGATTAGAGCAGGACACTACAATGGCACAGTAAAAGAAAAAGCTTAAGCAGTATGAGGACTTTATGTCGGATTGCTAGTAACTGCACTAGTTATTTGCGTGTCTTAAGGGTTCTCCCTAAAAAACTCAGGGATGATGAGAAAAACTAGCTCCATGCTCGTGTCCTCAGCCTGTGCAATTGACTGGACCTCCAGAGAAAAAATTTCCACCTCTGTGGTAGCAACATTGTCCAGAGCCACTGCATCTTCATTCTCCACTCCAAAATGTCGACGATCTTAGTAATATCACGGCAATGTTTCATTTCCCTCTTCTTGAGTTATTCATACCAATCAGCAAAAAAAGATGTCGTCTTCAGCTAAAATTTAATAGAAGCCTTATATTTATAAATGGAATTCTCCTCAACCTCTCCAAAGATTTATTCAAACTTTTAATATTGTTCGCATCAAGGCTGCTTGCTCTTTGTTTTTTTAAGCTCAGCCTCAGCTGTGTCGAGTTATGTTGTCTTCAAGATAAGATGATCACCCTATTGGGCATTAAAAAACATGGAATAAAAATATCTAGCCCTGGAATCTTCGATGAATTAAATAATAGAAAGAGGAAAAACCACACTAGGTTTGAATAACAAACCTAGGTTTTAAACAAAATAACTTTTTGGATTTGGTTATTGTTGATGTAAAAAACTAGATTGCTCTAATTATTCAATCACAGATAAATAAATAAGACAAAGATTTTTAAAGTGGTTCGGCTAGGAAGAAAGCCTACGTCCACTGTTATGTTATTGCTGAGTGTTTGCAGAATTCTTGATTACAAGTTCTCTCAAGAAATTCCGGTCCCTTTGAATGGGGTTGATACAAGGTATTTATAGCCTTGAGGCTGTACATGAAAGGTTCGATACATTAAATGATATACATGTGAAAGGGTAATACATTTAATGCAGCGTGCGCGTCAAGAATATAAGCATTCAATGAATATTTGAACTGTTGATTATCTGGCAATTAATGATACGATCGAGGTGCAGCTCGGACCGCCATAGTTGCTCGTTGATCAGGAGTTCCTCGGAGCACTAGAGTACCTCGGAGCGCTAGAGTTCCTCGGTGCGCTAGAGTTCCTCGGTGTATCCTCGTTGCTCGAAAAGAATCATGGTTGGTCGGGAAATGAACTTCCTCACTGCTATTGTGCCACGTAGATTGACACGTGTCTTCGTATTATTCGTCCACATCAGCATATTAATTTTGGTATCAACAGAAGCCCCCAATGTTTCATATTTCGAACTTTGAGGAGTATGGAACATTCTTTCTCGGTATATGGCAATATTAAATGACTTTCCTGGGTTTCAGGAACATTGTGTTCAAATTTCCTTCTCATTTCGCAGCTTCCGCCTTTTTTTTTGAATTTTTTATAAGCGCTTCGATCTCCGTGCAGTTTTTGTCCTTTTAGCCGCCGGAAGTTCAGTAGTTTCTTTTTGGTAATCATTTCTTTCGCCGTTTCCCAATGCAAAGTATTTAAACTTCTTAGGTAACCATACCGTCTTCTACTTTTCCCAATTTTCTGCTTTCAAGCTTTCTATTCTCTCTTTCAGTCTTGTGCGTTCGTCCTTGTTTTCGTTCGTTGTTGACAACTCTCCTTTCTTCCTGTAAGCTTTTTCTTCCTTCTTCTTTTACTCACCATGGTTTATGTTATTGAATCTGTTGAAAAATTCCGTTCTGATTTTTCCATCCCATCTTGGGTAATTTTGGAAGAGTTTTCTGGAACTCAAGATTACTTTCATTTGGCTGAGGGACATTGGTTCCCCAGTCTTTTTTATTGCTGAATGTGGTTTTTCCTTTCCACCAAACCCATTGAGTCTCGAATTTTGTCAATATTTTGATCTTGTCCCTGCAAGAATAGCCCCCAATTCATGGAGAATAATTAATGGGGTGTACAAATTAAATCTAACTCATGGGACTCGTATTGGGATCCCTGAGATTATGTATTGCTATAAGTGGGCCACTTTAGATAATATTTATTATTTGAAAACTAGGTTTCTAAATAGAGCCCTTGTAGTTAACCTCCCTGATTCAAATAGAGATTATTTTGAGCATGGGTTGATCATAAAAAATTGGCAATATGCCCCTTTAACTGGAGATGAAGTATACAACGGTCCCAGATGCCCCCCATATGGCAATGGGATAGGTTTATTTTTATTTCTTTTACTTATGAAATTATGCTTTCATCATGTTTGACAAAATGTATAATTGATATCTCGTTCTGTATCTATTTGCAGTTGATAGCAAAAGAAGAACTCCAAAAGAATCATAGGTTAATATCAAGCATCTGAAACTTATCCGGAGTTTGCACAAGAATGTTGCAGACGAACACATCAGGTCTGCCTCATATCTGCTACGGTATAAGAGTTACACAACCTCTTATACTGCTCGCCCTGTTGAACCAGCTTCAACTCCAGAAGGTTCATCTTCAGATTCTCATCTTCCTTTAAGTCAAAGGATGGGTAAGAAAAGAGCTCCTCCTGCTCTCTTTGATGATATTACTTCTGTTGCTGTGGCCAAGAAAAGCAAAGCTGATGTCCCAGAGGGGACTAAAAAGGTGGATGCTGGGTCTTCTAAAGCTACCGAGAAGCCCCCAGTGGTTTCGAGCAAGAAAAATGCTCCTGTAGATGTAATTACAATCTCTCCGACCAAGACTTCTTTGGTTGAAGGTTCTGAACTCCCGTTGAGGAGATTGAGGAAATCATCCTCAGTTACTCCGGCTGAAACTGCCTCTTCTCTACCTGCTGGTGGTACTGATGTTCCAAACATCATTCTTCCAAGTTCTGCAATGAGCTCGGTCGTACCCGAGGTCCATGGTATTGATGAAAAAATTCCTAAGGATATGCTGACATCCTTAGCTGCTCGTCACCTTGCTTCAGTAAATTTCTCATACTTCTGGTTTTTATTTCTTTCTTTGAATACTTGCATTTTGTATTGACTTTACTATTTCTCTCATCTTTCAGCTGGTGAACTGTTTCAATAATATTGTGAAGAAGGATGAGGCTATCAAAGCTTCAAGCTCCTCGTCAGGTGTAGAGGATGCTCTGTTGGGTTTGACCCAATCTCTGAAGGAATCTCGCCAATAGTACAATGAGGACAAGACTGCTTGGGAGAAGAAGTTATCTGTAGTTGAGGCCGAGAAGGTGAAATTGGCTGGGATCTCCAAAGGTTTGGAGAATAAAGTGAAAAGTTTGGAGGCCGAGCATAAAAAATATGACGACAAGCTCAAGAATTTTGGAGAGCTTGAAAATAAGTTGAAGAGAGCATAGGAAGAATTGCTCGCCCTGCGAGATATCAAGGTCCAAAAAGAAAAATTGGATATAAAACTCTCCTCGGAGAAATTAAGAAGAAAAGCCGCGGTCAAAAAATCTTTCAGCGCTGGCTGGGAGAAGGGATGGGATAAGGGAATTGCTGCTATGACATCCCAAGTCCAATATGGGAAGTTGAAATACTTCCACGATGGTTGGGTAGCTGCACTGCAAGAGTTGAAGGTCAAAGACGATTCTGAGTTATTCCAACAACACCTCCCTGGTCCTCCTCCACCAATTGTGGAAGAAGAAGAAGATGAGCCTGTCTCAGATGAGTCTTCTATGGCTATGGGTGACCCAGTCTCTGCTTCTCAACCCTCTGTCGTCGAGGACGTTTCTTCTATGCCTCCTCCTGCTGAGAAAATTCCTGCTGATCAAACCGTTGTTACCACCGAGCAACCGAGCTCCTCGTCCCAGCCTCCCGAGAAAGTCTTGGGGGACAAGGAAAAGGTGTGAAGTTGTTCGGTATCATTTCTATATTTCATTACTTGTAATCGAACAATGTAACCTTTTGATGATCTAATAAAATACATCTTCGTTCCTCCTCTTTATTGATTCTCTGTCTGCTTTTATTTATTAACTCCTGCTTCCTCTTCTTTATTAGTTTTTGGCCAGAATGGAATTGATATCTGCTCCTGATACTGAGTTGATGCGACAATGCAATGGATATTATAAAGCTGGTCATACAGACCTAAGTGTATCAGAGATTGTCGACATCCTTGGTCACGATGCCTCAGAACAAGCAGTTGAGGCTTACCGGTACCTGAAGGATTTACCTGATAGATCTGTGGCCAATAATGTGGCATACTAAGAACTGATCGAGGAACTTCATGGTTCCATAGAGGATCTTCAAAATCAACACAATGCAACAATGGCTTCGTTGCACAAGGATTATGAAAATAGATACCAGCAGCTCTCTTCCGAAACAGGCTATAAGAAGATCATTGATGGATATGATATTAGGGAAAGGACCTTAAAAGGTGAAGTTGAAGCTTGCAGGCAGATTGCTGAAATCCTGGAACAAGAAAATAATAATTTACAGAAAAAGTTGGCTCAATATGAATCTGCAGCGTCATCTTCCACTGCTCTAGTGCCCGTTACTGATGAAGGTTTCTCTTTCTTAGAGGTCAAAAATGCCAAATTAAGGCAAGAACTGGATGATTTAAGAAGATCTGCTGTTTTTGGGACTGCTCGTGGACGAGGAAGAGGTTCTTGGGGGCGAGGAAGAACTGTTCAAAATGTTACCGAGGAGCAAGGTTCTCCAGTAGCTTCTCGGAGTCGATCAAGAGTTCTTAGCCGCAATGTTGAAGAATCTCGTACCCAGTCTACTTTGGAAACTCAAGCATTCCAATTAAATGTCAAAGATCGGGCTCTATCAGAAATGTCCAAGAAAAATCTATCCTTGGAAGATCAACTTACTGCAACAAAGTCTGCTCTTCATACTAAGGATCTTTTTGCCAAAAACCTTCTCGAACAAGTGGATAGATTAACCTTTCAATTTCATAAGCAACCCAGGGAATTCTGGATGGCAGGATATAATGAAGCTCTTGTTCATTTGGATGATCGTATTGAACATGCCAATAATGAAGGTTACAAGCAGGGATGGTTGAACGCCCTGGGTGTGTTAAAGCTAGAGCAAGGCCACTTCTTATGGGATTATCATTCTCCTGGGCTACTAGACTTGCCTGTGCCACCTTTCAAATTGGATATGGCCTGGATCCCAGCTTGTTCCATTCCTCGCAGCTTAATTTCAAAATACCTCGGTGATTATAGCCTTCATTCCCAGGTTGAATTATCTCGTCCTGAGCATCTTTTGGATACACCTTCTGTGATGAACGTCAGAATGCTTAGAGATGTTAATTTCATTAATTCTCCTCTTTGCCTAGAGGACCCTCCTGCTGGCGAGGAGCCTGTTTCAAAGAATAAAGGAAAGAAACCAATAGAATAGGTTTTCAATGTAACAGTTAGTTCATTCATGTAACTTGTAATTTATTCTGAATTTTAATGAAAAGATTTTCATTTTCTGTTTGCCAATTTTGCTATTGTCTTGTGTTTATCAAACACCTTTATATTTGTGCATATGTATCTATGTATCTGTTAAAAAGATAACAATATTGTGCTGTCCATCAACCAACTTAATAATAAAAATTTACAAGTATCAAGGTTGTTCAATCACTTAATAATAAAGTAATGAGTATAAATCGTTCAAACTGTTTCCAACCAACCAAAGTGGATAAATAATGTTTGTCGACCAACTACAGTTGATGGGTTTTTATCCCCGACCAGCCATACTTGGTTCAATTTCAAATATAAAAATGTGTCCGACCAACTAAGGTCAATAATTTGTCCTCGTCGACCAACTACAGTTAGTGGGTCTTTATCCCCGACCAACTATGCTTGGTGTATTTTGGAATATTTTGTTTTTCCTAACCAAAGGAGTATTTTTTGTCTCCTTAGAGCTTTTGGCTCCTTAGAGCGCCTCCTAACCAAAGGAGTATTTTTTGGCTCCTTAGAGCTTTTGGCTCCTTAGAGCGCTTTTGGCTCCTTAGAGCGCCTCCTAACCAAAGGAGTATTTTTTGGCTCCTTAGAGCTTTTGTCTCCTTAGAGCGCCTCCTAACCAAAGGAGTATTTTTTGGCTCCTTAGAGTTTTTGGCTCCTTAGAGCGCCTTTTTGTGCATAGTGTATTACACTAGTATTCCACGAAAAACTTTCAACCAGAAAGAAAATGGCGAAACATCCTTGCTTTATTCATAATGAAGGAAATGCTTTACATTTTACATTACTGATAATACTTGCGTAGGTGTTCAGCATTCCACGCATTCTTAAATTCTTCTCCCTCTAGAGTTGTTATTCTGTAAGTTCCTGGACGAACAATCTCTGTAACTCGGTAAGGTCCATGCCAGTTTGCTTCCAACTGATTTTGCTTCTGAATGACTTTCTTTAGCACATAATCCCCTTCTTTTAAGTCACATTTCTTCACCCTTTTGTTGTAAAATAGAGCTGTACGTTGTTGGTAAGCATCATTCCTAATGGCTGCCTCTTCTCTAACCTCCTCGAGCATATCCAAATCCAGTCTTCTCATCAAATCGCTGACCGGGGAATTAAAATTCAGTACTCTATGCGTTGGGAGACCCAACTCGGCAGGTATCACAGCCTCACTTCCAAATGCTAGCATGTATGGTGATTCTCCAGTTGCTGCTCGGGGAGTTGTTCGGTAAGCCCATAGTACTGATTGGAGCTCATTGATCCAATTTGCTTTAGCTTCACTTAACCTCTTCTTCAGACCATTTAGTAATGTTCTGTTTGTCACCTCAGTCTGTCCATTGCTTTGGGGATGGCCTGGTGCTGAATGATACTTCAAAATGTTCGACTGATGACAATAGGCAGCAAATTCTTCATTATCGAATTGTGTTCCATGGTCTGTGATGAATGCATGGGGGAGACCATATCGACAAATGATTTTCTTCCAAATGAACTGATATACCTTCTCGTACGTCATATCAATTAGTGGTTCAGCTTCCACCCACTTAGTAAAATAATCCACTGCCACGACGAGATACTTGAACCTTCCTCGGGTCGTCGGCAATGGTCCAACCAGATCAACCCCCCACATGGCAAATGGCCAAGGTGAAGTTATGGGTGTCAACAATGCTTGTGGAGTTCTTCGGATGGAGGAAAAACTTTGGCACTTGTCACACTTCTTGGCATAGGCTAAACAATCAGCCCTCATCGTCGGCCAGTAATATCCCTGTGTCATTACCCTTTGCAAAAGTGTCCGACTTGCTACATGAGCTCCACAAGATCCTTCATGGATTTCTTCAACCAATTCTTTGACTTCTGATGGATGCACACATCTCTGCAAACCTGCCATAATTCCTCGTCTATACAAAACACCATTAGTTAGCACATACCGAGCAACTTTATACTTCAATTTCTTGGCAATTAACTTGTCCTCCGGTAATTTTCCTTCTTCAATGTATGCCCTGATAGGATCCATCCAAGATGGTCCTAAATCAAGGGTTATTATATTTACCATCAGGTCTTCTTCTATGCTCCGACTTTCTAATACTTCAATTGGTATCGTTCTTCGCAGCTCGGTGCGCGTAGCTGACGCTAATCGGGCTAATGCGTCTGCTCTAGCATTCTCCATCCTCGGTATTCTCACCAATTGAATAGCATCAAATTCTGCCAATAACTCCATCACCTTCGCATGGTACTTCACCATTAATTCTCCTTTAACTGCATATATTCCCATCATTTGATTCACAATTAATTGAGAATCGCTGAAAACAATTATTTGCCGTGCCTCCATAACTTTCGCCAAATGAAAACCTGCTATCATAGCCTCATATTCAGCTTCATTATTGGAAGCTTTGAACTGGAATCGCAAGGCATATTCCATATCAATATCGTCTGGGGTGTTTAAAACAATCCCTGCTCCACAACCAGCTGTGCAAGATGATCCATCTACATATAATCTCCATGTAGGTATCTCGTCTTCAAATTTCTTATCTGTCAGAGTTCCTCGGTAAAATATTTGCTGTTTTCTTTCATCATCCCCTGGTATCTTTCGTTCCTCGTCGGTCATCTGTTCACGCCCTTTTACCAACCGGAGTTGGTCTGGGTTTGAATATGATGATTTCTCTACATCTACAAGTCCTTTTACCAACCTTAGTTGGTCTGGACCTGTGTCTGTTGATCCTGTATCATCCACAGGTAGGTCAGCAATCACCTTTTGCTCCTCGGGGGTATCAGGGTATGTGAACTCTGCTATAAAATCTGCTACAGCCTGCCCCTTCAATGATGATCTAGGTTCATACACAATATCATATTCACCGAGTTCTATTGCCCAATACATCAATCTTCCTGATTTTTCTGGCTTGTGAAGGGCTTGTCTTAATGGCATGTCGGTATACACGATGATGGTATGGGCCTGGAAGTATGGCCTCATTCTTCTACTTGCTTCAATTAATGCTAATGCCAATTTTTCTAGCTTTGGGTACCTGATTTCTGCACCTCGGAAAGCTTTACTTGTGTAATAAATTGGCTTCTGGACTCCATTCTCCAATCTGATCAACGCCTAGCTGACTGCATTCTCTGATACTGCCAGATACAAGTACAACTTTTCTCCTGTTATTGGCCTAGACAACAATGGTGGTGCTCCCAAGTACTTCTTCAAATCTTGAAAGGCCTTCTCACATTCATCAGTCCACTCAAAACTTTTTCCCAGTGTTTTGAAGAATGGGAGGCATTTATCAGTTGCTCGGGATACAAATCTGTTGAGCGTTGCAACTCGTCCGGTAAGACTTTGTAATTCTTTCCTCGTCGTCGGGGATCGCAGCCCTAAAAGAGCTTTGATCTTTTCTGGATTTGCCTCGATACCTCGTTGGTTGACGATGTATCCGAGGAACATTCCTTCTCGTACTCCAAAGGTACACTTCGTCGGGTTGAGCTTCATTTGGTATTTATCCAGTTGATCAAAGGTCTGGCCTAAGTCAACTAGATGATCAGTAGCTCTCTTGCTTTTGGTGAGCATGTCGTCGACATACACCTCCATGTTGCAACTGATTTGTTCGGCAAAAACCTTGTTCATCAGCCGCTGATATGTTGCACCTGCATTTTTTAAACCAAAAGGCATAACATTATAACAATAAGTTCCCCTTGGGGTAATAAAAGAAGTAATTTCCCTGTCTTCAGGCTTCATTTTGATCTGATTGTAGCCAGAATAAGCATCCATAAAGCTGAGTAGCTCATGTCCCGAGGTGGCATCCACTAGTTGATCAATTCTGGGCAATGGAAAATGATCTTTTGGGCATGCCTTGTTGAGATCAGTGAAATCAACACACATTCTCCATTTGTTGTTCTTCTTCTTTACCATCACCACATTTGCCAACCAATCTGGATATTTCACATCTTCAATGAATTGGGCTTTCTGAAGTTTCTCGACCTCTTCTTGTATGGCCTGGTTCTTCTCGGGACTAAACACTCTTCTTCTTTGCTTCACAGGCTTGATCTCCCTATTCACATTGAGCTCATGACATAAGATGTTTGGATCTATTCCTGGCATGTCTTCATGACTCCAAGCAAAAGTATTTTTCCTGTTTCTCAAGAAAGTTATCAACTCCTGTTTTATCGAAATATCCAACGACGACCCTATCTGGGTTACTCGTTCAGGATGCTCGTCGTCCAGAATAACGTTTTCTGTAGATTCCACCACCTGTCCTTTTACAAGTTGAGATTCATCCCTAGGGTCAAGGGTTTCAATTTCTGTACCTTCTTCCACTTGGTAAGTAGTAGTCTTTTTTCTTGATTCTTCACGTTCCCCTTGCTCGGCAGACGAATAATAGCATTCCCGAGCTACTTTTTGATCACCTTTCACAATTCCGACTCCAAAATTTGTTGGGAATTTCAAACACTGATGTACTGTAGATGGAACGACTTCGAACTTTTTCAATCCAAATCTTCCCATGTTGATGTTATAGGTTGACTGCATATTCTTATCCATCACAAAGAAGCGTATTCTTTCTGTTCGACAAGCAGGCCAAGTTCCAATGAGTATATCCAACTTGATCGTTCCAAGTGGAAAAACTTTCTCGCCAGCAAAACCCAGAAGGGGTCTGTGATAAGGTTCCAATTGAGATAATTTCTTCAAGCTATCAAAGCATGAATAGTACATGATGTCTGCCGAACTACCGTTGTCTACTAACACCCTTGAAATGACCACATCTTTCATCCTCATTTTGATCACCAGAGGATCATCATGAGGGTAAAGAACACCTGCCAGGTCATTTTTTGAAAAACCAATAACTAGCTTCTCTTTGTTTACCTTCCTCGGACGATCATCTTCAGCCAGATTTATTCACTGAATATATGAACAAGCTTGAGCCTCTCCGAGGTAAGCTTTTCTTTCTGCAGTAAGGTCTCCTCCTCCTGCATCTCCTCCTGTAATAACATTACAATCAAATGACCCAAAACGTATGGAGAATACCTCTCGTTCAGGCTGCCTTGGCTTCTTGGGAAGATCAGGGTCATCATCTGGATCATCTTCGTGGTCCCTCCTCTTTTTCTCCTCTGCACGACGAGGAGATCTAGATATCTCTCTAGTTCTATCATCATTCTTCCTCTCACTCCTGCGATCTACATATTTTGACAATTTTCCTCTTCGGATGAGTGTTTCAATCTCGTTCTGAAGGGCTATGCAATTTTTGGTCATATGGCCATGATCTTTGTGAAACTCGCAATATTTGGCCTTATTCCTCAGATCGGGATTTGTCCTCAGTTTCTCTGGCCACTTGATTTCCTCGCTATTCTTGATTTCTTCCAAAACATGATTAATACCTATTTTCAATGGGGTATAATTATCGTACTTCTTTAGGACTTCCAACGTTGTCCTATTATTCCTGTAATGCTTGTCACCACCATTACCTTTCTGATCTTTCTTCTTAGACTTGTCGACCTCCACTTTTACTTCTTTATCCATATTCTTCTTCGCAGCCATAGCCTCCTCGGCATTCATAATTTTGGCTGCTTTTGCCATCAACTCGGACATAGTTTTAGGTGGATCTTTGGCCAAGGTGTAGTACAGCTTATTAGGCAGCAAACCGCTCATCAAAGCAGTGATTGCTGTCTTTTCTTCGTAGTCTACGACTTCCAACTTCTCGTTATTAAAACGAGTTATGTAATCTCTAGTACTTTCACCTGATTTTTGTCTAACACTTAACAAATGTGCTACTCGCTTTACCGGCTTCGCCCCAAAACAAAAATTGCCAATGAACAACTCGGCTAATTGAATGAAAGTTGAAATCTTACCCCGAGGAAGATTGTTATACCATATCTGTGCAGATCCGGTAAGAGTTCCCGAGAATGCTCTACACCTCATCTCGTCGGGAACGGCATATATGTCGGCGGCAGCTTGGTATTGTTCTATATGAAGTACAGGATCTGTTTTTCCATCGTACTTAGGAGTCACTACAGGTGCTTTGAATTTCGATGGTGTAGGAAAATCCACAATGGCTTGTACAAAAGGCGTCCCTTGAACAAAAGTTCTCTGTAAGGGGTTCCTTGCCTTAGCCATTTCTCCTAATCTATCCTCCAACCGCTGAATAGAACCTTTCCATGCTTCATTTCCTTCCTCAGGCCGCTTAGTCTGAGCAATTGATCGCTCTGACGTAGCTTCCTGAGATTTATCTCGACGAGTAGCTGGTCGTGATTGTGCTGATCCTTCTCTCAAACGTGATGGTGGTCGAAAGCTTCTCGATGGAGCTCTAGGTGGACTCATGTTTCTCCTTGGTCCTAACCGACTGAAAGGAGATGCCCTGCTTAATCTTTCCAAGGCACTGGTTCTCTCCGGAGAGAGAGATGTAGCTTGATCTGTATCTGTAGCCCGTAGTGATGAAGTTCGCCCAGGTTGATAAGAAGAATCATTAGATTCTCCATTACGATATGACCCAGTACGTCTGGATCGCGATTGCCCACGATCACTCCTTTGCCCTGAATAAGTAGGTGCACCGCCTTGAAGAGTTTGAATGAGTTGCCTCATAGATTCTTGCATGGCGGTTTGCCCTTGAGCCAGATTCGTCACAATCCCGGCCAGATCTGGAGGTGCAGATGGATTCGGAAGATTTCCAGTATTTCCAGCATTTCGATTACTGGATTCTGGATTATCTGCCATTGATGATAAATGATTTTTATGAAAAACGATAGTTACAATCGTTTCCCACAGACGACGCCAATCTGTTGATGTAAAAAACTAGATTGCTCTAATTATTCAATCACAGATAAATAAATAAGACAAAGATTTTTAAAGTGGTTCGGCTAGGAAGAAAGCCTACGTCCACTGTTATGTTATTGCTGAGTGTTTGCAGAATTCTTGATTACAAGTTCTCTCAAGAAATTCCGGTCCCTTTGAATGGGGTTGATACAAGGTATTTATAGCCTTGAGGCTTTACATGAAAGGTTCGATACATTAAATGATATACATGTGAAAGGGTAATACATTTAATGCAGCGTGCGCGTCAAGAATATAAGCATTCAATGAATATTTGAACTGTTGATTATCTGGCAATTAATGATACGACCGAGGTGCAGCTCGGACCGCCATAGTTGCTCGTTGATCAGGAGTTCCTCGGAGCACTAGAGTACCTCGGAGCGCTAGAGTTCCTCGGTGCGCTAGAGTTCCTCGGTGTATCCTCGTTGCTCGGAAAGAATCATGGTTGGTCGGGAAATGAACTTCCTCGCTGCTATTGTGCCACGTAGATTGACACGTGTCTTCGTATTATTCATCCACATCAGCATATTAATTTTGGTATCAACAGTTACAATCCTATATGGAGAAATTTTTTTGTTGATGATGAAGTTTTGGCTTCTTTTGGATATCCAAAACCCTACTTGACATTCTATAAAGGTTGGATCTCCTAGTTTATGATCCTCGACAAAGGTATCTAGGTGTGTGTGGACCTTTTTAGATTAGAAAACTTGTTTTTGATTGAGATATGGTGTTCAATCTCTAGGCCTCTTCACAAAAAATGTTAATAGTGTTTTATATCACCATCTTAATTCCTAATGATGATTCATAATTACTAAAAACCCTTCCCTCACCTTTATATACAAGTATAAAAGGTGGGATTAAGCCAAATCGGGTTTTTAGAATTTAGTTATACGAACTAGACTAGGGAACTAAGACAAAAAATTAAATTAGCTTTGAAATAAATACTCGTAAATCCAAAATTACATTGTCCTTACTTTATTTCCTTTCTTTATTTCAACACAATTAATCCCACTTAATAATTATGACTACACTTAAATTTCCTGATCTCATAAATCAATCAGATATAAAGATGTTTTATTTGCAAAGTTAATAACAGTATATAATATAATTCCCCGTATTAAGCTTTCGATACCCTCTTAGTAATATAAATTTATCGCTAATCTAATCTAACCAACATCTAATCATTTCCTTAATTCTAAGACTTAACTTATTTTTCTACTCCATTAGATTATACATAATCCATTGATTAGGTTTACTAGTGGAAATAAATCCTAAAAGTCTATCAGGGGGGATTACAATCGAAGGTATCCACTACACCAAAATGGGCAAATTGTCACCTTTCAGCCGGCCAGCCTTGTCAAGGTCATTGACCGTGACCGTGACAAAAAAACACGCGTTTTATGTCACGGTCATTGACCTTGACACGACCGTGACAACTACTTGTCACAGTCAATGACCGTGACAAGACCGTGACAATTCTTGTCACGGTCAATGACCTTGACACGACCGTGACAACTTTTCCAGCAAAAACCCTTTCCCCCTTCTTTTTTCCCTCCCACCGTTCTCTCCCTCTCTCTCTCTCTCTCTCTCTCTCTCTCTCTCTCGACTCGACGCTGCTCTCTCTCTCTCTCTCTCTCTCAGGTCCAATTTCTCTCTCTCTCTCTCTTCCATTTATATATATATTTGTTTGTATATTTATGTGTGTATGTGTATATATATATGTGTGTGTGTATGTATGTGTGTATGTGTGTGCGTGTGTGGGGGGTGGGGCGGGATGGGGCAGGGGGTGGGGCTGGGTGGGGCAGGGTGGGGGAGGGGCCGGTGGAGGGGGCAGGGGGTGGGGTGGGGTGGGGTGCGGTGTGTGTGTGTGTGTGGTGGTGTGTTTTGGGGGAGGGGGGAGGGGGTGGTGGAGGGGGCAGGGGGTGGGGTAGGGTGGGGTGTGTGTGTGTGTGTGGTGGTGTGTGGTGGGGGAGGGGGTGGTGGAGGGGGGCAGGGGGTGGGGTGGGGTGTGTGTGTGTGTGTGTGTGGTGGTGTGTGGTGGGGTGGGGCGGGATGGGGCAGGGTGGGGGAGGGGGTGGTGGAGGGGGCAGGGGAGGGGGCAGTTGGTGGGGTGGGGTGGGGTGCGGTGTGTGTGTGTGTGTGGCGGTGTGTTTTGGGGGAGGGGGGGAGGGGGTGGGGGTGGTGGAGGGGGGGAGGGGGTTGGGTAGGGTGGGGTGTGTGTGTGTGTGTGTGTTGGGGGAGGGGGTGGGGCGGGATGGGGCAGGGTGGTGGAGGGGGCAGGGGAGGGGGCAGTTGGTGGGGTGGGGTGGGGTGCGGTGTGTGTGTGTGTGTGGTGGTGTGTTTTGGGGGAGGGGGGGAGGGGGTGGTGGAGGGGGGCAGGGAGTTGGGTAGGGTGGGGTGTGTGTGTGTGTGTGGTGGTGTGTGGTGGGGGAGGGGGTGGTGGAGGGGGTGGTGGAGGGGGCAGGGGAGGGGGCAGTTGGTGGGGTGGGGTGCGGTGTGTGTGTGTGTGTGTGGTGGTGTGTTTTGGGGGAGGGGGGAGGGGGGGAGGGGGTGGTGGAGGGAGGCAGGGGGTTGGGTAGGGTGGGGTGTGTGTGTGTGTGTGGTGGTGTGTGGTGGGGGAGGGGGTGGGGGTGGTGGAGGGGGGCAGGGGGTGGGGTGGGGTGGGCACACCTACGCACACACGCACACCTACGCACCTACGGACACACACACACCTCACCCACACCTACGCACCTACGGACACACACACACCCCACCCCACCCCACCCCCTGCCCCCCTCCACCACCTCCTCCCCCATCATTGTGTGAATAGGTATGAGATCATAATTTGGAGGAATTCACGTCCAAGAAATAATTTGGATTCCCTTTAGGGTCTTATGTCTAGAATTAATCTGAGGGGGTGGGTGGGGTTTTGAATATTATTTACATTCAAAATAAATAATTGATAATAGTTGGATAATAATTGGATAATAATTGTTTTTATACCTATAGAACAGCTTAGATAGTGTGTGTGTGTGTGTGTATGTGGTCAATACATGAATTTATTTTTGTATTTGAATTATCCCATGAATTTATTTTTGTATTTGAATTATCCCATGAATTTATTTTTGTATTTGAATTAACCCATTATATGAAACATACTTGAAATTAAATATAGTGCGCATAGATACTAGCATTCTAGTTCTTATGCGTACGCATTCAATAACCCTTAGACCCGTTCGAGAGTCATTACCCCTGTAATGAGATCTCTCGAATTGTCCTGTTTGGACAGTTTGAGACTGTATAGTTTTTGTATAATATTCTTATTGGCTTAAAGTTGTTACTTTTGGAGGAAGTTCTGCAGTCGTATCTTAATGTTCTCTGGGTACATACTAGATTGACAAGTGTGACTGTTATTTTAATTGACCAATTGAAATAACACTCACACCTGCCAATCTACGTCATGTACTTGGAGAACTAAGGGGATATGCTGTCGAATTTTTTTCAAATCGTAACAATGTGCATGAGCTGTTAAGTATATTACAGAAAAATGCATTCTTGAATGGGATAGGACCACATACCCTTTAATAGGATAATTAAATGATGGGATAATTAAAAAAACATACTATAAATCTAAGTTTTGTTTACCTTTAATAGGTGTTTAGTTGTGGTAGCTGTGATGGGATATCCGAAATACAAAGAGTGGATGGGTGAGACTAATAGAATGGGGGATGTGTTTCGCAGAGGTTCTAACGAATTTGTGAAATATGCAAAGAGATGTCGTAATGATGAAGAGTTTCCGTGTCCGTGTGCTAGGTGTAAGAATGGTAAGGTGTTTGAGTGGAAAACAGTTGAACTACATTTGTTAAGATCGGGTATGCAAGATAGTTATCGATTTTGGAGTTTTCACGGTGAATTGAAAGTTCCTTTTGTCCCTGACCAACCTTCACAACATCCTTCAACAAGTAGAATAGATGAAGAAGGGGACTACGTAGATCATAATATGTTAGAGGATTTAGTTGATGATGCGTACGGAGTTTATGAAGCTGAGGAGAATGAGGTTACTGATGATGTAGAAGATTCAAGTGCTCGTGAAGATAACACGATAAAACTTGACGATGACTACCAAAGTTTAAAATTTAAGGCGACCCAACCGTTATACTCTGGCTGTGAGAAAGATCAAACAACTTTACATGCCATGGTTGGTTTGCACAGTTTGAAGACGCAGTACGGTTTGTCTGGCAGTAGCGTGACGGGAATTCTGAAATGGGTGAAGGGCTTATTACCCAAGGTGAATACACTTCCAAATAGCTATCCTGTTATGAAGAACAGTTTGAAAGGTTTGGGAATGAAGTATAAATCGATTCATGCTTGTGTGTATGACTGCATACTATACCGAAAGGAGTATGAAAATCTCGATCGTTGTCCGGTATGCGATGAACCTAGATATGTCCAATCTACTAGTAAGGAAGGCACAAGCTCAAAAGTGCCTCAAAAAGTATTGAAATATTTTCCCGTTGGGCCTAGATTAAAGCGATTTTTCACAGTACCATGGATTGCAGAGGCAATGACTTGGCATGCTAGGGCAGAAGTAGGGGGTAATATCATGCGTCATCCTATTGATTCTACTGCCTGGCGGATGATGAATTATGAGTATCCCGATTTTGCTCGAGAACAACGCAACATTCGTTTGGCTATATCAACAGATGGTTTCAATCCATTTGGAAATCTAAGCACCAATCAGAGTGTATGGCCAGTGATCCTAGCCCCACTCAACCTCCCTCCTTCACAGTGTATGAGACCTGAATTTTCGATAATGGCTTTATTGATACCTGGGCCAAAATCACCAAGTGAAGACATTGATATCTACCTGGCTCCTTTGGTAGAAGAATTAAATGAGTTGTGGGAAGATGGTGTGCAATCATTTGACTCTTTTAGAAAAGAAGAGTTTACGCTGAAAGCTATGTTGATGTGGGCAATTCATGATTTTCCAGCTTATGGGACATTATCCGGATGTGTAGTACATGGTTATTTGGGGTGTCCTATTTGTGGAGAGGAGACTGAATCTCTTCGTCTATCCTCCAGCTTAAAAAATGTATACCATTGCCACAGGAGGTTTTTACCCCCAGCTCATAGTTTCAGATTTGAGAAAGCTTCCAATTTTTTATTGGGCGGAGTTGAACATAGGCTACCGCCGAGACAACTTTCGGGTTCAGAAATTGAAAGTAAATCTTCTAAATGTGGCCCAAATATGCCAGGTAAGAATCCCAAATTTAAGAATGTCAAGCATAAGAAGACCCCAACTGGAAATGAAACTGAGATAAGAAAGGCATGGTCTCGGAGGTCAATTTTATTTGACTTGCCTTATTGGAAGAAAAACCCGGTGCGCCATGTATTGGATGTGATGCATGCAGAGAAGAACTTCGCTGAACATATTGTGGGTACTTGCCTTGGGGGGAGTCATTCGAAGGATGGAGAAAATGCACGAAAAGACCTTAAAACATTAAAACTTAAACCACAACTATGGTTGAAAGAAGATAGTAGGGGAAGGACAATAATTCCCCCTGGTGCGTTTACTTTGACGAGTGAGGAAAGGAAGGTGCTTCTAGACACACTATATAATTTGAAGGGCCCATCTACTTTTTCGTCCAACTTGCAAAGGATTGTGAATTATGCTACTCATGATTTACATAAGTGTAAGTCCTACGATTGGCATGTGATCATGCAATTGGTTCCTCTATTGTTTAAGCACTGTTTCTCCAAGCACAAGGATTTGCGTAGGGCTATTATGCAAATTAGTATTACCTTCTCCCTCTTGTGTGAGAAGGTAGTGAATCGAGAACACATAGTGGCCGCAAAATTGGCTGTGAACGAAGCGATTTGTGTATTGGAGAAGTACTTTCCCCCAGCATTCTTTGACATAAGTGTTCACTTGTTGGTACACCTATGCGACGAGGCACTTCTTTGTGGTCCAGTTAGATATCGGTGGATGTATCCGTTTGAAAGATTGATGAAAATTTTTAAAGATTACGTCAAGAATACGCGATATATTGCAGGATCAATTGCAGAGGAATACATCACCGTGGAGTCATCAATATATACTCGGGAATATATGACTGACTCTACCAGCGTTGATGACACTGATGAATTCCTCGATGATGGTGGTAATGTGATGGGAAAACAAGTGAAATTAACGAGTTTGCAACATGAACAAGTAGCTCGTTATCTATTTAACACACATGAAGATGTCGAAGAATGGAAAAAGTAAGTTTCGAATATTATAATGTTTAACATTATTTTAGATTATTTTATACATGATTAATTTTGTAATATGCAGTAAATATGAAGCCTGTGAAAACAATAAAAGACGAAAAACAGTGGTACAATCAGACAGCGAATTTAGGCTATGGTTGACACAAGAGGTAATTACAATGAAAACAGTCGTTATATAACGTTACATTACACTCAAATTTTACCACTAATATAATTAATTTATCTATATTCTCAGCTCCTAAAGATAGGTGATGCGACATCAAGGCTTGCTCGTCTAGCCACTGGACCCTTGTTCGTGGCACAAGAGTACAAAAAATATTGATTGAACGGTTACATTTTCGGCGCTAAAGTGTACGAGGAAAGTACAAATGTACAGAACTCGGGAATTTCATACAAGGCTCTTACATTCTTTCGAGCGAGTGCAAAAGATAAAAACCTCGTTGAAGCTGAAATGACTTACTATGGTGTAATCCAAAATATATTTGAATTGGATTATATAAGCTTCAAAGAGGTTGTATTTTACTGTGAATGGGTAAGAGTTAAGGATAAAAATGCTTCTAAAGTTGATCCTGTCACCAATTTGATCATGGTTGACTTGTCCAAGTTGAAGAGCAACGACCACGTGAGCGATGAGCCGTTTGTTTGTGCATTTCAAAAGGTTAAGCAAGTGTTTTACTCGGAGTATATCAACAACGAGCCGTGGTCAATTGTCCAACACGCCCCAAGGCGTCTAAATAGTAGTGTGGATGACTTGGCTGCTCCTACCGAATATCAATCCATTTTTGATGATAACCCGAATTTGAAACAATTTTTCAATTTGTAATAATTATTTCAATTTGTACCGAAACATCCATTTTTAATGCTTTTACTTGATCTGCACTTTATCATTTTCACTCTTGTGTAGTGTGCGTGTGCGGAGAGGAGATTAATACATAAATATTCCAACTACATCTAAGTTTTGTTTATACTAATCCATGAATATACGCTTCTTACCTTTAATAGGTGATTAGTACATAGTTATTTGGGGTGTCCTATTTGTGGAGAGGAGACTGAATCTCTTCGTCTATCCGAACACTAAGAAATGCCATAATCCTATGGAGCGATGCTCTGCAAATTCCTCCCAACCGTTATGTAGCCAAACATCACCGGTTGAAGTTGTCAATTCCACTTTCCATACCCCACCACTTTCCATACCCCATTCAAAGGTGGAGTTGACAACTTCAACTGCTGATTTTTTACTACACAACGATTGGAAGGAATTTGCAACGCATACCTCCATAGGATTATGGTATTTCTTAGTGTTTAGATATGAAGAGAATTATAATTGACACGATTGCCTGGGGTACATTAGTTGGAAGGAGGTGCCATATGAGCTCAAGTTAGCTGTTTGAGTGACACTACAGGTAATGTATTTATATTTATATGTCAATTTCGATTTCGATTTCAATTACAATTTATATTTATCTATATTTGAGGGGCGGATACTAATTTTACTTTATTTCAATTCAGGGGACAGGGAGTGGCCCTAAGGGTAGGCCACATATGCTCTATACTTATGTCGCTATTCGGACGAGAAGGGAAGGATAAGGAGGTGTTCCCGAGCGTCGCGGTACAAAATCTCTTTTCCATGCAAATAGTTTGTAGATTTGAGATAAAATGATGGTGATGTTGTTTCTTTTTTAATAGTTTCTTATTTGAATATATATTTGCATTATCTTTAGTTTGTTCGGATATATGATGTGTGGAACAGGTACAACGTTGCTATAACAGGTACAAATATACTGCTGGGCAGTGGCAGTGGCCATACTGCCCAGCAGTTTTTTTTTTAATTCTGTCCAGAATTGTCACGGTCATTGACCGTGACACGTCCGTGACAAAATTGACACGGGCGTGTCACGGCCAATGACCGTGACAATTTTTTTAAAAAGGGTCACGGCTTTGTCACGGTCATTGGCCGTGACAAACGTGTCACGGTCATTGACCTTGACACGACCGTGACACAAAACGCGAGTTTTGTGTCAAGGTCAATGACCGTGACACGACCGTGACAAAAAAAGTTGTCTCGCCTCGAAATGTCACGGTCATTGACCTTGACAAGGTGAATTTGTCAAGGTCAATGACCTTGACAAATGGGCAGATTTGGTGTAGTGATCGCTGGATGCAGACTCCTCTGAATAAAGATCTCATACCTACTTAAATAATGGTCACACAATATGCGGGGATCATTTTCTCCAATATGAAATTGAATCGCACCCATAGAAGTAAAAAAAAAATCATATAAGCATTCCAATCCTCAATATTCTCGGGACTAAGAATGTATGCAACCTTTGAAAATAGTGTGAGATTGTACGTGTATAATCAAGAAAACCTTAGACTCACATGTCACGGGTGGTCCTCTTCAATACATTGTTGAGATATACCAATCATAATCCTCTATTGAACTACCGTATAAGTTCTCAAACCATCACACTGGTACTATAGTTTAAGATAAAATACTAAGATTGCACTGTAAGCATTCTAATAGGATGTGAATTCCTTATTTACGACGTGAACTCTTCAATAGGGCTAGACTCAAAATTCCAATCTCCTTGTTATTAACCCAAAGCTGACTCACTAGAATTACTTATAAGATTTATTGACTGTTATTTATAAATGATATATTTAAACAAATACAAAGCACTCTCAGAAACTTTATTCTCATTTTAATTAGAATAAAGCCCGAATACATCATTGATATTCAATTCCTTATCATTCAGCCTCAGTTCCCTAATATTTGTCTTTTGTTCAATTGAAATTATAGAATCCTCATTCTGCGATGAGATAAAAAGACTTATCAAGTTGGAATCTTGGGTTGGGAGCTATTTTTTCATTTCCTTCTTGTTCTTAAAATTATTTGTATGGGATGTAGTAATATTGGACCTCTGCCATGCCAACCTGTGAAGAGATAAAAGAAATATGATCGCCGGATATAAGAAATTTCATAAAAAGAGTAGAGTGATGAAATCTTACCAAAACCATCTTATCGTAAACAAAGTCCCATAGAGAATCATTATTCAAGGTCCTAAGATACTTATAATCACGACAATGTCCATGGTAGCTGAGAACATCCATAACATTCCCTAGATTGGCAATGATGGACATGTCATCACTTCTAAGCATATTAAACATAATAGATTTCTCTTCGTCTATATTATACTCCTCCATGAAAGGATAGTCATGGGGAGAGTGATTCTCCCTAGCCAGCCGATGAGCAAGATGACCATCCATCAGTAAAAGGTTTCTTCCATATTCTTATCATCCTTTAATTTTCCATCCTCAACTCCTCAAGATCAAGTTAGGAGGTGGAGCGCCCAATTGAACTTTTATGGACAGAAGCTGAAGACTCCATGGTTTTTTTGAGTCACCTCGGGCATTCTTGGGGTGGATCCCAATAATTTCGGGGTCACCCCTGACCTCTCCTACGTTCTCTTCCCCGACCTTGACTTTATCATTTTTCTTGGCTACCTCAACCTTTTGTTGCCAATGATGATCAGGGGCTTGATGAGAAGATGGTCTTGGTGCATTTTCCTAAATCAATTTGATATGAAAAGTCAAAATGGATGGAGTAAAAGATGTATAATAAAAACACAAGTGTTAGGAAAAGTTTTAAGAGAAGTCAAACTGATACTTGTAAATGTTTCATGTACCTTCTTCGAGATCTTAATCGGATTCCACTTCTCTTTAAGCTACGGCTGGAAGTAATACCAGGGGTTGGTTGTTGGCTAGTCCTCTTGGCGTGTAATAGTCAAATTCTATAAGCTTGTTAAAACTGGAAGCCTTTTTAAAGACAAGGGGCTATATAACACATATTTTGTTCATTCACTTCTTCAAAATATGATATAACTTAGGGTAAACTACGAATGTAAAGCAACCAAAGTGATAACTAGCCATTGTTTGTATGCCATTGTCGCAAATAATGATTTATAATAATCCATTTTTACCTACAAAATACACTAAAACATGTATAGGGCAAGTGACGGGTATCAATCCTACTCCATAATGGGGAAAAGAGCAAAGTGAAGACTTAGTATAATTTTTAAAATGTCGATTTAAGGTATATTCATTTTTACTAATGACGTGTTAATATTTAAACTAAACTAATAAATTAAATTAAAATAAGAGATGAGTGTGGTGAAGAAATGTAAGAACAAATAAGGGATGAGACTTTACAACATATAATAATTATTTTAATTAATTAATTTATTTATTTAAAATGGCCCAAAATAATAATAAAGTTACAATTCAACTCTAATCACAAATGTAAATTTAATATTACCCTTTTAGAAAATTAATTTTAAATCTTTCATAAACTCTCAAAATATAGAATTAAACCTTCTTTAATAAATCACCCACTGGGATAAACCTATTATAAATGATTAAATCCTTTGACAAATTAATTATTTAGAGTTGAAATTTAAGATATAATATTACACTCGAGAAAATCCTATCTCTAGTTTGATTCTAAAATGAACATTTTATCTCGAATTTGATTTTCTCTCGAAAATCATTTACCCTCGCTGGAGGCATGAGCTAAAAAGTTAAAGGTTTATTGCTAATTTTTTGAAGGAACTTAGTAGAAAAATAAAATTAAGTAATTAAATTAACGTCAACATGGATTTCACCTCACCCCTTAAATGGGACATTTAGCTTGACACGTGAAGTATTTTTACATATGAAATGTAATAACACTCCAGTAGAGGCATTAATAAATGAATAAAAGATAGAAGAGAAAAATATTACAACAAGTCTCCTTGCATTTTTCATTGAACCTCCAATCTTAGGAATTGAATAATACCCACAAATATGAGTTTTACAACATTAGTTGAATATGATTTTTAGCCCACAAAGTCACATTTTTTTTTTCTCAAAGTATAAATTTCCTCACAGAATCCTATAAAAAATAGAAACGAAATAAATTAAAGATTTACACTACACTAACCCAAAATTAAACCTACAAAAATAAACTAGTAGAATTTCGACTTTCTAAAAATTAAAACCTAATAATTGAGACCAAATGCTCCTTTTATAGGCAGAAAGAAAGGTTTGGGGGCATAATTGAAATTTTACAAAATGAAAGGTTAATAAATTAAATAATGAAAAGGGGTTACGGGCAAAGGAATTATTTGAATAAGAGTGTGAGATGCGAATAAGAGAACATATGAGAGAAATTAAAATTTTGGTTTCTTTACAAAAAAATAAAAAATGAGAAAGAATAAAGTATGGGGAAGGAATAAAACAAAATAAAAGAACTAAAGTCATGGGGTTAAATGTTTGGTGAAAGAAAATAAATCTCAGTTGATGGGTGAGGGAAAGGACGCATATGGGAGTCTCTGATCTGAGGATGGAGGTTATGCCACATGGCATGACAGGATGGTGCCACGTGCCATGATTAGTAGTTTTTGTAAAATCATTCTCTTTTCTATAGGTGGAAGACTCAAAACTAAGTCCCCACTCCCCCCGGCAAACTGCCCTCACATGAATCATCAGGCCAATAAAGTTTCCCAGTAGATATAATTCATGAACAAATACATAGCCCTTATTTGAAACTAGTTTCCCATATTTACACATAGAACCCCAAAACTTCATAACTTTCTCATATGACCTCCAATTGACGGACCGCAACAACCAAAATGACCCTAATTTGAGGCTAACAATATTTCAATAGTGCTAGGGTCACATGGTTTGACTTTGGGTTTGACCTTGGGCTTCGACTTTGACTTTCTTTCGATTTCAAACGTTGCATAGTGATAAATTCTTCATTTATCTTCGATTGACACGACGTTTGAACCCTAACATTCCTTGATTCGAGGCCTATGATTTTCGTTAGTTGTTCAAGTTCAAAATTAGTCGTCTGAAATTACCATTTTGACCCAAATGTGTGTATCGGCTATTTCTTGTCGAAATTACGTTGAAATAGTTCATTTAAATTCGCAAATGTATTTTTACCAATAAGATAAATAAATATCCACATAAGGCCAATTTTATCAATAACTATCAATTTAAAAGTTTCTATCTGAGGTCTAAATTTAACAATTTTAGGTTCTTATCATACCATTCCCAAACGGAACATTGCTAATCCTTGAGCAAAAATAGAGAGAAAGAAAGATAATAAACAAAAAGTATGCCACTTTTGCGGGTACATGCGATTGCACTTAATAAAGAAAAAGTCGTTGCAAGGGTTATCTCGTGAGGGTTTGCAGTGAATACACCTACATAATTCAAAATATTTTATTTGAAAACCATTTATTGAAAAGGTAGTTAGTCTCTTATTAAACATAGAAAAATAACTCAATCCATCATCAATGAATAAAAATAATGAACTAGGAAGTGTTTGAAAAGATAAGCTTACTTAATACACAAGGAAAATCCTTCCTAGAATTTACTTGTGTAGTGTGAATTAATCAAATAGTTTCAAGTATCATAAGAGTAATTCATAGATTTCCTTTAGAATCAACGTTTCATAATTCATAGTTTCAGTTGTTCAAGTTAAATAAATTTGTCTACTGATATTATTACAACATAAGAAAAAGGTTACTACATCTTCATCAAGCGATAAACTAGCCAAGTGGTAACAAAGTCTACATAATTTTTCAAAAAATTGCCTTCTCCACTATTCACATGCGCTGGAAAAGTTTCACAACCCTCATATACTATATCAACCACGATCTGACACTCACTTTCCTGTAAAGGTCGATTATGTACTAAAGTTCCTACGACAGTGGACATAAGCATGCAGATCCCAATGACAAATTTACCACTGAGGTCCTGTATATAGTATTTCTCGCCATAGTCACCATGGGTTATTGACAATGATCCAAGACCTGTGCCATGCCGAGGAACTGGGAAACGGAATGTTAAAGGAGGAACCGAAATGTGGGGGGGGGGGGGGGGGGGATGGAGAACTAGGAAAAATTTGAGGAATCCCTGGCATCTATGAAGGGAAATCGGGATGCATTAGGGGCTGCAGGGGCATACGACTGGTTAAAAGGGACACAATATGTGCAAGTTTATCATTCACACATCCCAATTCATTTCGAAGCCCCACTATATCCCCTTCAGTTCTAGATTGACGATCATCGCTGGACGCAAAATGCTTATTAACTGAATAAAGCTCGTCCACTAGAGGTACGGTGTGTTTGAATTTTTGACATATGCGACCCCAAACCTCTCGTCCTCCATCTGTGGTCCTTCCCAAAGGTTTGTACGATGGATCATTGTAAATATCCTCGATCGGGATTAAATTTGACTGACTATTGATAGACTCTATTGATTCTAGTGTCTTGGCCAAGTGAGGAGGGGATTTTTTTTATCTCTATCACGTCTAGCATGCACGTACAAGTTGGTCCTATTTGGTGTCTTTCCTTCATCCAAGATACCTTTCATAACGATCGTCCACTCGTTCTTCAAATCTTCATAAGATTTTGAGCCAAGCCTATGGACATCAGTTTTTTGGCCCTATTCAGCTTGTTTTTCTCCCTTTGCAGCATTTAGGAGTCCTTCGTCTCATCCTTCAGAAAATCATTCTATTGAGAGACTGGCATCTTAACGGTCAAAGGGACTTTGTCTTTGAGCACCAAAATGTTGGAGCTTTATGATCCCTTAGGTAAATGCCTTTGCATAAGGTTTCTCTGATATGTTAAGAGTTGTTCAGTAACCCGAGAAAGCATGTTATTTTTTGAGTTGGAGGAAAATGAAAACGATTTGTTGAGTTGATCGTAGATGTCATCTTTAATAGATTTATTTACGAGGTTCCAATTCTCATCTCCTCCCACTCTAACATTCATTTTTGCCAAGGGCATACACTGGGATTTAAACTGTTGAACGTGATTCGTATCCCCCGTGGGGTTATTTCCCAAAAGAGAGAACCCAATGGGCTTCTTATCAACTGCCCCATAGTTTCAGGAGCATTGGTCGTGTCTATTGGATTAGTTTGGGGAGTACCTTTCCCATTATAACTCGAATTAGGGGAGTGAACATTTGGTGGAGTTGAGTATTGCTCACTAATTAGTGATGAGAATTCTCCTTGTGGTTGTTGGTTGTTGTTGGTTGGATCATTGGTTCCATTACCGCCAGACATTATCTACTAAAATAATAAAAGGTAAATGTGTATCTATAATAATAGATGCATAATATCAAAGTTCAACATGAAAATATAAGTAACAAAATAAATTTTTTGACCATATATTATAATCTACCTGTTCATGGTAAAACTTTAACAAAAGTTCAACGTGTCTGATCTCCATCCATTCTGGATTTGTGTTTAAAAATCGATGAATTTTTGCACGTGGACAATTAGGAAGAAGCATATCTATAATGGATGCATAGATGGCGGCTACATGAACTCTAAATCTCATCCTCTTCAGCCTATTGGCAATATCGAGTTTGACGTGCATATGTCGTGAGACATCATAGTCTTCGTCAATGCTCTATGTACGTAATTCTATCCATAATGGGTGAATTTTTTTTTGGCCTTCTCTAACAACGTACGTAAGGTCTGTGCTCTATCAGGATTATGTATGCGATATGTATTATACATTTTCATCCCAACATTGTGGAAGGGAAAATAGAATACGATCGAACAAGTACTCTTGCTTGAAATGAACTCCACGATTTACAAGGTAGTTAAACTATTTGATCTTACTATTTCCATACCAATAAACCGGAGTACCCACTTTATGAGGATCATTAATGAAAGAGGTACGAGTATGGACCAATTACAACCTTTCATACTCTTGTTGTCATCGATTATCACCGTGACTCATTTTTCCTTAGAATAATGAATGAGGGCATGAATATGATTCCTATAAATAATGACTCTAATGAATCATTAACTAGTTATTGTGTACGAGGGTGTGGATATGATTCCTATAAATAATGGCTCTAATGAATCATTAATCGTTAATTTATTATGTTTTGAATACCTACTTTTGTCATTTACCCCAACAATCCCTAAAATTAATCATTATGTTTGGTATTTTTTTAATGGTCCGGTATTTTTTTAATGGAGAGGTATTTTTTTTATATTTCAACCCCAAACTTAAACCAACACTATCCATAAAACTAAAATTTTCCCTAGTTTGAAAATTAAACCAACAATATCCATTAAATTAAAATTTTCCCTACTTTGAAACTTAAACCCACATTAATCATATATATGTATTTTTTTTTTCTAGAATACAGGCACAATACAAAATGATAATTTATACACACCTACGTACACAATAAATACATGAATACACACACACAGAGAGAAATACACACATGTATACACACACATACACACATACACACATAAATACATAGAGAAATACACACACAATGAAATAATTAATAAGGGTTTGAGATTATATACATATATATACACACACACGCATAAAACATACACACATGTATACATACAGAATTACACACACGTATACACACATGTATACACACACACATACACACACATAGAAATATAAACAGAAATACACGCACAGAGTGAAATAAATAACAATGAAATAACTAGGGTTTGCATTACCTTTGAAATTGAGAGAATGAGAGAGATTGAAATAACTAGGGCTTGGAAATGAAATCACCGGAGAGAGGGAGGGAGAGTGCTTAGCATTTTTCAAGGGAAATGAAAACCCGTTTTGTGTTTTTTAAGTATAAAGACCATGGTCATGGCTTAGGGCCGTGACCCCGTGACTCTGACCCCTTTATTTTTAACACGTCAGTCTGGAAACAAGACCATGGTCATGGTTAAGGGCCATGACTCAATCCTCAGAATGCTCATGATCCTAAGCCATGACTATAGCAGTGTGTATTTGGGCCCCTCGTCAAGGTCATAAGATGTGACCCCATCCATGACCATACTTAGCAAGAAACTGGGTGCCATAATAGTCACGACTGGGTCACGTTTGTCAGTCGTGACCCATGATAGTCATGGTTAAAGGCCGTGACAACCTACAAGTTGATCCATGACCACACTGGGTCTTGGAATTGGTCACGCTCATTTTAAATGTAGTCACGACTTTGGGTCGTAACCAACCAGTCACGGATCTTGGCTGTGACCCCATTTCTGTTACCATTTTTGGTTTTTGGTGTAGTGAAGGGTAAGGAAACTGTGGTGTATAAGGGGACCACTACTCTATTTTTCTCGCCCTCACTGATACCCCTTCGTCTCCGTATGACATATTCACCACCCCCAGTCATATCCCCTTATCCCAACAAGGCCATTTACAATGGGTTGGGTTAGTATGTATTTAATAGACTTACGAGGTGGTGATAAGATGTCCAAGGGGTTGGGAACTCTAATATATATTACCAACTTCGTTGGTGAACAACCGTCTATTATAACCACACGAGGCTTGGGTTCACTTCGAAGAAGTGTTGGTGGGAAAAAAAATTTGAATCCGTGTGGTTGAACAAACAGTGTGGCATTTGGACTATTAAGGGTTGTGTCAATTCTCATATAGTATGGCTTAGATTTCTCCTTCAAGTTGATAATGAATGAACAATATGTAAAAAATAAATTTTTTTTTTGGAAAAGGCCTAAAGAGCTATTTTATTAGATAAAAGAAGAAAGTGTCTCTCCTTGGTGGCCTTACAAGCATTGGAAAACATTAAAAAAATTAAAAAGATCTTACACTTAGCATGTCACATCTATCTAAATTAATAAATCCTCCAACCAACTTAGGAAAGTCACTAAAATTATGATAGATCTTGGATACTTATGTACTTGATGATATTAATGCTAAGCCATCTTCTATAGTGTTATTCTGTCTCCAAATGTGATTAATGAAGATCTAATGAGTAGACATTAACAGGTTAATGGCTTGAACAATGCTCTTGAAGTACCATGGAACAAGGGATTTACCTTGAATTGTATGTAAATGTGTTAAATAATATATTTCAATTAGAAGCAAATGGAAACATATTCCAAAACAAGCTTTCATACCTTTTAGAATAGCTATCAGCTTGTCTTCTAAACTTGATGTTTGACCAATAAACTCATGCATAGCTTGAATAATATCTCCATTAGATTCTCTGATAATAATCCCTATACCACTATCTCATGGATTTCCTTTACTTAAGCTTTATAGAATTAACAGAAGATGAATCCATCTAGTGATTTAGAACACTGGTTGCTTTGGAATTACTTTAATGTCGAATTTAGAAATCAGATCTTGATTATTCTTTGCTATAGAGCTCTCAAACTTCAAAAATTCAACCTCCTCATATGCCAATCCAATAATGTTTTTGATGATTACTTCACTTCAAAACGACCTTGTATCTAGTTTTTCCAAATCTTCCAGAGGATTGCTAATGGAAAGATTTTAAGGAAAAATTTCAAGTAATCTTTATTTTACTTAGATATCAACCATGACATGAATAAAGAAAAAAAGGATGACACGGTAGATCAAACATCAAAAAGATTATTGAAATGAGTCCAAACTGCCTTAGAAATTGGATCACTAACAGACATATGATAGCTAGATTCTTCTTGCTTATGGACGCATTGACATCTAGAAATAGTGGGGATATAAATTTTTATAATATTTGGATCCAATGGAAGGCCATTATGGAAAATTTTTCAAGAGAAAATGGAAATCTTTGGAAGAACATAATTAGACCATAAGTAAATCTTCCATATGTAAATGGTTTCCAAATAAGACCATTTTTAATTAATATTGAATTTTGTTGAAGAATATATTCTTCTTGCTTTATTCTCTTATACACTGCTGATCCATTTGAGCTTGTCCAATTCTTATACTTGTTCGTCATAAAACTAGACCAAATACCATCTAAAATATGAAATCTCCATACAATTTTAAGAACAAAAGCATTAGTAATTGTCCTCGTATCTCTAATACCAAGTGTTTGATTATCATGAATATTGAATGTTGTTTACTGTTTGATAATGAATGAATATTGTATGGAATAGTTTATTTTTTATATTTGTTCATTGTTTGATTATTAAGGTTTTTGAATGTTGGTTGTTGTTATTTATTGAGAAAATATGGATATATTTGTTGTTACATGCAATTATATATTATTGGGTAGTGGCAGTGGCCATACTGCCAAACCAGTTATTTTATATTTCTGCCCAGATTTGTCATGGACTTGGACAGTGACAAGGCTGCGATAAGTCATGGACGTTGACCGTTACATGTCCTTCACAAGTATAATTATAAAGGACATGTCACAGTCAAAGTCCATTAAAAGTTGTCCTTGTCACGGTGTTTGACCGTGACACATCCGTGATAAGGATAACTTGTTATGGAATTTGATGGTGATATGTCCATGACAATTATGTTGTCACCCTGTACCATGTCACGGACCTGTCAAGGTTTTTAACCAAGACACGTCCCTAACAAGGTCAAACTTGTCACGGATTTTGACTACAACATGTTCGTGGAAAATTTGTTATCCCCCCAGGCTATGTAACGATCTTTAACCGTGACAAGGTTGAATTGTCAAGGTTTTTTATCATGACAAGTGGACAATTTTGGTGTAATGAATATTGCTTGTTTCCGACAAAAAATTCAAAATAGATATGATTTTGATAAATACCCCACCAACAAAAAAATATAACATTAATTTTTTTTTAACTTGTTCGCTAATGAATTTGCACTACGTGATGGATCAAATGGTAAACTTGAAGAATAATGGGTGGGTAGCCAGAAATCTAATGGAATAGGGATCAGGTGGAACTCATAAAAATTATGTTACCATTCTATAAATGGACATTGATAATGGTCACGTCATGACACATTGTTGAGCTAACGATAGTAATAATCACCACAAGGAATGGGTGCACAAGGATGATCATGATCAACATCACGTAAGATTAGAGTATCACCCCAAATACTCTCATGGATGGTAAGATGGAGGAAGATATCACGAGATGGCTCATGGAGTTTGAGGATTGATGATTGGTTCAAATAAGAACCTAAATAGATAATATTCAATGGTTGAGTTACAATAACAAGTCCCAATCATGGTGGAGGGTCGGGTGGGACAATTGATGGAAGAAGATGATCTAACTCGAGAGAAGGGGACATAAACTCATTATAAGGGTTAGAATAATCCTCAAGATGAATAGAAAGAGGGAGTGTGGTATCAAATGATGGATAGATGAACCTATCCACCAATATGTCACCATTTATGGTGGTGAAAGGTCTCACGAGGCATTAAGATCCAAGATACATGAATCAACATCAATATAGCACTCAAAGTGAGCTAACCATTTTTGGAGAGGATCAATATGAATAGAGGTGGGAACCATCTCTGAATTAATACCAATGATGTGGTGGAACTTATAGCCTAATATAACTTATAAGGAAGAGGTGAAACAGGGACACACATAGTGGTATTAGTAAGTGTAAATTGGGGCATATTTTTTATATGAAAGGTAGGGGAACATAAAATGTGGGTTCTTTTGGATTTTTTGGGTATGGATCAGTCTCACGTTCTCAGGTTAAGTCAACATAATTGTAAACTCAGGGCTTGAACCATGAGTTAGTCATAACTTCAATATTCTCAGGGTGATAGGTTGGTTAGACTTAAAATTCTTGTCACAAGGCAACACATCATCATTCCAAGTGGGCGAAACGACGGTTGACTTGGGGGAAATTCGAATGTCTTGCATATTTATATTCATTTAATCATTGTTCAATATGTTTGAGGGCCTAATTTTGATAATGACTATGTTGCTCTTATTCGAGGATAAATGTTTGTAAGAGGATTTGGAGAGCGTATGTGGATGATGGTGGGGAAGTGATGAGCGGTGGTGCAATAGTGTATGATTGAGGGGGATAAAACTCGCTATTAGAATGAGTAAACGGATAATACTCATATGAAAAGTTCTTCATACATTTATGGACTTGGTGGGAGACAAAAGGTTCATAATCATGAGGAGCGTAGTGAGGGAATTGATTAGGATAGGGTACACTTGGTCGCCATGATGACTATCAAAAATCGTGAGGATCCACAACATGTGGTTGGGATTCATATTTCATGAAAGGGTGACTAATCCGCCATGGGTAGCTTGGTTGCTCACACTACACGATGTTAGATGTGTCATGATAATAGGCTAAATGGTTTTCAAAATAGTTTCATATGTATAAACTTGGTCCATGGTTAATTCAATTTGGATACGAAAGGTATTGGCATGCATGGAATAAATGATCAGCCTGAAAGTAATAGATGCACGACAAAGATGGGAAATGGACAACGTGGTCCCTTAAGGGACGTTCATCGGCCAGGAGATGATGGATAGTGGGAGAAAAAAAATGGCAAATAATATTTTTGGTTTTTTAAATTTGTGAAAAAGAAAGAAAATGTTTTGGCATTTTTTTGGCATTCTGAAAAAGAGGGAAAATATTTTTGGGATTTTTTAAAATAAGAAAAAGAATGAAAAATGTTTTTCGATGTTTTAAAAATAAGAATGAAAAATGATTTTGGCCATTTTGAGAAGGGTTGAAAATGGACACGTTTAAAACACACAAGGATGGAGCACACAAAATCGACTACGAAAGGATTTGAATTAAACAAGTAAGAGAAAATAACAAATCCTAACTAGCACTTAGCCAATTTTTAACTTTAATGAAGTGATTGGGTAGTCAAATTTTACGTAATCAGCGAGTGAGAAAAGCACGGAGTTTATATGTTGCCTTTGAAAAACATGTGTCCCTACTTACCTCACAGGACAAATAAAGGCTTGCCACAGAGATTCTCCATAAAGATACTACGATGAAACAGTTGGCTGATACAATATTAGGGACAATTCAAACCTATTTTACTAGTTAGCCGCACTTAAAACCCAGTTTCCCTAGACTCTAACGTGCTTTAAAGTGAACGATAGAGGTTTTGTCAGGTGGAGAGGAATCAACTATTTTGTCTTACAAGTTAAATTGTTTCGAAAGCATCCTATGAACACTGTATCCCATGGGGATACCTAGTTGATTGGTTTTTAATTTTAGTGATATCTCGGATTGCACACAATGGATTAGTGATTGATTCGAGTGATGAAATCCCTTCTCGTTTCAATGACCGGGTGTAGATCTTAAGTCCAATTAATTCATCAAACTATTCAAAGTAATACTATGTATAAAATAAAGTCATATAAGAGTATATAGTCAAATAATAAATGGACTCGCAAACTGGAGATGAGAAAGTGATAAAAAAATGTACCTCCCACGACTTTTACACATTGTGTGAAGATCGAGTTGAGTATATTTTGGGGAAGTTTGCCTAACTTCAGTCATCCTCGAGAGTCCTACGGACCCAAAATAGACAAGATTCTAATCCACTCCAATGACGCTCTATATATCTTTATTTTTTCCCATTTCCTTTTTTTTCTTTTTATTTTATCATTACAAATAGTTGTTATGTGAATCATCACTAATAAATGTACACAACCTCAATAACCTAATACAACCAGTCTATGAAAAAATTATATATATATATGTGTGTGTGTGTGTGTGTGTGTGTGTGTGTGTGAACAAATGTACAAGTCTTCAAAATGCACCTCAACTCAAAAATCCAGCAACGACACTTGGTGAAAAGTCCATCGCCAAGAATTGAGCTAATTTTTTAAAGCTGCCAACAATAACACCATTTGATAACTAACCATTTTTCGTATAAGTCGTTGCAAAGACTCGTTAATCAAAATTCATTTTTACCTATAAAATACACTATAACATGTATAGGTCAAGCGAAGGGTATCAATCAAACTTATGAATATGGACACAAGCAGAGTGAAGACTTACTATGATTTTTAAAACAATGGTGTAAGGTACGTTTATTTTTACTATTGATGTGCTAATATTTAAACCAAAATAATAAATAAAAACTAAAATAAAAGATGAGTGGGGTGAGTAAATGTGAGAACAAACAAAGGATGAGACTTTAGCACATATATTAATTAATTAATTAATTAATTTAAAATGTCCAAAGATAATAATAAAATTACAAGCCAACTCTCGTCACAAATGTAAATTAAAAATTTCCCTTTTAAAAAATTAATTTTAAAACTTTGACAAACTCTCAAAACATAGAATTCGACCTACTTTAATAAATCACCCACTAGGATAAGCATATTAAAAATCATTAAGTCCTTGGAAAAATTAATTACTTAGAGTTGAAATTTAAGATATAATATTACACTCGACAAAAGCCAGTCCCTAGTTTGATTACAAAATGAACATTATATCTCAAATTTGATTTTCTCTCTAAAATCATTTACCCTTTCTCCAAGCATAAACGAAAAAGTGTAAGTTCAACGCTAATTTTCAAAGGAATATAATAAAGAAACAAAGCGAGCTAATTAAATTATCGTGAACATGGGTTTCATCTCACCCCTTGAATGGGGGATTGAGCCTAACATGTGAACTATTGTTACATATGAAATGCAAAAACACTCTATTACAGGAATAAATGAAAGAATAAAAGGTAGAAGAGAACAATATTAAACCAAGTCTCCCTGCATTTCCATTAAACCTATAAGCTTATGAAGGGTAGAACACCCATAAATTGAGTTTTAAAACATTATTTAAATCTGATTTTAGCTCACAAACTCATAATTTATATCTCAAAATATAAATTTCCTCACATAATACTCTAAAAATTACAAAGGAAATAAATAAGCTATTTATACTACACAAATCTAAAATTAAACCTACAAAAATGAAATAGGAGAGCATCTACTCTCTAAAAAAAGGCCCTTAATAGTAAAGACCAATGAACCTTTTATAAGTAGAAAGAAAGGCTTGGGGAATAAATTAAATAATCAAAAGGGGGCATGGGCAAAGGAATTATTTAGACAAGAGTTTGGGTTGATGATAAGAAAACATAGGACAAAAATTATAAATTTGGTTTCTTTTTTTTAAAAAAAAGAGGAAGAATAAAGTGTGTGGGGGGGGGGATAAAAGAAAAGAAAAGAAATAAAGTTATGGGGTTAAATGTATTAAAAAAAAGAAAAGAAATGTCATTTGATGGGATAGAGAAAGGATACGCATGGGATCCTTTAATCCGAGCATGGTGGCACTCCCACATGGAATCCCAAGATGGTTCCACATGGCTCACTCAGTATTTTTTGCAAAACCAACCTTTTTTTTGGAGAGGGAAGACTCGAACATGAGTCCCCCCCCCCCCCCCCCCCCCAAATGCCCTCAAAATGACCCTCATGAGGACCATCGGGCCAAGCAACATTTTTTAATAAATACAATACATATTCAAATACAAAGCCAACGTGACCCGCATTTTGAGGTAGGCAATATTGTAATAGTGCTCGGGTCTCGTGGTTTGACTTCGGGTTTGACCCAGGCCTGTGACTTTGACTTTCTTTTGGTTTTGAACATTCCACAATCATAGCTTCTTCGTTTTAACTCATATTGACATGCCGTTTAAACCAACGCATACCCTGATTAGAGGCCTACAATTTTCTTGATTTTTTCAAGTCCAAAGTTGGTCGTTTATAATTACCATTTTTCCCCTGAAAGTGCATATGCGACTGTTTCTTCCCTAAATTGCCTTGAAATAGCACCTTTGAATCGACAAATGTATTTTACCCTATAAGATAAATAAATACCCACATAAGGCTAATTTTACGAAGAGCTAGTAATTAAAAAGCATATATTTGAGGTATAAATTTAATAATTTGGGGTACTTATCACAAATTAGCTTAAAAAATAAGTTAATCAATAGAGAAAAATAAAATCACTAAGAGGTAAAAACAATTTTGTTGCTCCCACTTCACTATCGAGGAACCGTGGAAGTCTTCATCCATTAGTTAGGGCTAAACTCCTGACTCCCCTTTTAGAATAAGAACTTGTGTTTCCAGAAGTGATTGCTCGTCAGAGACACCATAACTAATTTCTTACGGGACATCAGAGGGGGGAGAGAGAAAGAGTAATACCTTAGGGATTTCGAATTGTTCTTTGTCCAGTGAATGTATCCAAAACCTCCTCATTTTTGTCAAAACTATAATGATCTCTTCAATATACCATGAATCCTAGGATCATCCAATACGAATTTGGGGGAAGTTAGGTCGGAGCCAATTCATAACCCTTCAATATGGATCTAATAATAGTTTACAAGGGAAGACAGAGTCCTTCTTGGAAATCCCACATCGGTAAGAAAATCTCATCGAATGGGATCAGATCATAGACTCTCTCAATAGGATCAGGGAACATACAAATTATGCCTATGAGGATACTATAAAAAAATTCTATGTCTATAAGGTTAAACTCCAAGATATCATAAGCATAATGTTTAGCTTTGGTGGCTGAATTATCATTTAAGATGTCAGATCTTTCTCAAATGACCTAATCTGACCATTCAAGTGCTTTCATATGTAACATTACACGAAGGGTTTAAAAAGTGGTCTACATTGCATAGGTTACTCAAAAGAAGATCCAATATCGATAATGGATACTTTGAAGGTTTTATTGCCATAATGTATACCTCGTGAATGATGTTTGGAACTATCAAAACTTACAGATGGTGAAAATTCTAACCTATTCTATTGAATGTCTAGGGGTTGAGAAGCTGACCCAACAAAGGAACAAACACAAGGAAAAACTTAAATTCCTCACATTTTCCCACAACAGGATGAACAATTAATAAAGGAACATGTCTCAATTAATAAAGGAACAATTAATAAACTTAAATTCCTCAAATTCCTCGTTATGCGCTTCAATACTCTTTCAACCAATGAAGGCTCACTTATGAAGGGCAAATATTTGAAACGACGAGGGATTTGGGGTATACATTGTTTCAAAATTAAAGGAATTAGATAAAAAAAAAACCTAAAAGCTACAACTACTTAGGACAACAAACTCAAGGGACACCTCATTGATTAAATCCACTATTCAACAATAGCAGAACAACCCAAACAACAATTCAAACCACTATTGAATATAAATCTCAAATAAAAAGTAAATAAATTATAAAATCCCCCATAAAACTAAAGAAAATGTGGCAAAGTTTACCTGGAGTCCCAAACAGAGGAAATAATTCAGAAGGTACTTCAAATCATATCAAAACCATAAAAAGAAAATAACTATGAACATATGCTGGAACACGGTCGAAAATGCAAAATGCGATGAGAAAATGATTGAAGAAGGACGAGTTAAGATCGGGATAATTTTCTCGCTCGGAAGGATTGTGTATGAAGGGTTAAAAGTATGAAAAGCTTAAAATGACTTGTAAATCTCCTTTTACACTCGTATAGTAATAATCGTTACCATTTTGAAAAGACCTGGCATAATACCATTGGAAAATGTGTTGGTATCTTAAAAATGTGTGTGCACTGCCCAAGAAACATGCACAATACTCATTACCTTCCATAATAGGAATCGCTTGACACATCGCGCATCCAAAATAAGAAACGTTTCAAAAAGACACAAATAAACATGCTCGATAGATGATGAGACGATGAGAGTCTGAGGCAAAAACACCCTACAAATTAAACTTCACTCACTCAGTTCACTTAGCACTAACCCATAAGATATTAATTTGTTGAGATATGATACAAACCTTAATTGAGGGCGATGTATTGGGGGCTATTATTATACCATAAATATGGTGTAATTTGCGAAACAATCGTAAGGATACACATGTCCTCGTAGATGCCTAAACGATGTGGTTAGTTGGGGTAAGCAAGCTAGTTGGCTCATCAGGAGGTCATCTCAGCCCAGATTAATAATAATGAATAATGGGATGATTGATTACGTTGATTATGGCATAATTGAATATGTTGATATTTGCATAATGGCGTAACTGAATAATGGCATAAGGTCATCATTGAATAATGAATAATGGAATAAGGCATAATATGGCACAATTTAATATGTTGATATTTGTATGGATAGTATTGTGATTATAACTAGATAAGGGTTCCGAATTTTCCATAATAGGATAACCCATACTTATCTATTATAGGAGCTTCAAATTCATAGCAATACTCTTATAATTATTAATATGCAAAATATAGCACTCTGCCGCGGATCTTGATCAGGCACACAAGATTATAGTCCATGGCCCTTTGAGCACATGGTGCGTCACTATTCAGTACTAGGTGCAGCACCCACAGTCTTGCCCATCCGTACATGCCGTAGACTTATACTACAGAGGGTGCGTCACCCACAACTCTAACCTCACAGGTCGTATCCCTCTCATTATAGCTTCTCCAGACTTATATGTCACGTGATCAAGGCATGTGACACCACTCACATACCTCACATAAATAGAGGTTTACAGCTCGGGAAGGGGGGGGGGGGGACTTGAATAAACTCACTCGGGTCAGATTCTACAGCACCTCGCAAAGCCAACACAAACTCTCTCTACACAACCTTAATATATAACTTGGGGCTACTCACCTACATTGTAGTCATATCTCCAGCACTCCTGGAACCGCTATAGTCATGTATTCTCTTCTCTCATTTATCTTGTACGCCCATTATATAATTGTAAACTTGTACATCAACGATATGAATATAATGAGAGTGAGGAACAAAAGTGAGCGTAGGCTGTTTTATAGCCGAACAAAAGTAAACTTGCTTTATTTACTTGTTATGCATCATACACTTGATTTGCCGATATGAGGACGACTAGGGGACGATTTCTTGAATCAAAAATCTAGCGCCGTCTGTGGGAAGCGAGATATTTAAATCTTGTTTCTCTATATCTTGAGTTCTTAAACACCTTATTTTACTCGTGGCGATCCTTTGGATCATCGTCTCACATGTAAATACTGGGTATACAACTCTATTTTATATTTACACCCTTAAATGGATATTTCATATATTCAGATCTGTTCTTGGGTCTTCATTTTATGACCTTAGATCTATTTTACATACCCTTGTGACATCATTTCATCTAGATAGTGATGCAAAAGCATGATGGGCTTTAGCCCCAAAAAGGTGATTAGTTAGGGAAGGATTGTATTTACTCCCATTTTTACAGTTCTCGGACTATGATCTAGGGTTTATCATTTGAATTTTTGTCGTTTTATGCACCGTGAGGCTATCCTCTCATTAATAGACCCTAGTAGGTATGCTCTCCACGTGTTGGGGGAGAAAAACTCAGTTTTTTGGCTTAAAATTTTGGGATTGCTCCCTTCGCTGCCTAGGAGGGGATGCGACCAGGCAGTTCAAATGCCTTTGTGGCCACGACCTCTACTAGCGCAACTGCATCACAGAAGTTTCCAAACATTAGGGAACGGACTCAGATGGTCTCCAACTCAACCTTGGTGAATATTATACAAAGGCCATGGTAGTGCACCTATGTGCCTTACTGGCCACGGCCTCAACAGTAATACCATGCAGTAGTCCAAATGCTCTATCCCCATTTCCTACATGGTTACTCTAATATTTCTGAGATTACTCACTTCTGTTAGTTTTGTGCCAGATTTTATATACTTTGTAAAGACTAAAAAAATAGAAAATGGAAGGATAATCCAGCCAGAGCACATAAGCCAAATATGAGATTGTGCAACTGTACAATCACCTCAAGCATCTCTATAACAGTTATGCTTCACTCCTGACCCAAGTCAACTATTTGACTCAGAGGGTCCTCATGCTAGAGGTTACGGCCTCTCCCAATTTGGGTGTGGCACCCAGGATCTTTTCTGCCGCAGCTCCAGAAGTCCCTTTCGAGGAAGTGTCCCAGCTAAAAACACTGGCCGCAGATGGCAAGGCCACAGCTAAGGCCCTAAAAAGGATAATGGAGAATCCCGAGAGGATATATGAGGCCTAAACTCTATTAGCCTTTTCGATTGAATACATCTTTGAGTTTATCAAAGAAGAGAAGCTATTGAGGTGGCCAGAAAAGCTGAAGGCTCCATCACACAAGAGGAACAAATCTACTTGGTGCAGATTCCATCAGGACCATGTCCATGACACTGAGCAATGCTATGCTCTGAGGGATAAAATTGAAAGGCTTATTGGGCAAGGAATGCTACAGAGATTCCTTAGAGATGCTTAGGGGATGCATCCTAGCCTGATGGGATATACTTCCCTTATCTTTATGATTTAGTTTATATCTCCTTTTGTTTATGTTCATAGTGAACATTATATTTTATTTCTTTCTGACTTTTTATGCCCATGCTTATGAGAATTAATGAATATAATACTTTAATTTCATCGATTCCATTAAGTGATATCTTATGAAAGACTCCTGGTATTAAACAGATTCTATATGGAGACATTGAATTATATTGGGAATAATTATATTCAAATAGGCTCACAAATGATAATTGAAAATAATGAAAGCGACTATTGGGATCAGCTATCTGAATTGGTCTGTAACATCACTCATAAAGGCTATATCCCAGCATATGATAGCTATATTCTCGAAAGAAGTTTTTCGAAAGCATTATTAGCAGCAAGGGCTTCCAATACCCGTTCTTAGCTTTCGGGATGCATTATTAGCCCAGAGAGGTTACTCCCCCGGAAAACATCATTAGCTTGGTAGGATATAAGACTAAACACCACTAACTTGGTGATCTCATATTAGCTTAGGGAAGCTTCATAATACCTAGCTCAGGAAGTCCTAAAAATAACCCACAGGGGCCGGAGACTTAATTGTCTACGGATAATCCTATATTTGAAGGGTCCAAAGACTTAATTGTCTACGGATAATCCTATTATATCCTCGGAAGGCTTTATATATATCCACATGATCTTGGGTAAGCTTCATAATACCTAAGCCTGGGGGGCCTGATAATAACCCAATCAGAGCGACTAAAGGAAAGTTATGAAAGGCAATTGAAGCGATTAAAGGAAATCCATGAAAAGAATGCCAAAGCTACAAAAGGATGGCCTTAATTTCCTATAAGGCTATAAAGGTGCTACAGCCTTATTAGTATAGCTGCAACCATTAAGAGGATTGATTCAGATAGCGTGACAGATAAAGGCAGGCGTGATTGTTAACCTGTCGCGGCCATGTTTAAGAAAAGCTACAATCATAAAGCTATAACATAGGGGATCCAAACACTCAAATGTGCCTCGGCCCTATTTAGGAAGAGGCTGCATTCACCATCAAGCATATTTATGTGGAAACAATCTACAAGAATTCAAGTAGAAAAGCTAAGGTGAAGAGAACAGGCCGCAGCCTGTGTGAAAAAATCATCTGTGCTTAAATGCCACAAACTTAAACCCGTGATATTGGATATTAAAGTGCAATTTTATCAAAAAGCAATTTTATGCTCAAGCAATCAAAAACATGCAGAAGAAGCAGTCATTCAAGTATTGAAACAAGGAAGAAGAATAAAAAAGCTACTAGAAAAGGAGGAAAAAATAATCAACATTAAAAGTGGCCGCAACCTTGATAATAAAGTTGAGGAGACAAAAATCTTGACAAATATTAGTGTTAATATTATAGACAAAGGGTCGCAGCCATTTAAAGAGGTAACAAAAAGTTAAAAATGGATGCATCCCTAAGATTCAGCATCGTCAACTTTATCCCCATCTTCTCCCTCCGCAACTGTCAAGGTCTCTTCATCAGCTACCTCAGCCTCAGCCTTTGCCCTCAACCTGGCTTTTTCCTCTATCATGACCTTGATCTCGGTCATGCATTCCTGGTGCTCGGTATCACCATGACCCTAGGCAAGAATTGTCTCTTTAGAGTCGGGAAAGTTTTAATGACCCTATGCCTGAGCTCTTGGTAACCGCGGAGGTAGGCCTTATTGTTTATAAGATAAAAGTACTTGGAGCCCTTGAATGACTCCATAGTGCTTTCGATGGCCAATTGAAGGGCTTCGGCATGGTCCCCCTCTATTTTCTTAATTATCGCGACATGGTCTTCGGCATCCTGAGCAACCTTGGTCTCCAACTCCTCGTACTTCTTTTGAATAAGTCTGAGCTTGTTATTGGAAATTTCCATAGCTTTTACAGCTTTCACGACCTGAGATTGGGAGACCTTGAGGGACTCTATGACCTTCTTAAAATTTTCCACCGCTTCCTCCTTGGCTTTGATGGAAGCTTCAAGGTTTATCTGTGCTGCCTCGAGTCATGCAGCAATCGACATTTTGCCAGCTTTAAATGAAGAGTTCCTTGTGCTCTCTAAGTCAGCAGCATGTACCCTTTTCGCGGCCTATTTCAACTTTTATAAGGCCTTATACTTCCTCTTCAAACTAATCATCATATCCGCGGCCTAAAAAGAGAATGAGTTAGGAGCAGGGTACGAAATGCAAAAATAGAGATGAAAGTATTTGCACTTACCCTTAAAACAGTGTGGAGGCCATAATCCTCCAAGTCGTCATGATCTTCATCCATAAGTCTATCAAGGTCCGCGACGTCATGGACCCTCTTCATCCTATGGGAAGCCCTCGCAGTCGTGTACCAAGAGAATTCAGTGTTGGGTTACCTCAGCTAAGGCCGTGGATGACCTTCAAGACCAACGTTGGCATGACACTGTGGAGGCGCCAGTTGGCATTTATTATGATAATTTGTGGTGGGGTGGAGTTTGAATGGATTTGACCATCGGAGGTCGACATTAGCCCTGTCGCGGTCAAATTGGCCCCAATATTGTTGTCAAAATTCCCCTCAGGCCTCTCGTGAGGATCCAACTCCTCAACTAGTAGTTGGGGCGCGACAGGTTTAGTTTGTTCCATGGCTTGACTCTGGGTCGCGATGGGTGGATTTTGGTTATTTGAAGGTTCCGCGTCAAGTGCTTTGAGCTTGGACCTCTTCCTCTTCCTGTGACTGGAAGTGTTGTTGAGGACATTTGCATACTCATCCATCTCTGCCAGTTGGGCATCCAAGAGCTCCCTATCAACTTCCTCGCCTGAATGAAGAAATGTAATAATAAATAAGTTTTAAACTTAATTAACGTAGAATAAATTATGGGCAGTTATTACCTTCTGTTGCCATCTCTTTTGGTATGGATGTAACAACCCGAGGTCTTGGAGATGATGATTTATTTATTTTGGGAGAAATAAATATTATTTTATTTGGAGATTAATTAAATTGACAATTGAGGTCAAAATTTGGAGTTGTTAGAAAGTGTGTCGAATGGCGATTCTGAGGGTACCATTATTTTCGGAAGGGTCCAGAAAGTTGAAATGACTGTACTTGGTGTCTATTTAGGTTCCGAAATAATTTAAGTGTGTTTGGCTCGAATTAATGTTACCGAGTCATTTAAAGTGTGTATTATCATTTAAAGATGTGTATCTTGGGAATTAGGGCTTAAAAGCCTACGGGAGAAACAATTCTCCAAAGAGAGAAAGAGAAAGAGAAAGAGAGAAAGAAAGAAGAAGAAAAGGAAGGAGAAAAGAGGGAGAAAGAGGATTTTCCAGCCAATACGCGATCTCAAGGCGGATTCAGACCCTACGAACCCAAGGAAAGTGATTAAACTTGCTAAATAATTGTTGTGTAACATTTATTGCATGATTTGTTGATTGAATTTTTGGGTTTTAGGTTTAGTTTATCAAAACCTAACTTTTGGGTATAATCTTAGATTTAATATGTAGATCTTTGATTTGGGGATAGAAATTAGTTTATATGTATTTTAGGATGAATATTGATGATATATATGTGATTGGATTGAAGAGAAATGAAGAGAAGATGATGAAAACAAATTTTGGGATTTTGGCTTACTTAAAAAGTAGCCATTTTTGAGAGCTTTGAAGGGCAGAATCGATTCGGCCTCCTACCTAATCGATTCGGAAATATGCAGGTGCCCAGGTCTGAGTGACCGAATCGATTTATACCCCATCCGAATCGATTCGGCCTGGGACAGAGTCCCAGGTCTGATGACTCGAATCGATTTGCCTTTATGGCCGAATCGATTCACTGGGCCGAAACGATTCGGAATTGGCCCGAATCGATTCGAAAACAGGGCTTTTGGGGGAATGTTTTTCTAGGGAGAATTTCATTCCAAATTGTTCGAGGTTATCGATTGGGAACCTCTATAGGAGATATTTGGAGTATGTTTTGGAGACTTTTAACGAGTTTCCCTTATAAGAAATTATTGGAGTCATATTGACTAAATTTGAGGAATACCGATTAGATATTATGGTATATTCTAAGTGGGGAAGCCCACTTTTATTGGAGATTCTATATGGAGATAATAATAAATTCATACGAAAGAATGAGAATAATTTAGAGATACCGGATCTTAGGATCCAATCCCCATATGGGATAACTTTAAAGGTTCATAAAATAAATTGAACCCTATTATGGATGGAGAATTATAAATGCTAATTGATGTGCATACGGATATAGAAGTATCCTTAATGATGATTGATTTGAGAGATGTCTCACATGATGAAAAATGCTATATAAGCGACATGTGAGCTTCAAGCGAGAAATAGTATAGTGTATACTAAGTGGAGAAGATGTGTGAGAATTAAAAATTAATATATCAAGAGGGAAATATACTAAACAATGACTTTAATTTGGTTGCGCCTAAGGGCGTATAATAAATATGAAAATGATGTGACAGGTATACCTTATATGATGGTATATCTTTATATGATGTGATGATGTATGTATACCTTATATGATGGTATATATATATTTAGTGAAGCATACCCCCTCCTTGCTATCATTGGGAAGTTGCGTGCGTTGAGGGTGAGCATCCTGGCTCAAAGAGCAGGGTGTGGATATTCCCCAGGTCATAGTCATCCATTGTGATTATTATGCGATATATATATGCATTCTTTTGGGGGTGAGAAGTCGGGGGTATGTGGCGTTCTCACTTGCCGGTTAGGAACTATGACCGCTTCCCGGACGTTGTGTGCGTGAGTTGATCATGAGGTGGGTGCCGTTGAACCCCACCAGGTGGCCTCGGTTTTCTACGTGGATGGGCAACTGGAAGATGATAGCATGTGAGCCTGCGTCCTCGAGTTATATCTCGGTTGAATGGTTATTGTTTATTGTTCTTGTACTTGGGTATCAAGGGCATAATGGACCTCAACGACTAACATTGCCAGGATTAGTGTATCGGGGGGGTTCCTTGTTTGGATTTCGCCTCGGCGAGACGTCCCACACACGAACCGCAGTGTAATGTTGGAAATTGGGGAGAAGTTAGTCCTAAATGCTCAAATTTATATATATATATCACCTATCCCGACAATCAACAGTGCCAGGAGTAGTGTAACGGGGGGGGTTCCTTGTTTGGATTTCTCTTCGGCGAAACGTCCCAGGCTTGAAACGCCGTGTACTATTGAGAATTGGTAATATTAATTAATTAAAATGTAATAATAATGATTTGAGTTACATGCATCATGCATTAAGGGCATAATGAATCTCGAGGATCAGTACTGTCAGGAGTAGTGTAATGGGGTGGTTCTTTGTTTGGATTTCGCTTCGGCGAGACGTCCCACGCACAAAACGCAGTGCCGTACTGAGAATCGGGAGGAGTTTTGTCCTTAACACTTGATGCTAATAACTCATATATAATTAATTATATATATGTTTACATGCCAATGAGGGCATAACTAGAATATATGAATTTCTAGTAAGAGAATTTTGATGTATTGTGATGATATTTTTATGAAGATGGTTATGCAACTTTATATGTTCAATAAATGAACAAATATAAAGAGAACTATGACACTAAAAAAATAAATTAATGTTACGGATGGAATTTAGATAAGTGTAGATTTCGAGATAAGTTAGATAATCTTAATCGAATATTTATTTTGGGATCTAGTTAGATTTATTTGCCTAATTAGAATTGGGCATACATTTGGAGATCACGTGCATACGTTTAGTCGCGCGCTGTAGTTGAGAGGTGAGTTGGATTTTAAAGAAGAGTTCGATTCCACCTTAATCATGTAATAATGCATTTATAATTATTATGCATTTTAATGCACTTGCTATAAAATGTTTTTTAACTAGGGCTCTGACCCGTTTATATTTTCTCCTCCTATGTATATATTGTATTACTTTAGGTGTTCCTCCGTAAGGATGCCATTGATGTTCATCCATCCAGTGTATTCGTGGAGCTGTGGCAGTAGCGGACTGTTGCGGAACTTTGCTTTGGTCGATTCCTATCTTTCTATATCTAGATTAGGATTCAGTTTGTATATCAGGTTTATACTCAAGTGTTGTAGATTGACACTTTTATATTTCACTTCTCAGATTATTGTATTGTCTGTGACCCGACAGCTTATTCGGGTATTTCATTGTAAAGATTTTGTTATACATTGTATTGTACCCTTTTTATATTATTGGAGTTTGCACATATCACTCATCATAGTTAGATGTGTATTGTTTGTTATGGTTGCATTATTGGTTTTGTTGTTGTTGTTAAATAAAAGTTTTAAATTTTTGACAATTCGCTTTTAATAGTTTTGGGTAGTTAGCCTTATATTTTGGTGTATTGTCAGTTGATGTTGAGACTGTGCCATCTGAGATACCTGATTTAATGTAGTATAGGGCTGGCCACCCGTTATTATTTTGAGCGGGTTGTGACAATGGATTTGCTGGGGAAGTATCCTGCTTCAAATACAGTGGAAAAAGTTACAAGTACGATGAATTTCTTCTCTTTAGCAGGAACGGTCGCTGCCTTGGCAACTCTTTTCTCTTGTCGCTTGCTGAATTGCAAATTATTAAGAACTGTAGAAAATATTTCAAAGGTTAGTACAGAAGAAAAGTGAAGAATAATAGGCAGTTATAAAGAGGGTACATAGCTATAATTAAAATACCTATCTTGGACAGACACCCCCATTGTTGCGGCATCCTAAACGATCTCTCTATCTCGCTCTCCTGAGGGTGAATCTCCCACCCTTCTCCAGTGATGTAGAAATATTTCCCCTTCCAGTTCTTTACACTGGTAGGCCTCCTAGAGTAAAGGGTCTCATCCATACCGCGGACGAAGAAGTAGTAATACCCAGCAAACATTATAGAGTTTTCCTTCAGGCGTTAGAAGTGGAAAAACTCCGTGGGAATAATATCTTTTTTGAATTGATTCTCCCATAGCACAACGACTGCAAGAATGTCCCTTCAGCCATTGGGATCTAATTGGGCTTGGGCTAATTTCATTATTTGAAAAATTCTTCTGATGGGAATAGGGACGAGCAGCCGTAGACCATAAATGAAAGCATGCAAAGGGAAACAGATCCCCATCGTCAGCTAGGGCCATCCAGGGACTTTGTTTAACGACAGGAGCTGAGAACATGAAGCCCTCAGGAAACTCAAAGGCCTCAACTACTCGATCAACCCATTCTTGGGACATAATGTTGTTGATGTCAAGTGCAGTAGCAGGCCTCTCAGCCCTCCTAGATGGTCCAGTTGGTTCATCCCTAACATTATTTGCACCCCCTGTCGCGGCGTTATCTTCTATATCCATTGGTTGGTTACTATAATTGGCTTCCTCTTCCATTGGCATGGTCTTAAAATTCTTCCTACAGGTAGAACTCGTGGAGTCTGAGTCTAGTACTACGCAGCTGGGGCAATCCTTCAGTTGGCAAGGCCTTATTGACTTCAAAGGAGGCACGAATGGAAGTTGAGGAGGAGAGGCTCTAAAATGTTTTGCCCAAAAGCCTCTCAAAAATTCATCTGGGTCAAAGTTCATATGGCTGCAACAGTACCTGAAAAGCATAATCCGTAGTTAGATGCCGTAGCCAGTATGGTATTAAGGCCTCTCAGAGACCGCAACAGGTGAAATGATATCAAGTTGAGGAAAAATAAGAAATATTAAGGCCAAATGGGCAACGAACACCAGAGGTTGGGTTCTAAGGCCTTAAAAGACAATTATCGCCATGACATATGGATTTGATGGAGAGAATATTGTCAAACTAGTTTCAACAGGCCGTAGTCATCAAACTATGGGCCAAAATGCCGCAGAGTCTATATCTAAGAACCTGAGGGATTACCCTATCAAAAAAGAGGCTACAGGTCGCAACCATTGCCACGGGCCGCAGCTAGGGCTTAAACCAATGTTGGAATGTTGCATGTATTAAGGGCAGCCCTAGATTACTAAAGTGGTATTTTATCATGCCGCGGCCACGCACTCAAAGAGTTTAGTATCTAATGTTGATTCATTTAAAGATTAAAGACTCGGAATGTGAAGGGTTTATTCAAGAACAACAAGAATAATGATATGATTCAATGCGATTCAACATAAATACATGCCACATGATCCAAGCAATAGAAGAATTATCCAATAAAAACCCTAAGTTTCTACCAAGCAGTTGGGGGTTTTTCCACAAAAATAAATATGACAGTTATATTCAACAATCAAACAGATGAGAATTCATTTTTGAACGAGTTTAATTCTTACAAATTAAGAGATATGTGAGTTTAATTCCTATCAGTTAGGTGGAATTTGTCTCAGAAAATATAAAGCTAGTACACAAATAGGGTATAAAATGAGAGAGATATTTGGAAGATTACGTGGAAATGAAGAAACAACCAATACTCAGCCTCAAACCGCCTTCAACCACCACTCGCAGCTGCTAGAGATCGCCGAAAAATGCAAGGAGACAAACGCGCAGAAATTCACTCTCGATCTGCTCTCAAAGATTTAGGAAACATAATAAAGTCCATGGCCGATGAAGTTTATGTAAGAGGGCGCAGGAAGATGAAGCGTCGCCTTGGAAACATCGCAGCACCTCGAGAGGACTTGATTACTCAGCCGCAGCCCCAATCGCTACCTCTTGGAACTAGGACTTGGGGGTTATTGATATGGATAATATAGCACCCTGCCACAGATCTTGATCTGGCACACAAACTTATATGCCGCGGCCCTTTAGCACAGGGTTCGGCCCTATTCAGTAATGGGTGCGACACCCTCAGTCTTGTCCATCCGTACATGAGGCAGACTTATACTACGGAGGGTGCGACACCCACAGCTCTAACCTCATAGGCCTGATCCCTCTCATTATAGCTGCTCGAGACTTATATGTCACGTGCTTAAGGCACATGACACAACTCACATACCTCATATAAATAGAGGCCTACACCTTAGGAAATGGGGGGACTTGAATGAACTTACTCGGTTCAGATTCTACAGCACCTAGGAAAGCCAACACGAACTCTCTCTACACAACCTCAACATATAGCTTGGGGGCTACTCACCTACATCGTAGTCACATCTCTGGCACTCCCGGAACCACTACAGTCATGTATTCTCCTCTCTCATCTATCTAATACGTCCATTGTAGCATTGTAAACTTATACATCAACGATATGAATATAACGAGAGTGAGGAAAAAAAGTGGACGTAGGCTCTTTTATAGACGAACTACTCTATATCTTGTCTTTTATCTCTCTTACTTGCTTTATTTACTTATTATATATCATACACTTGATTTGTTGGTACGAGGACAACTAGTGGACGATTTTTCGTATCAATAATTATATCCAAAACCTCTCGATAAAATCAATCCAAAACCTTTGCAGATAGAATCCAAACCCTTTGGAGATAAAGTAACACTACTAAGCCCAAACTCCAAAGAGTGGTATCCTTATGGTAAGCAAAATCTAGCCACTCAATTCTTGATTCCTAGAGGCCAAATAGCATTTGTGTTTGTATACTGAACATGTATTCCCTGAATTATAATGTATGCTACTGGGTATAAATGAAATCATTGGTTGAATGAATGTATAGAGTTAGGGTTATTCGGATAAGGATTGAATCAATATTCACGATATTTGTGAACTACACAAAAGAGTTCGTAAATGAAAACAAAAGTTTGGGGCCTATCACATAGTGATATAACAAATTCAGTAATTCAAGAGTGTAATATGAAATAGAATCACCAACCAATATTCCATGCTATTTTGGCTTGGTACAAGTTGAATTCTATATCTCTCGATGTGATTTTCGTGCAAACGTTGGTGCGAATAATCCAAAACAAATATTTCACTTTTTTATGAATTTATAATATTTTTTGTTTCCATACAGTGATAAAAGGTTTAATTTATATGTAACTCAGTTCATAATTGAAGTATAATGTCTTTGAAATTCGAATAGTGGATTCATATTTTAATCATAGACAATTGTCATAAAGGAACCAAGTTCTAATTTTTGCAAAAAATGATACAACTTATCAAAATAATTTTTGGGGAACAACGTATGATAAAAATAATGTTTTGAAGTAGTAGATGGATATTTTGGGTTACAGTAAAAAACATTAAATATTGTAGGAGAATTTTTTCTATAATATTTATAGGAATAAAATGATGTATTTGACGAGTATTTGGTGACCCTTAATTGGCACAAATGCTTAAAATGGAATTTGGTTGAAAACGGCGTCACATATTGAGAATTTATATACCAAAATTATATATCCGACACTACGAAGCCAATAGTATATTTCTCATATTTTATTGAATAATATTCATTTACAAATAAACAAAGCTAGATGCAGAGACCAATATATATATATATATATATATATATATATATATATATAGAGAGAGAGAGAGAGAGAGAGAGAGAAACCCTCTCGTGTAAAGACTCCTTATGGTACATACCCCGGTACATACAATTTTTTTAAAATAGTAAAAAAATAAATATTTTTATGAAACTTCATGAATATGATCTTCACGGTGGGAAGATCCTCTCTAAATTTTTTCATCAAAAAATTCAATAAAAAAACTGTTGAGATGAAGTGATATGTAAAAAAAATGGTATAAATATGCATTTTCGACAATTGAAATGTTGGCGATCATATATACTAGCGGAATTCCCGTGTCCGAAGGCACGACGAAAAATTCGAAAATACTTAATCCGAAAGCGACAAAAAAACTCCAAAGTATGTAACTATAAAACGGAAAAAATTTTGTTCCTCGCCAAAGTATTCTTTTTTAAAAAATGGCCATAATATCATTTATTTATTGGAGTATCCACCCCGTTTAACAAATATAATAAATATTTCAACAACTTATACACAAATTTGAATCAACTATCACACGACGCGATCAGAATAGGTAAAAAATAGAATGTAATAAATCATTCCATGTGGAATTAAATAATAAAGATCCCATAATTGAATAACATCTCAAGCGAAAAGAGTCAATTAAACAGAATTTTTTGAAGTACACTTAAAGAAAATAAATAGCGAGTACACTGTTACTATATGTATAGTTGCGAGAGAAGGTATTAATAAAAACCGATAATTTTCTTCATCCCACACCACATACAACGCACATTTTTAGTTCCAGTTCAGTCCCTGTAGGTTGCATCTGTATAATTAAAAAACAAAACATCATCCCTCTTTGAGTATTTGTATCCGTATATGTGTAAGGAGACATGACTTGTAGTCTTATATATCTCACCAGTGTGAACTCATATCCAACCAGGATTTTATCCAACTCAGAATACCCTGAATATGTGGCCGAACCAGTTGACAACTTCATCAAACCCAATGGTTGGTAGACGATCATTATGGCCCTCTAAATATTAGCAGAACCGAGTTCGTAAGAATTAACCAATGCACTAGGAGTCTCTTGAATCAAAACCCTATGCAAATCCAATATACATAATCCATTGAACTCATAACAAATCCATCAAGCAAACTCTGAGATTGCCTCTGCTACACAAAAAATAGTATTATATCAAAAATCGAAGTCACTAATATTTCATGCAGTTAATTAAAAAAATGTTAATTAATATAGCATAAATTATCAAAATGTCGAAAGGAACTACCTGTAATGTCAAATAATTCTGTCAAATAATTAATGTTCCTAGTATAAAGTCCATTAATCTCCTTTTAAGTAGGGTCAAAGAATTATTGTTCCTAGTACAAAGTCCACAGTTTTCCTATTATGTCCTCAAATATCATAAACATGTTCATATTACAAAGTAATTACTATCAAAGAATTACTGTTACCTTCTAACAGCTTGAGGATTTAAACACTAACAACTAAATTCTATATAGAGAGAGAGAATGAAACCTTGAGAGAATATCTAAAATCATAATAGCGATTCGATCAGTGTAAATATCGTCAGGCAATCTCAATTTTAAAACTTGATTTTCCACTTCCACAGTAACTGACCATGGAGATACGCAGCCATCTAAACTACAAATACAACTAGAACTCATAGTCAATGTTAATTATATAGGCTTGTGAGGTATGATAAAATCCCAGTTAGAACTCATAGGGAATGAACCATGCGGTGTTAGTTTCCAAATAGGGTAACCATGAATGATGATTGAATGGTCCCCTACAGTCTCTCTTTAGAGAAACATGTCCTTCCACTCTTTGGAATATGAAGGCTTTACTACTACCAGATTTGTAGAAACACTTCTACAATATTTGTTTAGCATGAACTGAGACCATGAGGATGTACTGGATTTAATCTGCCACCATCTCTTCATAGCCCCTACTTGTGCAATATCCATTATAGATCTTACTCCCACACCCTCTTTTTGTTTGGCAAACAAAATTGGGACCAAGCAAGCCAATGGTGTGCTCTCACATCCTCCCTTTCACCCAGAAGAATTTTTCAAACATCCTTTATACTTGGATAATGACAGATTTAGGGGTTTAAGGGATGCCAAGATATGGGTAGGGATAAATAAGATGACATGTTTTCTTAAAATGAGTTAACCTCCAGTTGAGAGAAATTTCATGCTCCAGCCCTGAATTCTATTTGTGATGTTTTCCAGCAAACCAAAGTAATATGAGGATTTATTTCTATCAAGCAATATGGGACAACCTAAGTAGGTAATAGGAAAATTCTTAGATGAAATACCTGTTATGAGGATTTATTTTTATGTTTCTGAAAACATAAAAAGCAGGGCTGGTATTTTTATGTTTCTGAAAACTTAGGAAAATTCTTGGATGAAATACCAAAGTAATATGAGGATTTATTTTTATGTTTCTTAAAACATAACAAGAAGAAAAAATAACAAACTTAAAACCCCCCAAATCCATAGCGTATAAACCTCTGAAGGTCACAAACTTAAAACCCCCCAAAGCCACCATGTGAGGGTTTGATGAATCCTAATAATACTGGAACCCTTGAGCCATCTTCACCTCTTGAAGAGAGATGGTACCTGTACAAAAACTCAATCCAAAAGGCAAAATGCAAAACTCAAACTATGAGTAGTTACAAAAATGAACAAACTTTCATTACACCAACAGTAAAACAGATCAAACCCGTATGTCATTAGATCAGAGATAAAAAAAATTAAAAAAGATCTGAGATAGAGAAAACAAAACCGAGCTCAGGAACCTGAGTTCGAGTTAAACTGTGGTTGTAGAAGACATATCAAGTAACAGGGGAACATTCAACTGATCAATCTTTGAGGATACGGGGTACTCGTTTTTAAATCAGATGCATCTCCATTGATGTTCTACTCAAAAGTATCCCTAATATTATTAGCATTAAACTCCTTGAAACTCTCAGCACAATCTCCCCCTTGCAACAAAAAAACATAGGCCATAGAAGCTTCCCTAAGCCTCTCTTACAAACCCCTTACCTCACCAGCAAACACAATGGGTGGGAATGCACTGTTGTTACTTTCGGCGTATGTTTTTTGAAACAGGATGTATGCACTATTGTTAAACACGGAGATAGAGGATACTAATTGTAGCTCGTCGGGTGTACCCCTCTCAATTAGAACATTGTTAATGGGGCTGTCACTTTGTGGTGTATCTGGCTTCAAAGAAGAGTTGCTTCGAGTTAAACGACCAATGTTAAGCGGTTCTTTTTCTGTCACATTCAGACTCCCTAGTTTTGATTTCTTTGGTCCCTACTGGTGGTAAATCACCTTTTGAGCCCCTCTCCTTCACAATGAGCAAAAACAGTGTCAGCTATAAAATGACAGTGTCGGGAGAAACAGTGAGCTCCGTTGTACAACTGAAAAATGACGTCACTGTGACTAATTTGTTTGTTGTATCCGTGAATGCAAATAGTGTCCTGAATGTGACAAAGAAAATGACTAGTTACACATTTAATGGGGTCTTGATCAACCAATTTGAAATGAATGAAAATTGAACAAAAATGTTAGTCCGTAAAGAATGAGATAAATGGTCAGTCACTTCATATTTCAAGGTAAATAAGTAGCGTGATATCACGCCTGAAAAATTGTCATCTCGTACCGATTAAACATAAATCTTCACAAAATTAGACTTGGACACCAATGGTAGTGCTGGACGAAGACTGCTATCACACTGGGAATCTGCTAAATAACCTAATCAACCTATATGAATTCATTAATTCATCCATTGTACCAAAGAAGGAAGACCATCAGAATTCATTAATTCTTTTAAGATGAAAGTATATGTGGAAAAACAGAGAACAAAATATGATTGATTAGCCTTAGGTTAATTAAAAACAAAAAACTCAAAAGTCCCTATGTTAAAAGCATCAGAAATTAAATAGCATAAGAGAGAGTTATACATGATTGGTGTTTGAAAGAAAAACCTAGACACAAAATAGATTTGCAACTGAAAACCCCAAAAGATCAAATAATGAAAGAGAAATGTGCATTAACCCTTGGGTGATAGAGTGAGAGTAGTAGAAGTTGCTTTTGGACACCAATATGAATGACCTCATTCGATGTGTCGGCTTTTGGACCAATCATGCCTATAATTTATAGATTCTTGGTCATAGAGAAACAAAAACCGAGAAATATATCTCATACTTGCGTGAACCAAACAAAAGAACTAAAAGAGTATTGAGATAAAATAAACGACCAAATACCACTAAACGAGTTCAATACCTCATATAATTTCAAATTTCTTTATTTTTTTTATCAAACAATTATAGACACCACTTCATATTGGAGGAATGAGATGATATGGCACAAGAAGCCGAGCCTCCATGTACTTCTAGATGAAAATTTGATGTTGTTGCTCCTAGAACTCGAGTTTAGATGGGGGATACCAATTACTTGAAGTCACATTAAATGAAGACACGTGCCCAGTTATTGTAGCTCCACACACGTGTTTGAAGACACATTAACTAAAGACGTTTATATGAAATACAGTTGTTTGAAGACGTTTGAAGACACATTAAATGAAGACGTTTATCAACACACGTATTTGATTCTGAACACATTAATTGAAGACACGTGTTTGAAGACGTTTAAAGACACAATAACTGTTGTTGCATATAAAGCATGAATCTGAACAGCCTGTATACGAAATACAATTGTTCTGAATATTTTTTTAACTTCATTTTCACCATTTTCATCTGGGATAACAAATTAGATAAAGGAATAGGGTATACGAAATGAAAATGATTTTAGATCTAAAAATAGAAAAAGAAAAAGGAAAGGAAGGAGATAAATTAGAGAGAAACTTCACAAAAAACCTCATTCTTGACAAATGCATAAAAAGGTTTTCAATCAAAATAAATATACCATTACAACCAAAATTTGTCATCCCCAATCTGCAAAATAAATATACCATTATGGTATCAATCAAAATCTACCATTACAATATACCATTACAACCAAAATAGGGTTCATTCAAAAGGAAAAATAGCTTGAACTTGTGGCACGGTACCAAGCAATAATACATGTGAAACTGGAAAGGGTGAAAGAATGGATAACACCAAAATATTTAAAAGCACCAAATGATGAATCATTATTTTGGTGAGAATGGAAAATATTAGACATGTTAAAGTATAACTCTTCATAACAGGCTATATACCTCAAGGAAAATTAAACATGTTAAAGAATTTAGTGCCAACCATGTTTAGTAGAAATATACCAACAACAATGTGATAAAACCCTCCATGGCAGCCAGTTCCCTGCAAAAAATGATAGTATCACTAAAACTAAGTAGGAAAACTTAACTAAGACACAACAACAATTGAAATATACTTAATCCAATACAATAACTAAGATAATTCATACATCTTTATCTCTATGGCATTTAATCAAACACATGGTGTTCAAAGTATAACTCTTCATAACATCCTATATAACTCAAGGAAAATTCTTCACAATCATGGTTTTGGGGAAAACCCCAAATAGTTACAATGACCTAATAGGCCTACAAAAATAGCTTTTTCAAAAACCACAAACTGAACTAAGTAAAGAGAAATGTCTAACAAAAATTCTTATTCTTGATTTCAAAAATATAAAACTGTAGTCAGAGATCAAAAAATAAAATACAAAATGCCCTAATCTTGGAGCCCAAACCTCCATTTTAAACCCCAAAAATTGAATAGGACAAGCGCTATTAGACAGATCTAAAACCAAACACAAAAACCCCAACTTCAATAATCCCGTATATTTGTATCTGAAAACATAAAAAGAATGAATCAAAACAGTAAAAACCTCTAAACGTAATAAACAGAACACACATTATTTGAATGTGAAATCAAAACCCTAATGTGAAACTGCAAGTATGAGAAAGAGAAAGAGTCGTGAAGAGCGTGTCCTTTGATGGAGACGTTGACTGACTGTGTGATAGCTCTCTTAGTGGGGATTTTACAAAAAAAAAAAACTATTTTGAATTGAAGTGGAACTCAGAATAAGAAAAGAGGGGGAAACTCACCTCAAATCATTTCAACCATTGGATTCAATTTTCCACCCTTTAATCCTAGCCACTATTCTTATACTTTTATATTATAGTAACAAAATTCTACTCCTTATTTTATATATTATATATATATCCATATAATAAAGGAGCATAGTTTTTGAAAATTTTGACCAAAATATCTCCACTTTGGCATGCATGACATTTTTCTCTTTCATGCCCATACATGAATGTCATGCTAAAAGTTATTTTTTTTCTTTTTCCTTTTTTTTTGTGTTATATATACCATTATATACTATTATACTATTATAAATACATGTATTTTTTTAAATACGTGTAAATTTAATTTTTTTTTATTAAATATTCTTTTCCAATTTTAATTTTTTTAATTTTTCCTTTTTTTATTATACTATTATAAATACATGTATTTTTTTAAATACGTGTAAATTTAATTTTTTTATTAAATATTCTTTTCCAATTTTAATTTTTTTTATTTATATTTTTAATTTTATTTTTTATTTTTTTTATTTTTTCTTTAATTTTATTTTTTTTATTTATATTTATATTTTTTTTTCTTTAATTTTATTTTTTTTATTTTTTTTTTTCTTTCATTTTTTTTTATTACAGGGGCAAATTTTTCGCCGTGCCCTCGGGCACGAGCATCCACTAGTATATATATATGTGTGTGTGTGTGTGTGTGTGTGTGTGTGTGTGTGTGAGAGAGAGAGAGAGATGGAGAGAACTGTGTAAATTTTATATGGGCATACATATGTGTGCCAATGTGTACACTTACATCTACAAAACGTGGCTCTTCCCCCCACGGTTCACACACACTGGCACACATATGTATTCCTGTATAAAATTTACACAATTCTCTCCATCTATCACACACACACAGAGGGGTGTGTGTGTCTGTATGTATACAAATTAGCCCAACTTTGCAAACATAGTAAAACAGTTCTCTCACCCGAATTGATTTAGACCCACACAATACATAATGACACAAAAAACTTATCATAATTTCGACTGTGAATCCCCATCATACTGCAAGAAATACATAATCTCATATATATGTATATACATCCACACGACCCACAATACTTAATCATCGATATACATAGGAAGTTATACACATTTACAGTGTAAATATATATCCACATGGACACAAAAATGAACAAATGAGTTATTAAGGGAGATGGAGGTGTGCTGAATCGGAGGTTCAAGGTCTGCTTGTTTGAGGAACCAAGTTTCTCTAACAATCGGAGGTTCAAGGTCTGCTTGTTTGGTAATTGTCACTTTAGTCCCCTAATTTTTTAAAACTAATATTGAAACTCTGCACCTCTTAGATTTTAATATAAATGTTTGGACACATCAAATTTTATTTCGGTTGAGACTAAATTCATGATTTTGTTTCAAAGTAAATTACTATATAATGATAACAAAATATTTTAATCATAAATGATATTTAAGCGTGTAATAATGTTTTAGATAAATATATATTTGGTAAATTAACGGTTTAATGTGGTTTGACATAAAAGGGGTTATTTTAATTTTTTTTTTATGACTTTGTTTTAGTAAAAAAATGTTATTCTAAGTAATGAGTAATTTGAATTTATAAAAAAATGTGGGTTGTTACATTGATATTATTAGCAAACATTGTTACAATAAGCATGTACTTCGTGACGGAATGGTGTCAGTAGCCCAGATGGACTTGCACATGGAAAATATATGAAAATATTCACCCCATGTGCTAATAACTAAATTGGGATTATTTCCTCACCATTTACGTAAAGCATACACTCACCTAACCTATAAAGTTGAACCACATGTCCCTCTCCTTTATCTCTCTTTTAATAGCCTATAAATAGTACACACGATCCACATCCGGGTAACTTGTGAGATTTATACTTATTGTTATGCTGTCCAATTTCATAGAGAACTTGAGATCTTCCTTTTGTACTTATTAATGGAATTTTCCCAGTCATCAATATAAACAACAGTGCACATGTGGGCGTATGCACCAATTTGGGCCGAACCACGTAAATTTGGTTCTTCCTTTCCCTCTCTCTTTCCTCTCTAGCTTATTCCTGTGTTAGTATTTCAGTGATAAAATCTCTTATTTATTTATCTATTGGTAATTAATAGATTTAGCTAAGATAATAAGTATACCTGTTTCTAGCGATAACATGATCATAACACAGGGGGTAGGACATTGTGGACATAATATTGTACATTTATGTAAGTTGGGTATGTCTCTTTGTAAGACATTCAAAACATTTAGTATTAGTAGACTTGTGTCGGCTAGGTGTGATAGTGATTTTTCTCGCGAGGGATTCCAGACCAAAATCTTGGGTTCTTGTGCGATTTCATTTGTTTTGCACTTTTATTAATTACATCACCAACATATAACTAAACTAATTAATCTTATACCCAGTTTTGAGGGTGAACCCCACTGCTGCGGCATTTTATATGATCTCTCTCTCTCGTTCTCCTCGGGGTGCATCTCCCAGCCTTCACCGGAGATGTAAAAATATTTCCCCTTCCAGTTTTTCACACTGGTCGGTCTCTCAGTGTAAAGGGTCTCATCCCTGCCGCGGCTAGAAAAATAGTAGTAGCCCGCCAACTTTACTGAGTTTTCCTTTGGGCGGTAGAAATGAAAGAACTCCGCGGGAGTAATGTCCTTTTTGAACAGCTTCTCCCAAAGGATAACTGTAGCAAGAACAGGTCTCCAACCATTGGGATTTAACTGGGCTGGGGCCAGTTTCATTGTCTGGAAAATGCGACGGATGGGAACAGGAACAGGCAGCCGCAACCCATAGATGAAGGCGTGCAAAGGGAAGCAAATTCCATCATTGGACAGAACCGTGCACGGTCTCTGGTTCGCAGAAGGGGCTGAGCATGTCAAATTTTCTGGAAATTCGAAAGCCTCAGCAACCTGCTCAACCCAATCTTGGGTCATCGAGCCGCAGATATCAAGTGCAGCCAATGGTCTCTCAGCCCTCCCAGATGTGCCTCCTGGGTTATTTCTAGCAGCCGCGGCATTGTCTCCTACACCCATTGGATGTGTACTTGAGTTGGCTTCCTCTTCCATCAGTTGAGATCGGTAATCCTTCCCAGATGCAGAGTCCGCGGAGTCTGAGTCAATTATCACGCAGTTCGGGAAATCTTTCAGTTTGCAGGGCCCAACTAATCTCAGAGGGGGCACGGAAGTAAGCTCGGGGGGAGAGGTCCCAAAATGCTTTGCCCAAAAGCCTCTCAGGAACTCGTCTGGGTCAAAGCTCATATGGCTGCAGCAGTACCTAAAAAGCAGAGTTCACAGTTAGGCGCCGCAGCCAGTATGATTTGTAAGATTTCAAGTAGCCGCAGAAGGGTATTTTTAAGTATTAAAAGTTTGGAATTACGTCCCTAACACAGTTATATTAATGGGCGAACTCTATTGCTTATGGGACCGTACGGTCCCAACTGGCCGCGGCCACATCCATATTTGTTGAACATGCGCTGCCACGGAAATAAGATATAATTGCTTTAAGGCATTCCCGACCGCGGCCATTCCTAATTCTTCAAACAAATCGATATGCTCTAGTAGTAACTACAGTTATTTTACATGGATGTCTTGGGTTCATGAAAGTTTTAAGGCTGTTCCGAGATGACCAAGAGGGTGATTTAATGCCGCTGATGATGGCTTGAGGGACCGCGCCCATTTAGCACGGTTTGATGCAGAATTGCAAGTTCAGACGATTATAATCCTATCATGCCGCGGCCTCTAACCTAAACAGTTGATTATCCTATTTTTAACCATTCTAAGATCAAATTCACAGAATGTAGAAGGTTCGACTATGAACATCAAGAACAGTGATATGTATTCCATATGCAGCATATGTGGGAAAAAGCAAAACTAACAAATAAAACCCTAAGATTTCTAGCAAATGACCCAGGAAAGGCATAAACAGGGAAGAAAATTGTAAATAGTGGTTGAAAAATCACCTGGGAATGAAGAGAATCGCGAAGATCAGCTACAGACCACCTTGAACTGCCACACACCGCCTCGGAGGGTCGCCGGAATGTGCAAGAAGAAATGTGCAGAATTTCGCTCTCGATTTGCTCTCAAAAGTTTTGGAAATGTAATGAAGTCCACAGCCATAAACAATTTATATAATGGAGCGCGGAATACGAATCGTCGCTTTGGAAGCACCGCGGCACCTAGGCTACTTAGCCACAGTCCCAATATATCTCCCTTGGCACTACGGCTTGGGGGCTTATTGATAGTACAAGTATAGCACCCTGCCGTGGCAGTACTGCTACAATCGCACAGGCCACATAAGCCACGGTAGGTATCGCACTCAAGGCGAGGCCAGAACAACTGAAGGGTGAGGCCCTCACCATAAGAGGCCGCGGCATTCCAGCTTAAGGTCCGCGGTCCCCCTTCAACAGCAGCGCTACTGCTCTGGGCCGAACACCCTCATCCACATCTACTGCAGACTTGTGTACTCCATGTGCTCAGGGCACGTGATTCAACACACTACCTTATAAATAGAGGTTCACGCCTGAAAGAGAAGGTCGGTTCCGGACACACCCGAGGCACTACAACACAGATTCTCTGTACATCACCCCAACATAAGCTTTAGAGGCTTGGAATCTACATCACAGCCTCCTCACGGGCTCACCGGAATCTCTAATATTATCATGTACTCTCCTTTATTCTCATACTTGTACGCCTATATAGGCACTATTATAGTGTATAATGCAACTCACATAATGAGAGAGGAGCAACACAGTGGACGTAGGCCCATTTTAGTGGCTGAACCACTCTATATCTCGTCTTCTCTCTGTTTGCTTGCTTTATCTATTTATTCTACACTTCATACTTGATTTGTTGGTACGAGGTCTACCTATGTACGATTTCTCGTATCATCAATAACTCATGTAATACATGTAGAGATAATGAAATTTGGTTTTTGATATATATATGATGAAAACTTGGTATATTTAATTTAAAATAGTTAAATGAGATTATTTGGGTATTGTTGACGTTTTGATAATTAAATTAAGGATTTAATTGAATTGGACTATCATGCGCAGTTTTATACGTTGATTAATTATTCTTGTTGGTGTGACTTGTTGGTATTATTAAATATCATTGTGACGACGGGTTGTTGGGTATTATTGCTCTCCCTATATTTTAGAATGCCTTTTAGGAATGGGACTAGTGAGGGAAAATTATCACGGTTTTATTGTGTTGGTGGTGGGATGATTTTTATTACTTTATCGTCGTTACGCTAGTCTAGGTATGAGACTAGGTTATGATATATTTTAGAAAATCCTCCTGCACATAGGTTAGGACATAATAATAACTTGGGGACCCTTAGTTATGGGACTAAGGGGTATTTTGAGGATTTCACATCGATTAAAAAGGGGGGGGGGGGGGTTATAAATTGAGAAATTGAGAATTGATACCTAAGATAATAAGACGGGTATTAAAATATATTGGCGACATAATCAGCGAGGACCGACAGTTTAAACGGGCCAGCTGGCGTTTTATGTCGTGTCGTGTGTGGAACCTCGTCAATCAGCGAGGGCCGACAGTTTAAACGGGCCAGCCAGAGTTTTGACGAGGGGATGTGTATTTTGGTGGAGAAATCACCCGAGGCGGGAGGACCGCTATAATGAATTTTGGTGAATTATCACCCGAGGCGAGAGGACCGCCATACCTAATAATTATTGAAGTAAGAACATAAATAATTGAGAAATTTGGGCTAATTAATAAAAGATTAACTCTGCGTGACTTGGGAATTTAAAATCATTTCGGTGTGCCTTTATAAATGGGGATTTCTGCGGGTAGTTAGTGATTTGTGTTTATTGCATTTAATTAAAAATATTTTACTGTGATATTTATTGCGTATAATGCTATTGTCTGGATTCAAGGATCCTATTTGAGGGGAGTAGTGCGCATTCTTGCTCGAGGCTTTGGCTCTGACCCATGGGTTGGCTAATCTTTTTCAGGATTAGAATTGGAGAAGCTGTATAAGATTTTTGAAGATTAACATTTGGAGGTGCAGCTGGAGCGGATTTACTTTGTTCTTTTGTGTTAGCTTAGACTTTCCTTTCAGTCGTATTTCATTATGAGACTCAGTTCAGAGAATTATTGGGCCGTTCGGTTCCAAAGTTGTTTATGGGATTTATTTCAGTTATTCGGAGTTGGATCTTTATTAAGATTTTAATTAATCATTATTGGAGATTTGATTTTCGAATTTAGCATGTGATCGATCTTTTATCGCTTAGTTGTTTATGATAATTTGAGGTTGATTCAATTATTTATCTTGTGGACTGATTTATTTATGTCTTATATCCGTCTCATGCTAAGAAAGGTATTTTATTTACTCACGCCCGGCTTAGTTTTGGTGGCGGGCTACGCCAGAATCAGGCGGGATGTGACAGATGGTATCAGAGCATGGTCTTAGGTCTCGTAGGTTATGAGTCCGTTTAGCTTCCGCGTTGTCGATCTTTGATTCCCTTTATTGATTCGTACTTCTTAAAGTAGAGGGTCTAGTATACGTGTTAGATGTGTTTCTTGAAGATGTGAAGTTTTGAGTTAAGGACGTTGTAGGCATTGAGTTTAGAATTAGCAAGCTTGATGTGGGGATCCTTAAAATGGATTTTGGAGAAGATAATTATTTTGGAGATTTTAGTACAGAGGTTAGGTATCGTATGTATTGATTTTTGATGTTGAGATTTAATTTGAGGACGTTAGCATTCTGATGACTTTAGGAAATAGGATCGAGTGGGGGATTTTTGAGAGTGTGTGGTACGACATTATTTTCATAGTTATGCGTATGCATATATGCAATATATATTATTTTGTTTTTTGTGGGGTAGGTGCGCGTAGGATTGGGTGTATGGGTGCCCAATTATGGCATTCTACTGGTAGGCATATGTGAGCCTTATTTTCTTTTTGCGAGATTTAAGTGTTTTATGTGTATGCTTCGTCTAATTTCGAGGACGAAATTCTTTACTAGTGGGGAAGTATGTAAGACCCTGTGTTTTTATTAAATATTTTTATTAATTAATTGGAATTTTCGCGAAAAATAATTTTTTGAATTTTATAATTTTTATTGGATAAATACGTTGGTTATGATTTTAGAAGAATAAAACTTCAAGCGGAATTAAAAGCGGAGTTAAAATGGATTTTATATTGATTTTACAATTTTTGTCTCTTATAATTTTTTTTGGCGAACTGTCAGATTTTAAGCATGACCGATCGATCGATGCCTGGGGTAGATCGATCGACCCTCCTAGAAAACGTGAGCAGCAAGTTGTTTTTAAGAATTTGTGTAGGATTAGGACTCCTAATAACTATATAACCTTGTTAATCCGTAGGGGGACTTCTCATAATCACTTTTTCTTTATTTTTTCACCAGAGAACACTTCTAAACATTTTTCCTCTCACTCATAATCATCAACCTTCTTCATAAAAAAGTTTTTAGCACAAGTTTTTGAAGGCTTAATTGGGGTTTAATCAAGATCATTCAAGAACACTCTTTTGCTAATTTTTCGAGAGGAATCTATATTTTATTCAGATTTTTAACACGATCTTCACACGTATGAATACTCTATTCTTTTCCTTTAGTATTATGCGTTTAAAGTGTCGCCTAAAGACTTAATTACATATTTTCTTAAAAATAATTTGTAACTTAATTAGAAAAAGTGGACACTAATTATGGAGCTATTTTTAAAAAATCTTTTAATCCGAATAATATTCATAACCCTTTGGGTACGTAGGATTCATGAGTGATTTAGGGTTTTATTGGTGTAGGTTGTATGTTAAAAAACCCTAGTTTTAAAATAAATAATTTTTGGGTACGTATAACTCATGTAATACATGTAGAGATAATAAAATTTGGTTTTTGATATATATATGATGAAAACTTGGTATATTTAATTTAAAATAATTAAATGAGATTATTGGGGTATTACTGACGTTGTGATAATTAAATTAAAAATTTAATTGAATTGGACTATCTTGCGCAGTTTTATACGTTGATTAATTATTCTTGTTGGTGTGACTTGTTGGTATTATTAAATATCATTGTGACGACGGGTTGTTTGGTATTATTGCTCTCCCTATATTTTAGAATGTCTTCTAGGAATGGGACTAGTGAGGGAAAATTATCACGGTTTTATTGTGTAGGGGGTGGGATGATTTTTATTACTTTATCGTCGTTACGCTAGTCTAGGTATGAGACTAGGTTATGATTTATTTTAGAAAATCCTCCTACACATAGGTTAGGACGTAATAATAACTTGGGGACCCTTAGTTATGGGACTAAGGGGTATTTTGAGGAAGTCACATCGATTAAAAAAGGGGGGGGGGGTTATAAATTGAGAAATTGAGAATTGATACCTAAGATAATAAGACGGGTTTTAAAATATATTGACAACATAATCAGCGAGGGACGATAGTTTAAACGGTCTGACCGACGTTTTATGTCGTGTCGTGTGTGGAACCCCGTTAATCAGCGAGGGCCGACAGTTTAAATGGGCCACCCGGCATTTTGACGAGGGGATGTGTATTTTGGTGGAGAAATCAACTGAGGCTGGAGGACCGCTATAATGAATTTTGGTGAATTATCACCCGAGGTGGGAGGACCGCCATACCTAATAATTATTGAAGTAAGAAAATAAATAATTGAGAAATTTGATAATCTGGGCTAATTAATAAAAGATTAACTCTACGGGACTTGGGAATTTAAAATCATTTTGGTGTGCCTTTATAAATGGGATTTCTGCGGGTAGTTAGTGATTTATATTTATCACGTTTAATTTAAAATATTTTTGTGTGATATTTATTGCGTATAATGCTATTGTCTGGATTCAAGGATCCTATTTGAGGGGAGTAGTGTGCATTCTTTATCGGGGCTTTGGCTCTGACCCATGCGTTGGCTAATCTTTTTCAGGATTAGAATTGGAGAATCTCTATAAGATTTTTGGAGATTAACATGTGGAGGTGCAGCTGGAGCGGATTTACTTTGTTATTTTCTTTTAGCTTAGACTTTCCTTTGAGTCGTATTTCTTTACGAGACTCAGTTTAGAGAGTTATTGGGCCATTCGGTTCCAAAGTTGTTTATGTGATTTATTTCAGTTATTCGGAGTTGGATCTTTATTCAGATTTTAATTAATCATTATTGGAGATTGGATTTTGGTAGTTAGCATGTGATCGATCTTTTATCGCTTAGTTGTTTATGATAATTTGCGGTTGATTCAATTATTTATCTTGTGAACTGATTTATTTATGTCTCATATCTGTCTCATCCTAAGAATGGTATTTTATTTACTCACGCCCGACTTAGTTTTGGTGGCGGGCGACGCCATAATTAGGCGGGGTGTGACAGATGGTATCAGAGCATGGTCTAAGGTCTCGTAGGTTATGAGTCCGTTTAGCTTCCGCGTTTCCGATCTGTGATTCCATTTATTGATTCGTACTTCTTAAAGTAGAGGGTCTAGCATACGTGTTAGAGGTGTTTCTTGGAGATGTGAAGATTTGAGTTGAGGACGTTGTAGGCATTGGGTTTAGAATTAGCAAGCTTGATGTGGGGATCCTTAAAATGGATTTTGGAGAAGATAATTATTTTGGAGATTTTAGTACAGAGGTTAGATATCGTATGTATTAATTTTTGATGTTGAGATTTACTTTGAGAACGTTAGCATTCTGATGACTTTAGGATATAGGATCGAGTGGGGGATTTTTGAGAGCGTGTGGTACGACATTATTTCCATAGTTATGCGTATGAATATAGGCAATATATATTATTTTGTTTTTCGTGGGGTAGGTGCGCGTAGGATAGGGTGAATGGGTGCCCAATTATGGCATTCTACTGGTAGGCATATGTGAGCCTTATTTTCTTTTTGCGAGATTGAAGTGTTTTATGTGTATGCTTCGTCTAATTTCGAGGACGAAATTCTTTACTAGTGGGGAAGTATGTAACACCATGTGTTTTTTATTAACTATTTTTATTAATTAATCGGAATTTTCGCGAAAAATAAAATTTTGAATTTAATAATTTTTATTGGCTAATATGTTGGTTATGATTTTAGAAGAATAAAACTTCAAGCGGAATTAAAATCGGACTTAAAATGGATTTTATATTGATTTTACAATTTTTGTCTCTTATAATTTTTTTGGGCGAACTGTCAGATTTTAGGCATGACCGATCGATCGGTGCCTGGGGTAGATCGATTGACCCTCCTAGAAAACGTGAGCAACAAGCTGTTTTTAAGAATTTGTGTAGGATTATGACTCCTAATCACTATATAACCTTGTTAATCCGTAGGGGGACTTCTCATAATCACTTTTTCTTTATTTTTTCACCAGAGAACACTTCTAAACATTTTTCCTCTCACTCATAATCATCAACCTTCTTCATAAAAAAGTTTTTAGCACAAGTTTTTGAAGGCTTAATTGGGGTTTAATCAAGATCATTCAAGAACACTCTTTTGCAAATTTTACGAGAGGAATCTATATTTCTATTCAGATTTTCAACACGGTCTTCACAGGTATGAATACTCTATTCTTTTCCTTTAGTATTATGCGTTTAAAGTGTCGCCTAAAAACTTAATTACATATTTTCTTAAAAATAATTTGTAACTTAATTAGAAAAAGTGGACACTAATTATGGAGCTATTTTTAAAAAATCTTTTAATCCGAATAATATTCATAACCCTTTGGGTACGTAGGATTCATGAGTGATTTAGGGTTTTATTGGTGTAGGTTGTATGTTAAAAAACCCTAGTTTTAAAATAAATAATTTTTGGGTACGTATAACTCATGTAATACATGTAGAGATAATTAAATTTGGTTTTTGATATATATATATGATGAAAACTTGGTATATTTAATTTAAAATAATTAAATGAGATTATTTGGGTATTGTTGACGTTGTGATAATTAAATTAAAGATTTAATTGAATTGGACTATCATGCGCAGTTTTATACGTTGATTAATTATTCTTGTTGGTGTGACTTGTTGGTATTATTAAATATCATTGTGACGACGGGTTGTTTGGTATTATTGCTCTCCCTATATTTTAGAATGTCTTCTAGGAATGGGACTAGTGAGGAAAAATTATCACGGTTTTATTGTGTTGGGGGTGGGATGATTTTTATTACTTTATCGTCGTTACGCTAGTCTAGGTATGATACTAGGTTATGATTTATTTTAGAAAATCCTCCTACACATAGGTTAGGACGTAATAATAACTTTGGGACCCTTAGTTATGGGACTAAGGGGTATTTTGAGGATGTCACATCGATTAAAAAGGGGGGGGGGGTGTGGTTATAAATTGAGAAATGATACCTAAGCTAATAAGACGGGTATAAAAATATATTGGCGACGTAATCAGCGAGGGCCGACAGTTTAAACGGTCCAATCGACGTTTTATGTCGTGTCGTGTGTGGAACCTCGTCAATCAGCGAGGGCTGACAGTTTAAACGGGCCAGCCGACATTTTGATGACGGGATGTGTATTTTGGCGGAGAAATCACCCGAGGCGGGAGAACCGCTATAATGAATTTTGGTGAATTATCACCCGAGGCGGGAGGACCGCCATACCTAATAATTATTGAAGTAGGAACATAAATAATTGAGAAATTTGATAATTTGGGCTAATTAATAAAAGATTAACTCTGCGGGACTTGGGAATTTAAAATCATTTTGGTGTGCCTTTGTAAATGGGGATTTCTGCGGGTAGTTAGTGATTTATATTTATCGCGTTTAATTTAAAATATTTTATTGTGATATCTATTGCGTATAATGCTATTGTCTGGATTCAAGGATCCTATTTGAGGGGAGTAGTGAGCATTCTTGCTCGGGGGTTTGGCTCTGACCCATGCGTTGACTAATCTTTTTCAGGATTAGAATTGGAGAAGCTGTATAAGATTTTTGGAGATTAACATTTGGAGGTGCAACTGGAGCGGATTTACTTTGTTATTTTGTTTTAGCTTGGACTTTCCTTTCAGTCGTATTTCATTATGAGACTCAGTTCAGAGAGTTATTGGGCCGTTCGGTTCCAAAGTTGTTTATGGGATTTATTTTAGTTATTCGGAGTTGGATCTTTATTAAGATTTTAATTAATCATTATTGGAGATTTGATTTTCGAAGTTAGCATGTGATCGATCTTTTATCGCTTAGTTGTTTATGATAATTTGAGGTTGATTCAATTATTTATCTTGTGGACGGATTTATTTATGTCTTATATCCGTCTCATGCTAAGAAAGGTATTTTATTTACTCACGCCCGGCTTAGTTTTGGTGACGGGCTACGCCAGAATCAGGCGGGATGTGACAGATGGTATCAGAGCATGGTCTTAGGTCTCGTAGGTTATGAGTTCGTTTAGCTTCCGCGTTGCCGATCTTTGATTCCCTTTATTGATTCGTACTTCTTAAAGTAGAGGGTCTAGTATACGTGTTAGATGTGTTTCTTGAAGATGTGAAATTTTGAGTTAAGGACGTTTTAGGCATTGAGTTAAGAATTAGCAAGCTTGATGTGGGGATTCTTAAAATGGATTTTGGAGAAGATAATTATTTTGGAGATTTTAGTACAGAGGTTAGATATCGTATGTATTGATTTTTGCTGTTGAGATTTAATTTGAGGACGTTAGCATTCTGATGACTTTAGGATATATGATCGAGTGGGGGATTTTTGAGAGCGTGTGGTACGACATTATTTTCATAGTTATGCGTATGCATATAGGCAATATATATTATTTTGTTTTTCGTGGGGTAGGTGCGCGTAGGATTGGGTGTATTGGTGCCCAATTATGGCATTCTACTGGTAGGCATAAGTGAGCCTTATTTTCTTTTTGCGAGATTTAAGTGTTTTATGTGTATGCTTCGTCTAATTTCGAGGACGAAATTCTTTACTAGTGGGGAAGTATGTAAGACCCTGTGTTTTTTATTAAATATTTTTATTAATTAATTGGAATTTTCGCTAAAAATAAATTTTTAATTTTTATAATTATTATTTGCTAAATATGTTAGTTATGATTTTAGAAGAATAAAACTTCAAGCGGAATTAAAATCGGAGTTAAAATGGATTTTATATTGATTTTACAATTTTTGTCTCTTATAAGTTTTTTGGGCGAACTGTCAGATTTTTGGCATGACCGATCGATCGGTGCCTAGGGTAGATCGATCGACCCTCCTAGAAAACGTGAGCAGCAAGCTGTTTTTAAAAATTTGTATAGTATTATGACTCCTAATCACTATATAACCTTGTTAATCCGTAGGGGGACTTCTCATAATCACTTTTTCTTTATTTTTTCACCAGAGAACACTTCTAAACATTTTTGCTCTCACTCATAATCATCAACCTTCTTCATAAACAAGTTTTTGTGACAAGATTTTGAAGGCTTAATTGGGGTTTAATCAAGATCATTCAAGAACACTCTTTTGCTAATTTTTCGAGAGGAATCTATATTTCTAATCAAATTTTCAACACAATCTTCACAGGTCTGAGTACTCTATTCTTTTCCTTTAGTATTATGCGTTTTAAGTGTCGCCTAAAAACTTAATTGCATATTTTCTTAAAAATAATTTGTAACTTAATTAGAAAAAGTGGACACTAATTATGGAGCTATTTTTAAAAAATCTTTTAATCCGAGTAATATTCATAACCCTTTGGGTACGTAGGATTCATGAGTGATTTTGGGTTTTATTGGTGTAAGTTGTATGTTAAAAAACCCTAGTTTTAAAATAAATAATTTTTGGGTACGTATAACTCATGTAATACATGTAGAGATAATTAAATTTGGTTTTTGATATCTATATATGATGAAAACTTGGTATATTTAATTTAAAATAATTAAATGAGATTATTTGGGTATTGTTGACGTTGTGATAATTAAATTAAAGATTTAATTGAATTGGACTATCATGCGCAGTTTTATACGTTAATTAATTATTCTTGTTGGTGTGACTTGTTGGTATTATTAAATATCATTGTGACGATGGGTTGTTTGGTATTATTGCTCTCCCTATATTTTAGAATGTCTTCTAGGAATGGGACTAGTGAGGAAAAATTATCACGGTTTTATTGTGTTGGGGGTGGGATGATTTTATTACTTTATCGTCGTTACGCTAGTCTAGGTATGATACTAGGTTATGATTTATTTTAGAAAATCCTCCTACACATAGGTTAGGACGTAATAATAACTTTGGGACCCTTAGTTATGGGACTTAGGGGTATTTTGAGGATGTCACATCGTTTAAAAAGGGGGGGGGGTGGTTATAAGTTGAGAAATTGAGAATTGATACCTAAGCTAATGAGACGGGTATAAAAATATATTGGCGACCTAATCAGCGAGGACCGACAGTTTAAACGGGCCAGCTGGCATTTTATGTCGTGTCGTGTGTGGAACCTCGTCAATCAGCGAGGGCCGACAGTTTAAACGGGCCAGCCGGAGTTTTGACGAGGGGATGTGTATTTTGGTGGAGAAATCACCCGAGGGGGAGGACCGCTATAATGAATTTTGGTGAATTATCACCCGAGGCGAGAGGACCGCCATACCTAACAATTATTGAAGTAAGAACATAAACAATTGAGAAATTTGATAATTTAGGCTAATTAATAAAAGATTAACTCTGCGGGACTTGGGAATTTAAAATCATTTTGGTGTGCCTTTATAAATGGGATTTCTGCGGGTAGTTAGTGATTTGTGTTTATTGCATTTAATTAAAAATATTTTATTGTGATATTTATTGCGTATAATGCTATTGTCTGGATTCAAGGATCCTATTTGAGGGGAGTAGTGCGCATTTTTGCTCGAGGCTTTGGCTCTGACCCATGGGCTGGCTAATCTTTTTCAGGATTAGAATTGGAGAAGCTGTATAAGATTTTTGAAGATTAACATTTGGAGGTGTAGCTGGAGCTGATTTACTTTGTTCTTTTGTTTTAGCTTAAACTTTCCTTTCAGTCGTATTCATTATGAGACTCAGTTCAGAGAGTTATTGGGCCGTTCGGTTCCAAAGTTGTTTATGGGATTTATTTCAGTTATTCGGAGTTGGATCTTTATCAAGATTTTAATTAATCATTATTGGAGATTTGATTTTCGAAGTTAGCATGTGATCGATCTTTTATCGCTTAGTTGTTTATGATAATTTGAGGTTGATTCAATTATTTATCTTGTGGACTGATTTACTTATGTCTTATATCCGTCTCACGCTAAGAAAGGTATTTTATTTACTCACGCCCGGCTTAGTTTTGGTGGCGGGCTACGCCAGAATCAGGCGGGATGTGACAGATGGTATCAGAGCATGGTCTTAGGTCTTGTAGGTTATGAGTCCGTTTAGCTTCCGCGTTGCCGATCTTTAATTCCCTTTATTGATTCGTACTTCTTAAAGTAGAGGGTCTAGTATACGTGTTAGATGTGTTTCTTGAAGATGTGAAGTTTTGAGTTAAGGACGTTGTAGGCATTGAGTTTATAATTAGCAAGCTTGATGTGGGGATCCTTAAAATGGATTTTGGAGAAGATAATTATTTTGGAGATTTTACTACAGAGGTTAGGTATCGTATGTATTGATTTTTGATGTTGAGATTTAATTTGAGGACGTTAGCATTCTGATGACTTTAGGAAATAGGATCGTGTGGGGGATTTTTGAGAGCGTGTGGTACGACATTATTTTCATAGTTATGCGTATGCATATAGGCAATATATATTATTTTGTTTTTCGTGGGGTAGGTGCGCGTAGGATTGGGTGTATGGGTGCCCAATTATGCCATTCTACTGGTAGGCATATGTGAGCCTTATTATCTTTTTGCGAGATTTAAGTGTTTTATGTGTATGCTTCGTCTAATTTCGAGGACGAAATTCTTTACTAGTGGGGAAGTATGTAAGACCCTGTGTTTTTTATTAAATATTTTTATTAATTAATTGGAATTTTCGCGAAAAATAAATTTTTGAATTTTATAATTTTTATTGGATAAATATGTTGGTTATGATTTTAGAAGAATAAAACTTCAAGCGGAATTAAAAGCGGAGTTAAAATGGATTTTATATTGATTTTACAATTTTTGTCTCTTATAATTTTTTTTGGCGAACTGTCAGATTTTAAGCATGACCGATCGATCGATGCCTGGGGTAGATCGATCGACCCTCCTAGAAAACGTGAGCAGCAAGCTGTTTTTAAGAATTTGTGTAGGATTAGGACTCCTAATCACTATATAACCTTGTTAATCCGTAGGGGGACTTCTCATAATCACTTTTTCTTTATTTTTTCACCAGAGAACACTTCTAAACATTTTTCCTCTCACTCATAATCATCAACCTTCTTCATAAACAAGTTTTTGGCACAAGTTTTTGAAGGCTTAATTGGGGTTTAATCAAGATCATTCAAGAACACTCTTTTGCTAATTTTCGAGAGGAATCTATATTTCTAATCAGATTTTCAACACGATCTTCACAGGTATGAATACTCTATTCTTTTCCTTTAGTATTATGCGTTTAAGTGTCGCCTAAAAACTTAATTACTTATTTTCTTAAAAATAATTTGTAACTTAATTAGAAAAAGTTGACACTAATTATGGAGCTATTTTTAAAAAATCTTTTAATCCGAATAATATTCATAACCCTTTGGGTACGTAGGATTCATGAGTGATTTTGGGTTTTATTGGTGTAGGTTGTATGTTAAAAAACCCTAGTTTTAAAATAAATAATTTTTGGGTACGTATAACTCATGTAATACATGTAGAGATAATGAAATTTGGTTTTTGATATATATATGATGAAAACTTGGTATATTTAATTTAAAATAATTAAATGAGATTATTTGGGTATTGTTGACGTTGTGATAATTAAATTAAAGATTTAATTGAATCGGACTATCATGCCCAGTTTTATACGTTGATTAATTATTCTTGTTGGTGTGACTCTTTGGTATTATTAAATATCATTGTGACGACGGGTTGTTTGGTATTATTGCTCTCCCTATATTTTAGAATGCCTTCTAGGAATGAGACTAGTGAGGGAAAATTATCACGGTTTTATTGTGTTGGGGGTGGGATGATTTTTATTACTTTATCATCGTTACGCTAGTCTAGGTATGAGACTAGGTTATGATTTATTTTAGAAAATCCTCCTACACATAGGTTAAGACGTAATAATAACTTGGGGACCCTTAGTTATGGGACTAAGGGGTATTTTGAGGATGTCACATCGATTAAAAGGGTGGTGGTGGTGGTTATAAATTGAGAAATTGAGAATTGATACCTAAGATAATAAGACGGGTATTAAAATATATTGGCGACATAATCAGCGAGGTCCGACAGTTTAAACGGGCTATCCGACGTTTTATGTCATGTCGTGTGTGGAACTCCATCAATCAGTGAGGGCCAACACATTAAACGGGTCAGCCGGCGTTTTGACGAGGGGATGTCTATTTTGGTGGAGAAATCACCCGAGGCGGGAGGACCGCCATACCTAATAATTATTGAAGTAAGAACATAAATAATTGAGAAATTTGATAATTTGGGTTAATTAATAAAAGATTAACTTTGCGGGACTTGGGAATTTAAAATCATATCGGTGTGCCTTTATAAATGGGGATTTCTACGGGTAGTTAGTGATTTACATTTATCGCGCTTATTTATCCCGTTTAATTTAAAATATTTTATTGTGATATTTATTGCGTATAATGCTATTGTTTAGATTCAAGGATCCTAATTTAGGGGTGTAGTGTGTATTCTTGCTCCGGCCTTTGGTTCTGACCCATGCGTTGACTAATCTTTTTCAGAATTAGAATTGGAGAAGCTGCATAAGATTTTTGGAGATTATCATTTGGAGGTGCAACTGGAGTGGATTTACTTTGTTGTTTTATTTTAGTTAGACTTTCCTTTCAGTCGTATTTCATTATGAGACTCAGTTTAGAGAGTTATTGGGCCATTCGGTTTCAAAGTTGTTTACGGGATTTATTTCAATTATTCGGAGATGGATCTGTATTCCGATTTTAATTAATCATTATTGGAGATTGGATTTTCGAAGTTAACATGTGATCGATCTTTTATCGCTTAGTTGTTTATGATCATTTGAAGTTGGTTCAATTATTTATCTTATGGACTGATTTATTTATGTCTCATATCTATCTCATGCTAAGAATGGTGTTTTATTTACTCGCGCCCGACTTAGTTTTGGTGGCGACCGACGTCAGAATTAGGCGGGGTGTGACACCTTTCTTGGAATCTTTCATGCCAATATCCTATTCTTGCTATCTTGCATAATCTTGATCCCAAGGATGTGACTAGCTTCTCCCAAGTCCTTCATATCGAATTGGCTGGACAACCACACCTTAATCGAAGATAACACTCCAATACCATTTCCAATGAGAAAAATGTCATCCACTTATAATACTAAAAATCCCTATAAATATATGTTACCCTTCTTGTTTACACAAGACTCATCCGGACATTGATCAAAACCAAAAATTTGATTTCCTAATCAAAATGAATGTTCCAAGTTATAAATTCTTGCTTAAGTCTATAAATGGAATTCTTAAGTTTATAAAATTTATGCTCCTGACTGTGAGATATAAAACCATCTGGTTGTACCATATAGATACACTCGTCAAGATGCATATTAATAAATGTAGTCTTGTCATCCATTTGCAAAATTTTGTAATCCAAATGAGTCATAATGGTTAAGGGAATCCAGATGACTGTATCATAGCTATCAACGATAAGCTTTCCTCATAATCGATTTCTTTTTATTAAGTACGTCCGTTCGAAATAAGCCATAGCTTGAAGGATTCAACCGTCCTTGCCACCACTCTCTTCCTCTTATATAACCACTTGCATACTATGGTTTTTACCCCTTCGAGTGGATCTAAAATATTCTAGACTTGATTGCAATATGTAGATTCCATCTTAGAATTCATAGCATTAATCCAAAGTTCTGCATCTTTTTTTTGGATAGCCTCATTGTATGTACATAGATCGGCTTCGAGTTCACCAGAGACCTTATCATAAGACTCTAACAAGAACATAAATCATTTATGTTAATGTACAACCCTCCTACTATGATAAGATAGTCCTTGTTATGGTGCACTAGTTTTCGCACGTTTTGTTGTTTTCTCCTATATTGGGGGTGCTAAGTAATCTTGTTGGTTCCCTCGCAAATCTTTAAGGACAACTTTACTTCTGGATTTATGATCAATCGTATAATACTGTTCTAAGAATCGGGCATTAGTGCTAATAATGACATTTTTAATCCTTAGGATCGTAGAATAAGTAACCATTAGTTTATTTAGGATATCCTATAAAGAAACACACTTCTATCTTGATTCCAACATACTAGGATATCTCTTCAACACGTGTGTTAGACTACTCGAAATCTGAATAAGTTTCATACTGGGCTTAGCCCAATCCATAATTCCTTAGATGTTGTAGAAACCATCTTTAAAGGCACCAAGTTCAGTAAATAAGTGGTCTTTTCTAAAGCATGTCCCCAAAAGGAATGTGGGAGGTATGGATAAGTCATCCTGGACCTAATCATATGCAACAGAGTCATATTCCTCCTTTGTGCTATGCCATTTTTCTGAGGCATACTACTTCGAGACAATTGGGATGTGGTCCCTCAATCTTCTAGATAATGCGTAAACTCCCCTAATAGGTACTCACCACCACGATTATATCATAGTTTATTGATATTTTAACCTTGATTCTTCTCCACTTCTTCCCTATAAACTTTGAATTTATCAAAGGCTTTGAACTTATGGTGCATTAGGTAAACGTACCCAGACGTTGAGTAATAATCTATGAAAGTCATAACATACTTAAATCTGCCTCTTTCTCGAGTTGTCATTCACCCACATATATCAAAACGTACCAATTTCAATGGTGATTTGACTCTATATCCCTTGGTCGAGAAAGGCATCTTGTTTATTTTACCTTCTATTCAGGATTCACAAACTAGAATTGCCTCCACTTTCAGTAAGCTCAATTGCCCACTTGCTGCAAGTTTATGAATCCTCTTTAGATTAATATGACCTATGCATAAGTGCCAAAGATATGTTTGGTTCATTAAGGATGGTTCATTTCTCTTTAAATTTGGTCCAATTGAATTATGCAAAATATTAATTTTTTGTGTGGGATAGATAGGATTTACAATATAACAATTATCAGCCAATGTACCAGAACAAATAAAAGATGTATTTTCTTAATAACCGCGATTTTATAAAAATAAACTCAATATCCATAAAGGGTAAACAAGAAAATTAAATCAATTTTTTTCTATTGGAAGGTACATAAATACAATATTTTAATAGTAAACTCCTATTACTACGAAAGCTTAAATGAACGCCCCCCCACGACAACTATCACCACTCTCGTAGCAGCTCCCATAGTCAGATAAATCTCTTCATCACAAAGTCGCTTGGTTTACTATAAAACCTGCAAAGAATTTCATACATGATTAGTGGTTATCGTATCAACATACTTAGTACTGGTAGTATGAAGCACAAAACATGATTCAATGACAAATGAATGGAATTTACCTACGTTGTTTTATTTGTTGGGAAAAAATGGACAATTATTCTTCTAGTGTCTTAATTACTATAATGGAAACACTTTCCCTTGATATTTTTCACACCTACCTAAGGTCCACGAGCTGCTTAAGGGACCCTATTTCTGAGCCTTCATATTCTTACCCATTCCCATAAGATTAGAAGTAGAACCTTTCTAAGAAACAAATGCACTTCCCAGTTTCTTGATAAGACCCTCAACTGCTTGTATTTCTTTACGAAGTTCTGCTAATGAGTAACAAAATATGTTTATGTTGTAATTTAGGCAAAAATGCTTAAAGGACCTTGATAGTGACTAGAGAAAAATATCGACATGGGTTTCCCCATTAATTTTTGCTCCAAGGATTTCAATCTCATTAACAAGAGACATCATCCTTAAAACATGGTCCCTCAATAGGGTCCCTTTAGTCGTGTTTGTGTTCATGAGTTCTTTCATTGCAACCTGTCTTGTATAACAATTATATTTCTCAAACATATCATTGAGGTTAAGCATTATGTCATAGGCACGAGTCATCAACCGATGTTGATGTTGCAGAACATTTTACATTGATGCTAAAATATAACACTGCTTTATCTCATCACCCTTGCTCCATTTTTGGTAAGACTGTGTTTCCTTTTTGATCGCCCCCTCACCAAGTTGCTCAAGATGGATTTCATAGAGCACAAACTTGTACCCTTCAACAGTCAACACTATATACAAATTCCTTTTCCAATCAATATAATTAGGTCCAATTAATTTATTTACCATGAGAATGATAGAAATTGGATTGAAAAAGCTTCCCATATTAATAATGATAACGAAATAATAAAATAAATTATTAAAGGTAATAAAAAAAATTGAATTCTAAATTAAAATTAAGGTTCCCTCTACAAATTTTAAAAGAATTCGTCAGCATTCCGATTACCAGTTCAATAATATTCCTCCTTGGAGAACCTACTTTCCAAAAAAATTTAGGCATATTAATTCCTTTAAATTTTATTATCTAGACAAAAACTATGTTAAATAAAATTAAATATCCAAAACTTTGGTCCCGCAACATAATAGCATTTTAATCTAGAGAACCTACCATTAATTTATGTCTAAGTGTTTACCACCAACTAATGTTAGAATATCCTATATCACATGGAATCCTCATTTTGGGGGCACCTATGTGAATAATGAATCCAAAATTATTCTTAAGGGAACTTGTAGCGACAAACATAATAATTAGCATTCCTCGTTTGGGGACCCACTTATTACTGAAAGTCTACAAATCATTGATGGAAATTGTGCAATATGCCATTGGCAAATTCCTTTCCCCACTTAGAAATTTCAAACAATTTGTAAGGGTTATGAAAAAAATGTCTCTAATTTTTAATTAATTTGAAAAGGCTAGGACATTTGATTTATTTTCGAAAATCTCGGGATACCCCTATTTTAATATATCAAGCAAATGCATAAAACATAAAATTTTAAAATACAGTTGGTCATTATTAAAAAAACGGATACTCACTTTTTATTTTTTAACCACACATATCAATGTCCACAATTCAAAATAATTATGAATTATTCACATTAGCATCTACATGATCTAAGTTCGGTTAATTTTCCATGTTGTCCTTAATTTAAAGGGAACCGTTAACAACCCAACAATTCAAATATATGACATAAATAATCACAAATATGGAAATCGAGATAAATAAGGATTCCTAACTATTATTGATAGAAAGAAAAATTTGCTTCTAAGTGTGAGTGTCACTGTTGCAAATCCTTTCTAATCAACAATTTCCTTTAATTACCAAGAAAAATAAAACAAAATTAGTGTAGAGGTATATAAGGGTGTCTATCGAACTTAATGGAATGAAACATAAGAAGAATCGTGTAATCCAATTTACTAGTTCTTTTTATCTTCTAATTTTTTACTTTTTCTTTGTTTTCTACTTTTTTTTATGTTTTTTTTTATATATTAAAACAACTTGTTTTAGATGGTAAACTAACTAAACTAAATGAAAGATATCAACTAAACTATAAGAAAAATCTCAAGAAATACTAAAAGGTGTGTGAAACAAGTGAGTGAATACAATTAAATGAGAGATACTAGTAAAAGGGATCAAGGGATGTAAATCCATCCCCGTTATGGGACATAATAAATAAAATAAATAAATGAGTCCATATGAATATGAGAGAAAAAAGATTCAACCAATCAATATATAACACAAAAATCTCTTTTTGATGCTACACTAATTTTTTTTAGTGTTTTCTCTCACTAGACCCTAAAATTTCTCTCCACTGATTTTTTTTATAACTCTCCCTCTACTTTCATCTTGCTTTTTTCCCCTAGTCTCCAACCGTGTCCCGAATTGAATGAGAGTGTATTCCTTTTGTAATTGGCACAAAATGGGGTAAGGGGTGAAATTGGTAGTTTAGAAAAATGGGTGAAAGTGTAAGAATTGTTTTTTTATCTTGAGAATGGACATAAGAACGAATTCCTTGACAGATTGGATTGATGGATGTTGAAAGCGGATAGGTAATAAGATAGGTATGTGGATCTTGGTATGGTCTGATTGGTGTTGTACAGTTGATGGGACAAGGTGGGGGATTTGAGGTGGGTTGGAAGGGTTGTGAGATGGTTTCAGACTGCCGGGTACTGGGGATTTTGGCTGATGTGTTATTTGGATTTTTGAGAAATTGGATTTGTTGGGTTTGAGGTTGACATGGGTTCACGATTTGGAATTTTGGCTGCGAACTGGGTTGTCCAGTTTGATGGGTGCGTGGGTTATGTTGAGTAGGGAAATGAGTTTCGGGTAAGGTGGGTTCTCGGGTTTGGGTATGGAGGTGTAATGGGTCGTGGGTTATTGGTTCAAAGGAGCGGATACAGGTCGGAGATGGGCTGCAGTTGGGTTCGGCATGGGGGATTTCGGGTTTGGTTGAGTAGCTTCGATTTGGAGCTCAGGTGGGTATGTTGTTGTCCAACGGTGGGTCGAGCTTGAGGGGTTAGTAGGATAGATGGAGGTCGCCGGTGGTAAGGTCGAGGGATGAGGATCCGGGTGGCTAGGGTTTTGGTTTGGATTCACGGGTTTTTAGATTGGTTTATCTTGTTCTTGTTGGGTTTGATTATGGAGTTGTGTGGTTATGGAGTTTTGAGGAAAGAGAGTGAGTATGGTGGGGGAAGAAGATGAATAGTTTGAGTGGGTGGTATTTGGGTGTAGTGGAGGTGTAGGAAAATAGGGGTGTGGGTATATGAGTTGGTTTAGTGTGGGGGAGTGTATAGGATTATGATGTGTGTGAGTTATTTGGGTGGTGAGTGAGTGTGTGTGTGTTTAACTTGTACCTTTAATAAAAATAAATCTAAAAAATTAAAAACAAGTAAAATAAAATTAAAAACTAAAATAAAAATAAAATAAAATAAAACTCACTTAAAAAAATAAACTATAAATACATAACAACAACACGACACACAATACAAACTCTAAAAACTAAGCACGACTCAAATAAAAAATAATAAAATAAAACAAAACACAAAAATAAAAATAAACTAACTAAAAATTAAAAACAAACAAAAATAAAGGAAAACAAATATCCGATGCACTAAAATAAAAAAATCAATCCTCTAAAAATAAATAAAATCTATTAAAAATAAAACTCAGATAATAAAAAAAATAAAAACTACAAAAGAAGTAAAAACAAAACCTAAAGTCCTAAAAATATAAAATCTAGCAAAACTAAAAAATAAAGACTACAATTAAAAACTAATAAAAATAAAAAATAAAAAGAAATAGAAAAAAAATTCTAAATAAATTTAAAATAAATCCTAAAAAAAACGACTCAAACTAAAAATCTAAAAAAATAATAAAGGTACAAACTAAACACACATGGGGTTTGGGGTAGGTTTAGGCTCGGGTTAGGTTCATGTAAGGTACGGGACTGGGAAATTAGCTCCATAAATCTCACATTTGCCTTGAAATAACCGTTTGAACTCCGTAAACGGCGATCAAGCCTACACATTGAACATTTACACGCATAAGACCCAAACTTCTGAGAATTAGCGACTAAAATACGTCTATTCGGGGTATAAAATATACACTTTTGGGTTCTTATCACACCACCCCCAAACAGAGAGTTGCTAGTCCTCGAGCAATAAGATAGAGAGAAAGAGAAAGATAAAAAATTAAAAGTGTACCACTTTCGCGGGCACTTGCGATTACTTAGCATGTACAATAAGCCTTTAAACCTATAAGTTGCCCTACAGAATGAGTTTTGTCTTGTGAGGGTTTACATGGAATATATCTACAAAATTCTTTATTTGAAAATGGCAGTTAATCTCTTATTAGATGTAGAATAATCGCACAATCCATCACAAGATAAATATTTTGAGGAATACAAGCTAGAAGTGCATAAAAAGTTTAGCTAAGTAAATACTCAAGGCACATTCTTCATAGAACTCAACGTGTGTGATGTGAATAAGTAAAAACGGATCAAGTATCATCAGAGTAATTCATAGATTGCCTTTTCGGAATCAACGCTTCAACTTCAAAATCTCACGGATATATATCTCTCAAACGAACTCACGAGATTAGGGCAAGTGTATCTCTCTTGTGTGTGAGGAGGTGAGTAAATGCAAGCATGGTCAAATGTCTCACACACATATAAAAAAGAACAAACAATTAGAAATAAAATGATATCACGAAAGAATGCTAATCACTATAGTGAGAACGTCGAGTTATTCACCACGTTGACTTTCATTTGCCTGAACACCTAGAGGAAAACATGGATTTTTATGGGTGATGGGAAATTAAATGGGATGAGAAGGATATGATAAGTAGGATGGTGATATGATGGATGATGGATGGATATGAAATGCGTGAGAAGAGTGTTCTATACATGAAGATCAAATGTCTTTATTACACAAGAACTAACCAAAAATTCTTTATTTTCTTTACTTTACTTTACTTTTTTTTTTCTTTTTTCTATTTTTTTAAATACTCTCAACATGGAAGACATTTTACATTTGGGACAACACTCTTTTTCTCAAAATGATGGATGACATATGAATGGATTAGGGTATATGGATGATGTGGGGAATAATATGGGAAAGTAATGGGTGAAATGAATGAGAATGCGATACGGAAGAAAATCTAGTGATCGGGACAAATTTCAAGACACATGTTTCTTACAGGTCGAAAGTGATGTCGTTCTCAATCATCAAGCCAAAAGTTTTAATGAAGAGTAATGAGATCATACAACGATTTAAGTGCGCACCGAAAGAAAGTTAAATCAACTTGTGACTCGGGGATTGCATAAAACAGTCTAAAAAGGATGAAAGGAACAAATATCACAAGATAAAGTCTCTACTAGTGATCCTTAAGGTTATCTTAATAATTTAGTGCTCTTCAACTCTAAATCATAGTGACATGATAAGTGCGCAAATTTTGTTGAGTCTAGAAATTCATGGTGCAAAATACCTTGTTGCGTATTACATAAGCTATTTAGAAAAATATAAATCCTCTAACTTAATTCCTAGATTTAAAAAGATGGATGATAGAAAATTCACGACAATGAGTGAGATGAAATAAACTGTACAAAATTTTAAAAATCAGGTTCAAAAATCAAAAAAATTCAAAAGAGGTACGATTTTGATAAAATTTCCCACCCCCAAACAAAAAGGAATACCAGAACCAACCGCTAATGAAGTGGACAGATATAGCCAAAATGAACCTAAATATATGATTAGAAAAATAATGTGTACGAGTCTATAAACATGGTTAAGCATTGGGTGAAGTGAAACACCCCCCCCAAATAGGATGAGACTCATACAAGAAATCATGGGTTGACTCTCGGTAGCACTAAGTTTAATGTTTTCAGCCAGACAGATAAATTTTCACTATAAAGATAAGATCTATGAAAGCTCGGTGCAGCAAAAAAATTGGGTGATGAGAATCACCCCCAAACAAGACTAAAGTGTTAATCTTCATAGATCGGGTCAATAATGTCAATTTCTTCAACTTGAGTGGGGCCTAACTCTAAGAAAGACTTGAAATGTTGACCGTTGACTTGAAAAAGGTTACCATCCTTGGGATTTTGAACGGTGATGGCACTATAAGGAGTAACTGACTCAACAATGAAGGGTCCAGACCACCTAGTTTTCAGTGTCCCGGGAAAGAGATGAAGAAGTGAATTATATAGCAAAACTTTTTTACCAGGGTGGAATTCTTTTCTCATGATGTTTTGATCATGGATCCACTTCACCTTATCCTTGTACTTCTTGGACAAATCATAGGAATCATTTCCCATCTCCTCTAATTCATTAAGTTGTAGCTTCCTATGGACTCCTACCTTGTCTATATCAAAGTTAAGGGCCTTGACAGCCCAATAGGCATGATGTTCGAGCTCTACAAGAAGGTGGAAAGGTTTGTCGAAGACCAATGGATAAGGAGACATGATAATCGGAGTCCTATAAGAAGTATGATATGCCCACAATGCGTCGTTCAAGTGTAAGGACCACTCTTTCCTATTAGGATTGACGATTTTTTCTAGAATTTGCTTGATCGCGAGGTTGGAAACCTCAACCTGACCACTAGTCTGAGGGTGGTAAGAGAGACCAACTTTGTGGTTAACACAATAATTTTTGACAAGGTGTTCAAAGACTCAATTACAAAAATGTTTACCCCCATCACTAATAATAACTTTGGGGGTTCCAAAATGTGTGAAAACATGCTCTTATAGGAAATTAACCACAACACGATGGTCATTGGTGTGGCAAGAAATTTCTTCAATCCATTTGGAGACATAGTCAGTCGCAATGAAAATATATTGGAAACCATTAGAGGAGGGAAATGGACTAATAAAATTAATACCCCACACATCAAATATTTCAACAATTAGAATGGGCGTGAGAGGTATCATATGACGTCGAGATATACTCCCAGATTTTTGGCATTTGGAACATGCGAGGCAATAATGATGAGTATCTCAAAACAGGGTTGGCCAATAGAAACCACTTTGTAAAATTTTGGATGCAGTTTTCTTGGAACCAAAGTGGACACCACTGGCACTATCGTGGCAGAAGGACAGAATACCTAACTGTTCACCCTCGGGAATACAACGACGAATGACTTGATCAACGCAACACTTGAAAAGTAACGGGTCATCTTAAGAGTAAAAGACATGAATTTGGAGCTTTCAAACAATGATTGGGAAGTTGGTCGGTAACGAGGAAATTGACTATATCAGCATACCAAGGCGAGGTGGAGATAGCGAAATGTTGTTCATCGGGAAATGACTCAGAGATGGGGACATGATCAGAGTTAGACGTAATAGTAATATGGGAAAGATGGTCAGCGACTACATTTTCACAACCTTTCTTATTGTAGATTTCAAGCTTAAACTCTTATAGTAAGAAAATCCATCGTATCGATCGTGGTTTTGAATCCTTATTATGAAGAAGGTGCTTCAAGGCAGCATGGTTAGTGTACACGATGACAGACGAACCTATGAAATATAATCAAAACTTATCAAGTGCAAAAACTATTACCAACAACTCCTTTTCAGTGGTCGTGTAATTAAGTTGAGCATTATGAAGATTTTTGCTAGCATAATAGATGAAATGGGGGCACATGTCAACCTCCTGGCCAAGCACGACACCAAGTGAAAAATCAGATACATCACACATAAGCTCAAATGGGAGAGACAAATTAGGAGGTTAAATGATAGGAGAGAAAGTGAGCTCGGCTTTAAGGCGCTCAAAAGATGCAAGGCATGCGTCATCAAAGACAAATGGGACATCTTTGGATAAAAGGGTTGTTAAAAGCCAATCGATTTTAGAAAAATCCTTAATGAAACACCGATAGAAGACCGCATGTCCTAAGAAGGAGAGAATATCCTTAAAAGACTTAGGAATGGTAAGCGTGGAAATCAAGTTAACTTTCTCTTTGTCTACCTCAATACTGGAGATAGAGACAACATGACCTGAAATAATACCCTTTTTTTTTACCATGAAATGGCATTTCTCCTAATTGAGGACCAACTTATTTTCTTGACAATGCTGGAGAACCATAGTGAGGTGAGACAGGCATTATTCAAAGGATGAACTAAAAATCGAGAAGTCATCCATGAAGACTTCGAGAAAATGCTCTACCATGTCACTGAAAATACTAGTCATACACCTTTGAAAGGTCACAGGTGCATTGCAAAGGCCAAATGTCATATGCGAGTACACAAAGGTGCCAAAGTGACAAGAAAAGGTTGTCTTCTCTTGGTCTTCGGGGGCAATGGGGGTTTGGTTGTACCTTGAATATCTGTCGAGGAAGCAATAGTAAGCAAGGCCTGCTAAACGTTCACGCATCTGGTCAATGTATGGTAGAGGGAAGTGGACTTTTCGAGTGGCAGCATTGATATTTCTATAATCAATACAAAAATGCCAGCTGGTGTGTATATGGGTGGGAACAAGCTCATCATCACTATTTTTAATGACGGTGAAGCCAAACGTTTTAGGCACCATATGAATGGGACTGACGGATTGGCTATTTAATACAGGGTAAATAATATCGGTATCAAGAAATTTTAAAATTTTAGCCCTCATAACTTCTTTCATAGCAGGATTGAGTCTACATTATGGCTCACGAGAGGTATTGGCATTTTCCTCCAAATGAATGCGATGGCTATAAACATTAGGGTTCACACCGTGAATGTCGAAAATGGTCCATCCTATAGCAGTGCTATGTTTAGTGAGAGAGTGGACTAATTGCTCTTCTTGATCCGGGGTCAAGTCGGAATCAATTATGACTGGATGATATTGTTTTGGGACTAAGAAAGTATATTTCAACTCAGCTAGTAATGGCTTAAGCTCCAAACTAGGTGGCGGTTCAGGAGAGGCATCAGACCCAGACGCAGAAATAGAGTCCGGGGAAATATCGGGGCATGGGTTAACTGGGTGATCCACATAATGAAGAGTGTCGATAGAGAGGGACTCGAAAGGAGTAGCCCAAGTGGAACTGTCCATTAGCGGTGTAGAATCTAGCAAGGCAGTTAGTTCAGAGATGGAGGAATCAATATCAAAGTCGAACACAAAGTGAGCCAAACATTATTGGATGGGAACTTTGGGATATGTTTGGTCCAATATATCTTGGACCAAGGAGTCAATCATACACACCTCATCAATAGAATCGACGTAGGCCTTTTGTTGTATAATGTGGAAGATGTTGACTTAAATGGTCATGTTGCCAAAAGAAAGATTCATGGACCCATCACGATAATTGATGATGGCATTTGCAGTTTCCAAAAAGGGGCGACCCAATATGATTAGAATATTGGTTGGGTCAGGAGCAGGAGTGTCTAAGATGATGAAATCCAAAGGGTAGTAAAATTGAGAAACTTTTACCAAAACATCTTCAACTATTCCTTTAGGAACTTTTACGGAACAGTCAACAAGTTGAAGAGTAACCCGTATAGGTTTCATATTTTATAAACCTAACTCAAGGTAAAGGGAGCAAGGTAACAAATTAACATTGGACCCAAGATCAAGCAAAGCCCGAGTAGTGAACTTATCTCTTAACATGCAAGAGACATTATGACAACCGGGGTGTTTGTACTTTATAACATCAATCTCATGGATAAGGGACGTGGCTTGCTCAGTGACAAAGTCATCACGAGGCACATTCTTCCGACGCTTCACAATGCACAAGTCCTTCAAGAATTTGGCATAGGAGGGAACTTGCTGAGTCACGATGAGGAATGGAATGTTAATGTGAACATTCTGAAATATTTTCCCGATCTCATCAAATTGCGGGGCTCTCTTTGTCAGAGCCAACCTATAAGGAAAGGGTGATTTGGGCACATAGACATGGGTGGGCTCTTTAGGTTTGGAGTCGATCTTTTCTATGGATTTAGTAGGTGGTATAACCTTAAGGAGAGGATCTAATGGGAATATTGCGATGGTCGGGGTTTGCACATCATGGGGGCCATCAACAATGTTGGCAGCCTCTTTGCCCGATCTTAGAGTAGATACCGCTTTCATGTCCGCTTGGAATGTGGGGGGAGTGGATGCGGATCCAACCTCATAAGTCGACTCTTTGCTATTACCCTTAGGGTTAGAAATGGGTTGACTCGGTAATCGACCTTTCTCTCGCTCAGACTCAAAATGGTTAAGATGCTACTCAAGCTTTTGGATGCCTTGAGTCCGTGCATGCGTGGATTATTGTTAAGTTGTGCTAAATTGATTGAGAAGATTCTTAAGAGAGGATGTTAATGATTGGGTCAGAGGGGCATAGGGGGATTGGGGGACCAACTCACTATGAGAACTAAGCGGAGGTGAATACTCATAAGAGGGAGGTGGAACAAGGATAATTTGATGATTGGTAGGAGATGGTCCTCCACGGGGAACAAAGGGTGATGGATGATGTGGTTGATGGTATGGAGCATGGTTATTCTATATGGGATGGCGATGTTGCCTTTTTGGGTTCTATTGAAACCCGGGTAGACCACCTACATTTTGTTGTGGGTGTGATGGAACAAGGTTGTTGTTGTACTTGTAGGAAAAATAGGGATGATTCCTATTATTGGGGTTGTAAGTAATCAACGGGGAAGAGGGTTTCCTCGTGGTATCAAAAGCACATGCCCGAACCATGATGGGATCGGGATCATCTTGAACAAGGGGGCATAAATGAGTTAAATGATATTAACTTAAACGAACATTGTAAGAAGAAGGACTAGACTCGTTGACATTCATCACTTGTTTAGAAAGAGAAACATTTTGTTACATAGAACAACTAAGAGCGGCAATGGTTTTAGTCAAATTTTTTAAGCCATGAAGAAAAGTTTTAAAATCAGGATCATTTTTTACCTCATAAGTGCTCCCTATGCGTGGTGGCTCAGATCTCGAATAGTTATTGGTGCCCTCCCAATCTTAGGAGTCGTCGCCTAATTCTAGGAGAAATTTATAGGTGGTAGTGGGAGTTAAGTGCATTAACTTTCCTTTATGCATGGATTCAATCATGGTTCGGGAAGCTGGAACGAGACCATTGTAAAAACTATGGACTAAGCAACATTTTTTGAGGCCATGATGTGGGAAAATATTGATGTAACCTTGAAAACGGCCCCATGCTTTACAAAATTGCTCGGTTGGCTTTTGATGAAAATCTTGGATGGCTTGGCGCATCTCATTGGTTTATCTCATCGGATAAAACTTTTACATGAAATTCTTCACAAGTTGTTCCCATATAAGGATAGAATTCGGTGGCAATGAATGGATCCACATGGATGCATTATCATTGAGGGAAAATGGAAACAACCGAAGATGAACATTTTCTTCATCTAAGTTTTGATTTCTAAAAGTAGCACAAACCATGAGAAATTTTCGCAAGTGAGTGTATTGAGGCTCACGTTCAAGGCCTTGTAAAGTGGGCAACATCAAAATTATCGTCAGGCGAATTTCAAATTGGATAACTAGGGTGGGTGGAAGAACGATACATGATGGTGGAGCAAAATAGTCCCTTAAGGCACGCTTGTCATCCATGGTGGGTGGATGTATGGATGAAGTAGAGATGTCAACTTAGGGACAACTCAAAGTGAAAGGTGGCAAGGAAAATCAAGAGGAACACGTGGTTCTCCTAATGTGGAAGGGACGGTAGAAGGGCTACATGAACGAATTAATAGATGATTAACTCGTTGACACTTGGGCATGCAAAGAGGGAATTTTTATGTTTTGAAAAGAAAAAGGGAAATATCTTTGGAATTTTTAGAAAAACGAGGGAAGGAAAATATTTTTGGAGAAAGGGAAAAATGTTTTTTAGATTTTTGAAAAAAAATGGGAGAGAATGAAAAAGAAAAATTTTTGGATTTTTTTTAGAAAAATGAGGGATAGAAAATATTTTTGGAGAAAGGGAAAAAAATGTTTTTTGGATTTAAAAAAAAATGGGAGAGAATGAAAAAGAAAGTATTTTTGGATTTTTGTGGGGAAAAAGGGGCAATGGACGCAACTTGAAACTCAAAAAATAAGGGAGCGTAAAAATGACTACCTAAAGAGTAAAGTAGATACGTAGAAGAAAGGTAAAAACTCCTAACTAGAACATAGACAATTTTTTTTCTTCAATTTAGATGAGCGGGTAGTCAATTTTAATTACTCAGTGGGCGATAAAAATTCACGTAATATATCTTTGTGACCGCCTTTGCAAAACTGTGTGTTCCTACTTTAATCACAAGATAACTAGAGGCTTGCCACAAAGATTCACCACAAAGCTACTATGACGAAACGGTCGGTCGGTAGAACCTTGGGGACAACACAAACCCATTTTACTAGGCGGACGCACTTAAAATCCAGTTTCCCTAGACACTTATGTGTCTCAAAGTGAACCGTTCGAGGATTTGTTGGATAAAGAGGACTCTATGGGTCTTCCTACAAGTTAAATTAATGAAAAAGGGTCCTACGAACACCATATCCTATGGGGATATCTAGTTGATTGATTTTAAATTAATGATGGCTAGGGTAGAACACAATGGATAAGTGAGTGATTCGGGTGATGAAATCCCTTCTCGTGAATGACCGGGTGTAGGTCTTAGTTTATAAATTTGTCACAGCATTAAAAAAAATGCGAGAATAAAATCACATAAGAGCACGTAGGCACACACAAATATTGACTCTCTTATGGGAGATTCGCGAGTGTTTAGAAAGGTACCTCCCACGATTTTGACACGCGTGGGGTGAAGATCGAGTTGAGTTAACTGGGGGGATATTTATCCTATCTCAGTCGGTCCCAGGAGTCCTACCGACCCATAGTACAGAGGCTTATTTTCCTCGCCTTTAGACGTCCTCTCTCTACCTTGTTCGGTTTCCCTTTTCGCTCCTTTTTTTTATGAATAATTCCTACAAATAAATTGGTGTCAAAATGCACCCAAATAAATACAAGGCCTCAATAATCCTAATACAACACTTTTAATAAAAGGGGAAAATGCTACTACATAACAAATGAATTACAATTCAAAAATTTTCTCGAGTGCGTCAATCTCCAAAAAGCGTGAGCGACGCCATTTGATAGAAAGAAAATTTTTCTTCTAAATGTGAGTGTCGTTGTTGCAAATACTTTCTAATCAACAGTTTCCTTCAATTACCTACAAAATTATAACAAAAGTAGTGTAGAGGTAATTAAGTGTGTCTATCCAACTTAATGGAATGAAACACAAGAAGAATGATGTAATCCAATTTACTAGTTCTTTTTATCTTCTAATTTTTTGCTTTTTCTTTGTTTTATACTTTTTTTATGTTTCTTTTTTTTATATATTAAAATAACATTTTTTAGATGGTGAACTAACTAAACTAGCTGAAAGATATAAACTAAACTATAAGAAAAATATCAAGAAATACTAAACGGTGTGTGAAACAAGTGAGTGAAGATAATTAAATGAGAGATACTTAACTTAATCCTAGAAATTTAAAGGGAACAAATAACATCATTCCTCTTACACGCTAGGGTTCCTCCCCTAGGGTTTGCATGGCTGCAAATCAGATTCCTGCCACTCTTCCTCCATTGCTTAAACCTCCCGACCCTCCTAACCCTTGGCTATGTTCTTTTGCAAGTGTCCTATCTTCATCTCCTTCTTCTGAGTCTCTCTTAAAACCTCCAGCAACATATAAAGGAGCCCCTGCTGTTATATTCTCGAACGAGGAAATCAAAACTTTGGCAGCTCCTTTCAAATATGCCATCATTGGAAAGTTTTCACATGGTCGACCATCAATGGAGTTTATTCGTAAAACATTTCTCTCTTTCTCTTTGAAAATAGATTACAACATTGGCTTACTGGATTCCAAACATGTTCTTATCAGATTGAACTGTGAGGAGGATTTTGTAAGGTTATAGTCTAAAGAACAATGGTATATAGGTAAATATCCTATGAGAACCTTCAAATGTTCTCCTTCATTCAGACCTGGCGTTGAAAGCCCTATTACTCCTGTTTGGATTAATTTTCCAAATCTCCCCATACACTTCTTTGATAAATCTCCTCTTTATTCTATTTCTTAATTAATTGGGAAACCTATTAAACTTGATGCTTCAACAATCTCCTTAACCAGACCCAGTCTTGCACTTGTATGTGTGGAACTTGATTTTTCTAAAGATATGGTTGATAGAATATGGATTGGCACGGGTGATAATGGTTTCTGGCAAGAAGTTTCGTATGAAAATTGCCCAATGTTTTGCTCATATTGTCCAAAGAAAGGTCATGATATTGAAGAATGTATGATCAAGAATCCTGCGAAGAAGAAGATCATTAAAGATGCACCTCCTCCTAAAGTCACAGAAGAATGGAAAATAAAAGAATCGCATAAAAATACTAGAGAATACCAGTCAACTCCTAACCCTTCTAAACATCACCAAGATAACTCAAATAAGGAGGAATTGCATCCCGTAGTACCTGATTCTGTGTTTACTCCAGAGCCTTGCCTTCCTTATTACTTGCAGCCTTTAAACTAAGTTTTAGAAGATACTTCAGAAAAGGTGATCCTCAATGCTGCTACTTCTAAACAAACTAGTTCTATGGAACCTCTCTCCAAGAGGGATACTGATTTGATAACTAAAGTTAGCCATCAAGCACATGATAAAGATTATGCCTCAGACTCTGATATATTAGGGAAAGATTCTCTTCCTAGTAAAGCAGATTTGACATTATTTGCCCAATGTTTTGATGTGAAATGGAAGTCTTATCAAGAGGCCAAAATTAAAAGTCAGAAGAAGTCGGATTTACAACCACCTCCCTCACCTTCTGGCTTTATTATTCTTCCTAAAATAAAAGCAAAGCATGAGCCTATGTTCAAGATAATCACCAGGTCAGCTAAAAATCTCAACACATCAACTCCTTCCCCTATCTCTCAATGATAAATTTTATTTGTTGGAATATTAGAGGTGTGTCTAATAAACCCTCTATTAGAAGAATGAAAAAATTGATCAGATTATATAATCTCCCTTCCTTTTCATTGCTTGAGCCTAAACTTGACTCATCTTCCATTGAAAGATTTAGATTTAAATTGAATTTTGAAGGACGTGTTTCTAATTTCTCATCCAAAATTTGTTTTTTTGGAGAAATGGCATTTCTATAGAAGTTGTTTCAAATGAAGACCAGTACCTCACAGTGAAAATTGTTGATCAAAGCTTTGTTTCTCCCATTTTCATCACTGTTATATACGCTAAATGTTCAAGAGCAGAAATACTTGATTTATGGGGCTCTTTGGAGCATATTTCTGAGCTGGTGTGGAATCACCCTCACGTCATTGTGGGGGATTTTAATGTGGTGACTTCTCAATCTGAAAAAGCTGGGGGTAATCCTATTGATTTTCATTCCACCCAAGATTTTAATGATAGCATTGTCTCTTGTGGCTTGAATGATCTTGGATTTTCTGGTTCTAAATTCACTTGGTGTAATAATAGAGCAGAAGATGGAGTTATTTTTGCTAGATTGGATCGGGCTATGGATAATATGAAATGGAATGATATTTTCCCCTCCACAGCAGTCCAACACCTTAATCGCAATTGTTCAGATCACTCTCCCATCCTGATATCAATTAAATCATATTCTGATTCTTTCCCTAAGCCTTTTAAGTATCAAAAGATGTGGTCTTCTCATCATGATTTTCAGTCAGTGGTGGATCAGTCTTGGAACTCCCCTTTGCAGGCTTCCCTTATGAAACTTTTTTCTCTTAAACTTAAGAGGCTCAAATGTGTTCTTAAGGCTTGGAATAAGGAATCGTTCAAGGATATTTTTCAGAATGTCAAGAATCTTGAAGACTCTCTGATTTCTGATGAGCTTATGTTTGATCAATCCCCAACTTCAGCTAATAGAATTGCTTTGAATGCTTCCAAAGCAAAGCTAAATCAAGCTCTTAAAGTTGAAGAAACTTACTGGCAACAGAAATCGAATATCAAATGGCTTAAGGATGGTGATCGTAATACTAAGTTTTTTCACAACACAGTAAAATCCAGAAGGAAAAGACTTAGGATCCATTAAATCCTAAATCCAAATCAGCAGTGGCTACATTCTCAACAAGAAATTGAATCTGAATTCGTTTCTCATTTTAAAAACCTTATGTCTTATGAGCCTACTCTGCCCATATCTGATATGCTTACTGTAACCCCTAACCTTATTCCATGTGAGTTCAATGAGTCTCTAACTGCTTATCCTTCTGAGAAAGAAATTTTTGATGCCATTAAAAGTCTGAATGCTGATGCAGCTCCTGGTCCGGATGGTTTCAGTGGTTGTTTTTATCTCACTTGTTAGCATATTATTAAAGTTGATCTCATCAAAGCCATTACCTCCTTCTTTGTAGGTGGTCAAATTCCTTTGAGTTGGTCTTCTAATTTCATTTCCCTTATTCCTAAAATAGATCATCCATCCTCTTGTTCTAATTTCAGACCTATAAGCTTATCTAATTTCTCTTACAAAATCATTTCCAAAATCCTTAATTCAAGACTTTCCACCATTCTTCCTTCCATCATCTCCCCTAATCAATGTGGATTCATTCGAGGTAGAAGCAGTTCTTTTGGCTCAAGAGATCACTGCTGATCTGGATAAGAAAGCCCATGGTTCAAATCTCATTCTTAAACTCGATATGGAGCATGCTTATGATCGAGTATCTTGGATGTTTATGCTATCTGTGTTGAGACAATTTGGTTTTAATGAATGCTTTATTGATATGATATGGAGACTTATCTCAAATAATTGGTTCTCGATGGTAGTATATGGCAAGTCTGCTGGTTTCTTCAAGTCCTCTAGAGGTCTGAAGCAAGGGGACCCCTTATCCCCTACCCTCTTCATTATTGCTGCTGAAGTTTTATCCAGAGGCCTTGACAAACTCTTCTCAGATTCTGTGATTAAGCCTTATAAACTTCCTACAGGTTCTCCTCTTATTTCCCATTTATCTTATGTAGATGATATTATCATTTTTACAAATGGTAGTAAGAGAAGTACTCTAAAGTTAATGAAATTTCTTAATGAGTATGAAGAGTTCTCTGTCCAGAAGATTAATATGCACAAAAGCTCTTTTACTACTGGGAAAAATACATCCATTGACAGAAGGAATGCCATCTCTTCCAATCTAGGCCTGCAGTTCAAGCCTCTGCCTTTAAAATATCTTGGTTGCCCTCTGTACAAAGGTAGATTGAAATTGTGCTACTTTTCTGACTTGCTTGATAACATCAGACAAAAGGAGGCAGGATGGAAGGTTAAATTTCTTTCTTCTGGTGGTAGACTCATCCTGATTAATCATGTTCTTGCTTCTATCCCAATCTATACAGTGGCTGCTCTTCTTCCTCCAAAAGCTATAATCAGACAAATTAAAGCTATTTTTGCAAACTTTTTCTGGGGTTCTTCTCAAGAGGATAAAGATAAATATCATTGGGCTTCTTGGAAGAAGATTTGTCAACCTTTTGATCAAGGAGGTCTGAACATCAGAAACATGTATTCTATCATTCAAGCTGCCAGTTTAAAGCTATGTTGGTCCTTTTTTTCCTCTAGAAGTCTATGGGCCTCTTTCATGAAGCTTAAATATAAATCCTATTTTCTATCTTCTTCTAATGGTTCACATGCCATTAAAGGAATTAGATCTGTTTATAGCACTTTCGAGGATATTACTCTAAAAGATGGGGATAATTATATATGGTCTACAACATTTGATGGCACCTTTTCATTCAAATCTGCATATTTGTCTAGTAGTCCTCAATATCCTTCTTCAATGGTTTGGAAAAGTATCTGGTCTTCTTCTTGTCCCATTAAAATTTCCATTTTCGTTTGGAAATTGCTACACCAGGCTGTCCCTTTAGATTCTCAGCTTAAAAAGATCAATTTCCAGTTAGCTTCTAGATGTAGATGCTGTTATGATCATGAAGAGAACATTACTCACACTTTTCTAAAGGGTCCAGTTGATGATAAAATATGGAGTTTTTTTGGAAATCTTTTTGGTCTGAAGCTGAATTCCCACTCTTGTCAATCTATGCTTATTTCTTGGTGGTTGAAGAAGCACAATTCTTACATCAAATTCCTCATTCACCATCTTCCCATCATTATCTTCTGGGAAATTTGGCTTGCAAGAAACATATGTTTTTTTGATGGCATTGAGATGAATGAACATGTTATTATTTCTAATGTTATCTCTCTTATGACCTCTCTGGCAGCAGTTTCAAAGCTCTATGGTAATATCTCGCAAGATGATCTCCATATTATTTCTCTTTTCTGTCTTCAAATTCACAGGAAACAAAATTCTTTTTAGCTATATCTTGGGTAAAGCCCCCTCAAAATATAGTTAAGTTAAATGTGGATGGTTCTTCCAAAGGTAATCCAGGAGTTAGTGGTTGTGGAGGTATCATTAGAAATCATAAAGGGGAATTTATATCTGCTTTCTCTTCTTTTTTGGGATTTCAAACTAGCATGTATGCAGAAGTTGAAGGCTTAAAAGAAGGTCTTGATCTTTGCCTAAAGCTGAACATTAAAGACCTCATTATTGAAACTGACTCCAAATCTCTTCTTCATATGGTGCAAAAGACTTGGAAACCTCCTTGGAAGCTGAAAAATTCTATTGATTATTGCTCAATGATTATTTCAACACATCAGTTCCAGATTCAACATGTGTATAGACAAGGAAATAATGTTGCAGATTGTCTTGCAAATATGGCTGCCTCTTCCTCAAGTTCTGTATCCTACACCTCCTTCAGTCAGATGCCAAAAATTACAAAGGGCTGTTTCAAGATTGATAAGATTGACATGCCTTCAATCAGACATTTCACTTAGTTTTATGGTTTCTTTCATTGTTTTTGTTGTGGTTTTTGTTCAAAGTAATCCCTTGAATTCTCTTTATTTCCTTCAGTAATTGTTTGCCATCTAGGAGAGGCTATTTCTCCTTCAGTTATATAATTTAGGGTTTTTTTTCCCTTTTCAAAAAAAAAAAAAAAAAAAATGAGAGATACTAGTAAGAGGGATCAAGGGATGTAAATCCACCCCCATTATGGGTCTGCAAGACATAGAATAAATAAACGAGTCCATATGAATATGAGTGAAAAAAGATTCAACCAATCAATATATAACACAAAAATCTCTTTTTGATGCTACAATATTTTTTTTTATTTTCTCTCACTAGACCACAAAATTTCCCTCCATCAATTTTTTTTATTACTCTACCTCTACTTTCACCTTGATTTTTTTCCCTAGTCTCCAACCATGTACTGAATTGAATGAGAGTGTCTTCCTTTTGTAATTGGCACAAAACGGGGCAAGGGGTAAAATTGGTAGTTTAGAAAAAGGGGTGAAAGTTTAAGATTTGATTTTTATCTTCAGAATGGACATAAGCGCAATTTCCTTGACAGATTGGGTTGATGGATGTTAAAAGTGGATAGTAATAAGATAGGTATGTGGATCTGGGTATGGTCTGATTGGTGTTGTACAGTTGATGGGGACAAGGTGGAGGAATCAAGGTGGGTTGGAAGGGCTGTGAGATGGTTTCAGACTGTTGGGTACTGGGTCTTTTGGCTGATGTGCTATTTGGATTTTTGAGAAATGGGGTTTGTTGGGTTTGAGGTTGATAGGGGTTCACAATTTGGGATTTTAGCTGCAAACTGGGTTGCCCAGTTTGACGGGTGCTTGGCTTATGTTGAGTAGGGAAATGGGTTTTGGGTATGGTGGGTTACTGGGTTCGGGCATGGAGGTGGAATGGGTCACGGGTTATTGGTTCATGGGAGCGGGTACAGGTCGGAGATGGGCTGGAGCTGGGTTCGGCATGGGGGATTTCGGGTTGGGTTGAGCAGCTCCGGTTTGGAGCTTAGGTGGGTATGTTTTTGGCCAGTGGTTGGTCGAGCTTTAGGGGTTTGTAGGATAGAGGGAGGTCGCCGGTGGTAAGGTCGAGGGATGAGGATCCGGGTGGCTAGGGTTTTGTTTTGTATTCATTGGTTTTCAGATTGGTTTGTCTTGTTCTTGTTGGGTTAGATTATGGAGTTTTATGGTTATGGAGTTTTGAGGAGAGAGAGTGAGTAAGGTGGGGGAAGAAGATGAATTGTTTGAGTAGGTGGTATTTGGGTGTAGTGGAGGTGTAGAAAAATAAGGGTGTGGGTATGTGAGTTGGATTAGTGTGGGGGAGTGTATGGGATTATGGTCTGTGTGAGTTATTTGGGTGTGAGTGAGTGTGTGTGTGTGTTTAACTTGTACCCTTAATTAAAATAAACCTAATGAAATAAAAACAAGTAAAATAAAATTCAAAACTAAACTAAACTAAACTAAAAATAAAAATAAAACACACTTAAAAAAACTATAAATAAATAAAAACATCATAACACACAACACAAACTCTAAAAACTAAACACGACTCAAATAAAAACTAATAAAACAAAACAAAACAAAACACAAAAATAATAATAAACTAACTAAAAACTAAAAACAAACAAAAATAAAGGTAAACAAATATTCGACGTACTAAAGTAAAAAAATATATCCTCTAAAAATAAATAAAATCTATTCAAAATAAAACTCAAATAATAAAAAAATAAAAACTACAAAAGAAGTAAAAATAAAACCTAAAGTCCTAAAAATATAAAATCTAGCAAAACTAATAATAAAGACTACAATTAAAAACTAATAAAAATAAAAAAAATAAAAAGAAATAGAAAATAAATTCTAGGAAATTCTAAATAAATCTAAAATAAATCCTAAAATAAAAAAAATGACTCAAACTAAAAATCTAAGAAAAATAATAAACGTACAAACTAAACAGACACGGGGTTCGGTGTAAGTTTGGTACGGGACTGGGAAATTAGCTCTATAAATCACACATTTGCCTTGAAATTAGCGTTTGACCTCCGCAAACGGCGATCAAGGCTGTACATTAAATATTTACATAAGACCCATATTGCCGAGAATTAGCAACTAAAATACGTCTATTCGGGGTATAAAATGTACACTTTGGGTGCTTATTAGTTATGGTCAAGATGAAACTTTGTTGTTGATCGAAGTTCTCAATAGTCCTCCTTGAACCTAAATAGTTAATGTTGTCAGTAAGCTCGAACAACACGAGGTTCCACATGCCCAGTTAGATGGTGGGGTCGAAACTAATTTATGTGCCAAAAATAGTCCCTGACCACCAATAGAGTTTTAAAATCTTCCATTGAAATTCACGATCAAAATAATAACTGTTTACACATATCATACGCCTCCATGAAGGAGTTTGCATTCTACATCAATATTATATTCATCCAACATCATAAAAAAAAATAACCACGAATAAACCATCGTGGGATCAAATCACATAAAATATTAATGTAAATACGTGACCATAATAGCGGGATTAAATCGCTGCAAAAAAAGTTGGCACATATCTATATTCTACCTAACATCCACTCATAGATACACTTGTTTTAATTCAACAAAGTGTTAGAGTTTGACCTATACACGGTATTGATAATTCCTTCATACTAGTTATTAGAGTGGCAGACCCAGATTTTGTTGATTACGTATATAAATATAACTACAATTTTTTTATGTAGGCAAAACCCTATAAGGAGGAATTATCATTCACCTTTAAGATCTCTCTGATTTGTTCTTGTCTCAGCAAGAACAGTATGTGATGATGATTGATCTAGAATGAAAGCTCAATGCTTTTCCCGGTGTTTTACCGTATTCCCATTATGAACAATCACGAGCAAAGTGTGGGATGCTACGTCTTTGTCAAACATGTCATAGGCTACTCGGATCAGCAACACGAAGCTTAACCTATGACTCAAATGTTTTTTTCCAGAATTAAGCTAATTACATATAAATTGATAAGATTGGAAATTTTTCTGGCAAATCTCACCTTTTAGCTATTCTAATACAAAACCAAAAAAATCCTATGGGCGTTCAAGCTTTGTAAAAATAATCATTAACCAAACCCAAAAAGAAAAAAAGTACAGACCCTTCATAAACACACAAACTAAGTATATTTGGCTTTCTTAAAAACTTTGTACATTGTTGTAAACCTGCACACTTATACACACCTTCAAATGGAGAGAGTATAACGAGTATAAATTTGCAAATGAATAAACATCTAACAATGTATAAAACAATATCAACCTAGGGTAGACGTCTACCCCTAAGATAAAGATATCGTAATCATGCAATGAAAGATACCATATCTCCCCCTTTCGTACTAGAATAGACAAATCAATATAGCATAAAACAATTACTCCCCCTAAAAATAAAATCTCTTCCTAAATATGTAATCATAATATACCAATTTTAAACACAGGGAGAAGGGCCTAAAGCATGGAGAGGGGTAAAGTGCAACTAACATACAACATGGAAATTCAAGAAAAAATAGTCCAAAGTATGATGAATAATATCAACAACCATTCATAAAGGTATCAATTTGAATAAGCAATGTAGTTTAATACCATTTGAAACTTCCACATTGAGATGTGGAATTTTAAAAGAATAGTGAGAGAAATCAATATGATCATAGAGCATGCCAAATAAATTCCAATGATAAAGCATATATCAATCATGGAATAAATGCAAATCGTAAAGACTCAAAACTCGATACCATATATACCATATGAAAAATATATCAATGACAAACCGACACATATATATAGGTATAAACAATCGCAAAACCTGACATAAAACATATAAGCTTTACACACTAGCATAGTATCGATGTGTCTAAACATGTGGGATAAAATGAATGGGCATGAACTCAATACATATAAATTACGACCCAAACACTCAAATATGTTCAAGAAGTCCTAATTGAGCACAAAACACAATCCGACTAAGATTTATCCTCAAGTGACATGATAAAGTGAACTCTGTGAGTAAACAAGCACAATGAATACAAGCTTAGAATATTGATGATTCTATAAATCTATAGCGTCATGACAAAATAATCATAATTAGGATTCATTTTTCAAACCCACTGATCTGAAAATAAACACCCTCAAAGGATAAGCATATAACATATTTTCTTTTGAAGCCATTGCTTTTGGAATATCAAACAAACTAAACATATTTGCCTTTGGTAATTTTTTTATTTTTGTTCCCCTTAATCTTTTTAGTAAGCTCTTACCAACGACGACTTTCCCGCAAAGGAAATTTTCTCTTTTCATAGACCTTTCCCGTGCACCAACATATTTTTTAATAATAATAAAACAATGTCACGAAAAACGGTTCTTACATGCACAAATACCCTGTAGTCACAAAATATGCATATGACAAGATTGATGTGAGAACATCTCACAAAACTCAAATATACATTTGAAGTTAACATTCAAAAAGCTCGTGCATGTGTGTGAGAAGGCATATACAAAGTTGAATCCATAAATCAAATCAAGTTTATAATAACTCCATGCAAGCATGATTAAGAACAATATAAGTATTAAGAATCATAACCAAATGTCCTATCCACATGAAAGTACAAAATGAATTGGATTCAAACACACAAATATGGCACACTAAATGTTCAAAACTAAAATAAACAAAAACTAAAAATCATTTTGAGTTTTTCTAAAATTTTCAAAATAAAATAACAATTTTTGAAAATAAACTCTAACTCAAAAGACAAACAAAACATTTTTGTATTTTTTTTCAATAAGACATAATAGAAGAAAAATCAAAATATAAAAGAAACACATGTCATAACACTAGCAAACATATATCGTGAAGAAAAAACTAGAGTATGATAGAAATTAGCCAACACAATTCACCAATAAATATATCATGGGAATTATCATGTCCAAGCAAACGAGAATCAACAAGTCTAATATGTAAAGCCTCCAAATCAGATTACCTAACCCATGTATGTAATACGATGCTATAGGGATATGGGAACCTTAGTGACTATATTCTTAGACATTCTAGTACTGTTCTTAAGAGCATAGCAAAACCTCATAAAGTGACATTTCCTACCGCAATGAGTGAAAGTGTAAACACGACGAGGGGTGTTACTTAAGGGTTGACCTTTCCTAATGTTCCTAGTTGACTCTCTCAAACGTGTGGTCATTTCTTTGGTAGAGGACATATTATGATCACCGAAGTCCATTCAACACTTATCATCTTTGATTTGTATGGTACCTAACATTTTATTCAACTTTTCCAACCTAGACTCCAAATAAAATTGGACCCGACTCGAATCTCTCAATCTCTCCTCAAGCTCAACTATCCTCGACTCGAGTAAATGTTTAGACTCCAAAAACTCAAGAAGCTCCTTCTTCACAGCCTCCATTAACCCACGAAGATTATCTTTCTCACCCTCAACATACTTTATCTTCTCTCGAAGAGTCCTCTCACGTGCCCTAAGATCCTTTATCAAAACATTATCATCATTCACAACGACATGCTTTTTCAACTTAGCTTCTAACTTCAAGTTAGCCCTTTTCACTTTTAACATTTTTGCATACGACTTAGAAGGAAACTTAGAGTGGAGATGAGAGTTAGGATAAAGACGAGGGGGAGGCGAGTGAACCGCAAGTTCATCTCCATAAAATATGGCCTCAAAACTATCGTGAAAAGAAATATCTTCATGGGAAGATTTCTCATTAAAGATCACATGACTAGTCATGAAAGCGGTAAAGTTACAGTCAATGTGAGAATTGGATTCATCTTTCGGATCACTATCACTAATGGTGGCATTAAATGATATTGATTTCTTGCCCTCCTTCCTTTGTTTAGTGGGGCACTCAGCTACCCTATTGTCATAACCCATGCAACCTTGATATCTTTTTAACTCACCCCTCTTAAAGTTCTCATTATAATTCTTAGGGAAGTGAACGAATTTGTTGTGTATGTTTTTCTCGAGCCGTTTTGCATCTTTCAATTACTTTTGGAATTTGAGTAATTTCATGAATATCTTTGACAAAATGGCCAAATGCTCGGACACAATGTCAAACTCATCATCCGAAATAAGTGCTTTTCCCTTTTAAGGTTTCAAGGCAATGCCCTTTTTTTCATCACATTCTTGGAGGTAAGAATGTCAAGCCCATAAGTTTGTAAATCCCTTACAAGATCTTTAAGTTTTGAAGAATCTGAAGTACCTAAAAAATTCCAACAATCACTTGTAGGTTAATATTTTCTTGATTACATGACCTTAAGATTTTAGGTCAAAATTTTCAGACAATGGCCTTAAGATTTTATTGATTACACGGTTGTCAAGTAGTTTCTCTCCCAAGGTAAAAAATGAGTTAACTATATCAGATAATCTAGTGCGGAACTCATCAAAGGGATCACTTTCCAACTTTGTAATGGTTTCAAACTCTGTGGTGAGGTTTTCGAGTTTGGTAGCCTTAACAACACGAGTTCCTTTATGGGTGAGTTCGAGTATGTCCCAAGCCTCTTTATAAGTCGCACATGTCATAATACGGTGAAACTCCTTCTGGGAGACTAAACAAAATAGAGCAATTAAACCTCGAGAATAAAAATTTAAAATATATGCTCAGTGTCACTCCATGACTTTACGAGTTTTAAATGAATTGCTTCTCTATCTCTAGTGATAGGTGGAGATCGCCCTTTGACTATAACTAACCACATCCGCTCATCTATAGAATTTATTATTGATTTCATACGCATTTTTCAGTATGCATAGTTCCACCAATAAAAATCGGTGTTCAAATATCATCAAATCCTAAAAAAATTCATACCTAAAGACACAGAATCAAAACATAATAACTAAGTTAAACTCGCTCTGATGCCAATTTGAGAAAGCAATTACAACTAGTTAAGGATGGTTTGAATAAACAGAAAGTCCATGTTTTGTGTGGGTACCTACTATCGAACAAGCCAATAAAAGTAGTTGGATAAGCCCAGCCAACAAATAGGGCACCCGACCCAAATTATGAGCCTTGAATAACAGTCAGAATAAAAGATATGGCCAAATTAATCCCCAAGATCTCTGAGAGATATTCAAGGGATATGAGGCCAACGTGTTAGTAACCAACACACTCTTTTAACTTCATATATATTGTACCCCTGGACCGGGGCATGGGGCATGTGAAAAAAACCAGTTCGAGAGATACTATATAAGAATAGTAGACCTCTCCGTGGACGTAGGTAATTTTCCGAACCATGTATATTCTTGTGTTATGTGATTGCTTCTATTTCTTTTATTTTGGTGATTGTTTTCCTTTCTTAGATTATATTTTGTTGAGATTTTTGTCAGCACAATTGGTGTCATCTGTGGGAAACGATTGCTTTCTCCTACGAAAACCCTCACCAGGAAGAGCTAGTAATGTCACATCACAGCAGTAACGTTCCTCAAGCAGGAAATATTGAACAACAGTTGAAACCCCCAAGAGTAAGGTATGAAATACACCGTTAAAACTCAAGACTATGCCAGGAGAGGCAGGTCTATGAAGAAAGTCAAGGGACACCCAGGTTCACACAAATAACTAGGTTGATCGATGCCTGTGAGGCTAGGATTTAGGAGCAAGAGGAAGCCACTCGCCAACGGGAAAATGAGAATGCCCACCTCAAGAGGCGACTGGAGAGACTAAAGAGGGAGATCAATCAAAATACTAGGCGATGCCACACTTGCACTCCCAGCCCTCAGGCGAGAAAACCTCGCATCTAGGGAAGAAGCCCAAGACATGGTTTGGAAACAATTGAAAGACCTAGGTCAGGCGACCACCACTTTGAGCACTCATGACCAGCTCGCCAGTACAGAAGTCATGATCGGCAGAATGATGATATTCGAAGTCTGGTCTGGAGGGAGATGGACGAGAACTCGGGTCACCGTGCTACCAGATCAATAAGGGAGTTAGCAAGATGAGCTCTGAAAACTTAGATGAAGTTCCCTTTTTCAAGGTCGATAGATGAAGAGGAAGCCCCAAAGAAGTTCGCGATACCCAAGTTCAAGATTTACGATGGGAAAATAGATCCCATCGACCATATTAGGCAATACAGATAAGCAATGACTCTATGGAGTAATAATGATGCACTCATGTGCCTAATATTCCCCTCGAGCTTGCACAACGTAGCCCAAAAGTGGTTCGAGACGTTACCTCACCGATCCATTAAGAGTTTCAAATCCCTGGTCGAGCTTGTCACGATTCGCTTTGTTACGAGCATCTCCCATCCAAAAAGGATGGATGCTTTGTTTACTATGAAGAAGAAGCCATAGAAGAGCCTTAAAGAGTACGCAATAAGGTACTAGGAGATATTTAACGAAGTTGAAGACTGCTCGAAGCAAGTCGCTGTATCATCCTTCAAAATAGGATTTCCTAGATCTTTCCTCTTACACCAGTCCATAACTAAGAAGGAGGCCACAACCATCGATGGCTTAATGGCTCGTATTGAGAAATATGCAAAAGTTGAGAATGTGACCCATCTTAACTCATGGGAAAATGGTGACGCGAAGACAGGCAAGGGTGGCGAGAAGTTTGAACCACAAAAGAAAGGAAATAAGAACGGGGGAAAGAACGGCTCCAAGAAAGGGAACTAGAATGATGCCTCAAAGGAATTTCAAGATGTAAACACAGTCTTTAAAAAACCGATCAGTAATATTCTAGCGAAGATAAAGGATGAGTCGTTCATCGAATGGCCAAGGAAGATGGGAGGAGATCCCTCTAAGCAAAACAAAGAATTGAGATGCATATTTCATAAGGAAGGCAGGCATAAAACTGAACATTGTAAGGCCCTAAAGTCTCACCTCGAGGAGTTGGCCCAGATCGAACACCTCAATGAGTTAGTAGAAAAGAATAAAGATAAAGTGGTGGTGAACGAGGAGAAGAGGTCGAATAATGTCCTCGAGGAGGATACTGGTCATGAATTTACAGTAATACATGGGGCATCAGACCTCAAACATATTCAGGAACACAACTCAAATGGAAGTTAAGAAGCTTACTGCAGTTATGAAAGCCTTCCAAATTGACCCAGCCAAGTGTCAGGCAGGGAAGCGGCGATGGCCCGAGGACGTTGATTATAAGAAACATATCATTTTTACAAACAAAATTTGGTTAGAGTAATAACCACTCATCACGACTCACTGGTCATTACACTCAGGATAGCCAATTGGGACGTCGATAGGCTGCTCGTTGACCAAGGCAGCTCATCTGAAGTAATATACCTCGACTTATTCAGGAAGTTGAAATTAAGCATAACAGATATGAAGGAATCCACTGTCCCATTGGTCAGCTTCACTGGGAAGGTCACAATCCCTCTCGAAAAGGTTGTCCTCCCAGTCAGGGCAAAGAAATATCTCCAAATTAATTGAGTTTCTTACTGTCGATATCGAATTACTTTACCAAGCCATCACTACACCAAATCTTCACTATTGTCAAGGTAATTGACCCTGATAAATCACCCTTGTCAAGGTCAATGACCGTGACATTTCGAGGCGAGATAACTTTTTTTGTCACGGTCGTGTCACGGTCATTGACCTTGACACAAAACTCGCGTTTTGTGTCACGATCGTGTCGCGGTCAATGACCGTGATACGTTTATCACGGTTTATAACCGTGACAAATCCGTGACCCTTTTTAAAAAAATTGTCACGGTCAATGGCCGTGACACGTCCGGGACAACCTTTTGTCAAGGACTTGTCACGGTCAATGGCCGTGACAATTCTGGGCAGAATTTAAAAAAAATCTGCTGGGCAGTATGGGCACTGCCACTGCCCAGCAGTATATTTGTACCTGTTATAGCAACATCGTACCTGTTCCAAACACCATATATCCAAACAAACTAAAGATAATGCAAATATATATTCATGACGATATAATCCAAATATTCAAAATAGAAATAATATACATGACGATATAATCCAAATATAATTAAAATGGACAAACTTAAAAATAATGTTACTACATGTCTTGGATAAATGTGAGGAGGTGAGTAGGACACACGACATACGAATTGACGCACCCACTAATATACATCGTGCCGCATTGTTTGCGCAACCACAATAGGGAGTTCTCCTTCCCGGGTATGACATGCGTGACGAGTACCCTGTACTCCATCTGTTGAAGCACACATCCATGAACTATTCCACCCTCGACGATATTCGGGTCCCTCAACCCCCACCCTATCCGCTGATCATCAAATATGTCCAATATGAACACGCTCGGCCAACCAAGTGTCGACAATGGTCTGTTGAAGGGCACCAAATAGGGAAGTGGATCATCGAAGTACGAACGTGTCGGTGATGAAGCAACGAGGTCCACATACTCGTCATCCTGCGCCTCGTCCTCCCGCACCTCCTCCTCCACCGCCATCTCCTTCCCTTTCCCTTTCCCTTTACGGTCTCCGCCCAACGTACGCTTCATGAATGCGTACATATCTTGGACCATCGCCTCCAAACGGGACAGCTTCGCGTCGTGTGAATCCACCGTTCGAGCCAACCCGGTGTCGCTCGTCTCCAATCCGATGATCCTAGATTTGGCCACCCTCCAGCTCACTCCCCTTGTCCTCCCCTTGCGATCAGAGCCAAGCACTTGGCTAAGTGCGTCTATGGACAAAGATGCCTTGTCGGCATCAGACTGCGACTCATGCACTTCCTTAAGCTTTGTCTGAAACGATAAAAAACACATGATTAGTAAAATAAGTAAACTAAAAAATTATAACGTAATTAACAAAAATTAAACTGTCGGATTACTTACAATCGTGGCCGCGATGCTCGGGGACACCTCCTTGTCCTTCCCCTTCTTCGTCCGAAGAGCCACATAAGTATCGAGCCTATGTGGCTTACCCCCTGGCCCACTCCCTACCCCCTGAAATAACATAAAGAAAAGTAAAATTAGTATCGGCCCCGCAAAGTAAAATAATGAAGAAAAATATATTTCTGTAGTTATAGAAAAATTAAATCTTACCTGCATCCTATGCTCCACCTCGGCGTAAGAGGTCCGGCCGGAGTAGTGCACGTCCGTCTTTTTTGCCCGATTTTCCCTTCCCAATTGACGAGCAACCAATTGTCGATCCTCGATCTCATTGTCAATGAACTTCTCCCATTGTGCCAATAAGATCGGCTCCTTGGGCGGGACGGATTCACACCATTGGATAATCGACTCTCTTGTTTTCCCAAAGTACCGTGCCCGCATATTTTTTTTCCACGACTTGAGTTGCTCCAAGACGGGATCGCGTAGCTTTGGATCCAAGTTGAATTGTTCCTGTCCAACAAATACAATTTAGTTGCGAATAAATATAAATATAAATATAAATATAAATATAAATATAAATATAAATATAAATATAAATATAAATATGAAATTGAAATTGAAATATTCATATAAATATATTACCTGTAGTGCCGCCCGAACAGCTAACTTGAGCTCATATGGCACTTCCTTCCAACTCATAAATCCCGGGCCGATGACCGTCTTTAGCAACTCGAGGGATCTCGCTAATAGCTCCGACTTGTTCCCGACGGTAATCCCAAATTTTCCATATTTGGGGAGCCTAGGGGCGGAGGAGCCCTCGTCGCCTCCGCTACCACCGACCCCAGACGACATCATCATAAACAACATCATCATCTTCGCCTTAATATCTGAAGGAGACATTTTTGCTGTAAAAAAATGTTATTAGTACAGATAAAAAAAATGTTAATAGTATACATACACACACCCCTACCCCACCCCCACCACACACACGCACACGTCATGCCACTTTTAAAACTAACCAACCCAACATTTCATCAATTAAACTAACAATTAAAGTATACAATTATTAATTTACTAATTTACTAATTTACAATGAGGGACAATCCTACTTTCATATGAAATTGGCACTAATTATTAATTTACTTTCATCTAAAACTATGCAATTAAAATTACAATTAAAGCTATACAATTTCTTAATTAAAGATATACAATTGTTAAAATTGCCCCTCCACACCCCCCACCCCCCACCCCCACCCCCACCCCACCACACCCCTTGCCCCCCTCCCCCCGCCACGCACACATGCACACACCTACGTACACACACACACACCCACCCACCCCACCCCCACCACGACCCCCTCCCCCACCCCCACCCCCTCCCCCCACCACACCCCACACCCACTACCCCCTCCCCCCCCACCCCCCCACTACCCCCTCCCCCACCACACACCACCATACACACACCTACGCACACACACACACACCCCCCACCCCCACCCCCTCCCCCCACCACGACCGTGACAACTACAGTTATTGTTTATCAATAAAATTATGGCATGAGATAATTATAATTGGAGCATAAATTTCATTATCATAATATAATAAATCCAACCAAGTACAGAGATTCTACAAATTAAAGTGAGAATTAAATTTAAGACTTTCTAACAACATGCATGTGTATGGATTCTAATACCAGTGTATGGATTCTAACGAAAGTAACTAATGATATTCCTAAAAACATACAATTGGCAACATTTTGTGAATTTACTAAACTTTATATAATATTATCAAATTCTGTTAAAAAATTATCTAGGGTTTTACCTAGTTGAATTAATTTCATGAATAAAATTATTATCAATTTAAATATTTATATAATTAAATTTAACATATGAATTCTAGAACTTTTCTAACATTTACACAATTTTAACTATCACTAACATTTACACCATTCTAACTATCACTAACATTTACACATATACATATACACACATATATATACACACATACACATACACATACACATACATATAGAAATGAAAGAGAAAGAGAGGAAAAAAAATATACCTTAGAGAGAGAGAGAGCAGAAATTGCGGATGAGAGAGAGAGAGAGAGAGGGAAAACCAAAAGAGGTGGGAAAAAAAGAAGCCTAGGGCTTTTTTTGCTGCAAAAGTTGTCACGGTCGTGTCAAGGTCATTGACCGTGACACAAATCTCGCGTTTTGTGTCACGGTCATTGACCTTGACACGACCGTGACACATAATTGTCACGGTCTTTGACCGTGACAAGTAAATTTGTCACGGCCTTGTCACGGTCTTTGACCATGACAATTATGTGTCATGGTCGTGTCAAGGTCAATGACCGTGACACAAAATGCGAGATTTGTGTCACGGTCAATGACCTTGACAAGGGTGGCCGGCTGAAAGGTGACAATTTGGCCATTTTGGTGTAGTGCATCCTAGAACGGGGGTGTCTCCATGCAATGAAGGCTGTTCCATCGACCTATCATCAGAAGTTGAAGTGTGTAACTGATCGAGGAATAGTTAAAATCCATAGGGACCAAGCTGCGGTGAGGAAGTGTTTCATCACGGCCATACGCCCCAAACAGGAGAAGAATGTAGAAAAATGAAAGGCAAGGAAGAAGTTCAGGAGGCAATGATGCCCTCCAAGTAGTAGCTAAGGTATGGTCGACCAGGAGTGGAGAAAACCAGTCTCCTCCCCTCCTAAAGGGTCGTTAAAAACCTAAAAGAGGTCGTGACTGGCAGTGGCACAATCGAAAAGAAGTTTTTAATAGGCACATCCTTGATTGATGGCGAGAAAAAAGAACTAATTACCTTACTTCAAAGCAACATGGATGTTTCGTATGGGAGACCTACAAGCTACCTGGGATTAATCCCAACATTGCTTGTCATCAACTACACGTGGACTTGGTTTTCAGGCCAGTAGTGCAAAAGGCTCACCGAACTGCCCCAGAGAAGGCTAAGGGAGAAGAGAAAGATGTTAAAAAGATACTCGGTGCAGGATCCATTTGGGAAGTTCGGTTCCCTAAATGGCTATCCAACCTAGTAGTGGTTTCTAAGAGCAATAGAAAGTGGAAGGTTTGTATTGACTTCACTGACCTCAACAGGGCCTGTCCCAAAGACAGTTTCCCCCTTTTGAAGATCGATCAACTAGTTGATGCCACGGCTGCACACGAGAAAATGAGCTTCTTAAATGCATATTCGGGACACCATCAAATTCCCCTTCATGTGCCAGATTAAGATAAAACCTACTTCATAATCACTGTTGGTTTATATTGCTATAAAGTTTTGCCCTTCGTCTTTAAAAACACAAGAGCAACCTATTAGCAACTAGTCATGAAAATGTTTAAAGACCAGATAGGGGATATCGTGGAAGTTTATATTAATGACATGCTAGTCAAGAGAAATTTCAAGGATGAGCACCTCTCCGACCTGGCTAAGACATTCGAAACCCTCAGGAAGTACTGAATGCAACTTAGCGCAAGTAAGTGTTCTTTTAGCGTCCAAACAGAAAAATTCCTTGGATACTTAGTCAGTAGGAGAGGAATAGAAGTTAATTCCGACAAGATCGACAACATCATCAAGGTTCAGCTGCCCCAAATAGTAAGAGACATCCAGAAGCTAATAGGGATGCTCAACGCACTCAACCGATTCATTTCTAAGTATTCAAAACAATGCGAACCATTTTTTTAACTGTTAAAAAGTAGCAAAGGAGTAACATGGGATGAAGTTTGCTCAAGGTCCCTAGAGGAGATTAAAGTCTACCTAGGTAGACCCCCTTTGCTCATAATTCCTAGTCAAGATGATCCTCTATTCCTCTACCTAGCAGTGTCAGACCATACGATAAGCTCCGCCTTGGTGTGTGAAAGGGAGGTAAGCCAGCATCCAGTCTACTATGTGAGCAAAACTCTCTAGAAAGCCAAATAGCGATACCTACGGTTGGATAAGCTCACTTACGCGCTTGTAATAGCCTCAAGGAAACTAAAGCATTATTTTGAAGTAAATTCCATCATCATAGTTACTTCGTAACCCCTCAATGCAATTATAAGGAAAGTAGATCTCTTCGGCCAACTATCCAAGTTGTCAGTGGAGCTCGAAAGGTTCAATAACCACTTTTAACCAAGAGCAACAATCAAATCCTAAGTATTTGCGAACTTCATTGCCGAATTCAAAGGGGAGCAGCCTTACAATCACCCTAAAACTAGGTGTCTAACGGAAAGTTTAGGTGTTTGGACATTATACGTTGATGGAGCCTACAACTCAAGGGGCGGGAGTGGGTATTGTGCTAGTAACTCCTCAGAACACAGTGCTCGAGCAGGGAATTAGACTTGGATTTGAAGCCTCTAATAACGATGTGGAGTACGAGGCACTGGTTTCCAGACTACACAAAGCAAAGCTACTAGGGGAAAAGCATCTTCAAGTCTTCAGCCATTGACAACTATTTTCCAACCTAAAAATTAGCGATTTCAACGCAAAAGACAAAAGGATGGAAGCTTATCTCACCATTGTAAAGGGATTAATGGACAACTTTGATCAAGTCGATGTTCAAGAATTCCCCAGGGGACAGAACATCCATGTCGATGCCCTAGCAACCCTAAGCTCAGCAATAGACTTAAACATGAGAAGAACAATCTAAATTAATTTCCTTTCATAATCCAATATTATTAAGTACACTAAGTTGTAGAACCTCGAGCAGATCCTCCACATTGAAAAAGCTCCGAGATGGATGGATCCCATTATAGATTATTTGCAAAATGATAAGTTACTCAGTGAGCAAAAGATAACCCATTAGATAAGAGTCAAGGCTTATCTCTTTCACTTATATCCTAAGGGCAAACTGTATAAAAGATCTTTCAATGGCCTCTACCTCCAGTGCGTTCATCCATAGAACGTCGAGAAAGTTCTACACGAGCATCATGAAGGGATTTGTGGAAGTCATGTAGGAGGAAGATCGATAGCATTCTGAGCATGGAGGAGGGATAGTGGTGGCCAGACATGCAGAAGGATGCTGGAACCTATGTACACAGATGCGAGAAATGCCAAAAGCACTCTCCCTTAGTCCACCAACCTGCCAGCAACCTAAAGTCCTTAACTAGACCCTAGCCCTTCGTCTAGTAGAGCCTAGACATCGTGGGCCCTCTGCCTATTATAGTTGGAATTAGGAAGTATTTGTTTATGTCCACGGACTACTTCATGAAATGGATAGAGGAAGATCCACTGTCGAACATCAGGGACGCTGACATGATAAGGTTCATATGGAGGAATATTATCACGTGCTTCGGCATACCCCGGATGATCATTACTGATAACAGGACCTAGTTCAAGAGTGTCCCCTTTTAAATCTTTTGCAGTTATCATGGAATCAGGAAATACTTCAACTCTGTGGCGTACTCTCAGAGAAATGTTCAAGCCGAGGCCTCCAACAAGATAGTGACCGATGTACTGAGGAAGTGCCTTGAGAAGGCGAAAGGACTATGGGAAAATGAACTGACTCACATCCTCTGGGCTTATTGCACCACCCCAAGGCGAGCAACTAGAGAGATACCTTTTACACTCACATATGGAATGAAATCAATCACCCCCTTAGAAGCTGGTCTTCCTACCATGAAGTCAATGTTGGTCGACCAAGGACATAACGATGAAGTGTTACTCACCGAGCTTGACTTAGCAGACGAATGGTGAGAGTTGGATCTAATTAAGATAGAATCTTACCAGCAACATCTAGCCAAATAATATAATTATAAAGTCAACCCAAGAAAATTCCAGGTTAGAGACTACGTGCTAAGGAAAGTTCTTGGCAGCGCGGTGAAACCATCAGATGGAAAGCTTGGACCTAACTGGGAGGAACCATTCAAGGTCATACGGTATGATCTACAAGGATCCTACCACTTGGAAATGCTGGGGGATGGAAGATACCGAGAGCCTGGAATGCAACCAACTTAAAGAAATTATACTTCTAAATTTCTTCAGGCACCATTGGTTTAGGCAAATTTTCATTTACAAATTAATGTTGCTTTTTTTTTTCTCCCTGTTATGAATAAAGATTGGTTGGCCTTGTCATTCTATATCTTTTGGTAGTCTCAAATGTATGTTATTATATGCACATTTTCCAAGTTACAAGCTCCACTATTTTGACATAAATAGCCTCTTGTGGTTACATCACAGTAGTTGGGTTTATACCAGCTCAACTTTCCCATGGAGAAGCAAGGAGAGTTGATATATAATCACCCTCATCAGTCCCTTATTCATAACACAACTGGCCTCCTAGGTTGCTCTGGTAATAAGTAAAGACCTCTAGGGGATCCTCAGGCAATATGGCCAACCCAGGTTGGTCTCCAACATAGTTTGGATTCAAAATCCTGCTCAGGTGGATTGTCCACTAGTCAGGTGTATTGCCCACCAGTCAGGTGTATCCTCACCATCGTCTTACTTAGGCCAAAGTAAGTGTGATGACACGCTTAAAAGGTAAATCAAGGCAGAATGGTATGTCTACGGAATACTGGACTTGGGGAATAATCATTTAGAAATAAGCTCATGCTTAGTCAGCTGAGGAAACCAAAGTCACTAGATATTATTAACCCAAACCATGTTTACTCGGTAACTGCCTAAAAATAGAAATTTTATTGCTAAAGGTTACACAATTACACATACATCAATGATAAAATATAAGAATAAAAGAAGAATTAAATGAGATTCTAAGAGGGACTAGGTCACTGAGCAAGGTAATCAGATACTTTCGCCCTTCGACTATTATCTAGACAAGGAGCAAAGGCCTCCTCGACCTCTCCCGAACTTGGCTCTAACAGCTACCTCAGAATTACGATAATTGGGATCCAATGATCGTCCCTTATAAATGCATTAGGCTCCAAAGAAGAGGGAGTAATATCAAGTCTATACCAAAGGACAGAGTTCTTAGGCACCTTTAACTCACTGAGAGCACTCATCCACCCTCGGATAATGGATAGCTCCTCGACCTCCTTTAACCTCGTGGGGGCATCTGTCCAGCACTGGTTGTACCCATCTTCCAATACTTGTCGATGACCTTTCTTGAATAAGTACCTAATTAGGGTGACATCCCTTTAAAGCCCATTAGCTATCATGTACAACCTATGAACATCTCCCCACAGTTGGGTAATCTCCCTAGCCGAACCATTGTCATTCGGCCTAGTTGGCTGCCTGGTTGATGAAGAAGAACCCTATATGACTAGAGGGGCAATGCTTGGTGCATTCTCTCTAAGGTGCGCGACTTCCCTCCTTAAGGCATCATTCTCTTATTGTCAAACTTCTCCAACCCGATTGATTTTAAAGGCATCCAAGAGATTAGCCTTCAGAGCATCCATATCTTCTTGAACAGAGGCACCAACCTCCTCCATCTCTACAAGTCTATCCTTCAACCTAGCAACTACCTCGGATTTATCCTTATAATCGTGGTTCCGTATCCTAAGGGATTTGCACATCTTGACGAATGCTTGACCAACTTAGTCGCTTACATTAGAAGAAAGGATTTAGCCTATACGAGAAGAGGGAGGAATGTAATTAGTAAGGTCAACAAACTATAAGACATGAACCAAGAATAATAAAAATGTATCAATAATATCACAAACTAAATCCCTTCATTAAAAATTGGCACCAGCCAGGTAAAGATACATGAAATGGCAAGGAAAGAGAAAAAAAGGGAGAAAATACAAAAATAGTCCTAAGAATCTTTTGGTCGACCTCGACCTGCTCTGTGGTAACTGGATCTTTCCTCTTGCTAGTAGCGAACTCACTCGGCTTTGCCCCAAATACTGAGGGATCAACATGAGGAGTAACAGGAACATCAGAGGAAGGAGCAACAAGCTGGCTCTTAACTGGCGCTTCATCAACAACGAGTTTGGGGATAGAGTTGTGCTCGCCAAATAGAGGAGAGTTAGTAGAAATTCTAGCAGTAACAAAACCTAGATCCCAGCCTTTCTTGAAATTCACTCGACGGATGTATTCAATTTGCATCTTGGCATCTTTGTAGGTTGCTTCCCAACCCTCATTATAGTTGTTATCCCTAGTTGTGGCCTTCTCTACTTCTAAGCTCATCATATTCTCATCAAGCTTCATGTTCTCATTGGTGACGGTGAGCTTACCAGCCATTACCAGCTCTTAAGCCTTGTGGAGTTCCTTCAGCTCCTTAGCCGCCCCGACCCTCTCTTTAGAAAATGAGGCCTCAGCTATTATAAGAGCCTTCTGGGCTGTATTCAGACTCTCCTCGAGCTCATCATTTCTCCTAGCCAGCCCATCTTGACCACGGAGGAGGACAGAGTAGTCAGACAACAACTACAAGAAGAAATAAGGATAAGTCAAGTGATGAAAAGAACCAAAATAAATAACGCAGAAGAAAATAAATGACGTTACCAAAGTAATCCCCTGATCTACCTTCAGGTCTAACTGGTCTGGACTCATCTTTGAGGACTACTCACGGCCCACTATCAATATTCCTCTCTCGATCATCAAGGGGTGAGATGAGGGGATAGATCCACAAAAGCACCCTCAGATGGAGCAGCAACAGGCACCATTGAAGCCTGTGCCTTCTTTATCCTTTCTTATCCTCTTATTCTCTCTTCCTCCTTTTTCTTCTTCTCCTCTTATCTTTTTCTCTCTTCCTCTTTCTTTCTCTCCCTCTCCCTCTCCCTCTTCTTTTCCTATCTCCTTTTCCTCTCCAGTTCCTTCTCATGAGCCATTGTCTGGGAACCACCGGTAGTATCCCCAGGACTGGTCTTCTAGATCTTCAGCATACTGGATAACAATACGTCATCATCATAATTAGCTGGGATCAAATTCTTCCTTCTGGGAGGAGCCATGTCTTCCTCGTTATAACTTTTCGAACCAAAACCACTTGAGCTAAAGACTTCCTCGTCAAATCTCTCACCACTAGACTCATCTTTGCTAGATTCCTCATCACGAGGTCTTACCTCACCACCACTGCCTCTAGCAAAATTGAACTTTGAAATTCTCTCATCCCCTTCATCTAGGTCGATAGGTTGGAGAGAACCTTCTTCCTCCTCTCAGATATCAAGATGATGAATGGACCCAATTGGACAGCCGATGAAGCTGGAGGTAATGTTCTTATATTCCAATAAAAAAGCATCTGACCTGGGATGTTCACCTTCTGTAATAGAGTCTCTTATATTCCAAGACTTAAGTAAATCGACAACACATATCTCGTAGAGAGTAGGCTACTGGTTCTTGGACTTTGCTGTAAAGGAAAAGGAAAACATTGAAGGAAGAACACGTTATAGAAGCAATAAAAAGACAAAGAGATTGAACAACAAACTATATATTCCTCCCCATAAATAGGAATTCTAGGTCTCGTATCCCTCGTACCCCCTACCTGAGGAGGTAACTTCCAGTTCCTAGCTTTGAATTCTTTCGACCAGTAGTCCTTATGGGAATCAGGTAGATTAACTACCAAAACCCTATCCAAACTCCTCACTTTTAAATAAAGAAGACCAGAACTGGTACGTGAAAAAGGAGTAACAAAAACAAATTTCAACCAAGCCTAAATTAGTGCCATAGAGTTGGTTTATTCTATGGATGCCATTAACAATCTTCCAAATGTTTGGAGAACATTGGGTTGGGGCTATATCAAAATATTGGAAAAAATATAACAAGAGACGATTTGGGGGGAAAGCTAAACCACCTTGGGACAACAAAAGAACATGAATCCAGTGGCCATCCTCAACATCGCCAACATTACGATGAACAGGGGCACACTCAATATCCACCCAATTAGGGATATTGTAACATTTTCTAAACTCTACTAGGGATTTGTTATCTATCCTTGCCATAAGAAAAACCCTAGCTATAGTAGAATTAAAAATGAAAAAAGGTAATACACAAAGAGGGAAGACTGAGAACTTACAGGAAAAAGAATGAAACTTGAAACGATGGAAAACCAAGGGCAAATGAAGATGATTGAGGTAAAAAATATCTTGGAAGTAATGAAGAATAAGATTGAGAACAAGAGAAAGCTTGGAGAACAAGAGATGAATTGAAAGTGAGAGAAGTACGAAGTTGAAGTGGCACTAAAATTCGTCCAACACCTTGGTTTAAAATCCTATATGATAGTGCACTCTGATCGAATAACATTTCCCGCCCAAACTTCCTACCAAACGACGATTCACGCCCCTATTATTTGTATAAACTACAACAGTGCCATTAGAAGTGGATTGGAAGATTCTACTTAAAATTTGTGAGCCTACAATATGGATGGACCTAACATTTTAGGGGAAATTGTGGGTGCCTACTGACGAACAAGCCCAAAAAAGTAGTCGGATAAGCCCAACCGGCAAATGAGGTGCTCGGCCCAAGTTATGAGCCTTAAATAACAATCAAAATAAAAGATATGGCCAAATATATCCCCAAGATCACAGAGGGATATTCAAGGGATATGAGGCCAATGTGTTAGTAACCAACACACTCTTTTAACTAAATATTTATTGTACCCTTGTCCCGGGGCATGGGGCATATAAAAAAAATAGTTTGAGAGATACTAAATAAGAACAACAGACCTTTCCGTGGACGTATGCAATTTGTTGAACCACGTATATTCTTGTGTTGTGTGATTGCTGCAATTTCTTTTATTTTGGTTATTGTTTTCCTTTCTTAGATTGCTTTATGTTTAGATTTTTATCACCATAATTTGTATTTTTCAAAATTTTAAACATTGAATCTTTAAACAAATTAAACTCAATTAAACATAGCACCGATTTTAAGCCTTTTGTTATGAAAAACTTATTTGTCCAATTTTATCTTTTAAACCTAAAACATATACCTAGGTGATAAGCTGATAAAATAAATAAATCATACACAACATGATAACATGTGAAGAAAAACACAAATCGAAAAACCTTGGATGGCCCAACGAACATATCACTATGATATGGTTTTACAATGCATATAAAATAGACATACTTAATGACTCCATTCCAATAAGACTTGATGATCTTCTATATTCCACCGCTCCTCTATAGTGCAATATAAGAGTTTACCCACGCAAGATTCTGTAATGCATAAGTCCACACACATCTTGTTATCCCTTAATGAGGCCCAATAATCATCTATAGATGGGAACACGGAATCCACCGCTTCTTCACCATAACACCACAAACACAGAGTCCACTGCGTGTAAATAACAAGTACAAAATCCACTGCATGAAACATATTATCGTCAGATGTAGAGAATCCAACCTCGGTGCCCAAATAAAAGATCTCAACCCATGTGTATATGAAGAATCTTGATCTCTAAACTTAAAGGGTGAAACAAGGGTTTTGAAACTTTTGTAAACTGATAGGAAAACGTTTTTCGATAAATATTCTTGAAAAATATGAGTCCAAAACGCCTTAAATAGAAAAACAAGAATTTCAACGTAGCAATCTAGTTTCAATGAGAATACAAGGTTGTTCGAACAAAAATACCAGTTCTGTCCTAACGGCATTAAACCTCATTCAAACGACAACCTAAATTATAACGACCTTCCAACCACATTGGCCATATTAAATAGAGGGTTCTCGTTGCATTCGAGGCTCGTTCTAACAAGAATCTAATTTCATTATAATGAGATCCAAAGTCGTTTGAACAAAAATTCAATTTCATTCTAACATGTTCAATTCTCATTGTAATGAGATTAAAAACAAAAAGAAATTTTCTTTAAAAACATTTCAAAATAGTTCCAAACGATTTTGAGTACAAAAACAAACATCCATAAAAATATCCTAGGACCAATATTCAATATGCATTAATACCTACAAGATCCTCGATAAACGTGAATAAAAACATAGCATAAAACACAACACGATATATTCAATCTTTGAGGCTTTACTACAACATATTCATCAAAGATGTCATAGGATTATGGGATCAAAAACACAAAGCCTAACCTATAACTCAAATGTTTGGTCCCAAATTAACCAATTGCATACAAATTGAATCGATTGGAAATTTGTCTTGCATAATCCAAACCGGATTCTAATCCCAACCTATAAATCTATATACTACTATAAAATTCTATACAACCATTTAGGACTCCTCATCAATGAGCAAATCCACGTGGCACCATATCTCAATTGACTCTCAGTTTTTATTCCGCAATTCTCTCCACCCACTTTTGTTACCCTTCACTCCTCCTCCTCCTCACAATTCTCTCTCTCTCTTGTCTTTCCCTCTCCCCCACCCTTCATTACCCAGTGTCCATGCATTTTATCTCCCCCACTCTCTACCTTCCAACCTCTTTCTTAGGGGAGATTCTCCCTCCCTTTTATATATACAAGCACTTTAAATACTTCATTTAGCTAATTATTCACCATGTTGCCATGTGAACCAACAATTTAATGGCCAGTCTGACCCTTTTTAAAACTTATTTTTCCTCTCATCTGAACCTATTTCACCGAACCTACAAAGACAACTGCAGCTGGGGAAGAAATACAATTGAGGAAGACCTTAGACTTTTTCCACACTCACCTGATCTAGATCTGTTATTGGCTTATCAAAGCATTTATCATCCACTTCTAAGGTAATATTTATCTCTATCCTTAAACTTTTGCCACACCCCCTTGATCTAGATTAATTACTACAAATGCCATAAGCTTCAATATTAGGGATTTTTTCCAACACTTTCTTCAGTCCATTTTTTTGTTGGGTTGTTTCAAAATTAGGGATTTCGTTAAATGAAATAGGGTTTTCAATTTAACCGTATAAGGATATTTGGTTTTCAAAAGAGGGGTGTTAGATTCTAAAATAATTTTCCGAGGTTTCAAAATAGAGGTGATAGATTTCAAAAGAAGAAAATTGTGTTTTCAAATTGGGGGTGGATTTGAAGCAAAAAAAAAATCATATACGAATTTATTATAATTCTATTTGTTGATGTAAAAAATTAGATTGCTTCTAATTATTTAATCAAAGATAAATATAAATGAGACAAAGAATTTTAAAGTGGTTCAGCCTTATAAGAATGGCCTACGTCCACTGTTTTCTGTTATTGCCAAGCGTTTTGGAGTTCTTGATATGTAATTCTATCAAGAAAATCCGGTCCCCTTGAATGAGGGTGATACAATGTATTTATAGCCCTTAGGCTGTACATGTGAAAGGGTAAACAATTAATGCCCTTTAAGAGTATACGTCTGTATGATTAGCATTCAATGAATATTTGAACTGTTGATTATCTGGCAATCAATGATGTGGCTGAGATGCAGCTCGGACCGTCTTAGTTGCTTGTCGTTCAGGAGTTCCTCGGAGTGTTGGAGTTCCTCAGAGTACACTTGCTGCTCGGAGTGAGTATGACTTGGTTGGGGAAATAGACTTCCTCGTTGCTATTGTGCCACGTAGATCGACACGTGTCTTCTTATGATTTGTCTATATCAGCATATTAATTTTGGTATCAACAGAAGCCCCCAATGTTTCATTTTTCGAACTTTGAGGAATATGGAACATTCTTTCTCGGTATATGATTAGGCGCATATTCTTCATATTTATCCCCTTAATTTCAGTATTTTTATGATCCCGTGCAGTGTAAGTAGCTTGGATTTGTCTCTTATTTATGCTACTAACCCTTTTTGGCAAGTATTTCTTGTTTTGTGTATTTCTCATGTGTTTTATAGGTATTTCATGCAAGTTAGTGCGAAGGAGAATGCAAAATAGTGAAAGAAACCTAGAAATGGAGAGTTGAAGGGCATTTTCGTAATTTTTCAGCCTTATTTCGGAGGTGGGGCCAACTAGAAAGTTGAAGAGCTCTAAATTACAAGAACACTGGAAAAAACGGCACCTCAATCCGAGCTACGGTGAAGAAGTTACGATGTTTTGAAGTTGCGCGATAATGAAGAGTCTGGATGTGCGGATTTCTGTCATTAATTATGCATTTAATGCAGTGCAACTCTTGGAAAACTTGTTCCACAAGCACTATTGGCTGTCAATTTCGAGATTTTGTGCTATAAAAGCCCATGACCTACATCATTTTAAGGGGAGTTGCTAGAGAGAGGCTAGGTTAGGAGTAGGTTAGAAGTGCTAGATTGAATTTTAGGGTTAGATTTTGAGAGCAAATTTTCTATTCCTTCAAGAGTTTTCATGAATCCTATTTTGTAAGAATTTCTGAATCCCAATTCCGTTCTTGTTGCTGAATTCAAGTAATCTCATTTCCATTCTCTTGTTTTATTATTTGCAATTTATTTATAATGTCTTGTAGATCTTTAATGTTGTGTATGAATTTGTTTTTTTTAATCCAATCATGAGTAGCTAAATTCTCAAGGGTTGGGGTACATGAACTCAATCCTAATACAAATTATTTGTATGGAAAATTAGAAAATAAATGAAAATATTGGTTGAATCGTGAATGAAAATCATATATGCATTGTCATATCTTTTAATCTCTCTTGCCCTAGGTACTTGGGATGTTTAAGAATGCTTTGTATGTATAATTTGTCGTTCACCGCTTTATATTGATCTTTGATTTCATATGATGCGGGCTTGAACCTCATATATGTAATGCTTAGTGATGATAAGGACTGGATTTAATCAAGAATTTTGATTTACAATTCTAGTATTCTATACGGTAATTTGTTAAGGATTGAGGGATTGTACCCTACCCTATTTTCTCCCATTTGTCAGATCTAATTTCTTTTGCACTTTTCAGTTTGTTTTTCTTAAGTAATTTTTTAATAGAAATTTTCCCAATCATCATCTTTTTCATTTTTATTTTAGAAGTAATAAATCAATTAAATTCTATAAAACATTCCCTGTGGATTCGATACCCAGACTTACTACTATACTCCATAAAAGTGTAGTTAAAAGTTTAGATTTTTTTTGTATTGAGGTTGGAAGCCGATAACAACGACTAGCGTATTACACGGACGCTCGGGTTTTCCACTCGATCAAAATGGCGCCGTTGCCGGGGAATGTTTTGTTATAGATTATAATTGATTTACTATTTCGAAAGATTTTTTTTCCTTGGATTTTTTTTTACCTTTTTGTAGCCTTGCACAATTGAGCGCCAAGAAACGTAGAATCCTCAACCGCACACCTTTGTACTCGAATTTCCATTTACATACTATTCGGTAATAATGTCTTTTCATGGTGAGTTCGGTAATTATAATGGTTCATATGGTAATCGTTTTCAAACTTTTTATTCTCAAGACTCCGCGGCTCGACCTATTACCATTGGTGAGGCCGTTCTAACTCTGGAGTGTGAAAGGCTTCAAAATGAATATCGGAGAGAAATTTATATTAAATATTCTCAAAAATCTGTGTCTAGACCTATTACCATGGGTGAGGCCTTTTTAAATCTTGCGTATGAAAAGCTTGAAAACGAATATCGAAAAAAAATCATTTTGGGGAATCCAATGAAGATTTTTCTTCCAATATTTGTGAAACTATAAAAGGTTTTCAACCAAAAGAGGAATCCGAGGTTCTAGAGCCAAGGGATCCTACTTTGGAAGAATACACGCTTTTTCTAACCAAAAGAGTACTGGATTTTCTTTCCACCCAAAGCACAAAGAATATCGATTATGGTCTTGTGAAGGAAATGGTCACACTTTGCGATGATGTGCGTTCTATTTTGGAAAACAAAGAGGAGGTTGAGACTTGTGTGTCACCTCAAATTTTTGAAGAACATATCATTGAAAGTGAGTCTTACTCCCTTGAAATTCAATCTCCAAGTGATGATGAATCACTTGAGATTGAGTTTATTTCATCACCATTTTCGTTCACGGTTATTGAACCATTAGAAGTACCGCTAGATTCCTATGAGTCGGTTGAAAATTCTGAAACGTTTGCACCTTTTACCGACAAAGACACTTTGCTGGAATTGTTTTCTAATATGGAATGTTCCTTTTTGTGTGCCCCTCTCCCCATACTACTTGAAAAATCTTTGGGAGGTGATTATATTTTTCTTGGATCTCAATTGTACTTGTCCCACTTAGCACCCAAACCCCCCATCATCCCGTTAAATTTTTTAATTGGTGATGGTTCATTTTCTCCATCTCACACATGCCTTCTGTTTTTCAAACGGAATTCTTATTTGTTGGGAGGCATGCATCTTAATGAGGGTACACCATTAATCCCTAAAAGTCAAATTGTATTTTGGGTGGACCCTCAAATTTTTCGACTTCTAGTGTATGATTTATTAGCCGTTCAAATTGTAGGTTGTACATAATTAGTTTTTTTTCTTTTTCTTTTTCTTTTTCTTTCCTTTTGTAATAGTGTAGTGTCATTAGTTAAAGATTTTGTTATTATTTTTGTTATGCTTGGTTCTAACTTGTTTTGTAGATTCAATGGAATCGCACTCATCGAGGATCACTACATTTGGGTAATATCTTTCTTTTCCTCTCTTTATGTTGTGTTCTTGATTCACATTGAGGACAATGCAACATTTAAGTTAGGGGGTGTGGGATATTCTTCCCATTTATTGTTTAGATTCATTGATTCAATCACATGTTCTTTCCAAGTGTATTTTTTTTTAAATTTAAAAAAAAAAAAAAATATATATTTTTGTTTAAAATAAATAAAAATTGGAATTTAAATTTTTCAAAAATATTACCTTTATTCTGTTTAAAGTCTCAAATTGTAAAATTCATAATGCACTAAGCCAAAATTGACCGAAGATGGAAATTGAAAGAAAATTGACGACTTTACGAATAAGTGTGAAGATTAGTTCAACCCGGTGAGATTTTGAGCTTTTCAATTTTTTATGAGTTTTTAAATCAATCCGAGTTTATGATTAACTCAAAGTTCTTTTCAGCGTTTTAATAAGTCGTTGATGATCTCAATCCTTTGTTTTGATCGGTTATGGGAAATGTGTGAAATGCTGTCTCGAAATTCGTGCTAAATATATCTCTAAACTTAATTAATCTCGAGATGCATATGGTAATGTGATTAGCAATTTGGACGATGAAGTAGGCCCTCGTTTGTTACCCAAAAAATATTAGCCATAAAAAGTTGTGAAAAATTATCCCTTTGCAACCCAAGTTGAGCCTAATAAAATATTTTCCTTTCGTTTGATAACCCGAAAAACCAAATAGCCCGGAATTGTGAAAATTGAGAAAATTCATCAAGTAAGTCCAAATTGTGCAATAAAAAGGGGCAAGAAAAAAAAATGTTAAAAAAAAAATAGTGGAAAAAAAAATGAAAATTGAAAAAGAAAGAAAAATGAGCAAATGCCCGAAAAAGCACAAATGGACGTCATAAGGACATTTTCCAATTCCGAACATTCCATTCATTCCCATTTTTACCCTTTACACTTTTTAACCCGAAAAGTCCTAACTGAGTCCGAATGGCAAAATTAATTACCGCATGGAGAGCTAAGACATGAAAAGATAAGATGAGAGATTAAATGGTGTGAATAAGAGGTGATGTTCCCATTTCCAAATAACCGTAATCCGATGATGAGATCTTTTCACCATAAATTTCCTTCTTTTCAATTTTGTATGCATGGATTTGTGTCCATTATATTTACTCTTTATATCATGCATACCGAGAGAAAATAACCACAATCCGAGTGATTCGTTTGTGAGTGCATCCGTAAGAATTTGAATCAAAACGAATTTTCAGAAAGTAACGTAATGCTCAATCGGTGGAAATTTGAGGTTTAATTTTTGGCTTCGCACACACACACTATGGTTTGAGACAGTTGAATATGAGTTGATGGTGATTATTTTTCGAAAATTTTAAATTGTACAATTTTTAAGTATTTTGATCTTTATTTGAGTCAATAAAGAATTTTGTGGGTAAATTCACTGCAAACCCTCACGAGACAAAACTCGTCCTACTAGGGTAACCTAGGGGTTTAAAGGCTCGTTGCATACGCTAAATGCAATCGCGTGCCTGCGAAAGTGGAATTTTATTTTAATAAAGGAATTTTCAAGAGTGGATTTTTGGTTAGATTCATTTACATTGCTCGGGACGCGCAAAGTTCTAAGTTAGGGGGTGTGATTAGGCGCATATTCTTCATATTTATCCCCTTAATTTCAGTATTTTTATGATCCCGTGCAGTGTAAGTAGCTTGGATTGTCTCTTATTTATGATACTAACCCTTTTTGGCAAGTATTTCTTGTTTTGTGTATTTCTCATGTGTTTTATAGGTATTTCATGCAAGTTAGTGCGAAGGAGAACGCAAAACAGTGAAAGAAACCTAGAAATGGAGAGTTGAAGGGCATTTTCGTAATTTTTTAGCCTTAGTTCGGAGGTGGGGCCAACTAGAAAGTTGAATATCTCTAAATTACAAGAACACTGGAAAAAACGGCACCTCAATCCGAGCTATGGTGAAGAAGTTACGATGTTTTGAAGTTGCGCGATAATGAAGAGTCTGGATGTGCGGATTTCTGTCATTAATTATGCATTTAATGCAGTGCAACTCTTGGAAAACTTGTTCCACAAGCACTATTGGCTGTCAATTTCGAGATTTTGTGCTATAAAAGCCCATGACCTACATCATTTTAAGGGGAGTTGCTAGAGAGAGGCTAGGTTAGGAGTAGGTTAGAAGTGCTATATTGAATTTTAGGGTTAGATTTTGAGAGCAAATTTTCTATTCCTTCAAGAGTTTTCATGAATCCTATTTTGTAAGAATTTCTGAATCCCAATTCCGTTCTTGTTGCTGAATTCAAGTAATCTCATTTCCATTCTCTTGTTTTATTATTTGCAATTTATTTATAATGTCTTGTAGATCTTTAATGTTGTGTATGAATTTGTTTTTTTTAATCCAATCATGAGTAGCTAAAATCTCAAGGGTTGGGGTACATGAACTCAATCCTAATACAAATTATTTGTATGGAAAATTAGAAAAGAAATGAAAATATTGGTTGAATCGTGAATGAAAATCATATATGCATTGTCATATCTTTTAATCTCTCTTGCCCTAGGTACTTGGGATGTTTAAGAATGCTTTGTATGTATAATTTGTCGTTCACCGCCTTATATTGATCTTTGATTTCATATGATGCGGTCTTGAACCTCATATATGTAATGCTTAGTGATGATAAGGACTGGATTTAATCAAGAATTTTGATTTATAATTCTAGTATTCTAAAGGATAATTTGTTAAGGATTGAGGGATTGTACCCTACCCTATTTTCTCCCATTTGTCAGATCTAATTTCTTTTGCACTTTTCAGTTTGTTTTTCTTAAGTAATTTTTTAATAGAAATTTTCCCAATCATCATCTTTTTCATTTTTATTTTAGAAGTAATAAATCAATTAAATTCTATAAAACATTCCCTGTGGATTCGATACCCAGACTTACTACTATACTCCATAAAAGTGTAGTTAAAAGTTTAGGTTTTTTTTGTATTGAGGTTGGAAGCCGATAACAACGACTAGCGTATTACACGGACGCTCGGTTTTTCCACTCGATCAGTATATGGCAACATTAAATGATCTTCCTGGTTTTTAGGAGCATTTTCTCCGTATTCGAATGTCCTTCCAATTGCGCATAATCCGCCTTTTTGAATTTTTATAAGCGCTTCAATCTTCGCGCACTTTTTGTCCTTTTAGCCGCCGGTAGCGTAATAGTTTCTTTTTTGTAATCATTTCTTTCGCCGTTTCCCAAGGCAAAGTATTTAAGCTTCATAGGCAATCCCATCCTCTTCTACCTTTTCCAATTTCTGCTTTCGAGTTTTCCATAGTCTTTTTCTCTCTTGTGCGTTCATCCTTTTCTTCGTTCGTTGTCAACAGATCTCCTTTTCTTCCTGTAAGATCTTCTTCCTTCTTCTTCATTTCTTTTATTCGCCATGGTTTATGTTATTGAATCTCTTAAGAAATTCCGTTCTGATTTTTCTATTTCATCTTGGGTAACTCTGGAGGATCTTTCTGAGCCTTCAAATTATTTTAGTTTGGTTGAGGGACATTGGTTCCCCAGCCTCTTTATTGCTGAATGTGGATTTTCTTTTCCACCAAACCCTTTGTGCTTAGCGTTCTGTCATTATTTCGATGTTGTTCCTGCAAAAATAGCCCCCAACACATGGAGAATAGTTAATGGGGTGTATAGGTTAAATCAAACTCACGAAACCCGTATAGGAATTCCTGAGATTATGTATTGTTATAGATGGGCTGTTCTAGATAATGTTTTTTATTTAAAAACTAGATTTTTGAATAGGGCTTTAGTAGTCAACCTCCCTGATGCCAATAGGGATTATTTTGAACATGGAGTAGTTATCAAAAACTGGCAACATGCCCCTTTGATTGGAGATGAAGTATATCAAGGTCCCAAATGCCCTCCATATGGCAACGGGATAGGTTATTTTTATTTTATTTTATTTCTGAAATTATGATTTCATTATATTTGATAAAATGCGTGACTGATATTTCACTATGTATTTGTTTGCAGTTGACAGCAAAAGAAAAACTCCAAAAGAAGCTGACGTTAATATCAAGCATTTGAAACTTATCTGGAATTTGCATCAGAAAGTTTCAGACGAGCACATCAGGTCTGCTTCATATTTGTTGCAGTACAGGAGCTATACATCATCCTTTACTGCTCGTCCTATGGTCAGCACTAGTGATCCAGTGTCAGGTCCTGGGGATTCTTCTCCAGAATCTCACATTCCTCTGAGTCAGAAAATGGGCAAAAGAAGAGTTCCTGCTATCTTTGAGGAGACTACCTCTGCTGGAGATGGAAAAAGAGGCAAGACTGATGTCCAAAAGGGGACAAAGAAGACAGATGCTGCCCCTTCTGTTGCTCCTCAGAAGGCTGCCGAGAAGCCCCCAGTGCACCTGTGGAAGTGGTCACCGTCTCCCCAACCAAAAGCTCTTCTTTGGTTGAAACTGTTGAAATGCCACCGAGGAGACTGAGGAAATCCTCCTCGGTCAATTTGGCTGACACCATCCCCCAGCTCTAAGTTAGTGGAGCTGGTGTTCCAACTATTATTCCTCCGATCTCTGCTATGAGCTCGGTGAAGACTTCGACCATTCCTGAAGTCCAAGGAATTGAGGAGAATATGTCTAGGGATGTGCTTACATCCCTGGCTACTCGTCACATTGCTTCAGTAAGTTTCTCATATTCTGAATTTTCTTTCTTTCCATCAATACATGTGTCTCTGTGTTGACTTATTATTATCTCATTTTTTCAGCTGGTGAGTTTCTTTAACACCATTATGAAGAAGGATGAAGCGATCAAGGATTATAGCTCCTTGTCCAGAGTGGAGGATGCTTTATTGAGATTGACCAAATCTTTGAAGGATTACCGTCAAAAGTATGACGAGGATAAGGCTGAATGGGAGAAGAAATTGGCTGCAGTTGAGGCAGAGAAGGTGCAGCTCATTGAAGTTTCCAAGGTTTTGGAAAATAAGGTGAAAGATTTGGAGGAAGAGAAAAAGAAGTATGATGAGAAACTCAAGAGCTTTGGGGAGCTTGAGAACAAGATGAAAATGGCAGAAGAAGAATTGTTCCTTCTGCGAGAAGTGAATCGCCAGAAGGAGGAGGTGGAAGCTAAGTTGAAGGCCATCGAGGATCTTCTATCCGAGAAGCTCTCCTCGAAGAAAATGAAAAGAAAATTGGTGGTGAAAAAATATTTCCGCACTGGTTGGGACAAAGGGTGGAACAGGGGGGTAGCAACAATGATGACTCATGTACAGTATGGGAGTTTGAAATACTTTCGAGATGGTTGGGTGGCTTCCCTGGAAGAATTGAAGATTAATGAGGACTCAGAACTATTTCAACAGCATCTTCCTGGTCCTCCCCCAAATATTGAAGATGAAGAAGAGGACGAAGCTGCCTCCGAAGAATCTTCAATGGCAGTGGGTGATCCAATCCTTACTCAGCCTGCTGACGAGGAGCTTTCATCTCTGCCTGCTCCTCCCGAACAAGTTCCAGCCCTACCCGACCAACTCATTGTTTCCACCGAGAAATCGAGCTCCTCATCCCAGCCTCCCGAGAAAGTCTTGGGAGACAAGGAAAAGGTGTGAAGTTGTTCGGTATTTATTTTTCTTTTGTCACTTGGACTCTATACTCTGAACACTGTACTCCTTTCTATGATGTAATAAAAAATCACCTTTTTTGTATCTCTATGTTGTTGATGTTCTGTTTGCTTTTTTATTAACTCTTACCTTCTCTTCTTTACTAGTTTATGGCTAGAATGGAATTGCTGTCTGCCCATGACACAACTCTGCTTTGACAATGTAATGATTATTTTAAGGCTGGCCACACTGACTTGGACAATTCCCAGATTGTAGAGATTCTTGATCGAGATGCTTCAGACCAAGCAGTGGAGGCATATCAATACTTGAAATGTCTTCTTGATTGTGCTGTAGCCAACAATGTGGCTTATTACGAAATGATTGAAGACTTGCAAGGTACTCTCGATGAACTTCAGCAGCAGTATAAAGAGTCTTCAGCTCTTTTGCACGAAGGGTATGAGAAGAAAATCAAACAACGTAGTGCTGAAACAGGCTACAACAAGATGCTTGCTGGCTATGAAGTGAGAGAGAGAACATTGAAAGTAGATGTCGAAGGGCACAGGTAAATAGCTAAGCTATTGGAACAAGAAAACAACAATCTGCAAAAAGAACTAGCTCAACTGAGGTCTGCTGCTTCATCTTCTACTGCCTTGGTCATCGATGAAGGATTCTCATTTTTAGAAGTGGAAAATGCCAAGTTGCGAGAAGAGTTAGAGGCCTTGAGAAGAGATGGGCCTTCTACTGCTATTCGGGGATGAGGAAGAGGTTCTCGTGGACGAGGAAGAGTTTCTCAGAATGTTGACGAGGAACAAAGTACTCAACCTACTCGGGGATGACCAAAAGCTCTTCGTCGTACTGTTGAAGAAGCTCGTACTCAATCAGCGTTGGAAAACCAAGCATTCCAATTGATGGCAAAAAATCAAGCCTTGTCTGAACTGTCCAAGAAAGTCCAAACTTTGGAGGATCAACTTGCTGCGACGAAGTCTGCTTTGGGTCATAAGGATATTTTTGCCAGAAACCTTCATGAGCAGTTAGAGAGACTAATTTTCCAATTCCATAAACAACATCGTGAGTTCTGGATGGCAGGCTACAATGAGGCCCTTTTTCACTTGAGTGATCGTATTGAAAATGCTAATAATGAACGCTACAAACAGGGATGGTTGAATGCCCTGGGTGTATTGAAACTAGAGCAAGGTCATTATTTATGGGATTACCATGCTCCTGGGCTGCTCGATCTACCAATTACGCCCTTCAAGCTTGACATGAGATGGATCCCTGCTCGGGCCATTCCTCGTTGTTTGATCTCCAAGTATCTTGGTGACTATGCCCTTCATTCACAGGCAGAATTATCTCTACCTGAGCATTTACTGGATACACCTTCAATAATGAATGTCAGAATGCTTCGAGATCTTAACTTCATTAATTCTCCCCTTTGCCTGGAAGATCCTCCTGCTGGCGAGGAGCCTATTTCAAAAGCAGAAGGGAAAAGACCAGTAGAATAGGAAATTCTGATGTAATAATTTGTACACAATTTAATATCAATGTAATAAATTTGTGTAATTCATTTTGAATTCAATGAAAGAGTTTCATTTTTGTTTGCAAATTTGTATTGCTATTGTCTTGTATTTGTCAAACACTTTATATTTGTGCTTGCATAACAATATCGTGTGGTTCATCGACCAAAAAAGTTACAAGTATCAGTAATGTTGCTCGATCACTTAATAATTAGTATAAAAATGTTTAAAATTCTTCTAACCAACCACGGTTGTTAAATTGTGCTCGTCGACCAATTATAGTTAGTGGGTTTGTATCCCCGACCAACCATACTTGATTCAGTTTGGAATATTTTGTTCTTCGAGGAACTTTATGTAATAATCTTACCTCCCGACCAACATAAGTTAGCATTTGAGATCATATCTTGTTTCCTAACCAACCGAGATTGGCACTTTTAGGAGTATTTTGCTTCCTAGCCAAACACGTTGGCATTTTTAGGAATGTTGTTCTCGCCCTTTTACCAACCGGAGTTGGTCTGAGTTCAAACTATCATGTCCACTTTCCCTTTTACCAAAATTGGTCTGAGCCAGTGTCAGCCTCCTAACCAAAGGAGTATGGTTTCCTAACCAACCGGAGCTGGTATTTTTAGGAATGTCCTGTTCTCGCCCTTTTACCAATCGGAATTGGTCTGAGTTTGAACTATCATGTCCACTCGCCCTTTTACCAACCGGAGTTGGTCTGAGCTAGTGTACGCCTCCTAACCAAAGGAGTATGGTTTGTTCTCGCCCTTTTACCAACCGGAGTTGGTCTGAGCTTGAACTATCGTGTTGTTTGTATGCCTCCTAACCAAAGGAGTATGGTTTGTTCTCGCCCTTTTACCAACCGGAGTTGGTCTGAGCTTGAACTATCGTGTTGTTTTTACTGCCGAGCAGCGTAGTGTTACACACACTAGTATTCCCCGAAAAACTTTCAATAAAAGGAGAGAAGATGGCTAAATATCATCGTTTTACATCACTGATAATACTTGCGTAGGTGTTCAGCATTCCATGCATTCTTAAATTCCTCTCCTTCTAGAGTCGCTATTCGGTAAGTTCCTGGTTGAACAACTTCTGTAACTCGATAAGGTCCATGCCAGTTTGCTTCCAACTTATTGTGCTTCTGAATGACCTTCTTTAGCACGTAATCTCCTTCTTTTAAGTCGCATTTTTTCACCCTCTTGTTGTAGAACAGGGCTGTTCGTTGTTGGTAAGCAACATTCCTAATGGATGCCTCTTCTCTAACCTCCTCGAGCATGTCCAAATCTAATATCCTCATTAAGTTGCTGACTGGGGAATTGAAATTCAGCACTCTGTGTGTTGGAAGACCCAACTCGGAAGGTATTACGGCCTCACTTCCAAACGCCAGCATATATGGTGATTCTCTAGTTGCTGCTCGGGGAGTTGCTCGGTAAGCCCACAATACTGACTGTAGCTCATTAATCCAATTAGCTTTAGCCTCACTTAGCCTCTTCTTCAAACCATTTAGTAATGTTCTGTTCGTCACTTCAGTCTGTCCATTGCTTTGAGGATGGTCTGGTGCTGAATGAACCTTCAAAATGTTTGACTGACGACAATAGGCGGCAAACTCCTCGTTATCAAATTATGTTCCATGGTCTGTGATGAAGGCATGAGGGAGACCATATCGGCAGATGATGTTTTTTCAAATGAATTGGTACACCTTCTCGTATGTCATATCAATCAGAGGCTCAGCTTCTACCCACTTAGTAAAATAATCCACTGCGACGATGAGGTACTTGAATCTTCCTCGGGTCGTTGGCAGTGGTCCAACCAAATCCATTCCCCACATGGAAAATGGCCAAGGGGAAGTTATGGGTGTCAACAATGCTTGTGGAGTTCGTCGGATGGAGGAAAAACGTTGACATTTATCACATCTCTTAGCATAGGCTATACAATCAGCCCTCATCGTTGGCCAGTAGTATCCCTGCGTCATCACCCTTTGCAAAAGTTTCCGACCTGCTACATGGGCTCCACAGGACCCTTCATGGATCTCTTCAATCAATTATTTCACCTCGGAGGGATGTACACATCTTTGCAAACCTACCATAATTCCTCGTCTATACAAAACACCATTAGTTAGTACATACCGAGCAGCTTTAAACTTCAATTTCTTGGCAGTGAGCTTATCCTCTGGTAATTCTCCCTCCTCAATATATGCCCTGATGGGATCCATCCAAGATGGTCCTAAATCAATGGTAATAATATTCATCGTCAGGTCTTCATCTATGCTTCGACTTTCTAATACTTCAATTGGTATCGTTCTTCGCAGCTCGGTACGAGTAGCTGATGCTAGTAGGGCTAATGCATCTGCTCGTGCATTCTCCATTCTTGGTATTCTGATCAACTGAATGGCATCAAATTCTGCCAACAACTCCATCGCCTTTGCATGATATTTGACCATTAATTCTCCTTTAACTGCATATGTTCCCATCATCTGATTCACAATTAATTGAGAATCACTGAATACCATCACTTGTTGTGCTTCCATAATCTTTGCTAAATTAAGACCTGCTATCATGGCTTCATACTCAGCCTCATTATTGGAGTCTTTGAATTGGAATCGCAGGGCATATTCCATGTCAATCTCGTCTGGGGTGTTCAAAACAATTCTTGCTCCACAACCTGTTGTGCAAGATGACCCATCTACATATAATCTCCATATAGGTAACTCGTCTTCAAATTTCTTATCTGACAGGTTTCCTCGGTAAAATATTTGCTGTTTCCTTTCATCCTCCCCTGGTATTTCTCGCTCTTCGTCGACCATCTCTTCTCTTCCTTTTACCAACCGGAGTTGGTCTGAGTTCGAATTTGATGATCCTTCTATATCCACAAGCCCTTTTACCAACCGGAGTTGGTCTGAGCTTGTGTTTGTTGATCCTGTAACATCCACAGGTTGATCATCGAGAAACTTTTGTTCCTCGGGGGTATCAGGATAAGTAAACTCTGCTATAAAATCTGCTACAACTTGCCCTTTTAATGATGGTCTGGGTTCATACACAATATCATATTCACCGAGCTCTATTACCCAGTACATCAGTCTCCCTAATTTTTTTGGCTTATGAAGGGCTTGACTCAATGGCATGTCGGTATTCACGACGATGGTATGGGCCTGAAAATATGGCCTCATTCTTCTACTTGCCTCAATTAATGCCAACGCCAATTTTTCCAGCTTTGGGTACCTGATCTCTGCACCTCGGAAAGCCTTACTCGTGTAATAAATTGGCTTCTGGACTCCATTCTCCATTCTGATCAATGCCGAGCTGACTGCATTCTCTGATACTGCCAGGTACAAGTACAACTTTTCTCCCGTTACTGGCCTGGACAACAGTGGAGGTGCTCCCAGATATTTCTTCAAGTCTTGAAAGGCTTTTTCACATTCATCATTCCACTCGAAAGTTTTTCGAAGTGTTTTAAAGAATGGGAGGCATCTATCAGTTGCTCGGGATACAAATCTGTTGAGCGCTGCAACTCGTCCCGTAAGACTTTGCACCTCTTTCTTCGTCGTTGGAGATCGCAACCCTAAAAGAGCCTTGATCTTCTCTGGATTCACCTCAATGCCTCACTGGTTGACGATGTACCCGAGGAACATTCCTTCTCGTACTCCAAAGGTGCACTTCGTCGGGTTGAGCTTTATTTGGTATTTATCCAGTTGATCAAATGTCTGACCTAAGTCAACTAGATGATCAGCAGTTTTCTTGCTCTTTGTCAGCATATCATCGACATAGACTTTCATATTACAACTGATTTTTTTGGCAAAAACCTTATTCATCAGCCGCTGGTATGTCGCTCCTGCATTTTTTAAACCAAAAGGCATAACATTATAATAATAAGTTCCCCTAGGGGTAATAAAAGAAGTACTTTCCCTGTCTTCAGGTTTCATTTTGATCTGGTTGTAGCCAGAGTAAGCATCCATGAAGCTGAGCAGCTCGTGTCCCGAGGTAGCATCCACTAGTTGATCAATTCTGGGCAATGGAAAGTGATCCTTTGGGCATGCCTTGTTGAGATCGGTGAAATCGACACACATTCTCCATTTATTATTTTTCTTCTTTACCATCACCACATTTGCTAACCAGTCCGGATATTTCACATCTTCAATGAATCGAGCTTTCTGGAGCTTCTCGACCTCCTCTTGTATGGCTTGATTCTTCTCGGGACTAAACACTCTTCTTCTCTGCTTTACAGGCTTGATCTCCTTATTCGCATTGAGCTCATGGCATAAGAAGTTTGGATCTATCCCTGGCATGTCTTCATGACTCCATACAAAAGTTTTCTTTCTGTTTCTCAAGAAAGTTATCAACTCCTGTTTTATTGAAGCATCCAACGACGAACCTATCTGAGTTGTTCGTTCAGGGTGTTCATCGTCCAGAATAACATTTTCTGTAGATTCCACTACCTGTCCTTTTACAAGTTGGGATTCATCTCTGGGATCCAGTGTTTCAATTTCTGTACCTTCATCCACCTGGTAGGTAGTAGTTTTTTTCCTTGATTCTTCAAGCTCCTCTTGCTCGGCAGATGAATAATAGCATTCCCGAGCTACTTTTTGATCACCTTTCACAACTCCTACTCCAAAATTTGTTGGGAATTTTAAGCAGTGATGTACTGTAGATGGAACTGCTTCAAACTTCTTCAAACCAACTCTTCCCATGATGATATTGTAAGCGGATTGCACATTCTTATCCATCACAAAGAAGCGTATTCTTTCTGTTCGACAAGCAGGCCAAGTTCCAATGAATATATCCAACTTGATCGTCCCAAGTGGAAAAACTTTCTCGCCAGCAAAACCCAGGAGAGGTCTGTGATAAGGCTCCAATTGAGATAATTTTAAATTTAAACTGTCAAAGCATGAGTAGAACATGATGTATGCCGAACTACCATTATCTACCAGAACCCTTGAAATCACTACTTCTTTCATCCTCATTTTGATCACTAAAGGATCGTCGTGAGGGTAAAGAACACCTGCAAGGTCGTTTTTTGAAAAACCAATGACCAGCTTCTCTTTGTTTATCTTCCTCGGGCGATCTTCCTCAGCCAAATTTATCCGTTGAATGTAGAGCAAGCCTGAGCCTCACCGAGGTAAGCTTTTCTTTCTGCAGTAAGATCTCCTCCTCCTGCATCTCCGCCTGTAATAACATTACAATCAAATGTTCCAAAACGTATTAAAAATACCTCGCGTTCTGGTTGCCTTGGCCTTTTGGGAAGATCGGGGTCATCCTCTGTATCATCTTCATGATCCCTTTTCCTATTTTCTTCTGCCCGACGAGGAGATCCAGACCTCTCTCTTGCTCGGTTTTCATTTCCTCTTTCATTTCTACGATCAACATACTTTGATAACTTTCCTCGTCTAATGAGTGTTTCAATCTCATTCTGGAGGGCTATGCAATTTTTAGTCATATGACCATGATCCTTATGAAACTCGCAATATTTATCTTTATTTCTTTTGTCAAGGTCCGACCTCAATTTCTTTGGCCACCTTCATTCTTCGTTATTCTTGATTTCTTCCAAGACATGATTAATACCCATTTTCAAAGGAGTATAATTATCGAATTTCTTCAGGACTTCCCATGACAACTTATTATTCTTGGAATGCTTGTCACCGCCATTACCCTTATGCTCATTCTTCTTAGATTTGTCGACTTCCACCTTGGTTTCTTTATCCATATTCTTCTTTGCAGCCATAACCTCCTCGGCATTCATGATTTTGGCCGCTATTGCCATCAACTCTGACATAGTTGTAGGTGGATCTTTGGCCAAAGTGTAATACAACTTGTTAGGCAACAACCCACTCATTAAGGCGGTGATTGCTATCTTTTCTTCATAATCTATGACTTCCAGCTTCTCGTTATTGAAACGAGTTATGTAATCTCTAGTACTCTCACCAGATTTTTGTCTAACACTTAACAAGTGTGCTACTCATTTTACTGGCTGTTGATACCAAAATTAATATGCTGATGTGGACGAATAAGACGAAGACACGTGTCAATCTACGTGGCACAATAGCATCGAGGAAGATCATTTCCCGACCAACCATGCTTCTTTCCGAGCAACGAGAATACGCCGAGGAACTTTATCACACCGAGGAACTCTAACACACCGAGGAACTCTATATCACCGAGGTACTCTAATGTTCCAAGGAACTCCTGATCAGCGAACAGCTATGGCGGTCCGAGCTGCATCTCGGTCGTATCATTAATTGCCAGATAATCAACAGTTCAGATATTCATTGAATGCTTATATTCTTGGCACGCATTCTGCATTAAATGTATTACCCTTTCATATGTATGTCATTTAATGTATCGAACCTTTCATGTACAGCCTCAAGGCTATAAATACCTTGTATCATCCTCATTCAAGGGGAGGGGAATTTCTTGAGAGAACTTGTAATCAAGAATTCCACAAACACTCAGCAATAACATAACAGTGGACGTAGGCTTTATTCCTAGCCGAACCACTTTAAAAATCTTTGTCTTATTTATTTATCTGTGATTGAAAAATTAGAGCGATCTAGTTTTTTACATCAACAGATTGGCGCCGTCTGTGGGAAACGACTGTTATTATCGTTTTTCATAAAAATCATTTATCACCAATGGCAGATAATCCAGAATCCAGTAATCGAAATGTTGGAAATACTAGAAATCTTCCAAATCCATCTGCATCCCCAGATCTGGCTGGAATTATGACGAATCTGGCTCAAGGACAAACCGCCATGCAAGAATCTATGAGGCAACTCATTCAAACTCTTCAGGGCGGTGCACCTACCTATTCAGGGCAAAGGAGTGATCATAGGCAATCGCAATCTAGACGTACCGGGTCATATCGCAATGAGGAGTCTAATGATTCTTCTTATCAACCTGGGCGAACTTCATCGATACGGGCTACGGATACAGATCAACGTATCACTCTTTCTCCGGAGAGAACTAGCGCTTTGGAAAGATTAAGCAGGGTGTCTCCTTTCAGTCGATTAGGACCAAGGAGGAACATGAGTCCACCTAGGGCTCCATCAAGAAGTTTTCGACCACCACCAGTTTTGAGAGAAGGATCTGCACAATCGCGACCAACTACTCGTCGAGATAAATCTCAGGAAGCTACGTCAGAGCAGTCAGTTGCTCGGACTAAGCGGCCCGAGGAAGGGAATGAAGCATGGAAAGGTTCCATTCAACGGTTGGAAGATAGATTGGGAGAAATGTCTAAGGCAAGGAACCCCTTACAGAGAACTTTTGTTCAAGGAACACCTTTTGTGCAAGCCATTGTGGATTTCCCTACACCGTCAAAATTCAAAGCACCCGTAGTGACCCCCAAGTACGATGGAAAGACAGATCCCGTACTTCATATAGAACAATACCAGGCTGCTGCAGATATCTACGCTGTCCCTGACGAGATGAAGTGTAGAGCATTCTCAGGAACTCTTACCGGATCTGCACAGATATGGTACAATAATCTTCCTCGGGGTAAGATTTCAACCTTTGTTCAGTTAGCCGAATTGTTTACTGGCAATTTTTGTTTTGGAGCAAAGCCGGTAAAGCGAGTAGCACACTTGCTAAGTGTTAGACAAAAATCAGGTGAAAGTACTAGAGATTACATAACTCGTTTCAATAACGAGAAGTTGGAAGTCATAGATTATGAAGAAAAGACAGCAATCACTGCTCTGATGAGTGGTTTGCTGCCTAACAAGCTGTACTACACTTTGGCCAAAGATCCACCTAAAAATATGTCGGAGTTGATGGCAAAGGAGGCCAAAATCATGAATGCCGAGGAGGCTATGGCTGCGAAGAAGAATATGGACAAAGAAGTTAAAGTGGAGGTCGACAACTCTAAGAAGAAAGATCAGAAAGGTAATGGTGGTGACAAACATTCCAGGAATAACAGGATGAAGTTGGAAGTCCTAAAGAAGTATGATAATTATACTCCATTGAAAATGGGTATTAATCATGTTTTGGAAGAAATCAGGAATAACGAGGAAATCAAGTGGCCAGAGAAACTGAAGACAAATCCCGATCTGAGGAATAAAGACAAATATTGCGAGTTTCACAAAGATCATGGCCATATGACCAAAAATTGTATAGCCCTTCAGAACGAGATTGAAACACTCATCCGAAGAGGAAAATTATCAAAGTATGTAGATCGCAGAGGTGAAAGGAAAAATGATGATAGAACTAGAGAAAGATCTAGATCTCCTCGTCGTGCAGAGGATAAAAAGAAGAGGGACCATGAAGAGGATCCAGATGATGACCCCGATCTTCCCAAGAAACCAAGGAAACCTGAACGAGAGGTATTTTCCATACGTTTTGGATCACTTGATTGTAATGTTATTACAGGAGGAGATGCAGGAGGAGGAGACCTTACTGCAGAAAGAAAAGCTTACCTCGGAGAGGCTCAAGCTTGTTCATACATTCAGCGAATAAATCTGGCCGAGGATGATCGTCCGAGGAAGGTAAACAAAGAGAAGCTAGTGATTGGTTTTTCAAAAAACGACCTGGCAGGTGTTCTTTACCCTCATGATGATCCTTTGGTGATCAAAATGAGGATGAAGGATGTGATCATTTCAAGGGTATTAGTAGACAATGGTAGTTCGGCAGACATCATGTACTATTCATGCTTTGATAGCTTGAATTTAAAATTATCTCAATTGGAACCTTATCACAGACCCCTTCTGGGTTTTGCTGGCGAGAAAGTTTTTCCACTTGGGACGATCAAGTTGGATATACTCATTGGAACTTGGCCTGCTTGTCGAACAGAAAGAATACGCTTCTTTGTGATGGATAAGAATGTACAGTCCGCCTACAACATCATCATGGGAAGAGTTGGATTGAAGAAGTTCGAAGCAGTTCCATCTACAGTACATCAATGTTTGAAATTTCCAACGAATTTTAGAGTAGGAATTATGAAAGGTGATCAAAAGGTAGCTCGGGAATGCTATTATTCGTCTGCCGAGCAAGAAGAACTTGAAGAATCAAGGAAAAAGATTACTACTTATCAAGTGGAGGAGAGCACAGAAATTGAAACTCTTGACCCTAGGGATGAATCTCAACTCGTAAAAGGGCAGGTTGTGGAATCTACAGAAATTGTTATCCTGGACGACGAGCATCCTGAACGAGTAACTCAGATAGGATCGTCGTTGGATGTTTCAATAAAACAAGATTTGATAACTTTCTTGAGAAATAGGAAGAATACTTTTGCTTGGAGTCATGAAGACATGCCAGGTATAGATCCAAACTTTTTATGTCATGAGCTCAACGTGAATAAGGAGATAAAGCCTGTGAAGCAAAGAAGAAGAGTGTTTAGTCCCGAGAAGAACCAGGCCATACAAGAGGAGGTCGAGAAACTCCAGAAAGCCCACTTCATTGAAGATGTGAAATATCCAGATTGGTTGGCAAATGTGGTGATGGTAAAGAAGAAGAACAACAAATGGAGAATGTGTGTTGATTTTACTGATCTCAACAAGGCATGTCCAAAAGATCATTTTCCATTGCCCAGAATTGATCAACTAGTGGATGCTACCTCGGGACACGAGCTACTCAGCTTCATGGATGCTTATTCTGGCTACAACCAGATCAAAATGAAACCTGAAGACAGGGAAAGTACTTCTTTTATTACCCCAAGGGGAACTTATTGTTATAATGTTATGCCTTTTGGTTTAAAAAATGCAGGTGCAACATATCAGCGGTTGATGAACAAGGTTTTTACCGAACAAATCAGCCACAATATGGAGGTCTATGTCGACGACATGCTCACCAAAAGCAAGAAAGCTGCAGATCATTTGGTTGACTTGAGTCAAACTTTTGATCAACTGGATAAATACCAGATGAAGCTCAACCCGACGAAGTGTACCTTTGGAGTACGAGAAGGAATGTTCCTCGGATACATCGTCAACCAGCGAGGTATTGAGGCAAATCCAGAAAAGATCAAGGATCTTTTAGGGCTGCGATCTCCGACGACGAAGAAAGAAGTGCAGAGTCTTACCGGACGGGTTGCAACACTCAACAGATTTGTATCCCGAGCAACTGATAAATGCCTCCCATTCTTCAAAACACTGCGAAAAAGCTTTGAGTGGACTGATGAATGTGAGAAAGCCTTTCAAGATTTGAAGAAGTATTTGGGAGCCCCACCATTGTTGTCTAGGCCAATAACTGGAGAGACGTTGTACTTGTATTTGGCAGTATCAGAAAATGCAGTTAGCTCGGCATTGATCAGATTGGAGAATGGAGTCCAGAAGCCAATTTATTACACAAGCAAGGCCTTCCGAGGTGCGGAAATCAGATACCCAAAGCTGGAAAAATTAGCACTGGCATTAATTGAAGCAAGTAGAAGAATGAGGCCATACTTCCAGGCCCATACCATCATTGTGTATACCGACATGCCGTTAAGACAAGCTCTTCACAAGCCAGAAAAATCAGGAAGATTGATGTACTGGGCAATAGAGCTCGATGAATATGATATTGTGTATGAACCCAGATCATCGTTGAAGGGGCAAGCCGTGGCAGATTTTATAGCAGAGTTCACATACCCTGATACCCCCGAGGAGCAAAAGGTGCTTGCTGACCTACCTGTGGACGATACAGGATCAACAGACACAGATCCAGACCAACCAAGGTTGGTAAAAGGACTTGTGGATGTAGAAAAATCATCATATTCAAACCCCGACCAACTCCGGTTGGATGAAGGGCACGAACAAATGACCAACGAGGAACGAAGGATACCCGGGGATGATGAAAGAAAGCAGATGATATTTCACCGAGGAACTCTAACAGATAAGAAATTTGAAGACGAGTTACATACATGGAGATTATATGTAGATGGATCATCTTGCACGGCTGGTTGTGGAGCAGGGATTGTTTTAAACTCTCCAGACGATATTGACATGGAGTATGCCTTGAGATTCCAATTCAAAGCTTCCAACAATGAGGCTGAATATGAGGCTATGATAGCAGGTTTTCATTTGGCGAAAGTTATGGAGGCACGACAAGTAATTGTTTTCAGTGATTCTCAATTAATTGTGAACCAAATGATGGGAATATATGCAGTGAAGGGAGAGTTAATGGTGAAGTACCATGTAAAAGTGATGGAGTTATTAACAGAATTTGATGCTATTCAATTGGTAAGGATACCGAGAATGGAGAATGCTAGAGCAGACGCATTGGCCCGACTAGCGTCAGCTACGCGCACCGAGCTGCGAAGAGCAATACCAATTGAAGTATTAGAAAGTCGGAGCATAGAAGAAGATCTGATGGTGAAGATTATTACCCTTGATTTAGGACCATCTTGGATGGATCCTATCAGAGCATACATTGAAGAAGGAGAAGTGCCGGAGGACAAACTAGCTGCCAAGAAATTGAAATATAAAGTTGCTCGGTATGTGTTAACTAATGGTATTTTGTATAGACGAGGAATTATGGCAGGTTTGCAGAGATGTGTGCATCCATCAGAAGTCAAAGAATTGATTGAAGAAATTCATGAAGGATCTTGTGGAGCTCATGTAGCAGGTCGGACACTTTTGCAAAGGGTAATGACACAGGGATACTATTGGCCGACGATGAGGGCTGATTGTATAGCCTATGCTAAGAAGTGTGACAAATGCCAACGTTTTTCCTCCATCCGAAGAACTCCACAGGCATTGTTGACACCCATAACATCACCTTGGCCATTTGCCATGTGGGGAATTGATCTGGTTGGACCACTGCCGACGACCCGAGGAAGGTTCAAGTATCTCGTCGTGGCAGTAGACTATTTCACTATGTGGGTGGAAGCTGAACCACTAATTGATATGACGTACGAGAAGGTGTATCAGTTCATATGGAAGAATATCATTTGTCGATATGGTCTCCCCCATGCTTTCATCACAGACCATGGAACGCAATTTGATAATGAAGAATTTGCTGCCTATTGTCATCAGTCAAACGTCTTGAAGTTTCATTCAGCACCAGGCCATCCTCAAAGCAATGGACAGACTGAAGTGACGAACAGAACATTACTAAATGGATTGAAGAAGAGGTTAAGTGAGGCTAAGGCAAATTGGATTAATGAGCTACAGTCAGTTTTGTGGGCTTACCGAACAACTCCCCGAGCAGCAACAGGAGAATCACCATATATGCTAGCATTTGGAACTGAGGCTGTGATACCTGCCGAGTTGGGCCTACCAACACACAGGGTGTTAAATTTCAATTCTCCGATCAGTGATTTGATGAGAAGGCTGGATTTGGATATGCTCGAGGAAGTCAGAGAAGAGGCAGCCATTAGGAATGCTGCTTATCAACAACGAACAGCTCTGTTTTACAACAAAAGGGTAAAGAAATGTGATCTAAAAGAGGGGGATTATGTGCTAAAGAAGGTCATTCAGAAGCAGAATAAACTGGAAGCAAACTGGCATGGACCTTACCGAGTTACAGAGGTTGTTCGACCAGGAACTTACAGAATAGCAACTCTAGAAGGAGAGGAATTTAAGAACGCATGGAATGCTGAACACCTGCGCAAGTATTATCAATGATGTCAAATGTAAAGCATTTCTTTCATTATGAATAAAACGAGGATGTTTCGCCATTTTCTTTCTGGTTGAAAATTTTTCGGGGAATACTAGTGTAATACACTACACAACAAAAGTGCTCTAAGGAGCCAACCTCCTTTGGTTAGGAGGACAGCTCTACGGAGCAAAAGTGCTATAAGTAGCCAACCTCAGCTCTACGGAGCAAAAGTGCTATAAGTAGCCAACCACAGCTCTACGGAGCAAAAGTGCTATAAGTAGCCAACCTCAGCTCTACGGAGCAAAAGTGCTATAAGTAGCCAACCACAGCTCTACGGAGCAAAAGTGTTATAAGTAGCCAACCTCCTTTGGTTAGGAGGACAGCTCTACGGAGCAAAAGTGCTATAAGTAGCCAACCTCCTTTGGTTAGGAGGACATGCTCTAAGGAGCCAAAAAATGCTCTAAGGAGCCAAAAGCTTTAAAGAGCCAGAAACTGTATACCAGCATGATCAACTACGGTTGGTAAGATAAAAATATACTCTCATATTACAACTTATGTTGGTCGGGAGGTAATATTATTACAATGAGTTCTTTGAAGAACAAAATGTTCAAAAAATACACCAAGTATAGTTGGTCGGGGATAAAAACCCAATAACTGTAGTTGGTCGGCGAGGACAAATTATTGATCTTAGTTGGTCGGACGCAATTTTATAATTAAACCAAGTATAGCTGGTCGGGGATAAAAAACCCATCAGCTGTAATTGGTCGACAAACATTATTCACCCACCTTGGTTGGTTGGAAACAATTTGAACATTTTTACTCATTACTTTATTAAGTGATCGAGAAACATTACTAATACTTGTAACTTTTTATTAAGTTGCTTATTGAACAATAATATTGTTATCTTTTTAACAGATACATAGATACATATGTACAAATATAAAGGTGTTTGATAAAAAGACTAACAAAATTGGCAAACAGAAAATGAAAATCTTTTCATTAAATCTAGAATAAATTACAAGTTACAAGAATGTACTAAATTGTTACATGGATATTACTATTCTATTGGTTTTTTGCCCTGTGCTTTAGAAACAGGTTCCTCGCCGGCAGGAGGGTCTTCTAGGCAAAGGGGAGAATTGATGAAATTAACATCTCTGAGCATTCTGACGTTCATAACAGAAGGTGTATCCAAAAGATGCTCAGGACGAGATAATTCAACTTGGGAGTGAAGGCTATAATCACCAAGGTATTTTGAAATTAGACTGTGAGGAATGGAACGAGCTGGGATCCATGCCATATCCAATTTGAAAGGTGGTACAGGCAAGTCTAATAATGATGGAGCATGATAGTCCCATAAAAAATGCCCTTGCTCCAACTTTAACACACCCAATGCATTTAACCATCCTTGCTTGTAACCTTCATTGTTAGCATGTTCAATGCGAGCATCCAGATGAACGAGAGCTTCATTGTATCCTGCCATCCAGAATTCCCTTGGCTGTTTATGGAATTGGAAGGTTAATCTATCCAATTGTTCATGAAGGCTTTTGGCAAAGAGATCCTTGTTATGCAAGGCAGATTTCGTCGATGCCAACTGATCTTCCAGAGACAGATTTTTATTGGACATTTCAGTCAGAGCACGGTCTTTTACTTTCAACTGGAATGCTTGAGTTTCCAGAGTAGACTGAGTGCGAGCCTCTTCAATATTTTGGCTGAGGACTCTTCCTCGCCCCCGAGAACCTCTTCCTCGTCCCCGAGCAGTTCCAGAAATGGCAGATCTTCTTAAGTCCTCCAGCTCTTGCCTTAGTTTGGCATTTTCGACCTCTAAGAACGAGAAGCCTTCATCAGTAACTGGTATTAATGCAGTAGAAGATGAAGCAGCAGATTCATATTGAACCAATTTTTTCTGCAAATTATTATTTTCTTGTTCCAGGATCTCGGCAATTTGTCTGCAGGCTTCAACTTCACCTTTTAGGGTTCTTTCCCTAATATCATATGCAGCGATGATCTTCTTATGGCCTGTTTCAGAAGAAAGTTGTTGGTATCTATTTTCATAATCTTTGTGTAACAAAGCCATTGATTCATTGTGCTGACCTTGGAGATCCTCTAAGGAACAATGCAGTTCTTCGATCAGGTCATAATAAGCGACATTGTTGGCCACAGCTCGGTCGAGTAAATCTTTCAAGTACCGATAAGCCTCAATAGCCTGCTCTGAAGCACCATGACCAATGATATCAGCAATTTCCGATGTACTAAGGTCTGTATGACCAGCCTTATAGTATTGATGACATTGCTGCATCAGCTCGGTATCATGTGAAGAGATCAATTCCATTCTAGCAACAAACTAAGGACGAGAAAAAGACAACAATCAACAAAAACAAGTTATCAACAACAGAGATGAGCAAAGATATGTTTTATTAGATCATCAAAAAGTTACATTGTTCGATTACAAGGAAATACAGAAATGCTACCGAACAACTTCACACCTTTTCCTTGTCTCCCAAGACTTTCTCAGGAGGCTGGGACGAGGAGCTCGGTTGCTCGGGGGTAACAACAGCTTGATCGGTAGGAATCTTCTCGGGAGGAGGAGGCATGGAAGAAACGTCCTCGGTGGCAGAGAATTGAGAGGCAGAAACTTGATCGCCCATAGCCATAGAAGACTCATCTGAGGCAGGCTCATCTTCTTCTTCTTCCACAATTGGTGGAGGAGGACCAGGGAGATGCCGTTGGAATAGTTCAGAATCGTTTTGGACCTTTAGCTCTTGCAGAGCAGCCACCCAGCCATCATGGAAGTATTTCAACTCCCCATATTGGACTTGGGATGTCATTGCAGCTATCCCTCTCTCCCATCCTTTCTCCCAACCAACGCTGAAATGCTTCTTGATTGCAGCTTTTCTCCTCGACTTCTCCGAGGAGAGCTTCACCTCCAATTCCTCTTTCTTAACCTTGATATCTCGCAGAGTAGATAATTCTTCTTCTGCCTTCTTCAACTTATCATCAGATTCCCGATGTTTAACCACAGAGATGAGCAAAGATATGTTTTATTAGATCATCAAAAAGTTACATTGTTCGATTACAAGGAAGTACAGAAATGCTACCGAACAACTTCACACCTTTTCCTTGTCTCCCAAGACTTTCTCGGGAGGCTGGGACGAGGAGCTCGGTTGCTCGGGGGTAACAACAGCTTGATCGATAGGAATCTTCTCGGGAGGAGGAGGCATGGAAGAAACGTCCTCGGTGGCAGAGGGTTGAGAGGCAGAAACTTGATCGCCCATAGCCATAGAAGACTCATCTGAGGCAGGCTCATCTTCTTCTTCTTCCACAATTGGTGGAGGAGGACCAGGGAGATGCCGTTGGAATAGTTCAGAATTGTTTTGGACCTTTAGCTCTTGTAGAGCAGCCACCCAGCCATCATGGAAGTATTTCAACTCCCCATATTGGACTTGGGATGTCATTGCAGCTATCCCTCTCTCCCATCCTTTCTCCCAACCAACGCTGAAATGCTTCTTGATTGCAGCTTTTCTCCTCGACTTCTCCGAGGAGAGCTTCACCTCCAATTCCTCTTTCTTAACCTTGATATCTCGCAGAGTAGATAATTCTTCTTCTGCCTTCTTCAACTTATCATCAGATTCCTGATGTTTAACCTCCAAACCCTTAATTTTCTCCTCCAAATTCTTGGAGGTCTCAGCCATCCTCATCTTATCAGCCTCAGCCATAGCCAACTTTTTCTCCCAAACAGTTTTCTCCTCGATGTACTGTTGGCGAGATTCCTTCACAGATTGGGCTAAACCCAACAAAGCATCGTCAACATCGGACGAGGAACTGGAAGCTTTAATAACTTGATCTTTCTTCACGATGGTATTGAAGCAGTTCACCAGCTGAAAGATAAGAAAAACAATAAAGTCAACACAAATACAAGAATTCAAGAAAAAGAAAGAAAGACCAAAGGAGTGAGAAATTTACTGAAGAAAGATGACGAGCAGCTAGGGATGTCAGTGTATCCCTAGGAATTTTTTCATCAACCCCGAGAACCTCGGGTATAACTGAGCTCTTGGAAGAACTCGGAAGAATGATGTTTGAAACACTACTACCACCAGCGGGTAGAGAAGATGCAGTTCCAGCAAGATTAACTGAGGATGATTTCCTCAATCTCTTCAAAGGAGGGTCAGCAGCATCAACCAAGGAAGAAGTCTTGGTCGGAGAGATTGTAATCACATCAGCAGGAGCATTTTTCTTGCTCGGGGCCACGGGGGGCTTCTCGGCAACCTTGGAGGAACCAGCATCTACTTTTTTAGTCCCCTCTGGGACATCAATTTTGCCTTTCTGGGCTCCAACAGCAGAAGAAATTTCACCAAATAGAGCAGGAGGAGCTCTTTTCTTGCCCATTCTCTGAGATAGGGGGATATGAGAATCTGAAGATGAACTTTCTGGTGTTGAAGCTGGTTCAACAGGGCGAGCAGTATAAGAGGTTGTGTAACTCTTATACTGTAGTAAATATGAAGCAGATCTAATATGCTCGTCAGCAATGGTCTTATGCAAATTCCAGATAAGTTTCAAATGCTTGATATTCACTTCTGACTCTTTTGGAGTTTTTCTTTTGCTATCAACTGCAAATAAATACATAATGGAATATCAGTCATACATTTTGTCAAACATGATGAAAGCATAATTTCATAAGTAAAGTAAAATGAAAAATAAACCTATCCCATTGCCGTATGGGGGGCATCTGGGACCGTTGTATACTTCATTCCCAGATAAAGGCGCATGTTGCCAATTTTTTATGACCAACCCATGCTCAAAATAATCCCTATTTGAGTCAGGGAGATTAACTACAAGAGCCCTATTCAAATACCTAGTTTTTAAATAATAAATATTATCTAGAACAGCCCATTTATAACAAAACATAATTTCAGGGATCCCAATACGAGTCCCATGAGTTAGATTTAATTTGTGCACCCCGTTAATTATTCTCCATGAATTAGGGGCTATTTTTGCAGGAACAAGATCAAAATATTGACAAAATTCAAGACATAATGGGTTTGGTGGAAAGGAAAAACCGCATTCAGCAACAAAAAGACTGGGGAACCAATGTCCCTCAGCCAATCGAAAGTAATCTAAAGGCTCAGAAAGAACCTCTAGAGTTACCCACGAAGGAATGGAAAAATCAGAACGGAATTTCTCAATAGACTCCACAATATAAACCATATTGAATAAAAGAGATACAGAAGAAAGAAAGAAGATCTTACAGAAAGAAAGGAGATGTGTTGACAACGAACGGAAACAAGGATGAACGCACAAGAGAAGAAGAGAATAGAAAGCTTGAATACAGAGAATGAAAAACGTAGACGACGGTATGGTTACCAAAGAAGTTTAAATACTTTGCATTGGGAAGCGGCGAAAGAAATGATTACCAAAAAGAAACTACTAAACTTCCGGCGGCTAAGAGGACAAAATTTGCACGAATATCAAAGCGCTTATAAAAAAGGCGGAAACTGCGAAATAAGAAGGAAATTTGAATACAATGTTCCTGAAACCCGGGAAGGACATTTAATATTGCCATATACCGAGAAAGAATGTTCCATACTCTTCAAAGTTCAAAATATGAAACATTGGGGGCTTCTGTTGATACCAAAATTAATATGCTGATGTGGACGAATAAGACGAAGACACGTGTCAATCTACGTGGCACAATAGCATCGAGGAAGATCATTTCCCGACCAACCATGCTTCTTTCCGAGCAACGAGAATACGCCGAGGAACTTTATCACACCGAGGAACTCTAACACACCGAGGAACTCTATAGCACCGAGGTACTCTAATGTTCCAAGGAACTCCTGATCAGCGAACAGCTATGGCGGTCCGAGCTGCATCTCGGTCGTATCATTAATTGCCAGATAATCAACAGTTCAGATATTCATTGAATGCTTATATTCTTGGCACGCATTCTGCATTAAATGTATTACCCTTTCATATGTATGTCATTTAATGTATCGAACCTTTCATGTACAGCCTCAAGGCTATAAATACCTTGTATCATCCTCATTCAAGGGGAGGGGAATTTCTTGAGAGAACTTGTAATCAAGAATTCCACAAACACTCAGCAATAACATAACAGTGGACGTAGGCTTTATTCCTAGCCGAACCACTTTAAAAATCTTTGTCTTATTTATTTATCTGTGATTGAAAAATTAGAGCGATCTAGTTTTTTACATCAACACTGGCTTTGCTCCAAAACAGAAATTACCGATGAACAACTGGGCCAATTGAAAGAAAGTTGAAATCTTACCCCGAGGAAGATTGTTGTACCATATCTGGGCAGATCCAGTAAGAGTTCTTGAGAATGCTCTACATCTCATCTCGTCGGGGACTGCATAGATGTCGGCAGCAGCTTGATATTGCTCTATGTGAAGAACAAGATCTGTCTTTCCATCATATTTGGGGGTCACCACAGGTGCTTTAAATTTCGATGGTGTAGTAAAATCCACAATGGCCTGTACAAAAGGTGTCCCTTGAACAAAAGTTCGTTGTAGGGGGTTCTTCGCCTTAGCCATTTCTCCTAATCTATCCTCCAACCGCTGAATGGAACCTTTCCACGAATCATTTCCTTCCTCGGGCTTATTAGTTCGAGCAATTGATTGCTCTGACGTGGCCTCCTGAGATCTATCTTGACGAGCAACCGGTCGTGATTGTGCTGATCCCTCTCTTAGATCTGATGGTTGTCGAAAACTCCTCGACATGGTTTTAGGTGGACTCCTATTCCTCCTAGGGCCTAATCGACTGAAAGGAGATGCCCTGCTCAGTCTTTCCAAGGCATTGGGTCTCTCTGGAGAGAGAGTGATATGTTGCTCAGTATCTGTGACCCGTATTGATGAAGTTCGCCCAGGTTGATAAGAGAAATCATCAGATTCCTCATTACGATACGCATCTGTATGCCTGGATCGTGAAGAAAGTAAATAGGTTTGCCTCTGACCACTTCGCTGTCCCGAATGTGCAGGTGCACCGCCATGAAGGGTTTGTATGAGTTGCCGCATTGTTTCTTGCATGGCGGTTTGTCTTTGAGCCAGATTCGTCATAATTCCAGCCAGATCTAGGGGTGCAGAGGGATTTGGAGGATTTCCAGCATTTCCAGCGTTTCGATTGCTGGATTCCGGATTATCTGCCATTGATGATGAATGATTTTTGGTGAAAAACGATAACAACAGTCGATTCCCACAGACGGCGCCAATCTGTTGATGTAAAAAATTAGATTGCTTCTAATTATTTAATCACAGATAAATATAAATGAGACAAAGAATTTTAAAGTGGTTCAGACTTATAAGAATGGCCTACGTCCACTGTTTTCTGTTATTGCCAAGTGCTTTGGAGTTCTTGATATGTAATTCTATCAAGAAAATCCGGTCCCCTTGAATGAGGGTGATACAATGTATTTATAGCCCTTAGGCTGTACATGTGAAAGGGTAAACAATTAATTCCCTTTAAGAGTATACGTCTGTATGATTAGCATTCAATGAATAGTTGAACTGTTGATTATCTGGCAATCAATGCTGTGGCCGAGATGCAGCTCGGATCGTCTTAGTTGCTTGTCGTTCAGGAGTTCCTCGGAGTGTTGGAGTTCCTCGGAGTACACTTGCTGCTCGGAGTGAGTATGACTTGGTTGGGGAAATAGACTTCCTCGTTGCTATTGTGCCACGTAGATCGACACGTGTCTTCTTATGATTCGTCTATATCAGCATATTAATTTTGGTATCAACACTATTATTGTAATTGTTAATAGTTTACTAGTCATTGTTAAATCCAATTTACCTTTTTTTAAAAGAAGACTAATTTTGTTTTTGATTTGTTAGTTTCCCTTGGTACGGAGTATAACACATCAGTTTCAGCATCGATGGAAGTGGCATTAAAGGCATCATTTTTGCCACCCTTTTTCTTCTTTTGAATTGAATCCATGCTCCAGGTCTATACAATATATAGTATATAGACACACTTTATCAAATATGCTTCTTATTTACAAACTGTTGTCATTTTTGGAAATTTAGAATTGCAATCGGGTACTTAATATTTTGGGGCCTAAGAGGGACTATTTTTTTAATTTTTCAATTGGTGGCGACATAGTTGATGTTTAAAATTTTGTGATCACGAAATTGTGCTAAGAATTCCCTGTAAGATACAAATCCTCCCACTATCATTCGTGCATAACCAGAATATCCAACATGTGGTGCTATTTTTATTCGATTGCCACTCTCTACATCTACTGTGTTTGTCTAATAATATATATATATATATATATATTGATCAATAAATATATGATGATAATTATCTAAATGGCGTGAACTTCTAGTTATTGCATTTCAATTTTTACTTGAAGTAATGGAATATGTGGGTTGCGTATTACATACTAGAAGGATGGCGACAACATCGCAAAAGAAATCTTAAAAAGTCTTGGTGCATGTATGAAGATAATTTGTAAGCATCATTTCAAAAGTTGGGTGGAACCTTACGAAGTCTAGGTGCCATTGTTCATGCATTTATATTTTCTACCAACGCACTATGTCTCTTACACCACACACATAGATGTACTACTATATTGCCACCCAATTTTCATACTTTCAAGTCCTTGGAACCTCTTAATTCTCCACAAAGAGATTTTTTTTTCCTAACTTCTCCAGCAACTTAATGTTTAAACGTCCATATGTTCTATTGGAATGCTGTAATAGACTTTTTCAACGTTTCTAATAGCAAGCTCACCGGGGGTTATCATTTGATAATGTTTTAACCTATCTCTGTTCTTGCTCATGATTATCTAAAAATATGAGATGGAGCTTAGTGATTATGTTTTCTTTTGTCTTTTCTAATTTGCCACATTTATCTTCATTACCAGGGGTGGATCCACCCCAGACCGAAGTGGGGCGGCCGCCCCAGTTCATTTAAAAAAAAAAAATAAAATATTTAGGGGTTTTTGTGTAAAAAATTAAACCTGGAGGTTACTTGAAATTATATTCAAAGTTCAGGGAAAAATCTGTAATAAACTAAAAAAAAAAACTTAAAGGTATGTTACTCCCTCTTCTCCCGTACCAAAAAAAGAAGAAGCTATTTTCTCCCACTCCAAAAAAAAACCTATATGAAATTAAATTTATATGTGAAATTAAATTAAATTTGTAAATATAGGGAATCAATGGAGAAATATTTTAAACGAAAAAGAGGATACAACGCACCAACCGTATCCGAAGCGAGGTTCAATCATATCCCACTCCAATTAGTGTTGAAAATGAATATTATGTCCAAAAAAGTAAAAACAATCCAAAAAATGCTCGAAAAAACTCGAAATAACCCCCCAAAAAATAGCCTCGGGGGCTCCCGCCCCCGAACCCCTGGCAACTATCGAAACTTTCGCCCCAGTTCACACAAAATTTTGGATCCACCACTGTTCATTACATTTCATTTTAAATGCGTTTCACTAAAAAAACAATTTTCTTGATCAAAGTTTTTAGTGGTGGTAAGATATAGTCTTAGATCTACTCCTAAATCATTGATCGATTGTGTTGTTGGTAATATTGTCATCTAGAGGTTTGATTTGTGCCCAACCACTAGAAAAATATTTCACCTATTTTTTGCGAAATTTTTACCAAGACCACTTCAGCAACAAAAAGGAATAAATAAAAAAATTTGTTTTGAGGCACGCATATAAGATTTTAATTTTTTGGAAAAATACAATGCCACAGGCCACGAGATAAAAAATAAACAAAGGACAATAATGTCATAAGGCCAGTAGGGGTCAAAACAAAATTAAGGTTAGGTTATTAATGCATAGCCAATAGGCAACCCTATTAGAAAGGCAGTTCACATATCTAAAATTATGTGAATTTTAAAAAGGCTTTTGTGTTTTTTGATGCTATTTTTTCTGAAACTTTTTTATATTTCCTACATATGATTGCAAATAATATTAGTCGGAATTTTCAATTTCTGGAAATTATCTTCAATTTCGAATGGAGTTGGATCGACTCACCTCAAACACACCCTTAATTTTCAATGTAGATCCACAGTATCCTTAGTTTCATTTGGTATAAAAGACCAGGTTTCCACTATTGATAAATCAAGTGTTGAAGCTACTAAACATGTGGAAGCGCCAGTTGTTGTTATAACAGGAGACTCTAGAGGTTGGCAAAGCAATTTCATTCGCTTTAGGAAAAGCTGGTTGTAAGGTTATGGTTAACTATACTAGGGCATCAAAGGAAGAGGAAGAAGTCTGTAAAGAGATCGAGGCAGTTGGTGGTCAGGCTCTTACTTTTATGGGAGATGTATTAAAATAATCAGAAATGGAATCGATAATTATAACTGCAGTTGATGCATGGGTAACCGTTGACATATTGATAATCCATGCAGGTATTACTAAGTGTGGTTTGTTGATGAGAATGAAGACACCTCATTGGCAGGATGTAATTAACCTGAACATCACAGGTGTATTCCTATGCACACCAGCAGCAACCAAAATTGTGATGAAGAAAAAAGGGAAGGATAATCAATATATCATTGGTTGCTAGCCTTATCGGTAATGTCGGGTAAGATAATTACAATGTAGCAAAAGTAGGATTATAGGGTTCACAAAATCTGTGGCAAAATAATATTCAAGCAAGAACATTAATGTTAATGATGTTGCCCTAGGGTTCACTGCGGAATTCTCGGCTCTTAATCATGTGGCCAGTTACATTACTAGTGTGCTTAATATTGATGGAGGAATAGTGATGTAAGAAGTTTGATTACTGCCAAATTAAACTTCATTTATTCAAAAGAGTTATAAAAAATTGCAGTTCATATGGCGTGCCTGTTATGGTGGAAGCTTATAAGGGATGTTTTGTATTTATAGCTATGAAATAAAACAGATGGTCTTGCAAGTTTTGGTAGAATTTGTTGTCAACATGTTAGTGAAACCAAACAAATATTTTACTATCTTTATCCCGAAAGAAAGTAACTTGATAGAATAGCATATAAACATTGAGTTCTTCATCTAATTTTAGGAAGTCCATAAGCATATTCATTAAATAGTGGTCCATTCAAAATAGTCACAAAAATACTGAAGTAGGGGAACTATTGGGTATAAAAAAGATAATACATCATGAACTGCTTTTCAAGTATGTTAAATTTTCCCCATCACTAAATAATTTTTAGCAAAAATGAAAATCGTCCATGAGAGTGAGTTTTGCATAGAATATTCTGGTTATAACACTTTGAGGAAGACGAGTTCATACATGAAAATGTTCAAGATGCATTGATTCCTATTATGATTTTACTCCCTTACTGTAATCCTCTTTCATTTTATATGTCTAACTTGTATGAGTATTGTTGGAGATTTTTAAAATAAGAGAGTAAGAGTTTTTTGGGTGTAAAAGCCTTAAGAGCTTATCCCACATTGGAAGTGTGAGGAAGAGGTGGGAAGCTAACCCAAATATAAAAGGGGATAGTGTCCCACATTGGAAAATGTACAAAGCTAAGTGTCACCACTAAGCTATAAAAGGGGTGGGCAACCTTTGAGTCCCACATTGGAAAAATGTTAAGAATTTGTACACTTAATAAGTACAAATGGAAGATGAAGAGTTAATTCATCTAGCATTTAAGAGACTATTCAAGAGACCTCAATACGGTGCAAAGCACCGTACGCACACGCGCACGGGCGCGCGAGCGCGCACGTGCGGGTGCGGGGCAGTGGGCTGTAGAGGCGCTAGTGGCGCACTTTGCACTTATACCTGTTCGGAAAGGACTTAAGACTGTTGGTAATTAACAGTCATACCTGTTCGGAAATGACTTAATTCAACAGTCATGACTCTTGAAGACAAAGCCTTTCATTTTCTATAAATAAAGGCTGCCTAAAAACGAAATTACATTGATAACAAAAACCAGTTTCAGATTTCCATACCCTGCTATTACTCTCTTACAATTTTCAGGAGATACAAATTCTCTTATTCTGTTTTGTGCACATAAACAGAATAAGAACTTGATTGACTGTTCTTCGTTGCTACATCCAAGGGCTGTCTTCAAATATACAAGTTGCAGACAGTGCAATTGCTTCATTGTATCTTGAGTACGGATTTGCTGATTCCCGTTTGTATACCGAAATTCTTCGTGTGGGGCAAATACTGTATTTAGGAAAGTGACATCACGCCTTGAAGCTTTATAGTGACTGTTCAGATATTACATTGTTGTATTGAAGTTGACATTTTTGAAGATATATAAAGAGTTCCATTTCTGTATTTGCATTCATAATTTCCAACAATCTAAATACAGTATTTTTGGAAATGGCCGACTCTTCCAAATCACTTCGACAAATAACAGAAAGCTTTGTCAAGTTGGACCGTTTTGATGGTGGTAATTTTCTACGTTGGCAGAAAAAGGTTCACTTTCTTCTAACAACATTGAAGATTGTATATGTCTTGTCACAACCGAAACCAAATGAAGATGAAGATGAAACCGTGGAACAGACTAGGCAACGCACAAAATGGGAGACCGATGATTATTTGTGTCGTGGTCACATTCTCAATGCACTTGCTGATAATTTGTTCGACTTGTACCAAAATGTTGGGACTGCAAAAACTTTATGGGAAACATTGGAGACCAAATATCTAACGGAAGACGCTACAAGTAAGAAGTTCCTTATCGGTCAGTTTCTAAGCTTTAAAATGCATGATAATAGGCCTGTGCTAGAACAATTTCATGACATCCAACGCATCATAAATCATTGCAAACTGAAAAAATTAAATATGGATGATAATGTAATTGTTGCTGCCATAATTGAAAAACTTCCGCCTTCTTGGAAAGACTATAAGAAAGAACTCAAACACAAAAAGGAGGATCTTTCACTTGAAGAATTAGAGACTCATTTAAGAATTGAACAAGAGTCTCGAATTCTAGATGGTAAAGAGGAACAAGAAAATTCTGTTTCTAAGGTCCATGTGGTGGAGGAAGGAAATGAGCAAAAATATGGCAATCATGGAAAAAATAACAAGCGGAAGAATTTTTCAAATAATTCTAAAGCAAACAAAAAGAAGAAAGGAAATTGTTTTCATTGCAACAAACCAGGTCACTTCAAGAAGGATTGTCGTGAGTTCAAGAAACTAAAGGAAAAAGGAGAGACATCAGACACAAAGCAAAAATTTGCTGCTATGATATCCGAGGATAATATGCTTGGAGAAGACAACTCTTGGTGGGTTGATTCTGGTGCCACAAGGCATGTTTGTAAGGACAAGAACTTGTTCTCTGCCTATGAAACAGTGGAAGGAGATGTTCTCTATATGGGAAATTCATCTACAGCTGCGGTTAAAGGCAAAGGGACAGTGGATCTCAAATTCACTTCCAGGAAAATCCTTAGCCTCACCAATGTTTTTCATGTTCCCGATGTTAGGAAAAATTTAGTTTCTGGAAGTCTTCTTAACAAATTTGGCTTTAAGCTTGTATTTGAGTCAGACAAATTTATTCTGACTAAGAATGGTACCTTTGTAGGCAAAGGATATTTGTATGAGGGCATGTTTAAGCTCAATATCAATGAAAAGGATTGTTCTGCTTATATCGTTGATTGTCTTTCATTATGGCATAGTCGTTTAGGACATGTTAATACAAAGAAAATGCATTTCATGGTTAATTTAAATTTAATTCCTAAATATGAGAATGATATGAATGAAAAGTGTAAAATATGCATGCAAACAAAAATAACAAGATTGCCTTTTCCTAAAATAGAAAAAACTACATCTTTGTTGCAATTAGTACATAGTGATGTTTGTGATTTGCATGGAACACCTACTAGAGGTGGTAGTAAATATTTTGCTACATTTATTGATGACTTTTCAAAATATTGTTACGTATATCTTTTAAACTCTAAGGATGATGTGCTTAATAGATTTAAGACATATAAAAATGAAGTTGAAAATCAATGTGATTCTAAAATAAAATGTCTTAGATCTGATAGAGGTGGTGAATATCACTTTCCTCAATTTTGTGAAGATATGGGAATTATACATGAAGTTACTGCACCTTATACACCACAACAAAATGGAGTAGCAGAAAGAAAAAATAGGACACTAACTGAAATGGTTAATGCTATGCTTTCTTATTGTGGTTTAAGTAAAGGGTTTTGGGGAGAAGCACTTTTAACTGCATGTCATATTCTGAATAGAATACCTGTTAAAGATAATAAGAAAACTTCTTACGAATTATGGAAGAATAGAAAACCTAATTTAGGTTATCTTAAAGTTTGGGGTTGTAGAGCTATTGTAAGACTACCTGAAACTAAGAGAAAGAAATTAGGAAGCAAAGGTGTTGAGTGTATTTTCATAGGTTATGCAGAACATAGTAAAGCCTATAGATTTTTTGTTAGTGAACCTAATGATTCTGTTGAGGTAAATACAATAATTGAATCGAGAGATGCAATTTTTTATGAACAAAGGTTTTCTTCTATTCCTAGAATTAATAATGAAAAAGAAGTAAGCACTCCTTCACAGTTACCTGAAACTCCACTAGTAGAACAAGAAGAGATTAGAAAAAGTAAAAGACCTAGGAAAGAAAAAAGCTTTGGTCCCGACTTTGTAGTCTATCTTGTTGAAGGAACTAGAGATACATCTTGTAATCAATATTCTTTGACTCTTAGCGTTGAAACAGACCCACAAACTTATAATGAGGAAATTAAGTCTGTAGATTCAGCATTTTGGAAAGAAGCTATAAATGATGAAATGGATTCAATTTTGGGAAATAAAACTTGGAAATTAGTAGACTTACCTCCAGGATCTAAACCCATTAAGTGTATATGGATTTTTAAAAAGAAAATGAAAATAGATGGAACAATTGATAAATTCAAGGCTAGATTGGTTGCTAAAGGTTTTACACAAAAAGAAGGAATTGATTATTTTGATACCTATGCACCTGTTGCTAGAACCGCCACTATTAGAATTTTAATTGCATTAGCATCTATATATAATTTTGAGATTCATCAAATGGATGTGAAAACTGCCTTTTTAAATGGTGACTTAGAAGAAGAAATTTACATGGAACAACCTGAAGGGTTTGTTATGCCTGGACAAGAAAATAAAGTATGTAAACTTATTAAGTCCTTATATGGCCTAAAACAAGCACCTAAACAATGGCATGAAAAATTTGATAAAGTCATTATTTCTTATGGTTTTAAAATTCATGAATCTGATAAGTGTGTTTATAGTAAATTTGCTAATGGTAAAGGTGTGATCATTTGTTTATATGTAGATGACATGTTAATTCTTAGTACTGATTTAGAAAGCATTAATGATACTAAGAGTTTTTTGTCTTCTAAATTTGATATGAAAGATATGGGTGTAGCTGATGTCATATTAGGAATGAGAATAATAAGGAAAGATAAAAATATAATTCTCACCCAATCTCATTATGTTGAGAAAATTTTAAAGAAATTTAATCAGTTTGATTGCACACCTGTTAGTACATCTTTTGAACCACAGCTAAAGATGATCCCTAATAATGGTAGAGCTATTTCACAATTGGAATATGCACGAGTAATTGGTAGTTTAATGTATGCCATGACATGTACTCGACCTGATATTGCTTATGCTGTTGGTAAATTAAGTAGATATACTAATAATCCAAGTTTATTGCATTGGCATGCTGTCAATAGAATATTAAAATATTTGAAAGGAACTATGGACTATGGTATATACTATAGTGGATATCCTTCAGTATTAGAAGGATTTTCTGATTCCAGTTGGATAACTGAGCGGGAGGAACATTCCTCAACAAGTGGATGGATTTTCACTCTTGGTGGAGGAGCTGTTTCTTGGGGATCAAAGAAACAAACTTGTATAGCTGACTCTACTATGGCAGCTGAGTTTGTAGCATTAGCTGCAACTAGTAAAGAGGCAGAATGGATAAGGAATTCATTAATTAAAATTCCAGTTTGGCCAAAACCAATGCCTCCAATATCTATACATTGTGATAGTGAGTCTACACTTTCCAGAGCTTATAGTAAAGTGTACAATGGAAAATCTAGACATATTGGCCTGAGACATAGTTATGTCAGACAAATGATTACAGATAGTGTAATCACAGTGAATTATGTAAAATCAAGTCAAAATTTAGCTGATCCTTTTACAAAAGGTCTTGCAAGAGGACTGGTGTCTAAGACATCAATAGGGATGGGACTAAAGCCCATTAATAATAATCACTCTTGATGAAAACTCAACTTGAAACTTGATATATTCAAGTCTCAAGTTCAATGATTAAAGTACATCATACGACGTGATTGTAAGCACTATGAAATTTAACATCCCAAGGATAAGTGCTTAGAACATGTAATGAATAATGAAAGAGGATGGGTTTAACCTTAATAGATTTATGGTGTTTTAAATTACATGGACACCTATGATAATCTACCTATATGAGTGTGGAAGTGGTGCCGCTTCCTATGAGTATTGGGCTTGACTCTAAAGCACTCATGAAATCAAGGTACAGACACAAGGCCTAATTCATGTGTCGGCTTATATGGATAATCAGTGACTAAAAGATTTGTGTGTGAAGACAAATCCGGATAATCAATATAGATTGATAGTTCAAAGACAAGTCTACTATACTTTCATGGTTGACCTTGACGAACCTTCACAGGGTATTGGTTCAAGTCGTGAGACACCAATGCTTATACACAGTCTTACAGACAATCAAAGATTTACAAAATTTATTTTGAAAATGGTGGAGGAATGTTGGAGATTTTTAAAATAAGAGAGTAAGAGTTTTTTGGGTGTAAAAGCCTTAAGAGCTTATCCCACATTGGAAGTGTGAGGAAGAGGTGGGAAGCTAACCCAAATATAAAAGGGGATAGTGTCCCACATTGGAAAATGTACAAAGCTAAGTGTCACCACTAAGCTATAAAAGGGGTGGGCAACCTTTGAGTCCCACATTGGAAAAATGTTAAGAATTTGTACACTTAATAAGTACAAATGGAAGATGAATATTTAATTCATCTAGCATTTAAGAGGCTATTCAAGAGACCTCAATACGGTGTAAAGCACCGTACGCACACGCACACGCGCGCGCGAGCGCGCACGTGCGGGTGCGGGGCAGTGGGCTGTAGAGGCGCTAGTGGCGCACTTTGCACTTCGCATGCCGCGTGTCCGCAGTGGTAGCGGGTTGCCGGGATTCGTCCGGGTCGGATCGCGGTAGCTCGGGCGCGGTCACTTTTTGGTTGACCCGTGCAAAACCGATTCGGTATTATTATACCTGTTCGGAAAGGACTTAAGACTGTTGGTAATTAGCAGTCATACCTGTTCGGAAATGACTTAATTCAACAGTCATGACTCTTGAAGACAAAGCCTTTCATTTTCTATAAATAAAGGCTGCCTAAAAACGAAATTACATTGATAACAAAAACCAGTTTCAGATTTCCATACCCTGCTATTACTCTCTTACAATTTTCAGGAGATACAAATTCTCTTATTTTGTTTTGTGCACATAAACAGATTAAGAACTTGATTGACTGTTCTTCGCTGCTACATCCAAGGGCTGTCTTCAAATATACAAGTTGCAGACAGTGCAATTGCTTCATTGTATCTTGAGTACGGATTTGCTGATTCCCGTTTGTATACCGAAATTCTTCGTGTGGGGCAAATACTGTATTTAGGAAAGTGACATCACGCCTTGAAGTTTTATAGTGACGGTTCAGATATTACATTGTTGTATTGAAGTTGACATTTTTGAAGATATATAAAGAGTTCCATTTCTGTATTTGCATTCATAATTTCCAACAATGAGTATTTATAGTATTCCTACAATATTTCTATGAACTTACATGTATATATATATATCTTTGATTAATGAACTATTGTAATACATTATTCTGAAACAAAAAATTTTATTGGCCAATTAGATACTCTGTCCTTCCCACTTTAATAGACATCTTTGAAAATTAAATATTGTATGGATATTTTTTACTTCCCATGTTTAGCCTCTGAAAAATATGGGGCTTTGTAAATTTAGGACTTATTGTAATATGTATTTCGAAAATAGGACAACAAACATTTTATTTATTATTTTAGTCCTTATTTTTTAATAAAGCCGCTGGCGCGGACCCATTTTCATAAAACGTTAACTAATCACAACACGCCACGTGTCCCTTTAATTTGAAAATAGGGACTAAAAATGGAAACGAAATGTTTGTTGTCCTATATCCATAATCGATATTATTTTCAGTCCTAAAAGTACATAATCTAGAAAAATATTGAATCACTTTTAAGTCCTGTTAGATCCTTTATGAATATATGCACTTCCAACACCACTTTCAAATATTAACATGTAATTCATGGAGAACATATTGCTGGTCCATTTTCGTAACTCTGGACAGTAGGAATTATACTGATTGAAATAGTAACCTTTTAAGGAAAAAATTCTCCAAACGTAACTCTCATTTATGTTTTCTAATTGTGTGATATTATTGGTTTACGGCTTAAATTTTTTTCCAATACTGTCTACTATTGATATATTCTTTCAACTACTTAACTCATTGGTTGTACTGTACTATTTACCTTAGTATCAGTGTGTCCCCTGACGTTAGTTTTGGAGATAGGGAGGAGTTTTTCAGTAATATCTATGCATTTATATTCTGTTTACGTTTTTATCTATTCCAATGTCGGAGATACTTCAAGGGGCCACAACACCAAACAAAACTCATACCATATTTCCATCTACATAATTTTTTTCCAAAATTCTGACTATATAATTTACATACAAGGAAACACTGCTACTCAGTTCCAGTCCTGATACTATCATTATCCACGACACTCACATCAACAAGCAATCAGGGGATTCCCCCCAACAACTACTAAATCTCCTACAACAAATCAAACACATATTTCCATTGGCGTTAAAATTGATCAAAATTCTAAGAGGAAGCGTGTCACTAGGTAATGCAACTAAATTATCAACTACATTGTTGTTGAAATCTACACTATAATTTTTATAATTGTTATTAACAAATATTTTCCCTTAATTTTAGGAACATGGCTGAGAGGAAAATAATGATGCTTTAGATTCACATTCTTGACTATTAGCTCGATCTTCATCTGCCAATGTTTGCTACTACCATATATTTATACATTAATGTTTCCATTTATGTCGAACCATGACAATACTTACTTTTATATTTACTCAATTTTGGTTATCATGATTCTGATGTTTTATTCTTTTGCCAATTTTATTTTTTGGTTTCTTAATATTTCCATTTGTTTCTTTTATTTTCTTACAATAATTTACGAGTCGCGCATCGTGCGAGTTTTCAACTACTTATAATAAATACCACTAAATAATAATTGCAATTCCACTCCTTAACTCAAAATTATATTTCGATCTCCTTATAATTAATTACTTGGTTCTCCCCATGTTAAGGTTTCTAATATCCATTAATAAATAAATTATTTATAATTTAGTTGATTAACTTCTTTAAATCCTTCAGCGGTCCAACTTAACTTATTTGTAGTCGTGGATCAACATAATCCACCTACAGGGTTTGAAATATAGAAAAATTACAAGCATATCAAGGAGTTTCACCAATCTCTATACTGAGAAGTGGATTCCATCCATAGAAGTCTTTCACCATATATTAATCACCATTATTCCAATCTATCCAGATTATTGATCCAATAATGGATCCCACCCGATAGGTAAACAAAATAAATAACTAGTGCTTGTGTCCATCAGTTATATCCTGATTATGAGCCTTGAGTAAACCTAATAATCCAGAGGTTTACATTATCTCATAAAATCTGCATAAATACAATGACCTAAAAGTGGTCCCGTTCAATACACACAAAGTGTGCTAGCAAAATAAGCTGAAACTATATCATTTCTCCTAATCAAGATAGACCGACTAAAATATTGTGCGACAACCCTACTGATGGTGTGTACAGTTCCATCTAAGACTATGAACGACAAAATTTATATTCTACAAGAACCGGTGATCTAATCCTTTAAGCCATCCTCTATAAATCATAACACATACTGAGCAGAATAAAAGACACCAACAATATATAAAATAATGCAAACATGATGTCCATACATGATTCTAATTAAAAGAGGAAAAATTAATTTTATTTTAATAATAAATATAACTAAAACTATTACATAAATCATGGTTTTAGAGTACTGCTCTAACAGTTGTAACTAGTCTTCTCTTTGGGCCGAGATCAATAACGCGGGAGACAAGAACACTCTGTTGTAGAAGGAGAATAATTCTCTAAGGGAGAAATTTGATATGGGCGAAAAACATTTTGAGAAAAATTAGAACATCAGATTGGATTTTCATTGTGACACCCCGCCTAATTAAATACCGGGTGATCAGTCATTTATTAAATTAAATCAGAATATCCAGTTGGTTCAGATTATGCATCACTATCGGAAAATTTATTATTAAATACTAACCACCTAATATTTAAAAAGGTTGATGTCAAAATTTTATTTTTTAATTAAAATAAAACTAGGTTAACGAAATAATTAAACATTCACCATTCACATAAATCTCATATGATAGGAAATAACCTCAATAATATATGAAACTGGAGAAAACATTTCCAGTATAAGTCCCAAATACAATAATACAACATAAATAAACTAAACAACTGAATAAAGTAAATCACTAAATCCAAAATCTCTGAATATTTGAATAGAAGAGGGGCAACATGCCCTAACTAATGAAATAACTCCAAAGAAAGAAATGATAGATATATATGCGTCTACTACGAAGGTCCTGTAACTTCCACAGCAACTACAAATCGTCGAGTGAATGGAACTCCTATGCTTGGTGTCCCTGTGGCTGGGCACTTAAAATAATTTCACAAGAAAAAAGAGATTTGCAGAAAATGGGTCAGAGGCCGAGTTTAAAATAGTTTAAAAATCAGAAAGTGCTTAAAATGAGTTTATAGCACGTATATTAATCATGTTAGATTATCTTACTCACTTGAGATGCTCACCTCTCATCTGATGTGAACACCTAAAGTTCCATCAAACCCTACTACTTTTTATTCCCATGCTAACTAGTTCTTTTCCATCTAACATCTAATAATAGCCCAATATCATTCCCATGTATTTCCCTCGCAATATACGTAATACCTATAATCAACTTCTTTTTAACATGGATAAGTAGCCTTTCAATTTAATATAGGTAAAGTGTTCACCAACTTAGTTCATTTCATATTTCATTATTATACATGTCTACTTAATTCACATAGTAGATAGTATCACAAGTATATATATATATATATATATATATATATATATATATATATATATTAAACACTCAACTGCAATGCATGCATACTCTACTATCATGTCCTGGTGCATCGCTCATTGCATAAAGGACTTAAGATTCAAACTCTCGTGAACCATCAAAACAAGCACCACATTGAAGGTGAACAGAGTTCCAAGTCGATGGGCTACGCACATGCCTACGCACCCATACAACCATCATCACTATCATTCTCACAGATAGCCCATACCTAGGTTCTATTCTCTAGTGGTACAAATCAAAATCCCACCCGAAGTCTCCTCAAGGCATGATTGTCCACAACGCTCGACCTCCGATCGATAGCAAGCAGCGTACGTATGTCGTACACATAATAGTTCAATAAATAAGGATACACACAACTTATTATATTTAGTAGGTATTCACGCAACCTAATCTCCCGAATTTATATGTAGTATATTTGTCCCTACTACCCAAAATACTTTAACTGTACAATTTACCTCTCTATCGTATATACTCTTTAAGGTTATGTCATTTTAACCCATTCCATTAGTAGTTAAACAATACCTCTCACTATTAAATTATGAAAAGAAGCTACTCTAGAATAGCGTAGGTCCTATTCTCTCACTTAAAGGAACCTAGAAGGATTTGTAACTCATTTGGGAAAAATGGAGTTTATAAAATCCCGTTAGAACATGGGGATTCTTGTTCGAACGAGGTCGTTCAAACGATATTATCACTTTGAACGAACTAAAAAATCTCGTTACAAATCTCGTTGGAATTGTCATTCGAATGAGGTCGTTCGAATGACCTGGGAAGCTCTTCGAATGAGAATTCTGAAAGCTTCATGTCTTCCAAAAAATTCATTTTTCCCAATTCATTCAACAACAAAATTGCTTCAAACCCATCCTAATTCACATTCAACAACTCTAATCTATATCCCCTAGTAATAGAATACTTTGCCATCCATTTTTTTAAACATCAAATCCCTAAAATTATAGCATGAATTTTGATTAATTTCTCAAATCTTCAACAAGCCCTAATTTCACATAACCTCCATTAACAATAATTTAATCCTTGATTTTATTTCGTGAAATAAACATATAAAACTCAGATTTGTCATACCCATAACATGGTTATTCAACTACATGCAAACCTATACTCCCAATTAAATATTAATACCCAAACGCAATCCCAAATTCATAATATCATGGTTATTCCATCAACTACATTAACATAAATCATATATGCTCTAAAAAATCAGAAATATAAACACTTGCCTTTGTGTGAACTTCTGATTCACTGGATGAAATTGGTATAGGGGGGATCTCTCTTCACGATCCATGCGTTGGTGTAATTTTTAGTGTGAGAGCTTGAGTCTTTATCCCTAGGATCCTATGGACTTCTTCTTCTTCCTCTTTTGTTCTCTCTCTATCTCACGTAGGTTTGCAAACTCATAGATAGTCTATTACCCACATACTCTTACTTTTTAATTTTCTATATTCGTCCATTTTAATTCCCTAAAATCTCAAAATACTAAAATACCCCTCCAGGGTGTCGGTTTGGCCTAAATTGCCCCGAAACCCAAATAAAACACCCGAGTAGAGTTTTCTGACTATCTCGACCCTTTCGGACTCATCGGCGCACTCAAAATGGTCATAGGATACTTAAAAAATATTATCTTTCTAACCCAATAAAGTAGTACCGACACGACTTACATGCGCGTCCCAATTAAGTATATCATAATTGTCATATTTTTCACTCCCGGCCATAATAATATTTTCTTAATCATATATTACTTTACTCACTAAGTAATATTCAACATAATTATCATCAATAAATATTAACTCTCATCACGCTAGAATTTATTACATTTAAATTCGGATTAATTATAAAAAAAATCTCCATTTAATTTAATTAATCCTAATTCCATAATTAAAATAAAATCCCTAAAAAATATGGGGTATTACATACTTCCATAACATAATTTCGTCTCGAAATCCGAAAAAGAAGATAATAAAGGTGTACCTGGTAGGAATAACTCTGGATATTTATCCCGCGTGTCATCCTCACGCTCCCAGGTAGACTCCTCTACATTATGATGCCGCCACTGCACTCGTACTAACAACACTATCTTTGACCTCAGTTTCCTCTCACCACGGTCTAAAATTGCAACTGGCCCTTCCTTATTGGAACTATCGGCATGTAAATCAATCTCGTCTAAGGAAATATGGGTGTGGTCCAAGTCACACCGAAGATATCCCCTCAGCGAGGAAATAGGGAACACAGCATGAATCCTATGCAGGTGCTCCGTTAACCCAAGTTTGTAAGATACTGGCCTAATTCGCTCAATAATAGGGAATGACCCGACATATCTCGATGCCAAATTTCCTTTCTTCCCAAACTGCATTACCCGCTTCACAGTAGATACTCGTAATAACACATGATCCTCCACACCGAACTCCTTGAAGAGCCTCTCGACATGGACGTAAATCTTCTACTTATCTTGAGCAACCCTAATGCAACTCTCTATAAACTGAATCTTAGCTGAGGTATCCTGAATTACTTTCAGCCCAAGTATCTTATTGTCCCCAACCTTAAGCCAAGATTCTAGGAAACGACAAGGTCTACCATATAACTCCTCAAATGGAGCCATGCCATTGGTAAACTGGTAGGATTTATTATAAGCAAAATCCACTAGTGGAAGGTACTGCTCCCATCCCCCTCTAAAATCAAGGATACACATCCGCAACATATCCTGAAATATCTGATTCGTCCACTCTGTCTATCCATCCGTCTGCGGATGATATGTTGAACTCAATCGTAACTCCGTACCCATGGCCTGTTGGAAACTCTCCCAAAATCTGGACACAAAAATCTTTTCCCGATCGGAAAAAATATCAAGGGGCACCCCGAGGAGTCTCACGATCTCATGAATGAATATTGGAACATACTACCCCATAGTATAGTCGGTCCGAACTTGTAGAAAATGAGCTACCTTGTTCAATCGATCCACACTCACCCATATGGAATCGTGACCCCTCTGTGATGTAGGCGGCCCTGTGATGAAATCAATGGAAATTCTCTCCCATTTCCACATAGGCATTTCTAATGGCTGTATTAATCCTCCCGGTCTCTCATGGTCTATCGTCACCAGTTGACAAGTGGCACACATTCACATAAACTTAGCGATGTCCATCTTTATGCCACTCCACTAATACTATCACCTCCTATCCTGGTATATCTTATCCCCTCGAGGATGTACCATAAATCGTGTGACTCATCCATCACTTCATGTCATACCTCCTCCCTCTCTGGAACTACTAGTCTTCCATTGAAGCATAAACCCCCATCCGAGCTCATGGAGAAGGACTATGCTCCCTCGACTAGAAGCTGGATAATCTGATCCTGACAGAAGGAATCTGTTGCCTGAGCTTGTATCACTCTGGTAACTATCTCAGGTGTAATCAACATCACTAAGATGAATGAGCAGGCAACTGCATCCTGATGCCCGAGTTCTTTCCATTTTGCCTTCCACACCTCGACCACCCCACCCACTGGCCTACGGCTCAACGCGTCTGCTACCACATTAGCCTTCCTCGGGTGGTAATGTATCTCGAACTGGTATTCCTTCACAAATTCAGTCCACCTTCATTGACGCATATTCAGCTACCGCTGCGTGAATAGATACTGAAGTGACTTGTGATCCCAGAACAGGAAAAATTTATCCCCCAAGAGATAATGTATCCATATCCATAATGCAAACACGATTGCTGCTAACTCCAAGTCATGGGTAGGGTAACTCCTCTCATAAGGCTTAAGCTTACGGGAAGCATAAGCAATCTCCTTATCCTCCTACTGAAGCACGCCCCCAAGTCCTAGTATGGAAGCATCAGTGTAAACCAGGTATTCCATCCCTGGCCTAGGTAGGGCTAGAACTCGTGCTGAAGTCAGCTTGTCCTTCTGCTCGTCAAAAGCTAACTGGCAATCATCATCCCTATAAATGAAACCCCGTGCGATTAAAGTTTGTCAACAGATTCGCTATCTTTAAGAATCCCCAAATAAATGACATATAGTATCTTCCTTGCCCCAGGATACTATGTATCTCAGTCGGTGTTGTGGGTTATCCCCAGTCCCTCACCGTTTACACCTTCCCTGGATATACCGATATCCCTTTCGTAGAAATGATGTTCCCCAAGAAATGAACCTCTCTCAGCCAGAACCTACATTTCTCATATTTCGCATATAACTCATGCTCACATAGAGTCTATAAAACCATCCTCAAATGCTCGGTATGATCCTCCTCAGTTCGGGATAAATCAGAATGTCATCAATGAAGACGATGATAAACTGATCTAAGAACTCTCTTAATACCCTGTTCATCAAGTCCATAAAAATAATCGGTGCGTTGGTTAACCCAAATGACATAACCCTAAACTCGTAAGATCCATACCTCGTCAAAAAGCAATCTTAGGGACATCCTTCTCCATAAAATGTAACTGATGGAACCCCGACCTCAAGTCTATCTTTGAAAAATAACAAGCTCCACTCAACTGGTCGAATAGGTCATCGATTCGGGGCAAGAGATATTTATTCCACATCGTGACCTTATTCAATTCTCAATAATCAACACATAATTGTAGTGACCCATCTCTCTTCTTTATGAACAACATAGGAGCACCCTAAGGCGAGGAACTCCTATGAATGAAACCCTAATAACTTCTCGATTTGATCCCGTACCTCCCTCATCTGCGTCGGATCCATATGGTAAGGTGCACGGGCTATGGGTCGAGTGTCTGACACTAAATATATCACAAACTTTATCCACCTGCTGGGCGGTAATCCCGGTATGTCCTGAAATACATCAGCGAACTCAGGAACAACTGAAATCAATTCAAGCAGTATCACCACTCCTTTAGAGGTCTCCTCCTATATATAAAATAAATGGGTCGATGAACCTCCCTCAGGATGAGGCATCGCCACCAAAAACATCTCCTGACCTAGTATGGTAAACACAATACTACGGCTATAGCAATCAATCATAGCCCTATACATAACTAGTCAATCCATCCCGATAATAGCATCATACTTGTGCATCTCTAAGACAAGCATGTCGACTGGTAAAATCAGTCTCCCAATCTCTATGCCTACTCCTCGACATATAAAGAATATCAAAGAGCCATAACCCATCGATGAGTCTACACTAGTAACTGTGTTATCTTTCATGTCTAATAACGTTGTGGCGCATGTAAAGCTAGAGGCAATGAAACTATGTGAAGCCTCCGTGTTAGATAATATCCTCCCCATAGTCCCCTGAATAGAAAGCATACCCTCAATTATGGGTGGGCCTGATGAACCGTGGCCTGACGGACGTTGTAGACATGCCCATACTGTAGTTGTCCCTATTGTACCGAAGCTGATGGAATGGCTGACAAAGCTGGTACCTGGGGCGATGCTGGGGGGGAGGCTAAAAATAGCGATCGTTAGGACTCCTGACGAGCACCTTGATATAGCTGTTATGGGGCTCTACCCCTTTGAGGACAATCCTAGCGTTTATGGCCAGTGTTGCCATAAGTAAAGCACCTCCATAGACAGTGTCCTGCCCTCTGCCCATGCTGCCCTTGGCCTTGATGGTCGTTTCCACCCTTCGACTGGCCCTGCTAGCCCCAATGGAAATGTTGCTACCCCTGTTGGCCCTGTCTAAAACCTACATGCCCCTGTCTGAAATCTCCATAATGGAATCGCTTAGAAGGATCCCCTGATGGGAACTCCGCTCATCCTGTCGAACATATCCCTGAGTTAGGGGTGCCCCACTGGTAATACTACCTCCTACCTGACCCTAATGGCTGGACTACCCAACTCTTTTTCTTCCCTACTAATGGAAGCGATGATCCTGGAAGTAAAAAAGAGCAGCATTAACAACATCAAAATAAGTGTCAAATGAAAGATTCCCTAACAGATGCTAGTGAATCCTCCAAGTCAATCCATCCATAAACCTCTGGATTTTCTTCTCCTTCATCGGTATCTCATCTGCCACTACATTCAGAAGATCAGTAAACTCTTCCTCATACTCAACAACTGTCCTCCCTTCCTATTTGAGGTTCAATAGCTTCCTCCTTATCTAAGTCTGCACGGAAAAAAGGAAGTAATTGCGAGCAAACCACACCTAAAACTCTCGAATAGTCAAGTTGTCTCTCTCCTTCGCAGTGGTAGTGGACTCCCACCACATTTAGCGCTACCCCCACCAACTTAAAGGTGGCTAAAATATTCTTCTGCACCTCCATGCACTCATACATACTCAGGTGTCTCTATATATCCTTCCTCTATTGGCTCGCCTTCACCACATCTGAACTTCTTGCGAACTCTAGAGGATGTGCCTTCTAGAAGGCATCTCTGACGCATTCCCAAGCAGAAGGGAATGTGTGGACTGGTGCTGGATCCACTGTTGGTGCCCTGTGGTGGGGCCCGCTGTATTACGGCTAATGATAGACATAGAGACGTTTACTACCAAGGCCATGTAACTTCCACAACAGCTATAACTCGTCGAGTGGATGGAACTCCTATGCTTAGTGTCCCTGTGGTTGGTCAGCAAAAATAATTTGATAAGAAAAACGGGATTTGTAGAAAACGGGTGAGAGCCCGAGTTAAAAACAGTTTAAAAATTAGCAAGTCCTTAAAATGGGTTTACAACACATATATTAATCATGTTAGATTATCGAACACACTTTAGATGCTCACCTCTCATCTAATGTGTACGCCTATCATTCCATCAAACCCTACTAGTTTCTATTCCCATGCTAACTAGTTCTTTCCTGTCTAACTTCTAATCATAGCATAATATCGTTCCCATGTATTTCCCTCGCAATATACATAATACTTATAATAAACTTCTCTTTAACATGGATAAGCACCCTTTCAATTTAATATAGGTAAAGTGTTCACCAACTTCGTTCATTTCATATTTCATTATTATACATTTCTACTTAATTCACACAACAAATAGTATCACAAGTATATATATATATTCAACACTGAACCGCGAGACACAACTGCGGTGCATGCATACTCTGCTATCATGTTCTGGTGCATTACTCATTGAATAAAAGACTAAAGGTTCAATCTCTTGTGAACCATCAAAACAAACACACATATTGGAGGCAAACATAGTTCCAAACTGATGTGCTACGCACATACCTACGCACCCATATGACCTCCATCCTTATCATTCTCATAGATAGCCCATACCTAGGTTCTATGCTCTAGTGGGACAAATCAAAATCCCACCCGAAGGCTCCTCAAGCCATGATTGTCCACAACAAGTATCCTTCGCTCGATAGCAAGCAACGTAGGTATGTCGTACACCTAATAGTTCAATAAATAAAGATACACACAACTTATTATATTCATTAGGTATTCACGTAACCTAAGTTCCCAAATTTATATGTAGTATATTCATCCCTACTACCCACAATACTTAAACTGTACGATTTACCTCTCTATCGTATATTCTCTTTAAGGTTCTCTCATTCCAACCCATTCCCTTAGTACTTACACAGTTCCTATCACTACTAAATTTTGAAAAGAAGCTACTCTAGAATAGCGTAGGTCCTATTCTTTCACTCAAAGGAACCTAGAAGGATTTTTAACTCATTTGGGCAAAAATTGGAGTTTTTAGAATCTCGTTAGAAGCTACGTATTCTCGTTCGAATGAGGTCGTTTGAACAAGGTCGTTCGAATGATATTATCACTTCAAACGAACTCAAAAATCTCGTTAGAAATCTCATTGGAATTCTAGCTAGAATTCTCATTCGAACGAGGTCATGCGAACGACATGGGTAGGTCTTCGAACGAGAATTCTGAGAGCTTCATGTGTTCCAAAATTTTTGTTTTTCCCAATTCATTCAACAACAAAATTGCCTCAAACCCCTCCTAATTCACATTCAACAACTATAATCTATATCCCCTAGTATTAGAATACTTTCCCATCCATTTTTTTTAACATCAAATCCCTAAAGTTATAGCATGAATTTCGATTAATTTCTCAAATCTTCAACAAGCCCTAATTTCACGTAACCTCCATTAACAACAATTTAATCCCAGATTTAATTTCATGAAATCAACATATAAAACCCAGATTTATCATACCCAGAAAATGGTTATTCAACTACATGCAAACCTATACTCCCAATTGAAGAGTGATACACAAATTCAATCCCAAATTCATAATATCATGGTTATTCCGTCAACTACATAAACATGGATCATATATGCTCTCAAAATTCAGCGAGATTACACTTGGATTTGTGTGAACTTCTGATTCACTAGATGAAATTGGTATAGGGGTGATCCTTTCTTCACGATCTACGCATTGGTGTAATTTTTTATGTGAGAGCTTGAGTCTTTCTCCGTGGGCTCCTATGGAGATCTTCTTCCTATTTGGTTCTCTCTCTCTCACGTAGGTTTGGAAACTCACAGATAGACTATTACCCATTTAATATTCCTTTTTAATTTTCTATTTTCGTCCACTTTAATTCCCTAAAATCTCAAAAGAGTGAAATACCCCTCTGGGGCGTTGGTTTGGCCTAAAATGCCTCAAAACCAAAATAAAACACCCGAGTAGAGTTTTTTGACTATCTCAAGCCTTCCGAACTCATCGACACGCTCGAAATGGTCATACGAGTTACTTAAAAATATATTATCTTTATAACCCAATAAAGTAATACCGACACGACTTGCATGCGCATCCCAACTAAGTATATTATAACTGCCGTATTTTTCACACCCAACCATAATAATATTTTATTAATCATATATTACTTTGCTCGCTATGCCATGCCCAACATAATTATCATCAATAAATAGTAAATCTCGTCATGCTAGTAATTATTACAGTTAAATTCGGATTAATTATAAAAAAATTCTCCACTTAATTTAATTAATCCTTATTCCATAATTAAAATAAAATCCCTAAAAAATACAGGGTATTGCATTCATTTGCAAATTATACAACTAAGTATTTTATTTTTATAAGGGTATTTGCATAGTCTGGGCTCTTGGCTATGATGAAAGCTTGTTGCATGCCCTTACACTTGTGTGAAGCTAGATAGGTTATAAGGATGACTAGATTAATGCTCTAGATATTTGCAGGATTAGCAAAGACTCTCAGTTTGGTACTAGTACAAGGTTGATTACCCCTTTTTTCGGCTTCCTTCTCTTGGGAGTGATGAGTGTTGGATACCTACTAATGACATTCCTCTTTAGCTAGTAAATAATTATGTTTTAGATCAAGATAGTGATGATGAGTCCAACCCAATCCTAATGATACTCTTCATGATTCTATCACCGATCTGTTGACTCACTGAAGATGATGGATGACTTTTATTTTTTCATGTCTTTGTGTATATTGATTTTTGTAAATCTTCCAATATAGCCACTTATAATTAAACGAATGGTTTTTCAATAAAATTTTAGTTAATTCCTTGTTTTTTTATTTCCATTTTTTATGTTCAGCATGTATCTATTGTTTGCCTAAACTTTTAGAATAGTGTTATCATACCTCCTTACGACGAGGGGAAACTATGGAGAAAATGTAACTAGTCTGATGGTCATCCGACCATTCAGGATTTTAGCGAACCAAAGTTGGAAGACTTAGTGCCTAAGGATCCCACATAGGTATTTATCTTGCCTAGGTAATTCTTGATATCTTCATTCTTGTTAATGATGAAAATAAGGAAGCTTTAGATATGATTAAGTGTAATCCTACCAAGGCATTAAAAGGCATGATAAGAAATTTATTGGACAAATTTAAAAAAATGTGTAATGAGACTCTTTGATTCTTTGTTGTATATTTTGAGTAAAAATTTAAAAATAAATAAAAAATAGGACATTTTTTTGTGACATTTTCCATGTTTATGCTTCTCATATCTGTCTATTTGGGGACATCATAAAAAGGCGGAGAATGAGTTATGGGGGAGAAAATCTTGTTGATTTATCTATGATTTGCTTAGCTTAATTGATCTTTGATTTGTTGCATATCATTATATTTCAAACTGTTGCATGTCACGGGTATCTGCTTTATCTCATGTGTGTAGGTTCAAAGTTGATATCTATTGGATTGCACACCCTGATGAGAAAAGCTTTGGGAGTTTCTGAAGTGTTGAAGATTTGAAGATGTTGAATTTGATTGAAGACATGTCACTTAATATTCTCAGTTTGAGGGTTTAATGGGGATATTATGTTATATGTCATTTGTTTTTGGGAGTTTGCATAATTCGGATTTTTTATGTATGTACCGGCATAGACATAGGGGGAGATTTGTCAGGGCATTTTTATCATGTCCGAAATGTTTCATTTTTGTATGTCATACGCCGCTACAAAAGTCACGTCTTTTCACGATCTCACACGACGACCTGAATCCAAATTTCGAGAATCATGCATTCATCATCTCCATTAAGTGTCCCACATCTGCCTCAACGACTTCACGTTCCACAATTTTAGGGAATTTATGCAAGTGGTACGTAAGAGAAGTCAAAACAGTGAAAAAAGGCAAGATATGGATATTCAAGGGCATTTTGGTAATTTTATAGCCACCATTCAGAGGACCGGTCAATCGGAAAGTTGAAGATCTCCCCACAATGAAGATACTGGAAGAAACGACACCTCAATCCGAGCTATGGTGAAGAAGTTATGGCCCATTGAAAATGGAGAAAAATCTGAGAAAAGCCTTGGAAAAATGCCGTGTATATTTAAGCCCAAGCCAACGAACTTTTGCGAACCCAGACCAAATCAGTTCACGTTATACTCGAAACGGTTCGCGGTACACCCGAATCGGTTTGGGGTACCTGATGCTGTCAAAGTGTTTTGTGTCAAATGTTGTCACCACTTCAAAACACCTTTTAAAACATGCTGACCAAATTCCGGCCCTAATTCTTCCATGTTTTCTTAAAGATGTTTTTAGTCTTTAAATCTTCCCTATAAATACACACTTCTCTTACATTCACATGTGCACAACAAAAAACCTTCAGGAGGTCATTTCTTCTAATTTAGGAGTATTTTGTGGAGAAGCCGATATCTTCTTCATTGCTGCCCATCTGGAATTCTTGCGGGAGATTCCAACCGACGACATCAGATCCGACACCTACGGATATTTTCGTATGTCAGGCTTATTTTCATTATAATCCGTGTGACTGTTCTGTACAAATTATAGTGAAAATAATATGGTTTTTCCCTATGGGAATTTTTCCTGATATGTTGTGTCACATGCTTTATTTATTTATTTATTTGATAAATCATCTTAGATGCATGTTTTTAGGATTTAATTGAAAAACTGTGTTTAATTAAAAAATTCCTTTATTTGAACAAAAGCGTACTCTACAGGTTGAAAGCCTCTCTTGACATGTAGAAACATGAAAATGCTAAATGGTTAAGTTATGGAATTGAATGAGTACATTTAAAAGGGTTTAATTCCCAAATGAAGAAGAGTAGAAAAATAGTCCCAAATATACAAAGATGAAGGAAAGAAGAAAAGCAATAAATGTTGGGATTTACATGTGATAAAAAGGCAAACGACGGGCTTTAGTTAAAATTGCCTTAAATGTTTTATATTATTTTATGTAGCGAAGACATAAAATGGATAAATATGGGTTTAAAAATAAATTGTTACACGCGATGTTCTAAAAAAATTGTTAAATTCTAATGTAAAAAGGTAACTAAGACTAAATGTTTTTCCAAAGTTATGGTGAAAAGGGGGATTTTTTCCACACTTGAGGGACCTAAGGTTAGGTTCCTTTTTGAGACCCTATCGGTCTATTTTGGGTGAAAAAATGATTAAAGTTACTTTGTCACATTAATGCGAACAATGATTTAAACCCATGTCATGATGACACGGTAGAATGAAACTCGAATAATGTGGACATTGACTAAAATGTTAAAAACACATAAAAAGTTAGACTCGAATGACACCAAGAAAAGTAAGAAGGTCTTGGAGCCTGTAAATGATGTGTGATCTTGATTTTAACTGAAATCGCAAATTTCCAAATTAACCTTATTTAATCGGTATCAATTTTTAATCCAGTTTAATTCAGCCCTAAAATATGCGTCTAGGTATAGTGGATCATGCCAACACAAACAAATATGAATTGCTGATTCATAGATTTCAGAAAAAATCCCTCAAGGGTAAAACTTTTTATTTCACTAATAATAATCACAATGATCTCAAGTGAAATCCGCAAAGAATTTACCGCAACAAAATCTCATAGGCTTCAATTTAAATCAGCAATGGAATTTCGCAACAACTCCATAAGAACCGTAGTTTAGTCAACCCAGGAACACCCACACGTATTCCCTTTGACATGCAGTCACGTCAGCCCAGCACCTCCCTCAAGTGGAACCTAGATCAGCAGTTGATATCTTAATTAATTGAGTAATCAATTGATCTTTGTTTTAAATTACGCGAGAGTATTAATTGAATTGAATTGAATAATGATGTAATTATTAAAATTAATCGAGAGTGAAATAAAGATTAATATTATGAATTATATTTACTGAGTAAATATTAAATGGCTAATGATTAGAAATTACGTCATAGCGAGTGATATGGGCATAATTGGAATTTATCTCAATCGGGAGTCACGTATAGGATAACTTGGGGGTCGAGATGGGATATTTATTTAGAGTGACATGGATGATGATTGTGAGATCAAGGATGAGTTTGAAAGGTCTAATTAGTCAAAATAGTATACCCGAGGATGTCGATTGAGTCACGGGTCAATTTTAAGCTAAACAGGGACCATATGAGGGTATTTTGGTCATTGTGCAATATGGGGTGTAGACACCCACGAATTTTAGAACTCTTAATAAGATTATAAGGATTGGGGGCTAGGATTTGGAGGTTAGAAAACACAAAGAAGCTGTTAGAGACCAATCTGGGAGCTTAAGGAAGGGTTCTTGAGCAATTCAAAGGAGTCTTGCACCATAAACACTTGGGAATGAAGATTGGTAGAGAAAAAGAATCAACTTAACTTCTAATCAACAAAATCAGAATCTACAATACTAAATCAAGTGTTTATTACAATCAATATTATGTTTTAATACCCATGTGACTAGGGTTTCAATTATAATGATTATTTTTATGATTTTTGGAAGAAAATATTGATTTACATGCATGTTCGGGCAGGAATTGCAATTTGAAAGATTTAATATATGTGAAGGATAATAAAGTAGAGATTTTGTACGATTATCAATGAATTAAATTTGGGTTTTGATGAATAATAGAGAAAGAACAAGAAAACCAAGGGTTCTAGATGATTAGATGTTTAAATCCATTATTGAATGTTGTTCGTAATGTTTTGATGCAGAAATTATGTTTGAAACTGTCATATAACATGTGAGAAGGATTTGGAACAATTGGTTTGGATTTAAGTGGAAAAACAAGGAAGTTATATGTGTATTAATGGTGAAAAATGCATATGCGAAACGAAGAAGACATGGTTCAGAGGGGCGAACCGGTTCAAATCATAGGTGAACCAATTCGGTTCCCAGGAAAATGTAAAATCTCCATTTTTGCCTAAAACTCCTAAATTGTTGTCGAGAAAAATTTTGGGAGATTATTAGAATATAATGAGGGATATTTTATATTTTATCAGGTTGTTATAAGGTTATGGGAGTTTAGTCTTATCGAGAGAATTAAGATGATGATTAAGCGGGATTTAATGACAAAGTAATTAATTTGCAAGAATGAGAATATAATTATGGGAAAATTGAGTGAGCTTACGACATGAACCAGTAGGGAAAGAAAGACTTTGCTATTGAAATAAAGTAAGGCGTAACTACGACCCTTAGAGTTGATAAAAATACTCAAATAATATGATAGTGAGTAAAATCATAAAATAATAAGTATGGAGAGCATGTGAGTGAATTATACTACGTACGAAGGATGATAAATATGTTGTGTGAATAACTATTGAATATGAATATATATATATATATATATATATATATATATATATATATATATATATATATATATATATATATATATATATATATATATATATAGGTTTTGTTTGTACCTATATGATTGATGTTATGAGTTAACATACTTACGCAACCTGCTATCACCGGAGGTTCTCGCGTAGTGCAAGATCCCACCTTGATTACTCTAGTGAGGTCAGGACTGGTGCCCTAGAACATAGAACTTAGGGAAGCTCACTATGTGACGTGTATTAGTGAGACCAGCGTGTCATTTGGGTACGTTAGGTATGTGCTTAGCCCAAAGGCTTAGAACTATATATGCCACCACCATTTGATATTTACTTTTGGGTTCGAGGATGTATGCCAAACCAATAATCCCCATTTAGTATGAGAGGTACTCTGACTGATAGCAGAGTATGCATATTTTTTCACACCATATATATATATACACTAGGGTATGCCCGTGCCTGAAGGCACGACGAAAATTTTCAAAAAGTACATAATCGCAAAACGGAAATTTTTTCATTCCTCAACTAAACAAATTATAATTTTGTGTTGTAATTTTTTTACATACAATTCAGATAAGTAAAATAAATGAAAAAATGGGCAAAATTTCCTCTAATTATAGGACTATCCAACTTGCTTAAAAATAATTAAGAAATCACACACGAACAATTAGTCAATTTTGGTCCTCCTCTAAACAACATTGTCAAACTAATATATGAATTCTTATTAATTTCAACAACTTCACACTCAAATCCATAATGATAATAGGGGAAATGACTACGAAAAATATACAAAAGATCATCAACTGTCTTCACCTTGAACAAAGTGAAGAACATTATGTTGGCACCAATGCGATCGCAACATCGCAAAAATTGAAGATGCACATCTTCAACCTACGCACGTCAATAGCTTTGGAGAAAGCTTTAAACTCAAGTCCTGACATCATATATGTGTGAAATTGCATTCAAAGAAAATCTCATATCATCCACATAAATAATACTTGTATCAGTCAATGTAAAATACCCATTAATGTACGCGTACCTGTCAAGGAATGAAATTGTCAGCGTGAACCACAGAGAGACCAACTGTGAATCATCAAAATGACATGAAAATGCTCAAAATACAACCGATTCAAGTTCAAAAAATCAAAGGAGAGACAAACTATTTCCCAATTTCAATATTTATAATAGTCAAAGATTCATAGATCAAAACACACAATTACATGCGAAATTCACAAACTAAGCAAAACACATTAATGGGACGAAATTTACAGAACAAATATTTAAAATCCCAGTTTATCGAACCTACCATTTAAGAAATCGGTTTTGTTGATCTGCTTCACTCAGTTTTTCCATCATCCATGTCTCAATACCCTTACCATATTCCCTGATATGCATCCCGTCGTGCTTGTGCTTCATAGGATGCCACTACATCAAATTAATAACAAATAAAATTACATCATAATAATGTTATATTATACATGATTTTTATTTTATTGAATATCATCAGGGTGATTTAAAGACAAAAGAGATTAATCAAATTCATGTGGAAACTTTTCATGTAAATTTATGCAGTAGTACCCGGGAAAGCAGTAGAACACTGAACAAAATAATCACATACTATGGAACCTAATTGAACTTGAGTTTAAACATCATAAAACAATGAATGTACTTGTCATTAAGAAAAAAAAGTATGTTTCTAGTTTGTACCTTTTTAAATAACAGAGCTGCATTTGACTAACTGCTACCGAGAGGAGGGAGGAGAGTCGCTGCTCTGCTCTTGCTTGTTGCTGCCCGGCAGGGCCTGGGCCAGGGCTGGGCCCAAAACAGTGGAATGTGTCTTGATGTTTAGTATTTATCTAGATGATATTCCACTGGATACACATGTTTTTCATATTGCAATTGCCATCGGTTGGGTTTCAGCAGTGTCTGAGAGGAAAACAACATGTCTTCATCTTAATATTAGGATTCCCAATGAACTAAAATTGAACCTGAAATATCTTTCGTTTGCCCGTGATAAGATTTGTCAAAATTGCACCAACTAAGATAGTAAGAAGTAAAATCTTAGATAGACATCAGGAAAATAGAATATACATCAAGTAGATAGTAGCCATGACCGTGATCATCAACACTAATTCAATCAAAGTTTGGAGTATTATTATGTTGGTGCATATAACTGGTGGAAAATGTGTTAAAGATTTGTTGTTAGTTAGAGTTACTCTACCTTAGAATTACTCGATGCACCACACTCCAACCACATGTCTATACTAACATGTCAATAAATAAACCTTCATTTCAACCAAGTATAATTTGTTAATGACGTTTCGAGTGTGCGAGAGACACCTGAACTGCCATTGCCAATAGTTAATGAGATGGTCTACCATAAATATCCAACCATTCAAATAATGTAACTAAACAATCGAAAATCATGCTCAATGTTTTTGATCAGATAAAAATATATTAAGACATGAAGGTAAAGATATGCATCAATTTTCTTTATTGTTACTAAAGACTTTAATGTGATAGTAATCTACGACACCAACTACTCAGTGTTGTGCCTTAGATTTTGTAAAACAACATGAAATTTCTTTACAATAGGCTACGTTATTCTTATTTTCCTTTAAATAATTTAAATAGTACTTACTTAAATTACATATACAAAAATCATAACTCAGCTTGAGAAGTTTGACCATATCGTGGAAATAATAGAGGAAGAATATGGGGAAAAGTCAAAATGGGAGTAAAAATAAATTCCTATGAGCCAATTAATCAAGAAGAAAAGATACGAACCAAGAACAGATGGATAAATTAATAGATTTGATTAAAGAGAACACTACAGATCAAGGAAATGCAAAACAAATGACCAGTGAAGACCACACACGGGAAAGAATATTGAAGAGGTAGAAGGGAGACTACACCTATCCCCTAGGAATATGCCAAATCCCCCATCAGATAAAGAATATAAGTTTATTATAGTAACCTCATCAATTTGTAGACCAAGTTCTTGCATTAATTCAGATAAGATTGGAATTTAATTAATACATCCATATTCACAATAAGCTTCACATATGAGTTCTCGAATTGATTTGAAATGGACCCTCCGAAAGACAATGAATAGTAATCCAAAGCCAATAAAGTTTAATTAAAAATATAACAAAACAAAAAATATGACAAAAGAGTACCGTACATAAGGAATCAATGCCCAATTTCTAAATGTCGTAAGTCTGCTCGCATATTACCAGAGTTCTAAATGTAGTGCGTCTGATCGTGCTTTATAAGATGTTCAATACATCTTAATGTCCTCCGCCTCTGCATAAACAACAATGATGTCTATGAGTTGATGATTCTCACATGATGAAGATTAAAAAAAAGAATCCACACCTAGCCATTGTGTACACTAAATAAAGTCAACGTAATTTTTATCCATTTAGACTAAATAAAGTCAATTTATCATATTTTTTAAGCTACATTAAAAATTGTTAAAAATCGAAACACAAAAGACGATATTTAACTTAAAAAATAACCAATAAAGTCCATATTATTAATCTTTTATGTCGAACAAAAAAAATGTCTTCTAAACTCCAAACTATAGTTCTGCAATGATACAATAGGTTGTATAACATTTATGTGTTGTTTCTACCATGTTGAAGATGCCATGTAAACCACACTAAACAAATCTTTACCTCTTAAACCCGGACTCGGATAAAATGAAAGTAGTTGAAGCTAGTCGAAGATGATATGTTTTGCTGAAACACATCAGCACTGTTATGTTTCGCTAAAACACACCAGAATTATTCCGTTGATGAGAAAGTTTGAAATTACCTAATTGAAGAGTGGTATGCATTCAAACATCAAATCCCTTCTTGATGGCATGGATTACTTATGGTGTTACCGATGACCTTGGAATATCTACCAAAATAATTGACTGTGCGGTCAATCAGCATGATGTGTTCAGCCCAACTCATCAGTTGGCCTTCTCCAGTGGTGACGCCAACAGTCACCACTTCTTTACCACCCAAAAAATCGCAGTCCCTGCTGCACCAACTGTCAAAGTACACATAAAAAATTCAAAGTACAAACTACAGATAGAAAGTGTGAAAATTTAAATCAGAGAATTGACATATAATTCCATGACTCACATATGAAAATTGAGATACTCTTAGTACCATATATGTAGGTCTCTCATCATCTATAATGTTCTTTGATTCTTTACCAAAACAGTAAGTGTTAATATGGTTTGTGTTGCCAAATGAAAAAATAATATACATAAGGAAACATGTAAGCATGATTTACATGGTAGATATATAAATATAGGCCAAATAAGCTTTATCATAGGAACAAAAGGGATATATAGTAACATGCCATAGGCATTTCCGAAAAAAGACCCGATTGAAAAAACTATGTACCCACAACTAAAATTTATATAATTACCTTATTATCGTGTTTCTGTTATTTTCTCTAACCAAATGTAGTAAGGAAAAAATATTGAAATGCAAAATATTTTCTAACCAAATATTGAAATGCCACAACTAAAATTTATATAATTACCTTATTATCGTGTTTCTGGACATACCCTCTTTTTCTCTCTTAAACCAATCGATTTGGTATTAAATGAAGAAACATATAGAGGAGAGGAGCGGCATCGATGGGAGGTCATCACCGAAGATGAAACAACGGCAGCGGTGGAAATCAGCGGTGCAGGAGATGAAACCCCAGCAGCGGTGGAAGTCGGCATCGATTGACACCAGCTAATGTCAGAAGTCGCAGCAGATCCATATGCATCAGCCTTGGCCTTGTTAAGCCTGTGCCAAACAAAGAAAATCAAGCATTATATTAATAAAAACAGAACATATAGCAACAACCAAGTTCAATGCTCAAAGCTTCAGCAAGTCTCAATGATTTTGGTTAAAGAAGATCGAAAATAAGAAAATATATTGCATTGGAGACTTTATTAATATATAAAAACATAATTAAAGACCAAAGGGAAGCCCGTCTTACAAAAATATGGAGAGTTCGATGACCGTATCATCTCTCTAGAGCCCAACTCAAACCCATGTCACTTGATGCTCTACAATTGGCCCATGACTTTGAATTTATTGCTTAAGATGCCTCTCCTATTGTCACAAATTGGCCCTGCTTTTATTGGTTCACAACATGAACCACTTATCATGACTAATAGTTAACAAATAATTATTTGGGGAAGTAGCTCTCGGCCATAAGTCACCATCTAACATGCTAATTCATTTTCAACATACATATACAAATATAATGATATTTAAATGCAAAAAATTCCACGTCATCATAACTCATAGAATAATACCTTTATCATATATCAATATGTTCATAGTTGCATATTAAGAGTCCATGTTTCAGAACATATGCAGTACATTGTGGGAACTATTTTTTTTCATAATAAGTATTTCACTATAATGCCATTAGCCAAGTTAGAACATACATTATTTTAATCAGATCTCTCTATCTCATCATTAAACTCCTACACTCTTTTCTCACTTCAGAATTTTTTGCCCCATAGTGTCTTCATGGAGAAATTAAGAGCTGTAATCTCAGCCATTCCTCTCCACGTATGAATTTCATATCCAGAAAATGCCTCACTTCATCTGTACTGAAAGACTTGGACCACCATACTCTATTCCTTTTATCTTCTCCTTTACCCCTGTAGTGGTATTCCCCAAACACAGTAGTCTTTTGCCTGTTAGGGAAGTTCCAATCGCTCCATCCGGATGGGGTTATGATGTCACCGATGTCACAGTACGAATATATTGCTCATGAATAATATCCCCATGCTCTTCCCAAGTAGACGGTGCCACTTCCATTAATTTTACAGTTTACAAAAGAGAACCCTGTATCATCACCTTCTGAGTCTTTGTGATGAGCTGAAATTGCTCTGAATTGTTCAGCTACTGAATGCAGAACATAATCCTTGTAGAATGATCTTGACCTACCAAATATGAAACCAAGTCACCATCTAACATGCTAATTCATTTTCAACATACATATACAAATATAATGATAATTAAATGAAACAAATTCCACGTCATCATAACTCATAGAATAATACCTTTATCGTATATCAATATGTTCATAGTTGCATATTAAGAGTCCATGTTTCAGAACATATGCAGTACATTGTGGGCACTTTTTTTTTTCATAGAAAGTATTTCACTATAATGCCATTAGCCAAGTTAGAACATACATTATTTTAATCAGATCTCTCTATATCATCATTAAACTCCTACACTCTTTTCTCACTTCAGAATTTTTTTCCCCATGGTGTCTTCATGGAGAAATTAAGAGCTGTAATCTCAGCCATTCCTCTCCACGTATGAATTTCATATCCAGAAAAGGCCTCTCTTCATCTGCACTGAAAGACTTGGACCACCATACTCTATTACTTCTATCTTCTCCTTTACCCCTGTAGTGGTATTCCCCAAACACATCAGTCTTTTGCCTGTTAGGGAAGTTCCAATCGCTCCATCCGGATGGGGTTATGATGTCGCCGATGTCACAGTAAGAATATATTGCTCATGAATAATCTCCCCATGCTCTTCCCAAGTAGACGGTGCCACTTCCAGTAATTTTACAGTTTATAAAAGAGAACCCTGTATCATCACCTTCTGAGTCGTTGTGATGAGATGAAATTGCTCCGAATCGTTCAGCTACTGAATGCAGAACACAATCCTTGTAGAATGATCTTGACGTGCAAAATATGAAACCAACCGTTCCTTGAATGTAACATTCATAAAAATAGTGAGATCCAATGTCGTCTAAAAGCGTGTCCTGTGTGCCCATAATCCTTACTCCTTAGAACATTGCTTTATCACCAGTTATTCTCAATGCGACTGCCTGCATTTTGTAGCCACATGGAACCGAAACTATCGAGTTCTGGAAGGTGACCCCCCTTGCACAGAAGTAATTAGATTCTATGGTGACCGAAGTTGATCTGTAGGTGCCTATTTCACACCCATCCTTGTCTTTATCAGAGGCTTTGTTGTTCCAAGTGATAAAATTGTCTTAAGTTCGACTATGATTTCCAAGTGATAACAGTGTCTGGGCACGGGCATACCCAATGAAGAAATATATGGCTTTAAGGCTAGAATGATCATGTTTTCTATGTAAATCCCAGGAAGAATGTAAGTTTTGACTCTATCTGAATTATATTGGGGGAATATATCGACTGCTCCTTGAACTGTAAGTGGATCACCCTTCCCATTGGAAATCACATTGTGGGCACTATAATGAGAATATTCATAAACCTAAAAATATGTATACATAAAGTCCCAATCCAATAAATGAAACACAAAATCATAGGAAATGTACACATCACCTCTCAAAATCTTGAAAGCAAAGTTCATCATGGTATAGATAATGGTGGGTCCCATTGGGAGGACACTAAGGAAGTTTTGCCATAATAAGGACAAATATGAAGAGTGGCATGCATTTCAACATCAAATCCCTACTTAGTGGCGTGGATTACTTTTGGTGTTACCGATGACCTTAAAATATCCTCCATAATAATTGACTGTGTTGACAATTAGCAGGATGTGTTCAACCCAACTCATCAGTTGGTCTTCTCCAGTGATGATGCCGTCAACAATCACTACATCTTTACCACCCAAAAAATCACATTCCAACATTCATGTCTAGCTCCACCATATATATAGAAGCCCCCAAACAATGCTAACACCCATACAAATTTTGAAATGGAGCCAAAATATTACTCAAAGCCGCTAACGCCCAACAAAATTGATAAAATATAAGTCGATCAATGCTTTTACAAACATAAACTAAAGCCGCAAAAATATGACATGCCAAAAAATTCAAATTTGTGAAGAGCACTTCCACTGCTAGTACCTAAACAATGTTATAGACGTACATAACAATATACTAAATACTTCCATCATTTAATGCTTGAATCGAACACAAATAAAATAGTATAAAATATGTGAAAGAAGTACCAATTGCAAAGAAATTTACAATTACTACTTCGATAATGATTCAAAGAAATTGGCCTGATACGCTCTACATATCATACAACTCAAATATAAACAAAAATCACATATCGTAATTATACAAAATGATACAATTGAGGTTCATCTCCATATCCTAATTAATTACGATATGAACAAAATGAGGTTTAGCTACGTATCGTTATTATACAGCATACCTTCATTTAAAAAACATGACCAAAATGAGCTAGAACTTTCCAAAATATGGCGCTTTATACAGTCAAACCCAATTTTGAATCAAGATTCATAAAGGTAAAATCTGAAGGAAAGGAATGAATCGTGATAACAACTTTCTACTTATCTTAGTGCAACGGCTATAGATGATATTAAGTAAGCATAAATCATTGAGTGCAACAACTATAGAATCTTTCAACCTCCCTAAATGATTGAGTAAGCAACAACCTTCTCTATGAAATCAAAAGTGATTGGGTTTTGTTTTCCCATCCAATACACCCCAACACCATGAGCTAAACATCGTATAAGTTACCTGAACGAGCAAGGCATGAGAGAGGAATTAAACACACACATGGATGGAAAAATGGGATAAAGAGGTTAGAGAAATCCATTTCAAATAGAATAGGATTAGCTTCCACTTCAAATCAATAATGTCACAACCCATTTGGACACCTATATGAACAAACATGATAACTATATATGAACACCTAAATGAATATCAATACCAAATTTTACCTACAAATAAAAAATAAACACGAATGAGAGATTACTTGAGATATCATGACCACTAAACATCTGAAACCATAAAAAATTTGGAAAACATAAAGTTAGTACTTAAAATATAAAATAGCGACAAAAATAATCCCTAAAAGTTAAAACTCTTAATAAAATCCCAAATGTGGAACACAAAAGCCCGAAAAAGATCAAACAAAAACATGATATATATATACATAAAAAGAGAGAGAGAGAGAGAAGAGTTAACTCATATATATATATATATATATATATATATATATATATATATATATATAGAGAGAGAGAGAGAGAGAGAGAACTTTCCAAAATATGGCGCTTTATACAACAAACCCAATTTTGAATCAAGATTCATAAAGGTAAAATCTGAAGGAAAGGAATGAATCGTGATAACAAATTTCAACTTATCTTAGTGCAACGGCTATAGATGATATTGAGTAAGCATAAATGATTGAGTGCAACAACTATAGAATCATTCAACCTCCATAAATGATTAAGTAAGCAACAGCCTGCTCTATGAAATCAAAAGTGATTTGAGTTTTGTTTTCCCATCCAATACACCCCAACACCATGAGCTAAACATCATAAAGTTACCTGGATGAGCGAGGCGTGAGAGAGGAATTAAACACACACCTAGATGGAAAAATGGGATAGAGAGGTTAGAGAAATCCATTTCAAATAGAATAAAATTAGCTTCCATTTCAAATCAATATCGTCACAACCCATTTGGACACCTATATGAATAAACATGATAACTATATGAACACCTAAATGAATATCAATACCAAATTTTACCTACAAATAAAAAATAAACACGAATGAGAGATTACATGAGATATCATGACCACTAAAAATCTGAAACCATAAAAAATTGGGAAAACATAGAGTTAGTACCTAAAATATAAAATAGCGACAAAAATAATCCCTAAAATTTAAAACACTTAATAAAACCCCAAATGTGGAACACAAAAGCCCTAAAAAGATCAATCTAAAACATGATATATATATATATATATATATATATATATATATATATATATAGAGAGAGAGAGAGAGAGAGAGAGAGAGAAAAGTTAACTCAGAGGTCCAAGTGAAATGGATTTAACAACGAACCAAATCACAAAAATATAAACAAAATTTACTCTAAGACAAGCACAGTGAGGCAAGAAACAATTGATTCCAAATGTTGAATATTGTGTTTATCTACAGAACGATGCAAAAGTAAAATAATCGATTCCAAAATATCATTGTTCAAATTTATAAACATCCACCTTCGTTCAAATTGATATGTACAAAAATTCTATTTTTTGAACATAAAAAAAAAATGCTATGTCTTGAACATCAAAAATGTAAATAGATCAAATAAGTCCTGCAAAACCAAAACAAACCCTAAATTACAACACCCTTAAATCCAATACAAAACCCTAAATTATAAAAACCAAAAATCTTAAAACCACAAACATACCCCTAATATTGTAAACCTAAAATCGATTAAACCGAAAATTGATTAAACCTAAAATCAAAACCATAAAACCCTAAAATCAAAAAAATTCAAAACTTACCTAAGAGAAGAGGCGACATGGAGAGAGTAGTAGTGGCAAGGAGAGATGTGTGGCGGCGCATCGAGGAGAGAGGTGCGGCGATTGGGCTGAGGCGGGGGTAGTAGATTTTGTGTAGGTGCATAAAAGAGAACGGGAGAAAGTGACATTGAGAGAGAGAGGTTATTCTTGTGAAATGAGGGTCGGGGAGAGAGAGTGTGGGCTTTTGTAATTGGAATTTTGCAGCAAGGGTTAATTTCCAATTTTGTCCGTATATTTGAATTTTGGGTAGGGGATTAAAGGAAATAAAGGGTTAAAAAAGAGGGGGAACTCAAATATGTAATGGGAAAAAATGGTAAGAGGGATATTTTAATCTCAATCATTGGATCATTGCCTCGTTGGCTTCGATCTGAATCGTGAAGTGTCTCCCAAACTTATGAATAGTAAAAACACCATTGTAACTTATTATATATATATATATACGGTCATTATTATTCTATTTATGTGTGAAAGTAGACTGGTAGATAGTGTATATGTAAAGAATGAATTAAGTAGTGAAACTTAATTAATTGGATAAAAGAGAAGATAAATGAAATGATAATTTCAACGCTTAACATATGAGAAATGTTAATTCGATTAGCGTACTATATGAGCAGTACGGGGACTTAGATGAGACTAGTCCAAATAGATACTTATGTCTAGTTCGATTGGGTAGTATAGCTAGGTGGGCTAAGTAGAGAATGTTGGGCATGCACAATAGTTGAGGGGTGAGGAAACTCAAGAGAGTGTACGTGAACCTAACATATGTAACTAATAACCGATTTTGAACTGTGATATTCTCTTGCTAAATATTTTCACAATTTGTTGAGTACTAAGTCTTGCTATAAAAATATTTTCAAAACCTTTTAGGTGTCTAGCCATAGGGATGCCAGACTTGATTTTCTACTTCAGGGATATGCAGCTGTGGCACAGGTGGATGCTTACAGAATTTTGAATTAGACGCATCTATTCTTCAATCCTAGTGTAGGAATCTATTTCAGTTACAATTTCAGTTGGGCGTATCTCCCCTTTCAGATTTATTATCTCAGTTCAGACTTGTTTGGGATTTTGTTATTGGATGTTGGCCGATTGTTTATTTGGCAAGTAATTATTTATCTATATCTTGTGATGGATTAGATTTCATATTTTACATTAGTTTCCGCATGTTTTTCTATTTAATGAAAGAAATTGGCATCGGTTTAATTAATTAATAAGTGAATAGTAATTAATTTGGTTTTCGACAGTGATGCCAAGAATGAACCAAGTTGTAAATCCTGATTTAATTTAATAAAGGACTAATCACCCGGTATTTAATTAGACGGGGTGTCACATATATAGTAGGAAAATAATTCACGTATGTCGAGTATATCGAATTCTCTCTAACACGTACTATCCCCACGAGGTATATAGTAAGGCAATTCATGTACATTAACGTATATCAAATGGTTTGTCCACACATACCGATGAATGATTGTCATTATAAGTAAGAGGTCTTTCGTGGAAGTCATGACAAAGGGGGAACCCTTCCACTGACCCAACAATTGCATAAACCTCATGTAGTTGTCAAACAAAGGGCACTCACATTTAGTTTGTCGATTACCGTGCAAAACTCTTTCAAAATTTTAAGTCAGCGTATCGACCGATTTTTTGCGCAATTTTGCCCTTTTTTCAAAACCAGACCTCTTCCCTAAGCCTTGAAACAAGTCCAACCGTGTCTCAGATATTTGCAAACCCTATTTTCCCTGTCTTGGGTTCTGTTAGATGTTTTTTCTACATTTAGGAAAACCAAATACAAGTGAGAACCTAATAATACCATTAATAATAATCATTCTGAGATTCCTCTCCTTTTTCGAATATCAAAGATACCAAAAATAGCTTTCTCCTTCTCCTAAAATACCAAAATTTATCTCCCTCCTTCATTTAAAAATAAATTCGAACCATTTTCCCTCTTAGGTTGATTTCATACCCATTTTTTCCTAGTTCCCTATTGGCTTCGGTCTTTCGTCAAATCTCCTCGAAGCTCGGCTAGTTTTTCTATTACTTAATTTGAGTTTGGTATTTACCTTCATGAGCTCTTAATGGAGAACACCGACCAATCACCAAATGTGCATCCCAAATTGATAATTGTCTTAGCGCATCTCAGGTCCATAAGATGTAGTGTCACGAATCCCACATTCTCGAGGAACATAAGGTTACCTTTCATTGTGCCATGGGTCCACATGATCCTGATCATATTTGGGTCCTAAAAGAGTATCAACATGCTCTGCGTGCCGCACCTGACAATGGGCTACCACCATTTCAACTCCCTATTTCGAACCTTACTAAACTAGGGGCAAACCTACCAGTACCCACAGATCCTAAATAGGAGGAACTGAATAGGATCAAGGAAGACCTTAAAATTCTATCAAAGAAGTTCAAACAAGTTAAGATATTTGGGAGCAACATGGACTACAACCATATGTCTCCCTATCCCAAAGCCAGACTACCCTAGAATTTTAAGATGCCAGACATCAAGAAGTTTAAGGGAAATGGACCCACAATTGTTCACCTTCGAAATTATCATTGATACATGATCCTCCTTGGTTCCTCCGAAGAGATAATGGCCCAGATGTTCCAGCAGACCTTGAAAAAAGGTGCCCTTTATTGGTTTGTGTCCCTCGAAGAATCCATAATATGTAGTTAGTTCGCTCGAGAATTCATGCCTCAGTGCAAGTACAATGAGGAGATATAAGTTACACCTAGAGATATAGAACTTCTTAAGCAGAACCCTAGGGAAATAACTAGTAGCTTTATAGGAAGGTGGAGAGAGAAAGATGCTACCAATACTGACAAACCATCGAACGAGGAATAAGTAAATATCACGAAGAATAACTTTTTACTTTATATTCGAGCATCCGTAGGAGGACAAAACTACCCGCACATCCGAGTCTTTTGAGAAGAAAATTAAGGATGGTGTTACCAAAGTCGAATCTGAGACAAAGAAAATGATGAAACAGTTCACTCCCTAAAAGTAAGAGAAGTCGACCGGTACTATAGTCTCAATCATCAATAATATTTCACAATCTACTACCTCTTGTGCATCGAAAAATCACCTTACCAAGAAAGGGTACACTAAGATTCCTGCTCCCATGTCCAAATTCTAAGAGGCCTTATTGAGCTAAAAACCCATCAAACCCTTGTACACTCATCTATTACAAAATCCAACCCCTAAAAAATTTAAAGTTGATTTACACTAATATACAGGCCATACTACATCTTGGAAATGTGATCCAAGGCATAATTGATCGGGGTATCATCACCCTACTGCCACTCCTAAACCCAATACCACTTATAACCCACTTTAAATTGATACAAATGCCATCTTTTTATAGAGTGACCCATAATTTGATTCATCTACTCAAATTGTGTCCAGTGAAGCACCATTATATCCATAATCTCATCTAAACCACTTAAGGTTTGCCATATTTTCTCCTACACCCTGCCTGCCTCACCGATCAAGATTTTTTACCCTTTACAAGGGCCTATATTATCTTCTACACCCGATCTAAAGGGAAATACATGGAGTTATTATTTGTGTTGAACCAACTTTTGTAGTTTGGGGAAAAATTTGCCATCAAGATGATTGTTGATTGTCATAAATTTGGTGGCTTGTTAATGGAAGCCGGGAAGTGGTCTTGAGAATCAGATGAATGGGTGGTACCTATTGAAGAAGTTAGTCTAGATGATGTGATACAGATAATGGCCGATGAATTTTGATAGACAAGTGAAATTTATGGCAATGATGAGCTACTCATCGCTTTGAAGTTTCTTGGATTGTTGATCCCTTCACTTCTGTACCTCATCGCTGAGTAGGAATATCTATACGATGAAGCTTTCGAGGTTATTAAATGTATCAATTTCTCTTGGCAAGAGGACATAGTCACCACCAGATGGGGGTGGCTTTGACATCTCAGATGGCGAACCCAGTCAGGAAGAAACTAGTTTAGTAGCCAGTCTGTGTGGAATGATATTTTTTGGAAGATCTAATATGGGAAGTCAATAAGATGTCCATTCAAGCAGAGGTAGATGAATACGCGAGGTTCCTATTCTTCACCGCCTCAGTACATCATGTAACCAGGTTATGGAGATACTATAAAGATTCGATTCCTCATGTGATCGAGACATATAAAGGAAACGGAGTTATTGAAGAATTTACTATGACATAAATGACAATTGTTGAGAGGAAAGTACTTGACCAACTCAAGAAAACTGAAGCCAATATCACCCTATGGAGGCCCTTCATGGCCTCCCAGTTGCACCAGAATGCTATGATAAATCTCATCAGCGGGCATAGAGTCATTCCTTTCACAACTCCATAAGAAAAAGTAAAGATGTAAACATGTGTCATGCCCAGATCCGAGTTTGGGTCAGTATTGGACCAACCCGTATCGAGTCAAGGAGTTAAATAGGGGAGAGGTAAACTTTAATACATTTTAACTAGGAAAATACTTTAGTAAATTTTTTTTAACAAACTATAAAGTCCTAACTTTATAGTGTTAAGAAAAGAGTGACCACGTTACGTAATTTAGCAAGTTATAATATTTGTAATGAAAACCCATGTTAATTCACCATGCCATTTGAATGGAAATAAACTTGATTCATCTTGATTATGTAGAGGACTTTCATCGTTTATGGTTATAAGACACTTGGTTTATTCAGAACTTTCCCATGCGTAGTTTTAAATGGGATCCATAATTTCATCCCAATAAAGAATTTTCTGTCGTTCCAGTTTGGATCCATTTACCTCTACTTCCTATCCATCTATTCAATAATAGTTCTCTCTTATCCATTGGTCAAGTTGTAGGTAATCCTCTCAAGCATGATAGTGCAACTACTTCTACAGCCAGACCTAGTGTTGCTAGAATTTTTGTGGAAGTTGATCTCAAAAAAACCTTGTCATCTAGAGTATGGATTGGAAACAAGGACAAGGATACAGGTTTTTGGCAACCTATAGTGTATGAAGACTTGCCTCCCTACTGTTTTTATTGTGAAAAAAGGTCATGTCCAAGATAAATCCCACGTAAAAAGGGAGACAGAATCAAAGAAGAATACTGGTATTCAAGGTGGAGTTCAAAAGATGAAGCAACACCAGAAAGAATCAACTAAAGAGTGGGTTAGGAAAAATTTTGGGAGAACAGTTAATGAAGTAATCCAAGAACCTGATCAAATACAAGAAATAGAAGAGGGGGAAATTCTTGGGAAAATTCAAAACAGCAAAAAAAGAGGTAGTCGACCTCTTATTTCTCATTTCTTCAAGAAAGAAAATCAGAACAATAAAATTGTTCCCCATACAGTAGGGCCACCAGTTCAAAAGGAGGATTCAAATAGGGTGCCCATTCGACTTAACATAGAAGAGGCAACAACAAGAATAATACAACAGAGAATCAATATAGAAGTGCAACAGAGGACATACTCAGAAGAAGTAGAGCAAGAAGAGTCACAGCCCAATTGTGCACATCATACAAATATTGAAGGGGATTTGATCAGAAGCAGGCCACAGTCCATTTCCAATGAATCCCAAACAGACTCTTCGATTCAAAATGAAGGGGAATTAACTCCTCTTTCAATAATTGATAAGGATGATGGTTTTGTCAAAGTTACCAGAAGGAAGAAAACTCCAGTCAAGGGTGTTAAAAAACCATAACTTATCAGTAGCTCAAAAAGGATTCTAAGGTCAAACTCTAATTCAAAATACTCTTAATGTTCTTAATGATTGAGTCAATAATTTGGAATGTTAGGGGGATTTCGAAAAAAGTAGCAATGAGAAGGTTGAAAAGATTAAATAGAATTCACAAAATTCAAGTTATGGTAGTATTGGAGTCAAAGCAAGATAAGGCTAAGATAAGAAGTTTTATGATAAAATTAGGTTATCCTTCCTGCATATCTAATAGTAATAGTAAACTATGGTATTTTTTTAAAGAAGGTATAACATGGGAGTTCATTTCAGATATGCCTCGGTGCATTACTTTGAAAGTGAAAATTGATGGCAATAATCAACATCTGCAATGCAGTTTTGTTTATGTAAGTTGTATCAGAAATGTCAGAAGACTTTTATTGGATTATTTAGCTAAAATGGCCATGGAGTCTGCCTGGTTAGTAGGTGGTGATTTCAACATCATTGCTAATTAATTAGAAAAGGCAGGAGGTAGTGCTGTTAACATATAGCCTATGTATGAATTTATAGATAATATAGAATCCAATGGACTAATTGATATGGGGTTCAAGGGTTATAAGGTCCATTGATGAAAATCAGGTGTTAGACAAAATTCCAAGGTCCATTGATGAAAATCAGAACCAGAAGTTGATTGCTTGCCCAGATATGGAAGAAGTAGAACAAGCAGTAAAGGGTCTAAATGTCTCAAGTGGTCCAGGTGTTGATGGATTCAATGTTTCTTTTATACTTTCTTCTGGGAAGATATTAAGCTTGACGTCTTTAAGGCAGTGCTGAGCTTTTTTGTAGGTTCTATTCTTCCTAAAATCACCACTGCCATAAAAATTTCTTTGATTCCTAAAACTGAAAACCCTCAATCTTTTAATGATTTCAGACCTATAAGTATGCAAAATTTTATCAACAAATTTTTTTCTAGAATTTTGAATGATAGAGTTGAAAAGATTTTAAATCAAATCATTTCCCCAGTTTAGTCAGGCTTTATTAAAGAAAGATCCATCATAGAGAATGTTCTTTTGGCTCAAGAATGTATATCCAGAATCAACCATAAAATTTTTGGAGGGAACATCATTATGAAGTTGGATATGGCTAAAGCCTATGATAGGGTCTCCTGGTTATTTCTTCTAAAAGTCATGAGAAGAATGGGATTTTGTGAACAATGGCTTGATTTAATATGGAGGCTCATTTCTAACAGCTGGTTTTCTGTCATGATCAATGGAGAAACAACATGTTTATTTAAATCTTCAAGAGATTTGAGACAAGGGGATCCCCTATCCCCTCATCTATTCATCATTATGGCTGATGCTCAATTAAAAAATTTAGATAACCTTATGTCTAAATCAAGTTTTGTCGGGTATAAAATGCCTTTGGGCAACCCCAGATTTAACCATTTATCTTTTGCAGATGATATTATTATCTTCAGTTCTGGAGAAAGGAGGGATATAAAAAACCTTATGTATGTCTTAAGCCAATATGAAGAAGTGTCAGGTCAAAGAATCAACAAATCAAAGAGTAACATCATGGCCTCAAAGATTATAGGCCTAAGATCTCTTAATTATCTGAAGGAGAGTACTGGCATGCAGCTGAAGACAGATTCTATTAAGTACCTAGGCTGTCCTATCTATAGTGGAAGGAAGAGAATCATTTATTTTGAGGATTTGGTGCATAAAATCAAACAAAGAATCATAGGGTGGAAGGCAAAGTGCTTGAGTTCTGGAGGGAAGATTATTCTAATCAACTCAGTTCTGTCCTATATGTCTATGTCTCCGTATCTATTATCTGCTCTTAGTCCTCCAAAAGAAATTCTTAACAGAATATCTGCTCTTTTTCAAAATTCTTCTGGAGTTGAAGTTTTGGGGCTCCTAGACACCAATGGTGCAGGTGGGATTATATAGCGAAACCTATCAAAGAAGGTGGTCTATGTATAAGGCACATAAATGATATTCATTCCTCTCTCAGTATGAAATTATGGTGGAATTTCAGATCTCAAAATTCCTTATGGACTCAATATATGAGGTTTGCTTACTGTAGAAACTCCCACCCTATTTCTTCTCCTAGAAGAGGCTGTGCTCAAACTTGGAATCGAATGTGTTCAGTTAGAGATAAGACAGAAGAACATATGATGTGGATGATTAGAGATGGATCTATTAATATTGCTAAGGATAATTGGAGTATATCTGAATGTAAGTTATTTCCAGATTCTGAAGCAGGTCCTATTAAAGACTTTTGGAGTCAAGACAAAAAGTGGGATAAAGAAAAGCTAAAAATCTGTATGGTCAAAATGTGATTCAAAAAGTTCTGAAATTCGAAGAGATTATGCCTAATAAAACTGATTCTCTCATCTGGAAGCCAACTAGCACATGTATTTTTTCCATCTCCTCAGCTTGGAACATAAGCATAAATCAACTTCCTTCAAGACTGAGCTCAAAATTTATTTGGCATAAGAATCTTCCATCCAAAATGTCAGTCTTAATGTGGAAAATGATGAATAATCTTCTTCCAATAGATGAAAAGTTAAAATCCATTGGTTTTAAAGGCCCATCCAAATGTTGTTGTTGTTCAAAGCTAATAGAAGAAACTCTAGACCACATGTTTGAGTAGGGAGAGATAGCTAGCAGCAAATGGGATCAAATGACTAAAGAGTTTGGGATTACAAGACATAAAGGAGGAGGTGTTAGAAATCAGCTTTTCCAATGGTGGTTTTATGGGGTAAAACCAAACAAAAGTATAAGCAAAATTATTCCAGCTATAATTTGTTGGTGCATTTGGTGTTACAGAAATAAATGCAGATTTGATGATAGTCTTCGTAGTGTAAATTATGTCCTATATCATATCAAGTCTGAGCTTGTTTCCAACAAAGTCTTTTATAGTGCTCAAAAGACTAAATTACATATGCTGATCAAGTGGAATCTTCCTAGAACAGGCGCTTTAAAGCTTAATGTTGATGGCAGTGCCATTGGTAATCCAGGTAATGGAGGGGGAGGAGGAATTCTAAGGAATCACTCAGGGGACATGCTTTGGGCTTTTCATGAGCATTTTGGAGTAGTGTCTAATATGGAAGCAGAGGCGTTGGCTTTACTTAAAGGTCTGGAATTTTCTATGGATTTCAGTGGCTATGATCTAACTATAGAGAGTTACTCTAAAGTTTTAGTGGATTTAATTCAAAATAAAGGTTCTTCCCCTTGGAAAATTTAGTGGCATGTGTTCAAAATCAGAATTTTATTATCGAAGATAAAGGTCAGAATTATTCATATTCATAGAGAGGCTAATCAAAAGCAGATGAAAGGTCTTATCAGAGTAGATAGATGGGGTTTACCTTCACTCCGAAATGTCTAAGGGTCATTGGTGTTTTGTTTATTCCTCTGGTTGCTTAAAGTTTCCTTTAATCAACTCTTTCCCATATGATTCTGTAAGGGTTATAATTTATAAAGAACCTCGTTTATGTTTCTTATTTCCTTCTTTCTTGCCTTTTCTCAATGGTGTAAGCTATTTAGAAGTGTCTAGTTCTTCTATCATTTGAGAATAAAAGGATGTTATTTAAAAAAAAGGTCCGAATAAAAGTTTCAGTATCAAGTGTGCAAAGTACCGAATGGATATTGTTTAAAAAGTGAACATAGAGCATTTTACTAATGAAGATTGTCCTCTAGGACCCTACTCGAGTCCTGACCAACATTCCTATTGGATGTAACTAGGGTGAGGTGGGTTTTTTTCACATAAAGAGTAGGGGCTGAGCGATCTCTAAATAGAGTGGATAATACTATGCTATATGTTTTTCATAAAGTCTTAAACATATAACTTACGAGTTTTGAGAAATGAATAAATGTCGACAATTTAGCTAGTATTAATGGAACTACATGCAATGCAACCGAGCGATGAGCTAATACTCACACTTAACTGATACTACCATTGCTTTTCTAAGTCTAGAGATTTATTACTTTTAATTTATCTTTAATCTCATATATCCTGACTCCATTAGGTTGTATTACTTAAATTACAAGTACAACCCCTTTTCCATTCCTTGTTATATTTATCGAAATCTTCCATCTAACCATGTACTTTAAAGGGCTCCATACCACCGGTACAACCAACTGTGGGTACCTCGATTTGTCACTTTGGCCCAGACGAGTAGCCTAATTAAACACGACCCAAAGTCTAGAGGCCTCGCACCATAACTAATTCCGTTATGACCCAGTCAGTTCCTAAAATCTCTCTTGAGAGATACTTTAGGGATTATGGGCTAACATGGAGGAGTACCACACCTCCACTCTATGAAATAACATGTATATATCAAACCCCTATCCTGGGGCAAAGGGCATGAAATTTGTAAACACTCCCCCGGAGTAAAGAGAAATAAAATACTGAGAGCACCACCGTGGATGTAGGCCTTCTTTCCGAACCACATATATCTTGTGTTGTGTGTGATTGTCATTCTTTCAAGTTCTTTGTTTATTCTAGTGATTGCCTTTGCTTGTTATTTTGTGTTGAGTTTAATTGTCACCACAATTAGTGCCGTCTCAGGGAAACATTTGTTTTCCTTTAAGAAAGCCTTCACCAATAAGAATTTGGAATGTCTGGACACAACAACAATGTCCCTCAAGCAGGGTTTATTTAAGAATAACCTTCCCCTCGCAGGATCAGGTCTGAAGTTCGACGTTCAAATCTTAGGGCTCACCTAGAATGGAAAGCTTCGAAGGAAAGCCAAGGACGAGCTAGGTCCACACAGGTCTCCAAGCTAATCGACGCCTATGAGGCCAGGCTCTAAGAGAAAGAGAAGGCCACTCGCAAGTAAGAAGCTAAGAATTATCGTCTCAAAAGAAGATTTGAGAAAATGGAGAGAGAACTTCATCGTAGCACCAGGCAACGTCAATATCGCACTCCTATCCCTCAGGCGAGCAAGTCTCGCAGCCGAGGAAGGAGCCCTAGACGTGGATCTCAAAGACGTGAGAAACACAGGTCAGATGACAACTTGCTTGAGCAATAACAACCAGCTCACCATTACAGGAGCCCAGCTCGAGGAAATAATGACATATAAAATTTGGTCCGGAGAGAAATAGACCAACACCCAACACATTGGCCTGCCATATCGACTAGAAAGATAGCCAGGCGAGCTCCCAGGACCCAGATGAAATTCCTTTTCTCAAGGGATATAGAAGAGGAAGAAGCCCCTAAGAAGTTTGCGATGCCTATATTCAAAATCTATGACGAAAAGACTGATCCTATCGACCATGTTAGGCAGTACAGGAAGGGAATGACCATCTGGAAACATAAGGACACATTGATGTGCCGAATATTTCCATCGAGCTTGCATGATGTGGCCCAAAAATGGTTTGAGAAACTTCCTCACAGATCTATCTGAAGCTTAGAACCCTTGGCAGAGCTCTTCACAACTTTCTTCATTACCAGCAGCTCCCATCCGAAGATGATGGATGCTTTGTTGATGATGAAGAAAACGCCTCAGGAGAGCCTCAGAGACTACACCAAAAGATATTGGGATTTGTTCAACGAGGTCGAGGATTGTACGGAGTAGGTCTCTGTGGCATCCTTTAAGATTGGCCTACCCAACTCTTGCCTCTTGCACCAATCCCTCACTAAAAAGGAGGCCACAACCATTGACGACCTAATGGCTCGTATAAAAAAATATGCCAAAGTTGAGGATGTGACCCGCCTCAGTTCAGGTGAGAATGGTCTTTCCAAGTTCTCCAGCAAGAGTATGTATAAAGCTAAGAACTAAAAGAAAGGAAGCAGAAATAGGGGCAAAAGTGGCTCCAAGAGCGAGAACAACAATGATGGTTCAAAAGCATTTCAGGGAGTGAACACTATCTTTAAGGAACCAATCTATAAGATTCTAACAAACATCAAGGATGAGCCGTTCGTTAAGTGGCCCAGAAATATGGGAGGATACCCCTAAAAAAGGAACAACGCACTGAGATGTGCTTTCCACAAAGAAGATGGGCATAAAAATGAGCACTGCAAGGCTCTCAAGTCTCACCTTGAAGAGTTAGCCCAAACAGGACATCTAAACAAATTTGTGGAGAAGAAGGAAGATAAGGTCGCTGTCAATGGAGACCCAAGACCACACAACGTGATTAAGGAGGATGATGTCTATGAGTTCGTAGTGATTTATGGGGCATCAGATCTAAAGAAGATTCAGGGAAACTCAGCTCGAAAGGAAGTTAAAAAGCTTACGGTATTAATATAAGCTTTTCAAGTCGATCCAGGTAAAATGCAGGCAAGAAAACATCGGTGATCGGATGAAGTCGACTACAATAAACACATTATGTTCACGGATGAAGACCTAGTGGGACTGAGGACCCCACATCATGATGCCTTGATCATTACACTCAGGATAGTTAACTATGATGTCGATAAGCTACTCGTCGACTAGGGTAGCTCATCTGTAGTAATGTATCTCGACCTGTTCAGAAAGTTAAAGCTAAGCGTCTCCGACTTAAAGGAAGCCATTGTTCCTTTAGATGACTTTGCTGGTAAAGTGAACATCCCTTTGGGAAGATTGTACTGTCGATAAGGGCAGGGAGTTTATCCAAAATGATTGAGTTTTTGGTGGTCAACATTGACTCTCCCTACTAGGCCATCCTTAGCAGAGGATGGATACATGCAATGAAGGTCGTCCCCTCTACATACCACCAAAAACTCAAATATGTAACTGAGCGAGGAGTGATGGAGATCCATGGAGATCAGGCGATGGCGAGAAGGTGCTTTATAGCAGCCCTCTACCCAAAGCCAGAGAAAAAGGTCGAGAAGGCAAAGGAGAAGATTGAGAACAGGAAGGTTTAATACCTTCCAAATAGCAGTTAAAATATAGAAGACCTGGGGTGGAGGAGACCATGATCCTACCCTCTGAGCGATTTATTGAGAACCTGGAGGAAGTCACAGCCGACGGTAACAAGAAGGATAGGATGTTCTTAATCGAAGCCTCTCTCATAGATCGAGAGAAGAAGGAACTAATAACACTTTTATGGAATAACTTGGACATTTTCGTCTGGGAACCCTATGATCTGCATGGGATTAATCCCAGTGTGGTTTGCCATTGGTTGCACGTTGACCCGTCTTTCAAGCCGATTACGTAAAAACCACGATGAACTGCGCCCGAGAAGGCCAAGGCTGTAGAGAAGGAAGTGGAGAAGCTGCTAGATGCAGGATCCATACATGAAGTTTAATTCCCTAAGTGGCTGTCCAACCCAATAGTGGTCCTAAAAAATAATGGAAAATAGAGAGTCTATATTGACTTCACCGACCTTAACAGGGCGTGCCCTAAAGACAATTTTCCTTTTCCAAAAGTTGACCAATTGGTGGACGCCACAGTAGGTCATGAAAGAATGAGTTTCCTGGATGCATACTTTGGGTACCACCAAATCCCTCTACACGAGCCAAAACAAGACAAGACATCATTCATTACCACCGTCAGGTTGTATTGTTACAAGGTTATGCCCTTTGGGCTAAAAAATGCAGGAGTAACCTATCAGCAGTTGGTCACCAAAATGTTTAAGGAGAAAATGGGAAATACCATGGAGGTCTACATTGATGATATGCTTGTCAAGAACAGACATAAAGAAAAGCACCTCTCAGACCTATCAAGTACCTTCTAAATCCTCAAGAAATACCGAATGGAGCTTAACACAAGTAAGTGTTCCTTCGGTGTCCAGTCAAGAAAATTTTTTGGGTACTTGGTTCGCAAGAGAGGCATTAAAGACAACCCGGACCAGATTGACACCATCAATAGGGTCCAGCCCCCCGTACGATCAGAGACGTGCAAAATATCATAGGAATGCTCGCCTCCCTGAACCGATTCATCTCAAAATCATTCGAAAGGTGTCATCCGTTCTTCCAACTTTTGAAGAAAAAAATGTAGAGTGGAGGGACGCCGAACAGCGGTACCTACCCCTAGAAAAACTCGCCTTTGCACTAGTGGTAGGCTGGAGGAAATTGAAAAATTACTTTGAAGATCACTCCATCATCATCCTTACATCTCATCCCCTTAAAGCAGTCCTGTGAAAAGCTAATCTATACGGTAGACTATCATAGTGGTTAGTCGATCTCGAGTGATTTGACATCGAGTTTCAACCAAGGAATGCAATCAAGGGACAAGTCCTCACCGACTTCATCACATATTTTACAGGGGAACATACTTGCGACCAACTACAACCTATTGGTAAAAGGGAAAACCCCTAGGTGTAAAGTGATTGGAGACTGTTCGTTGACGAAGCCTCCAACTCCAAAGGGGCAGTAGTGGGCATCGTGCTGGTTACCCCCAAAGATGCAATCGTCAATAAAGGAATTAGGCTTGAATTTTAAGCCTCCAACAATGAAGCAGAGTATGAAGCACTGATAGCAGGCCAACAGAAGGCACAGGCGCTCGGGGAAAAGCAACTCTAAGTGTTCGGTGATTCACAACTGGTCTCCAACAGAAAAGTGGAGACTTCAACGTGAGGGATGAGATAATGGTGACCTACCTCGCCAATGTAAAGAAATTAATGTGTAACTTCAAACAGGTCAGCATCCAACAGTTTCCTAGAGGACAAAATAGCCATGATGATTCCCTAGCGGCCTTAAGCTCAGCGATCAATTCTTTCTTAAAGAGAATAATTCCAATCTACTTCCTCGCCCAGCCAAGCATCAACCAGAGCGACGAACTGCAAGACATAGGTCATGTTCTCCAGATTGAATCATCCCCCAGTTAGATGAACCCCTTAAGAAATTATTATAAATTTGGTGCCCTACCAAATGATAAGAAGTTCGCTCATTAGATAAAAGACAAAAATGTTCTCTTTTACTTATCCCCTAAGGGAAAACTGTATAAGATATCTTTCACCAATCCTTACCTCCAATGCGTTCACCCGAAGGACATCGAGCAATTTCTGCACAAGCTCCATGAGGGAATCCATGGAAGTCATATTGGGGGCAGGTCGCTAGATTTCTGAGCAATGAAGGAAGGCTACTGGTGGCCGTACATGCAAAAGGATTCTGGGATATATGCTCGCAAGTGAGAAAAATGTCAACTTCACGCTCCTATGGTTCACCAACCGACTAGCGACCTAAAGTCACAAACTAGCCCATGGCCTTTCAACCAATGGGGAATTGAAATCCTAGGCCATCTTCCTACCGTTGTCAATAATCGCAAATATTTGTTGATCGCGACAGACTACTTCACCAAGTGGATAGAGGTAGAGCCGCTGGCGAATATCAGAGACGTAAATATGATAAGATTTATGTGGAAGAACATTACCACCCGCTTTGGAATCCCTAGGACCATCATCACTGACAACGAAACCCAGTTCGAAAGTGGCCTCTTCCAAGGTTTCCATAACGACCACGGGATCAGGCACCATTTCATCTTGGTGGCATACCCTCAAAGCAGCGGACAGGCCGAAGCTTCTAACAAAACAATGATTAATGGATTGAAGAAGATATGGGAGCAAGCCAAAAGGGCATGGGTGAGCGAGCTGCCACACATCCTATGGGCCTACTGCACTACCCCACAACGGTCAACGGGGGAAACCCCATTCGCACTGACATATGGTATAGAGGCAATCATTCCCTTAAAAGATGGCCTCTTCACCATGAGGTCCACCCTCGTCGACCAAGGCCATAACGATGCAGCATTGCTCACTTAACTTGACCTAGCTGAGGAACGAAGAGATCTAGCTCTAGTGAAACTAGCAGGCTATCAACAACTTCTAGCAAATCCCCATAACAAGAAGGTCAATCCGAGAGCATTCCATGTTGGGGACTACGTCCTAAGGAAAGTTCTTGGCAGTGAAATAAAACCATCGGATGGAAAGCTAGGAGCAAACTGGGAGGGACCATTCAAGGTAATAAGGGACAATCTACAAGGAGCCTATCACTTGGAAACGCTAGAGGACAGGGAGATACCTTGAGCTTGGAACACAACCAATTTAAAGAGATTATACTTCTAGTTTTCTGTGTTGATGTTTTATTACAATGTTGAAATTTGCAATTCATTTCTGATTAATAAAAGATTGTTTGGCAGTGGCATTCTACAAAGTATTAATTTTTTTCTCAAAAACTTTATAATTCTTGCACCTTTTCCAAGTTACAGGATCCACTCTCAACATATAAAAGTAGGGTATTACCCTCCTCTGGTTTTTGTCATCAAACACGAATAACCTCATAGCAATGTCCCTAGCAATATATAAAGCCCTACAGGGGAGCCTTAGCCAGCTCGGCCCACCCAGGTTGGTCCCCAAATAATGTTTGGCTCAAAAAACTTGCTCGGATATAACATCTAACACCAGGTGTGTCCTCGCCATTGCCACACTTAGGCCTAAGGAAGTATGATGTCACAAACTAAAAGGTAAAGTGAGGCAGAATGGTATCTAATAAGAGTACTGGACTGGGGGGATTTTCACTTGACAAAACAGCTCTGCTTGTATTAAATCTAGTCGGCTAAGAAGAGCCCAAGATAACCGAACAAAAAATAAATGAAGAAAAAAATACACGTGTTTTGTCAACGAATCACCCAAAACATAATTTTTTATTGCATTATTGCATATACATAGTTACATGTGCTGAATAAAATAAACCCTAATGAGGAAGAGGTCGCCAAGAAAGATAGTCAGCCACTTGCGCTCTTGGGCCATCATTGGGGTGAGGAGCTAATTCCTCCTCGACTTCATTTGAGTCTGGATCCAATAGCTGCCTAGGGATAAAATCTATGGGGACCCACTGATCATCTCTTTTGGATGGGTTAGGCATCAAAGTTGAGGGGGAGATCTCATGATAATACCAGAGGAGAGAGTTCCTAGGGACCTACAACTCCGTAAGAACATTTAACCATCCTCTAATAAAGGATAACTCTTTAATTTCCCCCAACTTCATTGAAGCATCGGACTAACCATGATCGTAACCATCAACCCACACTCATCGAGGACCTTTCTTGAATAGATGCCTCAGCAAGGTAACATCCTTTTGAAGACCGACATCTATCACGTATGGTCGGCAAACATCGCCTTGAAGCTCGGCGATCTCCCTAGCTGAACCTCTGTCATCAGAACCAGCTCGCATTCCAACCGATGAAGAGGAACCATGTAGGGCTCGAGGAGCAGTGCTAGGTGCATTTTCCCTAAGTCGCGAGACTTCTCTCCTCAGAGCATCGTTCTCTTACTGAAGTACCTCTCCAACCTGATTAACCTTGGAGGCATCCAAGAGCTTAGCCTTCAGAGCATTCACCTCTTCTTGAATAGAAGCCCCGATGTCCTCCATCTTTTAGAGCATGTCCTTCAGCTTGGCAACAAGCTCTGACTGGTCCTTATACTCCCTATCCCTCGACCGAAGAGACTTGTAGATATTTACGAAGTCTCTACGAACTTGATTGCTCGCATCAGGTCCAAGAATATTTCCTAACTGAGAGGTAGCCGAAATATAATCCTCAATATCGATGAGATACAAGACATATAAGCATTAAAAAAATCAAGTAAATCAGTAAGCGAGAAAGAAATGAATTTCATTTCATTTAAAGAAAGTTCAGAATACATCAATGAATAGAAAGAGTAACCAAAATACAAAAAATACAAAGATCTCCCTAAAGACTAGCTGGAAACCTCAATCTTCTCTGAGGTCGCTGGTTGTTTCCCCTTATCTCCAGCAGCAGCAGCTCCAGATGCACCCTCTTCAGACAGCAATAGCAATGGTTGGAATAGTAGGGACACCTTCATTGGTAGTAGAGAGAGGCACCTCATCTACAACAGGCTTGGGACCAGGGTCATGCTCATCAAAGATGGTGGAGTCAATATCCACCCCGATAGTAAGTAAGGCCTTGTCCCAACCCTTCTTAAAGTTAAGATGACCAATATAACCAATATGGGCCTCAGAATATTTGTACGCTGCGAACCATCCAACATTGTACGAGCTCCCTTTTAAGGGTGGCCGCCTCAGATTCCACCTTCTTCACCTTACCAAGGAGCACCTTGTTCTCCTCTACCATAGTAAGCTTACTCGCACAGACTAAGTCATAGGACTTCTTAAGCTCTTTAAGCTCGTTAGTCACCGCCTCCTTCGCTTTGTTGGCTTAGGCCAAGGTAAGGTCAAAAGACTTTTGAGCAGAACTGATAGTCTTCTGTCCGAACTCCAGCTCGGCATTTTTCCTTTCTAGCTCGGCGTTCTTCCTCGCAAGCTCATCGCTGCTGCGGTAGAGGACAATGAAATCTGAAATAGACAACAGAGAAAAGGAAAACATCAGCAGATAATGCATTAAAATAAGCATTGCAAGATAATAGAAGTGAAAACATACTTACTAAGGCTAGCCCCAGACTCGCGTTCAGGGCTAACTGGTCGGTTCCTATGTTTGTCGACCTCTGGCAATCAGCTGGCAATACTTACCTTTCAAGCACCGCCGGAGCTAACTGAGGGGTAAGATCAACAAAAGCCCCCTCAGCCAGAGCAGACACTAGAACTAGAGACTGCCCCGTCTTTGTCCTCACCTCCTCTATCCTTTTCTCTTCTTCCCTCTCTTTCCTCTCCCTCTCTAGCTTATTTCTCTCTTCCACCTTTTTCTTCTCCTCTTCCTTCTTTCTCTCCATTTCTATCACCAGTTACTTCTATTTATTCTTTCTCTCCTTCTCATGAGCAACATTTTGGGAGCTAATGGCAGCATCCCCGCTCCCATATTTCATCTTCTTCGATCGGTGAGAAAGAAGCACGTTGTCTTCATCATCACTTGGAATCGAATTCTTCCTAGGTGGGGCCATAGCTTCCTCGCTGGAGCTACTTGAATCCCCCGAAGACTCTTGAACCTATGAACCCTCTTTCGAGCTGGAAGATTCTTCACTTCCAGAGCTCTCCTCACTGGAGTCACCTTCAATACCACCCATGTTAGCTCCCTCGCTCTCTTCACCAGAGTTTCTTTCCTCCTCGTCCAATTGGATTTTGTCGATAGTAACCTCTTCTGTGATGTCTAGCTGAGGAATTCTACCCACAGGCCGTGCGATGAAACTGGGCCCAATGTTCTTGTATTCCAAAAAAAATGCAGCTGATCGAGGATGCTCACCGTTAGCTAAGAGTTCCCTAATTTTCCAAGCCTTAACCAGCTCAGCAGCTTGAATCTCGCGAAGAGCAGATTCTGAGTTCTTTATCTTTGCTAAAAAAGAAAGATATAAATATATGAGAAATACCATACACTAATAGAGTATCAATGAATAGAGTAAGAACTATGCCTACCTATATATTCCTCCCCATAAAAAGGAATCACGAATCTCCCAAACCTCGACCCTTCAGTATGGGGAGGGAATTGCCATTTTTTGGCAATAAACCCCGCATGCCAGTAGTCCTTGTGGGAATCAGGTAGATTCACTACCAATACCCTATCAGGACTCCTGGCCTTGAGGTAAAGAAGACCAGAGCTTGTTCGAGATAAAGAATAGCAGAAGTAGATTTCAGCAAACCCTAGATTGGTGCCATAGAGCTGATTAATTCTATGTATACCATTGATAATTTTCCAAACATTTGGCGATCACTGTGTAGGAACTATATCTAAGTAGCTAAAAAAGTGCAAGAATAAATGATTTGGGGGAAAAGTAAGACCCCCCGGGATAATAAAATAACATGCATCCAATGACCGTCCTCAATGTCTCTGACATTACGAGGAACAGGGGAACATTTGATGTCCACCCAGTTTGGAATATTGTAGAATTTCCTAAACTTAGTTATCAACTTATTACATATTTCATCATCAGAAAAGAGAGACCCTAGTACCGAATATGAAGAAATTCCAGCAGAAAAAAAAAGAAGAAGTGAGAAGAACTTACGAGGTAAGAGTTAGCTTAAGACGATGCAAAGTCGCAAGCAGGGATGATGAGAAGATAAGAAAGACGTTTGGTGATGTAAGACGAGACCTGGGAGTGAGAAAGCAACAGTGAAAGCTTGGAGATAACTAGAGAATGCGAAGAGATCTAAAGCGACGTTCAGGGAATGACCTCTCCAAAATGATTTAAACCCTTCTAATCATAACGCATGGGAAACGAGGCAATTTGCCGCCTAAATCAATTTGGGAAGGGCGCTTCAATCCCAAATTGTTGCACGATTCACAAAAATGCCATTAAGGCAAATTGTTTAAAATTTTTAAGCCCAAATTGTGACCCAAAAATTTTACGGGCAATTCTAGGTACGTCAATTTGTCACTTTGGCCCAGATGAGTAACCCAATTAAACACGACCCAAAGTCTAGAGGCCTCATTCCTTAACTAATTCTGTTGTGACCCAGTCAGTTCCTAAAATCTCTCTTGACAGATACTTTAGGGATTATGGGCTAACGTGGAGGAATCCCACACCTCCACTCTCTGAAATAACATGTATATATCAAACCCTTAGCCCGGGGCAAAGGGCATTCAATTTGTAAACACTCCCCCAGAGTAAAGAGAAATAAAATACTAACAGCTCCACCGTGGACGTTGGCCTTCTTGCCAAACCACCTATATCTTGTGTTGTGTGTTATTTCCATTCTTTCAAGTTCTTTATTTATTCTGGTGATTGCCTTTGCTTGTTATTTTGTGTTGAGTTTAATTGTCACCACACTAACATATGCTCTGGCCAGTGATTTCGAGTTGTCACCCTAGTTCTCTGTAAGGACATATTTTATAAGTTTCGGCTTACATTAGTGTATATCGTATACTGCTACAACCGTTGAAGACTTATTCAATTTCAATTATGCATCAAGACGGATCCGAATATCAAAGTTTTTCAACATTCAAGCCTCTGCGAGATTAATTTTGGAAAGGTTATGTGTAAGTACCTTAAAGATTCACTTAGAGTGTTTGTATAATTTTTCTAAAATATTTTCTAAGTGTGGAAGCAAAATTTTTCATTAAAGTTTTTTTCTAAGTGTTGAGGCAGAGTTTTTGACGAAATAATTTTTTTATTTTTTTTTATCTTGTTCTACCGACAGAGGCAGCTCGTTCGAGGGACACCTGTCATCGTTCAAGCGGCAGAGCAATATCATTTTGAGCGAAGCGCCACCTTATGTTTTTTATATAAAGCGTGTCAAAACACTCCATTTTCATTAAGAAGACCTAATGTTTTAGTTTCTACAAACATTGCAAATTGGCAAAATCATTTATCATCTTCATTTAGGGTTCAAATCCTTTTGTTTTTCAATTCACAAATCCTGATAGTTTTTAGTGATTTGTTTTGGAACCCAAGATATGGTTTTGTTGAAGTTTCTCTTGTATTGAAGATCTTTACTGCTGATCTAGGGGCCACTTGAGGGAGGTGCTGGGCTGACGTGACTGCGTATCAAAGGGAGTACTCATGGGTGTTCCTAGGCTGACTGAATTGTAGTTCTTGTGGAGTTGCTGCGGAATTCCTTTGTTGACTTAGGTTGTGGACTATGAGATTTTGCTGGGTAAATTCTTTGTGAATTTCACTTGTAATCATTGTGAGTACTATTAGTGAAATAAAAGGGTTTTACCTTCAGGGATTTTTTTTCTGAAATCTGTGAATCACCAATTCGTATTTTTTTGTGTTGGCATGATCCACTACACCTAGATGCATGTTTCAGGGCTGAATTAAATTAGATTAAAAATTGACACTGATTAAATAAGGTTAATTTGGAAATTTTTGAATTCAATTTAAATCAGTATCACACATCATTTACAAATTGGTATCAAAGTAGGCTTCTTTAAGTTACCGAGTGGTCCCTGTTTTTCGTAAAATTGTGTGATATTGATTTTTTTTGAAAAATCGCAATATTTTTTATGGAGAACTTATATAATATAATGCCCCACTTTAATGACACGAGTAAGAGTTTTGATGATTTAAACAGTTTGAATTTTCCGTTTGCAAAAAGAATTGATTTTTTGGAAAAAGAAAATTCTCGTTTTAAATTTGCCATGGATCTTTTGCAAACGGTTCAAAATCAAAGATATTTTTATCACGAGAAATTTATTGCCTTGGACCATGACTTTAATGCTTTAAAATTGTCCAAAAAGGATAGTGATGATAGAGTCCTATTTAAAAAAAATAAATAATTGGAGGACTTTATAAATTCTAGGATTTGTGTTTGTGCTAAAGAGGATAAAAACATTTTAATCGATGAGTTTATGGCGCATGAAGAGACTCTTAAGAATAAGTGTGCATATTTTAAGGGAAAACGTGATAACCTTTTAGGAATACTTGAAAATTTAAATAAGGAGTCCTTAAAATTAGAAGAGTCTAATTCTTTGCTTGAGTCGAAAATTTTGGAGATGAAAAATGATTTGACAGACTCGAGTAGTATTAATAGCAATGGTGGTGGATCGTCGTGTTCTAATGTTTCTAGTGTTAAAGCCAAGACCATTATTTTTTTAGAGGGTTAATAAATCCCAACGATATTAGAAAAGGTCAACCCATAGGTGTCGTTCCACCCGTTTACACATGTTAACATTGTGGTAGGAAAGGTCACCTTAGGCATTTTTGTTTTGATCTTGAAAGAGGCCCTAGGAAGTTGAAGTCTAAAGTTCCCTTGGTTCCCAAAACCCTTGTGCATCATTTCACACCTATTTGGGTCAGGAAATCCCTTTTAGAGGCATTAGATGTTAGACTAGTTGATTCTCGATTTCTTGCACATGATTCTTCCCTTGCTATATCATATAGATAATTGTGTTCACATCTTTGTAATACACTAGTTGTACTTCATGATATATTCTTTGTAGTGTTATGACTTATGTAATTTTTGTATTAGATTTTTGTTTTTAAAATATACAAAAAGATTTTGTTTTGATAAATTTTTTTGAAAAATCCAAAAAGAGTTTTGTATTCTGTTTACACCGTATATGAATGTACATTTAGGATGACCGAGTCACAATTTCATTCCATATCCATGTGATGATTTGATAGTGTTTTAATATGCGTCATCATTCCATTTATGTTTTTTACAATGTTTAGAATCATTACGATGTGATTAGTTGCTACCTACATGTTTAACTCATGAGTTCCTTTATTGCACACTTGCATGGATTTGTTTGATTACTGTTCTTGTCTATCGCATGTTAGTCAATGTGTTTTCATCTCAATTCTGTCTTTTGAAATGAACCAAATGTGATAAAACTTGACAATGAAAGTAGTGCATGTAATAAATGTTTACCATGAGTAATTAAATTAAAAAATGATGAGTTTTCACGGGAAAGGGATGCGAGAGTACAAAATTAACTCATCGTGAAAGCCACCGTTTGAAAGAACCCAAGAAAAAATCAAGGCAATAAAAATAATCATATGACAAAAATGGGTCAATAGGATTTATCTAAGGAGAATATTTTGTTTCATCACCTCAAAATAAAAATAAAAGAAAAAATATTTATGAGGGAGTTTGGATGGAATATAAAATGGGTTTGCATGTCCTTGAAAAGTGATGAAAATCAGTTACATAGTTTTAGACGTTATTTGTGTGAAAATCATGTCTGACTTTGATTTGTCGAATAGATTAAAATGATGTCATCTAAATTCACATTTTTGACACCTAAGGATGATTTTGAGATTCATTCGTTAGGAGTACACATATTCATTGTGCACATAAATTATGTTTGATTGTTTTGATTTGCCTATCGAATATGTTCACACCCATTCATTTCATTTCCATGATTTAATTATCTTAGTGAAATTCATGATGTGTGTTTTTTATAAAATTATTTTTTCATTTTTGTATGAAATATTGAAAAATCAAAAATAGTTTGTGGATCCCTTTGAGGATTCCTTTGCATGAGCATAGTTTGATTCATATTTAATATGGATATTTGTCTTGACACTCCATGTTTATTTTGTTTATTCTTTTCCTTGTCTATTTCAGGAAAATAAAAAGTGGGAGAACGAATAATGGGGGTGTTTTATATTATGGGGGATAATTTAAATTTTGATCTTAGTTTTGATTTACGGTTATCTCATTTCAAACTCGATATGTCATGAAGGAATTTTCTTTGCCTCATGTGTATCGGTACAAAATTGAAGATCATTATTTTGCACACCCTGATGAGAAAAGGATAAAGATTTGAAGATTTGATGTTGAATTTTTTTGAAGAAAAGTTTTAGACTTACATGTTTATTACATTTTCAGTTTTGGGTTCATGGAAGGGTATTAGACTTATATAGGCATTTTGATTCGATAATTCAGATGTTTTATTTTGTACCGGTGTAGACATAGGTGGAGATTTGTAAGGACATATTTTATAAGTCGCAGTTTACATTAATGTATGTCGTATACCGCTACAACTGTTGAAGACTTATTCAAGTTCAATCATGCATCGAGACGGATACGAATATCAAAGTTCTTCAACATTCAAGCCTGCACGAGATTAATTTTACTAAGTTTGTGTTTAAGTACCTTAACAGTTCACTTAGAGTGTTAGGATAATTTTTCTAAAATATTTTCTAAGTGTAGAAGAGGAGTTTTCGTCAAAGTTTTTTTCTAAGTGTTGAGGCGGAGTTTTTGACGAAATAATTTTTTTTCTTTTGTCTCATTCGAGCGACAGGATGATGTCGCAGGAAGCTTGTTCGAGCGGCACGTGGCATTGTTCAAGCAACAGAGCAATCTCGTTCGAGCGATGCGCCGCCTTAAGTTCTTTATATAAAGCATATTAAACCACTACGTTTTTGTTAAGAAGATATGACGTTTTAGTTTCTGCATAAAATGCAAATCGACAAAATCATTTATCTTATTCGTTTAGGGTTCAAATCCTTTTGTTTTTCAATTCACAATTTTGAATAGTTTTTAGTGAATTGTTTTGGAACCCAATATACAATTTTGTTAAAGTTTCTTTTGTAAAGAAGATCTCAAATATGCAGAAAATATGGGGTATTACATACTTCCACCGTTACACAGAAATTTCGTCCCCGAAATTAAGTCATACATTCGGTAAACAACTCTGGATACTACTCTCACATATCATCCTCCCGCTCCTAAGTCGACTTATCAATGTTGTGGTGTTCCCACTGCACTCTGACTAGAGGTACCACCTTAGACCGTAGCTTTCGCTCACTGCGATCTAGAATAGCCATGCGTCTCTCCTTGTATGAGACATTTGGATACAAATCAATCTCCTTGGGTGTAATGTGCCAGAAAGGTCTCTCACCCCCTGTACTTCTTTAACGATGCCACGTGTAACATGTCGTGCATCCGCTGAAGATGATCTGTTAAGCCCAATCTATATGCTACCGGTCCCACTCTTTCGATAGTAGAGAAAGGTTCCACGTACCTCGGTGCTAACTTCCCTTTCTTGTCGAACCTCATAACTCCCTTCACGGGAGACACCTGTACCGACACCTGGTCGCCAACCTCTAAGTCAACTTGTTTTTTATCAGCATCCACATAACTGTTATGCCTATTTTGAAGTATCCAAATGCATCCCCAGATAAGCTCAATCTTGGTAGTCATTTCTTGTATCATCTCTAGCCCCAATAACTTATTGTCCCCCACCTCTAACCAGCAAGAGGGAAAATGACAAGGCCTCCCATAAAGTGCCTCAAATGGTGCCACATCGATGGAAAATTGGTATGAGTTGTGATATGTAAACTCTACCAATGGAAGGTATCGCTCCCAACCTCCCCCAAAATCTAGGATGCACATACTCAACATGTCTTCCAGCATCTAGTTAAACCTCTCAGTCTTCCCGTTTATCTGCGGATGGTAAGCGATACTTAATCGCAAGTCTGTGCCCATGGCCTTTTGAAAACTCTACCAAAAGTGAGAAACAAAGACCTTGTCTCTATCAGATACAACGTTAATCGTCACCCCATGTAGCTTCACTATCTCCGTAATGAACATCTGTGCATACTGAATCATCTCATGATCGATGCGAACTAAAAAGAAATGGGCCACCTTAGTCAGTCGATCCACTATCACCAAAATGGAATCGTGACCCCTCTGCGATGTCGGCAACCAAGTAATAAAGTCCATCGAAATGCTTTCCCACTTTCACATGGGAATATAGAGTGGATGTAGCATCCCTGAAGGTCACTGATGATCAACTTTCATAAGCTGACATGTAACACACATCGAAATAAACTCTACCATGTCTCGCTTCATACCCGACCACCAGTACTATTTCCTCATATCCTGGTACATCTTATCCCCGCTGAGATGTATGACAAATCTCAAACCATGAGACTGTGTCATAACTTCATGTCTCAAATCCTCATCCTTTGGAATCTCCCATTAAATCATAGACCTCCCTCTAAGCTGATCGAGTAAGACTCTGCGCCCTTGGCCAATAACTGGCATACCATGTCCTGACAAAATTAATCCTTTGCTTGTGCCTTCACTAACTGTATCATAATCATGGAATTGATCGATAAAACAACCATTCATACTTGTACAACCTCATCATTATGCCAAAGCTCACTCCACTTCGCCTTCTAGACCTCTACTATCTCTCTTATAGGTAGTCAGCTCAATGCATCTGCCACCACGTTAGCCTTACCATGATGATATTGTATATCAAACTGGTAGTCCTTCATAAATTCTAGTCACCGCCTCTACCTCACATTTAGATCCTTCTTGTGAAGAGATACTGAAGTGAAATTTGATCCATGAACAAAGTGAACTGCTCCCCTAGAAGATAATGTCTCTTTATCCTCAATGCAAAAATGATTGTTACTAAATTAAGGTCATGGGTGGGTTAATTCTTCTCATAGGGCTTAATATTTCGAGACACATAAGATAAACCCCTCTCCTCCTACTTTAATACACCCTCAAGTCCCTGCAAGGATGCATCGGTATAGACTCGGTACTCCAATCCTCCCCTTGGTAAAAAAAGTATGGGTGTTGATGCCAACTTGTCCTTTATCTCATCAAACACTAATTGAAAATGATAGTTCCATACAAACAGTACCCTTTTGCGAATCAGGTTTGTCAATGGACCCAAAATCTTAGAGAACCCCTTGATGAAGATATGATAATACCCGACCAACCCCAAGAATATACGAATCTCGATTGGTGTCATGGGTTGTCCCCACTCCATCACTGTTGATATCTTTCTTGTATCAATAATAATGCCCCTATCGGACACGACATATAGCATAGAAATTGAACCTCTCAAAGCCAAAATCCACACTTCTCAAATTTGGGTTATAATTGATGGTCCCATAGTGTCTACATAAGCATTCCCAGATGCTCTGTGTGCTCATCCTCAGTGCGAGAATATACAAGAATGTCGTCTATAATTACAATCACGAATTGGTCTAGGAACTACCTGAATACCATGTTTATGAGGTCAAGGAATACCTTCGGTGCATTGGTGACCCAAACGAAATCACCCTAAACTCGTACGATCCATACCGCGATAGAAAAGTTGTTTTAGCAACGTCCTCTTCCCTAATGCACAACTGATGATACCCAGATCTCAAATAAATTTTGGAGAAGTACGCCGCTCCCCTCAACTAGTTAGAAAGGTCATCGGTCCTCGACAATGGATACTTATACCGTATCGTGACCTTATTCAGCTCCTTATAGTCGACACACAAGCAGAGTGAACCATCCCTCTTCTTCACAAACAATACCGGCACACCCCACGTTGATGTGCTCCGCTGAATGAAACCCTGGCCTAAGAGATACTGAATCTAGTCTCTCAACTCACACATCTCTAAAGGTTTCATAAAGTAAGATTCTCGAGCAATCGGTCTCGAATTCGGTGCTATATCTATAACAAACTCAATCTCAAAACTGGGTTGTAGCCCTAGTATCTCCTGAAATACATCCTTGAATTCCCTCACAATCAGAATCGAGTATAATGGTATAACTACCTCCTTTGAGGTCTCATCCTCAATATAATATAAGTGGGTGCACGATCCTCCCTCGGGAAGAGGCATATCCACGAGGAACATCTCCTGCCTCGGAATGGAAAACCCAATGGTCCTCTCACATCAATCTACCATCGCCCTATAGCCCGCCAACCAATCCATACCTAAACTCACATCGTAACCCTCTATATCTAACACGAGGAGGTCCGTTGATATGATCAATCTACCTACAAAAATATGGACTCCTCTATAAATTGAGTGTATCAGTGAACCACACCCATCGATGAATATACACACGTAAGGAGACTACCAGTTGTCTCTAATAAACCAGTAGCTCTAGGAAATCTAGTTTTTTATAAAAGAATGTGACACCCTAGTATCAAATAGAATCCTACCCTCAAGCCCATGAATAGGAAACGTAGCCTCTACTACCGACGACACCTGAGGTGATGGTGGCATTGATATGTCCTAGACATTATACACACACCCGTAGTGCATTTTTCCCTGCTACTACTGTGGGGATGGTGGTGTTAGTGCTGCAGGAGGTACTGGAGCTTGCTGTCCCTAATGAGCACCCTGTTGCTGTGCTCCACCTTGTTGTGGGCAATCCCTCCTCTTGTGACCCTACTGGCCACATATAAAGCACTTATTAGGGAATACCCTATGTCTCTGGCCCTAATGTTGCTGTCTTTATAGGCCTCAGCCATGTTGGCCTCCCCCTTGCTTCCCTTAGTCCTGATAGCCGTGAGGAACCTTCAGTTGATTTAGGCCCTACTGACCCTATCGGTACTCGTGTCTGAATCTCTTAGCATTGTTCCCCTGTAAAGAATACTACTCTTGTTAACTAACTGTCTTCTTCTACTGAGGTGATCCACTAGCACCACACCCATTAGCCTTTCCTGGATGGCTAGGCTCTACTCCTCTCTTGATTTCCTTCGCGTGGAAGCGATGATCCTAGAAGTGAATAAGTGCATCAACTACCGAGGGGTCACCCTGAATAACTTCCCCAAACCTCTTGCACATCTCAGAATCAACGAAAAGTGGGAAGTACTTACGGTCAAACCACACCCAGAACTCTGTAATGGTAATCAAATATCTCTCCTCAGCAGTGGTCATAGACTCCCACCACTATAAAGCCTCTCCAGCCAATTTGAAGGTAGTGAACATGTGATTCTACGCCTCGGTACAATCCACCATGTGAAGATGATACTGAATGTTCTTCTTCCACTAATATGTTGAAACCAAATCAATACTACCCTAAAACTCGAGCGGATAGTCCTTCTAAAAGGTCTCCCTAACTCGCTGCCATAAAGATGGCCCTGGCTGGGCCTGAACCTCCGATGACACTATCGACTGGGCTTGGGGCTTAGGAAAATGGGTTGTTATAGTTGTCATGGTTGCAATGACTACCTGGGACCCTATTTTTGCCACCTAGGTAGTTCAAATCATATATTCTAGTGGCAGTGGTGGTGGCGGTGGTGCCTGTGGCTCCTATCGAGCCTGCTTCAAACCCTCTCTAGCCTTGGCCCTATTCACTCATTCTCTCCTCAATGGCATCTGAAAATAAATCGAATTTGTATGAGTTCATAGTTAATGCAATTAAAATAGCAGAAGTACATAAATCACACATACATCAAGATAAAAGCAATAGTCAAAATAGTATGGATCTAAATCAAACGAACGCTACACTGAAATCATAGTAAGCCGTACAGATCCTATGGACTCTAGAACCCGATGCTCTATTAGCATCTGTGAAACCCCGTCTAATTAAATATCGGGTGATTAGTTCTTTATTAAATTAAATTAGGATTTACAAATTTCTTCATTCTTAGCATAACTATCGAAAACAAAATTAATTACCAATCACCTATTAGTTAATTTCTTTCATTAAACAGAACAACATGCGAAAACTAATGTAAAATATGAAGTCTAATCCATCACAAGATATAGATAAATAATGACTTTCCGAATAAACCATTTGCTAAAATCCAAACCAAATAAAATCTAATAACCAAATCCAAAACAAGTCTGAACTGAGATAATAAATCTGAAAGAGGCAATACGCCCAGCTAAAACTGTAACTGAAATAGATTCCTACACTAGGAATGAAGAATATATGCGTCTAATTAAAAATTCTGTAAGCATCCACATGTGCCGTAGCTACGTATCCCTGAAGTAGAATATCAAGTCTGGCAGCGCTTACACTCTCTTGAGTTTCCTCACCCATCAACTTTTGTGCATGCCAAACGTTTTCTACTTATCCCACCTAGCTATACTACCCAAGCTAAATAGACATAAGTATCTATCTCGACTAATCTCATCTAACTCCCCCGTAGTACCCATATAGTACGCTAATCGAATTAACATTTCTCGTATGTTAAGCATTGAAATTGTCATTTCATTTATATTCTCTTTTATTCAATTAATTACATTTCACTATTAATTCATTCTTTAGATATACACTATCTATCAGTCTACTTTCACACATAAGTAGAATAATCACGATTGCATATATATATATACACACACACACACACTAAGGGTATGCCCGTACCCGAAGGCACGACGCAAATTTTCAAAAGTGTACGCCGTTGATAACACCAAACGCCGTGTTTAGTTCGCAATAGGTAATTTTTTTAGAGTTAATCATATGTTGTCATGTGACACCTTGGTCACAAGTAGTGTTATGATGTAAGAGAGTTTTAGTCATGTTTTACTCATATTAAATTGGGTGTCAAAATATTAAACATGTTAAAAATGGGGGGAAGAAATGTCATGTATTTTCATGTTAAATTGGATGTAAAAATATTGACCGTGTCAAAATTGAGTGTCAATAGTGTTACCATCATTTTTGTCGTGTATTTTTATATTAAATTGGGTGCCAAAATTGTTAACTGTGTTAGTCATGTCATGTTGTGCTTATGTCCAAAAAACCACGTATATAGCACATTCGCAATCGATAAAAGTCGTGTTGAAATAATGAAAGCTACGAACCTATTAGTTTAAAGACGCAACCCAACACGATAGCATGTTTTTATTAAAACGACACAAAAAGTAAATACTGTCCAATTTGACATAATAAATCGACCCAACACGACACGATTGGACACGATTCTTGAGGCCATTTTAATTATAAGTTTCATTATCTGAGAGTCAAGGGGGACAATATCATTGATAAAGTAAACTGATTCCAAATAAATTTATTGCAAAATGAAATAGTGTTAGGTTGTATAATCAAGTTGTATATCTTGAAAGTTAACACCCCTGATTAGAATATGTTCTTATTATACTGATCCACTATAAAAAAAAACTTGTCTGCAATATCAACAACAAGCGTGACTCACTTAATTGTTCTTTAACTTCCAGCAGAGCTTCAAGTTAGTTGTCTTATTAATGTCAAACAATTTTCTACAATTCAAACCACCTTCATCATAAGGGAGGCATGCTTGATACCATGATAACCAATTATGAGTATTTACTTAAATACACTATTCTAGTATCATCCAAAAAAGTTAGTTCATCCATATGTGATAATGAAAGTGTAAAAATATAACAATGTTTTTTTTACACATTTCAAGACAAACTAACTATATGAATAAAAATGAATGAATTTAACACAATAATGAATTCAACATTTTAGCAGTGAAAATAAAACACATATCAGTTGTATACAAATCAAATCATAGAATCTACACCAAAACCAAAGCTACTGTAAAATGAATACAACTTCTTTGATTCATTTATAATTTGAGCGCAAAGTCTAAAAATGCAAAATGATATTTGTCATAAAACAAAAATCTTTCAAATCTAGGTACAAACAAATTTATAGCCCTAGTCACGCAAACTCATAGGTTGACATATGATCAACACAAAGAGCAAGGCAAGGGTGTCAACTTGATATTATTAGTTCGCTGTCAGAGGCACATCCCGTGCTCACAACAATATACACCTACACATATTTACAGAGAGATAATAAATGAACCATTTTAATTTTAGTGTCATGATTAAAATATATAAGAAAATCAATAGAATGTTTATGAGGATCTATCAGCGGGTTCATAGTAAAAAAATCCATAGTCCTCGAGATTTAGTGAATTAGTAGCTTCATAATAGGAATACCAAATGCTCTGGCCAATTTATTGTCATCAAGCTTTAGTGCATTGGTACTGTGATCTATCATCGGGTTCTTCTAAGGCTTCAGATCTCAATGAAGAACGTCCTGCTACACCAGCTTATGACTCTCTACTTTAATCCTGTAAAATAGTTCCAAAAATTATTTTAATTCCTAAAAAGTATTATTGAACATTTTGAGTCATTTTAAATAAAAAAATGGTGAATCCATATAGTTGTAAAAAAAATTCTTTCAAAGTCTCAACATAAAATTGGTAAATTTAAAAACAGAGAACTAAAGATGTCAGAACAGAGTGAATCCCACACCTTTATTTCACTTTTACAACATGAGAAAGGCAAACCAAGTGTTTGTATATTCACACCATTTTTTTGACACTCAAAAAATCCAATTGCACGAAACTCATCCAAGCATGAAGAATTACGACTGCTCGTTGCTGTTGATCAAGTGGTGGGATGTTTGAGGAGGATGTTATTCAACAACGCATGCAAAAAAAAAACAAATCGAAAAAGATAATATTAAATATGCACACTAAGGACAAAATCGTAGGAACGTGAATGCTTAAAGACAAAAGCATACCTAGTCAAAATAATATGAATGCTTAATGAAAATATCAACAATCACATTCAATTCTCTTAAGATACTTTTATACTATGGACATAAAATGAGTATGGAAAAAGTAGCAATGCAATTCTAATTACATTAAGGACCAAACTTCACTAAAAGTCGACTACTGACTGCCAACAAATGTCAGGGGCAATCATATTCTAGTATTTTCCTTCTATTTCAAATATCAACCAAGTAGTTGCAGAGGGTGAAAAAGAAGACATCTTCCTTGAATCAGAGATCATTCATAGTTACCTTGGTAACAGTGGTAAAACTGGCAAACATCCCACTCATGTTGCTGATAATTTTTGTGTGAGTGTACAGGCACCAGAACAACCTCGTTTCCAGCCAACCACTTAAATCCGGAATAAGGTGGTTTGTCCAGGTGAAGTAAAAGAGAGTAAATTAATTCAATCTAAGAGTAATTCTCCTCTTTACAAATTCTTCCAACAAACTTCACTAAAAACATTATGAACCCATGGAAAAAACATTAAAAAAACAAAATCTACATAATAACGAAAATCTAACATGTGAAATAGTACTCAAAACCTCTTTTTTAATATTTACTCAAAACCTTCTTTTGTTAGCAGACCACCTTCTTTGTTAGCAGGCCACCTTCTTTGGACCCCCAATTTTCAAAGTAGCCTACCAATAAAAATTATTTCCTTTTAGATAAATGTGAAAGAGAGATGGTTCACAAAAAAAAAAAATTAATCTCAAATTAAAATTAAACAAAGTGAAATATGTTGGAACACACACAATGTATTATTTCACTTAAACACAATTAATTAATTCAAGTCTAGAAATTTTCCCAAGTAATATTTTTCATTTAATTCAAATTAGGCCAAAACAAATTTTAACAAATTAAATTAAAGACTTGAATTAACTACACATTACCCAATATTAGTTTAGCACCAAATTAAATAAGTAGTGATTAAACTCAATTTTATCTTTTTACCTAAGCATGCGTTCTAGGTGATAGTGCAAGATAAAATTAAGTAATGTGTCATTACCCCAAGATCTACGAGGGAAAACCCACAACGGGAAAAAACCTCGGACGGCCCTAGCCTTAAATCCACTAAGTATGGATTTACAAATTACAAGATAGATGACTTACTTCCTCGACTCGACCCTTTTCAAGCCTTGACGCATCTTTTTGTAAACACCTCCGCCTAGTAGACAACCCCGGAGCTCCACCGAAATCTTAGTCTTCAACCAATGAGACAATAGGTACACCGTCAACCACACATGGTGCCTTTAACCATGAGAGAATGACGCAGCAAAACAAACTCTTCTTCTTTATGGGATGTAGAAGAAAACCCAAACTTCTCTTCAAACGAATGTAGAGATAAACCGGTGCCAAATGCTCCAAGCAAAGTATATGTATATATGAACTTGGATAAACAAACTTTGGGTGTAAAACAAGTGTTTAAAATATTTTTCGTGAAATAATAAACACTCAAAACAATGAACTTTTTCTATTATCAATTTTGCTCTCAAACTCTCTCTTGGAGATAGTAGTGTATGAAAAAGTTAAGTTAAAAAACTTGGTTCCCCCACTTAGATATTCACGAAAACAAATAGTGGAAAAAGTGGGAAAAACTGCTCAAAAATTGCCAATTAACTGTTCTCGCCAAAATTCGTTCGAACGAGATTTTCGTTCTAACGAAGTCTCGTTCGAACCAGCCTTCTAACGAAGTAACGAAGTTCGAGTGTGAACTCATTAAAAATCTTGTTGGACATCTCATTCGAACCATCATTCTCGTTCGAACGATACTTCAAACGACATTCCAGTGCCTATAGGGGAACTCGTTGGCAAACTCATTCGAACGACATTCTTGTTCGAATGAAAAACTCGTTCGAACGAAAATATCGAACGAAAAACCAAAAAGTTATAAATTTTGAATTTAGCCCAGAAACTTTATATACTTTAGATAAAAGTTTTAATAAAATCTTTCTGAAAATAAACAACAGTTTTAAATAAAATTTCACCCAATATAAAATTTTCCAAGATCCTATATATATATGTAATGCATTCATACCTTAGGAGCAATTGGAACTATGTTGGTGACGTAGAAACAAGGCACTTGAAACATAACATTTGATGAAGCTTTATACTCGTGGCCACTACGTCTTAAACTAAACACATCATAGGCTTTAATAGGTACATCGAACACTATCCTATGACATAAACATTTTTGTCCGGAATTGAGCCAAAACTATAATGAGACTCAATTGGAGAATTGTGTCCTTACAAATCACCCCTTTGGCTATTTCGGGACAACAACCAAACAAAAATCCTAAAGGGATGTCAAGCTCACTAGACTCAAAACATCCCACCCAATACTTGACGCAATACAAGACCCAAGGATCAATCTCTTTGCCGATGATGAAAGTTGTCATTTGAAAGATTTCCTACACACTTAAGCAAACTATCAAACGCATAAGGATATTAAATGCATGTAAAATAAATACTCCCCCAAATTAATTCTCCCCTTTATCAACTATGATCAACCTGAGAAGATAGCGCTCTCCCCCTAAGTTAAATCTCCTAAACTAAGATACGATTACAATAGGATTATATACCATTTCTCCCCCTATCATTGTCCCCCTTTTTTTTTCCAGGAATAGACAAAGGATATAAACTAATTTTAAACACGATGAAGTTGAAAGTGATAAGATCATGAAAGCATATGGGCAACAAATGCATAATTGATCCAATAAATAATTATGGATACCAACTAAGATGCAAGAAAATGATACCAATATGATAAAGTATTAAGCATGTGATATCAACAAAGAGTGCAACTAGATAGATACCAATTATGAATTAAAGCATAGATGGACTAGAAAGCAAGGCAAAGACAGAAAAATATCAAATATATACATAGACTAAATATACCAATAATTCCCATGCAAGTATATATAGATATAAACACACAAATGACACAAAATATGATAAGTTTTTCATACTCGTATGGCAAAAATGTGTCATATTTGCACGAAAGTGTTGGGGTGTGAACTAGTAACAATTAAATTTAGACCTAATCACTTAAAACATGTTCACGGAGTTCTCAATTGATTGCAAACTTCATCACATTTGAACATAACCTCATGTGACAATATAAATTGAACTCAATGAATAAGCATACACAATGCATACAAGCCTAGACTTTTGATGATTCTACAAACCAATACAGTCATGATAATGAAAGGAAAACTAGGATAAACGGGCATTGTGCAAACCGTTGATATACCATCCAATCTCCCTCAATAAGCATATATCATTCTTTTGAATGATAATATCAATTAAACATAGGCCTTGACAATTATTTTTCTTTTTAATGCCACATTTTCTTTTAGGCCTTTGGACCACGTATTTCGTTTAGGTCCATTTCAAACGGTGGCTTACAGTCGCAAAGGATAATAAGTCCTTTCGGAGCCCTTCCCCGTGCACATTTTTATATATCATTTTTTATCTCACAAATCTCACTGTAACGGATTTTGTCATGCACTAGTCCTCCTAGGTAACAAATATATAGATGTCTGGATTGGTAGGAGAACAACTCACAAAGCTCAAATATACATATGTAGTTAAATTTCAAAAGGGCTCGTGCATGTGTGAATAGAGATATGTAAAAATAGAATCCATTTAAACAACACAAAATCCAACTACTCCATGTAAGCATGGTAAAGGACATAATAAGGATTGACAATCTAAAGAAAAAGTCCTAGCCACATGGAAGCGTAAATGATGGGATTCAAACACAAGTATATGCCACATAAAGTGTGTCAAACGAAAATACACAAAAAAAAAATATTTTTGAGTTTTTTGAAATTTTTTAACCAAGAATAAAAATATATATTCTAAAGACAAACAAAAATCATTTGTATTTTTCATTAAGCCTAAATTACTAAACAAATAAAACACAAATGATAAACAAGAATCTTTTTGTATTTTTCATTTAATGCAAACAAAAAGGAATAAATATAATACAAAAGATAAACAAAAATCATAATTCTAGCATGTCATTAATCATGGAGCATAGACTACAAAATGATTAAACAAACATACATTTAGCATAAAATTATTGCATGAAGTATAAACGCTAAAGTATGCAAACACTAACACGTTCAACCTTTAGATTTAGCAAGGGAGGAAACATGTGATAGTAAATGAGAATCAAAAGTCCTATTTTGTAAAGCTACCAAGTCGCATCTCCTAACCCAAACTAACGACGAGTGACTAATTCGGGGTGTAAGAATATTGGCTACCTCGGTTGCCTTACGTAGGAATTTTCTAGGACCTCTCTTAAGATCAAAACAAAATTTTCTAAGATGACCTATTCGACCACAATGTGAACACCTAAAGTCACGGAGAAAAGATTTACCTAAGGAGTGATCTCTAAAGGTTTTCCTAGATGATTCTCCCAAAACGTTGGTTTTGGCTTTATGAGATGATTTACTACAAGTATCGAAGCCTAAACCGCACATGTCATTTTTTATTTGGACCGTTCCTAAGATTTTATCTAGTTTTTCGGACCTACACTCCAAATCAAATTTGACTTTGCTAGAGTCTTTTAGTTTATTTTCTAATTCTAAGATTTTAGACTTTAACAATACATTTTTCTCTTCACACACGAGAAGCTCCTTTTTCAAGGATTCCATTAAACCTATAAGGCTATCTCTCTCGCCTTCTATATATTCTAGCTTCTTTCGAAGAGTCCTCTCATGTGTCCTAAGGTCTTCAACCAACACACTATCATCAATGACCTTGACACGTTCTCTTAAACTCGCCTCTAACTTCAAATTAGCTCTTTTGAATTTAATAGATTCTTCATAAAGTTCTTGAAAAGCATTTTGAAGTTCACTCACATCAACCTCATCATTTTCATTCTCTCTCTCTTCTTCACTCTCACTACCATAAAAAATAAGGGAATCATAAACTTTGACCACAAAAGTGTTATGTGTTTGAATATCTTCATGGGAATATTCATTATCGGTGCTCACATGACTAGCCATAAAAGCCACAAAGTTGGGCTTAGTGGGGGAATCAGGTCCCTCTTCCTTATCATTATCACTAAGGGTCGCATTATATGAAATGGGTCGCTTACCCTCCTTCCTTAGTTTAATGGGGCACTCAGAAGCCCTATGGCCATAACCTTCACAACCAAAACACCTATTTGACTCGTCCCTATTGAAATTTTCCTTAGAAGTTTTCGGGACCCTTTCGGCTTTGTCATGCTTAGAAGTTTCAAATTTCTTAAAATCATTTTTAAATTTATTAAAATTTAAGAAATTTTCTAAATTTCTGAACAAACAAGGCTATGTCTTCCGAATCACTACCACTCTCGCTCTCTACTACTTGTTTTTCCTCTTTCGAGCTTTTAAAGCAACGCTCTTTTCAATTTTCTTTTCAGTTTTAGAGGGAAACATGTCTAGTTCATTGGTTTGTAAATCACTTACGAGCTCTTCTAATTTCATAGAGGCTAAAGTTGGTAAAGAATTTAAAACGGTCACTTTGGGAATAAATATATCAGGATGGGACCTTAAAATTTTCTTTCTAACTCGGTTGTCGGGTATTTTCTCTCCCAAATTAACAATATCTGAAAGTCGAGCATAAAATTCATCAAAAGTTTCTTTTTCGTTCATTTTGAGGGTTTCAAATTGAGTGGTGAGGTTTTAGAGTTTAAAAGCTTTAACGACAATAGTACCTTCATGAGTGAGTTGTAAAATATTCCAAGCTTCTTTAGCGATCTCACACGTCATAATGCGTCGGAATTCATCCGGTGTGACAGCGGTAAACAAGTCATTTAAACCTTGGGAATTAAAATTTGAAAGCTTAAATTCGTTCTCACTCCATCTATCGGTCGGCTTGGGAACACGTTGATTATCTACTAAATGAGTTGGTGGAGACCACCCATTAACTACAGACAACCAAACCTTCTTATCGATAGATTTAAGTGCCAATTTCATTCACGCTTTCCAGTACGCGTAATTAGAACCATCAAAAATAGGAAATTTTGAGAATGGGGAAAAATCCATTTTTGCCAAAAATATTTAAAAGATCTTTAACAAAATAATTTATCTTTATGGCTCTGATACCAATTTGAACAGGATAGGACCCCCAATTTTTAAAGTCTTAGCCTACCAATAAAAATTATTTCCTTTTAGATAAATGCGAAAGCGAGATGGTTCACAAAAAAACAACAAATTTTAATTTAATCTCAAATTAAAATTAAACCAAGTGAAATATGTTGGAACACACACACAATGTATTATTTCACATAAACACAATTAATTAACTCAAGTCGTAGAAATTTTCCTTAGTCATATTTTTCATTTAATTCAAATTAGGCCAAAATAAATTTTAACAAATTAACTTAAAGACTTGAATTAACTACACATTACCCAATATTAATTTAACACCAAATTAAATAAGTAGTGATTAAACTCAATTTTATCTTTTTACCTAAGCACGTGTTCTAGGTGATAGTGCAAGATAAAATTAAACAATGAGTCAATACCCCGCGATGTATGAGGAAAAACCCACAACGGGAAAAAACCTCGGACGGCCCTAGCCTTAAGTCCACTAAGTATGGATTTACAAATTACAAGATAGGTGACTTACTTCCTCGACTCGGCCGCTTTCAAGCCTTGACGCGTCTTCTTGTAAACACCTCCGCCTAGTAGATAACCCCGGAGCTCCACTAGAATCTTAGTCTTCAACCAATGAAACAATAGATACACCGTCAACCACACATGGTGCCTTTCACCACGTGACAATGACACAACAAAACAAACTCTTCTTCTTTATGGGATGTAGATGAAAACCCAAACTTCTCTTCAAACGGATGTAGAGATAAACCGGTGCCAAAAGCTCCAAGAAAAGTATACGTATATATGAACTTGGATAAACAAACTTTGGGTGTAAAACAAGTGTTTAAAATATTTTTCTTGAATGAATAAACACTCAAAACAATGAACTTTTTCTCTTATCAATTTTGCTCTCAAACTCTCTCTAGGAGATAGTAGTGTATGAAAAAGTTAAGTTAAAAACCTTGGTTCCCACAGTTAGATATTTAGGAAAAGAGATAGTGGAAAAAGTAGTGGGAAAGTGGGAAAAACTGCTCAAAAACTGCCAATTAACTGTTCCCGCCAAAACTCGTTCGAACGAGATTTTTGTTTTAACGAAGTCTCGTTCGAACGAGTCTTCTAACGAAGTTCCAGTGTGAACTCGTTAGAAATCTCGTTGGACATCTCGTTCGAACCATCATTCTTATTCGAACGATACTTTGAACGACATTCCATTGCCTATAGGGGAACTCGTTGGCAAACTCGTTCGAACCATCATTCTTATTCGAACGATACTTTGAACGACATTCCATTTCCTATAGGGGAACTCGTTGGCAAACTCGTTCGAACCATCATTCTTATTCGAACGATACTTTGAACGACATTCCATTGCCTATAGGGGAACTCGTTGGCAAACTCGTTCGAACGACATTCTCGTTCGAACAAAAAACTCGTCCGAATGACAATATCGAACGAAAAACCCGAAAGTTTTAAATTTTGAATTTATCCAAAAAACTTTATATACTTTAGATAAAAGTTTTAATAAAATCTTTCTGAAAAATAAACAACAGTTTTAAATAAAATTTCACCCAATATAAAATGTTCCATGATCCTATATATATATATGTAATGCATTCATACCTTAGGAGAAATTGGAACTATGTTGGTGACGTAGAAACAAGGAACTTCAAACATGGCATTTGATGAAGCTTTATACTCATGGCCGCTACGTCTTCAACTAAACACATCATAGTCTTGAATAGATACATTGAACACTATCCTATGACATAAACATTTTTGTCCGGAATTGAGCCAAAACTACAATGAGACTCAATTGGAGAATTGTGTCCTTACAGAATATTTATTCAAAATATTTTATTTTCAAGTATTTCAAGTATCAATGAAGAATTTTACCAATCTACACTGCTCCCTCCTTCTACCAACACACAAATAAATAACTAAGTTGCATTGAAAATGTCGTAAAAAATGTCAACGACATATATTAGGAGCAATCTAAAACGAAATATGAATAAGTGAGCAGTTTATGTGAAATTAAAGTACAATGCATTGAAATATATACTTATTGTAATCCACAGTGCAATTTTCGGACCTAGAAAAAATAGAATTAAAGAAACTAAAAGAATAAAATATTAATAAGTTGATATGGAAAATATACAACATAAATCTACCATTTTAACGCACAACGATGAACCTATAACAATGGTCGTGACTAAACTATTGACCAACAATTTTAGGAAAGCATCTCTCTCGGTGTTAATATTTGAATAAACCTGATTTGAAAGCCAATTTGAACTCTAGATAGAATATTATTAAACCAAGAAAATTTAAATAAAATAATGGAAATAATTCAAACCAAAAAAAGCACATAACATAATGAAGAGGATAAAAAACAAAGGTCACAATAGGGCATGAACCTGACTGTCAGTGATCATTGAGACCGAGGCTGATCCAATTTAAGGTGTAAAAGTTGGTGTAGAAAATATATAAATAAAACAAAGGTAAAGAAACTATGTCAATGTCTCAAAATAGCTAGCATAGGTCTAATACCTGTGTGTATCAAATGCCTACAACAGATCTGAAAGTGGAAATGGATTGTAGTATATGAGAAAAAAACTAAATAATTAACATGACCACCCTATCCCAACTACAAGATTTAAGTCCAAATGTAAACATATATCAATTGACAACCATCTATTAACTGGCTCGTAAGGAAAAACCAACAAAGTAGTGAACTAATTTGTATCAACCACCTCTATAATATGGCTTCAATAGTTCTATACCAAAAAAGCAACACAAAGAGAAAAATAATGTGTGCCCTATTATCCCAAAACAACCTCGTTGGCTTGGCTAAACAGGACAACCACTTGTAAAAAAATAATAGGGAAATGACTTACTTCATTATAAATTAATAATAATAATAATTTATTATGAAGTAAGTCATTTCCCTATTTTTTTTAAAAGTGGTTGTCCGGTTGATAATACAAAGCTTTGTTATGAATATAGTGTACACCTTCTCAAGCCCCATATAATAATAGTGCCGCCATGGATGGTACTGTAAAAAAAAGGAAAAGAAATATGACTTCAATCATAAAATGGTATCCATTTAGTATTATATTCTTGAAATGAGAATTTGAAATTTATTCAGAATTACATGACCTTAATGTCTTCAAAATAATAAAATGAAATTTCATTCAAACTCATAACCACGCCTCTAGGAATGCTCTAGGAATCTTGGATGAAAGATACATCGCCTCTTGGTTTCCATTCTTACGCTTCGCAATAAACAATATATTTGATGCAACCAAGAGGTCCACGGTTGCTTCCAAACAGTTCATCGCAGTTGTAATCATTTAAGGGATGATTACAACCCTTTCTTGGATGTTGAGATTTACAGATTACATAACAACGCCTCGGACAATCAATTGCGCTTGTCCAGAGTCTTTTTCTTCGGCTGTGATTGTGATAGAGAAATAGAGAGGAATAAGTGTGGAGCGGATATTATAATGTCTTAAAAACTAAAATAAGTGCCATTTAAGATAAATAATAAAACATACAAAAAAAATACAAAAACAGAGGCGGCACGGGGTAATGTCATGGGAAGCAGCAGCCTTGCTTGAGGCCTGCCATTTGATTCGCCTATAGTGCGTGGACCCTATAACAATGCGACATTTAAGGGTCAAATGTTTACAATTGTCAAAGTTAAAGGTCATAGGTATTGTTTAGTTGAGAAATTACATTTTAATGTGCCTTAGAGACAAACACACCATGCGTGTTATTGTGTTGTGTGTTCGTGTTGTATCAGTTCCCCTCCACTACTCAATCAGCTGGAATGTTTTTGAAACATATGCCTTTTTTTTAAAGTTGAAACAGACGATATTGTAGCTTTGCTAGTTATAAAAGAAAAAGGAAAGAACACGGATGAATGGTGACTTTGGTTGTGGCCTCCTCTTTTTCTTCCCTTTCCTACCGACTTAGTGCGTGTAGGAAACACCCTCTTAATATACCATATTTTTAGCTTAAATATAATTAAAAGAATATTAACATGTATTAAGTATGAAAAAGACATAGTAAAATGACAGTATGCTCCGTGCTACATTATAGTTTACTTTTAATCTTCCATTGCTTCGATTCTTTCATTTAGTCAACTGTCAGGGGCTGCTCCAAGATTCAAAAAAAGGAAATTACCTATAAATGAAAAATATCTCCCAACTCACTATACAATCCATGGTTGTGATATAACACTTCACCGACCTCTGATATCATCGAGCGTTCGTAAATAAATTTGACATGGTAGTTAACTTTTGCAATGAATCTTCGTTGCTGCTTGAAAGTGTTGTTTAACTTACCCGCAACGCTGGTATTTTAGCATACCAGCGATGCTGTCATTTTTAGCATACCAACAATGCAGAAATGCTGAAACACCAAACATCGGGCAGATGACCAGGCTTAACATACCACCAAAGCTGAAACTATAAGCATGCCAAAAGAAGAAACTACAAACATAAGGTTTGAAATCAAGTTTTAAATCTAAGAAACCTGATTTTTAATTTGTAAATTAAAATTAATAGAAATTATTGCCATGTTGAGTTTGACTACCTCTGTTGGATGAAGTACTTTTTAAGATGTCGTGTCTACCGTTAGTTGAGTTTGATTTCCCTAGCATCTGTCTAAATAATCAAGTAAGAGTTTTCCTCTTGGTTCATTGTATCCGACCATCATTCCCATTGAGTGAAGAATGAAAATCGCTGTAAAAGAGGATTACCACGCCTTCAATCCATCTCTACAACCACTATAGCAAGAAAAATTGAGGACATATCAATTGACAGAATAAAAAGTCCCATGATACACGTTAGAAAAGACTTAAAATACCAAAAAATTAACAGTCAACCAACTTTGTACAATGACAACACAATTTCAAAATTGGAGCCAAAAGTTATAACTCTTACCCAATCGTATATAATTAACATGGTAATCGAAATGCGTCATGACTCAAAATGTAGGAATTGTGAGGAGGAAAACAGAGTGAAGGAACATACACCATGTGCACCTTTAGGAATAGGTTGCTGTGACACCCCGCCTAATTAAACATCGGGTGATCAGGCCTTTATTAAATTAAAACAGGTTTCTCAAATGGTTCATTCTTCGCATCACTGTCGAAATTTTTTTAATTACTAATCCCCTAAGTAAAATTAGACCGGTGCCAAATTTTTATCTTTCTTAAAACAGATAAACCAACCATGCGAAAACAAAATAATCATGTACTATAACCCAATCAACAAAGTGTAAGTACAAAAGAGTAAGAGTAATACCGAATAAACCATCGGCAAAAATTCCCAAACAACAATAGAACAAGAACAAACCACTAATCTGAAACTAAACATCTGAGACTAATACCGGACCACAAGTCCATACATAGAATAGTGTGGGATCCTGTACTAGATCTGAATGAGTGATATCGTCTAGTCAAAATCCTGTAAGCATCCACCGTGCTCCAGCTTAGAGTCCCTGGAAGGAAATCATCATACATGGCATCCCTGTGGCTGGAAACCTAAAAGGTTTTGAAAATATTTTATAGCAAGAGTTAGTACTCAAAACATTTTGAAAATATTTAGCACGCGTTTATCACAATATAAAATGCGGTTATTGATTACACATGTTAGGTTCTCGTACACTCTCTTGAGTTTACTCACCCCTCATCTTTTGTGCACACCTAACGTTATACACTTAGTTTATCTAGCCATACCTCCCAAGCTAACTAAAACCAAAGTAGTCAACTAAACTTATCTATACCCAAGTTCCAGTACCGCCCATACAGTACAACCGTTTCACTAACATCTCGCGTATGTTAATAAATTCTCAGGTAACATTTCATCTATATTATTTTTCAAGACTTCTCATTTAGTTACTACTAAAATTACTACAATTCTCACAATTGTTGTCTTCCCACTTGTGTAATTAAGTTTCGCTACTTAAATTACTAAATAGATTTTCTCTATCTAAAGGTGCATTTCGTAATTAAGTTTCACTACTTAACTTACCAGTTCAATATGTATCTTTAAATACATAATATATATCAATCTACTAATACACAGAAGTAGAATATCATCTAGTATTTATTTCACACATAATATATATACTAAATATCAGTCATTACTATTTTGCCCTTTTTATACATGTAAAGGACTCTTGGTTCGGAATAATTCATCGACCCCAAGGTAAGAATTGGTTCGGAATGATACATCGACCTCAATTATTTATATACGCACGTAAATGCTTCTTCGTTCGGAATGATACATCGACCCCAAGTGAGAGTTGGTTCGGAATTATCCATCGACCTCAACTATTTTTAAAAATATATATATACACATATTCTGGTTCAGGACTCTTTCATCGCGACACCAGTTCAAGGTTTGGTTCGGCATTTCTCATCGACCCCAAACATATAATAACTTTATGTTAGTTCGGAATGTCTCATTGACCCTAACATAATTAATTTAGGTATAAATCTCTCGACCTAAAAGATCACATAATTCAGTAGGTACACGCCCGACCTATTTATTATATACGTACGTAATATTTTAATCTCATATATCTACCGTACAATATTCGCTTTACGATTTATCTCATTAATCGCATTTATTTGAGTATTCACACAACTCTAAGGGTCCTAGTTACCCCTTACATATAATTTCAGTAGTTATTTCTTACCCTACTGGTCTATTACTTAAATTGAATTTACTTCGCCTCGTAAATCAATTTCCGAAGTCCTCGATACTCTACTAAATCGGATTATTCTCGTCGGTCCGTAATCCAAGCCCTACACCCAATGGCCTTATCGGACCTCAATAATATACCTACTGGTCTTATTCTCACTCCCATATAAGTATAATGTAAATCCTAGGATACTCATTCATTCCCGAAAATCAACGAAGAATTAAACATGAAAAATTTGGGAAACAGCCTGCGTCGATCGATCGACAGCTGGGTTCGATCGATCGATCGACAGTTTGAGATAGATCGATCGATCGAACAGGGACAGACGCAGTTCGTCTTCTTCGTTAATCATTTCCTCCATTAACAAATCTCCAAACTCCATTATCGTCCACCAAACTTCGACCCAATGATCTTAACATGTTTCCACATATACTAGGACAATTACTAACGTGTCAAATACATCAAAACTCCAATTCCTATAAAGAAATAATGAATTAAACCCATAATTTCTTGAAACCCTAGTTATGGTGTTCTTCCCATATTTCCATTCAAAATCCAGATTTTTATTCCGAAAAATCATCAAGTCTAATCTGAATATTAATCCTCTACATAAGTTAAATCATTTTACATGCGATTCCTATCCCGACATGCATAAATATCATCATTCTCCTATGAAGATATTGATTTAAACATGACTATTCAAAAACCCTACACATGGGTATTATAACTTTATAATTTTTGCAATAAACAACTTGCCTTATGATCAGTAGGGTCTGATTTCGTGGTTGTTGTTGATGATTGATGATCTTCATCCTTCAATCCTTCTTCCCCAACAAGTTGATAGTGAAAATCTCCTTTGAATCCTTCCCAATTCTTCCTTTTGCCTTGAGAATGGTTTCTCTCTTATCTCTAATGGCTATGGTGCGTTTTCATGGGTTTTCTAACCCTAACCCCTCTATCATACGACTGATATAAAGATCTAAATTTCGTAGGTCTCCATACTCTCTCATGTTAAAAGACCAAAACGCCCCCGAATGGTCTCGGTTTAGTCCAAAATTACCCTGGGACTCAACTAGTACCCCCGGGTATACTATTTTGACTAATTTGACCCTTCCGGACTCATCTGTGACCTCTAAATTATCATTTGAGTCACTTAAAAATATTACTCGTTGTCACCCCAACACGGTCTACACGCGTTAAGTAACTATTTACCACTCGCACTAAGTAAATATAATGAGGCAATATAAATCGATAACTATCTCTCGATTTTTAATAAATCCCATTAAATTACTCCTCTTACGTAATTTAAATTAAGCTGTATCTTCTCATTTAATTCTCCAATTTAATTAAATAAAATATTCAAAAATACGGGGTATTACAGTTGCTTCAATTGACGGTGATTACAAAAAATGCAAAACATAGCTGAATCGGATTAAACCAATAGTCAAAAGTGAAAATCCACTCTATATTCTAACCAACATTAATGACCCTATATTCTTACCTTGTAACAATCAATAAAAAAAGTAAAATTTTTATGGAAACATCAATCAACCAAGCCTAGTAATATATAAAATAACTAAGAGCTCCACCCTAAAAAGGTAAATTTATTCTGCACAAAATACTAAATAAAATGCTATAACTATAAGCTCAACATGAATAACATAGAATTAGTAGAACAAAAATAATTTTTCTTATGAAACTCATCAATGAAATGAACATATTAAGCATCATCTTACAACCATGAAAGTGAACAATACATATTTTGAGTCTTTACTACAAATACCAAATCAAATAAAAAAAAATAAATAAATATCCAACCCCCCAAAAGCTCATTTTAAACTAAAATTGATTTTTTGAGTCAAAACACCAACAAATCATATCCCAACACGAGAGAGATAGAGAGAATACCTATAAAATCAAACTAAAAATTGTTTTAATAGAGAAAATTATAATAGGGTACGAACAAAGATGGTACATTTAAGAGTGTACCTACACATAAATAAAAAAGAAGGAAAAAGGAGGCCATCTTACTACTTAAGAAACCAAAATAAACATAAATTCGTATCAAAATTCTAAACTTTCTAGGCAAAGTAAAAAAAAACTAAACCAAAAATCAAAAGTTGATCCCTAAATTAGAACCAAATCAACATCCACCTAATTTAAATTGTGTAGCCTTACAACTGACCAAAAACATCTTCACAAAATTAACTCCCAATGAGATAACAAAAATAAAAAAATCCAAATAATGTCAATCATTAAACAATATAAAAATACAAATTGTCTTGAAAACCCTAGGTTTGGAAAGTAACAAATAATAATGCAAAGAATGAGAGATAATCAGATAGTGGGAAGTTACTTCCTTTATTAGGAGTAAAGAAATAAACCCTCTCAATATTTGCAAAAACAAAACGAAAAAATAACTTCAATCATAATTAAGAGATAAACAAAGGAGAACCCTTTATTATGGTTCAAAATAGATAGAATACAAAAAGTTCATACCTTTACATATATCTATATGTCATACCTTCATCAATGGTGGTAGGAGCGTTAGAGATCTCTGGTTCTAAACCTTTATGAGAAGCGTGAGAGGGAGTGAGGTGACGAGATTAGTGAGGGAAAGGGGGAGTTTGTGAGAAGCTTGAGGTGAGAGAAAGGGGAGAAGTATTGGGAGTGAGCGTGTAAGAGGGAGAGGTAAGAGATAGGACATGTGGAGAGGCTCGAGGTTTTGGGATGTCAGTAGGAAGCCTTCACCGTAAGAGTTAGTCTGAGTCATTTTGTTAAAATGTGATATGAGCCATTCATTTGGTAAAAATATGTATGGATGTGGCATACATCTGAATCGTTAAAATGTGTAGACAATTAAAAAATAGTCCTACTTTATATATATATATATATATATATATATATATATATATATATATATATATATATATATATATATATAAGGTGTCTATCAATAGGACCACCGTGAAACAATAGGCATATTATGCTATCATTCCAAGTACCTCTCATTCTAAATGGGGACTATTGTTTGGTCATGTCTCCTCGAATCCAAAAGTAAATATCAAACGGTGGAGGCGTGGAACATAGTTCTAAGCCTTTGGGCTATGCACATACCTAACATACCCAAATGACACGTCGGTCTCTCTAATACACGTCACATAGCGAGCCTCCCTAAATTCTATGTTTTGGGGAACCAATCCAGACCTCACTGGAATCGACACGGTGGGATCGCTGACTACGCGAGAACCTCCGGTGATAGCAAGCAGCGTAGGTATGCGAACTCATAACATCAATCATATGGGTACAGACACAATCTATCTATATCTATATCTATATCTATATCTATATATATATATATATATATATATATATATATATATATATATATATATACACACACACACACACACACACACACACACACACACACGCATACATATTCAGTTGGTATTCACATAACCTAATTATCATCATTCGTACGTAGTATATAACACTCGAATACTCTCCGTACTATCAAGTTATGACTTTTCTCACTATCGTATTTAATTGAGTATTAATCTCTATTCTAAGGGACCTAGTTACCCCTTAATGATTTTAGTAGCTAAGTCTCCCTTACCCTACGGGTTCATGCCATAATCTCACTCACGCTTCCACGTAATTACATTCTCATTCTCGCAAATGAATTACTTTGTCGTTTAATCGCGTTGAATCATCATCTTAATTCTGTCGATACGACTAAACTCCCATAACCCTATGAAGGCCTACTGCAATATAAAATATCCCTCATTATATTCTATCAATCTCCCAAAAAATTTCTCGACAAAAATTAAGGAGTTCTAGGAAAAAAAAGGAGATTTTACATTTTTTTGGGACTGAACCGGTTTCGCCTCTGATCCGAACCGATTCACCACTCTGAACTCCGTCTTCTTTGTTTCGCAGATGCATTATTCACCATTAATTCACCTATAACTTCCATGTTTCTCCACCAAACTTCAAACAAATTGTCCGAAATCCTTCTCACATGTATTAGGATTGTTTTTAATGTAATTTTTGCATCAAAACTTTACGAATAACATTCAATAATGGATTTAAACATCTAATCCTCTAGGACCTTAGGTTTTCATGTTCTTCCTCTATTATTCATCAAAACCCTGATTTAATTTGTGGATAATTATACAAAAGCTCTACTTTATTATCCCCTACAAATATCAAATCTTTCTACATGTTATTCCTACCCAAACATGCATTTAAATCAATCTTTTCTGCCCAAAATCCTCAATATAATTGAAACCCTAATCACCTGGGTATTATAACTTCATATTGATTGCAATAAACACTTGCATTAGTACTGTATGGTCTTATTTCGTGGATTAGAAGTTAAGTTGATTGTTTTTCTCCTCCAATCTTCCTTTCCAAGTGTTTATTGTGGAAGACTTCTTTGAATTTCTCAAGAACCTTTCCTTAAGGTCCAAGATTGGTCTCTACCGGCTTCTCCATGTTTTCTAATCTCTAAACCCTAGCCCTAATCCTTATAAGCTGATTAAGAGTTCTTAAATCCGTGGGTCTCTAAACCCCATAATGTAAAATGACCAAAATAACCTCGTATGGTTCCGGTTTAGCTTAAAATTGACCTATGACTCAATCGACATCCCTAGGTATACTATTTTGAGTAATTCGAGCCTTATGAACTCATCCACGACCTCGCAATCATCATCAGAGCCACTCTAAATAAATATCCCATCTAGACTCCAAGTTAGTCTACACGTGACTCGCGCCAACTAGGCCCATATCACTCGCTATGACATAATTTCTAATCATTAACCATTTACTATCCACTCAGTAAATATATTTCATAATATTAATCCTTATTGCACTCTCGATTAATATTAAATATTAAATCATTATTCAATTCCATTTAATTACTTCTCTCGTGTAATTTAAAATAAAAATCATTTTATTTCTCAATTAGTTAAATCTCAAATATGCAGAAAATATAGGGTATTAAAATATACTTACATCGTGAGTTCAGTCAAATGGTACGATGCAGGGGGAACCGTTCGATATACATCAAAGGTATGAGGCCGATGGAAGGTGAGAGTAATATCGCTTAGGCTAACTGCGACTCGCAAGACCGGTGCCAATCACAAACTGACCCCCTAGTATGGGAATTTTTTTTTGTCAATATACCCATACTCTTAATGATGTAGTGTGCAAAAAATGCATGAGTCTTAATTAACATATTATGGAGAGAGAGTATTTTTTTTATCGTTTTTATTTGTGTGATTAGTAAAAGGAATACTATACTAATAGGGGGTATATATAAGTATTATGACAAGAAAATCTAGCATGGAGACTATACTACACATGGATACATGTGAGTGAGAAGGTGACATGGGAATATATACAAGTGAGTGTGTGTGGTAGTGATCCTATACAAGGATCAATTATAAGTGATGTGTAATATATGTAAATGAGCATATAAATAAGTGTAGGAAGTGTGGTTGTCTGCTAGTGAAGCCTAAGCATGGATATTATAAGTGGCGTGTGAAGCATGTGAGTATAAAGTGAAACTAAGTGTAAGTGTGTGAAGTGTACACATGGAGTATATACAAGTGTGTGAGTGTATAAGTGAGTGGAAAGTGATATGTACGTGAGAGAGAGATATACAACAAGGCAAATAGAGGATAAAAGGGAACACACAGGTGGGTGCATACACACACATGCGAAAAATAGTAAGACCCATGAAGGAATAGAGTTTAGTCCTCTTATAATGTCCCCAACGAAGTCGCCAATGTGTCCATACCGAGGGTTTTTCAAGGGGTCCGGGTGGTGTTATCTCCCGAGGTGGTTCCTTCCTTCCTTCTAATTTTTTTTGGCATGTGCACGGGATTAGGTCCTTTCTCGGGGAACTCGATCGTTATTGATGTGGGTTGATATGTTGTGATAGAGTTGCCAGCCTATTTTTCATAAAATAGGCAAAAGGAATGTTACTTCTTGGAAAGAATGAAATCAAGGACAATAATGATGCTTACAAAACCGAATAGTTTAAGGGTTTGGAGACCAAGTAATGAAATGGGAAGGTGTTAGGCTCCCATCCTGCCCTTTTGGTATCTCATGGGCATGTGTTAATCTTCTTGTGTTAAACTCTGTGATGTGTGTGCTTATGTGCATAATATAAATGGAGGATGAAATTACGCTGCTCACATCATGTATAAAGGATGAGAGAGGTCATCCTTAGGAGTGTTCCCAGAATAATAATTAAAAGTATAATGTTAGTGTTTGTCGATTAACAAGTCATTATAAACAAACAAATGCATATATCAGACAAGACATAAGCAAGCAAGCAATCATAATATATATATATATATATATATGCTAAGAACAATGTTACAAATGTATGGGGGAGGACTCGAGTATAGGGATTTACCTAAGATACCTATGTAGCCTAGGGGGCATCAAAGTCAACGTAGTTCGAAGACAATATGTGGTGGGCTTTAGCCCATAAATCCAATTGGGGACTTTATTTATATGTGTGTGTGAAGGAAAAAGTGTTCTAGTGTGATAAAATGTGATGATAAACCCTCCATTTGTAATATGTATGTAAACCCTCTTTTTCTTGTTTTTGTTTTTTCTTATGAAAATAAAGTACATGAGAATACTAATAATAAAAATATTGAAATTCAGATATGTGATGTAATAAAGTAAAGCAAAGTAAGGAACTAAAGTGAAAATGAAGTAACAAATGCAAAAATAAGAGAATTTAAAGAAAAAGGGTAAGAATTAGACCTCCTTATGAAGACTTGAAGTCGATCTTGATTGTAGATGCACTGATATCATGATGAGATGATGGTTATTTCAGGAGATGGGTGAGAATTTACTTAAAAGAGTATGAAAAGGATGGAAGGAATGTGGGAAGCCGGATTTTAAGGAAGGAACAACTCTGAATTCAAGAGAATTCTCTCTAAATTGCAAAGAGGGATGTTAATGGGTGCCTTTCAAAATGAGGTCATGTCCTCTATTTATAAAGCCAAGGGGGTGCCGATCAGAATGGTCCTAGACCAACCTATTAGCATAGAACCCTGGACACACTATCGATAAGAAGGGTTTTGAGGTTTCCATTCGACATTATGAGGGAGATTTTATGAAAAAATGCTCATAAAGCGCGAACCATAAGTCAAAATTGTGCACCGGACAGACCATTGGAAAGGGTATTCAGAGTCCCTTAAGAATACATTGAGCCAATATCGAGTTTGGGAGTTTATCGAAGTCAAACGGGGATCAAAAGTTCTCATTACTCACTTAACAGGAAATTCTTAGAGGAAAACAGATCGTTCGCCCGAACCATAAGGCCACTTCACGCACTAGACTGTCCGTTGAAAAGGGTATTCAGTTCCCTTTACGATTTCATTCAGCTTCGCTAGGTTCGGAGAGTTGACCTAGGTCAAACGAGGCCTGGAAGTTCTTGGGGCCAACAGTTGGAATGGTTATTTTTAACCCTTAAATGATTCATTTAGCTTCGTTTCAGCTGAAGAGTTAATAGGAGAAAAAAGGGAGTTCGGGAGCACTCGATGGCCTCTAAATTAATTTTTGGTAGTAAAACGGACTATTCGTTCAAACCGCAAGGTTGATTTGTGCACAAGGCGGTCCATTGGAGAGGAGATTAAAAGGCCTTCAATGATTCGTTGAGCTTTCTCTCAGGCAAAAAAGTTAACTGAAGTAAAAAAGGTCTAGACAGTGCCTGGTGGCCTCTAAATCAGTACTCCAAATATGACCTAGGGTTTGTGGTGAACGAGTGAGCGATAGGCACCTAAGTAGGTGCTAAGGGGGTCCTATGATGGGGTGTCTACAACATCCATTCCGATAATAATATTGAATCCATATATATTTAGGATTATTAAATTTAAAAAGAATATACCTAAACCTAGCTGACTTTTACAATTATTATACCCTTGAGTAGATGTGCTAACCTCACCAGTTGGTAATTCTATTTCCAGGGGAGTTCCAATTATTTTGGTAAAATTTGTAAAACATTATCTAGTTTAAGGTCAATGAATGAATGAGTTAAAGTAGAATCAAATAAAACATGAGCTAGATAATTATAAAAGAATATTGTACCTTCTACCACATCGTGCAAATTCCGTATGGGTAATATGGCACAATGTTTATCATTATTGGAGTCTAGCTCTAGAATTCTACTAACGTTACATGGCATGCATTGATTACATGATTGAGTTATTCGTCTAGGTCTTGGGAAATTACCCAATCAGTTTTGGGTCACGGAGGGCTATAACTTATGACATCACGGATGGATATATCCTACTCCTTGAAACTGATGGCATCAATGTACCGGATAGGTTGTGTTATGGTGAATTTGTGTAACATCCGCACTTCATAAATGAGCTAATTATTATCCATTATTACCTACAAATCCCATTATACACCTCATGGAGTATTCAAATTCCAAAACATCCTAAACAAAGATGAAACAACTCTACCAAACCTACAAATTTACTTACCTAAGTACCCCTTGAAGTTATTAAATTACCAAAATGACCCTTAAACTTTTCAAACAAGTATAACTTGACCTATACTTAACCTCTAGATCCAAACTTTATATCAAATGAAACCTCTAGACTTCAACCAACTACAATATAGAGCCCCGACCCCTACGTTTTGATGAGATTACAAAAATGTCCCTAAAACGTAAGAAAACACCATATTTAAGTCCTAATAAATATAACAACATTAAACCAAGGACTAAAACTTAAATATTCAGTATTTACAGATTACCCCTCACCCCATCAACTTCCACATGGGAAGTAACCCAAAAACACATGGTTACACCATGTAACCATGTGAAGTTCAAGTTTCCTTAATTGTTCTTCTTAAACAAAATGAAGAATCCACATTTAAAATGCTCCAATAGACTTTCCTTACCTCCTACTATAAATCCCCCATGACCACAAGCAAAAAACTCACTGATTGAGCCTTCCAAAAGTTTAAAATTTTCCTCTAAATCTGTATCCTATTATTTTATGTGTTAAACTTCATTCTTTTAATTCCAATGTTTTTTTGTGTTGTTAACATATCAATCCAAACAACTAAGATTTTATGTCCTAAACAACCTCTACTCAAAGAAACCAGAAAAAACTGCACTAATGGTTGAGCTTTAATGGTGAAGTTTGATTACTTGACTTTGAACCAGTTTCCATGTAAGGAAATGGTCCCTTGTTAATTCAGGAACTCGAGTGAAACAATCATTTTTGAAAAATCACAACTTTTGAGCCTCAATTATCGAAAGTGTTTTCTGTTTCAGAAAAACAAAAACTTTAAATTCTCCACAACCAAACCACCACATTCCTTTAAACCAAAACCACATCTTTCCTTGGGATAGAATAAATACAACCATATCCATAAGACGCTCTGCCATTTTAAGTGAAGCTTTGAAAGTTTGGTCAAAACTACTGAAAAACACACAGTTTTGTAACTCGATGAATACAGAACCTCAATCAACAAAACTTATATTTTTGGATTGGTTGTGGAAAATTAGGTTAGATTGGTTCATGAGTCATCTAAAATGGTATAGACAATCAAGAGTTATGTAAGGTCAAAGTTTTTTCAAACCCTAGGTCAACAGTCGAAAGCTTGAAGATGAACTTTTCAACCAGGATCATTGACCAAGCGCATGAGGGTGCGTGACGAATCAACATTCTTTGATTTTTTTTATAATATTTTTTATTTTATTTATGTTGTTACAATGGTATAAGGTTTAACAATTTTGGGTCAAGCCTAGACGAAATTACAAAAAAAAAATTAGGCTTTCAGGTTAGAAATATTTTCTTTAAATTTGCAAATTGACCCATCCTGAATTTTCCAAGTTATAAATTTTAACCTCAACTTTTTTCTACAAGTACTTTGATCGATTTTGAGTATAAAATTCTTCAACCCCAAGTTTCAAATTGGATCTTAAGCCTTAGATTTTAGCGTCCCAAAATATTTACTATTTACCCTTTTAAACTTTAACAAACACAATTTTTTTTAATTTTACCAAAACAAACATTGTTATCCACCATAATTACTCACACACGCATTTGTGTACAGATAATAAAGTAGCATCCCCTCCTAAACTTCTCTTAATCTCATAATTAGGTCATTTGATATACGTACAAGTAGATTTTTACCTTTTTAATAGTAAACTTTTGCGTACTTGTTTAAATGTTATTAATATCATTTCACAATAGCCCTATTTGATTCTAAGTATGTACAGAAACTACCATTCTCATATGTTTTATTTTTAGTTAAGATCATTCGAATTAGAATAACCATTCTCACCTAATAGCTGACTTCATGAAAGTCATTGTAATGATTGAATCAGTTCAACCTGCACCGCTGTGCATATTATTGATTGAAAGAGTCATCAGTATTAACTAGGGGGTAGACTGCCATGTTGTTCCACATAATTTTTCAACTTGTCCTAGGAACTTAAATGTCGAGATCCTAGATTATTGCTACATACGTATGAGTGTCATTTTCATTGTGTGCTTGGACGCTTACATTTCCTTAAAGGTTTTGTGTTGATTATAATTTGGTTATATTGATAACGCTTCGATTATTTTTATTCCCCTTTATAATATGATAAGTATTGGACTATCAACATAAATTTATTGGCCTTCTTATTATAATTTTGAATCACGTGCTTGTATCAAAAGTGAAAAATTCTATATGAACTCCAAGATTCTATCGACATATAATTTGTTATAAAATTTGTAAGATCTTCTAGCATATTTATTCTAATTCCTTTTTCCCCCAAATGTTCCAGGAAAAAGAGGATTTTCCTCCCTCCCTTTTTGTGATATACACAGGCCGCATGTCTGCATATTTAACAATATGTGTGGAGACTAAAGAAGATGGGATAAAGAAGTGGTGGTTTTCAATGACCTACTTTATTTTTCGTATTGAGAATAAAATGTAATCCACCCTTGTGGTGATAATACAGTAAGTGTGCGACACTACTTAATGAAGTTCTATTTTTTTTCCTTAACTCTAATTCATTACTTATATGCACTCCTGTACGTTCACACAAAAAATACAGGGTGTGACAATTTGATAATAAAATTGTCAACTAAAGGTGGGATAAGGTTGGGTTCAGGCAATCAAAGCGACTTCAATGAGTTAGGAAAATTCTTGAATTTTCAAAGGGGTAACAATGGTTTTAATTATTGGGTGAAAACCTCTCTCAAAATGCTTACATTTACTGATTTAGGTATTCACATACATCGCTTCATAAAGGGATAATTCTATAAACTTAGTTACATACTCGCCCATAGATAAATTAGCTTGCAGCAGGTTTAGAAAATCTATAATCAACTGGTCTTTTTGGTCTCAGAAAAGTAATTTTTAAATATTATTTCTTCAAATTATTCCCAGGTTAGGTCATATACATTACGACTTCGGGCTATAGCTTTCCACCATAAATAAGCTTCACCTTCAAACATATAACATGTAAAATTATTCGAAGATTAGCAACAATTCATATCCCGTAGAATATCTTTGTAATTTAATGTATCCATTTCTCAGCCTCACTTACTCTCGACTTCCTAAGAAATGGAGTGGTTTGTTATCTCAAAAATCCTTTGAGAGAATTCATTCGATGTTCATCATCTAAAACTTCTGCTTGAAGCGGGTGTGGAATCGGTCCTTGCTGTTGTTTGGTTAGATATGATAAAGCTCGTGTGGAACCAGTGCTTGTTGCTATTTAGCTAGAGATGTTAATTCTTAAAGGAATTTAATAATTCCTTCAGCGTGAGTCTTCTCAGTTCGAGTTTTGATGGAAGGAGCGTGAGTTCTAACCATCCTGAAGCGTAATATAAGATTTACATAATGAAAATTTATAAGAATAAAATCTTAAAAAGAGGGCATATAGAAGAAACCCTGAATAAGTTATATTAAACAAAAGAGTTATTACAACTAATAGTTTTATGTTAGCATACAATTATATAGCCTAACATATCATGAGAATTCTTATATTTATGCAACCCTTCATAGATAAATCCACCTGTTATTGTGTTATCATAATATTTACAAGTACTTATTAAATATATTACGAATAGACGGAGGTAGGTTGCTATGTTATTCCTTATAGGACCACTTTGTCGATCTCTATAACACCTTGACCCGAATTTACAGGTTACCTATAGTCAACCAGGTCCGACCCGAGTGTTAGGTTTGAAGTACAATGAAACAATCAATATAATGTTGCCAGTTCAGTTTTATTTAGTTCGCCTTTCACATGTTTAGCATGTGACTATTATTTAAATCAAACTACATGAGGGAACCCTGGGAAGTGTCCCCGAAATCCAAACATATAGAGCTACTAGCGTAAAATAAAAAGGATACTTCCTTGTACAACACTCTCAAAATACTAAACCACAACCAACCTATAATACCCGTAATTTTATTGATTTTTATTTAAGGGATTAACTGAATTAAATGAGAATTAATTGGGAATTAATCCGGATATAAATACTAGCGAGATGTGAGTTGTTATTTGATTATGATGTTAAAATTTGATATTTTTGAGTATATATGGTAATATATGAGTATTGAAAATATTAAAATTATCGCGAGGCAGAAATACGACAATTTGGGAAATTTAGTTGGGACGCGCATGACAGTCGCGTCAGGAACTAAATTATTTAAATTAAAAAAGTGAATTATATTTTTATCAACCGAATGGTCATTTTAAGTGCACCAACGTGTCCAAAAGGGTCGAAATAGTCAGAAAACACTAGTTGGGGGGTGTAGTTTGGGTCCCGGGGAATTTCTAGGCCAAATCGGCAACCTAGAAGGGTATTTTGGTAATTTTAAAAATTGAGGAATTAAAACCCAAGAATTTTAGAGTTTATTTTTATATTTTTAAAGAGGCCACTAAGGCCATTACCAGCCAAAAGCATTAGAAGTGGGCTACGGGAGTTAGAGAGAAGTTATCATAGGGTTCCAAACCAAAAACACCCACCACCATCATTTTTTGAAGAGATTGTGAACATAAAGAGGGAAGAATCAACCTTGAAACACCGGCAACAAATCTGAAGAACAAATCTAAGGCAAGCGATTTAACGTTATTAATTTCATTGAATATTTCCTCCATGTTTAGTGTAGAAACTTTAATTGCCTAGAAAGTCTTGAGGAAAACTAATGGGATTATGGTGAAACTTATGATTTTGAGATAATAATTGCATGTAGAATTCTTATGGATGAATTTAATACACAAAACATAACTTTTGATGATCTAGAAATATAGTAATAAGGAGTCTTTAAATGCATTTAAATTATAGGTTCATGTTCATAGGGTTTGGGGTGAAAAAAATTGGGAATTTATGTTAGTTGCATGTTGATTAGGAGGATTTGACCCAAATAATATGTTAAGAAGCGACCTAGGAGGACTTAGATTAGTTTACTAACAATAAAACTTTATTGGGATGATATTAGACTGGATTTTTGAAAAGAGGAATTGAAAAAAATGAGTTGGGGATTTTCTGGGCGTATTCAGCCATCTCGTTAGAAGACCTGCCCAGGTCGGTCGAACGACATCATTTGAACGAGGCTTCTAACGAGATGACAGTACCCCTTATAACGAGTTGGTAGTTCATTCAAAGCCATTCCATCGAACGACACTCGTTCGAACTGCCTCGTTCGAACGAGACTTCTAACGAGTTGACAAAATGGCCTTTTAGGCCTGATTTTTATTTCGAACCTCCAGTAGAATTATTTAATTGAGTGCTAACCTTCCCTTGATTACAAGTGGGTATAGTGTGAGATTTGAGTACGTTGAGGAGTAAAACTTAGAATTTTGTAGTAAACGGGATAACGTTTATGGGTTAGGAAACAAGTACCTAAAATTACGACGTGAGAAGGTTGGTGTATATTATTCGGGGATGGGTAAACGTGCAACATTTAGTGACGGTATAAGAATGTAAAATATAACTTTACTAATATTATGGGATATCTAAGTTGTGTGAATGCTTAGCATATGTATTTTATCTATGTATAACATACCTACCATACTTGTTATCACGGGAGGTCGGCGTTCGATCAGGGCCATCTAATCTTTGTGTGCCTACGGGGGGGATTTAGATTGGTACCTCGAGGACATAGGTCAAAGAAGGACTTATTGAGAAGTTAGTAAGTTTGCTGATCATGGGAGCATAGGTATGTGTGTGACCCATGTGATGTGAACTATGTTCGCCTCCATTGTGTGTGATTGTTGTTTATTGAAATGATTCCTAAGAGATTCGGAATACGTGGTCCTTATGTACGTGATGTACCTGGATTCGTTAGCAGAGTATAGGTGCACCGCAACTTAGTCTCGGGGTGCCAGTATTGTATATTTATGATGAGATTAATATATTGTTAATTGAAATGAACTGTCATTATAACTGTAAGTATGAATGTTCGTAACATTTTTAGTAAAGATAAATATGGAAAAGTCTTAGTAATTATTATGATTAATTCCGAGAAATAATAAGGTAAGATCTTATGTTTATAATAAGATGTCGGGAAGTAAATCGTGAATATCATAGTGAGGTTAGGTTGTGTATTATATTAGAAATAGTGAGATGACTAGAACGGGTACGGGGACGATAGGAGTGCACAATTAGTTGAGAGGTGAGGGACTCATGTGAGTGCACGCACTATCATGTATTTTATATTCATTATTTAATGATATTAAACACTTGATGTATTTTAAACCGTTTTCAAATCTATTCTCTTGTAAAAATATTTTAGGTGCCCAGCCACAAGGACACCAAGTGTAGGGATTCCATTCCAGTGACGTGTTGTAGCTGCTGTGGAAGTTACAGGACCTCGACAGTAGACGCCTCCACTTTCTATCTTGACTCTACTTCAGACTTACTCCTCTGTAGGGCATGCCGCCCCTTTCCTTTTAGAGACATCTTACTTATTCAGTTTTTATTTCACATTTTGGGTTGTAATTAATTAATGATTCAGGCTTGTATTTCGTTTATTTCAGTATTCGGATTGTTGTGAGGTGTATTCCTCCAGTTTTAGTGTATTACATTGTTATTTTATTGTGACTGATGTGGTTGTGGTATCAGTATTTCATGAATTATTTTGGTTGTATGTAAATCAGATTTAATTAAAATTGATGACTCACTTTTTAAATATTAGGTGGCTAGTAATTGTTAAAACGTATGTTGACAGTGATGCTATGAACTGAACCAACTTGAAATTTTGTATTAATTTGAAGAAAGGAGTAGCTACCCGGTATTTAATTAGTCGGGGTGTCACAGGTGGTATCAGAGCATCAGGTTCTAGTGTCCTTAGGATCTGTACGGCTTTATATGTTTCCGCGTAGCTTTCTTTGATATAGAGCCCTATATTTTTGGATTGTTGTATTCTTTTGTGTACGTTTCGCTCTTCAGCTATTTTGAGATAATAACTGCGAACTTATAAGATTTTACTCTCATTTCAGATGCCTCCACGACGTGCGCAGTGAGTTCCCGGGGACGCTCAGCCCGAGCCACAGCCTGCACCGATTTAGGGCACCATGAATGCCACAGAGGTTGCCGCTATTGTAGCCCAAGGGATAAATGTCGTCCTAGTAGTTGTGCAGCAGGCACCACCCCAGGCGTCGGTAGTAGCACCAGTACAGGCTCATGCATTCCCGTCTGCTTGGGAACATGTTCGTGATGCTTTTCAGAAAGCAAACCCTCCAGAGATTGCAGGTAGCTCCGATGTTGTTGTGTCCAGTCTATGGAAGAAGGACATTCAAGGGCACTTGAGGATGTACGAGTGCACGGATGTACAAAAACAGATACTGGTTACTTTTAAGCTAGTAGGATTAGCGTTGCAGTGGTGGGAGTCCATTACCACCATGGAGGAGAGAGACATACTTTCTATTCAGGAGTTTTGGGTGCAGTTCGACCGCAAATATTTTCCATCAGCTGTCCACACCGAAATGAGGAAGAAATTAATGAACCTCAAGCAGGAGGGGAAAACTGTTGCCGAGTATGAGTCCGAATTCACTAATCTCTTGAACATCATTCCTGATGAGATTCCAACCGAGGAGAAAAAGATTCAGAAGTTCGTGGATGGATTGACTTGGAGGATCCGTCAGCACTTGTTGGGAAATCTCTCGTTGGCCACTTATTATTATGTGGTTAACGCAGCACTGCTTCACTGCCAGGACCACCGCTTCCACATCTCAGAGAGTAAGTGATCAGGAGAGTCTATCCATCAGGGCAGGACAGGGGGAAATGGTTCCAGCGGGGCACAATCTGCTCAGGGTCAGCATAGGCAGGGAGATCAGGGTTCCCAGTAAGGGGATTTTAAGAGGTTCAGGTCTGGGGGTTTCAGAAATGGTCAGGGAGGTTTTTGTCAGGGCCAGCAGGGTCAGCATGGCCATCAGGGACAGCACGGCCAGCAGGTCCAACAACAACAGTTTCATCAGGGCCAGCACGACCAAGGGAGGAATGGCAACGGCCACCAGGGCCGTGGGCAGCAGGGTCAGAAAAGGGAAATTTTCAGGGGAAATGTTTCACTTATGGCAAGATTGGCCACAAGCACCAGGAGTGTCCTGATAGGGGAAGGGCACCACAGCAGCAGTAGCAGGGTGCTCGACATAAGCCCAGAGACCCATGTTTCCCGCTGCCCTCCCAGCACCACCACAGATGCCAGCTTTGCCACCCATTCCAGCGGTCCCAGTCCAGCAGGGACAACTTCAGTACGGACGAGTTTATCAACTCCAGCATGTCACAGTCCCACAGGATCCACCTGCTATTGAGGGTATGTTCTCTATTCAGGGGACTATGGGGCGTATTTTATTTGATATGGGGGACGCACACTGTTTCATTTCCACAATATTTGCATGCACCTTGGGGTTGTTAGATACTGCAGAGAGCACGATTACTTGCGTAGATTCACCATTGAGTATGGGTTCCATGATTTCCCTTATTTGTAGAGGTGTGGGTATAGAGATTGGGAGAGTTACCGTACCTGCTGATATGTTAGTATTAGAGATGACTGAGTACGATGCGATTATTGGTATGGATTGGCTATTTGCGTACCGAGCCATGATTGATTATTTTAGTAGGAGTATTATTTTTTCCATTCCCGAGCAGGAGATGTTTTTAGTGGCGATGCCTCGCCCTGAGGGAGGATCGTCCACTCACTTGTACTATATAGAGGAGGAGACCTCTAAGGAAGTGGTATTACCACTCAATTCGATTCTAGTTGTTAGGGAGTTTGCTTATGCATTTCAGGATATACCTGGACTACCTCCTAGTAGAGAGATAGATTTTATGATCGATTTAACGTCGAGCACTCGAGCAATTGCCCGCTGACCTTACCATATAGCTCCAGCAGAGATGAGAGAGCTAAGGGATCAGATAGAGCAGTTATTGGGTCAGGGGTTTATCCGAAGGAGTACTTCACCGTGGGATGCCCCTGTGTTGTTCGTAAAGAAGAGGGATGGATCATTGAGGTTGTGTGTAGATTATCGGGAGTTGAATAAAGTCACGATACGGAATAAGTATCCGTTGCCCCGAATCGATGACTTATTCGACCAACTGAGAGGAGATTCCTTCTTCTCAAAGATTGACTTGCGATCGGGATACCATCAGTTGCATATTAGGGAATAGGACGTCTCGAAGATTGCTTTCTTGATGAGATATGGTTCCTACGAGTTTCGGGCTATGCCTTTTGGCTTGACCAATGCTCCAACCGTGTTTATGGACTTAATGAATAGGGTGTTCAGAGAATTCCTAGACCAGTTCGTCATCGTCTTTATTGATGACATCCTGGTTTACTCCGAGACAGAACAGGAGCACGCCAAGCATTTGAGGTAGGTTTTGCAGACGCTGCGTCAGAACGAGCAATATGCAAAATACGAGAAATGTGGATTTTGGCTGAAGGAGTTTCAGTTTTTGGGGCATATCATTTCAGACCGGGGGATATCTGTTGATCCGGGGAAGGTATCCGCGGTGAGGGAGTGGGGACAGCCCACAACACCGACTGAGATCCGTAGTTTCTTGGGCCTAGTAGGATACTGCAGGAGGTTTGTTATGGGTTTCTCAAAGATAGCGGGTCCTTTGACACATCTGACTCGAAAAGGTGTGCCATTTATCTGGAGCGATGCCTGTCAGTTGGCATTTAATGAGTTGAAGGACAAGTTGACCTCAGCGCCTGTGTTAGCATTGCCCAGATAGGGAGTTGAGTATTTAGTCTACACCGATGCATCCTTATAAGGACTTGGAGGTGTGCTGCAGCAGGAGAGTCAGGCCATAGCTTATGTTTCCCGTAAGCTTAAGCCTCACGAGAAGAATTACCCCACACACGACTTGGAGTTAGCGGCAGTCATATTCTCTCTTCGGATTTGGAGACACTATCTCCTGGGGGAGAAATTTTGTTTGTTCACAGACCATAGGTCTCTACAATACCTTTTTACGCAGAAGGAACTGAATATCCTTCAACGTCGGTGGCTTGAGTTTGTTAAGGATTATTAGTTTGATATCCAATATCACCTAGGGAAGGCTAACGTGGTAGCAGACGCGTTGAGCCATAGGCCAAAAGATGAGGTGGCCGAGGTGTGGAAAGCTAAGTGGAAGGAGTTGGGACACCATGCAGTGTCCCGATCATTCACGTCTATGATGACTGTTACACCTCAGATTGTTACGAGAGTGATAAAGGCCCAGGCAAATGACTCGTTCTGTCAGGAGAAGATATTTCGATTACTAGTAGAGGGAGCCGAGTCCTATACTATTAGTTTAGATGGGGGATTACGCTTCAATGGTAGACTAGTCATTTCGAAAGCGGAAGACTTGCGACACGAGGTAATGGCAGAGTCACACGGCTCACGGTTTGCAGTACATCCTGGTGGGGATAAGATGTACCAAGACATGAGACGACAGTACTGGTGGAGCGGGATGAAGAGAGATATCGCCGTGTTTGTTTCTAAATGCGCCACTTGTCATCTAGTAAATGTGGACCATCAGAAACCGACATGACTTCTACAGCCGTTAGAGGTTTCGATGTGGATATGGGCGAGTATATCCATGGACTTTATCACGGGGTTACCTACGTCACAGAGGGGTAACGACTCCATATGGGTGATTGTGGATAGGTTAACCAAAGTTGCTCATTTTCTACCCGTGAGGACAGACTACACTATAGGACAGTATGCCCAGATTTTCATTGTGGAGATAGTAAGACTTCATGAGGTACCTCTAAATATCGTGTCTGATCGAGACAAGATATTTTTTTCACGATTTTGTGAGAGTTTCCAGGAGGCCATGGGTACGGAGTTACGGCAGAGTATGGCTTATCACCCGCAGACTGATGGGCAAACAGAGCGGAGAAATCAGATGTTGGAGGACATGTTGCCTATGTGCATCCTAGACTTTGGAGGGGGTTGGGAGTAGTACGTTCCACTGGTAGAGTTTGCTTATAATAACTCCTACCAGTTCACCATTGGCATGGCTCCATTCGAGGCGTTGTATGGTAGACCTTGTCGTTCCCCATCATGTTGGTTAGAGGTGGGGGATAACAAACTCCTTGGGCCAGAAGTGATTCAGGACACTTCAGCAAGGATAGAGATGATACGGAACCGCATTCGGGTAGCTTAGGACCGACAGAAGAGCTATGCTGATGCCAAGAGGTTCTTCAGAGAATTCAAGGTGGGGGACCAGGTGTTACTCAGAGTATTTCCTATGAAGGGGATTATGCGTTTTGGGAAGAAGGGGAAACTGGCACCAAGATATGTGGAGCCATTTCCTATCATCGAGCGGATTGGGCCAGCTGCGTATAGACTTGGGTTATCGGAGCACTTGCATAGAATCCATGATGTGTTCCATATTTCCTCGCTAAGGAAATATCTTAGGGACGATTTGGCCCATACTCACATTGCGTTAGAGGACATCGATCTTCATCTTGATAGTTCCTACGAGGAGGGGCCGATTTCCAAAATAACCTTCTAGGTCCGACTCGAGTGGCAGGTTTGAAGTACAATGAAACAATCAATATAATGTTGCCAGTTCAGTTTTATGTAGTTCGCCTTTCACATGTTTAGCATGTGATTATTATTTAAATCAAACTACATAAGGGAACCCTGAGAAGTGTCCCCGGAATCCAAACATATAGAGCTACTAGCGTAAAATAAAAAGGATACTTACTTATACAACACTCTCAAAATGCGAAACCACAACCAACCTGTAATACCCGTAATTTTATTGATTTTTATTTAAGGGATAAATTGAATTAAATGATAATTAATTGGGAATTAATCCGGATATAAATACTAGCGAGATGTGAGTTGGTATTTGATTACGATGTTAAAATTTAATATTTCTGAGTATATATGGTAATATATGAGTATTGAAAATATTAAAATTGTCGCGAGGTAGAAATACGACAATTTGGGAAATTTAGTTGGGACGCGCGTGTCAGTCACGTCAGGAACGAAATTATTTAAATTAAAAAAGTGAATTATATTTTTATCAATCGAATGGTCATTTTGAGTGCGCCAACGAGTCCGAAAGGGTCAAAATAGTCAGAAAACACTAGTTAGGGGTGTAGTTTGGATCCCGAGGAATTTCTAGGCCAAACCGGCAACCTAGAAGGGTATTTTGGTAATTTTAAAAATTGAGGAATTAAAACCCAAGAATTTTAGAGTTTATTTTTATATTTTTAAAGAGGCCACTAAGGCCATTACCAGCCAAAAGCATTAGAAGTGGTCTACGGGAGTTAGAGAGAAGTTATCATAGGGTTCCAAACCAAAAACACCCACCACCATCATTTTTGGAAGAGATTGTGACCATAAAGAGGGAAGAATCAACCTTGAAACACCGGCAACAAATCTGAAGAACAAATCTAAGGCAAGTGATTTAACGTTATTAATTTCATTCATATTTCCTCCATGTTTAGTGTAGAAACTTTAATTGCCTAGAATATAAAATTCTTCAACCCCAAGTTTCAAATTGGATCTTAAGCCTTAGATTTTAGCGTCGCAAAATATTTACTATTTACACTTTCAAACTTTAACAAACACAAGTTTTTTTAATTTTACCAAAACAAACATTGTTATCCACCATAATTACTCACACAAGCGTTTGTGTACAGCTAATCAAGTAGCATCCCCTCCTAAACTCCTCTTAATCTCATACTTAGGTCATTTGATATACGTACAAGTATATTTTTACCTTTTTAATAGTAAACTTTTGCGTACTTGTTTAAATGTTATTAATATCATTTCACAATAGCCCTATTTAATTCTAAGTATGTACAGAAACTACCATTCTCATATGTTTTATTTTTAGTTAAGATCAGTCGAATTAGAATAACCATTCTCACCTAATAGCTGACTTCATGAAAGTCATTGTAATGATTGAATCAGTTCAACCTGCACCGCTGTGCATATTATTGATTGAAAGAATCATCAGTATTAACTAGGGGGTAGACTGCCATGTTGTCCCACATAATTTTTCAACTTGTCCTAGGAACTTAAATGTCGAGAGCCTAGATTATTGCTACACACGTATGAGTGCCATTTTCATTGTGTGCTTGGCTGCTTACATTTCCTTAAAGGTTTTGTGTTGATTATAATTTGGTTATATTGATAACGCTTCGATTATTTTTATTCCCCTTTATAATATGATAAGTATTGGACTATCAACATAAATTTATTGGCCTTCTTATTATAATTTTGAATCACGTGCTTGTATCAAAAGTGAAAAATTCTATATGAACTTCAAGATTCTATCGACATATAATTTGTTATAAAATTTGTAAGATCTTCTAGCATATTTATTCTAATTCCTTTTTCCCCCAAATGTTCCAGGAAAAAGAGGATTTTCCTCCCTCCCTTTTTGTGATATACACAGGCCGCATGTCTGCATATTTAACAATATGTGTGGAGACTAAAGAAGATGGGATAAAGAAGTGGTGGTTTTCAATGACCTACTTTATTTTTCGTATTGAGAATAAAATGTAATCCACCCTTTTGGTGATAATACAATAAGTGTGCGACACTACTTAATGAAGTTCTATTTTTTTTCCTTAACTCTAATTCTTTACTTATATGCACTCCTGTACGTTCACACAAAAAATACAGGGTGTGACAATTTGAGAATAAAATTGTCAACTAAAGGTGGGATAAGGTTGGGTTCAGGCAATCAAAGCGACTTCAATGAGTTAGGAAAATTCTTGAATTTTCAAAGGGGTAACAATGGTTTTAATTATTGGGTGAAAACCTCTCTCAAAATGCTTACATTTACTGATTTAGGTATTCACATACATCGCTTCATAAAGGGATAATTCTATAAACTTAGTTACATACTCGCCCATAGATAAATTAGCTTGCAGCAGGTTTAGAAAATCTATAATCAACTGGTCTTTTTGGTCTCAGAAAAGTAATTTTTAAATAATATTTCTTCAAATTATTACCAGGTTAGGTCATATACATTACGACTTCGGGCTATAGCTTTCCACCATAAATAAGCTTCACCTTCAAACATATAACATGTAAAATTACTCGAAGATTAGAAACAATTCATATCCCGTAGAATATCTTTGTAATTTAATGTATCCATTTCTCAGCCTCACTTACTCTCGGCTTCCTAAGAAATGGAGTGGTTTGTTATCTCAAAAATCCTTTGAGAGAATTCATTCGACGTTCATCATCTAAAACTTCTTCTTGAAGCGGGTGTGGAATCGGTCCTTGCTGTTGTTTGGTTAGAGATGATAAAGCTCGTGTGGAACCAGTGTTTGTTGCTATTTAGCTAGAGATGTTAATTCTTAAAGGAATTTAATAATTCCTTCAGCGTGAGTCTTCTCAGTTCGAGTTTTGATGGAAGGAGCGTGAGTTCTAATCATCCTGAAGCGTAATATAAGATTTACATAATGAAAATTTATAAGAATAAAATCTTAAAAAGAGGGCATATAGAAGAAACCCTGAATAAGTTATATTAAACAAAAGAGTTATTACAACTAATAGTTTTATGTTAGCATACTATTATATAGCCGAACATATCATGAGAATTCTTATATTTATGCAACCCTTCATAGATAAATCCACCTGTTATTGTGTTATCATAATATTTACAAGTACTTATTAAATATATTACGAATAGACGGAGGTAGGTTGCTATGTTCTTCCTTATAGGACCACTTTGTCGATCTCTATAACACCTTGACCCGAATTTATAGGTTACCTGTAGTCAACCAGGTTCGACCCGAGTGTTAGGTTTGAAGTACAATGAAACAATCAATATAATGTTGCCAGTTCAGTTTTATTTAGTTCGCCTTTCACATGTTTAGCATGTGATTATTATTTAAATCAAACTACATGAGGGAACCCTGGGAAGTGTCCCCGAAATCCAAACATATAGAGCTACTAGCGTAAAATAAAAAGGATACTTCCTTGTACAACACTCTCAAAATACTAAACCACAACCAACCTGTAATACTCGTAATTTTATTGATTTTTATTTAAGGGATTAACTGAATTAAATGAGAATTAATTGGGAATTAATCCGGATATAAATACTAGCGAGATGTGAGTTGTTATTTGATTATGATGTTAAAATTTAATATTTCTGAGTATATATGGTAATATATGAGTATTGAAAATATTAAAATTATTGCGAGGCAGAAATACGACAATTTGGGAAATTTAGTTGGGACGCGCGTGTCAGTCGCATCAGGAACGAAATTATTTAAATTAAAAAAGTGAATTATATTTTTATCAACCGAATGGTCATTTTAAGTGCACCAACGTGTCCAGAAGGGTCGAAATAGTCAGAAAACACTAGTTGGGGGTGTAGTTTGGGTCCCGGGGAATTTCTAGGCCAAACCGGCAACCTAGAAGGGTATTTTGGTAATTTTAAAAATTGAGGAATTAAAACCCAAGAATTTTAGAGTTTATTTTTATATTTTTAAAGAGGCCACTAAGGCCATTACCAGCCAAAAGCATTAGAAGTGGGCTACGGGAGTTAGAGAGAAGTTATCATAGGGTTCCAAACCAAAAACACCCACCACCATCATTTTTCGAAGAGATTGTGAACATAAAGAGGGAAGAATCAACCTTGAAACACCGTCAACAAATCTGAAGAACAAATCTAAGGAAAGCGATTTAACGTTATTAATTTCATTGAATATTTCCTCCATGTTTAGTGTAGAAACTTTAATTGCCTAGAAAGTCTTGAGGAAAACTAATCGGATTATGGTGAAACTTATGATTTTGAGATAGGAATTGCATGTAGAATGCTTATGGACGAATTTAATACATAAAACATCACTTTTGATGATCTAAAAATGGAGTAATATGGAGTCTTTAAATGCATTTAAATTCTAGGTTCATGTTCATAGGGGTTGGGGTGAAAAAAAATGGGAATTTATGTTAATTGCATGTTGATTAGGAGGAATTGACCCCAATAATATGTTAGAAAGCGACCTAGGAGGACTTAGATTAGTTTACTAACAATAAAACTTTATTGGGATGATATTAGAATGGATTTTTGAAAAGAGCAATTGAAGAAAAATGAGTTGGGGATTTTCTGGGCGTATTCTGCCATCTCTTTAGAAGACCTGCGCAGGTCGTTCGAACGACCTCTTTCCTACGAGACTTCTAACGAGATGACAGTACCCCTTCTAACGAGTTGGTAGTTCGTTCAAAGCCATTCGTTCGAACAACACTCATTCGAACCGCCTCGTTCGAACGAAACTTCTAACGAGTTGACAGAATGGCCTTTTAGGCCTGATTTTTATTTCGAACCTCCAGTAGACTTATTTAATTGAGTGTTGACGTTCCCTTGATGACAAGTGGGTATAGTGTGAGATTGGAGTACGTTAAGGAGTAAAACTTAGAATTTTGTAGTAAACTTGATAACATTTATAAATTTGGAAACAAGTACCTAAAATTACGACGTGAGAAGGGTTGGTGTATATTATTCGGGGATTGGTAAACGTGCAACATTTAGTGACGGTATAAGAATGGAAAATATACCTTTATTAATATTATGGGATATCTAAGTTGTGTGAATGCTTAACATATGTATTTTATCTATGTATAACATACCTACTATACTTTCTATCATGGGAGGTCGACGTTCGATCAGGGCCATCTAATCTTTGTGTGCCTACGGGGGTGGGGGGATTTAGATTGGTACCTCGAGAACATAGGTCAGAGAAGGACTTATTGAGAAGTTAATAAGTCTATTGATCATGGGAGCATATGTATGTGCGTGACCCATGTGATGTGAACTATGTTCGCCTCCATTCTGTGTGATTGTTGTTTATTGAAATGATTCCTAAGAGATTCGGAATATGTGGTCCTTATGTACACGATGTATCGGGATTCGATAGCAGAGTATCTGTGCACCGCAGCTTAGTCTCGGGGTGCCAGTATTGTATATTTATGATGAGATTAATATACTATTAATTGAAATGAACTGTCATTATAACTGTAAGTGTGAATGTTCGTAACATTTTTAGTAAAGATAAAGATGGAAAAGTCTTAGTAATTATTATGATTAATTCCGAGATATAATAAGGTAAGATCTTTTGTTTATAATAAGATGTCGGGAATCGAACCCTGAATATCATAGTGAGGTTAGATTGTGTATTGGATTAGAAATAGTGAGATGACTAGAACGGGTACAGGGACGATAGGAGTGCACAATTAGTTGAGAGGTGAGGGACTCATGTGAGTTCACGCACTATCATGTATTTTATATTCATTATTTAATGATATTAAACACTTGCTGTATTTTAAACTATTTTCACAATCAGGCTCTGACCCGTTTGCTTTCAAATCAGTTCTCTTGTAAAAATCTTTTAGGTGCCCAGCCACAAGGACACCAAGTGTAGGGATTCCATTACAGTGACGTGCTGTAGCTGTTGTGGAAGTTACAGGACTTTGACAGTAGACGCCTCCACTAACTATCTTGACTCTACTTCAAACTTACTCCTCTGTAGGGCATGTCGCCCCTTTCCTTTTAGAGACATCTTACTTATTCAGTTTTTATTTCACATTTTGGGTTGTAATTAATTAATGATTCAGGCTTGTATTTTGTTTATTTTAGTATTCGTATTGTTGTGAGGTGTATTCCTCCAGTTTTAGTTTATTACATTGTTATTTTATTGTGACTGATGTGGTTGTGGTATCAGTATTTCATGAATTATTTTGGTTGTATGTAAATCCGATTTAATTAAAATTGACGACTCACTTTTTAAATATTAGGTGGCTATTAATTGTTAAAATGTATTTTGACAGTGATGCTATGAACTGAACCAACTTGACATTTTGTATTAATTTGAATAAAGGAGTAGTTACCCGGTATTTAATTAGTCAGGGTGTCACACAACCTGCCGTAATAAAGACGAGGAACTGAGTCGAATGCCCAGTGGGAAAATACCACAATGCAATACATAATCGAATGGAAAAAAAGAGACCCTAACACATTAAATCTACGCACACGTACAATTACCTTATACACACACACACACACACACACACACATACATATGCATACTTCAATGCATGAAACCGCTTTTATTCTAAAAACATTACTTATTCTAATCAATACACCTTAATCTTATAAAGAACTCCGTCTTACTTGAGTTGACATTTATTTATTGATTTAACACACCCGATTATATAATTAAAAAAATACCCCGTGTAAGGAAAAATATTTCTGTCACTGAAGTTACGCGTTTGCTTATACCAAAATTACTTTAGCATTTTCATAGAAAATAAATTTTCAACACACGAAAGTACCGAGTTATAAAATACTTTTTTTCTTTGAAAGTCTTTAATAAACACACTCTTGTGTTAGTTATGGGTTAAAGCTCTTTAGGTTTTCGTAATTACCCATTTAGTCACTTTACTTTTCCATTCCTTTTACTTCATGGAAATTAATCAATTTTCTTTTGATACTTGTCCACATTATTATTTATCGAAACATCAATTCATTTCATTAAAGTTAGGTTTTATTTTCTTACATTCGCCGCACAACCCATTTATTGACATGTTCCACTTTTCATTACTGTTTTCTCAAAATCTTCTAATATCCGCATATTTTAACGGGCTCCACACCACTGACTATGCTACTATGTGCTCTGGCCAATGATTTTGGGACTTTTACCCTAAGGATCTAGGCCCTCCTTAATTGTTTTCGGTGTGAATGGTGTCCATATTAATGTGTTTTGACATTTTTCAAATGTCATTATCACAATTTTCTTCACCGGCCAAAGCCAAAGCCCGAGGTCTCACCCTAACGTGTGTTACACTTTAAATTGTTATTTCATGTCCCTTATTCATTTGGATGGACTTTATCCCAAAATCACTTTCAATTAGGACCGTTTTGTGTAACACATTATAACAATGTTTCCCTTTATATAAAAAACCATTTACCCATTTGTTTTCAAACTTGTCTTTTCTTCCATTTTCACAAGTGTTACTTTCCAAATCATTATTAAGTTACGCACACTAACTTCTAAAAGTTTCTAACTCATTAAAACGTATTTAACAATTAGTCGGAAACCGAGCGTTCGTGTAAATACGCTAGTCGTTGTTGTCGGCTTCCAACTACAATACAAAAAAAACCTAAACTTTAACTACACTCTTGCGGAGTATAGTGGCGAGTCTGGGTATCGAATCCTCAGGGAACTAGGACGAGTGAACGTGACGACAAAGGTAAGACTGTTAACCCTAACTTGACACTAAAAAGAAATAAAAATAAGATGATTGAGTGAGAAAGGGAAAAGGGAAAAATAAAGAAGTTAACTAAAAATAATTGGAAAAATTAAGGTAGAGACACAATTCCCCAACCCTAGAGTATTGATGGTATAAAACTAATCGTAAATTTAACTGATTAATTTGACCCGGAATTTAGTACTCCCAAGCATTACGTATACGAGGTTCAAGCCCGCGTCATACTTAATCTGAGGATGAGTAAATCAGTATCGCGATAGTGACACTCGAATTGCACTCTAAATTATCATGAGTACCTAGAGGCAAACGAGATATAAAGATCTACAATTATTGTGTAACTACGCAATACGATCATAATCAGTCATTAAATTCAGAGGACTAATATTATACACATGCAATTAACACTTCAGGTTGGGTTCATGTATCCCAACCTTTAAAAACCTAGCCTAACATGGTAAATAATAATAAAAGTACTGGAAATTAAAGTTACCACGATTGAAGAACAAGAACATGCAAGAAGAAATCAAAGATTGAAGAAAAACCGGAAAAGCTCTTCAATTGATGGTGCAAAATATGTGAATCTTTCTCCTAGATGTTCCTACTTGTTATGGAGCTTTTACATGAATGAAATCTTAATAAAAAGAGTCCTAATGACTAAATATATAGGCTAAGGGTCGTTTAGAAGAGTCCCCAAAACATAAAACTATTTTGGCTAAAAGATAAGCACAAAATAAAAATACCGTATCTGCCAATTTGTCACACTTAGAAAGCGTGACTAATTTTGTAACGGATCTGGAGCGTGACTAATTTCGTAACGGATCTGGTGCGTGACAAATGGGCAAACTGGTTCTTTTTTCTCAGCTTTGGTTCGGTTCGGGTCTGACAGCTTTTTTCTTGGATTTCTTCTGAACTTCAAATCGGCATAACTTCTTCATCGTAGCTCGGATTGAGGTGCCGTTTTTTCCAGTGTTCTTGTAATTGAAAGCTATTCAACTTTCTAGTTGGCCCCACCTCCAGACTATGGCTGAAAAATTACGAAAATGCCCTTTAACTCCCCGATTCTTGGTTTCTTTCACTATTTTGAGTTCTCTTTGGCACTAACTTGCATGAACTATCTGTAAAACACATAGGAGATACACAAAATACGAAATACTTGCCAAAAAGGGTTAGTAGCATAAATATGAGACAAATCCAATCTATTTACACCGCACGGGATCATAAAAATACCGAAATTAAGGGGATAAATGTGAAGAATTTATGCCTAATCAGTAGTCTTAAATGTCCATTTATCATGTTTTCCACACCTTTTAACTCGCCTTAAAGGATAAATTTTTTGTTTTCTTTCTTTAATGTTTAAACCCATAAAAACCCAAATTAAGCATGTTTATATGTTCATCATCAAAATACTACGAGTTTATGTACATGAGAAGATGGATTCTAAGTAAAAAAATCCTATTAAATGGGTCCAACATATGATTCATTCTAGAAATATCACAATATTGACTAACATGTCTTTCAATCTAAAGTCATTTATTTCTTCAAAACCTGATTATATGTATATTTATACAAAAATCCCAATTTTCATAAGAGAACCTGAAGAAATTGATCACAAAAATATTTTCAACAAGCGAAATATCATTTCAAATATTTTATTCCATAAAAATTTTAGGTATTAAGATTTGTTGGAATATATAATTTTTCTCAAAACTCTTGGGATCTTTTACAAATCATCTTTTTCTTCCACAACACTTTACGCAATTACCTTCTTAATCATATTTACATTCTACTCTAGCAAGCTTTAGCTACAAGACTAATAATACACCAAATAGACACTACACCAAATCTGCCGAATTGTCACGGATTGACCTTGACAACTTCAAATTGTCAAGGTCAATGACCGTGACAATTCTGGGCGAGACAAATTTTTTTATCACGGACTTGTCACGGTCATTGACTGTGACAAGTTCATTAGAATTGTCACGGTCCCTGACCTTGACAAGTTTTGTCACGGTTAAGGACCGTGACAAACCCGTGGCATTTAATAAAAAATTATCATGGTCATTGATCATGACAAGTACGTGACAAGTTTTCTTTGTCATGAACTTGTCACGGTCAATGACCGTGACAATTCTCGGCAGAATTGACAAAAAATCTGCTGGGCAGTTTGGCACTACCAGTGCCCAGCAGTATATTTGTACCTGTTATAGCAACGTTGTACCTGTTCAAGCATCATATATCAAAATAAAATAGAGATAATGAAAATATACATTCAAAATAGAGACAATATGCATCATGATATAATCCAAATATAATTCAAATGTACCAACTTAAAAACAATTCAATTCAAATAATGTCACTACATATCTTGGGTAAGGTTAAATACGAGGAGGTGAGTAGGCCACGCGATAAACGAAATGACACACCCACTGATATACATCATGCCGCATTGTTTGCGTAACCACAACGGGGAGTTCTCCTTCTCGGGTATTACATGCGTGACGAGCACCTTGGACTCGATGTCGTGAAGCTCACGTCTATGAACCAGTCCACCCTGGATGATATTCGAGTCCCTCAACCCCCTCCCTATCCGCTGGCCATCAAATATGTCTAGTATAAACACGCTCGGCCAACCAAGTGTCGACATCGGTCGATCGAAGGGAGCCAAATAGGGAAGTGGATCATCAAAGTCCGCACGTGTCAGCGATGAAGCAGTGAGGTCCACATCATCGTCATCCTGCACCTCGTCTTCCGACACCTCTTCCTCCACCACCTTCTCCTTCCCTTTCCCCTTGCGTTTTCCTCCCAACGAATACTTCATGAATGAGAACATATGTTGGACCATCGCCTCCAAACGAGAAAGCTTCGCGTTATGCGAGTCCACCATTTGAGCCAACTAGGCATCGCTTGTCTCCAATGCGATGATCCTAGATTTGGCCACCCGCGAGATCACCCCCTTGTCCTCCCCTTACGATTAGATCCAAGCACTTGGCTAAGTGAGTTTGTGGACAAAGACGCCTTGTCGGCATCAGACTGCGACTCATGCACTTTTTTAAGCTTTGCTTGAAATGACAAAAAGCACATGATTAGTAAAATAAGTAAACTTAAAAATTATAACGTAATTAATATAAAGTAAACTGTCGGATTACTTATAATCGTTGTCACGATGCTCGGGGACACCTCCTTGTCCTTCCCCTTCTTCGTTCGAAGAGCCACATAAGTATCGAGCCTATGTAGCCTACCCCCAGGGCCACTCCATGTCCCCTGAAATAAAATAAAGTAAAATTAGTATCGGCCCCACAAAGTAAAATAATATATAATAATATATTTCTGTAGTTATAGAAAAATTAAATCTTACCATCATCCTATGCTCCACCTCAGCGTAAGACGTTTGGTCGGAGTAGTGCACGTCCATCTTTTTATCTCGGTTTTCCCTCCCCGATTGGCAAGATGCCAATTGTCGCTCCCCGATCTCATTGTCAAAGGACTTTTGTCATTATGCCAATGATATCGGCTCCTTCGAAGAGACGAATCCACTCTTTGTATTTCGGATATCCCATCACAGCTACCACAACTAATCACCTATTAAAGATACGAAGCGTATATTCATGGATTAGTTTAAACAAAACTTAGATTTATAGTATGTTTCATTTAATTATGTCTTATATATATTCAAATTCAATTTACAATAGAAATTTCTATTTCCTCCATCTCCTCTAAAGGGTGAGTATTCCTATCCCATTCAAGACCGCATTTTTTTGTAATATACTTAACAGCTCATGCACATTGTTACGATTTGAAAAAAAATTCGGTAGCATATCCCCATAGTTCTCCAAGTACACGACGTAGATTGGCAAGTGTGAGTGTTATTTCAATTGATCAATTGAAATAACAGTCACACTTGTCAATCTAGTATGTACCTAGAGAACATTAGGATACGGCTGCAGAACTTCCTCCAAAAGTAACAAATTTAAGCCACTAAGAATATTATACAGAAATTATGGAGTCCCAAACTATCCAAACGGGACAATTCAAGAGATCTCATTACAAGGGTAATGACTCTCGAACGGGTCTAAGGGCTATTGAATGCGTACGCATAAGAACTAGAAGGCTAGTATCTATGCGCACTATATGTAATTTCAAGTATGTTTGATTTAATTATCGTACTATATATATATATATATATATATTGTTCGATATACAAAGTATTTTTCAAAAAAAGTTGAAAAATCCCACCCCCATATGGATAATAATCCAGTGGTCATGCCACTTTTAAAATTAACTAACCCAACATCGATCCACTATAATCCAACAACAATGTCAACAACAAATGTTTATCTCGTACTCCTTCTAATTCATCTACTCAATTAATTATTTTCATCAATTAAACTAACAATTAAAGTATACAATTATTAATTTACAAATTTACAATGAGGGGCAATCCTACTTTCATAATTAATCATATATTAATTTACTAATTTATAGTGAGGGGCAATCATATATTAATTTACTAAAAAATTTTATAACCAATCAATTCTTTTATATGGGACATTACGCACAAACACGCACATTACACACGCGCATATACACACACACGCGCGTACATACACACACACGCAGCCCCCCAACCCTACCCCACCACCCTGGCCCACCGCCTTCCCCCTCCCTACCCCACACCCCTCCCCCCCCCCCCCCCCACACACACATAAACAGCCCCCCCATCCCTGCCCCCTCCCCCACCTTGCCCCACCCCTCCCCACCCCCACCCACCACACACACGCCCACACATGCACATACACACACACACACACATATATATATATACACACACACACACACACACATATATATAAATGGAAGAGGGATAGAGATAGAGAGAAACTGTAACACCCCGCCTAATTAAATACCGGGTGGCCAGTCCCATACCAAATTAAAACAGAATATACAGTTGGCTCATTCTTAGCATCACTGTCGAAAACATTTACAACTCACCCAATACCCAATTAAGCTGGTGTTAAAAGCTTTCCAAATTTTAATTCACCAAAATCCATTTTTAGTTTAAGAATAACACAACACATTTTATCCTACAACATTGATAACCGAATAGATAACACAAAAGAATTTAAATGCATTTGGAATAAATATTCCCAAGTAATAATTCAATACAGTAATCCATCAATAGTAAATGTATTAAAACGAAACGACTAAAAGAGTATTTGACCCCGATAGAAAAGAGATAATTGAATCCTTTGGGCGACATGCCCTAACTAAAAGAATATTGTGAATCAAATGAAGATAAGCGTCTAAGCAATACTCCATATCTCCATAGCTCGTCAAAATAAACTAAGGTTGGCGTCCCTGCTGCTGGACACCTGATATAGAAGATACAATAAAAAAGAAAATATGCAAGGAAACGGGTCAGAGCCCGATTGTGAAAATGATTTTGAAAACAGCAAGTATTTAATAAGTGCAATAAAGCATTTATTATGTACATGTTAGCATCCCACTCTCACTTGCTATTCTCACCTATCAACTAGAGTGCACACTTAACGTTTCCTATTAACCTCCTAGTTAATGGTTCCTCATCACTGATTTCATAATATGATTCCATTCCCATATCATAACCCCGTATGTCTCATACCATACGTTATACAATCATTCTTATACATTTCTCATTTATATGAATCGTTTCTCATTAACAAGAATCATTTCTCATTAATATGAATTAAGCTTTTAAATTCTATAAGAATAAACATTCATTAACTTAATTCCATTATCTTTCTCTATTCACTGTTATCTATAATTATAACAGTAGATAGATTTAATCACTATATACATTCATTCATTTAATTCATTATATATATATATATTCATATATAATACGGCACCCCGAGTCACAGCTGCGGTGCAATGCATTACTCTGCTATCATGTCCCATCATCGATGGTCGCCGAATAGGGGACTAAAGGTTCAGTAAGGATTCATCAAACCACAAACAACAACATATAAATTGGAGGCGAACAAAGTTCTCATATCCATGGGTCACGCACATACCTACGTTCCCACAGTCAGCGGACTTATCAACTCCCCGATAAGTCTTTCATAGACCTATGTTCTTGAGCGACAAATCAAACATCCCATGGATTCATCAGGATATGACTGCCCTCAAGCGCAAACCTCCCGTCGATACCAAGTAAGCTAGGTATGTCATACACATAATCATTAATCAATCAAATAGGCATTATCATACCTATAATATACTATCAATAAGGTACTCACATTACCCTTAGATTATTCCCATGCGTAGCATTATATCTCTTTAAATCCCACGTATTAAAATATCATAACTTTAATTCTTAATTTAATTATCCCCGAGCCTTACTCAGTACTCAAGGTTCAAATAGGTTTTTCCTCAACATATATTCAGTAAGAAGTCACTAATACCCTACTGGTCCATATTGTCATATCTCCCGAATCACTACGAATTAAACTCTCCCTTTATTTAAGGTTAAAATCAATAGTTTCAAATCTCTTATAAACACATCTTCTTTCCCTTAGGATTAAACCCTCTTGTAAACTTAAGGATACCCAGGTGTTATATTCAATCACCCCAACTGGTCCTATCTTTAATCCCCATGCATACCAACTAGAATCTATCAAGTGAATTTAGCAACCGAAATTCCTTTAAATTAATTATCATTATTTTAAACAATTAAATTCCAATCAAATTAATTCAAATCTTAACTAGGGCTTACTGATCTTCTCTAAGTCCCAAAATATTCAATTAATAATGACCAAAGATCTACAAAAGGTTTTGGGATAAGAATCAACATTTAAAAGAAACAACTTTAGGAATTCTAGGGAGGTCGATCGATCGATCACTCAGGTAACATCCCAGTTTTTCTTCATTTCTTCTACTATGGGTTTCACCATTTTGTTCATTCAAACCTTCATATTAACAACCCAAACGACTTATAATACTTACTACATGATATATCAACATATATAAATGATTTCTAATGATTTAAACATCCTAGAATCATCAAGAGTTTGAATTCAAAGCATGTTTATATCCTCTTTTTCCAGAACATTATCAACCTAATATCCTCAAGAACACAACAATGGTTTTCAGAATTTCTTCAATAGATATATGATTATTTCGTGGATTACTCTCAACCTACAACATGATTTTGATTCCTATATATTTTCAGATTCCAGAAATACATTTAACAACTCCATTATTATCTTCCAAACATGAAAAATAATCTCTTTTTATAACTATTCTAACATGGACAATATACAAACTTAGATTGCCATTATCAAACACTTGCCTCTAATGAAGGTCTGATCCTTTGGTGTAGTATATCACAGGTGGTTCTCCCTTCTCTGGTCAACCTCCGGTGGTTGGTGGTGGTGACCCTTGGTTCTTAGTTCTTCTCCTTCCCAAGTAAACTCTTATCTTCCCAAGCAACCTTTCACTTTCTCTAGGAAGATGACTTATCTATTTTGTGTAGAAGAGATGAATGACCCACTTACACTTAATCTTTAAATACTTATAATAAGACAAAATCCGAAATCACTATTCAACCCCTATAAAAATGACTAAAATGCCTTTTTGGGTTGTCTTTTCATTTCCAAATGACCCGAGACCCAAATCCAACATCCAACTAGACTTTTCTGACTATTTCAACCCTTCCGGACGCGAGGACGCAGTCGAAATGACTATAAGGTCGATAGAAAATAAATTTCCTTTTTAATTTAAACAATTTAGTCCCGACACGTCCCATACCGCGTCCGACTAAAAATCCAAATTACTGAATTAACAATTCACAACAATATCAATGACATCACATTCATTACCTAAATATCTTTAAGTAATATTCAGAATCATACATTTTAATATCGACACTTCGGATAAAACCCAAATGAATTAATTAATAATAAAATCCAATTAATCCATTAATTTAAAATATAACCCATTTTAAAAATCATTAAAAATCAAGGGGTATTACATACTTCCCCCTTATAACAGAATTTTGTCCCGAAATTCAGGAATATAAATCATACCGGTAAGGTCAACTCCGAGGATAAATCTCACATCGCAAGAAATCTAAAACGTACTGCCCATACAGTACATTATCAAAAATCCTTATCGATGTTACACACCCAGCCTCACCGTATAGCTTCAACTGAATCGAATATAAACTTTACCCAATCTTCCCGATACCATTTTCATGACAAAGTTTGGAAAAATGATCCTCACTTATTAAACAAATAAATCCTCAAGTCACAACTATTTACTCTTTCACAATTATGAAAAATAATACAATCCAACTATCCAGGGCGCCCACACACCCTATCGTACAACTTTCATTATAATATTATCGCAAAGGTTATAAACTCATATCCTAAAGACCTAACTTATTTTGACTCCCAACGGTTATTAGTTTCATGCGTGGGGTGTCTCGCAAGCGAAATCCAAACAAGGAATCCCCCCGATACACTACTACCTAAAGTAGTCTGTCATCGAAACTCCTCAGGTCCTTAGTCAATAGTATATAACCCCTCTACAGGTTTTATCTCTTACAAATAAAGTCTACTCATCTACTCTCTTATTAAAGACAAGATTCTAGTTATAGTAGTAGTACATACGCTCTCGTATACCACAAGTAAATCCATACCGATAATCACATCATGTTTGGACATACCTAAGTAAGTAATCCCATGATAAAAATCAACCCACGTGATGACATAAAAATATAGGTGTCCCACACCCCTTGGTGAGTCTACATAAATAACAGTGCTATAGGCTAAGTTTTGCAACCCTTTAGCCCACACAATATTAATCGCTACAAAAATCAATATACGCCTCATAATTCCTTAGATATAAAATATACCCTCATTCGCAGGTGGTGGTTGTTGATTCGCTGCCTGATGGACGTTATATACACGCCCGTACTGACCCTGTTGCGCAGGTGCCACTGGAATGGGAGGTAGTTCTAGCACCGGAGCTGGAGGAGCAACTAGTGGAAACACTGGTACCTGTGGCTCCTGTCGAGCTTTTTGTTGCTGATGGAATTTGTCTTTATCAGGACAATATTATCGCTTATGGCAATACTTGCCACACACGAAACATTTTCTCGCAAACTTTCCACCACTTTACCCCTGTTGACACCGTCCCTGCTGGACATTACCTCCTTTCCCTTGGCCCCGATGAGCCTGTCTCTGGCCCTGATGTCCTTGCCCAATACCTCTATCCTCAAATCGAGAATCTCCAGATCACAAATGCTTAGCATATTCCCCTGTCTGAAAACCCTGCTCACCCTGATGCTGATGACTCTGTCCTGGCTGAGTCCCACTAGAACTGCCCCCAGTAGTCTTGCCTTGCTTCCTTGACCCAAACCCCTGCTTGACACCCTGAGTATAAAAGTGGTTATCCTAGCAGTGAATCATTCCAGCATTAAGAACATCTGCATATGTACGTAGGGAAGGATTTCCCAATAAATGTTGGCGAATATTATAGTTCAACCCATCAGTGAACATTAGAATTCTCCTCTCCTCAGTGGGTACCTCTGTTGGAACCAAATTAGTTAGTCGCCTGTATTCTTCCTCGTATTTCGCCACCGTCTTCTCTCCCTGCTTCAAATCAAGTAAATGGTTATTGGAAATGAATTAAGATCTATGGGATGTTTAGACCCTTTTCTTATTCGGAGGATATGTTGTTTGTATTTGGGTAAGAGCTTAGATGGAGAATCAAAGCTTAAATTTTCATCCATGGCTGACAGCGGCGGGAGAGAACGAATACTGGAACAATCGATCGATCGACCCAGGGGGTTCGATCGATCGAAGGTACAAAAATCTGGGCAGTTCGCCCAGTTTAATATATAAAGGGAAATCTATTAAAAAGGGGGTTTCATACATTAATAAGTGATAAATAATTATGAAATAAATATTCCTAGCAATTATGGGAGAAAGTAATTGGGACTAGGATGAATTTATGTGGGGCATTTAACGGATGAATTTGAGAGATTTTATTTCAAAATAGTGACGTACGGATCAAGTGAGTGAATCCGGGTATATTGGTCATGCGACCCCAAGGTAGTGAATTAAGTTTGGAGATAAACTAAATAATTTTGAGTCGAGATATAGACTCGGGGAATATTTAATTATGGACCAAGTGGGCGAGTCCGGGTATGTTGGTAATTATAGGTAAATATAATTGGGAAATTATGGAAATAAATGTGTGACACATTGTGGGCGAAAAATGAGGAAAAGAAATTATGAGATGTAAAAATGGACCGAGTGAGTAAGTTCGGGTATGTTGGTTATGTGTCACCAAAGTATCAAATTTATTTTGAGAGAGAGTAATTAATTTGGAGTCGGAACATAGACTCGAGAAATATTAAGTTACGGGCCAAGTAAGTGAGTCCGGGGATAATGGTTGGGTGACACCAAGTTATGAAATAAATGATTGCGCAAATTGATTGAATTAGAGTAGGATGGTAGACTCGGGTAAGATTAAATTAATGGGTGTGAGAATTAATTTAATTAGAGTCGGATTGTAGACTCGGGTAGTATTAAATTAATAAGTGTATTAATTAATTTAATTAGAGTCGGATTGTGGACTCGGGTAGGATTTAATTAATTAATGTGTAAATTAATTATAACAGAGTCAGACCACAGACTCAGATTTTTATTGATTAATAAATGGGTAAATTAATTCAATTAGAGTCGGAAGATAGACTCGGGGCGGCATTAAATTAATAAGTATGTTAATTAATTTAATTAGAGTCGGACGATAGACTCGGGGAGGTATTAAATTAATATGTGTGTCAATTAATTTAATTAGAGTCGGGTGATAGACTCGGGAAGGTATTAAATTAATAAGTGTGTCAAATAATTTAATTGGAGTCGGACCATAGACTCGGGGAAAGTATTATATAAATTAAAGGGTGAGTTAAAAATATTAGAGTCGGACCATAGACTCGGGAAGACGATAAATTATTAAGTGAGAAAATTAACTACATTGAGTCGGGCCACAGACTCAGAAAATTTCAGGCAGTGTACGGGACTTGGAGTACACGGTAGAGCCGGGGTTTATAATATATATATATATATATATATGGTGTAGTGATAATATATATATATACGTTTATATATTGTGTGTGATATTAAATATCAGAGACTAGATATTTATTCAATTAATATACTCTAGTGCTATTAAGGGAGGTTGCGCGATGTGGGTGAATCCCCTAGCTTGAAGACAATGGCGAGTATATCCCCAGGTCATAGAGTCCGGTATATATGGGTGAGGGATTTATCTCACTTTCAGGGAAGGAATATGACCGCCTCCACTACGTTTATATTTTGGGATGAGTTAGTGAGCGATTCCAACTCGGGGAAACTAGGTTTTGTGAGCACACCTAGTGATATAGCATTTTAGAGGGAATCATCCGGTGAGGGTATACTCGGAAGGATGGATACACGTATGATATATGTGTGGATGTTAGTAACGGTACGTATAATATGGTAGTAAATATTATATTGAGGTGATAATACAGTGTGATGTATTTACCTTATATAACTCGGGTTACAGTTATATGATGTTAATTAATGAGAAATTAATTAAGTTAATCATTTGTGGGAATAATACAGTGTGTGATGTATTTACTTTATATAACTTGTGATACGGTTATATGTTACTATTTAAGGGGAAATAATTAAGTAAATTGTGAAATAACTTATAATTCAAGAATCATTATACTCGGGTTAGAATAGTATGGCAAGGGAAGGTAATTCCAGGACTAGTTGGACGGGGTAGTACAACTAGGTGGGGTTAAGGTAACCGGTAGGTGCGCACAATAGTGGAGGGGTGAGAATGTCCACAAGGGAGTGCGACACTAACTTAAATATGAAGCGCATTCATGCATTTTAAATTACTGCAGTTAATTCACTTGCTAAATATTTTCAAAATGTTTTGGGTTATAACCCTTGCGATAAAACTATTTTCAAAACCATTTAGGTGTCCAGCCAAAGGGACGCCAGGATTGATATTCTATTCCAGGGACACGGAGCTGCGACATATGTGGATGCTAGCAGGAGTTTGGATTAGACGCATCATTCGTTCATTCCTAGAGTAGGAATCTTGTATCAGTCTCAATTTTATTTAGGGCTTGTAGCCCAGACTTCTCGGTACAGTTTTCAGGTGTAATTCATTCAGGTGTTGAATATTTGTATTGGATTATTTATTTGGTGGCCGGTGATTTATTCGTCAAGTTGTGTAATTAATTATTTCAGTTGAGTTTTGTTTAGTTGTGTGAATGGTTTATATTTTCATTCCGCATGTACTATTTTGTTTAATTAAAAGTTAAAATTGGCACTAGCTTTTGGAATACTAGGTGGTTAGTAAGTTTTAAAAAGTTTTCGACAGTGATGCTAAGGATGATCCAACTGGGATTCCTGTTTTAATTTGGTATAGGACTGATCACCCGGTATTTTATTAGGCGGGGTGTCACAGATGGTATCAGAGCATCAGGTTCTAGTGTCCTTAGGATCTGTGCGACTTTTCACGTTCCAGCTTAGCAATCTTTGATATAGAGCCCTATTATAGGATTGTTGTATTCTTATACGTACGCACATATACGTCCTTCTGTGAAATTTATATTTGAGATTGAACTCATACAATTCGATTCTCCTTCCGGACGACGCCAAGGAGAGAGAGAGCAGCTAGGGAAGCAGGGGGAGGTGAGACGAGGGAGGCTTGTTAGGAGCAAGAGTTACCACAGCAACGACCAGAGATGATTTTGACAGTACAGGTAAATGAATTAGTGGCATAGGCAGTTGGAGCAACGGTGGTCACAACGACAGGGTACTTTCCACGAGATTAGCCACAAGTGTTAGTGGCGCCGGATGTTCAGACCCACGCGGGTTCGTTGGGGTGGAAACAAGAATGAGAGGTTATTTTTAGTGGGAACCCACCAGAGTTGCGAGGGGGTTCAGGTGTAGTACTAATGTGTCAAGGAAGAGAGATATCCAGTGTCACATATGCATGGGAGATTACGATGGGGTGCGAAAGTAAATGCTAACCACTTTTAGTTAGTGGGAGCAGTGCTACAGTGGTGGGAGTCGATCACCACAGTTGAGGAAAGGGACACACTAGCGACTGCAAAGTTTTGGGTGCGGTTCGACCGCAAGTATTTTTCCTTCAGCGGTTGAGACCGAAATGAGGAGAAAATTTTGTGAGGTGACTCAAAGGGAGACCGTTCAGTGGCCGATTACGAGGAAGGTTTCACTCGTTGGCAAAATTTTTACCGGATGATGGTAAGCGAGGAAAAGAGAAAGAAAGCAAAGTTTATGGATGGGTTAGTCTGGAGAATCAGACAACAGTTAATTGATAATGCCGCATTAGTAGATTATACTGATGTCATTAACACAACACTCCGGCACTGTCGGGAATATCGCTTCCACGCGAAAGGAAGCGGGAAGGGAGTGGGGATTAGCCAGTCGGATGAGGCAGAAGGGAACAATACCAGTGGGGTAACCCAGCAGCAGACTAGGGGAGATCAGGGGTAAGATTTTCGGCAAGGAAATCATGCCAAACGATTTAGAACTGGAAGCTATCGACAGGATGGCTAGGAATTCTAACAAGGTTGGCACGGCAGGGATCAGTGGCAGGGTGAACATATTAGGAAGTGTTTCATTTGTGGGAAAAAGTGACACATGAAGAGATATTGCCTTAAGCGAGGCAGGGGTCAATTACAGGATGAGGTCCTGGATGTACATCCACTAAAGCAAGTCATGGGTGCATTCGGGCACGGAGAAGCTGCTCCGGAAATCGAGAACCAGCCGTTGCAGCTGGAGTATAGAGGTAATTATTTTTACCCTAGGGGCATGGGGTATATTTTTGAGTGACAAAGAGGATGTCACAAAATAAGACTTATTTTTCACTAGAGTTCGCAGGTGAGTCGAACTTAGTGGGTGCGTTGGCGGTAGTAGCTATAGTATGTGGATAAATTTTCTGTAGGGTAGCGGAGTTCCTTGGTGTTCTTCACGAGAGAGTGGAGGTGTACACTGAGTGATTGTTTGAATTTTGCGAAGAGTTACTACTTTCGAGAATTATGGGAGTAGGGTTGATAATATTTCCTAAATATCGGCTGGATAGCGATAGAATTTAACTATTGTGGATAGTAGTGTAAAATTTTGGTGTTCGCGACACCAGGGTAGGGTTGGTACTAGGTATCACCGGAGAGGGAGTATAGCCTGTATATATGTGGATATATATGTTGTATGGCGTGGTGCGATAGCACATAGTAAGGTTTTGTGCTCTCACATTTTAACCCGGTAAGTGGGGATGTTTACTGAAGTGAATCAGAGTGGTTAGATTTATTTTCGAGCAAAGAGAGATAGCTCGGGATTTATTTTGTGCAAGGACTAGTGGTAGTAAGGGCGCGGTATTATGTTGTCTTTGGTAGCATAAGGGTAAGCGTATATTCTTTTGTGTTGAGAGATAAGTATTTATGGGGAGATAGTTGGACGTAGCATGGGTTGAGTACCCGGGCAGTAATTATATATGTATATATATATATATGTAATATGACTACGGGTTCGAAGTTATATTACGGGTTATGACTAGCATAGTCGGGTAACTTTCGTGCGATAGAGTGCGGGGATAGGGTATATGGGCGCCCTGGCAAGGTTTAAATGCATACTTGTGTAACATATGGTTAGAAGCGGATGTGATGGATATAGCGGGCTTGGAGGCACATGACTAGTGAATAATATGTGAATATTGGAATACTAAGATTATCTTAATTTCGAGGACGAAATTCCTTTGTAAGAGGGGGAGTATGTAACACCCTGTATTTTTGTGTAGTTAATATTTAATTAATTCGCGAATTTTAAATTACTTGTGCGTTGTAATTTTAATTGAATTAATTATGGCAATATATATATTTAAATATTAATCGGGGAGTGAATGGTTAATATTTAGGGAAATTTTTTTACTAAGTGAATAGTAATAATTTAATTACGTCGTTCCGGGTATTAATGACGGGGTATGCATTTATCTCAGCCGAGAGTCGGTATGGACTAAATTCGGTGTGAGTTAAGGATTTTTATAAATTAATTCAGATGCCAATTCTGAGTACGCGGTTGAGTCCGGATGGGTCGAAATAGTCAGAAAAGAGTACCCGGGGGTAGTAATTGGGTCTCGGGGTATTTTTGGGCATAACCGGGCCCACGCGGGGTGAGTTGGGCCGCTTTAATTAATCACATTAGGTGAAAAACTGGATTAAGGGTTTTTAACCTACTTAGGAGATTAAGATATGGCAGCCAACATAACTCTCAACCTAGGGTTTGAGAGGGGATTTGGGGGAAAGCAAATTGGAGGTTATTGGAGCCAAATTAAGGGACAACAACAACGGATCAGACACTACGAACAATCCAGGCAAGTGGTTAACTGTTGTGATTTCTAAATTATGATAATCAATTCATATCATAGTGATGTGTATATGAAAATTTCGTTTTGGGCGTGTGACCAAAATTCAAATTGGGTTTTTTGGAAATTAATATATTAATGGAATTAAGGGTGAGATTTATTGTGTTTATGATTCTAGGATATAGAGGAATGAATCGTGTGTTAAAATCAGTGAGAACAAATGGTTAATTGCTGATAAGATGAATGAAATTCGTATTGGGGGATTTGAAACCCGGATAATACCCAAATCGGAAAAACGTTGGAATAAATGGTTATTGGAAATGAATTAAGGTCTGTGGGATGTTTAGACCCTTTTCTTATTCGGAGGATATGTTGTTTGTATTTGGGTAAGAGCTTAGATGGAGAATCAAATCTTAAATTTTCATCCATGGCTGACAGCGGCGGGAGAGAACGAATACTGGAATGATCGTTCGATCAACCCAGGGGGTTCGATCGATCGAAGGTACAGAAATCTGGGCAGTTCGCCCAGTTTATTATATAAAGGGAAATCTATTAAAAAGGGGGTTTCATACATTAATAAGTGATAAATAATTATGAAATAAATAATCCTAGCAATTATGGGAGAAAGTAATTGGGACTAGGATGAATTTATGTGGGGCATTTAACGGATGGATTTGAGAGATTTTATTTCGAAATAGTGAGGTACAGATCAAGTGAGTGAATCCGGGTATATTGGTCATGCGACCCCAAGGTAGTGAATTAAGTTTGGAGATAAACTAAATAATTTTGACTCGGGATATAGACTCGGGGAATATTTAATTATGGACTAAGTGGGCGAGTCCGGGTTTGTTGGTAATTATAGGTAAATATAATTGGGAAATTATGGAAATAAATGTGTGACACATCGTGGGCGAAAAATGTGGAAAAGAAATTATGAGATGTAAAAATGGACCGAGTGAGTGAGTCCAGGTATGTTAGTTATGTGTCACCAAAGTATCAAATTTATTTTGAGAGAGAGTAATTAATTTGGAGTCGGAACATAGACTCGAGAAATATTAAGTTACGGGCCAAGTAAGTGAGTCCGGGGATAATGGTTGGGTGACACCAAATTATTAAATAAATGATTGCGCAAATTGATTGAATTAGAGTCGGATGGTAGACTCGGGTAAGATTAAATAATGGGTGTGAGAATTAATTTAATTAGAGTCGGATTGTAGACTCAGGTAGTATTAAATTAATAAGTGTATTAATTATTTTAATTAGAGTCGGATTGTGGACTCGGGTAGGATTTAATTAATTAATGTGTAAATTAATTCTATTAGAGTCAGACCACATACTCGGATTTTTGTTGATTAATTAATGGGTAAATTAATTAAATTAGAGTCGGACGATAGACTCGGGGCGGCATTAAATTAATAAGTGTGTTAATTAATTTAATTAGAGTCGGATGATAGACTCGGAGAGGTATTAAATTAAGATGTGTATCAATTAATTTAATTAGAGTCAGGTGATAGACTCGGGAAGGTATTAAATTAATAAGTGTGTCAATTAATTTAATTGGAGTCGGACCATAGACTCGGGGAAATTATTATATAAATTAAAGGGTGAGTTAAAAGTATTAGAGTCGGACCATAGACTCGGGAAGACGATAAATTATTAAGTGAGAAAATTAACTACATTGAGTCGGGCCACAGACTCAGGAAATTTCAGGCTGTGTACGGGACTTGGAGTACACGGTAGAGCCGGGGTTTATATTATATATATACGGTATAGTGATAGTATATATATATACGTTTATATATTATGTGTGATATTAAATATCAGTGACTAGATATTTATTCAATCAATATACTCTAGTGCTATTAAGGGAGGTTGCGCGATGTGGGTGAATCCCCTTGCTTGAGGAGTAGGGAGAGTATATCCCCAGGTCATTGCGTCTGGTATATATGGGTGAGGGATTTATCTCACTTTCAGGGAAGGAATATGACCTCCCCCACTACGTTTATATTTTGGGCCGAGTTAGTGAGCGATTCCAACTCGGGGAAACTAGGTTTTGTGAGCACACCTAGTGATATAGCATTTTAGAGGGAATCATCTGGTGAGGGTATACTCGGAAGGATGGATACACGTATGATATATGTGTGTATGTTAGTAACGGTACGTATAATATGGTAGTAAATATTATATGTAGGTGATAATACAGTGTGTGATGTATTTACCTTATATAACTCGGGTTACAGTTATATGCTGTTAATTAATGGGAAATTAATTAAGTTAATCATTTGTGGGAATAATACAATGTGTGATGTATTTACTTTATATAACTTGTGATACGGTTATATGTTACTATTTAAGAGGAATTAATTAAGTAAATTGTGAAATAACTTATAATTCAAGAATCATTATACTCGGGTTAGAATAGTATGGCAGGGGAAGGTTATACCAGGACTAGTTGGACGGGGTAGTAAAACTAGGTGGGGTTAAGGTAACCGGTAGGTGGGCACAATAGTGGAGGGGTGAGAATGTCCACAAGGGAGTGCGACACTAACTTAAATATGAAGCGCATTCATGCATTTTAAATTACTGCAGTTAATTCACTTGCTAAATATTTTCAAAATGTTTTGGGTTCTAACCCTTGCTATAAAACTATTTTCAAAACCTTTTAGGTGTCCAGCCACAGGGACGCCAGGATTAATATTCTATTCTAGGGACACGGAGCTGCGACATATGTGGATGCTAGCAGGAGTTTGGATTAGACGCATCATTCGTTCATTCCTAGAGTAGGAATCTTGTATCAGTCTCAGTTTTATTTAGGTCTTGTAGCCCAGACTTCTCGGTATAGTTTTCAGGTGTAATTCATTCAGGTGTTGAATATTTGTATTAGATTATTTATTTGGTGTCCGGTGATTTATTCGGCAAGTTGTGTAATTAATTATTTCAGTTGAGTTTTGTTTAGTTGTGTGAATGGTTTATATTTTAATTCCGCATGTACTATTTTGTTTAATTAAAAGTAAAAATTGGCACCAGCTTTTGGAATACTAGGTGGTTAGTAAGTTTTAAAAAGTTTTCGACAGTGATGCTATGGATGATCCAACTGGGATTCCTGTTATAATTTGGTATAGGACTGATCACCAGGTATTTTATTAGGCAGGGTGTCACATGTCCCATACGATACGCTATACAATCATTATTATACATTTCTCATTTATATGAATCATTTCTAATTAACATGAATCATTTCTCATTAATATGAATTAAGCTTTTCAATTCTATAAGAATACACATTCATTAACTTAATCCAATTATCTTTCTCTATTCACTGTTAACTACAATTATCACCGTAGATAGATTTAATCACTATATACATTCATTCATTTAATTCATTATATATATATTCATATATAATACGGCATCCCGAGTCACAGCTGCGGTGAAATGCATTATTCTGCTATCATGTCCCATCATCGCTGGTCGCCGAATAGGGGACTAAAGGTTCGGTAAGGATTCATCGAACCACAAACAACAACATACAAATTGGAGGTGAACATAGTTCTTGTATCCATGGGTCACGCACATACTTCCGTTCCAACAGTCAGCGGACTTATCAACTCCCCGATAAGTCTTTCATAGACCTATGTTCTTGAGCGACAACTCAAAGATCCCATTGATTCATCAAGATATGACTTCCCTCACGCGCAAACCTCTCGTCGATAGCAAACAAGCTAGGTATGTCATACACATAATCATTAATCAATCAAATAGGCATTATCATACCTATAATATACTATTAATAAGGTACTCACATTACCCTTAGATTATTCCCGTGCGTAGCATTATATCTCTTTAAATCCCACGCATTAAAATATCATAACTTTAATTCTTAATTTAGTTATCCCCGAGCCTCACTCAATATTCAAGGTTCAAATAGGTTTTTCCTCAACATATATTCAGTAAGAAGTCACTAATACCCTACAGGTCCATATTGTCATATCTGCCGAATCGTTACTAATTAAACTCTCCCTTTATTTAAGGTTAAAACCGATAGTTTAAAATCTCTTATAAACACATCTTCTTTCCCTTAGGATTAAACCCTCTTGTAAACTTAAGGATACCCAGGTGTTATATACAATCACCCCTACTGGTCCTATCGTTAATCCCCATGCATACCAACTAGAATCTATCAAGTGAATTTAGGAACCGAAATTCCTTTAAATTAATTATCATTATTCTAAACAATTAAATTCCAATCAAATTAATTTAAATCTTAACTAGGTCTTACTGATCTTCTCTAAGTCCCAAAATATCCAATTAAATATCACTAAAGATCTACAAAAGGTTTTGGGTTAAGAATCAACATTAAAAAGAAACAACTTTAGGAATTCTGAGGAGGTCGATCGATCGAAGGCAGGAGGTCGATCGATCGATCACTTAGGTAATGGCCCAGTTTTTTTGCATTTCTTCTACTACGGGTTTCACCATTTTTGTTCATTCAAACCTTCATATTAACAACCCAAATGACTTATAGTACTTACTACATGATATATCAACATATATAAATGATTTCTAATGATCTAAACATCCTAGAATCATCAAGAGTTTGAATTCAAAGCATGTTTATATCCTCTTTTTCCAGAAAATTATCAACCTAATATCCTCAAGAACACAACAAGGGTTTTCAGAATTTCTTCAATAGATATATGATTATTTCGTGGATTACTCTCAACCTACAGCATGAGTTTGATTCCTATATATTTTTCATATTCTTGAAATACATTTAACAACTCCATTATTATCTTCCAAACATGAAAAATCATATATTTTTATAACTATTCTAACATGGACAATATACAAACTTAGTGTTGATACCAAATTTAGTCTGCTGACGTGGACCATTCACTTGAAGACATGTGTCATCCTACGAATACCTCCAATGAACAACATACTGTCACTGAGAAACTCAATCATACCGATCAGCTTAGGTTCCCCGAGGAACTTAAGGCCCCGAGCAACTCAAGCGTGCCAAGCCGGTTAGGCGGTTCGAGCAACTTAAGCGGTTCGAGCTACTTAGCGTACAGAGCACTCAGATCAGAATAATCAAAAAGACGACTGCGCATTAAATGCTCATTATTATCGTACAGATGTATATGTTTACTAGATAACAGCGCATTGTCCTTTCACATGTACAACCTCAAGGCTATAAATACATTGTAACCTCCTCATTATAAGGGGACCCGAATTCTCTTGATAAACCACAAATCAAGAATTTCAGGCAAACAGTCAGCAATATAAAAACATTGGATGTAGGCCATTTCCCTAAGGCTGAACCACTTTAAAAATATATTGTCTCATATTTATTTATTCATATTTATCTGTGATTAAAGTAATTAGATCAAATCTAGTTTTTTACATCAATAGATTGGCACCGTCTTTGGGAAACGACTATAATTAGCGTTTTTCGCCAAAACAATTCATCATCAATGGGTGATAATCCAGAACCCAGTAATCGAAACACTGGGATCCCTCCAAATCCATCTACTCCCCCAATTGTTTTAGATTTGGATGTTATAATGGCTAATTTGGCCCAAGGCCAAACGGACATGCAAGAAACCATGCGACAACTTATATAAACTGTTCAGGGCGGAGTGCTGACTCAATCAGGACAATGAAGTGTTCATAGAAATACTCATTTACCCTCCTCGCGAACTGGGTGAACGTTATTCCCAGAGGAATCTCGATCTAGACGCACCGACTCATATCGTACTGAGAGATCTAATGATCCTTCTTATCAGCCTGGATGGACTTCCCCAGTACGAGCTACAGACACTCAACAAAATATTACTTTATCTCCAGAAAGGACCAGTGCTCTTGAAAGGTTGAGTAGAGTCTCTCCTCTTGATCGTTTGGTCCCTAGGAGGAACAGAAGTACCCCTAAGATTGTGTCGAGTAACTCTCAACGACAATCTGATCTAAGGGAAGGCTCTGCCCAATCACGACCAACTGATCGTCATGAAAGATCCCAAGAGGCAAATTCAACGCGATCAGCTGCTCGAACCAATAAGCCCGAGGAGGGAAATGATGCATCGAAGGGCTCTATTCAGAGGTTAGAATATATATTAGGGGAAATGGCTAAGGCCAAGAATCCTCTTTAAAGAACTGTTGTCCAAGGAACACCGTTTGTATAGGCAATTGTGGATTTTCCCATACCATCAAAATTCAAAGCTCTTATGGTGATGCCTAAATATGATGGAAAAACTGACACTGTCCTTCATATAGAATAATAACAAGCTGCTGCCGATATCTATGCAGTTCCAGATGAGATGAGATGCAGGGCATTTTCAGGAATTCTTAATGGATCTGCTCAGATATGGTATAACAACCTTCCTTGGGGGAAAATTGCGACTTTCTTTCAACTAGCAGAACTCTTTATTGGGAATTTCTATTTTGGAGCAAAGCCAGTCAAACGAGTAGCACACTTGCTAAGCGTTAGACAAAAGACAGGTGAAAGCACCAGGGACTATATTACTCATTTCAATAACGAGAAACTGGAAGTAATTGATTATGAGGAGAAAACAACAATTACTGCTCTGATGAGTGGACTGTTGCCGAATAAATTATACTACACTTTAGCCAAGGATCTGCCTAGGACCATGGATGAACTGATGGCAAAGGCAGGCAAAATCATAAATGACGAGGAGGCTATGGCTGCTAAGAAGAATGCAGATACTAAGGAAACCAAGGTCGAGGCTGACAAGACTGAGAAGAAAGATCAGAAGAATAATGGTGGCAACAGGCAGTCGAAAGCAAAGAAAACACTGGAATAGTTGAAGAAGTTTGGAAATTATAATCCTTTGAAGGTAGATATAAACCACATTCTAGAAGAGATCCAGAATAGCGAGGAGCTAAACTGGCCAAAAAAAATGAAGGCAGATCCTGACAAGAGGAATAAGTCCAAATATTGCGAGTTCCATAAAGACCATGGTCACACGACCAAAAATTGCATAGCTCTCCAGAATAAAATTGAAGCACTCATCAGATGAGGAAAGCTGGCTAAATATGCTGATCGTCAAAATGGTGGAAAAAGTAATGACCGAGCAAGGCAAAGGTCTAGATCTCCTGGTCGAGAAAAAGAAGACAAGAAGAGAAGTTATGAAGAAGATCCAGACGATGACCCCGATCTCCCTAAAAGACCAAGATAGCCAGAACGAGAGATATTTTCAATCCGTTTTGGATCATTTGATTATAATGTTATTACAGGTGGAGATGCAGGAGGTGGAGGCCTTACGGCGGAGAGGAAGGCTTACCTCAATGAGGCTCAAACTTACTCGTAGATTCAGCAAATAAATCTAGCTGAAGATGATCGCTCGAGGAAGGTGAATAAAAATCAGTTGGTCATTGGCTTTTCTAAAAATGACCTAGCAGGTGTACTATATCCTCATGATGACCCATTAGTGATCAAGATGAGGACGAAGGAAGTGGTGATCTCACGAGTACTGGTGGATAATGGTAGCTCGGCAGACATTATGTTCTACCCATGTTTTGATAGTTTGAATCTGAAGCTAGCCCAGTTGGAGCCATATCATAGGCCCCTCCTTGGTTTTACTGGCGAGAAGGTTTTTCCACTTGGGACGATCAAGTTGGATATGCTTATCGGTACATGGCCTGCTTGTCGAACAGAAAGAGTACGCTTTTTTGTAATGGATAAAAATGTCCAATCATCTTACAATATCATCATGGGAAGAGTAGGCCTGAAGAAGTTCGAAGCAGTACCATCTACTGTACATCAATGTTTAAAATTCCCAACCAACTTTGGAGTGGGAGTTATGAAAGGCAACCAGAAAGTAGCTCAGGAATGCTACTATTCATCTGACGAGCAAGAGGAGCGTGAAGAATCCAGTAAGAGAACTACTACTTATCAGGTGGACGAAATAGAAGATGCAGAGATTAAAACTTTATATCCTAGAGACGAGTCTCAACTCGTTAAGGGCCAAGTCATGGAGGCTACCAAAAATATCATTCTGGATGACGATCATCCAGAACGAACAACTCAAATCGGTGCATCATTGGATGTATCAATAAAATAAGAGCTGGTAGCATTTTTAAGATGCAGAAAGCAGACTTTTGAATGGAGTCATGGAGATATGCCAGGAATATAACCAAATTTCCTGTGTCACGAGCTCAACGTGAACAAGGAAATCAAGCCAGTGAAGCAACGAAGAAGGACATTCAGTCTCAAGAAGAACCAAGCCATATAGGAAAAAGTAGAGAAACTGCAAAAAGCCTCTTTTATTGAGGATGTCAAATATCCTCATTGGCTAGCAAATGTGGTAATGGTGAAGAAGAAAAATAACAAGTGGAGGATGTGTGTAGACTTCACTTATCTTAATAAAGCCTACCCAAAGGATCGTTTTTCTTTGCCTCGAATTGATCAGTTGGTGGATGCTACCTCGGGACATGAATTGTTGAGTTTCATGGATGCTTATTCTAGTTACAACCAGATTAAAATGAAGCCTAAAGACAGGGAGAGTACCTTTTTTATCACCCTGAGGGGAACTTATTATTATAATGTTATGCCTTTTGGATTTAAAAATGAAGGTGCAACATATCAGCGGCTGATGAATAAGGTGTTTGCAGAGCAAATCAGTCACAACATGGAGGTTTATGTTGATGATATGTTGACGAAGAGAAAGAAAGCTGATGATCATCTATTTGACCTAGGTCAGACCTTTGATCAACTAGAGAAATACCAAATGAAGATGAATCCCACCAAATGCATATTCGGAGTACGAGAAGGCATGTTTCTCGGATATATTATTAACCAACGAGGAATTGAGGCGAACCCTGAAAAGATCAAGGCTCTATTGGAGCTATGATCTCCAACCACGAAGAAGGAAGTGCAAAGTCTCACAGGGTGAGTTGCAGCACTTAATAGGTTTGGGTCACGAGCAACTGACAGATGCCTCCCATTCTTCAAAACACTCCAAAAAACTTTTGAATGGAATGATGAATGCGAGGAAGCTTTTTAAGAATTGAAAAAATATCTGGAGACACCTCCATTATTGTCCAGACCAATGATGGGAGAAAAGCTATGCTTGTACCTGACAGTTTCAGAAAATGCAGTGAGCTCGGCATTGATAAGAGTGGAGGATGGAGTATAAAAACCGGTCTATTACACCAGCAAAGCTTTCTGAGGAGCAGAAATCAGATATCCAAGGCTGGAGAAATTGACTTTATCACTGATTGAAGCAAGAAGAAGAATGAGACCATACTTCCAAGCCCACACTATAGTGGTGTACACCGACATGCCATTAAGGCAAGCTCTGCATAAACTGAAGAAATCAGGAAGATTAATGTACTGGGCAGTAGAGCTCGGTGAATATGATATAATTTATAAGCCTAGGTCGTCGCTCAAAGGGCAGGCAGTAGCGGACTTTATCACAGAGTTTGCTCAAGAAAATGCCCCCGAAGAACAGGAGTTGAATACAGACCAACTTGTAGATGTTACAAGATCATCAAATTTAAACCCCGACCAACTTATGTCGATAGGCAAGAGAAGATGATTGACGAGTAGCGAGAAGTAATGGAGGAGGACAAAAGGAAGTACCAGATATTCCACCGAGGAACACTCTCTGATCAAAAATTTGATGATAAGGTACCTATATGGAATTTATATGTGGATGGCTCTTCGTGCACTACGGGCAGTGGAGTAGGGATTATTTTAAATAGTCCGGATGAGATTGACGTGGAGTATGCTCTGCACTTTCAATTTAAAGCTTCTAATAATGAGGCCGAATATGAAGCAATGATCGTGGATCTAAGCCTGGCCAAAACCATGAAGGCAGAGAAAGTCGTTGTGTTCAGTGACTCTCAGTTAATTGTAAATCAAATTCTTGGGTATATGAAGCAAAAGGAGAATTAATGGTCAGGTATCATGCAAAAGCGATAGAGGTCGTATCGAGTTTTACTGCAATTCATTTGATTAGAATACTAAGATTAGAGAATGCAAGAGAAGACGCCCTAGCTCGGTTAGCATTAGCCACACGGACCGAGCTACGAAGAATAATCCCAATAAAAATCCTGGTTGGTCAGTGCATCGACAAAGATCTAGCAATTAACTTCATCGCCTTTGACTTGGGACCATCTTGGATGGACCCTATCAGGGCCTATATTGAAGAGGGGGTTTTACCAACTGATAAACTCGCAGCCAAGAAACTAAAGTTTAAAGCTGCTCGTTATGTATTGACCACTGACATTTTATACAGACGAGGAGTTATAGCTAGGCTACAAAGATGTGTCCATCCCTCTAAAGTGAAAGATTTGATCGAAGAGGTTCATGAAGGGTCTTGTGGAGCCCATATAGCTGGTCGGACGCTCTTGCAAAGAATAACCATGCAAGGGTACTACTGGCCGACGATGAGAGTTGATTGCACATCTTATACTAAGAAGTGCGACAAATGCCAACGCTTCTTGTCCATTCGAAGAACTCCTTAGGCATTGTTAACACCCATAACGTCCCCTTGGACATTTGCCATGTGGGGGATAGACTTGGTTGGGCCACTCCCAACGACCAGGGGAAGATTTAAATACCTTGTGGTTACTGTGGATTATTTTACAAAATGGGTGGAAGTTGAGCTTCTTATTGATATGACATACGACAAAGTCTATCAATTCATTTGTAAAAACATTATTTGCAGATATGGTATCCCACATGCATTCATTACTGACCATGGGACCTAGTTTGACAACGAGGAGTTTGCTGCATATTGTCATCAATCCAATTTACTGAAAACCCACTCTGTACCAGGTCATCCCCAAAGCAATGGACAAACTGAGGTGACAAACAGAACGCTACTAAATGGATTGAAGAAATGACTAGATAATGTATAGGAAAATTATATTAATGAGCTACACTCTGTATTGTGGGCTTATCGCACCACACCACGAACAGCAACGGGAGAGTCCCCATACATGCTGGCATTTGGGAGTGAGGCTGTCATACCTGTTAAATTGGGTCTACCTACACATAGAGTACTTAATTTCAATTCTCATGTCAGTGACTTGATGAGAAGATTAGACCTAGATATGATCGAAGAAGTTAGGGAAGAAGCAGCAATCAAGAATGCAGCATATCAACAATGAACAACTTTGTTCTATAACAAAAGAGTGAAGAAGTGTGATTTGAAGGAAGGGGATTATGTGCTGAAGAAAGTGATCCAAAAGCACAATAAACTGGAAGCCAACAGGCACGGACCCTACAGAGTAACAGAAGTTGTTCGCCCAGGGACATACAGGATTGAAACCTTGGAAGGAGAAGAATTCAAGAATGCATGGAATGCAGAACATCTGCGTAAATATTATCAGTAATTGTAATTCATATGTAATGAAGTTTCTTCAATATGAATAAAGTGATGCTTCATCCAGTTTTCTTTCTTTGTTGAATTTTTTTTTCCGGATTATTAGTGCTACAGACTACACATCAAATTTAGAGAAATTACCACCAACTTCATTTGGTCGGGAATCAATTACCACTAACTCCAGTTGGTGGGGAACCAATTACCACCAACTCCGGTTGGTCGATAAACCAATTACCATCAACTCTAGCTGGTCGAGAACCAATTAACACCAACTCCGATTGGTCGGTAAACCAATTACCATCAACTCCGGTTGGTCGGGAACCAATTACCACCAACTTTATTTGGTCGGGAATCAATTACCACCAACTCCGGTTGGTCGGGAACCAATTACCACCAACTCTGGTTGGTCGATAAACCAATTACCATCAACTCTGGTTGGTCGGGAACCAATTACTACCAACTCCAATTGGTCGGTAAACCAATTACCATCAACTCCAATTGGTCGGGAACCAATTACCACCAACTCTGATTGGTTGGGAATTAATTACCACCAACTCCGGTTGGTCGGGAACCAATTACCACTAACTCCGATTGGTCGGGAATCAATTACTACCAACTCCGGTTGGTCGATAATCAATTACCACTAACTACGATTGGTCATCAACTAATTACCACCAACTCCGGATGGTCGGGAACCAATTATCACCAACTCTGGTTGGTCGGGAATCAATTACCACTAACTCCGGTTGGTCGGAAACTAATTACCACCAACTCTGGTTGGTCGGTAAACCAATTACCACCAAGTCCGGTTGGTCGGGAACTATTTACCACCAACTCATGTTGGTCGAAAACTAATAACCACTAACTCTGGTTGGTCGGTAAACCAATTATAATCAACTCCGGTTGGTTAAACTAAGCAGAAACATGGATGCAAATCATTTCATTGCTTAGACCCAAAGAGTGACAAGTCACTATAATCAAATAATAAAAAGGACAAGTTCTATTATCAAAAAACACAAAACAAAATGTACACATATTCACAAACAAACAAGCAAGGACATTTTACAATATTACTTCATTCAAATCAAGAAGAATTACATATGCTGTGAAAAATACACTGCATAAAAAATCCTATTCTATTGGTTTTTTCCTTCTGCCTTTGAAACAGGTTCTACTCCAGTAGGAGGATCATCTAAGGCATATAGGGAATTTATAAAATTTACATCTCTCAGCATTCTAACATTCATCACAAAGGGTCGATCAAGCAAATACTCTGGGCGAGATATATCAAAGTTAGCATGAAGACTGTAGTCGCCAAGATATTTGGAGATTAAGCATTGAGGAATTACCCGAGTAGGAATCCAACTGATGTCAAGCTTAAAAGGAGGCACAGGAAAATCGAGCACTCCAGGCTCATAATAATCCCATAAGTAGTGGCCCTGTTCCAATTTTAGCACACACAGTGCATTAAACCACCCTTGCTTTTACCCCTCATTATTTGACTGCTGGATTCGATCATCAAGATGGTAAAGGGCTTCATTATACCCAGCCATCCAAAATTCTATGGGTTGTTTGTGGAATTGGTAAGTTAACCTCTCCAGTTGCTCGTGGAGATTCTTCACCAGAATTTCTTTATTTTCCAAGGCAGAATTCTGAGTAGTGAGTTGTTCGCTGAAGTTCAGAATCTTCTTAGACATTTCTGTTAAGGCTTAGTTCTTCGCCATCAGTTGAACTGCTTGATTCTCCAAAGCTGATTGAGTTCTTGCTTCTTCAATGGACATCCGAACAGCCCTTGCTCATCCACGAGTAGAAGATCTTTCTCGTCCACGAGTAGCTGTGGAGGGTCCATCTCTTTTTAAAGTTTCTAACTCATCCCGTAAGTTGGCATTTTGTACCTCTAAGAAGGAAATACCTTCATCATTAACAGGGATAAAGGTTCCCGAGGAAGATGCAGCAGACTTGAGTTGTTTTATATCTTCTTGCAAAACCATATTTTCCTCCTCCAACAACTTAGCGATGTGCCTGTGCTCTTCAACTTCAAGCTTCAGAACACTCTCATTGTTCTCATAAGCAGAGATGAATTTATCATACCCTTTGTCAGCACTCAATTGCTGATATTTCTTCTCATATCCTTGATTCAGAAGAGTAGAGGATTCTTTGTACTGCTGCTGAAGTTCCTCGATTGTTCCTTGGAGGTCTTCAATCATCTCATAGTATGCCACATTATTGGCAACAGCGCGATCAAGCAAGCACTTTAAGTATTGATAAGCTTCACTTGCTCGTTCATAAGCATCTAAACCCAGGATGTTAATTATCTGAGCCTCATTTATGTCAGCATGACCAGCTTTAAAATAGTCATTGCATTTCTTCATTAACTCTGTGTCATGAGCTGATAAGAGCTCCATCTTGGCCATAAAACAGCAAAGAGAAGAAATACAAAGAATTAATAATGATGCAGACAGATCAAGTAAAAGAAGAAATCCAAGACAAACAACCAAATTTTGAAATTTTATTCATCACAAAAAAGTATACGTCGTTCCAAGTTACAGTCAAGAAAATAGAAAACCTGAACAACTCTACACCTTCTCCTTGTCTCCTATGATTTCCTCGGGAGGCTTGGACGAAGAAGTTGGTTGCTCGGAAAGCAAGGGAAGTTGCTCGGCAGAAGTGCTAGCTGGTGGGAGCTATTTGGAAGACTAAACAACAGGAACAACAGGGACTTGATCTTTAGCCATCATGGAAGATTCATTTGAAGCATCCTCATCTTCTTCTTCTTCTCCAGGAGAGGGAGGAGGTCCATGAGTGTATTGCTAGAATAACTCAGAATCCTCAGCAACCTTCATCTCCTTTAATACTACCACCTATCCATCTCTAAAATATTTAATGCTGACATACTCCATTTGAGAGGTCATGGTAGCCAAGCCCTTGTTCCATCCCTTATCCCAACCAGCGCTGAAAGATTTTTTAACTGCCTTTTTCCTTTTTGCCTTATCCGAGGAGGTCTTTTCCCTAAGGAGCTCCTCGGCAACCTTCAACTTCTCCTCCACCTCCTTTTTCTGTCGTTCAACATCTTGAAGTTTAACAACTTCATTTTCAGCAAATTTGAGCTTAGCCTCAAGCTCCTTATTGCTCTGTTCAAAGTCTTTGTTGCTCTGCCCAAACTCCTTTAACTTTTTCTCCAAGTCCCTAGAGGCATTCATAGCCCAATTTCTGTCCAGCTCAATGGATTTGAGCTGCTTCTCCCAAGCAACTTTATCTTCTTCGTATTTGTGATGAGAGTCCTTCAAAGATTGGGTTAGCCCGACAAAAAGCTTCCTCTACTCCACCCGAGGAGCTTGAAGCCCTTATGGCTTCATCCTTCTTCAAAATATCGTTAAAACACGTCACCAACTAAAAAACGAAGTGACTTTAAGTCAATACACGAACATAATATTAGAAAGTAAAGACTTAGGTCAACAATACTTACTGAGGTAATATGTTGAGCAGCCATAGTAGTAATTCTCTCCTGAGAAAGAGAATCCTCAATGCTTTGGACTTCTAGGACAGTTCATGATCTTACCAAGCCCACAGTAGAGATCGGAGGAACAAAAGCTGGAACACCACCTTCAACAGTTAAAGGATGAGAGACAGGTTCAGCAGGCCTCTCAGAAGAGCTCTTCTTTAACCTCCTTGGAGGATCAGGAACAGTTTCCATTAAAGACGTTGTCTTTGTTGGTGATATGACAATAACCTCACTCGGAGGAGAGATAACAACAACCTTGCTCGGAGCCACAGGGGGCTTCTCGCCAATTTTCTTGGCAGTAACAGGAGGGGGTACATCTATAATCTTTTTCCTTTCTTCTAGGACACCGTGCTTACATTTCTTTGCCTCCACATTAGTAGAGGTAGACTTGTCAAAAAAGGCAGGAGCTCTTCTCTTCTTCATCAGATCACTGATAGGAATACTTGACTCAGAGGATAAACCTTCCACACCAGTCTCAGAGGTTGGTACTTGGTCAAGATTAACCACCACTGGACGAGGACGAGCAGTGAAAGATGAAGTATAGCTCTTGTACTGCAACAAGTAAGGAGCAGACCTAATATGTTCCTCGGTAATAGATTGGTACAAATACCAGATAAGTTTTAAATGCTTTAAATTAACATCAGCTTCTTTTGGAGGTTTTCTTTTACTGTCAACTGTAGCAAATAAAAATAAATGTCAGTTATTCATTTTATCAAACATGAAGAAAATAAGATTTCAAAAAATAAAAACAACCTATTCCATTGCCATAAGGGGGACACCTATGACCCTGATATACATCATCTCCATTTAATGGAGCATGCTGCTAATTTTTCATAACAACCCCATGCTCAAAATAATCCCTATTGGCATCAGGAAGATTGACAACTAAAGCTCTATTCAAAAACCTAGGTTTAAATAAAAAGTGCTATTACTGACAACCCGTCTATAGCAATACATAATCTCTGGAATCCCTAAGATGGTTCCATGAAGTTGATTCAATCTATGTATGCCATTAACTATCCTCCAGGTATTTGGAGCTATTCTTGCAGGAACAACATCAAAATATTGGCAAAAATTCAAACATAGGGGATTTGGTGGAAAAGAAAAGCCACATTCGACCACAAAAAGACTTGGGAACCAATGTCCCTCAGCCAAAGAAAAATAATCAGAAGGTTCAGAGACTCAACGAGATAAACTATGATGAACAAAGTAAATAAAAGAAAAGGAAGAAAATCTTACAAAGAAAAAGAGATCAGGTGAACAACGAACGGCGAAAAGAACGAAGGCACAAGACAGAGAGAAAATGAAGAGTTCAAAGATACAGATTTGAAAAGTGAAAGACGATAGGGTTTCTGCCACATTTAAATACTTTATCTCGGGAATAAGGAAAGGCAATGATTACAAAAAAGACGTTTGCATTCCCGGCGGCTAAAAGAAGAAAAGGGCACAAATATGGAAGTGGTCATGAAAATTCAAAATATTTATGAGGCCTGATACTATGCACTCAAAAAGGACTTATATACGACGAACGTTTTCCTAAAAACCATATAAATCAATAATCTATGCAATTTTCGAGCAGAATGTTCCACAATTTTCTTCAAACATCAAACTGTGAAACATTGGGGGCTTCTGTTGATACCAAATTTAATCCGCTGACGTGGACCATTCACTTGAAGACACGTGTCATCCTACGAATACCTCTAACGAACAACATACTGTCACCGAGCAACTCAGTCATACCGAGCAGCTTAGGCGCCCCGAGGAACTTAAGGCCCCGAGTAACTCAGGGGCCCCAAGCAACTCAAGCGTGCCGAGAAGGTTAGGCGGTCCGAGCAGCTTAAGAAGTCCGAGCTACTTAGCGTACAGAGCACTCAGATCAGAATAATCAAAAAATGACTGCGCATTAAATACTCATTATTATCGTACAGATGTATAAGTTTACTAGATAACAGCGCATTGTCCTTTCACATGTACAGCCTCAAGGTTATAAATACATTGTAACCTCCTCATTAGAAGGGGACTCGGAATCTCTTGATAAACCACAAATCGAGAATTTCAGGCAAACAGTCAGCAATATAAAAATAGTGGATGTAGGCCATTTCCCTAAGGCTGAACCACTTTAAAAATCTATTGTCTCATATTTATTTATTCATATTTATCTGTGATTAAAGTAATTATATCAAATCTAGTTTTTTACATCAACACTTAGATTGCCATTATCAAACACTTGCCTCTAATGAAGGTCTGATCCTTTGGTGTAGTATATCATAGGTGGTTCTCCCTTCTACGATCAATCTCCAGTGGTGGTTGGTGGTGGTGACCCTTGGTTCTTAGTTCTTCTCCTTCCCAAGTAACTCTTCTCTTCCCAAGCAACCTTTCACTTTCTCTAGGAAGATGACTTCTCTATTTTTTGTAGAAGAGATGAATGACCCACGTACACTTAATCTTCAAATACTTATAATAAGACAAAATCCAAAATCACTATTCACCCCTATAAAAATGACCAAAATGCCCTTTTGGGTTTCTTTTCATTTCCAAATGACCCGAGACTCAAATGCAACATCCAACTAGACTTTTCTGACTATTTCAACCCTTCCAAACTCAACGATGCAGTCGAAATGACTATAAGGTCGATAGAAAATAAATTTCCTTTTTAATTTAAATAATTTAGTCCCAACACGTCCCATACCGCGTCCGACTAAAAATCCAAATTGCTGAATTAACAATTCACAGCAATATCAATAACATCACATTGATATATTACCTAAATATCTTTAAGTAATATTAAGAATCATACATTTTAATATCCACAATTCGGATAAAACCCAAATGAATTAATTAATAATAAAATCCAATTAATCCATTAATTTAAAATATAACCCATTTTAAAAATCATTAAAAATCACGGGGTATTACATAACCCAAAAGTAGAGAGACAGAGAGAGGTAGAGAAGTATAGAGGGAGAGAGAGAAAAAAAGTGGGAAGAATTTGGTGGGGAAAAAAAGGAGGGGAAAGGGTTTTTTGCAGTAAGATTTGTCACGGACGTGTCGCGGTCTTTGACCATGACAATATTATATGACTTGTCACAGTCATTGATCGTTGCATGTCCGTGACAACTGTACTTTGTCACGGTCTTTTCACAGTCATTGATCGTGACAAGTTTTTGTCACGGACTTGTCACGGTAAATGACCGTGACACAAAACGCATGTTTTTTGTCACGGTCATTGATCATGACAAGGCTAGCCGCTAGAAGGGTGCCAATTTACCCATTTTGGTGTAGTGAGAGTTCTTAAGATAATAGTAGAGTTTTCCATTATTAGATAAGAAACAAATTAATAGGATGAATGTAGAAGAAGATGACACCCTCTCACCTCCAAAGGTGTCCTTAAAGTGGTTTCCTAGCTCCACTAAGCTCACGTTCATGAAAACCCCATACAAACTCAATTAATTTCTACTTCTTCTTAAAAAAAACCCAAAAATAACACCTCCAAAAATCATAACTTTTCTTAACAATGGTGTAGATGAGTTTATAAGGCCTATATTTGGTGGAATATTAAGTCAATATAGTGGAACAACGTGGAAGGTTAGTGGTGTATGGTGGTTGGGGGTGGGGAAGCTCTCAAGTGTAGATAGATAGAGATAGGAAATCTGATTGGAAAATGCCATAGAATGGGCTAACTTATACTTAAATACCCCCAAAACCTTAAGGGACAAATTCCTCATATGCCCCTACACCTAACCTTTTAAGGCAAGGAAAATTAATTCTTTTATCTCATGTTTTGATCTTTGCCACTATGAGGCGGAACAGTACCAAATCTGATGCTCTGCGTCATGACAACACATTAAGAAGGGATAAGGTTTCAAGTTTTGCTCTGGTCTTTTGAATTAATTTTAAGTCTCAGTCGAATGAGATTGATCCTTAGTTAAAAGAGATTGCTTCCTTCGTTTGAACGAGATTCTAGTGCATGCGATGAATGTATCAAACTCGAGATGTCCGTATTCTCATTCGAATGTCATTCGAATGACCCGTTCGAATGAGAATGACCCCTCATTAGAACGACTTATATTCTCCACCATTTTAACTTTAGGCCAAAGAAACTCCAATTTGGTTGCATCAAGGCCACGACGTTACCCAAGCTTGACTTATGGTCCACCTTAGTAAGTCCAAAACCTAATTGGTTCTACCATGTCACCAAGTCATACAAGTACGACCAAAGTCGCGGGTTGGGTGTTAAATTCATCCCTTCTTAAGTGATTTCATCCTAGAAATTAGTAATCCACCAATTCCACATATTTTCCATATTATCAATACTTACTATAATCCATACGAATCTTTCAAGGTTAAGTCATCGACTGCTTAATCGCCAAAAGTCATCGTACACCTTTTCACCGTGCACTATCACTAAATAAGTCGACATGAAACGAGTTCTAATGCTCATCATCAGGTTTGACATAAAAATTACATAACAGTCCTCAAGCCTCATACTCTTTACAACCAGAGTTGCCAATTGCTATGCCAATAAATCCATAAGATCATTAGATTTAAGGAAAACATAAACTATGAGTAAACCATGTGGAAGAAAGCACAACTGCATGTACACATAAGTTATGAAAATAAAGGAATATTTTGGATAAGAGAATGCTCAGTTGTCGAGCTGCAATGACCACACCAGGTCCATCCGCACTCATACCGATCCAACTCATGCTGTGACCAAACCGTAAATGTGGAGCAATACTAGGCAACTAAAATTTAAAGGGAATCATCCTGAACCATTAAAATTGTAAGAATGCGATCCTCAACTACCAAAAATGAAATAACATAACAAATCAGAATGAACAAACAACCATTTACGAAGGACGACCCTACATCGCATGCTTTAAAGTCTACAACTCTTCCAAAATGCTTTCACTGGATACTACACTAGCCACACACCCTAGATTGAGTCACCTACCATGACAAACCGAATCACAAACCATTCATCCCCATAAGACGAAAGCAACATACAAACCTATCTTCCTTTAGGAAGTCAAACGATGGACTTAACTCCTTAAGGTCAAGTCTTCTTCCTTACATCCTTGACAGACATGAACTACTCCGATTGATGACTTCCTAACACCCTTATCAATGTTGACCTTTTCTGTGTCTCTAGTCTGCATGATGTCGTGACCATGCTAACACAAATAGGTCTACTATGATCATGTCCCAAACATCGCCTTAGGCCATTCCCAATCAAGTGAAGTATTCTCCCTAATATAACCTCTAATGACAAAAGGTCATCACTACGCCTATCTCAAGGCTCTACCCAAACTGGATTTATGTAACGATGACACTGATCGCCACTAGACTTTAAGGGTAGTAAGTTTCATACAGGGCTACATCTGTTAACTCGTACTGGTTTTGCATGGCGTGCCATGAACTAGTCTTTTCTCTGTTAGGGCTATTCTAACTTACACTGTGTACATATGTCGATATCCTAGTCATGCTTCGATATCCCTTTCCGGGTGATAATTTCCAGTCTCTAACATGACATCATCAATCTAAGTCCCAAATGCATTTCTTAGTACTCCTTAAAATCAAGTACTGCACATCCCACACAAGTCATCCTATGTCAATCGAACATCACCCTCACTCACGAAACAAGCTTTCAATTTTTCTTAGAAGGTTAAATCACCCATATTTTCCAATTCAAATGTTAGTACCATGGGTGTACACTAGTTGACTCCAAATTTTACTAATAATATGGGATCATCACATGACTCCCAATACAACCGTGATTAAAACACTAGTGCCCAATGATGCCGAACTTATTTGGTTTCCCCAGGACACCAATCATACCCAATGTGATCTCCACCAAGGTCTTGACAATATTTCATCTCCCATGCTTTCCTCACCAAAGGTACAATCTACCTATTTCTTAATATTCGCATCATGGCTATTATATACTCACAAAGATACTAGCCCACAAGCCTCCCCACATGGGGAAATTTTACCACTGAACACCTCAAAGCGTCATAAAAATTGACTTTTATTCCTCAATGATACCACACGTAATCACTCTCAAGGACACTGCAAGGACTTCCTTAAATCGTACCCACATAGAAATCGCCTCGTGTTTCATCATAACTTTGGTTTCAAGAATGGTCCATAGAATTTAAATAAGATTCTTAGTTCCCTTTTGTCTAAAAATCTGGCATACGTCCAACCTACGACCCTCCCCTCGAGATCCAATAAAGGTCCGAAAACCTTATTCCAAATGACCGATTGCATATACCACATATCAAACCATAAAATGACATTACTAATCATTTTAGCAGGATATGGGACATCGTATAAAACTTATAAGCCTCTAGGTTAACATCACCGACATCACTAGGGATCCTATTCTTCAAAGTTTCATCGTATTACCTTGTCACAGAAGACTATCCAGGGTTCACTCCTACGTTTATTTGACCATCATTGTCATACGCGTAACAGAGTTACCAAAAATTGATAATAACTATCATCACAACTTGCGACATATGAATTTCATCCAATAATTACCAATGCACTTATCTAATATGATAGTATCCAATAAACCACGTCCCACTATACAACCTCAATTGCTGACCAACAGTGGTATATGTTCCTACCAAATTGTCGAATGCCTACGACATGACACTACCGCAAGGATCATGTCCGTATAATCACATCAACATTATTAATTACCTGAAACAACGTAACTAAGGAACTTAATGCATCCTTATCACAAATCAACACCGCTTAAGCATGATACTCCAGTCACCTAGTCTCCATGGTTAACTTTGCATGATTCATGCCACTAACTCAATGGATATCAATTAGATCAATTAGCATCTCAATAGGCATCTCTCATCATTAAGGCTTGACACAGAACTCACACTAAAAACTTCAATGTCATCACTACTGGCTCACACAGACACCCATAAATAAGAAGCACAAAAGAGAATAATGATAATTAACTTGGTCGCATGCCATTTGGTAATGAATTAATTATCGTGCTATTCTCCTTAACTCCAATCTAGAGAACACGAACTGAAATCGTCATCAATGTAGCATCACCGTACCAAAACCAACACCGACGTCTAAAGATCCACTACCGACCTCACCACGTCACTCTCAAAAGGAAACTTGAACCTAGCTCTCTGATAGCATTTGCAACGCCTCTACTCGAATATATGGGTTACCCGTGGTCAACCTAGTCCGACCCGAGCATTAGGTGTGAAGTGCAATGAAATAACCTAGAAAATGTTGGTAGTTCAGTTTTATTTTGTTAGAATTTCACTTGTTTAGCATGTGACTATCATTTAAATCAAACTACGGGAGGGATCCGTGGGAAGCATCCTTGGAATCCAAGCATACGGAGCTAATAATGTAAAATAAAAAGATACTTCTACAACACTCTCAAAATACCAAACTACACCCAACCTAACGTAACAAGGACGAGGGAATGAGTCGAATGCCAAGTGATAAAAACAACAATGCAATATATAATCGAACGGAGGAAAAGAAACTCTAATAAGTTATATCTACGTACACATGAAACTATATATATATATATATATATATATATATATATATATATATATATAGGATAATTCTCAACCACATCATGCTCGATATATCATTCATGCATCACACCTAGTTGTAAGCCCTGAAAACCTTTTTTTTTAAATTTATATTTTTCACTTTAAATTAACCTTCTAATAAAACTACGTTGGAAAAATTAGTTCAAAATACATTTTGTAGCTATTTTTTAAAAATCCACAAAAAACTGTTCAAAATACCTTATTTATAAGGGTCTGCGCCAGTAATTTTTCATGATTTTTTTTAAAATAGCTAAAAAATGTATTTTGACCTAATATTTTGAATATGGGTTTATTGGAAGGTTAGTTTCAAGAGAAAAATAAAAAAATTTGAAAACAAATTTCATAGGGCCTAAAACTAGGTGTGATGCATGGTGTGATGTATACATCATGATGTAGGTGAGCCTTATTCTCTCTCTCTCTCTCTCTCTCTCTCTCTCTCTGTATATATATATATATATATATATATATATATAATAAGGAGTAAAACTTATGTATATCATATGATATAACTATGATGTCATTTTTATGAATTTTTCTGCACTACCTATTTTGCCCCTTACAAATTTGGATTCCTCCTCTTTTAACACACTCTAATTTTTTCCCCTTTATCTTCAAAATTCAAATTTGGGGCTATCTTTGTAAACACACCAAAATACACTTTCACCGCAAACACTCATTGACTCACCTCACTCCTCGATCTCTCTCTTCCCTTCCATTTTTACCCATCTCCCACTTCCCATCTACAGCCTCTGTCGCTCGCCGCCCACCTCTGCTCCCCGCCTCCTCATCCATCAGGTACTCATCTTTATTGCTTGGTTCTCTCTCTAAAAAAATAATCATCTTAGGGATTTGTGTTTTTAACATCTTAGGGCTTTGTATTTTTAACATCCAACAAGTAATCTCCCTCACACGCACATAGAGACACATACTTATTTTCTTCATCTCCTACAATACATATTTGTTTACATGTATTTCTTCATTTTAGGGATTTGTTCATTTTTATTTTGGTCAAGATCTATTTCGATTTCTGTTGGTATCTAATTATTTTTTTGTGTTTTGTGGTTTATTTTTTCTTTTCCAGGCTACTGATTATACGCCTAAATAAGTATACTCATTTTTTTCTCTTTGTTATGTGTCTACTCATCTGACATTATGATATGTGGCTTCTTAGTCAAATGGAGAAAATAATTAAACATTTATTTGTTTTATTAGTAAATTAATTTTACAACCTAAGCATCATTCCCTAATAGTTTGTTTTTTCGTTGTTTAATTTATTTCACTCACACTAATATTTCTTTGCTTGAAATGCAGCTCAGAGGTATTACTTTGCTTGAAATGCAGGTATTTTACCCACACTAATTTTTATTTTCTTGAAATGCAAGAATTTTACTCATAGTCATCTATTTTACTCATACATGTATTGCTTTTCTTGAAATGCTACTAAGAGGCTCCTCTTCCATAAATCAAAGTACCAATTTTTTTTTTTACAAAATTTGGATTAATCGAACACATTCTCTAATATCACAATAAACATTAAAGGTAAAATTACATTAATGGTCCTATTTTTTAATCTTTAAAAGGAGCACAATATGGGCAAGATGTGTATGCAAAAACCCATTCATATTATATTTAGGTGTTGTTGAGGAGATTCCAAGATTGCCACTTATGTGAGAAATTGATTATTTGACAAATCTGGCACCCAATACTAAAACAATTATGAGAGGACCGTACCACATTAATCATTGACATAATATAAGTTTATGTGTGAACATGAATGTAAGTTTTGAGTTGGTGGTTTCCGCATGTTGTGGTTGTTTACATCATATTTATTATCACTTCTATGAAATGTTTAGTATGTACATGTGATGTTTACTGCTGAAAAAAAGATATGGCCGATCCATCATTTATTTAATTGGATTTAAAAGTTAACTTTTTATAATTGGATCAACTAGTTTTAATTTTATGTTCATGTTTTGTGTATGCATATTTTGTCAATGGTATTTTATGGATCAAGTTGGGAAGAAAAGGTGGAATTTTGGATATGAAAGATACTAGATAAAATATATTTTGAATGCGGCTTTCTCACCTTTTCGAATGTGTAGTTGAAACTACAATGCATATGAGTTTTGGATTGTGTGTGACAAGTTTGAGGGGTGTTTTCACTAGAAGTGTGTGAAGATAACACTTTCTAGGGCCAAGATCATAAAAAAATACAAATTTCCATCCTATAACATGAAGAGAGGCAAGCAGTTACAGTCACTGAAATTAAACCGGGTGATTAACAGAGTTTATATGGTGGCTGACAAAGTAGTGTAGCTATTACAACCTTTTGAAATGTTTGTAATGAATTTGTTGTGATGTTTATATATATATATATATATATATATATAAGTTATAATAGAAAAGGCCCTCACTAAATCCTTGCTCCTAGGTTGTGCTTATGTATAAAATTTTGACAATTGATATATGCTTGCATTTGGTAATAAAATGTTGCATAAAGATTATTTATGACATTAGTTCTAGATATAACCTAATGAGGAACACTATTAGTGTAAGACTAATAATCTTGGCATAGATTTGAAAAGAATGTTTTCAATTCTATTAAATTTCTACTGACAGAAAAACAAAACAGAAAATAGAATGGTATAGTTGTGTTTTGCAATAGATTGATTGATTTGTTATAGTTTTATCATGTCATTTACAGTTGCAACAGTGTTGGTGTTCGCTTTTAGGTTGACATTTTATTGCTATTGATCAATTACTATTATGATATTTGTCAATGTTACATTTGTATTTAAGATTCAATGACTACTATCGATCAATGATTGTTATCGATCACGTTTTTCAATGGCTGCCCCACAGACTTTAATCTTAAAGAGTGGCCGATTAGGAGACGAATAAGACTATTGCGTATTTAATCCACTATGCCAACTGCAGAGAATGCCAACTTCAGAGTATGGCACATCAGAGCTTTGGATTTATTTTCCCCACCATGTATAGAAATAAAAGAAGATCACCACCATTTATTTTCTTTCTATGCAGTAGAAAATAAATGATAAAGCACCACTGTCTTCTTTTCTTTTGATCATTTATTTTCTACTACATTTTGACTTCATCTTTAGTTGTGCTTTAGAAATGTTACACTATAAATATTTTTTCCATAAAACAGTCCAACAATATTTGTTTGTATATATTTATACTTGGAAATATTCCTATAGTTATATTTTTGTATTTCATGTACTATGGTTGCTCATAGGGAATATATTCACATATTTTCTCATATCTCTCTCCTAAAATAGAACAAAAGGCCAATGATTTACACATCTTCAATTCAATCGCATGTTTAATTTTTACTTAAATAAACCAGCCTAAGGTTATATATCTTTCGCTAAGCTTTCCCCTTTTATACTAAGCACCCTTGCCATGGCATCACTATGTTCGGCTATGAATTTTGTAGTTGTGTGCATTACATTGTCTGCTCCAAGTTCTAATGGTTGAAATAATACAGACAACATAATGTTGTTATCCACTAACACGAGCAACATGAGCATGAGCCATCTATTTTATTTTATGAATAGCAAAAATTTGTTGTGGTGGGTTGGTTAGACTATCTAGCCACACAAGCTTCGTTGAGGTGACAATCACAGATGCAACCTCATTTTCCCCTAATGTAGGTCCTAGACTGTCATTGTGGATAAAACGTAATTTTATCAAAGTTGGGCATGGAACTTTTGGATAAGGAGTTTTATCAACGTGATTAAATGTTATAAATCTCTCATTTTCTGTTCAGCAGTGCAGTATCAACCTGTACAGCCTAAAAAATCCTTTGGATATGGAAATTTTTAATGGGACTCATGGGCACTAGAGTGGTTGGATTAGATAACCTAATATGTGGGCCTTCTCCCTATCTTCACGTAAATAAGAGAGACACATGTGATTGGAGTTTCTCCAAATATTCAGAGAAGAAAGGGAAGAAAAAAATTTAAACTTCTCTACATCTTCATGTTCATGTATGCTTCTTTGTGTATATCACATCCTGAGTTTATTGTTGTATAGACATTTATGATTCTATTTTGTCTTGTTTGTATTGTATACACATTTATGCTCCGCACCTTCTCCATATACGAGCTTCACGATTGCTGCATTGATTTTTTTTTATTGTATATATATTTTAACGTAGCTCTCTCTCCCTCTCTCTAAAAATATACCTTCTAACTCAAATATTTCTTCTTCATGAAAAGAGTAAGCTGAGAAATCATTTTTCAAAGATCCGTGATGTATGTTTCACTGCCGGGTTTTGCCAGAGTGTTCAAAACTAGGGTAAGGAATATTGAAAACAAAGGTTTTACTTTGTTGCAATTTTTTTAGTAGTTGTGATTGTTTTATTTTTATTTTATTACTGATTTCAGTTTGTTTGTTGTTCCTTTTCCAGATGTTCTCATCGAGTTTTAGCAATTTTGCCCCATATAAAGAGTAAGAAATATTGTTATTTTTTGTAGAGTTTGTTGGGGGTATTGGGGGGTTTATGTATGAAACTTAAGGAATAACTACTTTATCGCAAGAGTTTTTTTGGGATTTTAGAAGTTGACATTTTTTTAGCTTTGATTGTATTAATACGGTGATAATGGAGTGGTCTCGGGACTTGGTGTGACAAAGTGAAGATGAAATCATTTTTGTTGAAATGGGTTGGATATAGTCTCGCCACTATTGCTTTTATTTTCGATGTTCGCATGAAGTTTTATATATTAACCTATTCTTCATGCATGGTATCATGAGTTCGGTGCACGTGTGCCCATGAATTTTAAAGAATGATGGCACAAGTATTAATGTATACTTACATGTATATTTTTATTATACATTAAATGACTAAATATACTCGATTACTAATATGTTTGGTTTTGTATTAGTAATAGTATTTGTTGATACCAAAATTAATATGCTGATGTGGACGAATAGTATGAAGACACGTGTCGATCTACGTGGCACAATAACAGCGAGGAAGATCATTTACTGAACAACTATGGTTGGTACCGAGCAACGAGAATACACCGAGGAGCTCTATCATGCCGAGGAACTCCATCCGAGGAACTCTATCATCCCGAGATACTCTAAGCACTCCGAGGAACTCTTGATCAACGAGCAACTAAGGCGGTCCGAACTGCACCTCGGCCGTGTCATCAATTATCAGACGGACAACTGTTCAACTATTCATTAGATTCTTGACGCACACGCTGCATTAAATGTATTACCCATTCATATGTATATCATTTAATGTATTGGACCTTTCATGTACAGCTTCGAGGCTATAAATACCTTGTATCAATCCCATTCAAGGGGACTGGAATTTCTTGAGAGAACTTGTAATCAAGAATTCCACAAACACTCAGCAATAACATAACAGTGGACGTAGGCTTTATTCCTAGCCGAACCACTTTAAAAATCTTTGTCTTATTTATTTATCTGTGATTGAAGAATTAGAGCGATCTAGTTTTTTACATCAACAGATTGGCGCCGTCTGTGGGAAACGACTGTTGTTATCGTTTTTCATAAAAATCATTTATCACCAATGGCAGATAATCCGGAATCCAGTAATCGAAATGCTGGAAATACTGGAAATCTTCCAAATCCATCTGCATCTCCAGATCTGGCCGGAATTATGATGAATCTGGCTCAGGGACAAACCACCATGCAAGAATCTATGAGGCAACTCCTTCAAACTCTTCAAGGCGGTGTACCTACTCATTCAGGGCAAAGGACTGATCATGGGCAATCACGATCCAGACGTATTGGGTCATATCGCAATGGGGAATCCAATGATTCTTCTTATCAACCTGGGCGAACTTCATCAATACGGGCTACGGATACAGATCAACATATCTCTCTTTCTCCGGAGAGAACTAGCGCTTTAGAAAGATTAAGCAGGGTGTCTCCTTTCAGTCGGTTAGGACCAAGGAGGAACATGAGTCCACCTAGGGCTCCATCAGGAAGTTTTCGACCACCACCAGGTTTGAGAGAAGGATCTGCACAATCACGACCAATTACTCGTCGAGATAAATCTCAGGAAGCTACGTCAGAGCAATCAGTTGCTCGGACTAAGCGGCCCGAGGAAGGGAATGAAGCATGGAAAGGTTCCATTCAACGATTGGAGGATAGACTGGGAGAAATGGCTAAGGCGAGGAACCCCTTACAGAGAACTTTTGTTCAAGGGACACCTTTTGTGCAAGCCATTGTGGATTTACCTACACCGTCGAAATTCAAAGCACCTGTAGTGACCCCCAAGTACGATGGAAAGACAGATCCCGTACTTCATATAGAACAGTACCAAGCTGCTGCAGATATCTATGCTGTCCCCGATGAGATGAGGTGTAGAGCATTCTCGGGAACTCTTACCGGATCTGCACAGATATGGTACAATAATCTTCCTCGGGGTAAGATTTCAACTTTTGTTCAGTTAGCCGAGCTGTTTATTGGTAATTTTTGTTTTGGAGCAAAACCAGTAAAGCGAGTAGCGCACTTACTAAGTGTTAGACAAAAATCAGGAGAAAGTACTAGAGATTACATAACTCGTTTCAATAACGAGAAGTTGGAAGTCATAGATTATGAAGAAAAGACAGCAATCACTGCTTTGATGAGTGGTTTGCTGCCTAACAAGCTATACTATACTCTGGCCAAAGATCCGCCTAAAAATATGTCGGAATTGATGGCAAAGGCGGCCAAAATCATGAATGCCGAGGAGGCTATGACTGCGAAGAAGAATATGGATAAAGAAGTTAAAGTGGAGGTCGACAACTCTAAGAAGAAAGATCAGAAAGGTAATGGTGGTGACAAACATTCCAGGAATAACAGGATAAAGTTGGAAGCCCTAAAGAAGTATGATAATTATACTCCATTGAAAATGGGTATTAATCATGTTTTAGAAGAGATCAGGAATAACGAGGAAATCAAATGGCCAGAGAAACTGAAGACAGATCCAGACATGAGGAATAAGACCAAATATTGCGAGTTTCACAAAGATCATGGCCATATGACCAAAAATTGTATAGCCCTTCAGAACGAGATTGAAACACTCATTCGAAGAGGAAAATTATCAAAGTATGTAGATCGCAGAGGTGAGAGGACAAATGAGGACAGAATTAGAAAGAGATCTAGATCTCCTCGTCGTGCAGAGGAGAAAAATAGGAGGGACCATGAAGAGGATCCAGATGATGACCCCGATCTTCCCAAGAAGCCAAGAAAACCTGAACGAGAGGTATTTTCCATACGTTTTGGATCATTTCATTGTAACGTTATTACAGGGGGATATGCAGGAGGAGGAGACCTTACTGCAGAAAGAAAAGCTTATCTCGGAGAGGCTCAAGCTTGCTCATATATTCAGCGAATAAACCTGGCCGAGGATGATCGTCCGAGGAAGGTAAACAAAGAGAAGCTAGTAATTGGTTTTTCAAAAAACGACCTGGCAGGTGTTCTTTACCCTCATGATGATCCTTTGGTGATCAAAATGAGAATGAAGGACGTGATCATTTCAAGGGTGTTGGTAGACAATGGTAGTTCGGCAGACATCATGTACTATTCATGCTTTGATAGCCTGAATTTGAAATTATCTCAATTGGAACCTTATCACAGACCCCTTCTGGGTTTTGCTGGCGAGAAAGTTTTTCCACTGGGGACGATCAAGTTGGATATATTCATTGGAACCTGGCCTGTTTGTCGAACAGAAAGAATACGATTCTTTGTGATGGATAAGAATGTGCAATCGGCCTACAACATCATCATGGGAAGAGTTGGATTGAAGAAGTTCGAAGCCGTTCCTTCAACAGTACATCAATGTTTGAAATTCCCAACAAATTTTGGAGTTGGAGTGGTGAAAGGTGATCAAAAAGTAGCTCGGGAATGCTATTATTCGTCGGCCGAGCAAGAAGAACTAGAAGGATCGATGAAAAAGACTACTACTTATCAAGTGGATGAATGTACAGAAATTGAAACTCTTGATCCTAGAGATGAGTCCCAACTTGTGAAAGGGCAAGTGGTAGAATCTACAGAAAATGTTATTCTAGACGACGAACATCCTGAACGAATAACCCAGATAGGTTCATCGTTGGATATGTCAATAAAAGAGGAGTTGATAACTTTCTTGAAGAATAGGAAAAATACTTTTGCTTGGAGTCATGAAGACATGCCAGGAATAGATCCAAACTTCTTATGTCATGAACTCAATGTGAATAAGGAGATTAAACCTGTAAAGCAGAGAAGAAGGGTGTTTAGTCCCGAGAAGAACCAGGCCATACAGGAGGAAGTCGAGAAACTCCAGAAAGCCCAATTCATTGAAGATGTAAAATATCCAGATTGGTTGGCAAATGTGGTGATGGTAAAGAAGAAAAACAACAAATGGAGAATGTGTGTCGATTTCACCGATCTCAATAAGGCATGCCCCAAGGATCATTTTCCATTGCCCAGAATTGATCAACTGGTGGATGCTACCTCGGGACACGAGCTACTCAGCTTCATGGATGCTTACTCTGGCTACAACCAGATCAAAATGAAACCTGAAGACAGGGAAAGTACTTCTTTTATTACCCCTAGGGGAACTTATTGTTATAATGTTATGCCTTTTGGTTTAAAAAATGCAGGTGCAACATATCAGCGGTTGATGAACAAGGTTTTTACCGAAAAAATCAGCCGCAACATGGAGGTCTATGTCGATGACATGCTCACTAAAAGCAAGAAAGCTGCTGATCATTTGGTTGACTTGAGTCAAACTTTTGATCAATTGGATAAATACCAAATGAAGCTTAACCCGACGAAGTGCACCTTTGGAGTACGAGAAGGAATGTTCCTCGGATACATCGTCAATCAGCGAGGTATTGAGGCAAATCCAGATAAGATCAAAGCTCTTCTAGGGCTGCGATCTCCGACGACGAAGAAAGAAGTGCAGAGTCTTACCGGACGAGTTGCAGCGCTCAACAGATTTGTATCTCGAGCAACTGATAAATGCATACCATTCTTCAAAACACTTCGAAAAACCTTTGAATGGAATGAGGAATGTGAAAAAGCTTTTCAAGACTTGAAGAAATATTTGGGAGCACCCCCACTGTTGTCCAGACCAATAACAGGAGAAAAGTTGTATTTGTATTTGGCAGTATCAGAGAACGCAGTCAGTTCAGCGTTGATCAGATTGGAGAATGGAGTCCAGAAGCCAATTTATTACACAAGTAAGGCTTTCCGAGGTGCAGAAATCAGGTACCCAAAGCTAGAAAAATTGGCATTGGCACTAATTGAAGCAAGTAGAAGAATGAGGCCATATTTCCAAGCCCATACCATCATCGTTTATACTGATATGCCATTAAGACAAGCCCTCCATAAGCCAGAAAAATCAGGGAGACTGATGTACTGGGCAGTAGAACTTGGTGAATATGATATTGTGTATGAGCCCAGATCATCATTCAAGGGGCAAGCTGTAGCAGATTTTATAGCAGAGTTCACGTACCCTGATACCCCCGAGGAGCAAAAGGTGCCTGCTGATCTACCTGTGGACGATACAGGATCAACAGAAACATTTGCTGACCTACCTGTGGACGATACAGGATCAGCAGAAATAGGTCCAAACCAGCCAAGGTTGGTAAAAGGACTTGTGGATGTAGAGAAATCATTATATTCAAACTCAGACCAACCACGGTTGGTAAAAGGGTACGAGCAGATGACTGACGAGGAGCGAAAGATACCGGGGGATGATGGAAGAAAACAGCAGATATTTTATCGAGGAACTCTGACAGATAAGAAATTTGAAGACGAAATACCTACATGGAGATTATATGTAGACGGATCATCCTGCACAGCTGGTTGTGGAGCAGGAATTGTTTTGATCACTCCAGACGAGATTGACATGGAATATGCTTTGCGATTCCAATTCAAAGCCTCTAACAATGAAGCGGAGTATGAGGCCATGATAGCAGGTCTTAATCTAGCAAAGACTATGGAAGCACAACAAGTGATGGTATTCAGTGATTCTCAATTAATTGTGTATCAGATGATGGGAATGTATGCGGTTAAAGGAGATTTAATGATCAAATATCATGCAAAGGTGATGAAATTGTTGACAGAATTTGAGGCCATTCAATTGGTGAGAATACCGAGGATGGAGAATGTACAAGCAGACGCACTGGCCCGACTAGCATCAGCTACTCGTACCGAGATGCGAAGAACCATACCGATTGAAGTATTAGAAGGTCGGAGCATAGATGAAGATCTGACAACGAATGTGATTACCCTTGATTTAGGACCATCTTGGATGGATCCAATCAGGAAATATGTTGAAGAGGGTGAATTGCCGGAGGACAAACTCGCTGCCAAGAAACTGAAGTATAAAGCTGCTCGGTATGTATTAACTAATGGTATTTTGTATAGACGAGGAATTATGGCAGGTTTGCAGAGATGTGTACATCCCACCGAGGTGAAAGAATTGATTGAAGAAATCCATGAAGGATCTTGTGGAGCTCATGTAGCAGGTCGAACACTTTTACAAAGAGTGATGACACAGGGATATTACTGGCCGACAATGAGGGCTGATTGTATAGCCTATGCCAAGAAATGTGACAAGTGCCAACGTTTTTCCTCCATCCGACGAACTCCACAAGCATTGCTAACACCAATAACTTCCCCTTGGCCATTTGCCATGTGGGGAATTGATTTGGTTGGACCACTGCCGACCACCCGAGGAAGATTCAAGTATCTCGTAGTTGCAGTGGACTATTTTACTAAGTGGGTGGAAGCTGAGCCTCTTATCAATATGACGTACGAGAAGTCGAACGTTTTGAAGTTTCATTCAGCACCAGGCCATCCCCAAAGCAATGGACAGACTGAAGTGACGAACAGAACATTACTGAATGGGTTGAAAAAGAGGCTAAGTGAAGCTAAAGCAAATTGGATTAATGAGCTCCAATCAGTATTATGGGCCTACCGAACAACTCCCCGAGCAGCAACTGGAGAATCACCATATATGCTAGCATTTGGAAGTGAGGCTGTGATACCGGCCGAGTTGGGTCTCCCAACGCATAGAGTGCTGAATTTCAACTCTCCGATCAGTGACTTGATGAGAAGAATGGATTTGGATATGCTCGAAGAAGTAAGAGAAGAGGCAGCCATTAGGAATGCTGCTTATCAACAACGAACAGCTCTGTTCTACAACAAAAGGGTGAAGAAATGCGATTTGAAGGAGGGTGATTATGTGCTGAAGAAAGTCATTCAGAAACAGAATAAACTGGAGGCAAACTGGCATGGACCTTACCGAGTTACAGAGGTTGTTCGACCTGGAACCTACAGAATAGCAACTCTAGAAGGAGAAGAATTTCAGAATGCATGGAATGCTGAACACCTGCGAAAGTATTATCAGTAATGTAAAATGTAAAGTATTTCCTTCATTATGAATAAAGCGAGGATGGTTCACCATTTTCTTTCTGTTGAAAGTTTTTCGGAGAATATTAGTGTTGAACACTACACTGCTTGATAACAAGAAGAAGACTGCTCTACGAAGCCAAGCTCTACGGAGCAAAAGAGCTATAAGTAGCCAACCTCCTTTGGTTAGGAGGATAAGCTCTACGGAGCGCTCTACGGAGCAAAAGTGCTATAAGTAGCCAACCTCCTTTGGTTAGGAGGATAAGCTCTACGGAGCGCTCTACGGAGCAAAAGTGCTATAAGTAGCCAACCTCCTTTGGTTAGGAGGATAAGCTCTACGGAGCGCTCTACGGAGCAAAAGTGCTATAAGTAGCCAACCTCCTTTGGTTAGGAGGATAAGCTCTACGGAGCGCTCTACGGAGCAAAAGTGCTATAAGTAGCCAACCTCCTTTGGTTAGGAGGACATGCTCCAAGGAGCCAAAAAGTTCGAAAGAACCCTACTACTCCTTTGATTAGGAGGTGTATACCAGCATGATCAACTACGGTTGGTAAGACTTTATATACTCTCGCATTACAGCTTATGTTGGTCGGGAGGTAACATTATTACAAAAAGTTCTTTGAAGAACAAAATATTCCAAACTGTACCAAGTATGGTTGGTCGGGGATAAAAACCCACTAACTGTAGTTGGTCGACGAGGACAAAAGTATTGACCTTAGTTGGTCGGACACATGTTTATATTTTAAAATTGAACCAAGTATGGCTGGTCGGGGATAGAAACCCATCAACTGTGGTTGGTCGACAAACATTATTTATCCACCTTGGTTGGTTGGAAACAATTTTGAACAATTTATGCTTGTTATAAATTCTAAGTTGATTGATGAACCATATAATTTGCAAACAGAAAAATAGCTATTGGCAAAACAGAAAATGAAATTCTTTCATTAAGATAAAAATGTATTACATGTTACATGTATGTGCTAACTATTACATTAAAGATTCCTACTCTATTGGTTTCTTTCCTTTGTCCTTTGAGACAGGTTCCTCGCCGGCAGGAGGATCCTCTAGACAAAGAGGAGAATTAATAAAGTTCATGTCCTTCAGCATTCTGACATTCATTATTGTAGGAGTGTCCAACAGGTGCTCAGGACGAGATACTTCAACTTGAGAATGAAGGTTATAATCACCAAGATATTTAGAGATCAAACTCCGAGGAATGGAACGAGTAGGAATCCATGCCATATCCAATTTATAGGGAGGAACAGGCAAGTCTAGCAATCCAGGAGCATGATAATCCCATAAATAATGACCTCGTTCCAATTTTAATACACCCAGGGCGTTCAACCATCCCTGCTTATAACCTTCGTTGTTAGCATTTTCAATGCGAGCATCCAAATGATAAAGAGCTTCATTATAGCCTGCATTCCAGAACTCCCGAGGCTGTTTATGGAATTGGAAAGTTAATCTATCTACTTGCTCGAGAAAGTTCTTGATAAGAGCATCTTTATTATTCAGATCAGACTTCATCGCAGCCAATTGATCCTCTAAAGATAAATTTTTCTTAGACAAATCAGACAGAGCACGATCCTTAACATTCAGTTGGAATGCTTGAGTTTCCAGAGTAGATTGGGTACGAGATTCTTCAACACTGCGGCTAAGAACTCTTGACCGGCTCCGAGAAGCAACTGGAGAATTTTGCTCCTCGATGATTCTTCCTCGTCCCCGAGAACTCCTTCCTCGTCCCCGAGCAGTCACAGGAATAATAGACTTTTTCAAGTCATCCAACTCTTGCCTTAGTTTGGCGTTTTCAACCTCTAGAAACGAAAAACCTTCATCAGTAACTGGTACTAATGCAGTGGAAGAGGAGGCAACGGATTCATATTGAGCCAATCTTTTCTGCAGACTATTATTTTCTTGTTCCAGGATCTCGGCAATTTGTCGGCAGGCTTCAACTTCACCTTTTAGGGTCCTTTCCCTAATGTCATATGTAGCAATAATCTTTTTATGACCTGTATCAGAGGAAAGTTGTTGATATCTATTTTCATATTCCTCGTGTAATGAAGCCATCGATTCATTGTGCTGGCCTTGGAGATCCTCTAAGGAACAATGCAGCTCTTCAATCAAGTCATAATAAGCGACATTGTTAGCTACAGCTCGGTCGAGTAAATCTTTCAAGTATCGATAAGCCTCAGTCGCCTGTTCTGAAGCATCATGACCAAGAATGTCAGCAATTTCAGAAGAACTAAGGTTTGTATGACCAGCCCTATAGTATTGGTGACATTGCTGCATCAGCTCGGTATCATGAGAAGAGATTAGTTCCATTCTAGCAACAAACTAAAGACAAGAAAAAGACAACAATCAACAAAGAATCATCAATAACGGCGATGAGTAAAGAAGTATTTTATTAGATCATAAAAGGATTACAGTGTTCGATTACAAATGATAAAAGATAAGAATGATACCGAACAACTTCACACCTTTTCCTTGTCTCCCAAGACTTTCTCGGGAGGCTGGGACGAGGAGCTCGGTTGCTCGGTGATAACAACAGCTTGATCGGCAGAAATCTTCTCGGCAGGAGGAGGCATAGAAGAAATATCCTCAATGACAGAGGGTTGAGAGGCAGAGATTGGGACATCCACAGCCATGGAAGATTCATCTGAAGCAGGTTCATCTTCTTCTTCTTCCACAATTGGTGGAGGAGGACCAGGGAGATGCCTTTGGAATAGCTCAGAATCGTCTTGGATTTTTAGCTCTTGTAGAGCAGCTACCCAACCATCATAGAAGTATTTCAACTCCCCATATTTGACTTGAGATGTCATAGCAGCAATCCCTTTATCCCATCCTTTCTCCCAACCAGCACTGAAATGTTTCCTAACTGCAACTTTTCTTTTCAACTGCTCCGAGGAGAGTTTGACATCCAATTGTTCTTTCTGGATTTTGATGTCTCGCAGGATAGACAGTTCTTCTTCTGCCTTCTTCAGTTGGTCATCGCACCTTTGCTGATTGACCTCTAAGCTTTTCACCTTCTCCTCCAAATTCTTGGAGGTTTCAGCCATCTTCATCTTATCAGCCTCAGCTGCAGCCAATTTTTTCTCCCAGGCAGCTTTCTCCTCAACGTACTGCTGGCGAGATTCTTTCACAGATTGGGCTAAACCCAAGAGGGCATCGTCAACATCGGACGAGGAACTAGAAGCTTTAATAGCTTGATCTTTCTTCACGATGGTATTGAAACAGTTCACCAGCTGAAAGATAAGAAAAACAATAGAGTCAACACAAATATAAGAGTTCAGGAAAAAGAAAAGAAAGACCAAAGGTATGAGAAATTTACTGAAGAAAGATGGCGAGCAGCTAGGGATGTCAGTGTATCCCTAGGAATCTTTTCATCAACCCCGAGAACCTCAGGTATAACTGAGCTCGTTGAAGAACTCGGAAGAAGGATTTTTGAAACACTACTACCACCAGCGGGTAGAGAAGATGCAGTTCCAGCAAGATTAACCGAAGATGATTTCCTCAATCTCTTCAAAGGAGGGTCAGCAGCATCAACCAAGGAAGAAGTCTTGGTCGGAGATATTGTAATTACATCAGCTTTCTTGCTCGGGGCCACTGGGGGCTTCTCGGCAACTTTGGAGGAACTAACATCTACTTTTTTAGTCCCCTCTGGGACATCAATTTTGCCTTTCTTTGCTCCAACAGCAGAAGAAATTTCACCAAATAGAGCAGGAGGAGCTCTTTTCTTGCCCATTCTCTGAGATAGGGGAATATGAGAATCTGAAGATGAACTTTCTGGTGTTGAGGCTGGTTCAACAGGGCGAGCAGTATAAGAGGTTGTGTAGCTCTTATACTGCAGCAAATATGATGCAGATCTAATATGCTCGTCTGCAATCGTCTTATGCAAATTCCAGATAAGTTTTAAATGCTTGATATTCACTTCCGACTCTTTTGGAGTTTTTCTTTTACTATCAACTGCAAATAAATACATAAATCCCAGTCATACATTTTGTCAAACATGATGAAAACGCAATTTCATAAGTAAAATAAAATGAAAAATAAACCTATCCCATTGCCGTATGGGGGGCATCTGGGACCGTTGTATACTTCATTCCCAGATAAAGGCGCGTGTTGCCAATTTTTTATGACCAACCCATGCTCAAAATAATCTCTATTTGAATCAGGGAGGTTAACTACAAGGGCTCTATTTAAAAACCTAGTTTTTAAATAATAAACATTATCTAAAGTGGCCCATTTATAGCAGTACATGATTTCTGGGATCCCTATACGAGTCCCATGAGTTAGATTTAACTTGTGCACCCCGTTAATTATTCTCCATGAATTGGGGGCTATTTTTGCAGGAACAAGATCAAAATATTGACAAAACTCAAGACATAATGGGTTTGGGGGAAAAGAAAAACCACATTCAGCAATGAAAAGACTGGGGAACCAATGTCCCTCAGCCAATCGAAAGTAATCTAAAGGCTCAGAAAGAACCTCTAGAATTACCCAAGAAGGAATGGAAAAGTCAGAACGAAATTTCTCAGCAGATTCAACAATATAAACCATATTGAATAAAAGAGATGCAGAAGAAAGGAAGAAGATCTTACAGAAAGAAAGGAGATATGTTGACAACGAACGGAAACAATGATGAACACACAAGAGAGAGGAAGAGAATAGAAAACTTGAATGCAGAAAAATGGAAAGTGTAGACGACGGTATGGTTACCAAAGGAGTTTAAATACTTTGCATTGGGAAGCGGCGAAAGAAATGATTACTAAAAAGAAACTATTGAACTTCCGGCGGCTAAAAAGACAAAAGTTGCACGAAGATCGAAGCGCTTATAAAAAGGCGGAAACTGCGAAATGAGAAGGAAATTTGAATACAATGCTCCTAAAACCCAGGAAGGTCATTTAATATTACCATATACCGAGAAAGAATGTCCCATACTCCTCAAAGTTCGAAATATGAAACATTGGGGGCTTCTGTTGATACCAAAATTAATATGCTGATGTGGACGAATAGTATGAAGACACGTGTCGATCTACGTGGCACAATAACAGCGAGGAAGATCATTTACTGAACAACTATGGTTGGTACCGAGCAACGAGAATACACCGAGGAGCTCTATCATGCCGAGGAACTCCATCCGAGGAACTCTATCATCCCGAGATACTCTAAGCACTCCGAGGAACTCTTGATCAACGAGCAACTAAGGCGGTCCGAACTGCACCTCGGCCGTGTCATCAATTATCAGACGGACAACTGTTCAACTATTCATTAGATTCTTGACGCACACGCTGCATTAAATGTATTACCCATTCATATGTATATCATTTAATGTATTGGACCTTTCATGTACAGCCTCGAGGCTATAAATACCTTGTATCAATCCCATTCAAGGGGACTGGAATTTCTTGAGAGAACTTGTAATCAAGAATTCCACAAACACTCAGCAATAACATAACAGTGGACGTAGGCTTTATTCCTAGCCGAACCACTTTAAAAATCTTTGTCTTATTTATTTATCTGTGATTGAAGAATTAGAGCGATCTAGTTTTTTACATCAACAGTATTGTTCATATTTTAATTCTTAAACAAGTTGTATTATTCTATAAAGAAAGGAAATTATGTTCAAATTTTTTAAATGATCAGATATACCGTTAATAATAGTATAGTTGGTATTTTTGTTCTTAAACATGATAGATTATCTCATAAATAAAGGAAAATTTTCCCAATTTTTTAAAACTAATTGGTCCGTACCATAGGTTATCTAAAAAATGTTTATTTGTTGCGAACTATGTATGACGTATGATCCTATCAAGGATGTACACTTTTGAAAATTAGCATCGTGACTTCAAGCACGAGCATACCCTAGTGTATATATATAATAAGGAGTAGAATTTTGTTACTATTCAATAACATGATAATCTAAGTAAAGGTGGGGATTTTGTCACATCATTCACAAATGAAGGGTTGAGATTATTTCTTCCATTTGAACACGACACTCTCATACCACATATCTTATTTTTACATACATACCCCTCATTTTTTTGGCTTCCCCCTCTTTTCCTTGTTATCAATGCTACCCTTTCATTCAAAAATTGGACATTAGGTAACACTCCCCATAATTGAAAAACCATTTGGACACACCAACTATGACACCCTCTCATTTTCTCTCTCTATCAGACCCCACCCCCACTTCGATTCAATCCATTACATGTGAGCATTCTAGAACCACCACGCAAATGGTTTATCACTCTAGATTCTCACCACCTCAATTTTTTATGATCTCAGGTATAGCATATGTTTTCTTTATGTTTTGTTTTTCATTTATTTAGATCTCTCTCTCTCTCTCTCTCTCTCTCACACACACTCAAATGGAGCGTTTTATTTGTTCATTTCTTATGGTACAATTTGTGTACATTTTTTAGGTTTTGTGTATAGATTTAGGTCTTTGCAATATAGGCCTTTGTAATTTAGGTCTTTGTAAGTTAGGTTTTGGAATCAAATTGTTTTTTATGTTTTGTTGTTGAACTTTTCTTTTACAGATCAAGACCTGATTATACTTCAAAACTCTAAACATGTATACATGTTTTCATTTCTAGGTTAGGGGGTTGTTTTTTTCATTTTGTGTTTTAGGAGTTTTCATTTGCGATGTATCATTTTAAGGTATGTTGGTGTAAATGTTGATACACTATTGGCTCATTTCTCGATGGTCTAATACTCCATATGATTCATTTCTTTTAAATGTTATTTTTATTATTGATTGTTTTAGTGATTTGGTTTGCGTGAATGTATTTCTTTCTCTTGAAAATGTAATTACCTTTTCAACTTTTTTTAGTTGCTAAAGTTTCTATGTATTAATTAATCTCATGTAGAGTGCATTTTCTATCTGTAAATCCTGATATTTGTTTTTTCCTACATTATGACATTCACTTTATTTGGGTTATTATTTTTTTTGTTACCGATGATACTCTGTAATTCCTTGTTTTATTTTGTTCCAACACCCTTATTTGAACCATATGAACCATACCTCTATGTTTTGTCCTTTAACCAAACAATTCATAGTATCGCAACCGATCTAGTCGGGTTGCGCATGTTGATTTTTAATTGTTGCTGGACATTTTAACTATTGAGATTGAAGGTGGTTGATGCTTTTTAGTTGAAGTACTATATATATATATATATATATATATATATATATATATATATATATATATATATATATATATATATATATATATATCTTATTTTTCGATGATGCAAAACTCTTACTCTATTTTCTGTTTGAGTTTTTAAATTTTACGATTTCAAATTTATTTTGTTTTCAATTTGGCATTTGAAAAACAGTATATAGATGTATGAGTAAATAATTGTATGTGTTCATATATCAAGAAATGAGGCATGTCATAGGCATGTGTATACAAAAATAACATTTATGTCGTTCATACAAAGGGTAAGCATATCGTAGTTAATTTATTTGTTTTGATATCTTCCAAGTTTCATGTGGCCTCGAACTTCATGGCGTTACATATGGATCAAACATAATGTCAAATTATGTACTGTGTTGATGTTGATGTTCTTTATAGAAGGATAGATCCAACTAGAGGTTAACATATCCAATTGTATATATTTTCTTCATTTCAGTGTAAGTACTCATAAGTGCAATTGAGTTTTGATTTTGGTAATATATTGTTAAGTGTTTCTATTTGTCAAGTAAGGCATATGACTGTGTTATTCTTTGAATGACGGGAGATTACTTTCCTTATGGTGCTTGAGTGTTTATACAAGGTTAGTGACTCATGTATGCAATATTATATGGGTTGTGTTCAACAGGTTTGCATGTAATTACAATCTTTTCAATATTGAAGTTTCTCATTTACAAAATGGTAGATCTCTTAGTTATATGTTAGAAATAGAAAGTGCTCATGCATTGTTATGTCCATTATTTGAAATCATAGTGGCTTCTTAGATTCTTCTTAGAGTTTAGAATTTATGGATATATTTATATATTATGGTTCGCGACTTCATTACAGGATTCCAAGTGTGGATTTCTCTATTATGGTTGTTGTCATTATCAATTAAATAACATGTTCTACCATCAATTCTTCATAAGGAAAAAAGGTGCAATGAAATCTTTTATTTTATCAATTTTTATTTTCTGGATGGAGAGGATGATGATGGTGATGAATACTGAAGGAGGTTCAAACTATTTGCAACAATTGAACGGGTGGGGGTTTATGTTATTTTCAATTAATCTTATTCCTTTTTTTATTGGTACATCTAATGATCTATGAAGTATATGTTCATAATCTATTTATATTTAATTCTCATGCCGTCTCAAATCTTGGCTGGTGCATATTTCAACATTGAGGTCACATTATTTTGGAAAATATGACCTACATTAGTGTTAAAGTACTTGGTTTTATGTCCCACCTCTTCTTTTTTTAATCACAGACTCAGTTATTATGGTTTTAGACTTGGTACTTTTTCAATTTAGGGATTATTTTTTCACGAACATATTGTTTGAGAAATGTCGTTGGCACAACGGGTATATGTTGTGGTTTAATTAGTTATATTGTTGTTATTAAACTGCAACCATTTAAGTTTGTGGTATAACCATAGGTATTCAAGTCATTGATTAACATAAATAGTTGCGATTTATTAAAATTATTATCATTATTATTTACATTTTTGTCAGACTACTAAAATGATATTTGGGATTTAATGTGTACAAAAATTTTATATCTGACTTATTTTGCAATTGGTATTTATCCATGGGAACAAAGGTAGGGAAGGATGAGACGCTTAGGCTTTAGAGAGAAGGCCTACTATTTTTGGGTGTGTTTATTCCAAGAGTTTTTAACTTATTACTATGTGATTTTTTTATTTTTATGGTATATCAACAGTATGAAAGCTTTTACCTATTTAAGATAACAAAGCTTTTATCTATTTTCCCTTTGGTATATCTATAGTAATATTTGTCTTAGTGTACACTTCGATTGCCACGCTCAACTTGATTCATTAATTCCCGTGTTGTGGGTCATTATATTTAGAAGAAACAAGAAGTTGCATGGAAATAATAAGTTAACTTTATAATAAATATAACTCTCATCATTCCATTGTTAGTACAATGTGTATGTTCTGAAGAAGAAAGATATTGGGCAGGGCCTGAGTTTCTATTCAATGATATGGGGCATGGAGTCAACAATGGTGGGAGACAGTACGTTATAATGTTGCTTCGGAACCAGTTGATGTTTGTAAGACTATGCAAGGCATGTCATCATGTCATAAGCACTATGCAAGACATTTTTTAGTTCTTATATTTTATTTGTTACTATTATTTGAACTAATACCATAGGTGTATGATATGAAGGCACAAAGAACATCGTACAATAAAAAAAGCATATAATGTATTCTTAGTTCATAGACTTGGTGATAAACAAGAAAATCAACTCAGACATTAAAGAGACATTGAGCGGGTAGTTTATGTTTGATTTCATTATTTTTATGCATTTTGATGTGTTTTATGTCTTTTTCCAACATATTTGTATTTAAAACTTTCATTTCAATAGTTTAAATAAGTGGGCGTGGCTGTGAGATCTCCCACCCTTTGGTTGTTAATGCAACGAAAGGATCCTAATTGCATGATCAGTTTGATAATCTGATTTGAAGCAAGGTACATGTTGATTTGTATTTTATTTCACTTTCACGTGTTATGAAGATTATGGAAAAGAAATTGAAAATTATATTTACAATTTGACTCTTGGAATTAGTATGTGGGTGGTATTTGTCTTTCCATGCTAATAGGCAATTCTTAGCAAAAATTAGCCTTGAACTATGTTATATCTGTTTTTTGCCATTACTTTCAATTATTGTTGTCTGCTGCAGTGAAGTAAGACTTTTATTGCTACAGCTTATAACTCAACATGTATATCTCACATGGGAACAGACTTTATTCTTAACTTATGAGGATTTTATATTTCAACAGTGTTATTGTGTAACGTCATTATGTATGTGTAGTGTTTTAGATTATAATTTTTTTAGTTGGAGCTTTGTTGTCATATATCAAATATGAGCCCATTTTCTTTGAAGTTTTATCTTAATACATAAGAAATTTAGTTTATTTATTTTATATGAGCCCAACCACTTTATTTGTTTTAGAACCTGAGCCATCTCTATATTTTTTTAGGTTCTACAGCAAATGCGGGTAAATTAGTGAATTTTCTTAACTTACGACCATAATTAAAGTGGGATTACGATTAGAATCTGATATCTTCTATGGATGGTTGCAAGCTTTCCAGTGAAGACCGACCACTCCGCTTGCATAATTTCACACACAAAAGTTTTTCAGCTTCAACAGCTGCTTGCAGATTCATCGGGAGACCAAACAAAGGTGCAAGTACTAAATTGGAAATAAGAAAAGAGGCACCACAATGAAAATTGGAGTGATGCCAATCCAATACTGAGTTAATCTTGGCTCTTTTGAATAGATCAGATGGATACCAATGATCTGCAACTCCAGGAAATGCACAAGCCAGATAGATAAGAATTACGTGACTCTCAAACAAAAATCTTCTATCGACTATACCCGATACTTGGACCATTGGATACTTGATAATCCTACGTATGTTGGAAAATGTGTATTGTATGTTGCAAAAGGTGGATTCTACAGATTGATTAGGACTAACTGAATAATTCTTATACCTTCTCAAGAATCAATTTTATGCAATTGCGAGTTGCTTTTTTTCATATAAGATTACTGAAACCACATATTATAGTCGGTGTTGTTGGGATTAGGACTACCTGACCTATTGTTGGGATTTTTTTAATCTTAAATATGGTGTATAGTTCTATAAACTAGTAGTTATTTAGAGTTTTTATTTTTTTTGGATTTTGTATACTGTAGTTGGTAAACATAGGTATGTTTATGAACATGAGTGATTGACTTATTATTTTTGAAGATTTTGTATATTGTTGTTGGACTATTCATTATTTGTTAAATAGGGAGGATAATCCTATAAATAAAGGATATTTTGGCCAATTGTTTTAAAATTATACTTTGTTTTGTCGAGCAACGAAAATTTTGTTGATTTGCAATTACATACTTTGAAATTTTTTGCCATTTTGTGATTACGTATTTTGGAAATTTTCTCCATGCCTTTAGGCACCGGCATTCCGCTAGTGTGTGTGTGTGTGAGAGAGAGAGAGAGAGAGAGACACACACACACACACTTTAATGCATGAAAGTGTTATTATTCCAAAAATGTTACCTATTCTGATTGATTCGCCTTAATCTTATAAAGAACTCAGTCTTACTTGACTTGACATTTAATTTTTGATTTAACACACCCGGTTAAATACATTAAACAAATACCCTTTGTTTAAGGAAGACACTTTCTATTACCGAAATTACCCATTTGCTCATACCAAACATAACTTAGCATTTTCATTGAAAATCAGTTTTCAACACATGCAAGCACCATATTAGAAAATATTTATTTTTCTTTGAAAGCCTTTCATAAACACACTCTTGTATTTACTATGGATTAAACCTCTTTAGGTGGCTTAATTACCCATTTAGTCACTTCATTTTACCATTCCTTTTACTTCATGGACATTAATCAATTTTCTTGCCTTATTTGTCCACATTATTCTTTATCGCAATATTTATTAATTTTATTCAGGTTAGGTTCTCTTTTCTTATATTTTTCACATAACCTATTTCTTGACATGTTCCACTTTTCTTGGAATCTTCTAATACCCGCATACTTTAACGTGCTCCACAGCACCGGCTATGCTACCATATGCTCTATCTAGTGATTTTGGGTGTTTCACCCTAGGGTTTCGAGCCCTCCTTAATTATACTCGGGTATCATTCGAGTTGATATTAATGTATTTTAATATATGTCAAGTGTCCACATTATCCCACTTTCCTTTACCGGCCGAATCCAACACCTAGGGTCTTACCCCAACTTGTGTTACACTTTATAATTGTCATTTCTTGTGCCTTATTCATTTACATGGAATTTATCCCAAAATTACTTTCTATTAGGACCATCTTGTGTCACACATTTTTGTTGGACTTTTATTCCTCTTTACGTAAAATTGCCATTTTACCCCCGTGTTTCCAAACTTTTCTTTTCCTCCATTTTCACATGTGTTATTTCCCAAAACATTATTAGGTGTGCACTAACTTCTAAAATATTTTTAACTCGTTAAAACTTATTTAACACTTTGGAGTAACATACATCTCAAGTTGGAAATATCTTTATTTCATCAGTTCCTTTACTAAGAAACCCCTTTTGGCCAGTTGGAAACTACTTCACAAGAAAACATCATTTTCCCTTCATTTCCATAAGTAGTCTTAAATGCCCATTTATCACATTTTCCACACCTTTTAACACTCCTCCGAGGCTGAAATTTCTATATTTCTTTTATTTCATGTTTAAACCCACTAAAACCCTCATTAAACTTGTCTATATGTTCATCATCAGAATACTACAAGTTTATGTACATGAGAAGATTGATTCTAAGTCCAAATATCCTATTAAATGTGTCTAACATATGATTTATTCTAGAAATTTCACAATATTGACATAAAATTCCTTTCAAGCTAAAAGACATTTTTATTTCTTCTATTTATACCAAAATCCCAATTTTCATAAGAGAACCTTACGACATTTGTTCACAAAAATATTTTCAACAAGAGAAATATTCGTTCAACCTTATTATTCCATAAAATGTTTAGGTATTAAGATTTCATAGAATATGTCATTTTCCTCAAAAATATTGGGATCTTTTATAAATCATCTTTTTCTCTCACCAAACTTTAAAAAATTACCTTCTTAATCATAAATGCATTATACTCTAGGAAGCTCTAGCTACAAGAGTAATAATATACAAAATAGAGTTCTTTAGATAAGAGTAGAGTTTTCCCACCTCAAAGAAGATCCAAAATGATAGGACGAATGTAGAATAACATGGAAACCTACCACCTCTTAAGGTGTCCTTAAAGAGGTTTCCTAGCTCCACCAAGCTTGCCTTTATGAAACCCCCTACAAACTCCATTAATTTCAACTTCTTCTCCTTTTTATTCACCCCCCCCCCCCCCCCCCCATATTTTAACCTCCAAAATTCATAGCATTGATCAACAATGGTGTACATAGGTTTAGAACGCTTATATATGGTTAAATATTTGCGCGATATGGTGGTACACGGTCGAGGTTGGTGGTGCTAGGGTGGTGTATGGTGGTTGGGGGTGGGAAAAATCTCAATACTAAGGAGAGAGAAAGGAAATTCATTTGGAATATGCCCTATAATGGGATAACTTACACTTAAATACACCGATAATTTTAAGGGTCAAATTACACAAATGATCCTACACCTAACCCTTTAAGCCCAGGGAAATTAAATCTTTATATCCCATGTTATAATCTGAGCCTCTAAGAGATCAACACGTCACCTAATCCGATGCTTCACTCTATGATAGTAAATTAAAAAGGGATAAGATTTCAAGTTCTTTTTTGGGCGTTGAAATAATTTTTAACTCTCGTTTGAAGGAAATTTCTCCTTCATTAGAATGACACTTCCAACGAAAGGTTCTAACAAGATTCTAGTTCAAGCGAGGAATGGATCAAACTCAAGTTGTCAGAAGTATCATTCGAAACTCATTCGAACGACCCGTTTAAACAAGAATGAGCCCTCATTCGAACGACTTTTATTTTCAACCATTTAATCTTTCGGCCAAATAAAATCCAATTCGATTAGGCTGAGGCCATTATGTTAACCAAGTTTGACTTATGGTCCACCTTAATAAGTCCAAAACCCATTAAATCATCCTAAGTCACCAAGTCATACAAGTATGATAAAAGTCACTGGGCGGCTGTTACATTCTTCACTCCTTAGGAAATTTTGTCCTTGAAATTATAAATCCACCAATTTAACAAATTCTCTGGATTATCAATCCTTACTCTAAGTCATATGAATTTTTTAAGGATATTTCATTGAGTCCTCAATCACCAAAAGTCATTGTACGCTTTTTTACAGGGGGTCGTCACTAAATAACTCGACATGCAACAAGTTCTAATGCTCCCCATCAGGTTATCCATTAATATTACATAACAATCCTCGACTCTCCATGTACCCGGTGATGAAACTCAATCAAGTTATAAGGTTTCTTTACTAACGCTCAAATCATATCAACGCCTCAAAGGGGCAACACTCTCTACTCATCGTCATTCACCAAGAGCAAACGATATATAATTGAACACCCAATCCATTGTCCTAAATATTTTCAATTCTTAGGACTAGATATATTAAGTCCCCTCAAATCTTTGGGTATTCCTTACCATGTAAATTCACTTAAGACTGGTAATATCCTTGCCTATTCACATGCTTCACTAGGTGACATACCAATCGAGTAACGAATCATACGTTTGACTAACACCTCTCACAAAATCCTTCTATAAACCTAGGATCATTATAGGTGTATAACATTGGAACACTCAACTAAGCATTACACCAGTCCACTCACTGAGGAAAAATAATAATGTGTTATGTTTCCTCGAGTTCTAGCGCTATACATTATCCTCGAATCATAATCCCACTCTTTACAACCAGAGTTGCAAATTTCCATGCCGATAAATCCATAAAATCGCATGATTTAAGGAAAACGAATACTATGAGAAAATCGTGCGAGAGAAATCACAACCACACGTACATAAAACTTGTGGAAATAAAGGAATATTTCAAATAAGAACATGCCCAGTTGACGAGGTGCAATGACCACACCAGGTCCATCTGCACTCATACTGATCCAAGTCGCACTATGATCGAACTGTCAATGTGGAACAATACTAGAAAACCAAAATTATGACAACACCTTCCTCAACCATATGAACCATAAGAATACTATCCTCAACTATTAGAACTGAAAGAACACAAAGAGTCAAAATGAAAAAAACAACCATTTTGAGATAATCCCATTCGCATGCAACAAACTATAGTTTACAAAGGATAAACTTATGTCATATCCTTTAAAGTTTTCTACTCCTCCTAAATTCTCTCACCGGATACTACACTAGCCACGCACTATGGCTCAAGTCACCAACCTTGACAAATCGAATAAAAAACCATTAATCCCGATAAGACGAAAGAAATATACAAACCTATCATCCTTTAATGAGTTAAATGATGAACTTCCCTCCTGAGTTCTAAATATTTTTCCTTATATCCTCGATAGACGTGAACCACTCCAATTGATGAATTCTCAACTCCCTTGTTAATGCCAACCTAGTTCATATTTGTTAGTCAGCATGATGTTGTAACAAACCTAACACACCTAGGTCATTGTCTACATTATTGTACTATGATCGTATCCCAAATGTCTCCTTAGGACATGCACAATCAAGCCAAGTATTCTCCTTATTGTAACCTCTAGTGACAAAAGGTCATCACTATGACTATATCTATGTTCTACCCAAACTGGATTTACGTGGATTCCACATTGGTTATCTCTGTTAGAACTCTAAGGGTAGTAAGTATTATACAGGGCTACATCTCCCAACCCGTACAAATTTTACAAGATGTGCTAAGAACTAGTCTCTTCCCTACTAAAGCTATTCTAACGTACATTGTTGACATATATCGATATCCTAATCATGATTCGATATCCCTTTCAATATGCTAATTTCAAGTCTCTAACATGACATAATCAATATATGTCCCAAATGCGTTTCCTAATAATTCATAAAATGAAGTACTACATGCCCCAAACTAGTAATCCAATGGCAACCGAACATCATGCTCACTCATGACACAATATTTTAATTTTCTTGGAAGGTTACATCACCCATGTGTTCCAATTCTAACATTGGTACCAAGGGGGTACACTAGCCGACTCTTTAAGATCTGACAAATACACTGGAATCATCACACGACTCCCGATACAACCATCGTTAGAACACTAGTGCTCCATAACACTGATCTTAACTAGTTTCCTAAGGACACCGGGCATACCGGATGTAATCGCCACCAAGGACTTTACAATATTTCATCTTTTATGATTTCCTCACTACAGGTACGCTCTATTGATTTATAAATATTTGCATCATGGACATTAGATACTCACAAAGATACTAGCCCATAAGACACCACACATGGTGCACATTAACCATTGAACACCTCAAGGTGTCACAACAAATCGACTTCCATTCCTCGATGATTCCACACATAATCACTTTCAAGTACACTGCAAGGACTTCCTTAAATCATACCCACATTAAAATTTCCTTGCGTTCCGTCATTACTTATGCTGCCCGAATGGTCCATGACATTTAGATAAGAATCTTATTTCCTTTTGTCTGAAATCCTAGAAAAGCACCAACACGTAACCCTCTCCTCGAGGTCCAATAAAGGTCTAAAAACCTTCTTCCAATTGCCGATTCCGTAAATTGCATATCAAGCCATAGACTGGCACTACTAAGGACTCTAACAAGATATGGGATGTCATATGCAACCTATAAACCTATAAGTCTACCTCACCGACATCACTAGGGATATTATTCCTCGAAGTTTCATCACATTCCCTAAAAACCTGTCACATAAGTCTATCTAGGGTTCACTCCTACGTCACTTTAACCATCATTATCATATACATAACATACTCACCACAAATTGATAATAACTTTCATCACAACTTGTGATATGCTAGTATCCTATCAAGTAATGACCAATACAGGTATGCGTGCCTTCCTATTTGTCAAATGCCTACGACATAACACTACCCTAAGGATTAGGTCCGCCTAATCACATCATCATTATTAATTACCTGAAAGTACCGAACCAAGGAACTTAATGAATCCTTATCAAAAATTAATACTGCTTATACATGACACTTTAGTCACCTAGTCTCCACAGTTGACTTTGCATGATTCATGTCTCTAATTTAATGGATATCAATTAGATCTACTAACATCTCAATAGGCCTCTCTCATCATCAAGCGTTGATACAAAAAAAAATTCACACTAAAAGCCGCAGTCTCACCACAACTAGCTCACACGGACACACATAAGTCGCTAGCGTTTCTAAATCAGAAGTACAAAATTGATTAAGGACAACTAACATGGCTGCATGCCATTTGACAATGAATTAACCATCATGATAATCTCCTTGCCTCCACTGTGGAGAACACAAGATGAAACAGTCACCAATAAAGCATGATTGGACTAAAACCAACACCGATGTTCAAATATCCACTGTCGACCTCACCACGTCACTCTCGAAAGTAACCTCGAATCGATAGTTTTGATACCATTTGTAATGTCTTGGTTCGGATTTATGGATTACCCGTAGTCAACACGATCTGATTCGAGCATTAAGTGTGAATTGCAACGAAACAACCTACAAAATGTTATTGGTTCCGTTTTATTTAGTTATCATTTTACTTATTTAGCATTCGATTATAATATAAATCAAACTATCTAAGGGGCTCGTGAGAAGTGTCCTCAAAATCCAAGCATACAGAGCTACTAACATAAAATAAAAAAGGATACTTACCTTACAACTCTCTCAAAATAAGAAACCTTCACCCAACCTGCTTTAACAAAGGCAATGGAATGATCCAAATGTCCAGTGGGAAAATAAAATAATGTAATATAGAATCAAATGACATAAAAGAGACTCTAGAACGTTATATCTATATGCACATGAAACTACCGTGTGTGTGTGTGTGTGTATATATATATATATATATATATATATACACTTCAATGCATGAAATCATTTTTATTCCAAAAATATTACTTGCTCCGATTAATTCTTCCTAATCTAATAAAGAACCCCATATCACTTGACTTGATATTTATTTCTTGATTTAACACACCGAGTTAAATCTATTAAAAAAATGCCTTTTGTTTAAGAAAAATAAATCCAGTGACCGAAATTACCCCTTGCTCATACCAAACTTACCTTAGCATTTTCATTAAAAATCACTTTTCAACACATGCAAGTACCGTGTGAGAAAATACTTATTTTTCTTTAAAAGCCTTTAATAAACACATTATTGCGTTAATTATGGGTTAAACCTCCTCAGTTTGCTTAATTATCCATTTAGTCACGTCACTTTATCATTCCTATTACTTCATGGACATTAATCAATTTTCTTGCATTACTTGTCCACGTTATTCTTTATTGAAACATTTATTAATTTCATAAAATCTAGGTTTTATTTTCTTATATTCATGACACAAATAATTTCTTGACAAGTTCCACTTTTCATTATCTTTTTCTTGGAATCTTCCAATATCTACATACTTTAACGAGCTCCATACCGTCGGCTATGCTACCATATGCTCTAGCCAATGATTTTGGGGATTTTACTCTAGGGCTTCGGGACTTCCTTAATTATTTTTGGTGTCATACATGTTCATATTAATGTGTTTTAACATTTTTCAAATGTCCACATTATCACACTTTCCTTTACCAACCAAATAAAAAACTCGGGGTCTCACCCCAACTTGTGTTTTGCAGTTTAAAACCATCATTTCTTGTCCCTTATTCATTTGCATGGACTTTATCCCAAAATTACTTTCAATTAGGCCCATTTTTTGTAACACATTTTCCAACATTTTTATGCTATAACTTTCTTCAGTAAGAAAACCCTTTTTGTCCCTTTGGATCCTACTTCACAAGAAATTATCACTTACCCTTTATTTCGATATGTAGTCTTCAATGTACATTTATCGCATTTTACACACCTTTTAACACACATTAAAGGCTGAAATTTTGATTTTCTTCATTTCATATTTAAACCCATTAAACCTTCATTAAACTTGTTTATGTGTTCATCCAAAAAATTCTGCAAGTTTATGAACATGGGAAGATGGATTCTAAGTCCAAAAATCATATTTAATGGATCTAACATATGGTTCCTTCTAGAACATTTACAATATTAACATATAATGCCTTTCAAGCTAAAAGACATTTTTATTTCTTCAAAACTTAAGTAAAAGACTATTTGTACAAAAATCCCAATTTTCATAGGAGGACCTTAAGACATTTGTTCACAAAATATATTTAACCCGAGAAATATCATTTCAAATATTTTATTCCATAAAATGTTTAGGTACCAACATTTCTTGGAATATATCATTTTTCTCAAAACTTTTTCTATCCTTAATAAATTATCTTATTATTTTACCAAGATTTAAGAAATTACCTTCTTAATCATATATTCATTCTACTCTAGTAAGCTCTAGTTTCAAGACCAATAATATACAATTTAGAGTTCATAAGCTAAGAGTAGTGTTTTCCCACCTCAAAGAAGCCACAAATTGATAGGATGAATGTAGAAGAAGATGGTAGCCTTCTGCCTCTTAAGGTGTCTTAAAGATGTTGTCTTGTTTCCCCAACCTCGCCTATATGAAAACCCCCTACAATCTCCACTAGTTTCTACTTCTTCTTCTTGAGAAACCCCTAACCTTTATACCTCCAAAATTGGTAAATTCGATCAACAATGGATTAAATTGGCTTATAAATATTATATATGGTGGAATATGTGGAAAATATTGTGGTAGAATGTGGAGGGTTTGTGGTTCTTGGGTAGTGTACGGTGGTTGGGGGTGGGAAAGCTCTCAAGGCATAATAGATATAGGAAATTTGATTAGAAAATGCCCTAGAATGGGGCAACTCCTACTTAGAACCCCCAAACCTTGAGGTTCAAATTATTCAAATGCCCTATACCAAACACTTTATGCCAATGGCAATGAAATCTTTTATCCTATATTTTCATCTGAGCCACTAAGAGCTTGACATGATACCCAATTCGATGATTTACAACATATTACAAAGGGACAAGGTTTCTAGATCTTCTTCGATTATTCTAACGAATGTTAAGTGTAGTTATACGATATTGCTCCTTAATTCTCTCGACAATTCCAACATGAGGTTTTAACGAGATTCTAGTGCGCTTGAGGAATGGATAAGACTCAAGTCATCATAAGTCTCGCTCGAACCTCATTCAAATGACTAGTTCGAATGAGGATGACCCCTCGTTTGAACGACTTTTTTCCACCATTTAAACTTTAGGTTAAAGAAACTCCAATTTGGTTTCTATGAGGCCACTACATTACCCAAGCTTGACTTATTGTCCACCTCAGCAAGTCCAAAATCCAATTGGTCCTTCCAAATCCTTAGGTCAAACAAGTACGATGAAAGTCGTGGGGCGGGTGATACATTATTCCCGACTTAGAGTGTTTCATGCTCAAATTTATTAATCCACCAATTCCTCAAATTCAAGGGATTATCAATCCTAACTCTAAGTGATAGAATTATTTGAAGGATAAGTCATCGAGTCCTCAATCACCAAAATTCATCGTACACCTTTTCACTAGGGGCCGTTAACAAATAACTTGACATGAAACAAATTCTAATACTCACCATTAGGTTAGCCATCAAAATTACATAATAGTCCTCGGGTCTCCACATATTCGGTGATCACACTCAATAAAGTTTTGAGGTTTCTTTATTAATGCCCAAAACATACATGCGCCTCTACGAGGAAACAGTCTCTAGTGAGCGACACTCACTAAAAGAAAATGACATACAATTTGCCACATAATCCATCATCGTAAATCGTTTCAATATTAGGACCACGTGTCTTAAGTTATCTCAAATACTTAGGTCTTCCAGACCATGCAAATTTTCATAAGCCTGATACTATCCTTGCCTAACTAGTCACTTGCTCCGTAGGGTGACATACCAATCATATCATGAATCGTGCGTCTGATTATCTCCTCACACAAGATCCTTATATGAACCATGGATCATTGTAGGCATCTAACTATGCAACTTTCACCTGAGTATTACACCAATCAACTCACTGAGGTAAAACAACATTGCGTGTTGTATTTTCTTGAGTTCTTGCGCTATAGAGTGTCCTCGAGTCATAACCCCTAAATTTTCAACCAAAGTTATCAATTGCCTTGTCGGATGGGTCATCATAGGTGGATCAACTAGAAGATCCTATGTAAATCTCAATAAATTTTTCGTTAGAGGTGGCCTCGAGTTGGAGCAAGGGTGGAGAGTGAATATCATTCCACACGAGATTAATAGATTCTTGAAGAATGATTAGGTCGTCTACAAACTCTCGCCTTTTTCTCATAACTTGGGCTTCTCTAGAAATTCAATTTATCAACAATAGTTGCTTCACAACACTATTGGATATATTTTATCATCATCTACTTCTCATATCATTGTCCTGACTCTAAGAAAAGCTTATCCCCTTATCATGTTTTCCTATCTATTTATTGTAACTATATAAAAGCTGAAAAGCTATGAGTCCCAAATATTCATGCTACAAAATAGCTTTATTACATGACAAAAATAGTAAAGTTACAAAAACTGTAAAATAATAAATATTTTATATTATTCCCATATAGGAGTCTAACCCAATAAATTTTAGAATCTCGCTTGGATAATGACTTAACACACATTGTTTTTGGTATGAATGTACAAGATAGTAATAAAGAAATGAAAATAAATTCAAGGAGGAAAAGAAAAAATTATTCATTGATACAGTATTGCATATATTGTACTACCACCACATGGGTGACTTATTCATGTTATATTTTATTCCAACAACTAAAAAATGACACAGGTCATCGAGAAACACCACTCTTTGATACTATATTCCTCAATCTCCTTCCATATAATTATATAGGCATACATATGATCCATGCATATCATGAAAAGGGAGGGGGTATGACTTCCTTATCTTGGAACATCTAGAGGAAAAAGGAATTAGCACAAGTATGCTAAGTAGATTTTAACCAGATCTTTAATAATTATATGCATATAGAAGTTGGATTGTTTATGGAGTTAACTATTTTCTAAATGAAGCGTAAACAATGTTTTCTAAATGAAGCGTGGACAATAAATTTCAAAAGAAGATCATATAGATATAATTTAGCATAATCAATATAACCAATAATAATATCAATCAAAAACCTTTGGGGAAAAATAAACACCTAGTCACACTAACTTGAGTGGGACTCATGTGTATAGATCGATAAATATCGGCTCTGAAACATCTGCGACCTTTGGCCAAGTAGAAAAGTTTCATGGGATAACACAGTTGTCTACTCCTTAGTTAATACTGATGCTTATAGCAGAGATAAGTAGCACATGGGTGCATAGGTGAACCGATTCAATTATTTTAATAACTTCATAAAATATTATACTAGATGACAAGGGTTTAAATTGATACAAATTATCCCTATTCAAATATGAATGATTTTTAATAACATACGTAGCATGACGGTTTCATAACATGAACACACTAAGAATAGTTTGTGGCTATAATAGCGTGATATCAATAGACGTTATATCAAATACGCTGAGATTACTATTAAAAATGCAAAACCTAATTGTTAGTTGGGTAGAAGGTGACTAAATTTGATTGAAGTCGGGATCAGGAAGGTCAGGTGCATAATTATCTATCAATCGACATAATTGTAAGTGTATGTTATTGATAATAGGATTAAATTGGAAAGTAAATGAAAAAACTCTATCTTTTAAATTTAGGGGCTAATTTGCAATTATTTTAGAGAATATAAAATATAAGGATTAATGTCATATTTTGAAAATGGTGTAAAAGACTTTTTGGCTCAAAATCTATCAAAGTTTATTCTGTAAAAAGTTGGGGTCAAATTTATAATTTATAAAAAATAGGAGGGGTCAATTTGTAAGTTTGGGAAGATAATTGACCTAAGTTTTGATAAAACTTTGACCTTGAATAACTTCTGATTTTCAAAGCTATTTGAGATTCTTCCGGAACCAATCCAACCTAATTTTTCCTAAGGAATCCAAATATTGGTTTCATGGATTGAGGTTCATCATTCATCAAGGTTCAACTATTATGTGTTTTTCATAAAAACTGACCAAACATACATGGATTTATAGGACATGTCAATGGATTTTAAGCTTATGGCTAGGTTTCTGTTATCCTAATTAAGATTTTGACTTTTTGTTTGAAGGATTTAGGTATCCTGGTTTAAGAGAATTTTAGAATTTCAATTCTTAAAACTCAAATATAGTTTTGTGAAATTGGGTTTCAATACTTATAAGTTTTTAAAAAAGGCCATTATACTCGAGCTCTAGGGCTTATAAGAACTCATTCCACAATTTTAAATAGGTTCAAAGTCAAAGAACGAATTTTCACCATTAATGCTTAAGCTTTAATGGTGTTTTTTGAGTTTTCTTCCTATAGAGGACGTTCTACACGTAAAAGTTTGGCTTTTCTAATTGGGTTAGGAATTATGATGGTGAAGTAAATGTTATGAAAAGAAAAATAAGGATAGATGAATAAAATCATGGGTGTAGGTGCAAAAAATCTCACCCATAGGGGGGGCCAATTCATCACGATACAAGCATAAAAGTAAATACGAGAGAGTCAAAGATTTACGTGGTTCAACCATTAATGGCCTACGTCCACCGGGCGGCTGCAGTGTTCCATTAGAATGATGAGAGAGTTTTACATTAGAGTATTTCTCTAGCTTCTAATCCCCCTTTCACAATGGGGGGTGTCCACTTTATATAGAGTTAGGGGTTACATTAGGGTTAAAAATATGGATGAGAAACAAATATGGATGGGTCCCATCTTCGTGGAGTTTGATTCTAATACGATACTACTCCTCGGTCTTCTAGTTTATCGGGGACTCTAGTCGTCCCTATATTACTGGCGCGTCTTTTGCTCGCCATCTTGATCGGGGTGCTCGCCACGTGTCATGCTATTACGTAGGCATATTTTTTGCCCCCACAGGTCGCAGTTCAGCTGAGTTAATTCTGAGATGAGCTGGGAGCTGGTCCATAATCTCTTTAAACGTATGCAGTTGTTGATGTGAACTGAACTGGCATTCTTTGAGTTTTCGTTCATAGGTTTTTAGATGAATGCTTGGCTTGAGTTGAAGGACGTTCAATTGATATGGGAACCGGACTCGAGAGTGTCGAGCTGCTTATGTACCAACTTGGGATCAGGTCGAATGTAGTTCATTGTCTGTTTTATTGCATGATCCAATTCGTGAGGTCGACCACAGGCTTGTTCAGAATTCATTTATTGAGGCTTTCTCAAGTGTGCATCAAGTTTAGGGCATCTCCTTATATTTTGATCGTGTATGGTCCATCTACTAAGGCCAACCACTGGCCTATGCGTCGAGTCTTGCTCGAGCATGTACCTAGTTGGGGTAAGACCCTGCATTAGGTTTTTCATATAGTCCAATTGGAGAGGCCGACCAAAAGCCTATGCGTCGAGACTTGCTCAAGCATGTACCTAGTAGGGGTAAGACCAGGCATTAGGCTTTTCATATGGTCCAATTGGAGAGGCCGACCAGAAGCCTACGTGTCGAGCCTTGCTCGAGCATGTACCTAGTAGGGGTAAGACCCTGCCTTAGGCTTTTCATATGGTCTAATTAGAGAGGCCGACCAGAAGCCTATGCATCGAGCCTTGCTTGAGCATGTACCTAGTATGGGTAAGACCCTGCCTTAGACTTTTCATATGGTCCAATTGGAGAGGCCGACCAGAAGCCTATGCGTCGAGCCTTTCTCGAGCATGTACCTAGTAGGGGTAAGACCCTGCCTTAGGCTTTTCATATGATTTAATTGGAGAGGCCTACTAGAAGCCTATGCGTCGATCCTTGCTCGATCATGTACCTAGTAGGGGTAAGACCCTGCCTTATGCATTTCATATGGTCTAATTGGAGAGGCCAACCAGAAGTCTATGCATCGAGCCTTGCTCTAGCATGTACCTAGTAGGGGTAAGACCCTGCCTTAGGCTTTTCATATGTTCCAATTGGAGAGGTCGACCAGAAGCCTATGCGTCGAGCCTTGCTCGAGCATGTACCTAGTAGGGGTAAGACCATACCTTAGGCTTTTCATATGGTCCAATTGGAGAGGTTGGCCAGAAGCCTATGTGTCGAGCCTTTCTCGAGCATGTACCTAGTAGGGGTAAGACCCTGCCTTAGGCTTTTCATAAGGTCCAATTAGAGAGGCTGACCAGAAGCCTATGCGTCAAGCCTTGCTCAAGCATGTACCTAGTAGGGGTAAGACCATGCCTTAGGCTTTTTATATGGTCCAATTGGAGAGGCTGACCAGAAGCCTATGCGTCGAGCCTTGCTCTAGCAAGTACCTAGTAGGGGTAAGACCCTGCCTTAGGCTTTTCATATGGTCCAATTGGAGAGGCCGACCAGAAGCCTATGCGTCGAGCCTTGCTCGAGCATGTACCTAGTAGGGGTAAGACCGTGCCTTAGGTTTTTCATATGGTCCAATTAGAGAGGCCGACCAGAAGCCTATGCATCGAGCCTTGCTCAAGTATGTACATAATTGGGCTAAGACCCTGCATTAGGTTTTCTAACATGTGATATGTAATTGGTATCCTTATTGTACTTAGGCTTTTCCTGCAATTTAATGTAATACCAATTACGTTTGCATTTTTCCATTTTCTAATGCCTCACATGTAAATATCCACATATTTTACGTTTTAGGTTGTGCCGTCACACTTCCATAAGCCTAAAAGGCGATGGCAAAAATGCACCTAGTTTAAGGGCCATCCACCCCTTCAGGATCCCCTGTAGGGCTTTTATTATTGCCTAGGAAACTCGTGAGGCCATTTGTGTTTGGAGATAACAAAGGCCTGTAGAGGTACTTAATTTAGTGGGAACAAGCAGGAAGGTCGTTGTAACTAAATCAAGCTTGGTCTTGATCATCATTTGAAAGACTAATTCCGGTGTTAACCATGTTGGCATCTATCCTGAGTTGACCTCTTCTATTTTGTTTTAAATGTTGTAGTGAATATATTTACGTGTCATCGTTGCCATGGATCCCCCAATCGAGCTGTGATGAGAAGACTGCCTGTAAGGACATTTTTCACATATCTAACATGTTACATTTATGTATGTCGTACGCCGCTACATTTGGCACGTCACCTAACGATCTCACATGACGGCCTCTATCCGAATTCTGAGAATCAAGCATTCAACATCACCATTAATGTGTCCCACATCTGCCTCAACGACTTCACGTTCCATGATTTTAGGGACTTAATGCAAGTGGTACGCAAGAGAAGTCAAAACAGTGAAAAAAGGCACGATAGGAGAGTTTAAGGGCATTTTAGTAATTTCACATCCATAGTTCGGAGGTATGGTCAACTGGAAAGTTGAAGAGCTCGCCGTAATGAAGATACTGGAAGAAATGGCACCTCAATCCGAGCTACGGTGAAGGAGTTATGACCTTTTGAAGATGGAGAAAATTCCTTAAAGAATGCTATTTTTTTTTAATCCCCAAACCAGAGAGGTACCCCAAACCGCATGGGGAACTGGTTCGGGGTACACCAGAACCAGTTCGGGGTACACGCACAGAAACAGTCCCAGTTTTTTAAAACTCTTTTGGTTTCCTTATAAAAGCCAACTTCGGGGGAGCTGTTTTGCAAGGCTTTGATAGACGAATTTGAGAGTCCTAATACCTCAAGTCTTCATATTTTTTGAGTCCCAAGACTCATGTTTTGATTCACACATCCTTGCCAAATATTTGTGAATTCTTTTGCAACTCAAGAACACAATTTTGGTTTGTTCAACCCTTGTGGAGAAGCCGTCTTTCTTCTTCATTGCTGCCCTCCTGGAAAGGGAAAATTCCAACCGATAAACTTTTGGAGAAGCCGTTTCTCTTCTTCATTGCAGCCCTCCTGGAAAGGGATATTTCCAGCCGTCGACTACAGAATCCGACACCTGAGCGTAATTCTTAGTCACTTGTATTTTCATTGTAATTCGAAATTGTACTGTTACAATATTATAATGAAAATAAATGATTTTGCCCCTTTGGGGGATTTTTCCTCACAAGCATGTGTTTGATTTTTCCTGAAAGTGTTTGTTTTATCCTGCATGCTTTATTTTATTAGATAAATCATCTAGATGCATGATTTAGGGTTTAACTAAAATTTGGGATTAATTAAAATTGGTTTTTATTTGAGAAGTCACAATATTTCCGCTATAGCTACTCTCTCACTGCCCGACCGTCCATCGGGTCATTTGATATGTATAACCAGGATGATAAGTGTGTCCGATCTCTCCTCGGGCTTCATTGCGTTGAAGAGTGTCGCGTTGATCGTTCGTCGAGCTGGATATAATTAAGGATTATCTTGCTCATATAGCTCCATGTAATGTATCGTTTCTCGGGGCACTCTTATTCGTCGACCATGCATGGTGGTTCCGGTAGGCTGTGGAAGACTCCATATAGCTCATGCACCTAAAGAAATTGATATGAGTTCAAAGCATCCTTGTGCAGAAATGCGTTGATTTGATATGGCGTTCAAGAAATGTTGTTCCTCTAGACTGGATATCTTAGTGTTGATGACGCGTTAATTCATTTCTTGGTGATCGTCGATCACCGTGGGTTTTCTGACGATGTTGCTCGATACATTCAGGGTGGTCTAGTGTTGTTATCAACACGTTTTTCTTGTTGATGGTGATTTTGCTAGATATGTGACTTCTTAGAGGTTGGATTCATCCTGGTTGATAAATATAATTGATCATTTCTCTTCATGGTGCTTTATGTGTCATTGGATCTTTGTTGTACAGATCGCCCAACTTTTCATTCGACGAGGTTAAATTAAATAAGAACTGTATTGCCCAACTGTTTATTGGAGATTGAGACGTGACCATATAATGTCAACTATCCATCAAAGTTGAGGGTCCGTCGAGGCAAAATTTCAAAGGACCTAGTAGATGTTGCGAACGATCCATGCCCGAGCATCTGTCGGAGCATTGATAAGATAAATGATGCCTGAATGCCTGTCGAGGCAAAAATTATAGAGGATCTGGTAGATATTCCGAGTGATCCATGCTCGAGCATTCGTCGAGGCAAAAAGGATCGAGCAAGTATTACAAATGACCCTGTAGTGATAGTGAAAACTAACCTTCCAATAAATTCAATGTTGATCATTAATCGACTGTGCCAACCATCTATTGGGACTCAATATAAGAATTATCCTGACCAACCATTTGTTGGGGATAAAATGTGACATGTGTGGCAAATATCTTCGGAACTAAATATATAAAAATATTTTGTCGATCATTTGATGAGATGAGCCTTGAATATGCCTGATCATCCTGCGGGTCAAGAATCATAGAGCAAGATAACCCATTCTGAAATTCAAAAAATATCAACATTCGAGCATCTATTGGTTATAAATAATATTGTCCAAGCATGTGTTGGGTCCAAAGTGGTGTAACGTGCTCGACCATTTGTCGGAGCATTAACAAAATAAGTGGTGCCTGGCTAGTCTGTCGGGGAAAAGTTGTAAAGGTCCAAGTAGATATAGAGAGCGATCCGTGCTCGAGCCTCTATCAGTGCATTAATAAGTCTTCCAAAAGCTTAAGATTGTGGCCAAGCATTCGTCCGGACTAAATCTTGCACCTGTGGAAGTTAATAAGTTGCTCGACCATTTATCGAGGCTATATCAAGTATATTTTATCATGCAATTCGTTTATTCAGTCAAGGAATATATGATGTGCATCTGCTCGAACATGTGTCGAATAAAAGATTCATAGTATTGAATGAATGATATGAATGATCCCATAATTTTTATGATGAAATATCACGAGAATGGCCGTGCCCGAGCATCCGTCGGGGCTACGCTACGTATTAGTAAAAATATTATGGTGACCATCCATTGGTGTACCAATAATGGCTCTACGAAAATATTGAAAATTAAATTATCGAATAAATTACTTAAATGCTCTATAAGTGCGCTCCAATATTTATGTGAACAAAATAATTGTAATAAAGTCGAATAAAAGATGAAAAACTTTATCAAATATATCCAGATGTACGACATAGGAGTTAATTTGGAATTTCTACATATAGCTCCAAAAAAATGCTCAATTGTAAGTTGGTTTCAAAAATTTATTTTGACAGAAAATTGTGTAGTGACAATTGTGAAGTATGAAGTATAGATAGCCCCCTGCTAACAAATTTATGATGATAAAAATCGTGAGCAAATAAAATATTATGAGACAGAAATGAACAATTCACAAATAAATGTATGTATCCATCAATTGGGGTTGTGCTAAATGTAAGAATTATCCTGACCAACCATTTGTTGGGGATAAAATGCGGCATGTGGGGCAAATATCTTCGGGACTAAATATATAGAAATATTTTATCGATTATCTACCGAGATGAATCTTGAATGTTCCTAACCGTCCTTCAGGTTAAGAATCATAGAATCCGAGCTTTAGTCGGAGTAATAATAATTTTTCCCGAGAATTTTTTTTGGGCCTAAAATGCTATAGTGTGCTCGACTATCCGTCGGAGCATTAAAAAAACCAATGCATGGTGCATGGATAGTTCGCCGGGACAAATTTGTACAATACTGAGTAGATATAGGGAGCAATTCGTGCTCGAGCATCTGTCGAAACATCGATTTGATTTCCAAGGACTTAAGATTGCTGTCGAGCATCCGTCGGGACTGAATCTTTTACCTATGGAAGTTAGTAAATTCCCCGACCATTTGTTGAGGCTAAATCAGATAAAAGTTATCATAAAAATGATATGCTCAACAAAGTATATAAGATATGCATCCACTCGGCCATTTGCTGGGGAAAAAATTCATAGTAGCGTATGAATGTAATAAATGATCCAATGATTTCTAATGATAAAAATCCCATTGAGATAATCGCGCCCGAGCATCCGTCGGGGCTGAGCTAAATAACCAATAATCTCCTTCTGGTGAGATTAAATTGTTGTAACTGAACGACAATATTAAAAATTAAAATATTCGAATAAATGACATGAGTGCTATATAAGTGTTCCCCGCTTATTTATGTGAGCAAAATAATTTGTAATAAGGTCGTATAAAAAAGTGCCAACTAAAATCGTTGTATTAAAATCACACGGTCCCTTGAAATAATTTTATTTTTAGAGAGAACCGAGCAATGCAAAAATTAGTCAAATATATTCCAAGTATAAGACAAGGATTAATTCAGAATTTTTGCAAAATTATTTGAAGTCCAAAGTGGATACTTAAATACAAGTTTGGTTTCAAAAATTTACTTTCACATGAATATGTGAATTAAGATAAAAAAGGGGGTGGTCTTGTAAACCAAGATAAAAGACTTGTAAACCAAAATGCTTGGGTAAGACCTCACGCGAGATAGCACACACGAGATAGCAGTGCAAAAAATCTCAGTACTGTTTATTTTTGGCAAGCGAAGTTGATTACCCAGTGATCACCCATCATGTGGGTTGTCTGGTGATGCTTTTGATACACTCAGGAAGGGGCGGATCTCTGTTGTTGTTGCCTACCAGTGATTATGGTCCGGTGGTCGCGATCTGAAGAAATGGACCATAAGAACTGCTGCCTCCTAGCTCGTCACCGTAGTATAGTAGTGGTCGCCGACCAGAGCACCTTCTAGGTCGTCGCTGTAACCTTTGCATAGGGGTGAGCTCGTCACTGCTCATCCTCACTGCCGACCAGCTGATGTGCTCCTCCTTTCTCATCCCTGCCGCCGACCAGCTGATGGTAGTCGCAAGCTGGTCGTCGACTACCAGGGGCTCCGGTAAATCCCTCGCTGGTGCTCGATCGAAGAGTTGTGGTTTCCTGGCGAGTTGGGACAGGGACTGGTTGTGATTTTTGCTGCCGACATGGTCGATGACCACCATGGATGGATGGTAACATAGCTTAGGTTTCCCTTGTCTTTGCCTCCGATCAATGATGATGGTCGAGGAAGATTGGAGAGCGCCCAGGTTGGCTGTGATAGCCCAGGTCGCAGGTCGGTGCGATTTACAGAGAGCAAACTTTTTGAGAGAAATCTGATAGAATCTTATCACTTCCTAAAATTGTGGATAGATATAAACGTGTTGGGACTCAAAAAATCGATGTAACCCACGTATTGCAATAGTCTATATTTTCATGAACTCGTCCCTTTTCCATCATTGATGGTTCTGCCCATCTGGAGAACAATCCGGGATTACAGGTCGGAGAACCTTAGGCTGTAGGTCGGACATGATCGAAACCGAAAATCATTGGTTTTTGTGATTTCTCTTCTACCGTGCAAGATTGTGAGAAATTCATGCCTGATTGTGCGCCCAAAATCTGTCCATCTTTTCTGAACAAATACCTTCTTGAAGGAAACTCACCAAATACGCTTGTAAAGATTTGGTCAATGTCTCAGGGCCTCTTTTAACGTTTATCACAAAATCTGGGATATGGGAATCATAATATATGATGTGCCCAGAAAATAACGTTTATACCCAGAAAAGCATAAAAAGAGTCCAAATATTTAGAGAGACTTCATAAACATCTCCGATAGTGAATTTTATCTTAAACAAACAATGAAAATTTTATGGAATCAAAGTTGTTTCTGCAGATTTGTAGATGCATAAAAATTGAATACACAAAATGAAAGAATACAAATGTGCAGAAAATCGTGCAGAAAATAGAATGATGTTTATACAAAATATATAATCATTCATATGGAGAAAAAATTAAACTTGGCTCTTGATTATCGTGCATGTACACCATGAGGTCGCAACGTAAATCTCCATCTCGTAAACAGGAAGGAAAGACTTTTCGTGTCATTTCCCACAGACGGCGCCAATTGTAGGTGCAAGAGATCTCACCCGTAGGGGGGTGCCAATTCATCACGATACAAGAATAAAAGTAAATACTAGAGAGACAAAGATTTACGTGGTTCGACCATTAATGACCTACGTCCACGGGGCTACTGCAGTGTTCCATTTGAAGGATGAGAGAGTTTTACACGAGAGTATTTCTCTAGCGTCTAAGCCCCCTTTCACAACGGGGGGTGTCCCCTTAATATAGAGTTAGGGGTCACATTAGGGTTACAAATATGGATGAGTAACAAATACGGATGAGTCCTATCTTCGTGGAGTTTGATTCCAATCCGATACTGCTCCTCGGTCTTCTAGTTTATCGAGGACTCTAGTCGTCCCTATATTGCTGGCGCGTTTGTTGTTCGCCATCTTGACTGGGGTGCTCGCCACATGTCATGCTATTACGTAGGCATATTTTTTTCCCCCACAATGGGTTACTAGTTTGGATGAAAAAACTCAAGTTTGGTTCTTATTGAATGAATGGGTTTTAAGGCTATATTTCGTGGGGGATATAAACAATGTGCTAAGGGAAACTGATTGGTCCTACTGGGAAGTGGATTGACCCAGGGCTTAAGAAGATAAACATTGGGGGAAAGAAGTTCCCATGGTGTAATGGTTAGAGAGTGTGAATTTTGTCGTAATATGGTTATGAAGATGCCTTTTGGCAAGGGAGGAAAGTCTAAATAAGTTTGTTTTTGTTTTGGTACTTAAAAAGAAATTTTTGTATTTATTTGTTATATAATATGATAATTTTCATGTTTTAAGGGAAATTGTGTAATTTTATGAAAGGATAACAGTTAGGGTTGTAAAATTAAATTATTTGTTGTCTAAAGGTTCAATTTGATATAAAGTTTGGGTTTGGAGGTGAAATAAAATTAAGTTATACTTCTTTCAAAGCTTAGAGGGTTAATTTGGTCATTTTACAAACTTATGGGGTACTTAGGTAACTAATCTAAGTTATTGAGTTTTATTTGTAATTTCAACTTTATAAAGGTGCTTTTGAATTTGACTAAGTTATAAGTGGGATATAAGGGCATATTTGTAACAATTGGATCATAATTGATCATTATAGGGTTTAAGTACTACGGGGTATTACATATTATATATGTGGTTTGGCAGATCGTCCAGCCTACATCGATGGGAAAGTAATGAAGAGTTTTGTATTTCTTAGAAGGACAAAGGGCGATTGGATTTATCAGGTTGCTAGCCAAGAGTCCATGTCACCATTAGAGAGCTTCAATTCTATATCGTTAAATTGGGTGAGGCCTCCCTAATTTATAAGTAGTACACAGTTCCTGTAGATCTAATGGAGCGCATCTGGTGGATTTGTGTAACACCTCATCCTGTAAATACATTTTTATTATTATAATTTTAATAGTTTATCTGGAGAAATTATTGGAGAAACAAATATACAAGTATTGAGCCAAAAGGACAGATAAGGTGACACGTTTCACATAGGGATTAAAAAGAAAACTTCACGTTGCATGGTCCACATGGATGGACATTTGAGTTCAAATGGATGAAATTACTGTATTAATGAAGTATAACACGAATTAACTGAAGAATGGACGTGACACTAGCATGGGTAGTATAGTACGATAAACATTTCCGGTACGTGACATAGTAAAGTAAAATGTTTCATGATTTTTGTGGGAATCTTGGTTGGGAGAAAAAATTGTTTGAATAATTAATTGAGATACAAAAAATACATATAACAAGTTTATGGGGTCAAGCTAAAAAAAGGGAAAATAGGGAGAATACTTCTTGGTAAACTTTGGATTGCACATGTTGTGCCTTTCTTAGGAGTTTAGAAAGTTAACGGTCTCAATTATAAAATAAGAAGAGAAAAGAACACTGAGAGATAACTGTAGCTGCAAACGACACAAACAAAAGGCGGACCCCTCTCGTACGAAGCTTATTGTTAAGGGAGCATCAAACGACAATTGTCATTGCTTGAATGAGAAGATCTCTTTCGAACGAGAATGACACAAACTGCCCCTCCTTGATTCGATGTCAGCATTTCAGCCTTAATCCGCATTTTTGTAGTCAACTAATGGGCCTGACATACTGTATGAAGGAGGACAAAACGTATGCTCTGAATTTTGGGTTTTGTCTTTTGGATAAAGGAAAGAAACATTGAATTTCAAACCTATGTAACAAACTCCCATAAAGTGTAGTCAACCATAAGACCATCGATCAAAAACTCATGTTAGCTTTGGGTGCTCAATCATTTTTAAAAAGTGGTAGATGACATCTTTTATATATGGTTAGATACTTTGTTTAGTATAAGGTATGGGCATTTTGTGTGGTTAATGGTCACAGTGAGAATTGTTTCTCACCTCTCTCAAACACTCAATATTGCTATTTAATGCAGTTACCACCCGATTCCCTTAGTATAATGGATATACTCACACCAGAAAATGCCCACTCCCACCACTGTTAAGGTAGAACTAAAAATATAGAGTTGTTGTTAGGAGTCTAACTAAGATAAATATGTTGATGGTTGTTTTGTAGAGGGTCTTTAATAGTGTTTCTTGGAGGCGAACTTGGTGGTGCAAGACAACCCCTTTAAGGCCACCTTAGGAGGTGGGGGGTTGTCATCTCCCTTGATCTTTCATGACTTCCACTAATTTGTTCATCATTTGAGGTGGGATAATCTACTCTTTATGTTTAAGACTTTATATTATTCATATTGTAGTCTTGTTCATCTTGAGTGTTAAAAGTAGGATTATTATCATAATAATGGTGAGTTTTCTACTAAAACCAATAACAGACATTTTTAGGGAATAAAAATGTAAGAAAAATATTATTTGTATGGGTTTCTAATAAAATTGAATTAATGGACATTTTTATGGAATAAAAAAGTGAGATAATGTTATTTTAATTTTTTTTTAATAAAAACAAATAATTGACATTTTTTGGAATAAAAATGTGAGATAATGTTATTCTAGTGTGTTTTCAATAAAAAGAAATAATGGACATTTTTATGGAATAAAAATGTGAGAGAGTATTATTCTAGTGTGTTTTCAACAAAAAGAAATAATAAATATCTTTATAGAATAAAAATGTAAGAAATGTTATTTTGTGCATTTCTAGTAAAAAGAAAATAATAGACATTTTTATGGAACAAAAATGTGAGATAATGTTATCTTCGTGTATTTCTTGTAAAATGGAAATTTTATGAAAATGGACATTTTTTAAATTAAAGAATTTTAAAATGCCCGTGTGACTAAAATTGGATGTCTATTGCAAATGGTGTAATTCCTAGAATGAAATGTATGTTTAAACTATCTAATAGGATTTTAGAAAATTAAAGTCCACTTTCACATGCATATAAACTTTTAGTATTGGGTAATAAATATATCAGCAAGTTCAAAGAAAGTCTTGTCGGGTCTAAACATGAAATAGGAGAAATGAAAGTTTTGGTCTTTCAAGAATATGTGATAAACGGGATCTTAACATGCAAATTTGCAGCTTTATATATTCAAGGTGTAAAAGTATCAAGTGTAAGAGTTGGGTATTAGTGCGGTATTAAATAAGTGTTAAATTAGATAAAGGTGTTTAAAATATTAAGTTGGAAACTTAATAACCAATTTGAGAAATAAAACTTTTTAACAGACTAAAGAACAAGTTTGGTAAACATAGGGTAAATTTGTAATTTACTTAAAATCCAACATTTTTACGGAATAAAAATGTCAAAGAACGTCTTTACACTAGTATGAGTCAAATGAATCAAGTCGTAAAGAATGAACGATTTTAGTATAAATCACACGTGTGTGGATAAGGGACTTAAAGGAGAAAGAAATAATTTTCTAAGTGTTAAAGGAAGAATGGACGGTTAATTCTAAGTTTTCGGCTTCGACCGAGTAAAGGTAGATAAACTGAATAATGTGGACGTGTGTAAAATATTAAACACATTAATAAAGACTCATATGTAGTCAGGAAATTAGCAAGAAAGGCCCCGAGACCTTGGGTGAAAAACCCTAAATCACTTGCCAGAGCATATGGTGCACATAATCGGCGGTGTGAAGCCCGTTGAAGTATGTGGTTAAGTGGAATAATTCCGAGAATAAAGTAATGGAATGTGAAACATATCAAGAAATGTGTTGTGTGATGAAACGTTTGAGTAAAACCTAACTTGAACGAATTAAAAGTGTTTCGGTTATGGATTAAGTGGAGTAGTAATGTGAAAAGTGAATAATGTCCATAGAGTGAATGAAAAATGTAGGGTATAGTGGTTAATGGGTGAGTTAAGCGACCTCAGAGGTCCGGCCCATAATTAACACAAGAGTTTGTTCAAGAATGTTTACTAAAGCTTAACTAAGTATTTTCCAATGCAGTGTCTGTATGTGTTGAATAGGTGCTTTCACTACAAATACTAAAATAGGTTAGTTGTGTAAAAAGGGCAATTTTGGTAAAGGCATGATTTTTCATTAAAACGAGTGTGGTGGTTTAAGTGAAGGAATAAATGTTAAGCATTAACAAGACGTTCTTTTATCAGTTGAAGGTGAATTAATCTAAATAAGTAACGTTATATATATATATATATATATATATATATATATATATATATATATATATATATATATATATATATATATATATATATAGAGAGAGAGAGAGAGAGAGATCCTTTCATATATATGACCCACAAGGGCATCAACCATTCGTGTCTCATTCGTGCTCCATCGACAAGTCCAAAGGAAATCTCTATCCAAGTCAGACATGAAAAAACACACACAAGTGGGGAAGTCCCTATACAGTACCCCAGTCGTCGACCCATGCCCACTGGTGACAAAGGATCCCAGCATCAACACCTAACTCTAGTAGATGGCACTGCTACGTAGTACCTAAAATGACCTACACAAGGTCATATATAAGAAAGTTACATGTATACGTAGTTAACATATTTAGCATCTTTCTTCCATTAAATTATATGTTGCATTGTTGTTAATTTCCCACTAGGCATCGGCTCACACACTCTCTTGGTGATGGAAGGTTGGTAGCAGTTTCATCTTTTGAGAGCATTATTCAGGTTACATTAGTATCTTTGTTTACTTCAACTTTAGGGTGCTCCACGTGTGTCCTACACATAGTTTATCTTGAAACTAGAATCACATGCCATTGAAGAGAAATGTTAATTAAATAAAATTGTACTAGGAGAATTATATAAGTTGTTTCATTGCACTTTACACCTAACGCTTGGTTCGAACCGGGTTAACTTACGGGCAACCCATATATTCGGGATGGGGCATTACAAATGGTATCACAACTCTAGGTTCAAGATTCCTTTCGAGAGTGACGTTGTAAGGTCAGTAGTTGATCTTTCGACGTTGGTGTTGGTTTAGGCCAGTCATGCTAGTTTGATGAAATTTTCATTTGTGTCCTCGAAGGTAAGGTTAAAGAGGTTAGCATGACAGGTAAGTTAGTGCCAAGTGGCAGATGATCATGATAATTTTTATAAATTGCTTCAACAATTCTAATTAAATATGTAATCATTTAGGGTTGTCCACGTAAGCTTGCAAGTGGGAACACTGTGGCTAACTGTGTGAGGTGTCTGTTTCAACCTTTGATGATGTAGAGTCTTTGGAGATAAAAGAGAATGAGACGACGCCCTTGGGGTAGGTAACAAAAATTGTATATTACCAATGATAGAGATTGATTGTTAAAGTGTCATAAATGGGAGATCTTGATTTCAAATTATATGCAGTATTAGGTACGACACATATAAGGAGTCCATATCACTATTATGATTAGGTAAATCCGATCCTTAGGGTAACACTGCAATTGATCGATAAATGATAGGATTTTTTCTTGTGAAAGGATGCCTTAGTGATTTTTAGCATTTGAATATATCATATAAACCTTGAGTGGGGTCACAGAGTGATAATAAGGTGTAATGTGTTTGAACGTGTTAGTTCTGGGGTAAGAACATTTTGGGTCCCTTGGTTGTAGTCTTTGATTTAGTATATCCTGATTCATGTGCCTTGACTAGAATGTGGGTTTAGATAACCTTGATGATTGAGGTAACCTATGAGTGAATCGAGATAATTGTAGTAACTTAGTAATAAGTATATAAGTGGTGATGTTTTAGAATAGGACCTCTTACGGCGTCATTAGGGTGGGCTTTTTCTTGGGCAATACTCGACGTCATGTGCCTACCAGAACCTAGGTGTTATTAATCTGGAGTTTGGTGATTTTTGTATGGCATTGAGAAATAGGATCCCTTGTGACATTTGTGGACATGGGTCTTAGTGTTTATAGGAAGTACCCGACATCTCGTATCCTACCAAAAATATATAGTTTTGTTAATCAGTAGATTACCATGTAGTATGAAGTTTACATAGTAAAATAATTCAATTATAGTAGTTAAACACTCATTGAGGAATCAAATATATATGCTTGTGAAATCATATTTGATTTTTCCTGGGAGATATATACAATGGTTTATCTGATGAGATATTAATGCAGGTGATAGTCATTTCCTAGTAATAGTGAATCGAGATTGTGTATTATAATTCATGGTGTGACTCTGGCTTCTTGAAACATGTAAGTTATTTAGAGAAATAACTGAGTTTGACATCGTCGCCCTTGAGGCATTAGGAATCATTATTGTATTGAAGTTTACATAAGTGATAGTAGACCATTGATGATTGTAGTATGGTTAGACCATGTTGACTTGTGAAGGTGCCTTGTATTTAATGCTACGGATTTTAGGCATGTGCCATGATATGACCTTCAAATATGATTTACAAATTAGGTTAATTAACGCTAGGTGGTGCACCTGGTAGAATTATAACACAATGATATTTATCATGGCTTTTAGAGATAAAACTAGGTATAAATCGTTAGGCTTGATTATAGCACCTACTTGATCAACCTATATGGTTAGTAATGACTCTGTTGAGGGAAATCATTGGGATCATGTAGAGGGTGTTGAGGGTGGTAACAATGGTTCGGGAATTGTATGCTGAAACTATGTGAGCGTGTGTTTCACTTAATGAGGATAATCTAAAAAATTGAGGTTAGCTACTGCATGTTGAAAATTATGGGGGCCTAGTTGTGATAGGTTGGTAACTAATGATGAGTGATAAGAGAAGTAACTTCTCCTTGATTTCAGATCGTTATTCTTACCGATGGTCGATAGGTAGTGTTGGCCCTAAGGAGGGAAGCCTAGAATTTAACTCCCCAAAGAAAGTCGTTTGTACCCCGTCCATACGAACTGGGTGGGTGATTCATGGTTAGAACTCATCTAGTTAATAGGCCAATCCAGGATGCGTGGAAAGACTGAGGTGCTTGACAAGTACTGGTAAGAGTTAGAGGCTTTAAATGTACGTCATGGTTTTGCACTTCATGCGGCTCGAATCATTATTGGAATATGATTATTTTCTTTGGCGTGGTACTCGCCTGATTAGCTGAACTCTTGTGTCTTCTTTGACCCAATAATAGGAAGATATTAATCTGTCTTGATTCGGGGGTGGCTCTGCGTGAGCTCGGTAATGATGCGGTTAGTCTTGTTGTGGCTATGCGTCATGATATGTGAGCGCGCTCCCCTTTGGATGAACCTTTATTCTACTCCAGTCTATGTGTGCGCATGTCCTCGCACTGTTACGCATAGTTTGCATATGTTACTTGATTGCTCTAGGTTCACATGTTTGTTAGTTAACCAGTATAACTAACTACGACTTAGTCATGTATCCCGAGGTTGTAACCTGCAAATATTATGGACATTGGAACTTGATATAATATTAGATGGTATTAGAATTTCATTTCGTTAAGAGTTTTATGGACCAAGGATATGATCTCTCATGTATGATTACATTGTGATACCTAGGATGACTTAAGAGTAGCATAAGGATCTCGTAAGAGATATCGATCGAGTAGACCTATGGGATAAGGTGACAGTCTTAGCAATCACTGGTGTGTGATTATAAGTTTTGAGGTTGTGCCAACATATATTAGACGTGATCCAAGAATTGTTTGAGGAAATATAGGTTGTTAATCCTAACAAAGAAATGATCCATGATGATGAGTTCATTGGTGAAGGTAGAATTTTTGCAAATCCGAACATCCCAGAGTTTTGCTCAAACAGACGTATTAGACATTCTTGAGAACTATCAATAAGGCCTTAGGATTCACTATGATTAGATTAACAATGACGATTGATGAAACTAGAATCCCTGGGCTTTAGACCATTGTGTTGAGGATGCCCCAGGATTGGAAAATAGTTGTAGATAGCGAGATAATAAGTTGTTATAAACCAAGAATTTTGAGGACAAAATTCCCTATGGAGGGAAGTTGCTAATACCCCATCCTGGAAATACATATTTATTATTATAAATTCAATAGTTTATCTAGAGAAATTATTGGAGAAATAAATATATAAGTATTGACCCGAAAGGAAACATAAGGTCACGTGTCACACGTAAGGATTGAAAAGAAAACTTCACGTTACATGGTCCACATGGGTGGACGTTTGAGTTCAAATGGTTTACTCTAGTGTATTAATGAAGTACGACATGAATTAGTCGAGAAATGGATGTGACACAGGCATGGGTAATATAGTATGATAAACATTTCCGTTACATAACATAATAAAGTATAATGTTGCGTGATTTTTATGGGATTCTTGGTTGGGAGTAAAAATCATTTGAATAATTATTTGAGGTACTGAAAACACATATAATAATTCTATGGGGTAAATCTAGGAAAATGGTAAAATACTTCATGGACTATAGGGAGAATACTTTGTGGTAACCTTTGGATCACACATGTTGTGAATTTTTTTAGGAGTTTAGAAAGTTAACGGGTCTCAATTATAAAATAAGAAAAGAAAATAACACTTAGAAAAAACTGTAGATCCAAAGGACGCAAAGATAAGGCATACCCCTCTCATCCGAATCTCGTTAGTTAGGGAGTATCAGACGATGGTTGTCATCGTTTGAACAAGGAAGATCTCATTTGAACGAGACTGACGCAAACTGCCCCTCCTTCATTCCCTTTCAGCATTGGAGCCTTAATCCACATTTTGGTTGTCAGCTCATGCGCCTGACACACTGTATGAGGGTGGACAAAACGTATGGTATGAATTATAGATTTTGCCTTGTGGATAAAGGAAATAAATGTGGGAATTGCAAACCAGTGTAACAAACAGTCACAAGTGCTGTCAACCTTAAGACCATCGATTATAAACTCGTGTCAACTCTAGGAGCCCGATCATTTTTCAGAAGTGGCAGAGGATATCTTTTATATATGGTTACATACTTTGTCTAGTATAAGGTATGGGATTTGTGTGTGGTAAATGGTCACAGTGAGTCTCTTTCTCACCTCTATCAAACACACCCAATATTGCTCTCCAAGGCAGTTACTACCCGGTTCCTTTAGTATAATGGATATATCCACACCATAAAATGTCACTCCAACCACTTATAAGGTAGAACTACAAATATAGAGTTGATGTTGGGAGTTTAAAAAAGATAAATATGTTGAGGGAGGTTTTATAGAGGGTTTTAATGGTGTTATTGGAGGCAAACTTGGTGATGTAAGACAACCCCTTTAAGGCCACCTTAGGAGGTAGGGGTTGTCATCTCCCTTGATCATTCATACCTTCCACTGATTTGTTCCTCATTTGAGGTGGGATAAGCTACATTTTATGTTTAATACTCTATTTGATTCATATTGTAGTCTTGTTCATCTTGAGTCTTAAGAGTAGGATTATTATGACAATAATAGTGGGTTTTCTAGTAAAACCAATAACACACATTTTTAGGGAATAAAAATGTAAGAAAAATATTATTTGTATAGATTTCTAATAAAACTAACATAATGGACATTTTATGGAATAAAAATGCGATATAATATTATTTTAGTGTGTTTTCAATGAAAAGAAATAATGGAGATTTTTAGGGAATAAAAATGTGAGATAATGTTATCCTAGCATGTTTTCAATACAAAGAAATAGTGGGCATTTTTATGTAATAAAAATGCGAGATTATAATATTCTAGTGTGTTTTCAATAAAAAGAAATAATAAACAGTCTTATGGAATAAAGATGTGAGAAATGTTGTTTTTGTATTTCTAGTAAAAAAAAATCGTATACCTTTTTAGGCAATAAAAATGTGAGATAATGGTTTTTTTGTATTTGTTGTAGAAATGGAGATTTTGTGAAGATGTACTTTTGTTGAGTTAAAGAAATCAAAATTTCCCTTTTGAATTAAATTGCATGTATATTACGAATTATGTACTTTCTAGAATGAAATGTATGTTTAAACTATCTAATAGGATTTTAGAAAATTAAAGTCCACATTCTCATGCATATATACTTGTAGTATTTGGTAATAAATATAGGACAATGTTTAAAGAAAGTCTTGTTGGGTCTAAACATGAAATTAGACAAATGAAAGTTTTAGTCATTTAAAGAATCTGTGATAAATGGGATCTTAACATGCAAATGTGTTATTTTAAATATTGAAGGTGTAAAAGTGTCAATTGTAAGAGTTGGGTATTAGTGCAGTATTAAATAAGTGTTAAATTGCCTAAAGGGGTTTAAAATATTAAGTTGAAAACTTAATAACCAATTTGAGAAATAACACTTGTTAACGGATGAAAGAACAAGTTTAGAAAATAATGGGTAAATTAGTAATTTACTTAAAGTGGAACATTTGTATGGAATAAAAACGTCAAAGAATGTCTTTACACTAGTATGAGTGACAATGAACCAAGTCCTAAAGCATGAAAGATTTTAGTATTAATCACATGTGCGTGGATAAGGGACTTAAAGGGGAAAGAAATAATTTTCCAAGTGTTAAAGGAATAATGGATAGTTAAGTTCGGATTTTTGGCTTTAGCCGGGTAAAGCTAGATAAACGAAATATTATGGACATGTTTAAAATGATAAACACATTAATAAAGACTCGGTTGAAATCAAAAAATAAGTGAGAAGGCCCCGTAACCCTTGGGTGAAAATACCTAAATCACTAGACAATGCATATGGTGCACATAGTCGGCGGTGTGGAGCCCATTGAAGTATGTGGTGTAACAACCCGTCCTTTTGGAGACAATTAAATTCCATTATTGATTATAAATTGGAAATTTGGAGACTTTCTTGAAATAATGATTTTGGGGGTTCTTGAGGATTTAATGAGTTTCGATGGGTGTTGTAATTTCTTTTGGGACTAAATAGGTCGAAGTAATTTAATTATATGTCGTCGTGGAGAAAAGTGACAAAAAGGTTAGATTCTAATTGGAAAAACCGCATTTAATATTTTGGGTTAGAATAGTGATTTGCAGTCAAGTACCTCGGACGGGAATTTCAACTGCGCCGTGAGTCTCGGAATGTCCGAGATAGTCGGAAAAGAGTGTCCGATTGTCGAAATTGAGTTTCGGGGAATTTTAGAGTTAAAAAGGGCTCATAATTGAGTAAACGAGTCATTTTTGGGTTCTAAGGGTTAAAACCCTTTTTCTTTCTATATAAATAGGGGGAGAGGGAGAAAAGAGAAAGGAAAGAAAGAAAAGAGAGGAAAGAGAGAGAGGAGGAAGAAAATAGGAAGAAAAGGGGAGATTTCGGCCTACCTCCGCGGGATTCGGCTCGAGGTCGTCGGATTATATCCACGAGGCAAGTGTTTACTTGCTTTATTTAAATTTTTGCATAAATATCTCATACCGTAGTTTGGTATAATTAAACCCTAAATATTTTGGGTTGGGTATTCGTGGATAAAACGGGTTTTCGGGAGTTAAAACGAATAAACCCCTAAAGTTGAATAATTGGAGAAACTTAGGTTTTCACCTAAATTGTTGGGTGATTTCGGGTTGTAGGATGTTTAGAACCCGTATTATAAGTGTATTTGTTGTTGGTTTGAGTTGTAAGCCGTTGGGTGAGGAGATGGAAGCTTGGGGGAAGCTTCCATGGCTGAAACAGCTTCTCGGAGAAGAAGCTGCCCGCCATGATCGATCGATCAATCGATCATGGGGGTTCGATCAATCGATCGATAGCCATGGGTCGATCGATCGACCCTTGCTGAAAAATGAAAATTTTTCTAGGATGTTTTGGATGGGATATATTCCAATTCATATTTCTTTGAGGTTAATTATGTGATAACATAAGGGACCTTTTAGGACTATATGGTCCATTGATTAAGGGAAATTAGTTGGCTTAAGTGAGGGTTTTAAATGAATAACCATTAAACTATATTTTCGAGGAAAATAGAATAATGGTAGAACTTAATGGCTTAGGGTTCCTAAAATATGTTGGTGACTTTAAGTGATTAATTGGACTAGATGTGGTCCTTGGGTTTATGGATTTGAAATCCATGACCCATTAAATTTAAGGTTATTCAGGAAAGAAATGCCTAAGTTATTATTGTAGGCTTTTAGGTCTATATGGTTTATGCATATAGGAAAGCATAATCATATTGATCTTGGTTGGGTAAATCCTATGAGTGGATTAGAATAAATTTGGGGAGTATAGCTATATATTCGCTAAATGAGAAATGGTATAATTGGAGATATTCAATAAGTCCTTAAAAGTGACTAAAGTATGTATTACTTATTAAAGTAAGAAAATACTTTGGGTTTAGTATCATGCGAATATGAATGCATGATTATAATTCTTTGAGAGAATCTTTGGGATTATTGGTCATCATTAGATGGATTGGCCGATATGGCCATTTATATATTCGAGGAGGAATATATGGTATATGTATGCTATGTGATTCAAGTATATGTATAATTTGAAATAAATGATTTTGAAAATATATAGATGAATGTTTTCAAAATGGAAAAAAAAGAAATGATTTTTCATAATTAATAAATTATGGTTACACACCTCCCTAAATCGCTATCATAAGGGAAGTTACGCGCGTATGGTGATGCCCCCTGGCTAATGAATGCAGGGCGGATATAGTCCTATAGGCCATATGAGCGATTATTGTTTACTGCGCTGGTTAGGAGATTGTGGGTGTGGTCTTGACTTTCCCGCAGGCATATGGCCGCTTCCCTACGTTGGTAGATTCCCAGGTTGTCTTGTTTGATAGGCCCTGGAAGACGATAGCCATTTAGGGGCGCGTCTAATGGGGAAACCAGGAGGGTCGGTCTTAGTTTTATTAAAGTAATTTATGATAATAAATTGTCTTTAATTTACATTTCCTCGATATGAGAAGGGAAATGGGATAAAGGTTTTGGCTTCGGTAACACTCTCGGATGGAAGAAGGGATGTGGAAGCATATGATATGATTAAAGCATTTTTATGTTAATGAAAATGGCTTTGAATACATTTCCTGTGTATAAAAAGGGAAATGGGATATTTTGAAACGAAAAAGCATTTTTATGATAATAAAACTGGCTTTCAAAAGTAAATGATTTGTTAAAAGCAATTAATGATAATGCGTTGGCTCTTATACGTACATTTCTAGGATATAAGAAAGGAAATGGGAAGTTTTGAGAAAAATGAAAAGTATTGATAAATACTTGGTATATGAATCCTCACTCCGGGAGATAGATCCAGATGTTTATGAAAAAATGTATATATATGGATGAATCGAGTACCGAGGGTCTAATGGATCCCGACGATCAACCTTGTCGCGTAGTAGTGTATCGGGGGGGTTCCTTGTTTGGATTTCACTTTGCGAGACACCCCACGCATGAATATGGCATTGTGTTGAGACTGGGGAGAAGTTTAATCCTTAGTGCTCTAATATTATTAATTCTTCTGGTATATATATTTATATATATCTTTCTATACTGAGGGACTGGTTGATCTCGACGATCGACCATGTCTTGTAGTAGTGTATCGGGGGGTTCCTTGTTTGGATTTTCCTTTGCGAGACACCCCACGCACGAACATGGCATAGCGTTGAGACTGGGGTGAAGTTTAGCCCTTAGTACATTACTAGGACTATCTAGGGTTGATAGTGGTTGGATGATAGACTAGTTTAGCAGGGTAGCTTGACTAGGATGTTTTGAGGGATGCGCTAGGAGTGCACTGTTAGTGGAGAGGTGAGGGGTATCTCATGGGAGTGCGATACCAAACTTAAACATGAGCTAAAACCTTTTTCTAAAAATAAGGCATTTATGCACTTGCTAAATATTTTCAAAACTCGGGCTCTGACCAGTTTATCTACTTTTCCTTTCTTGCTATATATATATATATATATATATATAGGTGTCCAGACACAGGGATGCATGGATGGCACTTCTTTTTAGCAGACGTCTGCTGCAGCAGCTATGGATGCGTGCAGGATCCTCGATAGACGCTTCTATCCTTGTACTCTAGATAGGAGGTATTGTATAAACATTCGGGTTATTAACCAAACAACATTTATTTATTCTTTAAGCACAGCATTCGATATGGTTGTATATTTTTGACCGAGTGTTCGGTTATTTTATTTCATTTCAATTCCATTTACGCATTAATTGTGTGGATGTTTTAATTTTGTAGTTGTTAAAAGAGTATTAAAGTTAAAATTTTGACACCGGCCTAATAGGTTATTAGTAATTAAATGAATTCTCGACAGTGATGCTAAGAATGATCCATATGAGACTCCTATTTTAATTTAATATTGGAGTGATCGCCCGGTATCTTATTAGGCGGGGTGTCACAGATGGTATCAGAGCATTAGGTTTTAGTGTCCTTAGGAATCTGTGTGGACATACTACGCTTTCAGCGTTGCTCTCATTTGTTATAGAGCCTCGGGATAAGGATTGTTGATTTCTCTTGTGAGATTTCGTTCTCCTTCCATGTTAGAAGATTATAGTAATCTTTTGCGCGCTCGTTTGAGAATCGTGTGCGGGGCTTGGATGGCAGCAAGAGGTGGGGCTTAGCTGGAGCAACTGGTAAAAGGTTGGTATAAGGACCTTAGTAGAGGTCACTCTCCTTATGGTAATTGTTAAGGATTTTGGCGGTGACTACTAAAGAATGGTAGTTAGGAGTACCGCAGTACCGCTGAAGTAGAGAGTGGTACTAAAGTTGAATTTCTCATTAAAGTTGAGGGTTTGAATGGGATCTTATGGACAGTCTTAACCGTGAGTCCCCGCGATTTAGTCAGAATGATAAGGATGTTGTTATGATTTCTACCTCAATCAAGGAGGTATAATTGGCGTGGCTAGATAAAGTCGCGATGTTTGTTAGCCCTAGACTCGTGTGTGTATTTTGAGTTTTGTGGCGGTCTCGATAACATAATAATGTATGTCTATGTGTTTTCCGCGATAGCGGAATTTTATTTTCTTTCATTCTCCATAGAGGCGGGTGTTAATATATTGTGTATATATATATATGGGTTGTGATAGTCGTTTTATATGTCTATACGAGTATGGTGATATGATGAGTATATACGTATTGGTATTTTCGGAGCGATAGCAGGCTAAGAATGGCAAGCCTATCGTGTCCGCAGTTCCAGGGTGGAGCGGGTTGTTGTTGCGGTGTCTCACCTAGATATAGGTTGAGTTCACCTTATTTATAGTGGGTATACGAAACTTCGATGAGTAGAGGTTTCATTATCGTGATTTGAGTATATGGTGACCTTATATATATGATTTAAGGTCACAGGATTATTGTTGAGCTGAAGATAAAGCTCATTATTGATTGCGCAAGGACTTAAAATTAGTGCGAGCGCTGGGTGGTGTGACTCTTAGTCAGAGATAGGAGTTCAGGCCACCTTTTTGTTGGAATTGGGGATAGGGTTATCCCGATTGCATGTTTGAAATAACGGACCTCCATGACCAACGAAGTTAAGGGTTAATGTGTGGAGGGGTTCCTTATTTGGATTTCTCTTTGCGAGACACTCCACACATGACTCTTAACGGCGTCGGGAGCGGAGAGACGTTATAGGATGCAAGGATGTTTGTTTTGTGGAAAAGTCTTATTGTGTGGATGAACCACTATAGGCTATGAGCCACATGATGTTGATATACTTATGGAAATATTGTGCTATGGAAAAGCACTAAAGTGGTCCTCTCGCCACAAGTGGGTGGGTGAGGCTAGACTTAGAGAAATTGATTTGAGGATAATAGTCAGGCCTTAATAAAAAGGCAAACTTTGATAAAATATGTTTTGGGTATTATGTTCGTGACACTTTTACGGAAAGTGGTCACTTTGATTGGTTAGGTTTCCTTCCGTATGGGCGTAAGGATAAGATAGTAGAAATGCGTTCGTAATTTTGCATAGGCAGGATTTAGGGCATCCCGCTGGTGTGCCTTGGGTCGCTATATCTCAATGATCGACAACGCGAGGGAGTAGTGTACTGGGGGGTTCCTTGTTTGGATTTTGCTTTGGCGAGACGTCCCACGTGTGAAACCAAGTAAATGTCGGGAGTTGAGAGAGGCCTTGGCCACTAGGGATATACTTAGGATTATATTAGTTTCGCGTAGGTAGGATATCGTATAGACCTTAGTATTATTAGGATGTAAGTTTAGTAGAGTTAGTGGTGTCGAGGTTAGGAGAATTGAATTTCGCGGGTTGGGAGGACCCATGTGTGAGTATTACACCGGGAAAGGATGCCCTTATTGGGAAAGAGTGTTAGGTGTCTGACGTTCACTATAGTTGTCCAGATGTGCACAGATTAGAAAGGTTTATGGGCACCTTAGTAAGTTGGTTTATATACCGCCTGAAATAGAAGGGGCGTGGTATATAAATTTTAAGTTTATGCCGTTAGGCACTATAAATGATAGGTGCAATGTGACGCTATTGGAGTCACTTTACGGTTGTGGTAGTCATATGGTATATGGTTTGGAACCATTGGGTTAGTATCGTTCCCTTTGATGTATTAGGATTTGAAGTGATCCTCGGATTGGCGGTGTAGGCTGTATCTGAATTTCGAGGATGAAATTCCGTTGTAAGGGGGGGAGTATGTAACAACCCGTCCTTTTGGAGACAATTAAATTCCATTATTGAGTATAAATTGGCAATTTGGAGACTTTCTCGAAATAATGATTTTGGGTATTCTCTAGGATTTAATGAGTTTTGATGGGTGTTGTAATTTCTTTAGGGACTAAATAGGTCGAAGTAATTTAATTATATGTCGTCGTGGAGAAAAGTGACAAAAAGGTCAGATTCTAATTGGAAAAACCGCATTTAATATTTTGGTTTAGAATAGTGATTTGCGGTCAAGTACCTCGGATGGAAATTTCAAGTGCGCCCTGAGTCTCGGAATGTCTGAGATAGTCGGAAAAGAATGTACGATTGTCGAAATTGAGTTTCGGGGAATTTTAGAGTTAAAAAGGGCTCGTAATTGAGTAAACGAGTCCTTTTTGGGTTCTAAGGGTTAAAACCCTTTTTCTTTCTATATAAATAGGGGGAGAGGGAGAAAAGAGAAAGGAAAGAAAGAAAAGAGAGGAAAGAGAGAAAGGAGGAAGAAAAGGGGAGATTCCAGCCTACTTCCGCGGGATTCGGCTCGAGATCGTCCGATTATATCCACGAGGCAAGTGTTTACTTGCTTTATTTAAATTTTTGCATAAATATATCATACCGTAGTTTGGTATAATTAAACCCTAAAGATTTTGGGTTGGGTATTCGTGGATAAAATGGGTTTTCGGGAGTTAAAACGAATAAACCCCTACAGTTGAATAATTGGAGAAACTTAGGTTTTCACCTCAATTGTTGGGTGATTTCGGGTTGTAGGATGTTTAGAACTCGTATTATAAGTGTATTTGTTGTTGGTTTGAGTTGTAGGCCGTTGGGTGAGGAGATGGAAGCTTGGGGGAAGCTTCCATGGCTGAAATAGCTTCTCGGAGAAGAAGCTTCCCGCCATGATCGATCGATCGATCATGGGGTTCGATCGATCGATCGACAGCCATGGGTCGATCGATCTACCCTTGCTGAAAAATGAAAAATTTTCTAGGATGTTTTGGATGGGATAGATTCCAATTCATATTTCTTTTAGGTTAACTATGTGATAACATAAGGGACCTTTTAGGAGTATATGGTCCATTGATTAAGGGAAATTAGTAGGCTTAAGTGAGGGTTTTAAATGAATAACCCTTAAACTATATTTTCGAGGAAAATAGAATAATGGTAGAACTTAATGGTTTAGGGTTCCTAAAATATGTTGGGGACTTTATGTGATTAATTGGACTAGATGTGGTCCTTGGGTTTATGGAAATGAAATCCATGACCCATTAAATTTAAGGTTATTCGGGAAAGAAATCCCTAAATTATTATTTTAGGCTTTTAGGTCTATATTGTTTATGCATATAGGAAAGCATAATCATATTGATCTTGGTTGGGTAAATCCTATGAGTGGATTAGAGTAAATTTGGGGAGTATAGATATATATTCGCTAAATGAGAAATGGTATAATTGGAGATATTCAATAAGTCCTTAAAAGGGACTAAAGTATGTATCACTTATTAAAATAAGAAAATACTTTGGGTTTAGTATCATGCGAATATGAATGCTTGATTATGATTCTTTGAGATAATCTTTGGGATTATTGGTCATCGTTAGATGGATTGGCCGATATGGCCATTTATATTTTCGAGGAAGAATATATGGTATATGTATGCTATGTGATTCATGTATAAGTATAATTTGAGATAAATGATTTTGAAAATATATAGATGAATGTTTAAAAATGGAAAAAAAAAAGAAATGATTTTTCATAATTAATAAATTATGGTTACAAAACTCCCTAAATCTCTATCATAAGGGAAGTTGTGTGCATATGGTGATGCCCCCTGGCTAATGAATGCAGGTTGGATATAGTCCTATAGGCCATATGAGCGATTATTATTTACTGCACTGGTTAGGAGATTATGGGTGTGGTCTTGACTTTCCTACAGGCATATGGACGCTTCCCGACGTTGGTAGGTTCCCATGTTGTCTTGTTTGATAGGCCCTGGAAGATGATAGCCATTTAGGGGCGCGTCCAGTGGGGAAACCCGGAGGGGCGGTCTTAGTTTTATTAAAGAAATTTATTATAATAAATTGGCTTTAATTTACATTTCCTAGATATGGGAAGGGAAATGGGATAAAGGTTTTGGCTTCGGTAACACTCCCGGATGGAAGAAGGGATATGGAAGCATATGATATGGTCAAAGCATTTTTATGTTAATGAAAATGGGTTTGAATACATATCCTGAGTATAAAAAGGGAAATGGGATATTTTGAAACTGAAAAGCATTTTTATGATAATAAAACTGGCTTTCAAAAGTATATGATTTGTTAAAAGCAATTCATGATAATGAATTGGCTCTTATATGTACCTTTCTTGGATATAAGAAAGGAAATGGGAAGTTTTGAGAAAAATGAAAAGTATTGATAAATACTTAGTATATGAATCCTCAGTCCGGGAGATAAATCCGGATGTTTATGGAAAAATGTATATATATGGATGAATCGAGTACCGAGGGTCTAATGGATTCCGATGATCGACCTTGCCGCGTAGTAGTGTATCGAGGGGGTTCCTTGTTTGGATTTCGCTTTGCGAGACACCCCACGCGTGAATATGGCATTGTGTTGAGACTAGGGAGAAGTTTAATCCTTAGTGCTCTAATATTATTAATTCTTATGGTATATATATTTATGTATATCTTTTTGTACTGAGGGACTGGTTGATCTCGACGATTGATCGTGCCACGTAGTAGTGTATCTGGGGGTTTCCTTATTTGGATTTCGCTTTGCGAGACACCCCACGCACAAACATGGCATAGCGTTGAGACTGGGGTGAAGTTTAGCCCTTAGTACATTACTTGGACTATCTAGGGTTGATAGTGGTTGGATGATAGACCAGTTTATCTGGGTAGCTTGACTAGGATGTTTAGAGGGATGCGCTAGGAGTGCACTGTTAGTGGAGAGGTGAGGGGTATCTCATGGGAGTGCGATACCAAACTTAAATATGAGATAAAACTTTTTTCTAAAAATAAGGCATTTATGCACTTGCTAAATATTTTCAAAACTCGGGCTCTGACCCGTTTATCTACTTTTCCTTTCTTTCTATATATATATATATATTATATAGGTGTCCAGACATAGGGACGCCTGGATGACACTTCTTTCGAGTCAGACGTCTACTGCAGCAGCTGTGGATGCGTGCAGGATCCTCGATAGACGCTTCTATCCTTGTACTCTAGATAGGAGGTATTGTATAAACATTCGAGTTATTAACCCAACAACATTTATTTATTCTTTGAGTACAACATTCGATGTGGTTGTATATTTTTGACCGAGTGCTCGGTTATTTTATTTCATTTCAGTTTCATTTACGCATAAACTGTGTGGATGTTTTAATTTTGTAGTTGTTAAAAGAGTATTAAAGTTAAAATTTTGACACCGACCTAATAGGTTATTAGTAATTAAATGGATTTTCGACAGTGATTCTAAGAATGATCCATATGAGACTCCTGTTTTAATTTAATATTGGAGTGATCGCTCGGTATCTTATTAGGAGGGGTGTCACATGTGGTTAAGTGGAATGATTTCTAGAATAATGTAATGGAATGTGTAACATATCAAGTAACGGGTTGTGTGGTGAAACGTGTGAGTACAACCTAACTTGAATGTATCTAAAAGTGTTCTGGTTATGGAATAAATGGATGAGCAATGTGCAAAATGAATAATGTCCACAAAGTGAATGAAAAGCGTAAGTTATAATGGTTAATGGGTAAGTTATGAGACCTTAGAGGTTAGACCCGTAATGAACACAATAGTGTGTTCATGAATGTTTTGAAAGGTTAACTAAGTATTTTCCAATGCAATGGTCGTGTGTCTTGAATGTGTGCTTTCAACGAAAATACTAAAATGAGTTAATTGTATAAAAATTGTAATTTTTGTAAAGGCATGATTCTTCGTTAAAACTGAAATTTTGTTACTAAAGCCGTTTAATAAAATTAAACTATTTAAGTAACTACGAACAGTTTTTTGAAGAAACTCTTTCCTTAAAAACCAAAGCTTATTTGAACACAAGATGTGTTTTATAAAAGTATGTACGAGATCTATTCAAGATTTGATCAACAGATTTATAAAACAGTTTAAACAAACTTTAAACTCAGCACAACCAAGAATGAGATGAGAAGATGTAGGAAGATTAAGAACACAATTTTTTACATGGTAAAAGCTCACCCAACTGATGAAACATCCACGACTCCCTCTACGGAGTAAAACAAAAATTCCACTATAAACAAATTTTAACAGTTACAAACTATATGACAAACATGCATACAACTCAGACCTATATAAGTTTAGGAATGTACCCTCAGGTGTCCTTATAACTTCTCTGCAGTTCTTATTGTTGATGTTGTCCTCCCAGTTTGTTAACTTCCAATTTGTTCAAGCTCTTTACGTCGACACTTTTTTCTCAAGATCTTATTACCAACACTTTTCTTGTGGTAGGGTGAAAGTATTTGTGGAGGTGCTCTCTAACACATGCATGCACACACACACACTTATTATGTATAATCAGTCCTAACAAATTACATATAAGTCTATATGATATGATTTTTATTTTTCTCTCTTCTCACAAAACTCAACCTTTTTTACCTTTAAAACAATCCCAGAATCCACGGCTATCTTGCTCAGAAGATGTATCAAGATCTTAATCAGTCTCGAGTTTTGAAAAGATTTTTGAGACTGAAAACCACCAAGTGCGATTCCAAACTAGGTCAAAGGTCTTGTTTCAAGAGAACTAGAAACAGAAAACATTATTGTTGATTTCAAAGTTAAAAACATTTATAGAAAGCACATCAACAATATATTTCTCAAGCTGAGAAATAAAAAATGCAAACTACGTGTAATATACCATGAATAACTCAGATCTGAAATTTCTATATACCAGAAAAATAGATCTAAGAAAATGATTAAGTTGGAAATAAGATCTAAAGAATTAAGAGGTTACAGCAACAAACCAACTCTCAAAACACCTCTCAAACACTCAAACACTCAAGGTTGTGTTTGGGAAAATACAGACGTTTGAAGGTTTATTTTTTGTTTGAACTGTTTGGACAATTTACGGTTAGGGTTTCTAACTCTCTCTCTCTTCTGGTTTCTTTCTTCTCTCTCTTTTATCTCTCTTCTCTCTCTTCTCTCAAAGGAACGAAATGGCTAAAAATCTTCTAAGGCTGAGACGAAGGGTCCTTTTATAGGAGGATGAGAAGATTCAAGAATAAGGATTGAAATCAAGGGATCAGATTTAGTCAAGGTTAATTGACTTAGATCCAAGGGCTCACGATGCGCGGTGGTTAAGACTCTTTTGATTGGTCCAAAAGGGGATTACAGGGATTATGAAGGGGCGCATGCAGATCGTTGATAAGAATGATCTAAAGGTTGAAAACGTGCGCTGGTTTATACTCTCTAAAGAAACACACTTTCCACCAATCAGAAAGTAACAAATGTAGGCCAATGAATAGAGATAAAACGCGCGTCTGAAAGTAATTACAATGCACCCCCTGAGGTCTCTGCCGCTTTCGAATTCTACCCAAGGTAACTTTAGGCCAATTAAACCAACAATGTGAAATAGCAAATTGACCCAAAAACTTTTATAACCAAGCTTTAATTACTAAAAAAAAATTTAAAATGTTTATAAAATCCCAAAAAAATATTTAAAATCAAATATTAGGGATTTAAACACACTCAACATATGTACACACACTAATATGCAATATGAGATGTATATTATCCATTCTACTGTGTGTGAGTGTTGGTAATGAGGTCTTGATCACTTCAATCAATGATGAAATAGTAGTGTAAGCTCTGGGGTTCTTTGGTTTCTAGGTTAGACATAATTTTGTCTAATATTTCCAAACTAGATGAACACTTATACAATATAGACTCAAGTGAGTAAAGAGTATAAGGTGCTTCAATCTCCCCCTTTGGAAATATGAGACAAAATCTCCTTTGAGTCATCTTAGAACTCGTAGGGCAACAAAAGGAAGGGAACCTATTACTTACAAAAATCTATCTACCCAAATCCTAGAAAGCAGAAGTACATAACTCAACGATTTACAATTGAATACCCTATTACATCGGTTAAGAATAATTGTACAAAAACCTGCAATGAATAACTAAGATCAAGTTGTTTAGCATATGTAAGGAGTCATTAGAGACTCAAAATTCTCCCCCATTTTGTCTCAAATGGACAAAGGGAAAAAGAAAGAGATCAAAGAGATTAATCAGCACACACCATTCCAATATATTTACGGAAAGAAAGAAATCGATTGTAATCTAAAGGTTTGATAAACATATCTGCGAGTTGCAAATCAGTAGGAAGATAATTGATTTCTAATTCCTTACTTTCAACTAATTCGCGTATAAAATGATGTCTTATTTTTATGTGTTTTGTTCGCGAGTGTTGAACAGGGTTTTTATAAATATTGATCGCACTTTGATTATCACAATAGAGATGTAATTGGTTTTCTTGAATACCATAATCACTCAGCATTTGTTTAAGCCATAGTAATTGAGCACAACAGCTGCCAGCGGCTATGTATTAAGGTTCAGCTGTTGAGAGTGATGTGCAGTTTTGTTTCTTACTACTCCATCCTACCAAGTTATTACCTATATAATAACATGCTCCTGATGTGCTTTTACTATCATCAGTACACCCAGCCCAGTCAGCATCAGTGTACCCAATTATAGTGCTTGGTGTGTCATTAGTGTACCAAAGTCCTAGGTTCAGAGTGCCTTTTACATATTTAATGATTCGTTTGACAGAATTAAGATGGCTCTCTTTAGGGTTATTTTGATAACGAGCACATACACACACAGTATACATAATATCAAGACGCGAGGCAGTAAGGTATAGTAAGGTTCCTATCATACTACGATATAGAGTAGGATCTATAGATTTTCCAGTTTCGTCTTTAGAAAGTTTTATCGTAGTACTCATGGGTGTTCTAGCATCTTTAGCACTCTCGAGGACAAATTTATTTACTATCTCTAAAGCGTACTTAGATTGCGAGACAAATAATCCATCTGAATTTTGTTTGACTTGAAGACCTAAGAAAAATTGCAACTCCCCCATAAGAGACATTTGAAACTCCTGATGTATAATTTCAGAGAAGGATTTTACTTCTGAGGGAGAAGTTGATCCAATGATAATATCGTCAACATACACTTGAGCAATAATGATATGTTTGTCAAAATGTTTGACAAAAAGGGTTTGATCATTTCCACCTCTTTTGAAACCTTTATCTAAGAGGAAACTGGAAAGACGCTCATACCAAGCCCGAGGTGCTTGTTTAAGGCCATACAAAGCCTTTTTAAGACGAAATACATGCTTTGGATATTGAGGGTCAATGAACCCTTTGGGTTGTTCTACATAGGTCTCCTCAGTCAATATTCCATTAAGGAATGCAGATTTGACATCCATTTGGTAGAGTGTAAAATATAAGTGGCAAGCTATAGCAAAGAGAAGACGAACAGATTATAAACGAGTAACAGGAGCAAAGGTCTCGTTAAAATCTATTCCTTCAATTTGAGAATATCCTTGAGAAACTAATCTAGCCTTGTTTCTAATGATTATCCCACTTTCATCAGACTTATTTTTAAAAATCCAACGTGTGTCGATAACCTTTTTGTGATTAGGCCTAGGTACAAGAAACCAAACATCATGAATGACAAATTGAAGAAGTTCTTTCTGCATATCAGAAATCCAGTGAGAGTCATTCAATGCCTTATTTACATTTTTTGGTTCCATTAGGGAAATAAAACATGCATAATGTGCATAATTTCTTAGTTGAGATCTTGTACGCACTGGCTCACTAGGGTTACCAACTACGTTATTTATGGGATGATCTTTAGAAACCCAATTAGGTACTGCAGGTGTCTGAATTTGTAATGAATCATCTATTTCAGGAGAGTCATTTTCTAAAATGTTTGTAGGCTCTTCTGTAATAGTTGATTCACCAGTCTTGTTCTCTACAGTGGTGTCACTCACAATTACATTTATGGATTCTATTTACTTGAGTGTCCTTTTCATTTTCAATCCGAAGAAGTATTTTTAAGAAACTTTAAAAAGTGTTAGACTTTTTTTTTAAAAAGGCTACCCAAGTAAATCTGGTGAAGTCATCAACCATAACTAAAATATAACTGTGTCCACAAAGACTAACAGTTTGGGAGGGACACATTAGGTCCATATGGATGAGCTCCAAGGGATTAGAGGTAAGAACATCATTAACTTTCTTATGATGTGCCTTAACAATTTTACCTTCCTGACAGGAACCATAGACAATGTTAGGAATGGGTTTGATTTTGGGAACTCCTCTAACTATTTCCTGGAAGTCAGTCTACTAAGATTGTCGTAATTTATATGACCCGTTCTGTTATGCCATATCTCGTTGTCATCCATTCTGACAACATTACAGATTTCAGACTTATTCATGACAGTATAACAATTGTCAGGAGTTCTGAATCCTGTAATTATGCATTCATATTTTTCATTTAAAATTTTGCAATTGTTCTTTGAAAAGGTAACAGTATGATCTAAGTCACAAAATTGCGAGATGCTAAGTAGATTGGCCTTAAGACCTTTAACTAGAAGAACATTTTTAAGAACAGGAAGTCCATCTTCTTGGAGAGTTCCTTTGCCTATGATTTGAGATGATACTCCATCACCAAAAATAACTTTTCCACTAGCAAAGCTGGTTTTGTTCAAAAGTTTAGTATCATCCCCAGTCATGTGCTTAGAACATCCAGAGTCTAAATACCAACCAGATGATGTGTGCTCAGCTTTTAAAGCAGTAATAACAATGTTACACTTCATCTGAGGTAATAGATCATCTTTTCTAACCCAAATTGCTCTAGTTTTCATTTTGCGCTTATTAGCTCTCAATTGATAAAATTTGCGCGCATTCGATTTTTGTTGAAAAATGTTTTGTGCATGATTTTGAATTTTATGAAAAACATGAGCATTTGGTTTAGGAAAGTGTTTAGGAGTTCTTCTAGGAAATGTTCTTTTAGGTTTGGTTTTTCTCTTCCTATAATTAGAGTTTTTATCTAGTTGTCTAGGAAGTACATAATTGTTGCGGCTCCTCCTAGAGTAGTTAAAGTACTGATAGGTATGAGTATAACAGACAGGTTTAACTAGTCTCCTAGCATAGAAACTATCAAAAGAGTGACCGTATATATCACAGTAAGAGCAATAAAGATTGATCAAGATATGGTTCTCCTTAGGTAAGTCTCTAAACAATGGTTTTGAGGAATTTTGAGGTTGGACTCTATTCCTAGGTAGGACAGTCTTGAATGCGGACTCACTCTTCCTAATAGAGGGGCAGACGTATTTAGCCTCAGGTGAACTTTCATGTTTAGAGAGACTTGATTCCCCAATGTTAAAATTTTGATGTTTTGAATCAAACTCAGTTTTTAGGGAATGAAAATTTGGGCAGGTTTCAATAGGTCTTTTACCTCCTGACACAAACTTGATAGTTTCAAAAGATTTTGTTTGTGTCTTCAAATTGGGGCAAAACCCAATGCCAGTTCGATAATCAGAATTGGTTTTAGATTCAGCAAAAAATTCATCAAAACAGTTTGAATTATTTTCAAATTTTGTATTTTCTTTTAAAACAGTTGCTGTCTTTTCTTTAGTTTGTTCCAATTATAACAATGTCCCTGTTGATACCAAATTTAGTATGCTGATATGGCTCAATTAAGTGGAGACACGTGTCAATCAACATGGCATAAACAAACATTTCTGAACAATACCTTGACTTCGAGGGACTCAATTTCCCCGACCAGCTCAGATACTCCGAGCAACAAGTGCTCTCCGAGGAACTTGATTGCACCAAGCAACTCATGGATACCGAGATACTTAGGAGGTCCGAGCAGCTTAGGCGGTCCGAGCTGCACCTCGATCGGAGCATTTATTACCACACAATTAAGAGGATTAAATGTGCATTAAATGCTGGTTATTATCATACAGATGTATACTCTTATTAGACAGCTATGTATTACCCTTTCATATGTACAGCCTCAGGGCTATAAATACATGGTATCATCCTCATTGTAAGGGGACTCGGAATTTCTTGGTAAAAACCTATTATCGAGAATTCCCAAAACACTTATCAATAACAAAAACAGTGGACGTAGGCCATTCTTTTAAGGCTGAACCACTTTAAAAATTCTTTTGTCTTATTTATTTTATCTGTGATTGAATAATTAGAAATAATCTATTTTTTTACATCAACAGATTGGCTCCGTCTGTGGGAAACGACTGTAATTATCGTTTTTCACCAAAAACAATTCATTATCAATGGCTAACAATCCTAAATCCAGCAATCGAAATGCTGGAAACTCCCCAAATCCATCTGCTCCTCCAAATGTCCAAGATCTAGATGGAATTATGGCCAGTTTGGCTCAAGGCCAAACGGCCATGCAAGAAACTATGCGATAACTCATGCAACCTATCCAAGGTGGAGCGTCGACCCATTTAGGACAACGAAGTGTTCAAAGAAATATTCGTTTAGTTTCTTCGCGCATTAGGCAAAGCGATTTGTATCGCACGAGAAATCTAATGATTTTTCTTACCAACTGGGTCGAACTTCGTCAGTACGAGCCACGGATACTGAACAACACATCACTCTCTCTCCAGAAAGGACTAGTGCAGTGGAAAGATTAAGTAGGGTCTCTCCTTTTGATTGATTGGTCCCTAGGAAGAATAAAAGTCCTCCTAAGGCTATGTCGAGAAACTTTTGACGACCATTTGAAATAAGAGAAGGTTCTGCCCAATCACAACCAGTTGCTCGACAAGATAGATCCCAGGAAGCTACTTCAACACGATTAATTGCTCAAGCCAGTAGACCCGAGGAGGTAAATGATGCATGGAAAGGCTCTATTTAGAGGTTGTAGGATAGATTAGGGGAAATGGCTAAGGCCAAGAATCCTCTACAAAGAACTTTTGTCCAAGGGACATCTTTTGTCCAAGCAATTATGGATTTTCCCACACCATCAAAGTTCAAAGCACCTGTTGTAACTCCTAAATATGATGGAAAAACTGACCCTATCCTTCGTATAGAGCAATACCAAGCTGCTGCTGACATCTATGATGTGCCAGATGAGATGAGATGCAGGGCATTCTCGGGAACTCTTACAGGATCTGCTCAAATATGGTACAATAATATTCCTCGGGGTAAGATTTCAACTTTCTTTCAACTGGCCGAGCTCTTCATTGGAAACTTCTATTTTGGAGCAAAACTGGTTAAACGAGTAGCACACTTGTTAAGTGTTAGATAAAAGGCAGGTGAGAGTACCAGGGATTATATAAGTCATTTCAATGACGAGAAACTCGAAGTTATTGATTATGAAGAAAAGATAGCGATTACTGCTCTGATGAGTGGACTGTTGCCCAATAAGTTTTACTACACTTTGGCCAAAGATCCACCCAGAACCATGTCAGAATTGATGGCAAAAGCAGCCAAGATCATGAATGCCGAGGAGGCTATGGTTGCAAAGAAGAATATGGATACCAAAGAGACCAAGGTGGAGGTTGATAAGGCCAAAAAGAAAGAGCATAAGAATAATGGTGGTGACAAGCACTCAAAAACAAAGCCATCATGGGAGGTATTGAAGAGATTTGAAAATTATACTCCTTTGAAGGTAGACATCAACCACGTTCTAGAAGAAATCAAGAACAGCAAGGAGTTAAACTGGACAGAGAAAATGAAGTAAGACCCTGAGAAGAGGAATAAGGCCAAATATTGCGAGTTCCACAAAGATCATGGCCACATGACCAAATATTGCATAGCTCTTCAGAATGAGATCAAAGCACTCATTAGACGAGGAAAACTGGCAAAGTATGTTGATCGTAGAAATGAAAGAAGAAATATCAACCGAGCAAGAGATAGGTCTAGATCTCCTCGTCGAGCAGAGGATAACAAGAAAAGAGACAATGAAGATGATCCAGAAGATGACCTCGATCTTCCCAAAAATCCAGGCATCCAGAACGTGAGGTATTTTCAATACGTTTTGGATCATTTGACTGAAAATGTTATTACAGGTGGAGATGCAGGAGGTGGAGACCTTACTGCAGAAAGAAAAGCTTACCTCAATAAGGCTCAAGCCTGTTCATATATTCAACGAATAAACTTGGCTGAAGATGATCGCCCGAGGAAGGTCAACAAAGACAAACTAGTCATCAGTTTCTCCAAGAACGACCTCGCAGGTGTGCTGTATCCTCATGATGACCCATTGGTGATCAAAATAAGAATGAAGGAAGTAATGATCTCGAGAGCACTGGTTGATAATGGTAGCTCGGCTGATATTATATTCTACTCGTGCTTCACCAGCTTAAATCTAAAGTTATCTCAATTGGAGCCTTATCATAGGCCCCTCCTCGGTTTTGCTGGCGAGAAAGTTTTTCCACTTGGGACGATCAGGTTGGATATGTTCATTGGTACATGGCCTGCTTGTCGAACAGAAAGAGTATGCTTCTTCATGATGGATAAGAATGTTCAATCATCCTACAATATCATCATGGGAAGAGTAGGACTGAAGAAGTTCGAAGCAGTACCATCTACGGTACATCAATGCCTAAAATTTCCAACCAATTTTGGAGTAGGAGTTGTGAAGGGTGATCAAAAGGTAGCTCGGGAATGTTACTATTCATCTACCGAGAAGGAGGAACTGGAGGAATCTAGGAAAAAGACTACTACCTATCATGTGGATGAAGGTGCAGAAATTGAAACATTGGATCCTAGAGACGAGTCGTAACTAGTGAAAGGTCAGGTGGTGGAAGCTACTGAAAACATCATTCTGGACGACGAGCACCCTGAACGAACAACTCCGATAGGTTCATCATTAGATGACTCACTAAAACAGGAGTTGATAGTTTTCTTAAAAAGTAGAAAACAAACTTTTGCTTGGAGTCATGAGGATATGCTCGGAATAGACCCTAATTTCTTATGTCACAAGCTCAATGTGAATAACGAGATCAAGCCAGTGAAGCAGATAAGAAGAGTGTTCAGCCCCGAGAAGAACCAAGCTATACAGGAGGAGGTCGAGAAGCTCTAGAAATCTTGCTTTACTGAAGATGTTAAATTTCCAAACTGGTTAGCAAATGTAGTGATGGTGAAAAAGAAGAAAAATAAATGGAGGATGTGTGTAGACTTCACCGACCTCAATAAGGAATGTCCAAAGGATCATTTTACCTTGCCCCGAATTGATCAATTAGTGGATGCTACCTCGGGACACGAGCTGCTGAGCTTCATGGATGCTTATTCTGGATATAACCAGATCAAAATGAAACCTGAAGATAGGGAGAGTACCTCTTTCATTACCCCTAGGGGAACTTATTGTTATAATGTTATGACTTTTGGTTTGAAAAATGCAGGTGCAACATATCAACGGCTGATGAACAAGGTGTTTGCAGAGCAAATCAATTGCAATATGGAAGTTTATGTTGATGATATGCTGACAAAGGGCAAGAGAGCTGCTGATCATCTAGTTGACTTAGGCCAGACCTTTGATCAATTAGATAAATATCAAATGAAGTTGAACCCGACCAAGTGCATATTTGGAGTACGAGAAGGCATATTTCTCGGGGTATATTGTTAATCAACGAGGCATTGAAGCAAACCCTGAAAAGATCAAAGCTCTATTGGGACTACGATCTCCAACGACGAAGAAAGAAGTGCAAAGTCTTACAGGGCGAGTATAAGCGCTTAAAAGATTTGTATCGCGAGCAACTGATAGATGCCTCCCATTCTTCAAAACGCTCTGAAAGACTTTTGAATGGAATGAAGAATACGAGAAAGCTTTTCAAGAATTAAAGAAATATTTGGGAGCAACGCCATTGTTGTCTAGGCTAGTGATAGGAGAAAGGTTGTACTTGTATCTGGCAGTTTCAGAAAATGCAGTTAGCTCGGCATTAATAAGAGAAGAGGATGGAATACAAAAACCAATTTATTACACTAGTAAGGCCTTCCGAGGAGCAGAGATCAGATATCCAAAACTGGAAAAGTTGGCACTGGCGCTGATCGAAGCGAGTAGAAGAATGAAGCCATACTTTCAGGATCATATCATAGTCGTATATATCGATATGCCGTTGAGGCAAACTCTTCATAAACCAGAAAAATCAGGGAGATTAATGTATTGGAAAATAGAACTCGTTGAGTATGATATAATTTATGAGCCTAGATCGTCACTAAAAGGGCAAGTAGTAGCAGATTTTATAGCAGAGTTCACTTATCCTGATACCCCCGAGGAGCAAAAGCTGAATACCGACCAACCTGTGGATGTTACAGGATCATCAAATTTAAACCCCGATCAACTTAAGTTGGTTGGAGAGCAAGAGAAGAAGGTCGACGAGCAGCGAGGTGTGGTAGAAATGGAGATAAAGGAGCAACAAATATTCCCTTGAGGAACTTTATCCAATAATAAGTTTGAGGACGAAATACCTATATGGAACCTATATGTGGATGGATCATCATGCATCTCAGGTAGTGGAGCTGGGATTATATTGAAAAGTCCAGACGAGGTCGATATAGAATATGCTCTGCACTTTCAATTTCAAGCTTCTAATAATGAGGCCGAATATGAAGCAATAATTGTAGGTCTTAATCTGGCAAAAACTATGAAGGCAGAGCAGGTAATCGTATGCAGTGACTCACAGTTAATTATAAACCAAATGCTTGGTGTATATATAGCAAAAGGAGAGTTAATGATTAAGTACCATGTAAAGGCGATGGAATTGGTATCGGAATTTGTTACCGTTTAATTGGTCAGAATACCAAGAATGGAGAATGCAAGAGCAGACGCTTTAGCTCGATTAGCATCGGCTACTCGTACCGAGCTACGAAGAACAATCCTAATTGAAGTTCTAGTTGGTCGGAGCATAGATGAAGATCTGATGATGAATTTTATTACCCTTGATTTAGGACCATCTTGGATGGATCCCATCAGGGCATATATTGAGGAGGGAGAATTACCGATTGACAAACTCGCAGCTAAGAAATTAAAGTTTAAAACTGCTCATTATGTACTGACTAATGGTATTCTATACAAACGAGGAATTATGGCAGGTTTGCAAAGATGTGTACATCCCTCCGAGGTGAAAGATTTGATTGAAGAGGTCCATGAAGGGTCCTGTGGAGCCCATGTAGCATGTCGAACGCTTTTGTAAAGAGTGATGACGCAAGGATACTACTGGCTAACGATGAGGGTTGATTGTATAGCCTATGCCCAGAAATGTGACAAGTGTCAATACTTCTCCACTATCCGAATAACTCCCCAAGCATTGTTGACACCCATTACTTCCCCTTGGCCATTTGCCATGTGGGGAATTGACTTGGTTGGGCTACTTCCAATGACCAGAGGAAGATTTAAATATCTCGTCGTCGCAGTGGATTACTTTACTAAGTGGGTGGAAGCCGAGCCTCTTATCGACATGACGTACGAAAAAGTGTACCAATTTTTTTGGAAAAATATCATTTGTAGATATGGTCTTACCCATGCATTCATCACCGACCATGGAACACAATTTGATAATGAGGAGCTCGCTGCCTATTGCCATCAGTCAAATATCTTGAAGATTCACTCGGCACCAGGCCATCCCCAAAGCAATGGACAAACTGAAGTGACAAACAGAATGCTACTAAATGGCTTGAAGAAAAGACTAAATGACGTGAAAGAAAATTGGATTAACGAGCTACATTCAGTACTATGGGCTTATCGCACTACTCCCCGAGCAGCAACTGGAGAATCTCCATATATGCTGGCATTTGGAAGTAAAGCTGTTATACCTGCCGAGTTGGGCCTCCCAACACACCGAGTGCTGAACTTCAACTCCCCTGTCAGCGACTTAATGAGAAGGTTAGACTTGGACATGCTCGAAGAAGTTAGAGAAGACGCAGCCATCAGGAATGCTGCTTACCAGCAACGAATAGCCTTGTTCTATAACAAGTGAGTGAAGAAGTGCGACCTGAAAGAAGGGGACTATGTGATGAAGAAAGTAATTCAAAAGAACAATAAACTGGAAGCTAACTGGCATGGGCCTTACCGAGTAACAGAGGTTGTTCGACCAGGGACATATAGAATTGAAAGTTTAGAAGGGGAGGAGTTTAAGAAAGCATGGAATGCAGAGCATCTGCGCAAATATTATCAGTAATGTAAACCCTCATGTAATGCAGTTTATTCAGTATGAATAAAATGTGAATATTCTACCCAATTCTCTCCTTTTATTGAAATTTTTTTGCAGAATACAAGTGCTACACACTAGTCAGCAAAATCCACTAACTCCGGTTGGTCGGGGATAAAAAAATATTTCCCAGAAATACCAACTCCGGTTGGTTGGGGAGAAAATCCACCAACTCCGGTTGGTCGGAAATAAAAAATATTTCCCAGAAATATCAACTACGGTTGGTTGGAAAGAAAATCCACCAACTCCGGTTGGTCAGGAATAAAAATATTTCCCAGAAATACCAACTCCGGTTGGTTGGGAAGAAAATCCACTAACTCCGGTTGGTCGGGAATAAAAAATATTTCCCAGAAATACCAACTACGGTTGGTTGGGAAGAAAATCCACCAACTCCGGTTGGTCAGGAATAAAAATATTTCCCAGAAATATCAACTCCGGTTGATCGGGAAGAAAATTATTTCCCAGAAATACCAACTCCGGTTGGTTGGGAAGAAAATCCACCAACTCCGAATGGTCGGGAAGAAAAATATTTCCCAGAAATATCAACTCCGATTGGTTGGGAAGAAAATCCACCAACTCCGGTTGGTCAAGAACATTTATGTTAAACAAAGAAGGATTATGTGATAAAAGTCGTCTCATGGCTTAGAATTAAAAAGTGACCAAGCAAAATTTTAGTACTTGTAACATTTCAAATTACCACCAAGTTGGTCGAGAAACAAAATATCATCCATTTTGGTTAGTCGTCAAATGATTACCACAAATTCAGGATAGTCGACAATAAGTTTTCACCAACTTTAATTGATCGGCAAAATAACACAATATTGTTATATTTTTAACAGATATACAAGCACATTCATTAGTAAATAAGTAAAATGTTTACAAGATAATGGCAATCAAGATTGCAAAGAAAAATATAAGTTTTTCATTAAATCCAAAACAAAATACATTAAGAATAGAATACATAAAAAAAATAAAATTTGACATCAGGAATCCTATTCTATGGGTTTTTTCCCCTCTGCCTTTGAAACAGGTTCTTCACCAGCAGGAGGATCGTCTAAGGCTTAGGGGGAGTTTATGAAGTTCAAATCTTTAAGCATCCTGATATTCATAACTGATGGACGATCAAGAAGGTGTTCTGGGCGAGATATCTCAAAGTTGGAGTGAAGACTGTAGTCTTTGAGATACTTTGAAATTAGGCATGGTGGAATGGCCCGAGCAGGAATCTAGCTCATATCAAGCTTGAGGGGAGGCACTGGTAGGTCGAGCAACCCAGGATTGTGGTATTCCCACAAGTAATGACCTTGTTCCAACTGCAGCACGCCCAAAGCATTTAACCATCCTTGCTTGTAACCCACATTATTTGCATTTTGGATCCGATCATCTAGATGGTAGAGGGCTTCATTATAACCAGCCATCCAAAACTCCCTAGGCTGCTTATGGAATTTATAGGTTAGCCTCTCTAATTGCTCGAGGAGGTTCTTCGCTAAAAGTTCTTTACTCTTCAAAGTAGACTTTTGAGCAGAGAGCTGCTCGTCCAGATTCATGATTTTCTTAGACATCTCAGTCAATGCCTGGTTCTTTGCCATAAATTGGAAGGCTTGGTTCTCCAGAGACGATTGAGTTCTTTGTTCTTCAATAGTAATTCGAGCAGCCCTTGCTCGTCCTCAAGAAGCTCTTGCTCATCCCCGAGAAGAGGTAGAAGGCCCAATCCTCTTCAAGGTTTCTAATTCGTTTCTCAAATTGGCATTTTCGACCTCCAAAAAAGAGAATCCCTCGTCGTTCACAAGGACCAAAGCGTTTGAGTAGAGGCTGCAGACCTCAGCTGGGATACCTGTCCTCGCAGGTTATTATTTTCCTGCTCCGGCAACTTGGCTATCTGCCTGTGCTCTTCGACCTCGGTTTTCAAAGTTCTCTCCCTCACATTATAAGCAGCAAATAGCTTATCATACCCCTTATCAGCATTCAGTTGTTGATACTTCTTCTCATATCCTTGGTGCAAGAGGGCTGTAGATTCCTTGTATTATTGTTAAAGCTCCTCGAGAGTGCCCTAGAGGTCTTCAATCATCTCATAATATGCTACATTATTAGCCACTGCCCGATTGAGCAGACACTTTAAGTACTTGTAGGCTTCAACTGCTTGTTCTGAAGCATCTGGACCGAGGATATCAACAATCTGCGCTTCAGTCATATCTGTATGACCAGCTTTGAAGTATTCATTGCATTATCTCAATAACTTTGTATCATGAGTAGATAACAATTCCATCTTGGCCATAAACTAGTAAAAGGAAGAGATAGCAAGAATCAATAAGAGTGTAAACAGAGCAAGAAGAAGAGAATCAACAGTACGCATAATCAAAATTTTAAATTTTATTACATCATAAAGGAGAAATACATAGTTCAGAGTTACATTTGACAAAGAACATAAAACAAAGATAAAAGTCCAAACAACTTTAAACCTTCTCCTTGTTTCCCAAAACTTTCTCAGGAGGCTGGGACGAAAAGGAAGGTTGCTCGGATGGCCCAGAAGGTTGCTCGGTGGGTGTTGGAAGCTGCTCAGCTGGAATGTTGGTTAATTGGATCTGGTCGGTAGAAGTAATAGTTGGCTAGGGCTATTTGTAGCAAAGTTCAACAGTAGGTACTTGATCCCTAACCATCATAGAAGATTCCTCGGAGGCAGCTTCGTCCTCTTCTTCTTCCCCGGGAGTAGGAGGGGGGCCAGGAATGTGTCGCTGAAATAGGTCGGAGTTCTCATCGACCTTCATCTCTGTCAGAGCAGCCACCCAACCATCCCTAAAGTATTTGAGGCTGCCATACTCCATTTGTGAGACCATGGCAGCCAAACCCTTATTCCAACCTTTGTCCCATCCAGCACTGAAGGATTTTTTTACAACCAACTTCCTTTTCACCTTCTCCGAGGAAAGTTTCTCGAATAGAAGTTCCTCGGCATCTTTTAATTTTTTTTTGCCTCCTCCTTCTGATGACCAACGTCATGAAGTCTACCCAGATCTTCGTCAGCAGACTTGAGCTTACCTTCAAGCTCTCCAGCATTTTGGAGCTTCCCTTCGAGCTCTTTATTCTTACCCTCTAATTCTTTTATTTTCTTCTCCAATCCCTTGGAGACCTCAATAGCCCGATCCCTCTCCTGCTCGGTCGAATTGAGCTGCTTCTCCCAGGCAGCTTTATCATCAACATACTTCTGACGAGAATCTTTTAAAGACTGCGTCAAACCTATAAAAGCCTCCTCTACAACACCAGAGGATATGGATGCCTTGATGGATTCATCCTTATTCAAGATTGTATTGAAACAAGTTACCAACTGGAAAAAGAAAATAACTGTAAGTCAGTGCAAGCACATAACATGAAAAATGAAAGTTTAGATTTACAATACTTACTGAGGCAATGTGCTGAGCTGCCAAAGTGATGACCCTGTCCCGAAAAAGATTTTCTTCAATACCTTGGATCTCGGGAATGATCCAAGACTTCACCGAGCTCATGGCAGAACTTGGAGCAACGAAAGTAGGAACACCACTTCCGATAGTTAGAGGCTGAGAGATGGATTCAGTCAAATTGACTGAGGAGCTCTTCTTCAGCCTCCTCGGAGGAGCATCAACGGTCTCTACTAAAGATGTAGTCTTAGTCGTGGATATGACTATAACCTCACTAGGAGAAGCAACCTTGCTCAGATCCACTGGGGGCTTCTCGATAACCTTTATAGTAACAGCCGGAGGAGGTGCATCGATTTTTCTTGTCCCTTATTTTGGGACATCAAGCTTGCTTTTCTTCGCCTCTCCAGCACTAGAGGCAGGCTTCTCGAAGAGGGCAGGAGCTCTTCTTCTCTTCATTCTTTCACTCAGAGGAATATGTGACTCAGGTGAAGAACTTTCAGAAGCTGGTACTGGTTTTACGTCACTTATCACCAGATGAGCAGTAAAAGACGAGGTGTAACTCTTATACTGTAGTAAGTATGAAGCTGATATGATATGCTCAGCGGTAACAGTCTGATGCAAACCCCAGATAAGTTTCAGATGTTTTAAGTTAACTTATGTCTCTTTTGGAGACCTTTTTTTGCAGTCAACTGTAAATAAATGAAAATTAAAGTATCAGTGACATATTTTTTCAAACACAAAGAAAGCATAATTTCAAAAATAAAGTAAAGTAAAAACAACCTATCACGTTGCCATAGGGAGGGCATCTAGGACCCTGATACGCATCATTTCCAGTTAGTGGAGCATGTTGCCAATTTTTCATAACAACACCATGCTCGAAATAATCCCTATTGGCATTTGGGACATTGACCACTAAAACCTTATTTAAAAACCTAGTTTTCAAGTAAAAAGTACTGTCGCTGACAGCCCATCTATAGCAAAACATAATTTCTGGAATTCCTATGCGGGTCCCATGAATCTGATTTAATCTATGAACTCCATTAACTATTCTCTATGTATTGGGGGCTATTTTTGCAGGAACCACGTCAAAATATTGACATAATTCCAGACACAAAGGGTTCGAGAGAAAAGAAAAGCCACATTCAGCTACAAAGAGACTGGGGAACGAATGTCCCTCAGCCAAACGAAAATAATCTGAAGGTTCAGAAAGTTCCTCCAAAACAACCCATGAAGGAATAGAGAAATCAGAACGAAACTTATCAAGCGACTCAACAAGGTAAACCATGGTGAATAAAGGAAATAAAAGAGAAGGAAGAAAATCTTACAGAAAAAGGATGGATTTATTGACAACGAACGATGAAAAGGATGAACGCACAAGAGAGAGAGGAAATGGAAAACTCAAAGATACAGATTTGAAAAAGTAAAAGACGATAGGATTTTCTGCAAACGTTTAAATACCTTACCTTGGGAAGGAGTAAAAATAATGATTACAAAGAGAGACGTTTACGCTACCGGCGGCTAAAAGGACAAAAAAGGCGCGGAGACCGAAGCAGTTAGAAAATTTTGAAAAGTCTGATTCTATGAATTCAGAAAGAAAAATAAATACAAAGAAAGCACTCCTAAAATTCAGGATGACTATTTGAACCCACTGTATTTCAAGAAGAATGTTCCAAACTTCTCAATCTCGAATTGTGAAACATTGGGGGCTTCTGTTGATACCAAATTTAGTCTGCTGATATGGCTCAATTAAGTGGAGACACGTGTCAATCTACATGGCACAAACAAACATTTTTTAATAATACCTTGACTTCGAGGGACTCAATTTCCCCGACCAGCTCGGATACTCCGAGCAGCAAGTGCTCTCCGAGGAACTTTATTGCACCGAGCAACTCATGGATACCGAGATACTTAGGCGGTCCGAGCTGCACCTCGATCAGAGCATTTATTACCAGATAATTAAGAGGATTAAATGCTCATTAAATGCTGGTTATTATCATACAGATGTATACGCTTATTGGATAGCTATGTATTACCCTTTCATATGTACAGCCTCAAGGCTATAAATACATGGTATCATCCTCATTGTAAGGGGACTCGAAATTTCTTAGTAAAAACCTATTATCGAGAATTCCCAAAACACTCATCAATAACAAAAACTGTGGACGTAGGCCATTCTTTTAAGGCTGAACCACTTTAAAAATTCTTTTGTTTTATTTATTTTATCTGTGATTGAATAATTAGAAATAATCTAATTTTGTACATCAACAGTCCCTTTGTACTTTTTCTCCAGAGTTTCATTTGTTTCAGTCAAATTTCTGAGTTTTTGATCAAACATTTTAATTTCACTTTCATGAGTTAAACATTGGGTAGTATACTCTTCAGCATTTAGTTTGACCATCAGGCTTAGATCTTCTAACTTCTTAGTGAGATCTTTCATAATCTTTTCTAGTCTAGTGCTTTTCTTGAGAGTTTTAGCATAGAGTGTGTGAATATCTGGGAGGTCTTCATTGTCCGAGTCACTAAGTGTAGTGTGTGAAGTGACCCCTAGGGCTTCATTCTTTGGACTCACACACCTATTGACATCGTCATTATCGCTTTACCTTTGACTCACACACCCTGAGGAACAGATAGCAATATTATTAGTAATCAAAGCATCTAAACCAGTAACAACAATATTCAAAACATCAGAAGTAGAATTACTAGATTCATCCTCACTAACAAACACAGGTATATCATCATTATAGATAATCTTCACAAAGAAAGACATGCAAGGGTCAAAAACATCAGATGACTCAGGTTCCTCATTTTTCAGATTCACTTGAATCATCCCATGTCTTGGAAATGTTGGCTCTAGCGTGTTTGTTTTGAGTGTTTAAGTTAACTCTACAGTCTTGTGCAATGTGTCCTAGTTTACCACATCTATAGCATTCAGTCTTCTTAAGGTCTCTGTTAGGTCTAGTGTGAGAGTCCTTGTGATTTTTGTCATGACTTTTCTCATGAGGTCTGTGATTAAAGGGAGTTGGATAATTGGACTTGCCTTGTTTATTTGCCATGTTGTTTCTAAATTTAATGATTTTCTTAAACTGTTTTGACATTAAGGCAATCTGATTGTCCAAACTCTCTATATCGCATTCCTCATCAGAGTCATCATTGGAAGTATTAAACTCGGGCTTAATCAATTTAGAAGGGAAGCTTAGATTGGAATTAGTCTGTTTCCTATGGGACTGGTTCAATTGCTTCTTAAATTCTAGTTCCATTTACACAGTTCTTAATTTACTACTGAGTAATTCAGGAATGAGATTTATATCACACATTTCCTCAATAGCATATCTTTTGTTGTCAAATTTCTGTGGTAATGATCTTAGAATTTTAGATACAATTTCTTGTCTGTCACATGTTATCCCATTAGCATGCACTTTTGTCACAATATCAGTCAGGTTCATATAGAAGTCATCAAATGACTCAGTCTCAGACATAATTAAAGAGTTATACTGTTGAATGAGCATTTGAGTTTTAGTTGCTTTAACTCTAGTGTCACCTTCATGAGCAGTAACCAAAGTGTCCCAAGCTTCCTTAGAAGTGGTACAGGATGAGATTCTTTTGAACTCATGTTCATTTATAGACATAAATATGGCATTCTTTCCTTTGTTATTATTTTGAGAAACTTGTTTCTCTTCTTGTTTGAACTCACTTAATACTTTCTTAACCCTCTCATTACTTCCTTCAGTGGCTGGTTTTGTAGGGAAAATGTAACCATTTTCAACAATGTCCCAAACATCATCTCCCAGAGTTCCTTGAATGAAAGCAATCATTCTTACTTTCCAGTAAGCAAAATTGGTTCCATCAAAGATAGGAGGTCTGGTTAAGTTACCAAATCTTTCATTTTTCTCGTCAATATTTAATTTTCAGAAAACAATTTCAGAAACACAGGATCTCTTTAAAAAGAAGTTTTACAAAGCTCTGATACCAATTGAAATTCTGTTACTAAAGACGTTTAATAAAATTAAACTATTTAAGTAACTCCGAACAGTTTTTTGAAGAAACTCTTTCCTTAAAAACCAAAGCTTATTTGAACACAAGATGTGTTTTATAAAAGTATGTACGGGATCTATTCAAGATTTGATCAACAGATTTATAAAACAGTTTGAACAAACTTTAAACTCAGCACAACCAAGAATGAGATGAGAAGATGTAGGAAGATTAAGGACACGATTTTTTACGTGGTAAAACCTCACCCAACTGAGGAAACATCCACGACTCCCTCTACGGAGTAAAACAAAAATTCCACTATAAACAAATTTTAATAGTTAAAAACTATATGACAAACATGCATACAACTCAGACCTATATAAGTTTAGGAATGTACCCTCTGGTGTCCTTAAAACTTATCTGCAGTTCTGATTGTTGATGTTGTCCTCCCAGTTTGTTAACTTCCAATTTGTTCAAGCTCTTTACATCGACTCTTTTTTCTCAAGATCTTATTACCAACACTTTTCTTGTGGTAGGGTGAAAGTATTTGTGGAGGTGCTCTCTAACACATGCATGCACACACACACTTATTATGTATAATCAGTCCTAACAAATTACATATAAGTCTATATGCTATGATTTTTCTTTTTCTCTCTTCTCACAAAACTCAACCTTTTTTACCTTTAAAACAATCCCCGAATCCACGGCTATCTTACTCAGAAGACGTATCAAGATCTTAATCAGTCTCGAGTTTTGAAAATATTTTTGAGACTGAAAACCACCAAGTGTGATTCCAAACTAGGTCAAAGGTCTTGTTTCAAGAGAACTAGAAACAGAAAACATTATTGTTGATTTCAAAGTTAAAAACATTTACAGAAAGCACATCAACAATATATTTCTCAAGCTGAGAAATAAAAAATGCAAACTACGTGTAATATACCATGAATAACTCAGATCTGAAATTTCTATATACCAGAAAAATAAATCTAAGAAAATGATTAAGTTGGAAACAAGATCTAAAAAATGAAGAGGTTATAGCAACAAACCAACTCTCAAAACACCTCTCAAACACTCAAACACTCAAGGTTGTGTTTGGGAAAATACAGGGGTTTGCAGGTTTATTTTTCGTTTGAACTGTTTAGACGATTTAGGGTTAGGGTTTCTAACTCTCTCTCTCTCTCTCTCTCTTCTGGTTTCTTTCTTCTCTCTCTTTTCTCTCTCTTCTCTCTTTTCTCTCAAAGGAACGAAATGGCTAAAAATCTTCTAAGGCTGAGACGAAGGGTCCTTTTATAGGAGGATGAGAAGATTCGAGAATAAGGATTGAAATCAAGGGATCAGATTTAGTCAGGGTTAATTGACTTAGATCCAAGGGCTCACGATGCGCGGTGGTTAAGACTCTCCTGATTAGTCCAAAAGGGGATTATAGGTATTATGAAGGGGCGCATGCAGATCGTTGATAAGAATGATCTAAGGGTTGAAAACGTGCGCTGGTTTATACTCTCTAAAGAAACACACTTTCCACCAATCAGAAAGCAACAAATGTAGGCCAATGAATAGAGATAAAACGCGCGTCTGAAAGTAATTACAATGCACTCCCTGAGGTCTCTGTCGCTTTTGGATTCTACCCAAGGTAACTTTAGGCCAATTAAACCAACAATGTGAAATAGCAAATTGACCCAAAAACTTTTATAACCAAGCTTTAATTACTAAAAAAAATTTAATGTTTATAAAATCCCAAAACAAATATTTAAAAGCCAATATTTGGGATTTAAAGACACTTAACATATGTACACACACTAATATGAAATATGAGATGTATATGATCCATTCTACTGTGTGTGAGTGTTGGTAATGAGGTCTTGATCACTTCAATCAAAGATGAAATAGTAGTGTAAGCTCTGGGGTTCTTTGGTTTCTAGGTTAGACATAATTTTGTCTAATATTTCCAAACTAGATGAACACTTATACAATATAGACTCAAGTGAGTCAAGAGTATAAGGTGCTTCAAAAACAAGTGTAGTGGTTTAAGTATTTAAACGCGAGTTAAATGAAGGAATAAATATGTTAAGCATTAACAAGAAGTTCTTTTTTGAGTTTAAGGTGAATTAATCTGAATAAGTAAAATTTTGTGTAAAGAAGTTTCGAGCATTAAAGTATATATAAATATATGTGTGTATATACATATATATAAGAAAGTTGCATATATATGTAGTTATAACATGTGAAGTCTCGTTCTTTCGTTCGATTCTATATTAAATTGTTGTATACTTTCCAATAGGCATTGTCTCACACCATCTCTTTGTCACGGCAGGTTGGGAGCAGTTTCGTATTTTAAGACCATTACTCAGGTAAGTACCTTCATTTTCTAAACGTTAGTAGCTATGTTTACTTAGAATTCTGGTTGCTCCTCGTGGGTCCTACACGTAGTTTATCTTGAAACTAGAATCAAATGCTAAAGAAGAGAAATATTAAATAAAATAAAACTCTACTAGAAACATTATATAGGCTGTTCCATTGCACTTATCACCTAATGCTCAGTTCGGACCGAGTTAACTCGCGAGTAACCCATATATTCGGGTCGAGGCATTACAGTCTGACAAATACATTCGAGGACCTCATATATTACATAATGAAGCTTAACACAGTGAAATCCTCCATTGAATTGTATTATGGGATGTTCTTGGGCTACATGGTATGTCTAAGGGGAATATAAGTTAATCCCGAATACAATAAGGCGATAAACAATGTTTAACCATTTGAAATAGTAGTGCTATTTACAATTTGGCCAAAATGTTTGCAATGTAAAATTGCTTAATCTTCAAGTCACATCAGAAGTGTCAACCATTCAACTCTTATAAAAGGAGAAATGCAAGATATGGAATGAATAATTCTCAAAGGCACTTGAGGAAATCGAACTTTACCTAAGCCGACCACATTTGCTCATTGACCCAAATTCGGGTGATCTAATCTACTTGTACTTCACAGTGTTCGGCCACACTGTTATTTTGGCCTTAATGTACCAGATACAGGGGCATGAAGCCCCTATTTATTATGTTCGCAAGACACTGTAGGACGCATAAATAGACTACATTTATCTGGAGAAACTAAATTACACTTTAGTAATCGCTTCACAAAAATTAAAGCACTACTTTAAGGTATAATCACTCATAGTTACACCTATTTTTCACTGAAGGAAATCCTTAGAAAGACTGACCTTTTTAGATGGTTGTCCAAGTGGTTGGTGGATCTAGGGAGGTTTCATATCGATTATTAACCTATAATTGCAATAAAAGGAAAAGTATTAGAAGATTGAACCTTCGAGTTCACAGGAGGGTGGTAACTCGACGAAAGAAAACTAATTGACCAAGTGACCACTGGAGAGTTTGATCATCTCAATAAGTGGTCACTTTACGTTGACACGATCTCCAACTTAAAAAGGGGAATGAGTGGTAACGGACCTAGTAAATCGGTAACGAACTATGCTAAAAAATAATAAGAATTGGTTTTGAAACATCCAACAATGAGGCCAAATACAAAATTTTTATTGCCAAATTAAAAAAGTCCCTATCCATTCGCGTAAGTCACCTTGAAGTTTTATGTGATACAGGGTTGGTATCCAACAAAATATTTGGGTACTATAATGTAGGGGTGAATGCATGTCATTATATTTCCAAGTCGTTCAAAACCAATTCGCCAAGTTTAAGAAAGTTCTAATCCAATAGTATCCCAGAGGAAATAACTACCATGCAGATGCCCCTACCACTTTTTACTCAGTCATTGACTCTTACCTCAGAATAACAGTTGAGATGGATTACCTTTCCTGACCAAGCATTATGAAGCTAAAGGTTTCGAAACAAGTACTCACTACCCAAAAAACTATTAATTGGATAGATCCCAATACGACGTACTTGTGAGAAGATGTACTGCCTACTGAAAAGAAGCAGTCTCAAAATATTAAAGTCAAGGTTACCTAGTTTTACCTCTCCCATTATGAGAAGCTATGAAGGTAATTCTTCACGTGACCCAACCATCTATGTGTGCATTTCAATGATGTCGACCAAGTCCTTTATAAGATGCATGAAGTGATACACATAAGTCATACCGGAGGTTGATCTTTGGCATTGAATGTAATACATGAGGGGTAATCTTGGACTTATATGCAGAAGGAAATAGTCTTCTATGCGAGAAAGTGGAAAAAATGTCATGTGTTCTCTCCCATTGTCCATCAACCATCTGATGACCTCAAATCATTGGTGAGTCTATGGATTTTTACACAATGGGGACTGGACATTGTAGGTACCCTACCTACGATACCGATACATCAAAAGTATCTCTTAGTGGGCACACACTACTTCACCAAATTGATAAAAGTTGAACCTTTGATGAATATAAGTGGCATTGATATAATCAAATTTATCTATAGGAATATCATGGCCCATTTTGGTGTACCGGGGGCGATCATCATTGATAATAAAACATAATTTTAAATTAAACCATTTCAATACTTATGTAATGGTCACGACATCAAGAACTATTGTAGTGCGGTGTCTTATCCCCAAAGAAATGGGAAGACTAAGGCATCCAATAAGATAATGCTCGATGGAATAGAGAAAATGTTAGAGCAAGTAAAAGGTGATAAGGTGGATGAGCTTCCCTATGTACTCTAGTCATGTCGAACAACGTGCAAGAGGTCAACCAGGGAAACTCCATTCACCTTAACCTATTGAATGAAAGCCATAATTCCACTAGAATCTAACTTGTCGACCATGAAGATGACTAATTACGATCAAATCTTGAACGAAGAAATCATGAGGACTATTTTGACGAGGTCAATCATAGAATAGAACAAGTCTTGATCAAACTAGTTTCCTACCAACATCAGTTGGCCAAGAAGTGCGTCAAAGGATTTAATCTTAGGAGGTTCAAGGTTGGATAATATGTGGTGAGGAAAGTTATCGGCAAGGAGAGGAAGCCATCATATGGAAAATTGGGTCTTAATTGGGATGGGCCATTCATCGTCACTAAGAATGACCTCTAAGAAGACTACCATCTGAAAACAACGGAGGATAGGGAAATACCTTGGCCCTGCAACGCGACCAACCTTCGAAAATTTTATTTTTAAGGAATTTAGAAAACCAACTCAACCTGAGCTTCTTATTATTATAATGTGCCCCAAGTGTTCAATAAAGCGCTTAATGTGCTCCTTCGGGTTCCCACCTTTTCCTGTGTATTTTTCAAAAATAGGAGGAATATAGTCCTTTGGATAGGGATCATCGTTGTATTCCTGGGGATAACATGTTCGAAAGTCATCAAAAACCGAAGCTACCTCGCTAGCAGATTGCGAGGAAGTTTGCATGAATTTCAGCATCTCCTTCTGCATCTCCTTCCTCATTTCCTCCATGGGTGATGCCACTGGGGTAATAACCAATAGGACCATGGGCTGAGCGCCCGTTGCAGCTGGAGTAGTCGTCACAGTTGGGGCCGTTGATACTTCTGATTTTCCCACTGTTAGGTTCATAATAGAGGGCATGCTCGCTGGGACCGTTCCTGTTACACCTGTGCCTGGTGGGGCCATTGGGGCTGCCCCTGGTTTAGAAGGAATTGGCTTCAAATCCTCCCAACACCATTGAAGAAACATGTCAATTTCATACGTCTGTAGGTCTCCTAGTAACTCTTCTAATTTCAGAAGATTCAAATTTCCTAAGGTATTCAAAAGAGTCACTTTGAGGAAAAAAACATTTAGGCAACGATCTTAAAATATTTTTAACCAATCGTGCATCAGGTATAGGCTCACCTAGGTTAAAACTAATGTTGATAATATCAGACAAACGTGCATAAAAATCGTCAAAACACTCAGTCTCTAACATAGTGATTATCTCACATTGAGTGGTCAACTTTTGAATTTTAGACTCTTTGACCGCGTTAGTTCCCTCGTAGGTGAGTTGTAAAATATCCCATGCTTCTTTGGACGTGGTGCACGTCATAATATGTATGAACTCATTCGGGGTGACGTGTTTAGAAATTTCACTAAGCCCACGTGAATTATAAGTGCTCCACTTCAACTCATCCTGAGTCCAATCTAACACAGGTTTTAAATTCGTGACATTATTTGCGGTGATAGTGGGAGGATTCCAAACTCTTTAACAAATGACCCAAACTCTTTCATCGATTGCTTTTAAATGGGATTTCATTCGGTCTTTCCAATAAGCATAATTAGACCCATAAAAAATTAGAAACCGACTATATAAGTTTTCGTTTGGAAACATTTCGACAAACTTTCAAAAATCAAATTTTTCAAAAGATCAATTTCACACAATTTTTGAAGAAAATAAGAATATGCAATAAATTAGCGTAACCTGCTCTAATACCAATTTGAAAAAACCTACGTATGATAAAGATTCGAATAGATACACAAATTCCAATCATAAACTTATTTAATTAGTGTCAATTTATGAATCAAATCAATTCAGTCCTTAAACTTAAATATCAACGTGCGTGCAAGTGTTAAACCATCATAAATAAAATATGCGACACAAATTTCAGGAAAAATCTTCTCAAGGAAAAACCTTTTTTTTTTATTTCTAGAACGTTGACAAGTTTACAAGACCATTAACTTACATACAACCTGATAATCACCCACTAGTGTAATGCATGGTGTCTTCGTCAAACCTTCAAAGGAATGGCTAGAAATCAGTAATGGTTCACACGCAACTATACCACGAGGACACAGTCTTAAAACTCCGTAGAGACTCCTCCACAATAGCATGTAGCTCTCGGTTGTAGAGATCTTCCCACAAAGAATAAACAACATGAAAATATGTTTTGCGTTCCACAAAACAACTCACACAAAAGCAATTGGGATTGTGAATTGTAAAACAAAAGTTATGAACCCTCAAATGTTGGGGGATAGTATAAAAATGTATTCTTTGAAAGCAAGTTTTTCTCCACACGAAATTCAATAGCCTGCCATTCTATTTATATTAAAAATCAAGGCGGTGACGTGTCGGATAAAAACACCTCTAGTTCGAACGACATGATGTTCTTTGAGTGAGATACGATCTCGTTTGAACCTGGTACGATGTCGTTCGAACAACATCATACACGTAACTCAAAAACCGTCAATCTTTTAAATATCTTGGAAACTTCAAAACTTAAGACTGTTCACGAGATCAGAAACATTTATCCAAAAAACTTTTTGTGATTTTGAAAAATTAAAAACATTTCAAAAATCATTTTTCATAAATATAAAAATATTTTATCTTTCACAAAAATATCCCAACAATTTTAATGTAAAATGTAAATGGAACTTAAACACATTTTACCAAATTCATCCTTGTTGGGCTTTAATGTTGAAGTCTTCTTGAAATTTGGATTCTTCTCTTGTAGATGTAAGCTTCTCAATCCTTCGACGAATTGTAGCAACTTCTAACGGTATACGACATAATTAATTGTGACGGACAATGTCCTTACAGCTCTTCGAGGTGGGCATAGAAGGGTAAGAGTTTCTCATCCTTGACTTTCCATTTTCTAAGTACTTGATCGGTGATGAGGGATGAATTCTCGTAGACATCGAGTTATCGGATTCCTTTCTTGAGGGCAACTTTGAGGCCTAGCGTGCATGCCTCATATTTAGTGATGTTGTTGGTGCAAGGAAATCCAACACCAAAATTTCCATCGAATGTCTTCTTGGTAGGTACAGAGAATATTCTAATCTGGGGACTCAGAGATACATACAGCGACTGAAACCCTATATCTTTGACTCATTTGAGTTTATATTATATAGGCGCTTGTCTAGTTTAGAAATAGTGATAAAATTTGACTCATATCTTAGTTTACCAAAAACCTGAGACTTTACATGATATTTCCTTTGTTAGTCTCAAAGGTATAATATCAACACTGCACCAAGGATTGCATTTCTATGTTGCATTCATATTAATTTAGGTGTGTGAGTATTAATTTCCATTAAAATAATTTTTGGGATTTTTTTAAATAAATTTTTAGCAATATAAACATTTTTAAAACATTTAAAAAAATTTAAATGTTTTGGGCCTATCTGTAAATTCTTTTATCTCTTAAAAACTTTCGTTGGGTAGAATCCAAAAGTGGCAGATCAATGGGTGGTACAAAATGGAATTGTTTAAACTTCAAAAACACGCATTTTATTATTAATCTTGTCCTTAACACATGTTGATGTTATACTGGTTAGATTTGTGTTTATTTACACTCACAATCATAAGAATCAATCATCTCCGTTCGATCGTTGTTAATCTATGGTCTGCATGTATTTGTATCAATCCTTGTGATGCCTGAGTAGACCTATGAACGCACGTTTAAATGCGGTGTGTTCTTAGCCCTATGATTTACATCGTTTAAGCCAGAATCAATCTCAGCCGTTATCTTGCTTTAATCGTCCAGACCCTTCCATCCAGTAGTATAAATAGATGCCATAGGGTTAACGTTTACAATATTTTTATCACCTCAGAGTTGAGAGAAAAAAGAGTGAAGAGAGAGAGAGAGAGAGAAATTAGAAAATGTACCCAAACCCTAGAAAATTTTCTTCAAAAAACTTACCCTGTGAGTTTGAGAGTTGTTCCAGTCGAAGAATCATTCCCCTCTGGTCTTTAATCTCTTATCTAACTTGTCATGAGATTGGATCTCATTTTCTCTTCACAGAAAGTGTGGATCAGATCTATTTGTGATATAAATCATGTAGATTTTCTTAAGCTGATTTCTTTTTTCAGGAAATCCTTATTAGTTGGTTATTTTGATCTCAAAAGTTTTTCTAAACCTGGTACCAACAAATCTTTTTTTGTAATTCAGATTTTGAGAAAAACTGACTTCTATCTAGTTGAAAATCTTAAGACGTTTGTGCTTTCAAAATTAATATTTCATGTTTTGTGAAATAAAATTGTATATAACTAAAAAGAAATCATATAGGACCTTGGATATTTTGAAAAGCAAGGTTGTCACTCAATCTGTGGTAAAGAATAAAGATCATAAGTCTAACATTTTCAACAAACTAAAATTCAGAAATCCAAACTCATATTAGACAATATCTGTAATTTGCAGGAAAATTTGTCTGTATACGTGTGTGTGTGTGTGTATGTGTGTGTGTGTGTGTGCATGTGTATGTGTGATTGTGTGTTGCATGCATGTGTTAGGCAATTCACCACAAAACACTTTTCGCACTACAACACTAAATAAGTGTTGGTAGAGAGATTCTTGACTTTTAGAGTCGATGTAAAGCTAAAGGAGGAGGAGTTACAAAGCTGGGAGAACAGTTACAACATCATAGCCTTCAGAGAAGCCATAATTTCCTAATGGAGTTAGTAAAAATTATTGACTTAGATTAGGTCTAATTGTGTGTTTAGGTTGTTATATAGCTTGTAATTCATTTACTCTATTTTAGTGGAATTTTCTTTTGAGGTGTAGAAACCTCTGTGTATGTTTGCCAATTGGGTGGGGTTTTACCACCTTACAATCTTGTGTTCTTGCCTGTTTAATCTTCCTCGCATCCCCTTCTAATTGTGTGATGATTTAGAAATTATTTAGTCTTATTTTTCAAAACTTGGTCACCTAACTGAAATATCGCGTTCATAACTTTTTATGTGTTACTATTTGTTTTGTAAAAACTAGGAGTTTCTCAAACAAACTGTTCGGAGCCGTTTAAACTGTCTTAAACCTTGTTAAAAACTTAAGTGGAATTATTTTTTCTCTTGGTATCAGTGCTATGGTTTTATAAAATCTTCTTGATCCCAAGTTTCTAAAATTGTTTTTTTCAAAACAAAACAATGGACGAGAAATTTTAGAGATTAGGTAACCTATCCAAGCCCCCACTCTTTGATGGAACCAACTTCCCTTACTGCAAAGTGAGGATGGTTTTTTTCATCCAAGGTACATTGGGAGATGATGTCTGGGATGCTATTAAAAATGGATACACTTTCCCTACTAAACCAGTCGCATAAGGAGGTACTGTGAGGATTAGGAAACTGCTAAGTGAATTCACCAAAGAAGAGAAACAGACCTCCCTTAATAATAATAAAGGCAAAAATTCCATATTCATGTATATCAATGAACACGAATTCAAGAGGATATCTTTTTTTACTACCTCTAAGGAAGCATGGGACACTCTAGTGACTGCACATGAAGGAGACACGCGTGTTAAAGCTGCTAAAATCCAAATGTTAATCTAACAGTACAACACTTTGGTCATGACAGAGACTGATTAATTTGATGAATTATATATTATATTAACAGACATAATGACTAAGATTCATGATAATGGAATTAGCTATGATGGGAAGGAAATTCAGAAAAATTTGTTAACAAGCATTATGCCATTGAGGAGATGGATGGTCCAGTGGAAATGGAATTAGAGTTTAAGAAGCAATTAACTCATACTCAAAATAAACGGTACAGTTCTAATATTGTATTTTCCTCTAAGTTAACCAAACCTGAGTTCAATTTGACTATTATTGAATTAGACTCTGATGAGGACTATAATTTAGACAATTTGGATAATCACATTGCCTTAATGACTACACAGTTTAAGAAAATTTTAAAATTTCAAAACAAAGTTGCAAATAGACAAGGAAAACCTGCTTATTCAAAGTTCTCTAATAATAGGCCTCATGAGAAAAGACAGGGAAAACACCAGACTGATAACCAAAACAAACCTCAAAAAGACCTAAAAAATGTTGAGTGTTTTAGATGTGGGAAATTATGACATATGGTAAACGATTGAAGAGTCAACTTGAATAAGAATAACAAAAATAATAGGGCTTAATTGTTCAAGACCTTGGATGACTCAAGTGAATCAGAAACTGATGAGCCTGAGTCATCTAATTCTTTTGACCCTTATATGTCATTCTTTGCCAAAATCATTTCCACTGATGAGTCGATGACTAGTAATGAGTCTGATAGTAGTATCTTTAACCATGCTATGTTTAATAATATTATTCCTAATGGTTTATGTGCATTGTTACAAAGTAATGCTACTAGTAGTCTTAATGATGTGTGTGTGAGTAAAAGGGAACGTTCTATTGACGATGAAAATGTGTGTGTGAGTCCTAAAAATGAATCGCTAGGGGACATTGCACACTGTACACTTAGTGATTCCGACAATAAGGACTTCCCAGATATTAACATTCTATACACGAAAACCCTCAAGAAGAGTCCTAAACTTGAAAAAGTAGTCAAGGACCTTACCCAGAAAATAGAATTCCTCACCCAAATGATCAAACAGAAGGATGAAGGGTACACCTCTCAATGTCTAGATCCTAAGAATGAGACTAAGATTTTTGTTCAAAAAATCAAGGAACTGTCTGAATCAAATGAAATTATGGAAAATAAATATAAGGGGATGTTGTTAGATTTAACTCAAACTGTTTGAAGACTTTGTTGTTGAAAGTACAACCAATTCTGATGACAGAGCTAGAATAGGATTTTTCCCTAGTACTAAGAAACAAATGAAAAATCTTGAAACTATTAAGTTTGTGTCCGGTGGCAAAAGACCTATTGAAACCTGTCCAGATTTTCAAGCCTTGAAAAATGACTTTGATTTGAAACAAAAAAAGATAAACATTGGTGAGGCCAGTACCTCTAAGCTTAATGTTGAATATAAGGATAAATACTTATGTCCTCCCATAAGGAAATACAAATCATCTTTCCAACCTTTGCCCCCTAAAAATAAATCTAGAGTCCAACCTTTAGGCAAACTCATGTTTTACAGCTTTCCTAAGGATACACTTCCTATTAGCCATATTTATTACTCATATTGCGATGTCTACGAGCATTCTTTTGATGGATATTTTTCTAAACGTCTATATAAGATGGTCTTTAGTTCACCTGTCTATCATAATTTCAACTACTCTAGGAAAGGCAAAAATAACTATAGTCTTCCTAAGCAACCAGATAAGTACTCTAACTATCTTAATAGGAAGAAAAGATCTAGTACTAAAAGATCATCAACAAGAGGAAATCTTAGATTCATGCATAAAACAAACACTCAGAAATTTGAGAAAAATCAATTTTCATAAAAATATTTTAAAGAAAAGGCTAATGCTCGCAAATTTTACCTCATTCGAGCTAATCAGTGCAAACGTTTAAAAACTAGATCAATTTGGGTTAGGAAGGTTGAATTAAGACCCCAGATGAAATGTAATATCATGATCAGTGCTTTGAAAGATGAGCATACAACATCTTGATGGTATTTAGATTCAGGATGTTCTCAACACATGACTGAGGATGATACCAAACTTTCAAATAAAACCAGCTTCTTCGGAGGTAAAGTTTTGTTTAGAGATGGGGTATCATCCCAGATCATTGGAAAAGGTACACTTCATGAAAAAGGGTTACCTACTTTAGAATATGTAATTCTAGTAAAAGGTCTAAAAATCTACTTAGTATATCATAATTTTTTTACTCTAACCATACTGTCACATCTTCAAAGAATAATTGTAAAACTTTAAATGAAAATGGTGACTGCATTATTACAGGACTTCGTACTCCGGATTACTATTACACGGTTAATCCAAGTAATGAGGTTTGTAACATTGCCAGAATAGATGACAATGAGATTTGGCATAATAGGTTTGATCACATAAATTTTGATAGGCTTGGTAAACGATGTTCTCAAGAAATAGTTAGATGTCTTCCTAAGATAAAGCCTATATCAAACATTGTTTGTGGGCCTTGTCAAGAAGGAAAAATGGTTAAATCTGCACATAGGAAAGTCAAAGATGTATTGACTTCTAAACCTCTAGAACTCATCCATGTGGACTTAATGGGTCCTGCTAGAACGGTTAGTCTATGTGATAATAGCTACATCTCAGTGATGGTCGATAATTTTACTCGCTTTACTTGGATAGTTATCCTTAAAAAAAAGTCCAACACCTTTTAAGAATTTCTAAAAATTCTTCTACGTATTGAGAACGAAAAGGATAGTCAAGTAAATTATATCCCTAGTGATTAAGGTGGAGATTTTAAAGAAATAGGAGTAACTGAATATTGTACCTATAATGGATATCAACATGAATTTAGTCCTCCTAAAACCCCTCAACAAAATGATATAACTGAAAGAAAGAATAGGACTATTTATGAAATGACACGAGTTATGATTCATGCCAAAAGCCTTCCTAAGTATTTTTAGGTTGAAGCTGTTATGACTACCTGCCACATCATAAACTGTGTCTACGTTAGAAAATATACCAAACAGACTCCTTACGAAATGTGGTATGGAAAGAAACCTAACTTAAAGTATATTAAAATCTTTGGTAGTGTGTGTTACGTATGTAAAGATAGAGAGAATTTGTCAAAATTCGAAACCAAAGGCGATAAAACCATCTTCTTAGGTTACACTCCAAATAGTAAAGCCTATCATGTTTATAATATTCGAACCAAAACCCTCATGGAATCCATTAATGTGATTGTTAGTGACACTAATGTTAGGAGTAAACCCACAGAACCAACTATCGTGGAAGAGTCTGAAAATATTTTAAATTATGACTCCCCAGAGATAGATGTTTCTTTACCAACTCAAATGCCCAAAGTACCTAATTAAGTCTCTAAAGATCATCCCTTAGAAAGCGTGGTTGGTGACTCTAAAGAACCTATACGTACAAGATCCCAGCTACGTAATTTTGCTCATTATGCATGCTTTGTGTCTCCTATAGAACCAAAGAATGTAAATGAAGTGCTAACTCACTCCTTGTGGATAAGTGATATGCAGGAGGAACTTCTTCAATTTCTCGCTCATGACGTATGGTATCTTGTACCCAGGCTAGAAAATAAAAAGGTTATTGGTACATGCTAGATTTTTAAAAATAAAACAAATGAGACTGGGATGGTCATTAGAAATAAGGCGAGATTAGTTGCCCAATGCTACTCTCAAATTGAAGGAATAGATTTCGAGGAAACATTCGCACTAGTAACTCGCCTTGAATCTATTCGTCTACTCTCAGCAAGAGCTTGTCATTTCCAATTCACTCTCTACCAAATGAATGTGAAATTTGCATTCCTTAATGGTGTTCTAACTAAGGAAGTCTATGTAGAACAACCAAAAGGGTTTATTAACTCCCACCATCCGAATCACATTTTTTGATTGAAAAATTCCTTATATGGTCTAAAACAAGCACCCGGTGGTTGGTATGATCGATTGTTTATGTTTTTATTAAATAATGTCTTTAGGAGAGGTGGTAATGATCCAAATCTATTTGTTAAACATTTTGACAAAACTGTTGTTATAGCCCAAGTCTACATAGATGATATCATCTTTGGATCTACATCCTTAACAAAAGTTGAAAATTTCTCCAAAGTTATGCATGGAGAATTTCAAATGTTTCTTATGGGGGAGTTACAATTCTTTTTATAACTTCAAGTCAAACAAAATTTAGAAGGTTTATCCATTTCACAATCCAAATATGCTTTAGAGATTGTTAAGAAATTCGGCCTAAAATATGAAAAAGATGCTAGGACACCAATAAGTACCTCCATAAAAATGTCTAACGATGAACATGGGAAATCTATTGATCCTACTCTTTAATGTAGTATGATAGGAAGCTTACTATACCTAACTGCTTCAAGCCCTAACATTATGTATGCTATTTGTGTATGTGCTAGATATGAGAATGTACCTAAAGAGAGTCATTTATCCTACGTTAAGAGAATTATTAAATATGTTATAGGAACTCTCAATTTAGGACTTTGGTATACCAATGACACATCCACCACTGTAACTGGTTACACTGATGTTGATTGATCAGGGTGTTCTGATGACAGTAAGACTACGTCAGTAGCCTGTTATTATATAGGAAATAATTTAGTAGGATGGTCTAGTAAAAAACAAAACTCTACATCGTTATCCACCGCAACTACTTTGGATAAAACAAGACTACGTCAGGAGCCTCTTGTTCGCAATTACTTTGGATAAAACAAATGTTAACAAATTATGGCATAATTGAAGATAAGTTGCACATCTATTATGATAATCAAAGTGAAATTAATATTTCCAAAAATCCTATGCAACACTCTCGTAAAAAACACATTAAGATTCAATATCACTTTATTCATGAATTAGTAGAATCTGAGGAATTAGAAATTATGTATTTTCCCGCAGATCTTCAATTAGACGATTTGTTCACAAAGCCTTTAGATAATATCAGATTTGAGTCTTTACAGAAATCTATTGGCATGATATTTCTTTAATAAATGTTATCCTCACATAAACATCATTCGGTCATATTCATGCTAATAATTGATCTTTGAGGATATATGGCATGGATGTTTCAAAAATGACAACAAACACCTCCTAAATCTTTTTTATGTAGAAGATCCTTGATGTGACTCATTAATATTTATGTGTTGATAAATATTTATCTTCTTTCTACCTTATGTGTTCATGTATATTAGTTCCTACCCTTTGTCCATCTGAGACAAAATGGTGGAGAAACTTTGAGTTCACTGGAACATTATTTTGATTACTTCAACTAAAATTCTTGATCTTAGTTATCTTATTTTTAGGAAATCCATACCTCGTTTTATCAGAATATTGTTAGGGTATTAGTCTGTATTTAGTTGAGTAAAGTAATTTTCTTTTCTAGGATTGGGGTAGATAGAATTTTGTATATGAATAGGATTTTCTTATTTTCAGTATCCCTACGAGTCCTTAATGACTCAAATGAGATTTTGTCTCATATTTCCAAAGGGGTAGATTGAAGCACCCTATATCTTTAACTCACTTTAGTCTATATTATATAGGCGCTTGTCTAGTTTGCATATAGTGACAAAATTTGAGTCATTCCTTAGTTTACCAAATGCCTCAGACTCTACATGATATTTCCTCTATTAGTCTCAAAGGTATAATACTAACACTGGACCTAGGATTTCATTTCTATGTTGCATTCATATTAATTTAGATGTGTGAGTATTAATTCCCATTAAAATAATTTTTTAATAATTTTTGGGATTTTTGTAAATATATTTTTAGGAATTTATAAATATTTTTAAAACATTTAAAAGTGGTTTTAAAATATTTTGGGCCTATTTGTAAATTATTTTATCTCTTAAAAACTTTGGTTGGGTAGTTACTGAAAGTGGCAGATAAATGTGTGGTACAAAATAGAACTGTTTAAACTTCATAAACAAGTGTTTTATTGTTAATCATGACCTTACACGTATTGATGTTATACTGGTATGATTAGTGTTTGTTTACACTCACAGTCTTAAGAATCAATCATGTTCGTTCGATCGTCGTTAATCTATGGCATGCATGTATTTTTATCAATCCTTGTGATGCTTGATTGGACCTATGAGCATGTGTTTAAATGTTGGGTGATCTCAGCCCTAAGGTTTACATCGTTTAAGTTATAATCAATCTCAGCCGTTGTTTTGCTTCAATCATCCAAACCCTTCTATCCAGCAGTATAAATAGATGCCCTAAGGTTAACTTTTACAATCTTTTGATCACTTAGGAGTTGATAGAAAAAAGATAGAAGAGGGAGAGAGAGAGAGAGAGAGAGAGAGAGAGAGAGAGAGAGAAGAAAGAGAGAGAAATTACAAATCGTACCCAAACCATAGAAACTTTTCTTTAGAAAATTTTCCCTGTGAGTTTGAGATTTGTTTCAGTCGAAGAAGCATTCCTCTTTGGTCTTTAATCTTTTGTACAACTTGTCACGAGTTTGGATCTCATTTTCTTTTCATAGAAAGTGTAGATCTGAGCTATTTTTTATATATATCACGTAGATTTTCTTAAGTTGATTTCTTTTTTTAAGAAAATCCTTATTTGTTGGTTATTTTGATGTCAAAAGTTTTTCTAAACCTGTTACTAATAAAAAAATTCATGTTTTGTTAAATAGAAGTGTATAGAAATAAAAAGAAAGCATATATGACCTTGGCTATTTTGAAAAGCAAGGTTGTCACTCGATATGTGGTAAAGCATAAAGATCAGAAGTCTAACATTTTCAACAAACTGAGATTCATATATCCAAATACATATTAGATAATATCTATAATTTGTATGAAAATTTGTCTGTATAAATGTGTGTGTGTGTGTGTGTATGTGTGTGTGTGTGTGTGTGTGTGTGTGTGTGTGTGTGTGTGTGTGTGTGTGTGTGTGTATGTGTGTGTGTGTTGCATGCATGTGTTAGGCACTTCACCACAAAACACTTTTCACACTACAGCACTAAAGAAGTGTTGTTAGATAGATTCTTGACTTTTAGAGTCGACGTAAAGCTAAAGGATGAGGAGTTACAAAGATGGGAGACAACTACAACACCAAAGCCTCCAGAGAAGCCATAATTATCTAATGGAGTTGGAAAAAATTCTTGACTTAGATTAGGTTTGATTGTGTGTTTAAGTTGTTATATAACTTGTAATATGTTTACTCTATTTTAGTGGATTTTTATTTTGAGGTGTAGATACCTCCGTGGATGTTTACCCAATTGGGTGGGGTTTTACCACGTTTAAATCTTGTGTTCTTGCATGTCTAATCTTCCTCTCATCCCCTTTCGATTGCGTGCTGATTTAGAATTTATTTAGTCTTGTTTTTCAAAACTTGGTCACCTAACTGAAATATCGCCTTCATAACTTTTTATACACATCTTGTGTTAGTATTTGTTTTGTAAAAAAAAGGTGTTTCTCAAACAAACTGTTCAGAGCCATTTAAATTATCTTAAATCTTTTAAAAAACTTAAGTGGCATTATTTTTTTTATCAACCTCTTCCCTAGGGTAGTCAGCAAGGTAGTCAGATATGACTCTTCCTTTCATGGACTTTTGTGTGGCATAGGTAATATCAAATTTAGCTAGGAGCTTTAACGAACGGGCCATTCGACTAGACACGGTAGGTTTCTCCACCAAGTACTTGATAGGATCCATACGGGAAGTCGAGCATGTAGTGTCTTAACTTTTGGGTAACCTAGATAAGAGAGACACATGCTTTCTTTGAGGCAGTGTAGTTAAATTCGTACCTAGCCAACTTACGAATGGTATAGTAGATGGCTCTCTCTTTTCGGGTTTCTTCAAGGTATTAGTCTATTAAAGCCCCAACTTCTGTATCATTTATGGTTAGGTATAGAAGTAAGGGAATACCAGACCGTGATGGTATAAGTTCTGAAGATGGGGTTAGGTATTGCTTGATTCGGTCAAAATCTTCTTGTCAATCTTCATTCCAGACCTTGGTTAAGTCCTTTTGGAGGAGTTTGAAGATGGGTTCACAGATGGAAGTCAACGGGCAGATGAACAGACTGATGTACTGTAATTTCTCATGGAAGCCATGAACTTCCTTCTCCGTTTAGGGTGGTGGAATCTCGAGTATGGTTTTCATCTTGGCAGAATATACTTCTATGCCTTTCTCACTAACCATGAATCCCAAGAGTTTTCCTTTAGTAATGCCAAAGACACATTTCTATGGGTTTAGTCGCATCTGGCATTATCACAGTCGCTCGAAGAACTTTCGAAGAGTGGGAGCATGACCTTACCTATTCTTGGACTTGATAATCATGCATCCACATTGACCTATACTTCCTTGTGTATCAAGTCATACAAAATGGCTATTGAAGCCCTCTAGTCGATAGCCCCTGCATTTTTTAGACCAAATGGCATGACAGTGTTGCAAAAGGTTCCCCAAAGGGTGATGAATGCGGTTTTCTCTTGGTGATCAGGATGCATCTTGATCGGGTTATATCCAAAAAACCCATCATTAAATGACTTGAGAGAGTGATTGGCCATATTGTCCACAATCATGTCGATATTGTGCAGTAGGTAATCATCCTTTGGAGAGGCCTTCTTCATGTCTCGTTAGTCGACACACATGCAAACCTTCCCTCCTAACTTTGGCATGGGTACGATATTGGCTAGCCATATGGGGTATTCGATCACACGAATGAAGCCCACATTCAGTTGTTTGACTACTTCTTCTTTTAACTTTGAGTGACCATTCGGTGAGGAGTTTTCAAAGTTTCTATTTGATAGATTTACATTCACGGAGAGTTGGAATCTCATGCTGAGCTATCTTAGGGTCGATACCGGGCATGTCTTCATAGGACCATGCAAAGACGTCCATAAATTCCTTTAGTAATTCCTCGATCTGCATGCGCTCATGCTCATTAAGGGTGGCCCTTTTCTAATCTCGTGCAGTTGGCAACTAGAATCGAGATTAATAACAACAGTTTCATCTTCATTAACTTGAGCACAATTATATTATTTGTTATTAACCTTATCTAGATCAGTTAAGAATTGTTCATTTGCAAAATCATTATCATGAAGAGTTTCATTAGAATCAAGATAATTAATGTAAGGCACAACAAGACACTCAAAATCTTCGTTTATTTCATTGATAGGAAAAACAGCATTAAGGACCTCATTAAAGGAGGTCTTGATTACATCATAGTAAGGAGGGACAACTATGGAAGAAGAAAAGGAATAAACATTAGGGTTAGGTTAAATGTCAGAAGGTGGCACTGGTATAACATACCAATTGAGGAGAGGTGTATTAGTAGCTTTGATCAGACGGGATGGATCCTACAAGGTAGCCCCTGAGTGGACCATGAAGAGTGTTATCCCCAATGTCTGTGAATCGAAATAATCCTTAGAGTCATTTTCCTCAGAATCTTCGGTATCCTCAGTGAGAGGTTTTACACAGTGTTGGGAACTCTCGACCCATGGGTAGTTATCCTGAATGAAGATCTATAATCCTTGTTTCATCTTTTTAACGGCATGGTCATACCATGGTTTGGGGCAGTCGCAGAAGGGGAAATCTTCACCATCTCTGATGAATCTTTCATTTAGGAATCTCCCGAGACAATTTTAGTGCATTTTGACCTCCTCTACAGTTGAGGTTGATGGATCACTCTGAGTTCTTCCTTAGACGGCTGATAGATTGCCACAGGGAGGAAAGACCTTCTTCAACACAAGAGTTTCAAGTATCCCTTGTTGTCTTTTTCCTAGCCCCAGTCCGAGCATGAAGTGCATGTTCTTGAACATCTGCATTACATTACGTTTCCATGGGGGTCATATTATGGACGAACATTATCTTTGAAATCATCCCCTGCAAGGATCAGAAGTGGTTTAACTCGAAAACCTGTCAGAAAAATATCATTTATCTCATGTTGTATTTCAAGTACAGTATTACTGGTGCTTGCCATCTCGGTGTTATTGTCATCGCCCAAGATCGTGATGATCTGCCCATTGGCGGAGAATTTTAGTTTCTAATGAAGGGAAGAATAAACACCCTTAATGCTATAGATCCACGGTCGTTCGAGCAGCAGATTAAAACAGGTTGGGATATCGCTGACATGGAATTCAATAACAGGAATTATAGGGCCAACCCCTATAAAAATCTTTATATATCCCATTAACTCTCGTCGAGTATTATCATAGGCACGTACGACGATAGAGGGTGGATCAAGGTCGCTTAATTTCAATCCCAAATAATTGAGGCTCCTCAAAGGGCAAACATTAAGAGTTGATCTATTATCGACAAGAGAGAGTGGGATAGTTTTCCCCATGACTTCGACAGAGATGGTTAGGGCATAATTGTGGTATGGACTAATCTTGGGGATTTCTTCTTCTGAGAAAGAGAGAATTCTAGTAAAATTCAATGATCCGACTAGATTCACTACTTCTTCTGGCGTGATTGAGGGAGGAACTATGGGTCCCGTGAGTAGCTTGATCAGGGCATTTTGGTGTAGCTGGGATTACATAAAAAGTACCCAAATAGTGATATTGGCTTGGGTTTTCTTTAATTGATAGAGGATCTTGCTTTCCTCGTGGGTCATTTCTAGCATAGGAGGATTCTCATCACCCTTACCTTCATCGTTCGTTGATGGTTATAGACTTATGATTTGGTAATGTCTTCTTGACCTGGTCATGTGGTTCACAGAAGGAGGGAAAAATAGAAATCATGTTTCTTCATTAATATCGGGTTATTCATCCACCCTATTAATTTTTCCTATTAATTACTTAAATGATATCATCCCACACATTCTGACAATCATACTAACCTTTTCGGAATCATCGAAGTCGTCCCCCCATCTAGTGTAAACGATATTAGTTTTGTATGAAAAAAAGATACATTTAACGACTTCAACAGCCTCTTCATATAAGTCCTCCCATTCAGCTGGAAGTTGTGAAAGTAAAGGGAACGTACGCCCTTGTAGTTTCAAATCATCTAATAGCTCGAACACAATACAAATATCATTAGGCTGTTGGAATAAATCCCCCATGATCTGGACCATATCATCTAAACTGACTCCATCGGTCGGTACCACCCAATTGTCTGACTCTCGTGCCCATTTTAGAGCTTCTAAGAACAACATACTGAATCTCTGATAGTGGACGGTCATCTGTGAAAAATTGCTTAGTGAGTTAATAAAAAAATGTTATAGATTAAGTAAACTCCGAAAACAAACTCTTTAAACAAAACTCTTTTCAAAATACAACATAAGATGTGTTAAACATTTTCTGAATATTGTCCTCTAGATTTATTAGTTTGATTACCTTAGGTTTCTAAAACTAAAACCTATAATTAAGTCTTGGATGAGATATTGTTCACAATATAAATTAAGAATTTTCAAGCAAATTTGACACGTGATTTTTAACGTGGTAAAACCCTAAAATAAGGGAAACATCCATGGCCCACTCTACGGATCAAAACAAAAATCCACTAAAATCATAAGGAACAAGTTACAACATTAAGCATGCAATAAAAGATCCTAAATCTAAGTTCAGAAAACTACCTACACGATTTACTCCACTCTCAATGGCTTCTGAGTTGATATGATCTTCCTCTCGCAATTTCCTTTCTTTTTCCTTATCTACTTGATTATAGTAGCTCAAGAAACAATATATCTTACCAAGAACCATAATATCTAAGTGTTCGTATGAGATTGAAAGTGTTTGTGAATATATCTAAATGCATAAATTATACAACAAATTCCTACGAATTACAATCCAATTTTACATGATATGCAAAAAATTTTGAATCTATTTTGAATAATAGACTTCAACAAATTTTAGATCTGACAAAACAATTATATCAAAGTTTGTTTCAAAAATTATTTATGGTCACAAACTTATTTCACCAATTTGTGAATTTATATTTTGAAAAAAAACGTATTTACAGATCTGAATATATACACAATAAGAATCTTATGTTTCAAAATTTAATTGAAACCACAATTTTGGATCAAAATAACAAATAACAATGAGATCCAAGAAATCATAAATAAAGAACCTAAAAATTATTCTATGTGAAAAATATGGTTCTTAAAGAGATATAAAATTGAAGAGGCCTTCAATCTTGAATCAAACCAGCAATACCCCAACTCACATAAACCCCAAACTTTTTTACTCTAAAATAAGGGTTTACTGTTTGTATAAATAAGGCTTTTGGTGTATTTGGGTTTGGAAGTTATTAGGTTCGGTTTCTCTTCTCTCATTTTTACTTTTTATCTACTCTCTATCTCTCCTAACTCTCTTAGAGATGTCGACAACAGCTCTCGGTTTTCTCTCTTGGAGATGAACTCCGTTCTCCCTATTTCTCTATTCAGCACCATCAACCTCTCTTATTTTTTCTCTTGATTTTTTTTCTCGAACCGTCGACGTTCTCTTGCTCTCTCAGTTGAGATGCCGACGAACTGCTCTCCCTTTCTATCTTTCTTCTCTCGGTTCTCTAACTTGGAGATGAGATGAGATTTCTCTCTCCCTTTCTATTAGGCGCCGCTTACTCTCTGTTTTCTAAAAAAGAATAAAAAAACCTAAATCTATTGATATACTCAGCACGAAGAATCGAGAAGGGCTGTAACAATCCAAAGGTTGAAAATATTTTGCAACGATCAAATTTCTAATCTAAGCGGTGAAACAAGTCGGTAGAAGAGCGATTACTAGTTGTCTGTAATTGGAAGCCATGGATTGAGATTGTTAATCCAGTTTTTGGCCGTAGATAGAAATCTCTAGATCAAGGGTTATCTCATACTTTAAGAAACATAAATGGCTTGTGTTAAAACATAACACGTTTTCGGCCAAGAATAAGGCATTAGCCATGAGTTTTAAATATTTTAAACAATTCAAAATATAACCCCAAACATTTTAAAACCTTATTTTAATTAAAAGATAACGCTTTTAAAATGATTTAATAAAATGTTTAAATGAATTTAAAAAACATTTGGAGAGGCTAAACCACCATATGAATTTTGTGCACACATAAATGCAGTGTGTATATCCTAATGTGGTTCAAGCATTCTAATTACCTTTTTATAGAACTTTAAAGCATTTGTGTTCATGGATTGGAATTCCTTTGATGAAGCTTGAATACCTTTTTGAGATAGAGTAACTCATAAAAAATCTAATCCTATTTTGTCTCGATATGCAAACTAGTTGGAACTCCTATATGGCACAGACTCAAGTAAGTCAACCATATAGTGTGTTCTCAATCTCCCCCTTTGGATATTAGAGATAAAATTCTCTTGAGTATCATGTACCCGTGGGTAAAAATGAAAATCCTATATTTCCTATACAAAATTCTCTAGCTAACCATTCCCATCCTAGAACTGAAAATAAGAGAAGAAAATACATTACTCAACTACAATACATACCAATACCCTAATAAATAGTACAAGATGTACAACCAGGTCTGAAAAATGCCTAAAAAAGATAAACACTCATTGGCACATTAGTTGAGTTAGTACAAAAAAAGATATGCATCATAGCACAGGTACTCAAGTTCTTCTCCCCCAATTTTTCTCAATTATACAATGGGGTAAAGAATATAGATCAGGAGAATATGATATAATACGCCAACATAAGAAATAACATATACAAGGGAAGATACAAGGGTCTCCTACATTAACTAGATATTATGAGGCGTCTTTTGTCATTTGAGAAACATTCTTGCCCTAAATCCTCATAAACCAATTATTAGCATAAAACTACCGAGATATGAATGATGTGTTGAATTAAGTAAGAACTATCATACCAGTGGCATTACGAAGATACTCAAATCTAATATTATCAAGAGGTTTGTAATTCTTCCTAAGGTATACATGATTAATGATATGACAAGTCGTTTGAACATCTTCAGCCCAAAAATACATAGGTATATTTTTCGTATGTGGCATAACCGTAGCTAACTCTTGTAAAGTTCTATTTTTCTTTTCAGTAATGTCGTTCTGCTGAGGGGTCTTAGGTGCACTAAATTCATGTTTATAGTCAATGCCTATACAATATTCTACATCACCTGAATCTATGAATTCTCCACCTCTGTTACTTATGATGCGGCATACTTGGGTATCCTTCTCGTTCTCTATTTTTAAAAGTATTTTTAAGAACTCATCGATGGAATCAGATTTATTTTTCATAAAGGCTACCCATGTATATCGTGTGTAATCATCCACAGTAACAAGTATGTAATTGTTACCACAGAAGTGGACAGTTCTAGAGGGACCCATAAGGTCCGTATGGATTAATTCCAAAGGTTTTGTCGTTAAAACATCTTTAACTTTCTTATGAGTAGGTTTACTTATTTTCCCTTCCTGAAAAGGACCACAAACATGATTAAAAGAATTTTTTATTTTAGACAATCCTCTAACAATTTATTGGGAACTTAACCTATGAAGATTATCAAAATTTGTATGTCCCAATCTATCGTGCCAAAGATCGACATCTTCTAATCTAGAAATATTACAAGATTCAGACTTAGGAGTGACTGTGTAGAAGTTATCCTCATTTATGTTTCCTGTTAATATACAGTTTCCCTTTTCATCAAGAATTTTACAATCAATTTTTGAAAAGGTAATAGTATGATTGGAATCACAAAATTGAGATATGTTAAGCAAGTCAGCCTTAAGACCTTTAACTAAGAGGACATCATTTAGATTGGGGAGACCTTCATCGCATAATGTTCCCTTACCTATGATCTTAGACCAAACTTCATCTCCAAACACAACACTACCCCCAAGGAAGTCTGTTTTGTTTATTAATTTTGTTTCATTTCCTGTCAATTGTTTACAACATCCGGATTCAAGGTACCATTCAGACGAAGTGCGTTATGTCAAAAAAGCAGATATGACAATATTGCACTTGAGTTGGGGTAACTGTAATACCCCATAATTTTAATGACTATAAATATGAGATTACTTAAAAGTTAATGGGCTAAATAAATGGGGATTAATTAGAATTAATTGCGAAAAATTAATCTGGATTAATCCGGAATAAACATTACTAGAGATTAAAGTAATATATGATTTTGAATATATGATTTTGAATATTACTTAGTGATATAAAATTAATATGTGAAAATAACAATTATTGTCAGAATCTACAAATACAGCAATAATAGAAATTTAGTCGGGACATGCTTATGCGTCGTGTCAGGACTAAAGTTGAGAAATAAAATGATATTTATGTTTAAGTCATTCAGATGATTATTTTGAGTGCGTCGTTGAGTCCAGAAGGGCTGAAATAGGCAGAAAAGTCTACTCGAGATTTTTTTGGGTCTCAGGTCAATTGGAAGATGAAAAGACACCCCGAAAGGGTATTTTAATCATTTTGCTTGGGAGATGGATGAATAGTACCTACATTTTTGTATCTTTTAGCTAACCTTAAAGACTTATTATATATGTGAGTTATGATGTAAGTAAGATTCATTTCATCAAAACACAAAGTGAGGTCTTTTGAGAGAGAGTGAAAACACTTAGAGAGAAAGTGAAGGGTTATCTTGAAGAGAAGAAGAGTTGCTTGGAAAGGAACAGGAAGTGCCAAACACTAATCTACACCAAAGTTTCAGACCTACACATGAGACAAGTGTAATTCTTGCTCTATTTTAGTGCTTATATTATCCATGTTAGAATAGGATTTCATTTTGGATTGATGAACTTATGAATTTGGGATTTAGAATGATTGATAAATCAAGTTTAATGGTAGGCAAATTCATGTAGTTGGAGATTTATACATGTAGAGACTACGAACATGAAAATGGATACATATGTAGAGACTATGAACATGAAAATAGATAGATTTTACATGTAGAGGATTTATTTGTTTATTGATGATATGAAAATGATGTTAGGTATTACATGTAGATGAATTCTACTCATGTTGAATATGGAAATTTGATGATTTAGTTATGAAAGGATAATTCTAAATTCTGGTTTTTTTAGAGGTATAAAAATGGAGGATATAGATAAATTGGAATTTTAAGGGTTAAATGGGTTGGATGATAATACCCTTATGAACATATGAATTTGATGTTATTATAATGTGAAAATCACCCTTGAACTTGTTAAAACACTGTTAGTAAATCTGCGTTTTGGGTAGAATATAATCCAGAAGGGTTTGGGTGTAAGAACTTGAAGAAAAATGAAGAAAACTGAGGTTGAAGAGGAACTGGAATGACGATGATCTCATTCGAATGAGACATGTTGTCGTTCGAAGGAGATGTCATCTCGTTCGAATGAGATTTCATCTCGTTTGAACAAGATTTTTGAGTTTCTGACGAGAATCCATAAATTCTCTTTTAGCCCAAAAAAGTTTAGAGAATTGTATTTTAACCTAAGTAGGTTATGAATAATTTTGGTACATTAACAAAGAGTCACAAACTTGGGTTAATGTTGGGAAATTAAATATTGAATAAAGGATAGAAATCTATGTGAGTGATAACCACATATTAAAATACGATGAATTATGTTTGAATAATTTTGGTACATTAACAAGGAGTGAGAGACTTGGGTTAATGTTGGAAAATTATATGGAATTGAGGAATAAAATTATGTGAGAGATATCTACATGATAATAATAAGATTAAGAGATGAATAATCATCATGGTCAAGTATAGGTAAGATTGGTGATATATATATGGGTACTTGGGATTATGTGAGTGATAACTACATAATAAATATACGATGATAATCTTGATTAACAAGTATGGGTGGTATTCGAGAAATACGACGGGTACTTGGGGTAGGATGAAATCATAATATGATATTGGTAAAGTGCATACCGAATTTTATATAGGTTGATGTCTATACCTATTTATTGTTGATTTATATGTATGATATACCAAGCCTACTTTCTATCGATGGGAGGTTTGCGCATAAAGGATTGTCATATCCTGATGATCCTGATGGGGGATTTTTGACTTGTGCCTCAAAATATAGGACTTCGGTTGGATTGCCATGCGTGAAAACAATGGTATTGAACGGTCATTTGGGTGCATAGGTATATGCGTAGCCCAAATGCTTAGGACTATGTTTGCCTCTAATATTTGTGTTTATTATATATGGTTCGAGGGATATATCGAACCAATAGTCCTTTGTATAGTGATGAGATGTACCCGGACATGATAGCAGAGCATGCATGCACCGTAGCTGAGTCTCGAGGTGCAGTAATGTATATATATAATAGAGTGAATGTATATATATATATTGGTGATATGTTTTACAACTTGCGCCGCAGCTGAGCCGAAGGGTATATATATATTATAGTGTTAAAATGTATATATACATGGGTTCTTATCTACTATGTGAATTTAAGTAGACTTGAAAGATAATGAAATCTTAAATGAATTAAGTAGGTGAAAAATTATTTATATAGATTTGGAAAAAGGGGGTATCCATGTTAAAGAGAAATTGGATGTATATATATTACCTTTATTATGAGAGAAATACGTGGGAAAGATTTGGGCTATGATTAGTTGGCACTGATATAAACTAGTTAGCATGGGAATATTAACTAGTATGATTTTAAGGTACGTTAGGTGTGCACTCTAGATGAGAGGTGAGAATCTCTAGAGAGTTCGATAATCTAACATGTTTTTATAGTCGGGCTCTGATCTGTTTTATTGCATATTCTCTTCTCTCTCTCGTATCTTTTTATTTTAGGTGTCCAACCACTTGAACGACAGCTATGGGGGACTGGTTATTGACGTGATATGGATGCTATGGAGTTGCATATTTTTTATTAGACGCTTTATCTTCTTGATTCATATGTTATAGATATTTCATTTAGGGCATGTTGCCCAAAGGATTCTAGTCTTTCAATCTCAGTCAGTTTATTTACCTGTATCAGAGTAGATTACATTTGGTTTACGTTGGATTATTGTATTGAAATTTTAAACTGGAGAGTTTTATTCCAGTTGCATTTAATTGAATTTTGATATTACTCAGTTATTATTCATTGTGTGCATGAATTGTGTTAAATGGTTTATGTTTTAAAAGTGGAATTTTTTTTATTAAATTAAAATTGGAAAGTTAACACATGTTTACTTAAGTATTAGGTGACTATGTTTTCAACAGTGATGCTAAGAATGATCCAAGTGTAGATTCTATTTTAATTTGGTATCAGACTGATCACCCGGCATTTAATTAAGAGGGGTGTTACATGTGGTATCAGAGCCATGTTCTAGATCCTTTTAGGATTTATACGGGTTATTAAGTTTCAGTGTCACGTTATTTGATATCAAGCCTTATCATAGGGATTGTTATATTCCTCTTTGTATTTCGACTTACGTTCTCCTGCGAGAGTCGTTAGCAGGATAGCAGGAGGAGGACTCAAACGAAGACTTAGAAGGTTTTTCATATAGGGATTGAGATATAACTCACTATAATTGTGGTTTAGGCTGAGGGCAATAAAGAAGACATTCGGGAGCTATAGTTTACCAAGCACCATAATAAATGACATTTGTACCATTCCAGACTCACCGGCATAAGTTGAATGGGAGTGAGTCAGACAGGTCTTTGAAGTAGACCGCCCGTAGAAATGTTAAAAATGCAAAGATTTTGTGTGTTGAGCAAATGGATGAAGAATATCTAGAAGTTTTGGCATATAACAGAGTGTTGAATACCTGAAGTGAAAATTGGGGTAAAATTTTCCTTGGCTCGCAGGAATAGTGTTGTAATAGTGATAGTCAATCGCCATGTTTAAAAGGTAAAATATTATTCCAATGTAAGGATCTTAAGTATGATCTTATCGCAAGTTCCTTAATTTATTGTTCAGAAGGTCATGTGAACGACATTTTGAACTTTGTACACGAAGAGGTGGGTATATTAAAGAAAAGAGACCTTGACTGGGTGATGGTTTCAGAAGAGGAGTAGCCAATACTTAAGGGAATTTTCATTTGGACGCTCAATACTAATGGCGATAATGTCGTGTTTCGACAATGAAGATATAAATGCTTCTATGTGAAGGGAGAAAAGAGTTAAAGGAACTAGCCAAGGAATAAGACTGGACGTTCTAGTGTTAGTGAAGCACCATAGGAGAGACTCATCAGGGGACCCATCTAAATGATTCAGATAGTCGAATTCCTACCAAGATATTGTGAATTCGATCAGGGATGTTGAAGATACTAGGGTCCGAGAGAAGGACAACACTAATATATGGTCTATATGGCCTAGAATAGAGAATTATATGAAAAGGTATTATCTGTGGAGAGTAAGACATAATGCAATGATTTTTTCCTAAAATAAGTAAAAGGAATAAGAGTCTGCTACCTATCAGGGGCAATGACTAAGATAGCTTTGGTTCAGACAAGCGTGTTGTATCAGTGAACCATTTGAGCGGTCAGGGCGATTGGAAAGGAAGGCAATATGGGTTATCCTCGGGGGAATGAAGTATGCTTTATGTGACATAAGCGAGTCACAGTATTTTGATTAGCACTAGATTCGTGTGTGAGATGAGTTTAGTAGTTATATCGATACCATTATGGGTGTTTGTATTTTTCGTGGTTTAACGGGATCAATTTTTTGTCTCATCCACAGGGGAGTTGGAGTCGATAATAAGTATATTATTATTGAGATTACTCATTTTAGAGATGTGGTATACAAGTACTACATCATCTTGGATGTGGTTATTGATGGTTATTAATGATAGTGGGTTGTTATTGCAAGGTTATCACCATTGTTGTTCCAGGACTGGATATATTATTTTGACGAGGCTTAAAGGATTAAGCTCGTAATTATGTGATATTGAGTAATGATAAGAGACTTCGAAGAGTGTATTCATTTCGAGATATTTCATCCCGGTGCGTAGGGACTTTACTGATATGATTAAGAGTATTTGGATTTTTTATCGAGCATAAAGGATTAGCTCATTTGTATATTTAGCGCTCAGAACTTGGTGATAGGTAGAGTGCATTGTTATATCACTCCTTTAGAGACATGGTAGTTGAGATTTATATTTATATGTCTGGAGATCAAGATTTTGAGTGTCTAGGTTCCGTACCTTGAGTATACAAATCTCGATGACCAACAATGTTAGGTAGTAGTGTATTGGGGGGTTCCTTATTTGGATTTCACTTACAAGACATCCCACGCATGAAACCCAGCGAATGTTGGGAGTTGAGAGAAGTGTTAGGAGATAGGGAAATATCTATAACTTTAGTTGTTCCTCATTTTAGGAGTGGAGAAAATCCCTTGAGTGTACAACTTGGAGGCTAGTGGAGCCGATCAGCATTTGTACAGCGATGCATGGACTGGAGGGTGTATGGGTGCCCTAGTTAGTTTTATTTGCATATCATCTGAGATAAAAAGGATGTGAGAATAAATGTGTGGAATATATGCCTATAAGGCAGTTATAAACAAAGCTGGAATGGTAGTATGGATTGAACAGCATGTGAAAAAGACGATAATCTAAGTTTATGCGTGCGATGAGAGTAATATACCATATGTGGGTTGAAAGATGGTGTGAAGACAATAAATAGAATATTTTGGGAACGTGTAACGGATTCCTACTTAGTTGAATATTGATAGTGTCTTGCACAAATGTTGTTACCTCTAAGGTAAAAAGCGTCGAGAAGTGTATGTTGTGACAAAAGTGCATGGGGAGAGACTTTTGGTATACCCCAAGGGAATAAAGGAAGTACAAAGTACCACTTAATATGAGACGTTATATGGTGAATTTTTCTCCGGGTACACCATTTAGATGGGAATAGGTTGATTCGAGAAGATCAACCCGAAATTTAGTATCAAGTCAACGATTCCAGAGGCGGAATGGACAGATGGGCTAGTATGCCGCCCAATATTATTGTGAATCAGGATGAGATCCTTAAGACCCACCTTGGTAAATATTTTTAGGAAGAAGTGGGGATAACGTTTGGTTTGGGCATGATGTGACACCTAGGGCTTAATGAGTAGGCGGGAGGTGATTGTTGAATAGTAGAACGGGATGAAGAGAGACATTTTTGAGTTCATCTCTAAGTGTGCCACTTGTCAGTTAGTGAAGGTGGAATCATCATAAGACAGTTGGGTTTCTTCAACCATTAGAGATCTAGATGTGGAAATGGGAAAAACATTTCCATGGACTCCATCACGGGACTACCTACTACGCATAAAGGTCACAATTCTATATGGGTAATGGTAGATCGGTTGTCTAAGGTAGCTAACTTTTTGCCAGTCTGTACTGATTATGCTATAGATCAGTACACCCAGGTTCCTATAGCCGAGATAGTGAGGTTACGTGGGGTACCACTTAATATTATGTTCGATAGGGACAAGATTTTTATATCCCAATTTTAGGAGAGTTTTCACGAGGCCTTGTGTACTAAGATGAGATTCAGTATGGCCTATGACCCATAGACAGTGGACAGACTGAATGTACTAACCAGATGTCAGAGGATATGCTGCACATGTGTATCCTAGATTTTTGGGAGAGGTTGGGAGTAGTACCTTCCACTTATCAAGTTTGCATATAATAACTCCTATCAGTTCACCGTCAGTATGGTTCCATTAAAGGCAATATAAGTAGGTCTTGTCATTATCCTACGTATTGGTTAGAGGTGGGGGATAATAAGCTACTTAAACCAAAGGTGATTCAGGACACGTCTGTCAGAATTGAGATCATTCTTAGTCATATTTGGGTAGCTCGGGATAGACAGAAAAGCTACGCTGATTCAAAGTGTTCCTTCTGAGAGTTTATTGTGGAGGAACCAGATATTATTATGGAAATTTTCTATGAAGGGGGTAATGCGATTTGGGAAGAAAGGGAAATTGGCACCGCGATATGTAGGACCATTTCCTATAATTGAGAGAGTTGAACCGATTGCTTATAGATTGGAGTTGTCGTAGCACTTGCATAGGATACATGATGTGTTCCATATTTCTTCGTTGAGGCAATATCTCTGAGATGAGTTGGCTCACACTCATGTTGCATTAGAGGATATTGATTTGCATCCAGATAGCTCTTATGAATAGAGACCGGTAGCAATCTTGAACCATGGCGTTGGTGCGTGTCCAGTGGGAGCACCATAACATTGAGGAGTCTACTTGGGAGCACGAGGAGATGCGCGATAAATACCCGGAGTTATTTTTACCGGGTATGCTTTTATTTTCCAAATTTTGAGACGAAATTTCATTATAAGGGGGGAATTATGTAATACCGCGTAATTTTAATGGCTTTTAATAAGATATTAATAAAAAGTTAATGGGCTAAATAAGTGGGGATTAATTGGAATTAATTACAAAAAATTTATTGGGATTAATCTGGATTAAATATTACTAGATATTAAAGTAATATATGATTTTGAATATTACTTAGTGATATAAAAGTAATATGTGAAAATAATAATTATTGTCGGAAGTTACAAATACGATAATAATAGAAATTTAGTCAGAACACGCTTATGAGTTGTGTCGGGACTAAAGTTGGAAAATAAAATGAGATTTATTTTTAAGTCATTTGGATGATTATTTTGAGTGCGTCGTTGAGTCCTAAAGGGTTGAAATAGGCAAAAAAATCTACTTGGGATTTTTTTTGGGTCTCGGGTCAATTGGAAGATGAAAAAACACCTCCAAAGGGATTTTAATCATTTTCCTTGGGAGATGAATAGTACCTACATTTTTTGTCTTTTAGCTAACCTTGGAGACTTATTATATATGTGAGTTTAGATGTACGTAAGATTCATTTCATCAAAACACAAAGTGAGGTCTTTTGAGAGAAGTGAAAAGACTTAGAGAGAAAGTGAAGGGTTACCTTGAAGAGAGGAAGATTTGCTTGGAAAGGAAGAGGGAGTGGCAAACACTTGTCTTCACCAAAGGTTCAGACCTACACATAAGGAAAGTGTAATTCTTGCTCTATTTTTGTGCTTATATTATCCATGTTAGAATAGGATTTCATTTTGGATTGATGAACTTATGAATTTGGGATTTAAAATGATTGATAAACCAAATTTAATGGTAGGAAAATTCATATAGTTGGAGATTTATACATGTAGAGAGTATGAACATGAAAATGGATATACATTTAGAGACCATGACCATGAAAATTGATAGGTTTTACATGTAGAGGATTTATTTGTTTATTGATGATATGCAAATGATGTTTGGTATTACATGTAGATGAATTCCACTCATGTTGAATATGGAAATTTGATGATTTAGTTATGAAATGATAATTCTAAGTTATGGTTTTTTTAGAGGTATAAAAATGGAGGATTTAGATAAATTGGAATTTTAAGGATTTAATGGGTTTGATGATAATACCCTTATGAAAATATGAATTTGATGTTATTCTAATGTGAAAATCACTCTCGAACATGTTAGAACACTGTTAGTAAATCTGGTTTTTAGGTAGAATATAATCTAGAATGGTTTGGGTGTAAGAACTTGAAGAAAAACGTAGAAAACTAAGGTTGAAGATGAACTGGAATGGCGCTGATCTCGTTCGAACGAGACATGTTATTGTTCGAACGAGATTACATCTCGTTTGAACGAGATCTCTGGGTTTCTGACGAGATTCCAGAAATTTTGTTTTAGCCCAAAAAAGTTTGGAGAATTTTATTTTATCCCACAGTATGTTCTGAATAATTTTGGTACATATACATAGAGTCACAAACTTGGGTTAATGTTGGGAAATTAAATATTGAATTAAGGATAGAAATTGTGTGAGTGGTAATCACATAATAAAATACTTTGAATTATGTTTAAATAATTTTTGGTACATTAACAAGGAGTGAGTGATTTGGGTTAATGTTGGAAAATTATACGGAATTGAGGAATAAAATTATGTGAGAGATATTTTACGATTAAGAGATGAATAATTTTCATGGTCAAGTAAGGGTAAGATTGGTGATATATATACGGGTACTTAGGATTATGTGCGTGATAATTACATAATAAATATACGATGATAATCATGATTAACATGTACGGGTGGTATTCGAGAAATACGACGAGCACGTGGGGTAGGTTGAAATCCTAATATGATATTGTTCAAGTGCGTACCGAATTTTTTATAGGTTGATGTGTACACCTATTGATTGTTCAATTATTTGTATGACATACCTGGCCTACTTGCTATCGACGGTAGGTTTTCGTGTCGAGGATAGTCATATCTTGATGAGCCTCATGGTGGATTTTTGACTTGTGCCTCACAACTTACGATTGAGGTTAGATTGCCATATATGAAATAAATGGTATTGAATGTTCATTTGGGTGCGTAGGTATGTGAGTATCCTAAAGGCTTAGGACTATGTTCTCCTCCAATATTTGTGTTTGTTATATATGGTTCGAGGGATATACCGAACCAACAATCCTTTGTACAGTGACGAGATGTACCCGGACATGATAGCAGAGTATGCATGCACCGCAGCTGAGTCTTAGGGTGCAATAATGTATATATATAATAGAGTGAATGTATATATATACTTGTGATATGTTTTACATCTTGCATCGCAGCCGTGCCTAAGGGTGCCATATTATTGTATATATATTATAGTGTGAAAATGTATATATACATGGGTTATTATCTACTATGTGAATTTAGGTAGACGTGTAAGATAATGAAATATTAAATGAATTAAGAAAGTGAATACTTAATTATATTGAATTGGAAAAAGGGATTATCCATGTTAAAGAGAAATTGTGTATATATATATATATATATATATATATATATATATATATATATATATATATTACATGTACTGCGAGAGAAATACGTGGGAAAGATATGGGTTATGATTAGTTGGCACTGATATGAACTACTTATCATGGGATTAGTAACTAGTATGGTTTTAAGGTACGTTAGGTGTGCATTATAGATGAGAGGTGAGAATCTCAAAATAGAGTCTGATAATCTAACATGTATATATTAATTGCTGAATATAGCATTTATTTACTCGTTGTTTTCTAAACTATTTTTACAATCGGATCTTACCCGTTTTATAGCATATTCTCTTCTCTCTCTCGTATCTTTTTATTTTAGGTGTCCATCCACTGGGATGCCAGCTATGGGGGACTGGTTATTGACGTGCTGTGGATGCTAGGGAGTTGCATATTTTGTATTATACGCTTTGTCTTCTTAATTCATATGTTGTAGCTATTTCATTTAGGGCATGTTTCCCAAACGATTCTAGTCTTTCCATCTCAGTTAGTTTATTTACTTGTATCAGAGATGATTACATTTGGTTTACGTTGGATTATTGTATTGAGATTTTAAACTGGAGAGTTCTATTCCAGTTGCATTTAATTCAGTTTTGATATTACTCAGTTGTTATTCATTGTGTACATGAATTGTGTTAAATGGTTTGTGTTCTAAAAGTGGAATTTATTTTATTAAATTAAAATTGGAAAAGATTTTAACACCTGTTTGATGAAGTATTAGGTGACTATGTTTTCAAAAGTGATGCTAAGAATGATCCAACTATAGATTCTATTTTAATTTGGTATGGGACTGATCATCCGGTATTTAATTAAGCGGGGTCTCACAGTGACAAGTCATCTTTTATAATCCAAATAGGCATAGTTTTGGCAATTTTATTGACCTTTGATTTAGAGAAGTTTTTTCGGGTCTTTCTAAATGATTTTTTCTTAGTTTTAAGTCCTCCCTTATTTTTATGGTCAGAGTTGTGAGTGGTCTGTCTTGGGAGAACATAAGTATTCATACTCTTTCTATAATAGTTAAAATTTGAATAAGTAGGTGTATAAAATCTCTTTTGAGAACATTCGGCAATAGAATAGCCGTAGACATCATAGTATGAGCAGTACGGATGTGTGGAGACTTGACTTTATTACTAAAGTCTTTGAAAATTGGTTTATCCCTCATAGGAATGGTCATCCAGGTGTCATTGGTTTTGGGTTTCTTATAATGATTTCTAATAGGACGACAGACGTACTTTGCTGGACCATCAGAATTGGGCTGTTGACTACAATCACTTTGTTTTGCCTTAGAGACATTTTTATTCTTTTTTAGTGTTCTAAAGATTTTGGCCTTATTTAAAAAAACAACATTTTCAGGAGAAACATTTTTCCTAAACTTTTTCTCCAAATCCAAAGACAAATTTGTCTTCAGAGTCAAACTTGCTTCCTACAACAATTTCTTCGTAGGATTTCGCTTGAGTTTCAAAGTGTAAGCATTTTTTAAACACGTTTGAAATTTTTTTCTCAGAGTCATCAACTTCAACTAAATTAGACTTGTATTTTTGTTCCAAAATATTATTTTTCTCAAAAAGATCTTCTATTTTTGTTGAAAATTCTTTAATTTCAGTCTCATAGGCAACACATTGTGCTGTAAACTCTTCAACGTTCTTCCTAATAGTCTGGTTAAGTAAATCAATACACTCATTTAGTAGCTTAACCATTTTCTCAAGACGGGAACTTTTCTTAAGCGTTTTTGTGTATAGCTCTTGAAGATCTGGAATATCATCGTCAGACTCACTAAGTGTAGTTTGTGAAGTGTCTCCTATAGCGATCATTTCATATGTGTAACTCACACACACTTAAGGTTATCGACAATGTTTTCAGTTTGTCCCACCTTTAAACTATCACTATCAGTGTTGTTTTCATCATCAACAGTCACAACATTCACAACAACAGATACAATAATAGGAACAATAGAATCATGAGTACTCACACATTCATCATCATCATGTTATATGATCCTAGCATAGCATGACATACATGACTCATAATTATGGGTTGACTACTTTTCATCTTCATCAGAATCACTAGAGTCATCCCATGTCTTACACAAATTAGTTCCACTATTGTTGTTAAGTATGTCTGGGCATTTATTAGCAAAATGCCCTTTTTTGCCAAATCTATAACATTTGATATCTTTCATGTCTATCATAGGTCGATTATTGTCAAAGGTACTTTTTTTGTAATATCTTTCATGAGGTCTTGAATTTTGAGGGCCTTGATAACCTGGTTTGCCATGTTTGGCTGCCACTGAGTTCCTGAATTTGATTATTTTCTTAAGTTGTTTGCTCATTAAGGCAATTTGGTTATCAAGATCATCCAAATCACAGTCATCATTTAGGTCAAGGTCAAAGTCTAAGGGACTGACTTTAAGTGAAGTCAATTGTGATGAAAACACAACATTAGATCAAGTGAGTCTCTTGTTTTGGGCAGTAATTTGTTTTTCAAACTCTAAATCCATCTCAAAAGTTCCTAACTTTCTACTTAGCAACTCAGGAGTCGGACTTTCTTTGGCATATCTCGTATTATCAAACTCTGCAGGTAATGACCTAAGAATCTTTTGAACGATTTATTATCTACTATAGGTTATACCATTTGCATTTAATTTTGTGAAAATATCGATTAACCTAATGTAGTTTTGTCAGAGGATTCTTTGTCATCCATATTATATTGTTGGACAAGCATTTGTATTTTTCGTCCTTAACACGTTCATCACCCTTATGTACGGTGACTAGAGTGTCCCAGGCCTCCTTAGAAGTAGAGTAAATAGATATTGTTTTAAACTCATGCTCGTTAATGGCCATACAGATAGCATTATTGCCCTTATTATTATCGACGGACTTCTTTTTCTCTGCCGTAGTAAATTCGCTAAGAAGTTTCTTAACCCTTATGGGATCAGTATCAGATAAAGACTTAGTTGGATATTCATAACCATTTTTAATCATATCCCAAACATCAACACCAAGAGTTCCTTGAATGAAAGCAACCATTCGTACTTTCCAATAAGAAAACTTGTTTCCATCAAAGAGTGGTGGTCGGGAAAGGTTACCTAACTTCTCAAATCTTTCATCCATATTCAGAAATAGATTTTGAAAATAATTTTTGGAGTTTCAGGATCAAAATAACTTTTGATAAACCCTCTCTGATACCACTTGAAAACCTGCTTACTAGGTTAATAACAAAATGTTATAGATTAAGTAAACTCCGATAACAAACTCTTTAAAAAAAACTCTTTTCAAAATACAACACAGGATATGTTAAGCATTTTTTGAATATTGTCCTTTAGATTTGTTAGTTTGATTACCTTAGGTTTTTAAAATTACAACCTACAATTAAGTCTTAAATGAGATATTGTTCACAAAAGCAATTAAGAACATTCAAGAAAATTTAACACATGATTTTTAACTTGGTAAAACCCTAAAATAAGGAAAACATCCACAACCCCCTCTAGGGAGCAAAACAAAAATCCACTAAAATCACAAGGCACAAGTTACAACACTAAGAATGCAATACAAGATCCTAAATCTATGTTCAAAAAATTACCTACACGAGTTACTCCACTCTCAAAGGCTTCTGACTTGATATGATCTTCCTTTGCATCTTCCTTGCTTTTTCCTTGTCCACTTGATTATAGTAGCTCAAAAAACAATATATCTCACTAATAACCACAATATCTAAGTGTTCATGTGAGATTGAAAGTGTTTGTGAATTAATCTAAATGCAGAAATGCATCTCACATCTCACAATCAATTGTAAAAAAAATTCCTACGAATTACAATTCAATTCTATATGATATGCAAATAATTTCAAATCTGTTTTGAATAATAGACTTCAAAAATTTCAGATCTGATAAAAAAATTATATCAAGGTTTGTTTCAAAAATTATTTATGTTGATACTTATTTCACCGATTTGTGAAATTATATTTTGAAACAAAAAGGTATTTACAGATCTGGATATATACACAACAAGAAGTCTAATGTTTCAAAATTTATTTGAAACCACAATGTTGGATCAAAATAACAATAGTAATGAGATCCAAGAAATCAGAAACGAAGAACCTAAAAACTATTCTATGTGAAAAATATGGTTCTTAGAGAGATACTTCAATCTTGAATCAAAACTAAACATTTTGCCTCTAAAATAAGGGTTTATAATTTGTATAAATAAGCCTTTTGGTGTATTTAGGTTTGGAAGATATAAGGTTTGGTTTCACTTATCTCTTTTTTATTTTATCTCTACTCACTCTCTCTTAGATCTCTTGGAGATGTCGACAATAGCTCTCGATTTTCTCTCTTGGAGAAGAACTCCCCTCTCTCTATTTCTCTATTCGGTGCCGTCAACCTCTCTTATTTTTTCTCTCAATTTTTTTCTCGAACCGCCGACATTCTATTGCTCTCTCAGTTGAGATGTCGACAACCTGCTCTCTCTTTCTTTTCTCGGTTCTCTCACTTGGAGATGAGATGAGATTTCTCTCTCCCTTTATATTAGTCGTTGCTTACTCTCTCTTTTCTAAAAAAAAAAACCTAAATCTATTTATATAATCAGCACGAATAATCAAGAAGGGTTGTAACAATCCAAAGGTTCAAATTGTTTGCAACGATCAGATTTCTAATCTAAGCGTGGAAAAAAGTCGGTGGATGAACGATTACTAGTTGGATGTAATTGGCAACCACGAATTGAGATTGTTAATCCTGTTTTTGGCCATAGATAGGAATCTCAAGATCATGGGCTATCTCATACTTGAAGAAACATAAATGGCTTGTGTTAAAACAGAACACGTTTTCGACCAAGAATAAGGCATTATCCATGAGTTTTAAATATTTTAAACAATTCAAAATATAACGCCAAACTCTTTAAACCTTATTTTAATTAAAAGAAAACTCTTTAAAATGATTTTAAAAAAATGTTTAAATGAATTTTAAAAAAACGTTTGAAGAGGGCAAACCACCATATGAATTTTGTGCACATATAATAACACATAAATGCAGTGTGTGTATCCTAATGTGGTTCAATAGTTGTACTTATCCTTTTGTAGAACATTAAATTATTTGCGTTCTTGGATTGGGATTCCTTTGGTGAAGCTTGAATACCTTTTTGAGATAGAGTAACTCATAAAAAACCTAATCCTATTTTGTCTCGATATACAAACTAGTTGAAACTCCTATATGGAACAGACTCAAGTAAGTCAACCATATATTGTGCTCTTAATATTGGGGAAATTTTAACCCAAACTCTAGGATTTGGTTTAACACTTTCGACAGTTCAATATATTTACCTCCATAATAGGTGGGAGCAGTGGTGCATGCTCTGGTGAGGAGTGATAACATCTGGTCGGCAAGGCTAGTAGGGTGTAAAAGAAAGTATGGGCATGTTTGGAGAGGTGTGGGAGAGTATATGGGTATGATTTGTGATCTACTTGGTACGATCTGGGTAGATGGGTCAAAGTATGAGTTATCTTCTAGGAAGATGGCATTTGTATGACTCGGGAGGGGATTATGGGCAGTGTTTGATTTAAGATTGGCTGGTGGGGTGATGATACCCCGATCAATCAGGCCTCGAATCACATTTCAGAGGTGAAAACATTGTTCGGTGGTATGGCTGACGGTTTGATGAAAGTCACAATGGGCATCTGGCTTGAAACTTTTAGGAAGTGGGTTTGGTAATGGACGAGGGTTGAAGGTCTTGACAAGATTTCATCTCAATAGGTCCTGGTAAACTTTAGAGAGGGGAGCATGAATCTCGGTGTATTCGTTTCGATTTGGACTTGGTTAGAGAGGCTTTCTGGTGACCATGAAGTGGGAGGCTGAGAGATGTTGATGATGGTGGAAACTGCGATATTGGCAGGTTTTTCAAATTTTCTAGGAGTGAACTGTCGAGATGTTTTCTTTAGTTTGATCTATGTCTTGGATAGACCTTATTCGATCTTCACTCCTTATTCTCGGAGGGCTAAAAAATGAGGGTAATATTGTCCTCCCATCATTGCTTAGACATGGGGTAAGAAGTTCTTTTTCACGATACTAACATGTTCTTCTTCAGAAGGACGATTAATCATGGTGGGTGCTTTCTCTCTCCACCTTGCTATGAAGTTATTGACTGACTCCCTAAGATTCTTCTTGACCAACTCTAAGTCATAGAGGGTAACCTCTAACTCCTCGTTGTACTTGTACTTTGACATAAACTCGAGGGTTCCCAACTGTGGATTCTAGACTCTTCGAGAGATAAGAACCAATGGAGAGTGCAATCCTTCAAGGTCTGTTGGAACATTTGGTCCATTATTTCCTCATAGACCCCTAGGAGAGTCATGGCTCAGTGATAATTGTGGAGATGAACAATTGGAGGTCCACTACGCTGAATTTCTCGATGTTGGGCATCTTGAACTTTTTTGGTAACCTGGCTTTAGGATATGGAGACATGTGAGTGTAGTCCATATAATTCCCAGAGATTCTAACTTGGTCAACATCTTGAGGTCTTCATTGACTGCGTTCAATTCTTCCTCCTTCGAATAAATAATCACGAGTAATTTAGTCCCTAGCTGGGAAAGATTCAACATAGGGAGATGGGTTGGTGGTGAACCATTACCAGGAGGAGCACGTGGAGCATGATGGTATTCCTCGGGAACCTAAATAGGATCGGGTGCAGGCGGACAGATAGCACGAGGGAAGAGAACCTCAGGCTCTTTGGAAACAGGAACCCACTTTTGTTGCATCTCATAAACTTTGGTTTGAAAATTATCAATCTTGGCAGTCAGTTAAGCTAGAACTGTTAACAAATATGTCTACACATTCGATACTTGATCGATGTTCTCCATGGAAAGTGAAAGAATCTCGAACTTGAAGGATGTAAGGGGACTGACGAAGATTTGGGCTGTTCGACTGAAGACCGAAGCCAATAAGGAGCCAGGCCAAGGGTATGGGATCGACCTGAGAAGGAGAAATAATTGGGATTTTATTTTTGGAAAAGAGGAAAGACATATTTTTGACACACTGTTTTTTGGAAAAGATGAGGAAAAAATGTTTTTTTTTCTTGTAAAAGGGAAGGAAATATTTTTGGTAAAAGAGGAAAAATATTTTTGGACACTTTTTGGAAAAAGAGAGGTGGAAAAGCGAGAGACGGATCTCAGCATGATTATTATTATGTTTATTAGGTTCTCACTTACTAGGTTTACCTAAATGCAAAAAGAGAAATGTCGGATGGGACTCGAGCCGGAAAAAAATTAGGTTTGAAGAGTATGTAAAAACTATAGTTGGACTTATTACTAGGCTCGTGGGCAGGGTCCCCGTTTTAAAAAATGCGCAAAAATTTGGGCAGCATGCCGACCCAGAATTTCGGTAGAGTTTCGGATTTAAACCGATAAATAAATATGTGTGTCCTACGTTTAACACCTATATGCATGTATGCAGTTGTTGGGTTGATTGGAAGGGCTCCCACCTTTGGCATAACTTCCACGACATACATTTTTATTTTTGAGGGAAACCGATACGTGTGGACAAGCCATTTGATATAACTGAGTATACATGAATTTCCTCACTATATACCTCATAGGGACAGTACGTGTGAGAGCGAATTTGATATAATTGACGTACGTGAATAAGTTCCCTACGATATACCTCCCGCCATGACTTTGGTCAAGCAATATGATGCGGGGTAACCGTTCGATATACGTAGAAGGTACTTGGCCAATGAAGGTGAGAGTCATATCGCTTAGGCTAACTACAACCTACCAGACCAGCGCCCATCACGAAGTGACCCGCCAGTTACAGGATAAAATTTGGTCAATAACAATGCCCTGTGGTGATGTTGGGTGTATCATACATGATTCTCGATTAGTATCTTATGGAAAGAGTATCTTTAGTGATGAGCATCACGCTAAGAATGGGAATGATGTACAAGAAACGAATCAATACTAAGCATGGATATATGAGAGTGAGTGGTGTGTGATTGTCTACAAGTGAGTGTGTGGTAGTGAACCTAAGCATGAATCAACTACAAGTGTAAGTTAGCATGGATATATACACGTGGAGGTGTGTTAGTGACACCTAAGCATGGATTTCTAAGTGGTGTATGTGACCCTAGGTGCACATGGAGTGAAGTGTACATGGAGAATTTTTATGAGTGTGTGAGTAGTGGCATAAGCATGAGTTGTGTATGTACAGGAAATAAGGAGAGAAAAGGAAACCATAAAAATGGGGGTATACGCACATAAGAAAATAAAAATACCCATGTAAACAGAGTCTAACCTGTAAGGACATAAGTTTACAAATGTCCTTTATCAATTAGTATAACGTGTACCGCTACAACCATTGAAGAATCTTCAAGATCACATACGCAACAAGATGGATCCGAAGATCAAGTTTTTTCAACAATCAAGGCTCAGCGAGATGAATTTGGTAAAGGTTGAGTTTTTATTCCTTAGCATTTCACTTAGAATACTAGGATATTTTTCATCAAAAAATTTTGGAAGTGTTCGAGCGGAGTTTTTAAATTTTTTGTCGAAATTAATTTATGATGTTTTAAGGCACTGCATTTTCTAGGAAAAGAAAAAGGAAAAATATTTATTTAAAGGCGCGTTCGAACGATAGCCTATGTCATTCAAATGACATGCCATCAGGCGCGAAGCCCGTTCGAACGACGCGTGTCATCGTTGAAATGATATGTGATCTCATTTGAGAGATCTGTCGCCTTAAGATTTTGTATAAATACAAGTTAAACGAGGCGTATTTTGTTAATAAATCTTTTTGTTTTTAATTCTACAAACATTGCAAATCAGTATAACACTTTTGGCTTCTTCATTTGGGGATTTAAGCCCTTGTTTTTCAATTCACAAAAATTCCAATGTTTAGGTGAATTGTTTTGGAACCCAAGAACATACTTTGCTATTGTTCAACCTTTATGGAGTGCGTATCTACCCCTGAAGATTGAGGTCATTGAGATTCGCTACGTGTGGATCTTTGCTGAAGATTGGACTGCGATTCGTGTGGGTTTGCTGCGTGAAATCCATTGCTGACTCTAGGATGAGCGTCTATGTAGGTTTGCTGAGGTAAACTTATTGAAGATTTCTATGTGCTTGTAAATTGTGATTTATTTCATAGTGAAATAAAAGGTTTTTCCTTCGGGGATTTTTTCCTGAAATCTGTGAGTTAGTATATTTATGTTTACGATGGTTTAACACACGTACACACGTAGATGTTTGTTTAAGGGATGAATTAATTTGTTTCAAAAATATACTCTAGTTAAATAAGTTTATAATTGGAATTTGTGAATTTATTTTAAATTCGTATCGCACACGGTGCATCACTTTTTACAAATTGGTATCAGAGAAGATTTCACTAATTTATTGTGAATTCCTATTTTTCGCTACATTTTGTGTGATATTGATTTTTTGAAAAATCATTTTTTTAAAATTGTCACAATGTTTCCAATTGAAAACTTATATAACCGGTTGCCAATTTATGACGGGTCTAATCATGCTTACCGGAAAGCCCGCATGAGATCACATTTAAAAGAAATCGATGAGAGAGTTTGGTTAATTCATGCAAGAGGTTGGACTCCTCCCACTGTCACCGCAAATAACGTCCTGAATTTAAAACATGTGTCAGACAAGACTGAAGATGAGTTTAGGTGGAGCACTTTTAATTCACGAGGGCTTAGTACAATTTTCGAACACGTTACCTGATAAGCACCCAAAAGCGTATATTTTATACCCCGAATAGACAGTTTTTAATTGATAATTCGCAACAAAATGTGTCTTATGCGCTGAAATATTTATTTTGTAGGTAAAATGCATGTTGCAGAGTTCAAATGCTTAAATCAAGGAAATTGCAACAAAGAATGGAGCTAAACCAGAAAGGATGTAGAGTTTTTGTTTTTTTTAGTTTTTTGTTATTTTATTATTTGTTTTACATTTTTTTAGTTAGTTTGATTTTATTTTATTTGAGTCTTTATTTTATTTTAAGATTAGGATTTTATTTATTTTTTATTTTAATTTTTTATTAGTTTTATTTTTTTAGTTAGTTTTAGTTTTCTTTTATTTAGGTGACCAAAGTAAACACGCACACCCTATTCCCCTACACACTTGATAACTTTGCTTTTTGTATGTCGTTGAAAGCCAAGTTAGTCAAAACCTTAAAATACCTACAAAATAATACAATCTCAAGTGTAGAGGTAAGTAAGGGTATCAATCCACTTCCAAGAGGGTAAAGCAAAGGGAACACAATTGTAATTTACTTTTTATTTTCTTTTTGGGCTTTTTACTTTTTCTACTTTTTTTTAGCTTTTTCAAATATTAAAACAATTGGGTGAGGTGAGGTGAGATAAGATTAAACTATAATGTGAGATGAAAACAACTAACTAGAAAATGACTAAAAGTGAAAAATAAAGTCTAACACTAAAATAAGAGATAAAGTGAGGTAAATAATTGTGAGAACAATAAAGGAATGGGATTACACCATAAATTTTAGTTATTCTAATTAATTAATTTAATTATTTGAATTCTCCCAAATTAATATCAAAATTACAAACCAACTCTCGTTGCAAGTGTAATTATAATAGTAATATTTTAGAAAATAAAGTTTAACACCCCACAACTCTAGAAAAATAGATCTACACTCCTTTTAATTAATAACCCGCTAGGATCGTTCAATTAAAATTTATGTAAATCTTAGAAAACAAATTTAGAGTTGAAATTCAAGTTATAATACCCCACTTAAGAAACCGCTATCTCTAGTTCGAATCTAAAATGGGTATTATAACAAGAGTTTTGATTTTCTCTCGAAAATCATTTACCCACTCTCGAGGCGTAAATTTAAGGGTGAGGGATCAAAATTAACATTCAAAGGGAAATTTCAAGTAATCAAACTAATTAAACTAAAATAACATCAAATAAGGGTTTCCCCCCACCCCTTGAAAGCGGATTTAGCCTAAAATGATATAAGATTTGACAAATTAATAATCAAAGGCATAAAATAAATGAGAAGAGAAGAGAACAATCAAACCCAATCTCTTGAAGTGAAATTGAACTCTTATTTCCTTGAAATCAAGCACAATCCATCCAATAGGAGCATCCAACAATAATAAACTCAATTGAATTTCACACATTTATCACTCACAAATATCTAAAAAAATAAAAATAAAACTATTTACAAATATTTCTAGCTAATTTATTCTAACCTAACTCTCTACTTTTCTCTAGAATTTTCTCTCTCTGTTTGATGATAAGTCTCCCCTCGAATGGGGTCTTGAGTCTTCATTTATAGTAGATGCATGGCACACATGGGGCTAAGGGGTATTTTTGGGAAGGTTTAATGTGCATGAAAATGGGGTGTGTACACATGAGGTAAGAGAGGTGTGAGGTCATGTGGGTGAGGGGATTGGAATAAATCAAATCATATTTAGTTAAGGGTTATTTTTGGAAATAGTTTAAAGTTGGTAGTTGGGGGGCATTTTGGGAATATGGGTTAAAGGGTTAAATGGGTTTTAGTAAGTTGACTTGGTCTTGTTTGGCAGGTAGAAGAAATCGATTTTGGCTTGGAGGTGGGTTAAGGAGTTGGATATGGTTCGTGGCTTTTGGAGTTGGACAGGCCGATATGGGTATAGCGCCAGCGACAGCGGGTCAGGTCGGTTTAGAAGTCGGACCGGGGACGGGGTCATAAAGCTCGCGTGTTGGAGGTAGGTGGACACTGTCGGATTCGGGGCAGGTGGTTTCGGGTAAGGGACAGGAGGTGAGAGGATTAGGGTCGCACCTGGACGAAGAAAGTGGTCCGTCGGCCTGGGTTAGCTTCGGCCGGACGCAGGAGGTAGGGAGGTGCTGAGATGGGGATTTGGTAGTATCCGATGAGATTTGGTGGTCCGGTAGCTCCGGTTTGAGCTCGCCGGAGAGGGGCTAAGGGGGTCTGGCAGGAGGTTTGAGCGAAGGGGAATTCTGGGATATGGCTAAGGCTGGCCGGAGATGGGTCGTAGGCAGTGGCAAAGGGATGTCGGGTTTGGTTGAGGGATGAGCGGGGTGAGGTCGGGTTGGTCGCCGACGGAGGGGGCTGCGATCCCGGCGAGTTCAGGTCGCCGGAAGTAGGTAATGGGGGTAGTGGGTTTATATGGTGGTGGTGTTTCGTTGTTAATGGTGGATGAGGAGAGAGTGTGTGGGTGATTCGTTATGGAGTTTTAGTGAGAGGAGAGAGAAAGAGATGGGAGTTAGAAGAAGGTAGGGGTGATAAGGTGTGGGTGGGTGTAGGGTAATTAGACGAGGGTGAGTGAGTTAGATTGTGTGTATATGAGTGTGTATGGTACTAGTGTGTTTAGGGCGTTTGTGTTAATTTGTGACCCTTAAAACAACACTAACTAAATAAAATAAAATAAAAACCTAAAAAAATAAAATCCTATTCTAATATAAAACAAAGACTCAAATAAAAATGAAACTAAAAAGAAATAAAAAAAAGATGTAATAAAACTAAAACTAAAATCCTAAATAAATGTAAAATCAAATAAAACTAAAAAATAAATGAAATCCTAAAAAAATCTAATCCTAATAAAAACTAAAAAAATAAAGGAAATCCTAATAAAAACTAAAAACTAATAAAATAAAATAGAAAAATTGGAAATTAAATCTAGAAAATACTAAATAAATCTAAAATAAAACCCTAAAAATAAAAATGACTCAATTAAAAATATTAAAAAGGGACAAATTAGACACACACGGGGCTCGAGGTAGGTTTAGGCTCCGGTAAGGGTAGGCTAGGATACATGACAAGGTATTTAGCACCATATTGCACACAATTGCCTTGATTTGAGCGTTTGAACTCTACAATGCACAATTTGACCTACAAAATAAATATTTAAGCGCATAAGACCCAAATTGCCGAGAATTAGCAACTAAAGTACGTCTATTCGGGGTATAAAATGTACAGTTTTGGGTGCTTATCACACCACCTCCAAACAAAGCGTTGCTAGTCCACGAGAAATAAGATAGAGAGAAAGAGACATATAAGAAACCAAAAGTGTACCACTTTCGCGGGCACTTGCGACTGTACTTAGCATGTGCAACAAACCTTTAAACCTGTAGGTTGCCCTACAGGACGAGTTGTGTCTCGTGAGGGTTTGTAGGGAATATACCCACAAAATTCTTATTTGCAACATGACTTATTGAAAGGCAATCAATCTCTTATTAGACGTAGAATAATCGCACAATCCATCATGAGATAAATGTTTTGAGAAATACAAGCTAGAATGTGTAAAAAGTTTATCTAAGTAAATACACAAGGCACATCCTTCCTAGAACTCAACGTGTGTAGTGTGAATCAGTCAAAACGGGTCGAGTATCACAAGAGTAATTCCTAGATTGCCTCTTCAAAATCAACGCTTCAACTGCAAATCTCACGGATATATCTCTCTCAAATGAACTCTTGAGATATGGTTTAGTGTATCGCTCTTGTGTGTGAGGAGGTGAGTAAATGTAAGCAAGTTCAAACGTCTCACACACACATAAGAAAGAACAAACAATTGGAAAGAAAATGATCTCATGAAAGGAATGCTAATCACTATAGTGAGAACGTCGAGTTATTCACCACGTTGACTTTCATTTGCCTTAACACTTAAGGGAAAATGGATGATAATGGGTGAGGGGAAGATGAAATGGGAAATATGGTATGAGGTGAAGTAAGATAGGATAGAATGGTGATGGATGAGTGAGGAATATGCGATGTGAAATGGATGAAAAATGGATGCAATAGAAGAGTGTATACACTTCAAGCACAAATGTCTTTATTTCAAACCCAACTACTAACTACAAACTCTCTTTATTTTATTTTCTCTCTTTTCTTTTCTTTTTTTTTCAATTTTTCTTTTCTTTTTCTCTATTTTTTTTCTTCCTTTTGCTATTTTTGCTATTTTTTTTCCTTTTTTCCTTTTTTTTTTTGTTTTTCTCTCTCTTTTCAAACCAACAATGAAGACATTTAACATTTTGAATCAACACTCTTTTATTTAAAAATGACATATGAATGGAGTGGGGAATGTGTATGGATGATGAGGGGAATAAATGGTAATATGGGTGAAGTGAATGGTAAATGGTAAGTGTATGGATAAAAATTTGGTGATCGGGACAAATATCAACACACGCGTTTCTTACAACTCGAAAGTGATGTCGTTCTCAGTGATCAAGTCAAAATTTTTTGAAAGAATAATGAGATCATACAACTATTAAAGTGCGGACCCAAACGAAGTTGAATCAACTTGTGACTCGGAGATTGCGTAAGACTCTCTAAAAGGGTGAAAGGCACGAATCTCACAAGCTAAAGTCTCTACTAGCGATCCTTAAGGTTCTCTTTAGAAATCTAGTACTCCTCAACTCTAAACGTAATGACATGATAAGTGCGTAAATTTTGTTGAGTCTAGAAATTCATGGTGCAACATGCCTTGTTATGTATTACATAAGCTATTTAGAAAAAAATATTCTCTAGCTTGATTCCTAGACTTAGAAAGATGGATGATTGAAAATTCACATCAATGAATGAGATGAAAGAAACTGCACGAAATTTTAAAAATCAGGTTTAGAAATTAAAATTTTTCAAAAGAGGCACGATTTTGATAAAATTCTCCACCCCCAAACAAAAAGGAACATTGTCCTCGATGTTAGGTAAAATGATTTTTAAAATTGAGAGCATAAGGTAGGAAAGAGATTACCAGAATCAACCGCTAATGAAGTGGAAAGATGTAGCCAAGAATAAACTTGAATAAGAAAGGAGATAACAAAATGTGTACAAGTCTATAAACATGTGAAGCGTTGGGTGATGTGGAACACCACCCCCAAACAGGATGAGACTCATACAAGAAATGCGGGTTGCCTCCCGATAGTGCTAAGTTTAATGTCTTCAGCCAGACTGAACCATTCTCACCCTAAATAAAAGATCTATGAAAGCACGGGGTGGCAGAAAAATTGGGTGATGAGAATCACCCCCAAACAAGACTGAAGCGTCAGTCTTGTTGGAAACAGGCTAAAGTGGTAAATGCACTTGTATGGAAAAGTCCATCACACGATGCAAAGCATCGATGGACCATGGGTGGGTGTGTATTATGGTAAGGGTGAATAGGCACTGGTCAATGGCCTTATTGAGCCGAAAGGTGAGGGAAACTAGGGCCCTATAGGCATAGTGCTCTAATTGGTGAGGGAGGAAATGGTGTGAAAATTGTAATGGGGTGGGCCTCATAAAAATGACACGACCGTTCTATGAATGGGAGATCATAATAGTCGCACCGTGACACATCAGAGAGCTGTTGATGGAAAAAATCAACACCACAAGGAAGTGGTGGGCATGGAGGAACAAGCTCTATGTCACAGAAGTGGAGAGTAGCACCAAAAATACTCTCATGGGTGGAGGATGGTTTCAGGTGATGATCTAAATATATGGTTGGGAGCATGCAAGGTATAAGATCTAGATCCAAACTAGGTGATAGGACAAAGGGTGGGTCGGGTGGGATAAATGGTGGAGGAAGATGATCCAACTCAAGAGTGGGAGACACACACTCCTCATGAGGCTCGGAGTGATCCTCAAGGGCCCTCGCATGAAGAAGTGTGGAAATAAACGAGTGAGTGATCAACTTCTCCACAAGAGTAGTATCATTGAATGTGGTGGGTGGGTAAGAAGAGGCACCAAGATCGGAGATAGATGAATCACTAGAAATTTTGGGCTTAAAGGGAGCCATGCATGATGAGACATCATCCATATCCGAAAAGTTAGGAACTATCACGGATTCTATCTCGAAAAAATGGTGAGCACTCGTAGCCGGAGCGAACCTAAAAGATATGATCATGTCAGAGACATATGCAATTGGGGCATAAGGTAAAAGCTCGGGCATATTTTTGGATATCTCGGGAGTGGGAACCTCAAAGGGGGGTTCATGTGGACATGGTGGGATTGGATCAGGCTCACTATCGAAAGGTAAGTCAACACAATTTTTGACTTGGGACCCGGACCATGGAATGGTCTCAACTTCGAGATTATCGGGGTGGTAGGGTTGGTCACACTCAAAATCCGTGTCACAAGAGGACACATCATCATCACACTCGGGTGCAACGATGGGTGGAGCAATGGGAATATCCGACTCTCGCTCACACTCAATTTCATTTAATCTTTGTTCAAGCCGTTGGAGGGCTTCATTTTGAATTTGAGTGGCTTGCTCTTGCTCAAGTATGAACTTTTTCAAGAGGCTTTCGAGAGAAGATATGGATGGTGGTGGTGGAATGATGGGTGGTGGCGGTGGTTGAGGTGGACACAACTCGCTATGTTCATGACTATATGGAGAATACTCAAATGAAGTGCGTGGAGTGGGGCCAAGTTCATCATACACGAAAGGATCGCTTTCGTGATGGATAAATGGTTGATATTCAGTGGGTGCGTAGTGAGGGAACTGATCGTGAATGGGGGCACAAGGTTGCCATGACGACTGTTGGAACGTATGAGGATCCACAACATCGGGTTGGGAATCGTATTGCGTGGAAGGATGATCAGGCCTCCACGAATAACTCGAAGATTCACACAACTCGAGATTAGATACATCGGGATAGTAGGCCGAGGTGGGTTCCGGAACAGTGTCATATGGATACACATGTTCCATGGTGGGTTTGGATGGATATGGAATGTAAGGACACTCATGGGACATGTGATCGGCATAATAACAATGGGCGCACAACAAAGGATGAGACACGTCAACACTTGACACCGAGGGTGATGAAAAATGAGGTGCGTGCATAGATGGGTCAAGAGTATCAACGGGACTCGTGAGAGAGGTGAAGCCATTAAAAATATCATAAAGAGACGGCTCGGGAACACTATCACACGTGTCGCGTGTTAATGAAAAATGACCAAAGTAGTCCCGTAAGGGACGTTCTTCGGCCATGTGGAGAGAAATATTTTTTTGGAGTTTTTAATTTTTTTGTTCAAAAGGAAAGAAAATATTTTTGGATTTTTCTAAAAATAATGGAAGAAAATATTTTTGAATTTTTCTAAAATGAAAGAAAGAAAATATTTTTGGATTTTTTTGGAAGAAAAAGGGTGGGGAAAAAATATGGACTCTCTGAATTTGGACAAACCAACAAAAATCGACCACTGAAAATGAATTTGACACACACACAAGTCAAGAAAATTTCCTAACTAGCACATAGCCAATTTTTATCTTTAAATTAGGCGAAAGGGTAGTCAAATTTTAATTAAGTCCGCGGGCGATAAAAATTCACAGAAAGCTTTGTGATCGCCTTTGCAAAATTATCTCCTAGTGGGCTACCTAGTTGATTGATTTTAAATTTAGTGATGGCTAGGGTAGCACACAATGGTAAGCGAGAGAGTCGGGTGATGAAATCCCTTCTCGTGAGTGACTGGGTGTAGGTCTTAGTCAATAAATTCATCACACCATTCAAAAAATAAATGTGAGAATAAAATAGAGTAAGAGAACACAAAGCACACAAAAGAATTGACTCGCTAACAGGAGAGGCGCGAGGGTTTAAGAAATATACCTGCCACGGTTTTTACGCCGTGGGGTGCCAAAAAATTTGAATCGACCGGGGGGAGATCACGCCAATCTCAGTCGTCCCCGGTAGTCCTACCGACTCAAGGTATAAAGGCTTCTAAATCCTCGCCTATGGACGCCCTCTCTCTACCTTGTTCGGTTTCCCTATCACGCTTTTCAATTATTACAATTTTTAAAATGAAAAATAAAACGGTGTCTCTATGCACCGCAATACAAGCCAAGGATAAAATCCTAATACAAGCCTTCTAAAATAAAGAAAAATGGTACTAAAATGCAACAAAATATAGGAAATAAATGAACTACAAAATTGAATCCGCTCCGAGCTTCACGATCCCAAGAATGGCAACGGCGTCATTTGATAACTTCGCTTTTGTGTGTCGTTGAAAGCCAAGTTAGTCAAAACCTTAAAATACCTACAAAATAATACAATCTCAAGTGTAGAGGTAAGTAAGGGTATCAATCCACTTCGAGGGGGTAAAGCAAAGGGAACACAATTGTAATTCACTTTTTATTTTCTTTTTGGGCTTTTTACTTTTTCTACTTTTTTTTAGCTTTTTCAAATATTAAAACAATTGGGTGAGGTGAGGTGAGATAAGATTAAACTAAAATGTGAGATGAAAACAACTAACTAGAAAGTGACTAAAAGTGAAAAATAAAGTCTAACACTAAAATAAGAGATAAAGTGAGGTAAATAATTGTGAGAACAATCAAGGAATGGGATTACACCATAAATTTTAGTTATTCTAATTAATTAATTTAATTATTTGAATTCTCCCAAATTAATATCAAAATTACAAACCAACTCTCGTTGCAAGTGTAATTATAATAGTAATATTTTAGAAAATAAAGTTTAACACCCCACAACTCTAGAAAAATAGATCTACACTCCTTTTAATTAATCACCTGCTAGGATCGATAAATTAAAATTTATGTAAATCTTAGAAAACAAATTTAGAGTTGAAATTCAAGTTATAATACCCCACTTAAGAAACCGCTATCTCTAGTTTGAATCTAAAATGGGTATTATAACTAGAATTTCGATTTTCTCTTGAAAATCATTTACCCTCTCTCGAGGCGTAAATTTAAGGGTGAGGGATCAAAATTAACATTCAAAGGGAAATTTCAAGTAATCAAACTAATTAAACTAAAATAACATCAAATAAGGGTTTCCCCCACCCCTTGAATGCGAATTTAGCCTAACATGGTATAAGATTTAACAAATTAATAATCAAAGTCATAAAATAAATGAGAAGAGAAGAGAACAACCAAACCCAATCTCTTGAAGTGAAATTGAACTCTTATTTCCTTGAAATCAAGCACAATCCATCCAATATGAGCATCCAACAATAATCAACTCAATTGAATTTCACAAATTTATCACTCCCAAATATCTAAAAAAATAAAAATAAAACTATTTACAAATATTTCTAGCTAATTTATTCTAACCTAACTCTCTACTTTTCTTTAGAATTTTCTCTCTCTATTTGATGATAATTCTCCCCTCAAATGGGGTCTTGAGTCTTGTTTTATAGTAGATACATGGCACACATGGGGCTAAGGGATATTTTTGGGAAGGTTTAATGTGCATGGAGGTAAAAGAGGTGTGAGATCATATGGGTGAGGGGATTAGAATAAAGCAAATCAGATTTAGTTAAGGGTTATTTTTGGAAATGGTTTAAAATTGGTAGTTGGGGGGCATTTTGGAAATAGGGGTTAAAGGGTTAAATGGGATTTAGTAAGTTGACTTGGTCTTGTTGTTTGGCAGGTAGAAGAAATCGATTTTGGCTTGGAGATAGGTTAAGGAGTTGGATATGTTTGGTGGGTTTTGGAGTTGGACAGTCCGATATGAGTATAGCGCCGGCGGCAGCGGATCAGGTCGGTTTAGAAGTTGGACCAGGGATGGGGTCATGCAGGTCGCGGGTCGGAGGTAGGTGGACACTGTCGGATTCGGGGCAGGTGGTTTCGGGTAAGGGACATGAGGTGAGAGGATTGGGGTCGCACCTAGTTGGAGCAGGTGGTCCGTCGGCCTGGGTTAGCTTCGGCCGGACGCAGGAGGTAGAGAGGTGCTGAGATGGGGATTTGGTAGCATCCGACGAGATTTGGTGGTCCGACAGCTCCGGTTTGAGCTCGCCGGAGATGGGGTAAGGGGGTCTGACAGGAGCTTTGGGCGAAGGGGAACGCTGGGATATGGCTAAGGCTGGCCGGAGATGGGTCGGAGGCAGTGGCAAAGGGATGTCGGGTTAGGTTGAGGGATGAGCGGGGTGAGGTCGGGTTGCTCGCCGACGGCGGGGGCTGCGATCCCGGCGGGTTCATGTCGCCGGAAGTAGGTAATAGGGGTAGTGGGTTTATATAGTGGTGGTGTTTGGTTGTTAATGGTGGATGAGGAGAGTGTGTGTGTGGGTGATTGGTTATGGAGTTTTGGTGAGAGGAGAGAGAAATAGATGGGAGGTAGAAGAAGGTAGGGGTGATAATGTGTGTGTGGGTGTAGGGTAATTAGATGAAGGTGAGTGAGTTAGATTGTGTGTATGTGAGTGTGTATGGTAGGAGGGTGTTTGTGTTAATTTGTGACCCTTAAAACAACACTAACTAAATAAAATAAAATAAAAACCAAAAAAAAAAATAAAATCATATTCTAAAATAAAACAAAGACTCAAATAAAAATGAAACTAAAAAGAAATAAAAATAAAATCTAATAAAACTGAAACTAAAATCCTAAATAAATGTAAAATCAAATAAAACTAAAAAAATAAATGAAATCCTAAAAAAATCTAATCTTAACAAAAACTAAAAACTAATAAAATAAAATAGAAAAATTAAAAAATAAAATCTAGAAAATACTAAATAAATCTATAATAAACCCTAAAAATAAAAATGACTCAATTAAAAATATAAAAAATATTAAAAAGGGACAAATTAGACACACACGGGGCTCAGGGGTAGGCTTAGGATCGGGTAAGGGTAAGTTAGGATACATGACAAGGTATTTAGCACCATATTGCACACAATTGCCTTGATTTAAGCGTTTGAACTCTGTAATGCACAATTTGACCTACAAAATAAACATTTAAGCACATAAGACTCAAATTGTCACGAATTAGCAACTAAAGTACGTCTATTCGGGGTATAAAATGTACAGTTTTTTGTGCTTATCAACACTAATTCACCTAAACAATATCCTTCATCCACATACCCGTATCCCACACACCTCATCCACACACAAACACACCCTCATCCACTATTCATCATATTCTCCCCCACACATTCTCTCACCTCCATGAACAACTCAACACCCATAACATCACCCGGCCCTGTGTGTCGAGTTTGTATTTTTAGATTTTTTTTATTGGAGTGGTTTTAATTTTTTAGGATTTATTTAGAACTTTTAGGATTTATTTTATATTTATATACTTCTTTTTAATTAATGTAATTTTATTTTGATTTTGATTAGTTTGTAGTTTTTAATCTTTATTTTATTTTATTTTATTTTTAGGATTAGTTTTTTTAGGAAGTTATTTTTAGTTTTTAGTTTTTTATCTTATTTTTATTAGGATTAATTTTTTTTAGGAATTCAATTTTTATTTTTATTAGATTTTTGGTTTTTATTTTTATTTCTTTCATTTTATTAGTTGAGACTTTTATTAAATAGCTTAGAAATTTAATTTTTAGCTTTTAATTTAGTTTTTATATATTTTGTTGTAAATATTTTTAGGAAGGGTACAAATTAACACAAAAAAAAAAAAAACCTCACCCTCACCCAATTTGCATACACCTCCCCCACAGCTCAACACACCCACTTCATCTTCAACCTACACCGTTCTCTCTCCTCACTCATACCTCCATTAACCAAAAACTCCTTAACCACACAAACCACCCCCATCATCATCTTCAACCTTTCATCACCACACACCCTCTCACTTCCATAATTAAACACCCACAAAAGCTTCAAACTTAAATTCACCTACTTCAAATTTCACCACGACTATTTTAAACCCAACACTCAAAGCCCTCCTCATTTTCGAAACCCACCATAACTCATCCAAACACAGACCCACGACGCAATCAAAGTCCGTCCCCCCCCCCCCCCCCACCTAAACTCGAACTCATCTCTGTAACACCCCGCCTAATTAAATACCGGGTGGCGAGTCCCATACCAAATTAAAACAGAATATATAGTTGGCTCATTCTTAGCATCACTGTCGAAAACATTTACAACTCACCAAATACTCAATTAAGCTGGTGTTAAAAACTTTCCAAATTTTAACTTAACAAAATCCATTTTCAGTTTAAGAATAACACAACACATTTTATTCTACAACATTGATAACCAATTAGATAACACAAAATAATTTGAATTCAATTGGAATAAACATTCCCAAATAATATTAATCCATTACAGTAATCCCAACAATATCAAATGTATTAAAATGACACGAATACCATAGTATTTGACCCCGATAGAAGAAGATAACTGAATCCTTTGGGCGACATGCCCTAACTAAGAATATTGTGAATCAAAAAGATGATAGGCGTTTAAGCAAAACTCCATAGATCCATAGCCTGTCATAATCCGCTAAGGTATGCGTCCCTGTTGCTGGACACCTGATATAGAAGATACAATAGAAAAGAAAATATGCAAGGAAACGGGTCAGAGCCCGATTGTGAAAATGATTTTTAAAACAGCAAGTATTTAACAAGTGCAATAAATCTTTTATTATGTACATGTTAGACCCAACTCTCACTTGCCATTCTCACCTCTCAACTAGAGTGCACACTTAACGTTTCCTATTAACCTTCTAGTTAATGGTTCCTTTTTTCTAGTCTCCATATTATAATTCCATCCCAATATCATAATCCCCATATGTCCCATACCATACGTCACATTATTATTCATTTACATTTCTCATCGTTTCTCATTAACATGAATCATTTCTCATTAATATGAATTAAGTTTTTCAATAAACATTCATTAACTTAATTCAATTATCTTTCTCTATTCACCGTTATCTACAATTATCACCGTAGATAGATTTAGCCATAATAAATATCCATTCATTCATTTAATCCATTATATATATATATATATATATATATATATATATATATATATATATATATATATATAATACGGCACCCCGAGTCACAGCTGCGGTGCAATGCATTACTCTGCTATCATGTCCCAATATCGTTGGTCGCCGAAAAGGGAACAAAAGGTTCGATAAGGATTCCTCGAACCATAAACAACAACACAAACATTGGAGGCGAACATAGTTATCGTATCCATGGGTCACTCACATACCTACGTACCCACAGTCAGGGGACTTATCAACTCCCCGATAAGTTTTTCATAGACCTATGTTCTCGAGCGACAAATCAAAGATCCCATGGATTCATCAGGATATGACTGCCCTCATGCGCAAACTTCTCACCGATAGCAAGTAAGCTAGGTATGTCATATACATAAATCATCAATCAATCAAATAGGCATTATCATACCTATAATATAATATCAATAAGGTAATATCACTACCCTAAGATAATTCCCATACGTAGCATTATATCTCTTTCAAATTCCACGTATTAAAATATCATATCTTTACTTCATAATTTAATTATCCTCGCATCCTATAACATCTCTCCACTCCCGACGTCGTTAAGGTTCATGCGCGGAGCGTCTCGCAAAGCGAAATCCAAACAAGGAACCCCTCCAATACACTACTACTTAACTTGTCGATCGAGGAGGTCCGTCAACTTTAAATACGTGATTGGGATAAACTCATACCCTCTTTCATCCAAATGTGTTCTAAACTCCCATCTCTATCCAGGAGTCATACCACTACGCTCTTGTACTACACTCAACCCTTGCGAAATCAATAATGAGCTTAAACTCATTCCTTGATGTTTAAATTGTAACCCTAAGGCTACCCAGGTGTTATATTAAATCTCCCCTACTTGAACTATCCTTAATCCTCATACAAACAGATTAGAATCCAACACATGAATCTAGCAACCGAAATCTCTTTAACTTTAATTATCATAATTCTAATCAATTAAATCCCAATCAAATTAATTAAAATCTTAACTAGGGCTTACTGATCTTCTCTAAGTCCCATAATATCCAATTAATAATCACCGAAGATCTACAAAAGTTTTGGGATAAGAACCAACATTAAAAAGAAACAACATCATGAATTCTCATATTTTAAATACTTAGAAAAATCAGATCCAAAAAATTATTCAAATCATCAATCCGACCTTAGATTTGGATTCTACACGAAAAATTGAGTTAGGTATGTGTTTTGAGTTTTTCTTAAATCTCATCTAAATGCACTCAAAAAGAAGATCTAAACATTCCAAATTGGCTCTTCTCATTCCACTCGTTTTTGCCTCTTTTTCCAGAAAATTATCAGCATAATATCTTCAAGAACACTAAATTATTTTCAGAATTTCTTCCACAGATTGATGAATATTTATTGAATTACTAACTACCTACAACATGAGTTTAATTCCTATATATTTTTAGATTCCAAAAATCCATTAACAACTATATCCTTTCATCTTCCAAGCATGAAAATCATCTTTTTTTATAACTATCCTAACATGTACAATATACGAACTTAAATTGCAAATATCAAACACTCGCCTTTAATGAAGATCTGATCCTTTGGGGTTGAATAACATAGGTGGTTCTCCCTTTTTTCGGCCACTTTCGGTGGTGGTTGGTGTTGGTGACCTTTGGTCTTTAGTTCTCCTCCTTTCCAAGCAAGCTTTTCTCTTCCCAAGCAACCTTTCACTCTCTCTAAGAAGATGACCTTTCAATTTTGTGTAGAAGAGATGAATGAACCGACATTCAACTAATCTCCAAATACTTATAATAAGACAAAACCCGAAATCACTATTCACCCCCCTTGTAAAAATAACCAAAATGCCCTTTTGGGTTGTCTTTTCATTTCCAAATGACCTGAGACCCAAATCCAACATCCAAATAGACTTTTCTGACTATTTCAACCCTTCCGGACGCAACAACGTAGTCGAAATGACTATAAGGTCGATAGAAAATAAATTTTCTTTTTAATTTAATAAATTAGTCCCGACACGTCCCATACCGCGTCTGACTAAAAATTCAAATTACCGAATTTATATCATACCGTCATATCAATGACATCACATTCATATATTATTAAATTTAATGTGAGTTATTAATTTAATATAAATCCGGAAATTAATTATTTTTATAATTACTAACGTGATGAGAGTTAGTAATCATTGGAAACTTGTTGAATATTACTAATGAGTAAAGTAACATAATATTGGTACTATTAAATGACACAAGTGAATAAAATGATAATTTTGAAAATTTGAGTCGGGACGCGCTCGTGTCGCGTCGGGACCAAATGTTGATTAATAAAAGTGAATAAATTATAAGTTTCTCGTATGGTCATTTTGAGTGCGCCAAAGTGTCCGGAAGGGTCGAGATAGTCAGAAAAGTGTACCCGTGAGTTTAGTTTGGGTCTCGGAGCGTTTTTAGGCCTATTTAGCACCCCGGGATGGCGTTTTGGACATTTCGTAATTTTGGGTAATTAAACCCACAAAATTAAAAGGTTATATCAGATGCTTAGGGCTTCCTTCTAGGGTTAACACAACCAAAAACGAGTGACGGCCATTGGAGAAGGAAGAAGAGAGCTTGCCAAGGAATTCTAGGCCGGAAACCCCTCCGTTTGCACCGTCGTCGCCGCCAAACGATAGATCACGTCGCAAGGATCCCAACCACACTGATTTTAGCACAAATCAGAGACCAAAAATTCCCAGGCAAGTATTTATCTTGCTTAATTTCGTTAATGCTTCATTCATGTTAGTTTAGGATTGATTAGGATGAGTTTCATGAAAGAAAACCCATGTTGGAGATAGGAAAATTGCATGTAGTAATGATATAAATGATAATCTAGAAATCCCCTTCATATGTAGAGGTTTAATCACGGATTTATGATGAATTAGAAGTAGAATTTCTGGAGAAAGAATGATTTGAGTTAAGTTAATGAAACTTTTAGGGTTCATGAGGATGGTATGAATTTGGGTATTTTTAATCCATGAATCTTGATGAAAACTCGCATGCTTTACGTTAAATATTGTCCATTTGAGTTTAGGACGTTTGTGATATAAATTTCTGGGAGTTTGGGTGTTAAAAATCTGGATTTAAATGATGTTGGATGATAGAACCCATAACTGGTTTTCTGAAAAATTTTCCATACCTGCTTGATCGATCGATCGATCATACAGCATCGATCGATAGATGGTTCGATCGATCGAACACATGCCCTCGATTGATCGACCCCTCCTGGCAGACTCATGTTTCCCCTTCTAAATAGTTGAATTAAATTTAAATGATTAATAATATTTGGACATCCTTATTAGAATATTTTGTGAGATAAAGAAGACCAGTAGGACTTATTAAAAATATGAAACCTTTAGTGTAAGACAAGATTTACATTTTTACGGGGATGTTTACATATAAGGGACGATGGAATTATGTATTAAATGGAGAGACGCGTAAGGTAGTTACGTTGGAAAATAGATGAGTACCTACTGAATTCTACATTTGGGAGGATAGAATCCATGAGTGTTACGTAGTAAGTTGGAATAATCCCTCAAATTAAAGTAAGAGACGAACTGTTATACGTGATACCTAAATAATGAGAAATAAGGATAAATATCATAATTATGGGTTATGAGATGTACCTAAATTGGATATATCAATAGTAGTATATTTATATGACTGTGTTTATGCATATACTATATACGTGTGAAAATCATGCCCGCGCTACTTGCTATCCTTGAGGTTACCGCGCTGGGACAGTCTTTTCTCGGTGGGACCTTTATAGGGGATATTGACTCGTACCCTAGAAGATAGAAATCCTTTGGTACAGGCTATCGAATCGATAGTTCAGACGGTCCTAAGAGACTTGGGGGCATGTGCTGACCTCTTAGAGACCTGGAATCTATGCTTCGCCTCAATATTGTTTGTGTTTGTGTTAATACAGTTCGAGAGTGATTCCGAACTTGTATTTCCCTTAGTACGAGTGACACGGGGACTGGATAGCAGAGTATGCCCGCACCATAATTATTATGTAGGGTGATGTTAGAATATATATATGAGTATTTAATATATATATATTTATTTAAATCTGGAATTTGGGAACTACCTACTGTGTTTATGGTAAGTAAGAAATGAATAATGATTTCAATTGGGAAATACGTGTTTTGAAAAGTATAATATGTTACTGGGAAACTTTATTAGCAACTAAAGTTTAAATGAGAACTTTGTTATTAAATGAAATTTACCCCTTAAACCGTTGAAACTATCAGTTAAAATCTTACGAGCAACCTAAGATAAGATAAGTTAAACTGTTGGGAAGGTTAGTGCGATAGGTGTGCACATTAGAAGAGAGGTGAGAATTTCTCAAGGGAGTGCCGCACTAATATGTTGTTGCATTGGCCAGTAAACATTTTAAATACTTGCTAAACAAATTTAAATCGTTTTTACAATCGGGCTCTGACCCATTTCCATCTTATTTTCTCTATTGTATATATATGTATATATTGTAGGTGCCCAGTCACAGGGGAGTCTTGCATAGGATCCTTTGGAAGGAACATGATGCAGCTTAGGTGGGAGTTGCAGGCCTCTTGCTTAGACGACCTCATTCGTTGATTCCACTTCTAGCTCTATTTATTCAGTTGGGCATGTGTCACCCTTTTCCATTATTCAGTTGTTTATGGGATATTGTGACTTGTTTACTTCCAGTATTTACTCTTTGGGATTTATTACTGTCAGGATGTTTTCTTTTAAATTTTAATGTTGGGATTACTTAATTGGGTGTTTAAACTAATTGGATTGTTTGTTCCAGTATATTGGTCGGATGATTCTTAAATTATGAATTATGTAAAGTTTTAAATTATTGGTTTTAAATAAAATTTTGAAAGTAATGTCTAAAATGGTTTTGACACTTAGCTTAATTATTTAGGGTGTATAAATTGGTAAAGTTATTTTTACGACAGTCATGCTGAGAATGAACCAATCGTCACCTTGATTATAATTTAATAAAGGACTGATCACTCGGTATTTAATTAGGCGGGGTGTCTCAGGTGGTATCAGAGCATCAGGTTCTAGTGTCCTTAGGATCTGTACGACTTATTTCACTTTCAGCTTAGCATTTTTGTTATAGAGCCCTATTTTAGGATTGTTGTATTCTTGCTTTTACGATTACGTCTTCGGCTATTTGAGATTTGATAATAACTGTAGACTAATAAATTTATCCACGTTTCAGATGCCTCCGAGACATGCACCAAAGGATAGGTGTGCCCAAGACGAGCAACCAGCAGCTCCGGCTCAGGGAACGATGAATGCTAATGAGGTAGCCGCTATTGTTGCTCAGGCGGTGAATGTCGCGCTAGCGGTAGTACAGCAGGCTCCACCCCAGGTTCAGGCAGTGGCGCCAGTACCTGCACCGCTTCCATCAGCATGGGAGAGGGTTAGGGACGCCTTTCAGAAGGCGCATCCCCCTGAGTTCTCGGGTAGTTCACATATCATCATCGTCAGTCAATGGAAGAAAGATATCCAGAGGCATCTGCGTATGTATGAGTGCACAGACGTGCAGAAACAGTTGTTGGCTTCATTTAAGCTAGTGGGGGCTGCTTTGCAGTGGTGGGAGTCCACCACCACCTTAGAGGAGAGGGATACTATCCCGATTCAGTCATTCTGGGAGCGGTTTGACCGCAAGTATTTTCCATCCGCCGTGCAAACTGAGATGAGGCGGAAGTTACTGAACTTGAAGCAGGAGAATTCTACTGTTGCTGAGTATGAGGAGGAGTTCACGAGACTTCTCACTATAGTGCCAGATAAGGCACCCACTGAGGGCGAGAAGATACTATTATTTGTGGACGGGTTAGCTTGGAGGATCCATCAGCACCTTATAGGGAATCTGTCTCTGAGTACCTTCACAGATGTACTCAATGCTGCTTTTCTACACTACCAGGATCACCGCTTCCATCTGTAGGGAAGCAATCGGGAAGGAGAGTCCGGCCAACAGGGCAGGACAGGGAGTAGTGGCACTAGTGGAGCACCGACATCTCAGGGGCATACTCGTCAACATGAGCAGAGTTCCCATCAGGGGGACTTGTAACACCTCGCCCGTCCGGGGAGAGCGAACGGAGCGCTAATGCGATAAAATAAATCTAAATCCACAAATCACAAGGTATAGAGCATCTAAGTCCCACAACAACGAAAGAGAACTACAAATCTCAATCTCTTCAAATTAAATACCAAATCTCTTGAATTACATACAACAACTAACTCGAAAATAAAATACAAATCTCCAAAGCTCTATACATCAAAATAATACAAATATTTCCCAAACAAACCTCATTAAAATCAATCTCCATAGCGCCCCAAAATCCGCGCTAACCTTCCACTAAAAGAAAATATGGGGAAGTACACAATACGACAAGAAAGATGCTCAACAAATATATGTTAGCGATGAATAAAACGTAACAACACGAGTACGAATATTCAAATCAAATGTGAATCTCAAAGAATTTATCAATATAATTTCTCAACAACACATCAATGGGTAACCAGGCCTCACCCCATTCGCATATGCTTTATCAATCCATAACCCGGAAATAGGTATTTTGGCGGGTTCACAACATCCGTGCCATATTAAAATCTCATGATAATATTCTCAACAACAATATAATGATACCACATGAATCAAAATAATTTCAACAATTATTTTCCAGATTTCAATGAATTTAACAATTTAAATATGAGTTCAATTAACAAGAATTCAAAGAGAATGACACTCGCGAGATTTAAGAAGCATATTGTGTAAAACCCCATACCTCAAACCATGATGAGAAACCAATGATCACATCCTCAAGATTAACTCAAAAGATCTACAAAATCTCCTCCAAGAACCTCCAACAAAATAGCCCCAAGAACACCTATAATCTAAGGTTGGAACTCACAAATCTCAAGGACCAAAGTATAATTAAAAAGGAGAGGAATATAAAATATATTTGCTGCCAAAAGTTATGCCAAAAGTAGGTTAAAAAGTTCGCCCACGACTTCCTTTTATAATGCAAAGAAATGAAGAGTTGGAAGCCAAAAGACTCCTTTAAATAAGGCAAATAAATGAAGAGTTGGAAGTTAAAACAACTCCAAGAGTTAAAAACATTTAAAAATAATTTAAAATCCGTTTTAACTCCGATTTCGAAACCGTTTGAAATTCACGCCTTAAAAAATTATAACCAACATATTTGAGCAATAAAAATAATTTTATCAAAAACTTTATTTTTCCTCTTTATTTTGAAGATACCCCAAAAATTACGCGGGTTATTACACTTTCCCACTAACAATGGAATTTCGCCCTCGAAATTCGCCGAATGCCTAACTCTCAAAATCAGGCCAACAATCTCCAAAATAATCTCGTCTCCAAAAATAAATTCCTCACATCTAATCTAGATGCCTAACACGAATATCACCTAAAATTTTCTATCTCCAAAAATTGCTAACCATGCAATGAACCCAAAACCCAAGCCCCGAGGGTTGCCGTATACCTAAGCTTTGATACCATTTGTAACACCCCGCCCGCCCGGGGAGAGCGAACGAAGCTCTAATGCGATAAAATAAATCTAAATCCACAAATCACAAGGTATAGAGCATCTAAGTCCCACAACAACGAAAGAGAACTAAAAATCTCAATCTCTTCAAATTAAATACCAAATCTCTCGAATTACATACAACAACTAACTCAAAAATAAAATACAAATCTCCAAAGCTCTATACATCAAAATATTACAAATCTTTCCCAAACAAACCTCGTTAAAATCAATCTCCATAGCGCCCCAAAATCCGCGCTAACCTTCCACTAAAAGAAAATATGGGGAAGTACACAATACGACAAGAAAGATGCTCAATAAATATATGTTAGCGATGAATAAAACGTAATAACACGAGTACGAATATTCAAATCAAATGTGAATCTCAAAGCATTTATCAATATAATTTCTCAACAAGACATCAATGGGTAACCAGGCCTCACCCCATTCGCATATGCTTTATCAAGCCATAACCCGGGAATAGGTATTTTGGGGGGTTCACAACATCCGTGCCATATTAAAATCTCATGATAATGTGATCAACAACAATATAATGATACCACATGAATCAAAATAATTTCAACAATTATTTTCTAGATTTCAATGAATTTAACAATTTAAATATGAGTTCAATTAACAAGAATTCAAAGAGAATGACACTCGCGAGATTTAAGGAGCATATTGTGTAAAACCCCATACCTCAAACCATGATGAGAAACCAACGATCACATCCTCAAGATTAACTCAAAAGATCTACAAAATCTCCTCCAAGAACCTCCAACAAAATAGCCCCAAGAACACCTCTAATCTAAGGTTGGAACTCACACATCTCAAGGACCAAAGTATAATTAAAAAGGAGAGGAATATAAAATATATTTGCTGCCAAAAGTTATGCCAAAAGTAGATTAAAAAGTTCGCCCACGACTTCCTTTTATAATGCAAAGAAATGAAGAGTTGGAAGCCAAAAGACTGCTTTAAATAAGGCAAATAAATGAAGAGTTGGAAGTTAAAACAACTCCAAGAGTTAAAAACATTTAAAAATAATTTAAAATCCGTTTTAACTCTGATTTCGAAACCGTTTGAAATTCACGCCTTAAAAAATAATAACCAACATATTTGAGGAATAAAAATAATTTTATCAAAAACTTTATTTTCCTCTTTATTTTGAAAATACCCCAAAAATTACGCGGGTTATTACAGAACCCTGCCAAGCGGTTCCGATCAGGTGATTCCAGACAGGGATTTGGGGGATATAGGCAGGGTCAGTAGGGCCAGCCTAATCAGCAGGACCAGTAAGGCCAACACCGCCAATAGCAGGGTCAGCAGCAGGGCCAGTGACGGGGCGGTAATGGCCAACGGGGCCGTGGTTAGCAGGGTCAGAGGGGAGGTAATTTCAAAGGTCGATGTTTTGTGTGCGACAAGCAGGGCCATACGCGCCAGGATTGTCCAGAGGGTGATAGGGCCCCACAGCAGTAGGGTGCCCGTAATGAGCCATAGAGGCCACTTTTTCCAGCTGCCCTCCCAGCACCAGCTTAGGTACCAGCCATTCCAGCCGCTCAAGTACAGCAGGGGCAGTTACAGTACAGACGTGTCTATAACGTCCACCAGGCAACAGCTCCACAGGCACCACCCGCGATTGAGGGTATTTTTCCTATCCATAGTACTATGGGTCGAGTTTTATTTGATACTGGGGAGATGCACTGTTTTATAGCTACCCATTTTACGAAGGCCTTAGGGTTATTAGCCACAACAGAGAGCACTGTAATGTGTGTAGACTCACCACCGGGAAATGGTTCGCTTATTTTCTTTATATACCGGGGTGTGGGGGTAGATATTGGTAGCTTGGTATTACCAGCAGACATGTTATTCTTAGATATGCATGAGCACGACGTTATTATCGGTATGGATTAGCTCGCAGCTTACAGAGCCATGATAGATTGTTTTGGTGGGAGCATTGTTTTTTCCATTCCGGGGCAAGAAATGTTTGTAGTGGCGATGCCTCGCCCAGAGGGAGGCTCGACCGCTCATTTGTATTACATAGAGGAGGATACCTCTAAGGAGGTTGTGATTCCCTTAGACTCGATCCTAGTTGTTTGTGAGTACTCTGATGTATTTCAGGAGATACCAGGCCTACCACCTAGTCGAGAGATAGATTTTGTCATAAATTTATTACCGGATACTCGACCTATAGCACGCGCTCCATACCGTATGGCTCCGGCGGAGATGCGAGAGTTACGAAATTAGATAAAGCAGCTGTTAGGTCAGGGCTTCATTCGAAGGAGTACCTCACCTTGGGGCGCTCCAGCTTTATTTGTAAAAAAGAGATATGGTTCACTGAGGCTGTGTGTGGACTACCGGGAGCTGAACAAGGTCACGATACGGAACAAGTATCCGTTGCCTCGAATCGATGATCTGTTCGACCAAATGAGGGGAGCAACTTTCTTTTTGAAGATAGATCTGAGGTCAGGGTACCATCAGTTGCGTATTAGGGAGAAGGATGTTTCAAAGACTACTTTCTTGACGAGATATGGGTCCTATGAGTTCAGGGTGATGCCATTTGGACTCACAAATGCTCCAGCCGTATTTATGGACTTGATGAACCTGGTGTTCAGAGAGTTATTGGATCAGATTGTCATCGTCTTCATAGATGACATCCTGATATATTCACACTCCGAGGTTACCGCGTTGGGACGATCTTATCTCGTGTGCCTTGTGGGGGATATTGACTTGTACCGTAGAAGATAGGAATCCTAGGTACAGGCTATCGAATCAGTAGTCACGGTCCTAAGAGACGTGAGGGTATGTACTGACCTCTTGGACTTGGAAACTATGCTTCGCCTCAATATTGTTTGTGTATGTATTTATACAGTTCGAGAGTGATTCCGAACTTGTATTCCCTTTAGTACGATTGATACGGGGATTGGATAGCAGAGTATGCCCGCACCATAGTTTTTATGTGGGGTGCTGTTATGATATATATATTATACGAGTAGTTAATATATATATGAAATTCTGAAATCTGGAACTGCCTACTGTGAATTGATATGTAGGACATGGTTGATGACTCAAATTATAAATAATTGTTTTGAGAAAGTATAATATGACACTGGAAAACTTTATTGATTAATAAAGTTAAAAGGAGAACCTTGGTTACAAATTGAAATCTTACGTTTTAAATACTTGTGTTGTTCAGTTGTAAATCCTGCGAATAACCTAAGATAAGTTAAATCATTGGGGAAAGATAGTGTGGTATATGACGAGATAAACCATTGGGAAGGTTAGTGCGATAGGTGTGCACATTAGAAGAGAGGTGAGAATTTCTCAAGAGAGTGTCGCACTAATATGTTGTTGCATTAGCATGTAATCAATTTAAATACTTGCTAAACGAATTTTTAAATCATATACACTATCGGGCTCTGACCCGTCTCTATTTCTCTTTCTCTCTTGTATATATATATGTATATATTACAGGTGCCCATCCATAGGGGCGTCTTGCATAGGGTCCTTTGGCAGGAACGCGCTGCAGCTTAGGTGGGAGTTGCAGGCCTGTTGTTTAAACGACTTCATCCATTTGATTCTACTCCTAGCATGTTCATTATTGGGGCATGTGTCGCCCTTTCCATTTTTCAGTTATTATTTGGATATTGTACTTCATCTATTTCTAGTATTGTCACTTTGGGATTTATTATATTCTGGATGGTTTACTTTAAGTTTTATTGGTAGTAGCCAGTTGTTGAATGTTAAATTATTGGATTGATTGTTTAATAAAATAAATAAATAAAACTTGAAAGGAATGTTAAAAATGGTTTTGACACTTAGCTTAATTAATTAGGGTGTTTAAATTGGAACGACAGTGATGCTAAGAATGATCCAATTGTTCACCTTGATTTTAATTTAATAAAGGAGTGATCGCCCGGTATTTAATTAGGCGGGGTGTCACAGGTGGTATCAGAGCATCAGGTTCTAGTGTCCTTAGGATCTGTACGGCTTATTATGCTTTCAGCGTTGCTTTGTTTGTTATAGAGCCCTATGGTTAGGATTGTCGATTCCTTTGACGAGATTTCGTTCTTCTGCTATAATGTGTATACACTAGTGAATTCTAATTTCGTTTGGATGTGTGCGTGTTCCGAGCGATGAAGGATGTCAGAAGAGGACCGTTAAGCGTACATCATGAGGCAGGGCTCAGTTGAGATTATGAAATATATCCGAGGATGATGACCGTAGTCGTGGTCACCTCCATTATGGCACGAGAAGCCACGACTAGAAAGGCGACTAACGTGCAATAATGATTTTCAAATGCTGTTATAGTCAAATGAGGTGCGAGGGTAAACTTACCCAACGAATTACAAAAAACGTGTAGAGACTGTCAGTGGGAAATTTTAGAAACGCGAAAATTGTATGTGTTTACCAAAGGAGGTAAAGTATCCAAAGGCTTAAATATAGGACGGAGTGTGGCAAACTGAAAGTGAAAATTTAGAGAAAATTTTCTTGGCTTTCGGGACGAAATTATAATGGTTGGAGTCAACCACCAATTTTAGAAGTGGAATGCTATGCCTATAGGAGAACCTTAGGTACAGTGTTGACCGTATGTTCCTTCTTCAACTGTTCAGGATGAGAAGCAAGCGTGGTTCTGAACTCATCGCAGGAGGGCATGACAGAAATCCAATTGTGGATATGAATCTTAACCGTTAGCGAATTTTGTATCGGAAGATGTAGATACAAGTGGGGGCAACAACTCCGAGTGGGAGATCGACATGTAGTAATAGTTGATAACACTCAAAGAGGTAATTCTGATGGATGACCGATTCAGAGGTTGACAATGTCATATTTTGTCAATATAGATGATAACGCTTCTTTGTGGGGGAAGTTAAAGGAATCGAAGAATTTAGTCGAGAATAAGACTGAATACAACGGTGGTGGTATAGCACCACAAAAGGATGTGGATACACATCAGGAAAACCATTTAAATGCTTCAGATAGTTAAATTCTTACCAAGTGATGGTAAATTCAGTAAGTACTATTATAAATAGTAACAGGAATTTTATGGCCTAAAAAGCTAAGGGAACAACCGGGATGGCTAACAGGAATCGAGTTTACTAATGTCCGAGAGAAGGACAATCCTAACCTGGTTAGTAGGACAGGTGATAAGTGGATTATGTGTTGAGGTATTTTGGTGCGGAGTGAAATTGCTTGCGATAATATGTTCCAAAGTGAGAAAAAGGGACAAGAATACGGTGCCTAGTAAAGGACGACGATTAAAAATAATTTTGTTTTGGTTTGGGCAGACGTGTTACGTCCGAAAACCATTTGTGCATTCAAGACGATTGCCAGGATGGATGTATGAGTTGTATCCTTAGAGGATGCGGCGTGTTTATGTGACACGAGCGAGTCACCATATTTTGTTCATTGCTAGATTAGCATGTGAGACGAGTTTAATGCATATCATTATAAATGTTACCATAATGTGAATATTTTTCCTTAGTATAGCGGGATTTTTCTTTGGTGCTATCCGCGGGGGATGAATGAGTACATTAACAGTGTTTTATACTTTATTAAGGTTACCCGTTGTAGTGATGCGATACACGAGTATGATATTATCTTTGTTAAAATGTTATAAAAATGGGTAGTATGATAGTGGGCATTTATTGCAAGGCTATCGGAGTAGTTACATTAGTGCAACACGTTTTGTTTTGGCGAGGCTTTACCTGTAAGAAGGTTAGACTCGCACTTATATTATCTATCCTAGAGACTTCGGAGGAGATAGTGGGCTCGAGATATTCGATACCAATGTATGTACAGACTTTGTCAGTATGATTCAGTATGTACCGGGATTTATCGTTGAGCGAAAAGACTTGACTCGATATTATGTTTAGCACTCCGGACTTAGTGATAGGAAGAGTGCAGTGTTATATTTATCCTTAAGAGATGTGGGAGTTAAGAGTTATACTCCTAATGTTAGAAAAAGGAAATTTAGAGAATTTCGATCGTATGTATCCGAGGTTTATAGAATGTAATTACCATCAACCAATATGGGACAATAGTGAAATTGGTGAAACGTTCTTTGTTAAGCATAATTACGGGAGAAATTGTAACTTTTTTGTCAAGGGACGGAATAAAGGGGTATATACTATGGACGGAGGACTTAACGGATTTCGATAACCGACAATGCTAGGTAGTAGTGTATCGGGGGGGTTCCTTGTTTGGATTTCGCTTTGCGAGACATCCCACGCATGAAACTTAGCGTAAGGTTGGAAATAGGGAGATGTTGGGTCACTATTCCATGAGTTCGGTACCCTGATCGAAATGGGATCAAGTAATTATGTATGTAAGTTGGAAGTTGAATTTTGTTTTAAGGTCATTGGAGCCGGATTTTTGTGGTAGGAAAGCATTGAAAGTTATCCCCACGAGTTGAGGGGTGGAACGATGATAAGGAGAATTTAAGAATTTTGATTTCTAGGGTGATTGAGAGTACCCAAATGTCATAACCGCGTACAGAACACAAGGTGAATAAAGAGTTGGAGTGATTTTTAGCATGGATTATCTGGAAAGAACTTTATATTATGCAAAAGAGATGACCTGTAATTATTTTGATGAATAGAGCGTTAGTGATTTATTTTGGTTGTTTTACCTATTTGGGAAAATTATTGTACTTATCTGAGGAAGGTTGAGAATTATTATTCCTCTTTTATTGTCATGGAATTTGAATGCCCTATTCCTTCTATTCCGTTGAATTTAGTTAGTCCTACAGATGAGTAGCACGCCGTTCGCTCTCCCAGGGTGGTCGAAGTGTTACAAAAATGTGGGCATCTTGATTAACTACAGTTAAAATAGTCCGAGTCGAAGGGGCGTGGTAATAGACGTGTGAAATATATGTTTTTGGGACTAGTATAACGAAGTGGAAGTGATAGAGTGGATTAAACGTCACATGAGGGGCAATAATCGATACATAAGAGTGTGAAATTAGAATAGCATGCCCTAACTTGATTGGAAGGCTGTGGGAAGCCATTCAAGAATTGGTATTCCTTGAATAGAGTATAATTTAATTGTTATGAAGCACACCCGAAGCGGAGTTGTTATTAGTCAATTGTGAGAGCGACTTGAGCATACAAAGAGTAATGATGTTAGTATAGTATAAGAGATCCAGAAGTGCGCTTTGTGGAGAGAAGAGCACGGGTCGGAACTTTCGGCATACTCCAAGGAAGGAAGGGGAGTATTACGTGTCACTTAATGTGAGACATTTCAAGGGAAGAATCGATGTTTAGCGAGACGTAGTGAGTAGTCTTTACATGCACTGCCCATAGGTAAGGTTTGGTTGAAAGAGGAGAATCAACCAAAGAATTTTGTGTTTATCGAAAATTCCTGAAATTGGAAGAGGTTGGTAAAGTCGGTAAAGTTCTTGGATGGGTTGCCATCCTCGAAACAAGGTCAAGGGTTCATCCCGAACATGTGAATTAAGTCGCCGAGAAGGAAGTGATTGATATTCCTTTGGGCTGGCTTACAATATTAACTAGTATGCCCCAGACTTCCTTTGAAAGGAAGGATCGCGTCAGTGCATGGTCCGGCGCAGTATAAATTTCTGAATCAGGATGAGATTGGTGAATCCCACCTTTGATATGGGATTTCAGGAACCAGCGGAGATAAGATTTCGTTTCGAGTAGGATGTATCACCCTTAGCCAGGGAATACGCGCATGGTGATTAAAGTTAGTGGAGCCACGTGAAGGAGATTTTGGAATCTTGGTACGATGATTTCAAGAATGCTCTATAGAAGCACTCGTACCTGTTTGTCGCATACGAGGTACTTATTAAGGTTTTGTTATGGAAGAACCTCGACTATTCTCCTTCCGTATGTTTAGAGGAGAGTAGATCATAAGAATTTTTGGATCGGTCGAGAAAATATCCGATAACTATGGTGGAATTCCACGACTGTTTTAGGCAGTCAGGAGTGGTCAAATGTTCGTATGATCTTCTCAGAATGAGAATTTTGTGTATGAATAAATCCGAGTAGTTGTCATGTAGTGAGGTGCGGCCTCCTAATGATAGTGAGATAATGGAATTTATAACGTATAGACGTAACATATTCAAATGTTGTCAGTTGGGAGTGCAATGTGAAGTGTCTCCAATGAGAATGTAAAACAATGTTGCTGTGAGGAAAAAGCTATAGTGATTGAGCGCTGTACTATGTAGATAGTTTTCGTACTGACAAGGATATCCAGAATTGTGCTACTTGGTAGGCCTTATTTTCCGAATTTCGGGAGGAAATTCCGTTATTAGGGGGGAAGTATGTAATACCCCGTATTTTCATGGCTTTTAAATTTAAGGATTTATTAAATTTAATTGAGATAAATTAATTTAATTTTAATCCGAAATGTTGTTTTAAATATTTACTAGCGTGACAAGAGTTAGTAATTATTGGGAATATATTATTTTTTGCATATTACTGGATGAGTATAGTAATATATGAAATTTATTTTTATAATATTGTCACGTGTGAATAAAATGACAATTGCGGAAATTTAAGTCGGGACGCGCCTGTGTCGTGTCGGGACTAAATGTGGATTAATAAAAGTGAATATTTTATAGGTTGTTCGTATGGTCGTTTTGAGTGTGCCAACGCGTTCGGAAGGGTCGATATAGTCAGAAAAGCATACCCGGGGGTTTGATTTGGTCTCGGGGCGTTTTTAGGCCTAATTAGTACCTCGGGAGGGCATTTTAGTCATTTTGTATTTTTGGGTAATTAAACCCACGAAAATTAAAGGGGTTATATCAGATGTTTAGGTTATCTCCTAGGGTTAGATATCTCAAAACACTAGAACGACCATTGGAGAGGAGAGGAGAGAGCTCTCAAGGCATTTCAAGGCTCAAAACTCATTCGTTTACACCGCCGCCACCGCCAATGCGTAGATCGCGAGACGGGGAACGCAACCACACCAAATTCAACCCCAAATCAGATTTATGAAAATCCCAGGCAAGTGTTTATCTTGCTTATTTCGTTGATGCATCATCCATATTAGTTTAGGAGTTATTAAGATGAGATTTATGGAAGAAAAATCCAATTTGAGATGGGAAATTTTCATGTAGTGATGATTTATATGATATTATGGAAACCCTTTGTCATGTAAAGGATTAAGAGTTTGATTAAGAAAAGAGTTCTAATTAGATACAAACACTAAAAAATTTATTCCGGATGATTGGACAGTTAGAATTGGATGAAATTTTACAAAGAATTAGCTGAAGACGAGAGGAAGCTACAGAAAAAAATTCAACTCGATTGGACCGTTCAATATTTTTTAATATTTTTTTGCTAGACAGTTTTACGTTTTGAGGACTCTTAGAGATAATAAAAATTCAATTAAAACTCCATTTTAATTCCAATTTTGAAACCGTTTGAAATTCTCATCTTTGAAAATAAAATTCAAAATCCTTTAATGTAAGGCGAAATCTATATTTTTGGGATATTTTGCATAAGGGATAATGTAAGTATATATTAAAGGGGAGAGACACGTAAGAGAGAGTTACGTTGGAACATAAATGGATATCTACTGAATTGTACATTTGGAAGAATAGAGTCCATGAGGGTTACGTAGTAAGTTGGAAAAAACCCTTCGAATTAAAGTTAGAAACGAACCATTATACTTGATAAATAATAATGGGAAAATAAGGATAAATGTTGTGAATATGGTTTATTGGATAAACCTAAATTGATATAATAAAAGTGGTATATTTATATGATTGTGTATGCATATATTATATACTTGTGAAAATCATGACCGCGCTACTTGCTATCCCTGAGGTTACCGCGTTGGGACGATCTTATCTCGTGTGCCTTATGGGGGATATTGACTTGTACCCTAGAAGATAGGAATCCTAGGTACAGGCTATCGAATCGGTAGTCACGGTCCTAAGAGACGTGAGGGTATGTACTGACCTCTTGGACTTGGAAACTATGCTTCGCCTCAATATTGTTTGTGTATGTATTTATACAGTTCGAGAGTGATTCCGAACTTGTATTCCCTTTAGTACGATTGATACGGGGATTGGATAGCAGAGTATGCCCGCACCATAGTTTTTATGTGGGGTGCTGTTATGATATATATATTATACGAGTAGTTAATATATATATGAAATTCTGAAATCTGGAACTTCCTACTGTGATTTGATATGTTGGACATGGTTGATGACTCAAATTATAAATAATTTTTTTGAGAAAGTATAATATGACACTGGAAAACTTTATTGATTAAGAAAGTTAAAAGGAGAACCTTGGTTACAAATTGAAATCTTACGTTTTAAATACTTGTGTTGTTCAGTTGTAAATCCTGCGAATAACCTAAGATAAGTTAAATCATTGGGGAAAGATAGTGTGGTATATGACGAGATAAACCATTGGAAAGGTTAGTGCGATAGGTGTGCACATTAGAAGAGAGGTGAGAATTTCTCAAGAGAGTGTTGCACTAATATGTTGTTGCATTAGCCTGTAATCAATTTAAATACTTGCTAAACGAATTTTTAAATCATATACACTATCGGGCTCTGACCCGTCTCTATTTATCTTTCTCTCTTGTATATATATATGTATATATTACAGGTGCCCAGCCACAGAGGCGTCTTGCATAGGGTCCTTTGGCAGGAACGCGCTGCAGCTTAGGTGGGAGTTGCAGGCCTGTATTTTAGACGACTTCATCCATTTGATTCTACTCCTAGCATGTTCATTATTGGGGCATGTGTCGCCCTTTCCATTTTTCAGTTGTTATTTGGATATTGTACTTCATCTATTTCTAGTATTGTCACTTTGGGATTTATTATATTCTGGATGGTTTACTTTAAGTTTTATTGTTAGTAGCCAGTTGTTGAATGTTAAATTATTGGATTGATTGTTTAATAAAATAAATAAATAAAACTTGAAAGGAATGTTAAAAATGGTTTTGACACTTAGCTTAATTAATTAGGGTGTTTAAATTGGAACGACAGTGATGCTAAGAATGAACCAACTGTTCACCTTGATTTTAATTTAATAAAGGAGTGATCGCCCGGTATTTAATTAGGCGGGGTGTCACAGGTTGTAACACCCCGCCCGCCCGGGGAGAGCGAACGGAGCGCCACTTCGATAAAATAACTAAATCCACAAATCACAAGGTATAGAGCATCTAAATAAACCCACAATAATATAAATCCACTAATCTCAGTCTCTTCAATTACAACAAGTCTCTCGAATAAGAAATACAACTATCTAACTCGAATAAAAATACAAATCTCCAAAGCTCTATACATCAAAATAATACAAATATTTCCCAAACAATCCTCGCCAATATCAATCTCCATAGCGCCCCAAAATCCGCGCAAACCTGCCACTAAAAGAAAATATGGGGAAGTACACAATACGACTGGAATTATGCTCAACAAATACGGATTAGCAACGAATAAAACGTAACAACACGAGTACGAATATTCAAATCAAAATGCAAATCTCAAAGCATTTATCAATATAATTTCTCAACAACACTTTAACCGGGTCACCAGGCCTCACCACATCCGCATATGCTTTATCAAGCCATAGCCCGGGAATAGGTATTTTGGCGGGTGCCCAACATCCGTGCCATATTAAAATCTCATGACAATGTGCTCAACAACATGAATCATACCACATGAATCAAAATAATTTCAACAATTATTTTCCAGATTTCAATGAATTTAACAATTCAAATATGAGTTCAATTAACAAGAATTCAAAGAGAATGACACTCGCGAGATTTAAGGAGCATATTGTGTAAAACCCCATACCTCAAATCATGATGAGAAACCAATGATCACATCCTCAAGATCAACACAAAAGATCTACAAAATCTCCTTCAAGAACCTCCAACAAAATAGCCCCAAGAACACCTCTAATCTAAGGTTGGAACTCACAAATCTCAAGGGCCAATGTGTATATAAAAAGAATCGGAATATAAAATATATTTGCTGCCAAAATTTGTGCCAAAAGTAGGTTAAAAGGCTTGCCCATGACTTCCTTTTATAATGCAAAGAAATGAAGAGATGGAATCCAAAAGACTCCTTTAAATAAGGCAAAGAAATGAAGAGTTGGAAGTCAAAATAACTCCAAGAGTTAAAACATTTAAAAATCATTTTAAAATCCGTTTTAACTCCGTTTTCGAAATCGTTTGAAATTCTCGCCTTTAAAAATAATAACCAACATATTTGAGAAATAAAAATAATTTTATCAAAAACTTTATTTTCCTCCATTTTCCAAAAATTAATTAAAATAACCCAAAATTAGGCAGGTTGTTACACTTCCCCATTAACAATGGAATTTTGCCCTCGAAATTCGCCAAATGCCTAACTCTCAAAAATCAGGCTAACAATCTCCAAAAATAATTCCTCACCTCTAATCTAGATGCCTAACACGAATATCACCTAAAATTTGCTATCTCCAAAAATTGCTAACCACGCAATGAACTCAAAACCCAAGCCCCGAGGGTTGCCGTATACCTAAGCTCTGATACCATTTGTAACACCCCGCCCACCCGGGGAGAGCGAACGGAGCGCCACTTTAATAAAATAATTAAATCCACAAATCACAAGGTATAGAGCATCTAAATAAACCCACAATAATATAAATCCACTAATCTCAATCTCTTCAATTACAACAAGTCTCTCGAATAAAAAATACAACTATCTAACTCGAATAGAAATACAAGTCTCCAAAGCTCTATACATCAAAATAATACAAATATTTCCCAAACAATCCTCGCCAAAATCAATCTCCATAGCGCCCCAAAATCCGCGCTAACCTGCCACTAAAAAAAATATGGGTAAGTACACAATACGACTGGAATTATGCTCAACAAATACGGATTAGCAACGAATAAAACGTAACAACACGAATACGAATATTCAAATCAAAATGCAAATCTCAAAGCATGTATCAATATATTTTCTCAACAACACTTTAACCGGGTCACCAGGCCTCACCACATCCGCATATGCTTTATCAAGCCATAGCCCGGGAATAGGTATTTTGGCGGGTGCCCAACATCCGTGCCATATTAAAATCTCATGACAATGTGCTCAACAACATGAATCATACCACATGAATCAAAATAATTTCAACAATTATTTTCCAGATTTCAATGAATTTAACAATTCAAATATGAGTTCAATTAACAAGAATTCAAAGAGAATGACACTCGCGAGATTTAAGGAGCATATTGTGTAAAACCCCATACCTCAAACCATGATGAGAAACCAATGATCACATCCTCAAGATCAACACAAAAGATCTATAAAATCTCCTCCAAGAACCTCCAACAAAATAGCCCCAAGAACACCTCTAATCTAAGGTTGGAACTCACAAATCTCAAGGGCCAATGTATATATAAAAAGAATCGGAATATAAAATATATTTGCTGCCAAAATTTGTGCCAAAAGTAGGTTAAAAGGCTTGCCCACGACTTCCTTTTATAATGCAAAGAAATGAAGAGATGAAATCCAAAAGACTCCTTTAAATAAGGCAAAGAAATGAAGAGTTGGAAGTCAAAACAACTCCAAGAGTTAAAAACATTTAAAAATCATTTTAAAATCCGTTTTAACTCCGTTTTCGAAACCGTTTGAAATTCTCGCCTTTAAAAATAATAACCAACATATTTGAGAAATAAAAATAATTTTATCAAAAACTTTATTTTCCTCCGTTTTTCAAAAATTAATTAAAATAACCCAAAATTACGCAGGTTGTTACACTGTGTTATGGTAAGTAAGAAATGAATAATGATTTCAATTGGGAAATACGTGTTTTGAAAGTATAATATGTTACTGGGAAACTTTATTAGCAACTAAAGTTTAAATGATAACTTTGTTATTAAATGAAACTTACCCCTTAAACCGTTGAAACTATCAGTTAAAATCTAACGAGCAACCTAAGATAAGATAAGTTAAACCGTTGGGAAGGTTAGTGCGATAGGTGTGCACATTAGAAGAGAGGTGAGAATTTCTCAAGGGAGTGCCGCACTAATATGTTGTTGCATTGACCAGTAAACATTTTAAATACTTGCTAAACAAATTTTAAATCGTTTTTACAATCGGGCTCTAACCCGTTTCCATATTCTTTTCTCTCTTGTATATATATGTATATATTATAGGTGCCCAGCCACAGGGGCGTCTTGCATAAGATCCTTTGAAAGGTACATGCTGCAGCTTAGGTGGGAGTTGCAGGCCTCTTCCTTAGATGACCTCATTCGTTGATTCCACTTCTAGCTCTATTTATTCAGTTGGGCATGTGTCGCCCTTTTCCATTATTCAGTTGTTTATGGGATATTGTGATTTGTTTACTTCCAGTATTTACTCTTTGGGATTTATTACTGTCAGTATGTTTTCTTTTAAATTTTAATGTTGGGATTACTTAGTTGGATGTTTAAACTAATTGGATTGTTTGTTCCAGTATATTGGTTGGATGATTCTTAAATTATGAATTATGAAAAGTTTTAAATTATTGATTTTAAATAAAATTTGAAAAGTAATGTCTAAAATGGTTTTGAAACTTAGCTTAATTATTTAGGGTGTATAAATTGGTAAAGTTATTTTTACGACAGTGATGCTAAGAATGAACCAACCGTTACCTTGATTATAATTTAATAAAGGACTGATCACCCGGTATTTAATTAGGCGGGGTGTCTCATGATGTAGAATTTATATCCTTGGATGAGTTCTAATGTACAATTTTATAATGATAGGATTTATATTTTTAGCAAATCTCTTTCATTATTTAAGTTTCCATTATGAATTCATCAATTGTCCATTGTATATATTGTAAGTAGTTTTTTTTTGTAGTTTTTATTTTAGAAAAAAAGTATACATTTGTGAGGGATTGTAAGAATTTTGTTTTATAATTGAAGAGTTGCTCAAATTTAAGTACAAATGGGTTTGATCTATTCCTCTTTAATTACTCTCACTTTAATCCTCACATGCTCTTATTATTTACTTTCATTTTGGGATGATGATTATTGAGGGTTAATCTCCCATTCATGGGATGAATTTTGAAACCCTTACGAGTCCAATTTAGTTAGTTTGACTTTTAGCACAATTTTATTTATCTTTTTTTTTTCATATTAGCTTTTACATCTTAGTTATTACTTAAACAAAATTAGTATAGTTAGTTAATTAATAATCCCTTGAAAAATCATAAAAAAATAATAATAAAATGGAAATGAATTTTACACTTTTGTCTTCACATATTTTGTGTTTCATCCTTAGACGCGGATTGACTCCCTTATTTACCCTATGCATATTTTGAGTTTATTTTGTGGTTCAATGTAATTTTGATGAAGAAGGATAAACAACAACAACAACGAGAAATATCATCACCCCCGATGAATTCCGACGTATTATGAGGTGCACCACGTCTAAAGAAGTGTGGGATGTTTTACAACTCACCCATGAAGGCACTAACCGGTCAAAGAGTTAAAATTCAAAATTTAACTACTCAGTTTGAAATGATTATCATGCTTGAGACTGAGTGTTTTGATGACTTTTATGCTCGTATGTCTGACATTGTCAACACCAATTTTAATCTTGGTGAGCCTATACGTGACGCACGAGATGTTAAAAAGATTTTAAGATCGTTGCCAAAATATTTTATCCCTAAAGTGATCGTTTTAAATACCTTAGGTAATTTGGGCAATTTAAAATTAGAAGAGCTGTTAGGAGACCTCCAGACATATGAGATTGACATGTTTCCTAACACTGTCAAGCCTAAGGATAGAGGGATATCACTTAAAGCCCAGTTTAAAAAGAAAAAGAAAGTGAGTTTTTGTGAGTCTGAGTTTGAGGAAGAGTTTGATTTTGATATGGCCATGCTTGAGAATTATTTTAAATGTTTCAGTTCTCAAAACAAAATTATTCCAATAAAAAAAATTTAAGAAAAAGAAAAACAAGGCCAAAAAAAGTGGTGAGAAAGAGAAAGGAGTGAGGGATATTTAGAAGAAGTAACTTGTTTTGAGTGTGAGGATAAAGGGCATAAGTCATTTGAGTATCCCACTAGACTTAGGAGAGAGGGGAATAAAGTTTCTATGCCAATCATCCTTAGTGATAGTGAGGATGATGTGAAAGATCTCGAGGATGAAATTCACAAGGAAAGTTTGTTGCCTTTTCTGCTAGTCACGTGAGCACACCCAGTTTATCCCACAACGATGAGGATACTTGTGCATGTGAGGACCCCAAGGATGATTTGAGTGTTTCTAACGAGTCTGAGAGTGAGTGCACTAGTGAGATCCAGATCGCTTTTAGAGACTTATATGTCGATACCTTAAAAAAATTGAATAAGGAGTTGAGTCTTAGGGTGAGAGATTTTGAGAGAGAGTCATAAAGTTTTAAGGGTTTTGAGGCATCGACGAGTCAACTCGAGAGTGTAAAGATTAATTTGAGTAAGCAGTTGATCATCATGAATCGGGAGAAAAGTGAACTTATAGCCCACGTCTCACAACTAGAGAGAGATCTTAAGCACGCCCTGGGTGTTAAAGTCACTTTAGAGAACATCTAAGAATGAAGGAAAGATGGTTATCAATCCCATTTTGGGTAGTGGTTAGAGTTTAGGAATAGGTCATGACAGTGCATCAACTTCATATGTTTCACCCCAGCTGATTCCCGCTTTAGTGTTTCATTCACATAGCTCTCAACCCAACCCACCTAGGCATCCTATACCTGTTAGGAAAGAGCGTGGGAGACATTTTGAGAGAGGTGTACCTAGTCCTATTTAGCATTGCACACATTACAAGAAAAGAGGACATCTTAGGGAATTTTGATTTAAGTTGGGTCATGTGTCACATTTTACTACTACACGTGTTAACAGACTTGCACCCACACCTGACGCTCCAGATGATTACAGGAGAGAATTTGCAAATATTAGGGAGCATGTAAAGTTTCTAGTCAAAACTTTACATGACTTGATGGAGGTTTTTCATAGGATGTCACCACCTTAGGAAAACTCCACTGCACCTAACGGTTGAGGTTTATACTTGTTTGCTAGCATAGGTTGATTTTCATGATGATATATTTTTTCCTATTACTAGTATGATTTTTTGTATTAGGTTTTTCTTAAAAATTTTGAAAAATACAAAAAGATTTTATTTTTGATTAAATTTTGGAAAAAGTCAAAAAGAGTTTTATATTTTGTTTTACACCATTTATGGATGGACATTTAAGATGATTGAGTCACAATTTCATTCCATATCCATATGAAAGTTTGATAGTGTTTTAATATGCGTCATCATTTTATTTTTGTGCTATATAATTTTTGGAGTCATTAAAATGTAATTTAGTGTTACTACCTACATGTTTGACTCATAAGTTCCTTTAATGCACACTTGCACATATTTGTTTGATGGGAAATGCTTTGTGTCCCAAACAACTCCCCCAAATTCTCCCCCAAATAGCATTAAGTGTTATACCTTGTGATATGGGTCCCGCCAGGGCACAACTCACTAATGCTATTTGGGGGAGATTTGGGGGATTTGTTTGGTACCCATAGCATCACTCTTGTTTGATTATTTTAGTTATTTTTCACATATTGGTCGAATTGTTGTCATCTCAATTTTGTCTTTAAAACAAACCATAGGCGATAAAACTTAACAATGGAAGTAGTGCATGTAAAAATCATTTACCATGAGGAATTTAATTGCGGGAAAGGGCTACGAGAGTTCAAAATTAACTCGTCGTGAAAGCTACTGTTTAAAAGAGCCTGAAAAAATTTAAAGGCAATAAAAAGATAATTATGCGAAAAGCGGCCACCTCAAAAGAAAAACGTAAATGATTATTATTTATGAGGGAGTTTGGATGGAAAGAAATGAAAAACGGGTTTGCACATTGTTGATGGATTGAGTCGATGTCATTTAAATTCAACACTTTTAACACCAAAGGACGATTTTGAGATTCATTCGATAGGAGTACACGTATACATTGGGCACATATGTTATGTTTGATTGCATTAATTTAACTATTGAATATGTTCACACCCGTTCATTCCGTTTCCATGATTTGGTTATCTTAGTGTAAATTCATGGTGTAAATTTTATTTTTGTATGAAAAAATTGAAAAATAAAAAATAGTTTGTGAAATATGTTTGATTGTCGTTTAGCGTGACAACTCCATGCTTGATTTGTTTATTCGTTTCCATGTCTATTTTGGTCAAATAAAAAGGGGAGAATGAATTATGGGAGTTTTTGCATTATGGGGGAGATTTGATTGTGATGATTGATGTATTTTTATATCATTTCAAGCTCGATGCATCACGAGGTATTTGCTTTGTCTCATATGTGTAGGTACCACAATGGAAGATCATATGTTATATGTTACACACCCTGATGAGAAAAGCTTGAAGATTTGAAGATTTGATGTTAAAGACTTTGAAGTTTTGAGACCTATATATTTAGTACCTTTTCCATTTTGGGGTTCAGGAGGGTATTAGATTTGTATAAGAATTTTATGTTTTGAGAATTCATATATTTTTATTTTTTACCAGCATAGACATAGGGGCGGATTTGTAAGGACAAAAGTTTATAAATGTTAGTTATCAATTAGTATGCCATATACCACTACAACTGTCGAAGAATGTTTAAGATCACATATGCAACAAGACGGATCAGTAAATCAAGTTTCTTCAACAATCAAGCCTCCGTGAGATGAATTTGGTAAAGGTTTTGTTTTTATTCCTTAGCATTTCACTTAAAATATTGGGATATTTTTCATCAAAAATTTTCTAAGTGTTGGAGCGGAGTTTTTAAGTTCTTCATCAAAATTAATTATCAAAGTTTTAAGGTAATGCATTTTCTGGGAAAAGAAAAAGAAAAAATATTTATTTAAAGGCTCGTTTGAACGACATCCTATGTCGTTTAAACGACATGCCATCTGGCGCGAATCTCGTTTAAATGACGCGTTTAATTCTTCAAACGAGATGTGATCTCGTTCGAGCGATCTGTCGCCTTAAGGTTTTGTATAAATACACGTTAAATGAGGCGTATTTCGTTAAGAAGTCTTTTCATTTTTCATTCTACAAACATTGCAAATCGATATAACAGTTTTGGCTTCTTCATTTAGGGATTTAAACCCTTGTTTTTCAATTCACAAAAATCCCAATATTTAGGTGAATTGTTTGGGAACCCAAGAACATACTTTCCTATTACTCAAACATTGTGGAGTCCATCTCTACAACTGAAGACTGGGGTTATTGAGGTTCATTGAGTGTGGATCTTTGTGAAGATTGGACTGCAGTTCGTGTGGGTTTGCTGCGTGAAATCCATTGCGGACTCTAGGCTTAGTGTCTATGTAGGTTTTCTGAGGTAAACTTATTGCAGATTTCATTGTTATTTTAAATTGGGATTTAATTCCTAGTGAAATAAAAGGTTTTGCCCTTTGAGGATTTTTTCCTGAAATTTGTGAGTTAGCATATTTGTGTTTATGATGGTTTAACACAAGCACACATGTAGATGTTTGTTTAAGGGCTGAATAAATTTGTTTCAAAAATTGACTCTAATTAAATAAGTTTATAATTGGAATTTGTGAATTTATTTTCAACCAGTATCGCACACGGTGCATCACTTTTTACAAATTGGTATCAGAATTTTTCAAAGCGATCACCATTTTTTACATAACCCTCTTATGCAAAATAGTCCCCAACGGAGTCCCCATTGCGGCCATCCCCGGAAAATATTTGAGGGGAAGGGGGGTGGAGGATCCCTTGAAAGATTGCGGTCTCGCGCCATTTTTTGAGGCGCTTTGATTGTCGTCGGTGTGGGGTTAATATAAAGAGATGGAGTCGCCAGCATATTTTGCACAAAACAGTCAAAAGAACATGTTTTCACTTCAATAGAGTGGCATCAAGGACAAATTGATGCATACGAAACTAGTAGATCGAAGGTTTGGGCACTAAGTTACAAAATGGGAAGGTGTTAGGCACCTATCCCACCCTTTCGGCCTCTCATGGGCTAGTGTTATTATTTTTCTTTATTTCTCCGTGAAGTGTATGCGTGTGTATATATAATGGAGATGGGAATCATTCAACTCATACAATGGAAAAGGTAGAGTGAGGTCATCCATAGGAATGTGCCCAAAATGATATATATAGAAAATATGATTTGTGCGTTTATCGCGATATTAATCGTTATTATGAAACGATAATACGTGTTGGATGAAACGCAAACAAGCATACTACGTAACACAAGCATATGATAAACATGGAAATGGGAGGTTTTAGGAAAATTGGGGAATTTGTGGAATTGACAAAATTAGAAAATTTGAAAATTGGGCTCGAGTCTCGAGATGGATAATTCTGAGAAACATGAAAATGTGTTTTTAGTTTTGAAAAAGTGGGATGGATAATTCTGTTCGGAATTTATGGGGGTAAACCTCTTTTTATGTTTTGGGTTTTTTTATAGAAAATAAAATATGTTCAATATACTAGTAAAAATGTAGATATTAATGTGTATGAACTAAAGTAGGAACTAGATTATGAATCTAATGAAATTTATGCAAAAATAAGGAATTTAAAGAGAGAGGGAAGAAATTGGACCTTCTTGAAATCTTGATCTTTGATCTTGGATGAACTCCCTTGAATGTGAGATGAGTGTTGGATGAGAGAGAATATGATTTTTGCCAAATTGGGTATGAAAAGGATGGGAATGTGAGCTTTAATGGAACTTCACATGGAGAACTTCACTGATTTCGAGAGAATGTTGATTAGATCACTTATATTGATGGATATCTAATGTTCTCCCTGGTAGTGAGGTCATTCCCTCCATTTACAAGGTCAGGGGGTTGTCGATTGGCATTGACCTTGTCCTTCCTATCGGCAGGTGACCCTAGACACACTATTGATTGGTAGGTATCTGGACTTGCCAATTGGCAGTCTTGTGCAGATTTTTTTAGAAAAAATGTTTGTAGAACTTAATCCGTTGATCTGAATCATGAACATGGTATACCATTAGAAAGGTACTTTAGAGACCTTCAAGAATTCGTTGGGCCGCTCCTGGGTCCGGGACCTTAGGTCAAATATGGCTCGAAAGCACACGTTGGTCCTTTGGACAGGAGATCGTCAAACGAAAATGGATCGTTTATCGATATGGTAGGTCAGAATCGTTCATAGGGTGGACCGTTGGAAAGGTTACTAGATGTAATTAGAATTCCAAAGAGTTTTTCTCAGTTCAGACAGTTGACCTAGGTCAACTGGGCATGGAAGTGCCTAGTGACCTCTCGAAATAAAATGGATCGTTCTTCAGTACTATAGGTCAAAATCACGTACGGGATGGACCGTTCGAAAGGGTATTCAGTTTCCTTTGGGTATTCATTCAGTCTCATTCGAGATAAAGAGTTAACCTTAGGCAACCGGAGCCTGGGAGCATCAAGTGGCCTCCGAATCGATTTTTAGATGAAAACTGATCATTCGTCCTAACAATTATGCTGTTTCACGCACGAGAAGGACCATTGGAAAGGGGTTTTAACATACTTTGAAGATTCAAAGACCTTTCACTCTGACGGTGAAGTTGATTGGGGTCAAATCGGGGTCGGGGAGCGCCTAATGGCCTCTGAATCGATTTTTGATAGTAAAATGATCCGTTCACTTGAACGGTTATGCCAATTTGTGCAGGGGTGGACCGTTGGAAAGGGAATTTGGTGCCCTTCAAATATTCAAAGATATTTTTCTTTGACAATAGGGTTTACTAGAGTCAAACGAAGCTCAGGAGCGCCCGATGGCCTCTAGATCGGCACTCGGAGTGCGACCTAGGGATTATAGTTAAATGGGTAGGTGCTAGGGACCTAAGGAGAGACTTAGGGCTCCTAGAATGTGTTGTCTACATGTAGTACCTTTTATTGGTCTTCAGGGATGGTTGGATTATCACCTAATATATTATTTCGTGTGTCCCCCTCCTTCCCTCGCTTCCTTCTGACCTGACCAAGGAATGTCCATATGAGTTCGTTGAGGTTTCTGCACAATCCGGTGGTATTTGTTTTATATTATATTGAGAGTTTATATTGTTCCACCTAAGTAGAACAGAAATAAAAAAATGGAAATGAAAAGGGGGATCAAGAAGCTTTGTTACAAGCCCCGAGCGAGTAATGGCTTTGTGCCCCATGGGGGGCCTCTATAATGCAATGGTGGGATTAGGAGTGCTTGTCTCTCATTCCTCCACATCCCCCTAAGGTCGGGTTACCAGTTCGATATTTGGGTGTCGATGACTTTACTCCTAGATATAGTGTTACACCATGTCTAGTTTTTGGTCCACTCCCATGTGGCAAGTGTGTCTTTTGTGCTGGTTTTCAGAGTCGCTAATTTATTTTATATAAAAATAAATAAAATGGGATATCCCTTAAGGGGTAATCATAAGGAGGGTTTGGCGTGTGTAGTTGATCCATATATTCTTGTTGTGGGGGTTCGAGAACTATGCTACAAGTGGGGAAAGTGTTAGGAGACCCACTTTTTCTATAGGCTTCCTTAATTATATTCTTAGTATTACTCTTTACATGAATTGATAACTTCTTAGTTATTTAAAAAAAATTACAGACCATAGAGTGAAGGTTCCTTAAAATGTAGATTGGTGCTTCGATTGGAAAATAATATCAATGTGAGGTATAGAAATGTTACTTCATCCAGTTCAGGTACATAATATTTCTTTTGTATGACTCTGTGGTTCATATTTGTATAACGGATGGCCATTACCATGTATGTAAGTGTGCGAGAAATCTCAAATTTGTGAAAGTTTGATATCTCGTTCATGGTTTGAGGGGAGAGAATGGTGAGAGATGGGTACACCTCTGTTGTGATTAATGTATGTGTGTTTGAACTCTTGTATATAGGGATATGTTTATTAGGTCCCTCCTTGAGATAGTTTGATATATCATTTTAGTTACATAGGTGTAATGGATGAAAGTCAAGATATGGATGCATCTCGGTGGAGATAATATATCAAGAGACATATTCCAAGATTGATATTATGAGAAAGAACCGGTATTATGCCGACGTACCCAAAAATACTTAGGATAAAAGACTAGGTAGTTCGGTCATACATGTGCTCCAACATGGTGTGTGTGCAAGTGTAGGACTTGGTTTGGGAGATTGAGGGCTGGTGTATGGAATATCAGAATGGGAATGGACTTAAATATGCTTCGTATTAGCATGAAACCTTATAATAGTCTTGTGATTACTAATCAGAAGGTGTTGTCCTTCAAACTAGTTTGAGGTTGTAGTGACTGGGAGGAATTGGGCTAAGAAGATGGGAGGTTACATTAAGGGTGTAATTTTCTATTACTGAGAAGCATAACAGAAAACCACACCTTTGTAATTGTGTGGACCAAGAGAAGTAGAGGGAGTCTAGTAATTTATATGTATGAATTCCTAGTATATAATACGCTAAGAAACGTATCATAAGGCTCAGTCTTCACGATTTTAGGTCGTTATAGCATTTACGTACCCAATGGAACTTAGGGTTAAAGCCAACCTAGTTCCAACAAAACATGATTTCATAACATATAGGGGTTTAGGACTATAGATGGAGGGATGTCTAGGAAATAATACTCTGAGAGATTTATTATGCGGCTTGGTCTTCATGAGTTTATCTCGGTATAGTGCCTACATACCCAAGGGAACTAAGGATTAAAGCCGACGTAGTTCAAACAATTGGGGTTGGATAAATTATATAGGGGGTTTGCATTAGATTTGGAGGAAATCCTAGTAAATAATACGCCATGACACATATTATAAGCATTGGGCTTCACGATTTTGACTTGGTCCATTGCCTACGTAACCAAGAGGACATTAGATCAAATCCAATGTAGTTCCAATCAACGGGGGTATATTCATAGATGTAGGCTACGTAGTATAATCACACGAGTTTAGATCATTATAATGCTTATGTACGCAAGGAAACTGGGGATCAAATCTAATGTATTTCAAACAAATGGGGTTAATTAATGTATAAGGGTTTTGAATTAGAGATGGAGGCATCCCAAAGAAATAATACGTTGAGAGATATATTATGAGGCTTTGATTTAATGGGTCTGACTAGGTATAGTGCCTATATACCCAAGGGTACTTAGGATTAAATCCAACATCGTTCAAATAAACGGGGTATATACATAGATATAGGTTACGGGATACTGGATATACAAGGTACGTTTGTATGGTATTTAAGGAGCATGGTCAATAATATCGCATTTTCATTGTGTTGGATTGATATATTTATATGTTAGGAAAATACGTTGATCAAATGATGATGTTTACAAATTATTTGTATGAAAACATATATTCATTGTGCCTCCGCCTTGACAGGCTTAGTTCACTCGGAGAAGTGGTGAGAGTAATCGAGTTTTATACTTTGGCTTACGATGTTTGGGGATGACATAAATCAATGGAACTTTCCTGAGAACATATTTTGAAAAGTATGTTTTCATATTGATGAATTTTGATCATGGAATTTTATTTATATTTGTTTATAATATGAGTATGTCAATATAGTACACAGGTAGAGGTGATGGATTAGAAACAATGCTTTTTGAAATATAGTAGCTTGCATACCTGTTCCCCTAAATTGGTGTCGAGCTAAAGAAGATAAACATATAAGTATTGTTTATAACACACACACACACACACACACACACACACACACACACACACACACACACACACATATATATATATATATATGGTGGGGCATAGTGCCCTGAAATTTGTGCAAAGGTTCTTTACCCTCTTGGCGAAAGCCGATATTTTTACAAGGAGCTTGTCCCTTTTTTGGGTGTTTTTCACTCCGGCGGTGTTTTGTTTGGAGGTGAAGATTTTTAAAGAATATGTGTAGAGGTTCGACTCGATTTATTTCTCGATGGAGAATTTTCAGAAATACGAACCTATTTTGGGACATGGAAATGACTTCGCATAAGTACGAGCCTTTCTCAAGGGAAAATGACTTTTCTGAGTTAAGAGCTTCTTCGAGACTTTCATAATGAACTCGAGTATCTTGGACACTCAGGGGAGAATAGGAATAAAAAATAGGATAGAGGTCATTTTGGGATTCTTTCAAATGGTTGGTGGGCACCTTTATTTATAGGGGTCTGGGCCTATCGGTTAACCATTTGGGACCCTTGATTTTTATTGTGTGACACATGTAAAGTTGGGATGAGAGCGCGTGATGATTATTTTTTGGGATGGATAACAGATCAGTTATATGTTGGTAAATGGTTAACCGATTGGTCAAGTATCTATGGGACAGTTAACCAACCAATTAGCTATTCTAAAGAACTTGTTTGTTTGTTATTTTTATGGGCTTTTTAATTATAGTTATTTGTAATTTGTCCCTATATACTTTGTTTTTGGTGTTTTAGACCCTTTGAACTTTAATGTAGGTTTCAAAAGTTGGTTTTTTCATGGATTCTTCTAGGGTTCATGCTCGTGGTTTACTTGGGATAGGGAGAAGTATCGCCAAACCTCAATTGTGGATCGAGGTGTCCACAAAGGCGATCGGCTAAGAGTGCGCATGTTTGGATACTCTTCGTCAAAATATAAAGAACTCTGAAAAATAGGTAAGCATATTCTGGGAGAATTATGGAGTCTATGGATTATAGTCTAAAAGTTTTAGGGGGAAAAGTATGATTTTTTGGCAAGTGTCAAGTAGTTAATCAATCGATTAATGGTGAGATGGGAATACTTAACCGATTGGCTAATGTTTAGAGAATGGTTAATAGACCAGTTAAACATTCTAACATGCCAATGAACATGCTTGGTATTGTCATAATTTGCATTTACTAAGCATATGTGTTTTATCTATTCGTTAGTCTTATTTTGCGAGGTCATGGATCACGGGAGTGGTTCCTAGTGTTGGTATGTATGATGCTCCCTTTTTGTTGTCTTTGTCTTGGAGTCTTCCTTCGGGTACCCTAGCCCTTCTTTATTACTGCTTACTCTGACGATACATGAGGACACGATATCGTTTTCGTTGTCCTAGTTTCTCCTTCTCAACCACAGGTTGGTATTTTCCCACTTTTGGCACTACCGCCTACCTTTGTAGTGGTTTATCATAGAGAAGATACATTTTTTCACATCTGGTAGGGGGATGCTACATTTGGTGTGCTGGTATGGGTTATGGACTCAGCTGTCCTTATTACTGATGTGAGTATTTGCTCCACCCTTTAATGAGTTTTGTAGCTTCCCTTTAACTTTATTTTACAACATTTGATGGGTTTTTCATTTTATATCGTTTTTAAAGGTGTTGGTTGATGTAGCCTTGCTATGGGAAATCCCTATACGTTGGCCATTTTCCCATTTGGCATTGCACTAATTAATTCATAGGTTGCTCGCGATGCAGAGACCGATTATTTTTTCCTATCCACTATGCACGTTCTATGCCAAGTGAGTTTCATTCATCCCATTGGTGCACCCATTCCTACTGTGGGGTTATAGGTGCTAGACTCGAGGGTTCTATGCGGGAGGTTGTCTATTGTACATGCCCCGTATCTGAGTCATGGGTGGTGACAGTGTTTTTGGTTGTTCTTTTAGGTGGGATTTGATGTAACCTCCTAAAAAGACACACTTTTTTTTTTAGGTATATTCTAGGGTATATATGTAGTCTGTTCCTTTAGGAGGAATACGAGGAGTCCCCAGTACATATTTTGACTTGTGTGGGGATTTTTGCTTCATACATATTGCATATAAACAAGGATACCTCAAGTTTCAAGGTTTTGTTTTAGTATATATTATTTTTGGCTTTTCCTTATTCAATGCATGAATGATGTGAAATATGGACATAAGCGGGTCGAAGCTTCTTTTATGAAAAATTATGATAAAATAAAATATAGATAATACAATAACGGGAGGAGAAACAGAGGGAGCCTATGTTTAAAAAAAATAGTAATGACATGTTTACATCTACCTCATTGTTCTAGGATAGTATGACTCTAGATTAGAAGGTGCATTTAATAAAAGAAAGAAAAGAAAGATGTGGTGGAGACACCACATTCTAGGACCCCTTAAGCCTATCCTTAGGTCCCTAGCACCTCCCCCTTTCACTACAAATCATAGGTCATACTCTGAGGACTGATCTAGAGGCCATTGAGATCTCTAGGGCCCCGTATAACTCCGATTAACTCCATCATAAGAGTGAAATCTCAATGAATCTCCGAAGGTCTCTGAATCCCTTTTTCAATGGTCTTCCCCATGCATGAATCGACACAACGATTTGGACGAACAAACTATTTTTTGATTAAAAACCAATCCAAAGGATAGTGGGTGCTCCCAGGCCCCTATTTGACTCCAATCAACTTCATCAGAGGAGAGAAAGATCATTGAATCATTAAAGGGAACTGAAACGCCTTTTCAACAGTTCGCCCCATGTGCGAAATGACATAATGATTCAGACGAATGATCCGTTTTCTACACACACACATATAATAAACTCATGTTTGAATTTACGAGTCAAACCACACCCTTGTGCCACATGAAACCTACGTGGACTTTGATGCCTTTATAGGCTACATAGACGTTTCGGGCTAAAGCCCAAGATTCGAGTTCAATTTTTCAATTTTGCTATTTTCACATTTTTATCTTTTTTATTTTATTTATATATTACTCATATATATCATACTTGTGATTCATATTTGCATTTTATCTAACAAATCTTGTCGTTCCATTATAATGATTAATAGCTCAATAAGTGCACACATCATATTTTCTAATAATTTTGGGAACATTACTTTGGAGGACCCCACTCTATATTTTCCATGATATGAGTCGAGCGAGTCCATCCCGATCTGCATGCATATATACACGCACACACGCTCGATGGGGAAATTAAGAAAAATAGTAACACAAGCTCATGAGATACCGGAAGGGGGGGATGGGTGCCTAACACTTTCTCATTCCGTAACTTAGCCCCCGAACCTGTGAAATATTTTTTTTGTAAGCATCAGTTTGTCTTGGATGCCACTCTCTCAAGGAGGTGACATATTCTTTTGCCTGTTTTGTGCAAAATAAGCTGGCGGCTCCATCTCTCTACATCACCCCCACATCGACGACAACTGAAGAGCTCCTTAAAAAAGGGCGCGAGACCTTCTCTCCGATTGCGCATGAGAATGGCTTCATCTCTCACCTTCTACTGGCTAAGTACCTGCAACGTAAATCGAACGATTCCCCCTGCATCCTACCACTTGATTGAAGTCAAGAAGGGATGTATATGGCAGAGAAATCATTTGCGTACATCGAATATATCGAATTCTCTCTAACACGTATTGTCCCCACTAGTTACATTATCGAGCGCGAACCGTGTGCTCATGTGGTGGCACTGTCCTTGTTTCGTTTCACCGCCTTAATACAAAAACTTAAACTAAAATTACATTTGCGAAACAAGTATAGAGGTAAGTCGGGTATCGTAAGAAATCCACAGGGAGTGTCATATAGATTTTAATTGATTTATTACTTCAAGAATAAAAGTGTAAAAGGTGATGGTTTGGATTAAAAGAAAAGGGAAAAAATTAAGAAGTTAAAGATCATTATGAATTAATAAAACGAGAGTCAAGGTTGCATCCCTGCCATGGGCAAAACACGTGGAATTATAATTTCGGTTCGAAAACATTTAACCGAGCATTTTTAGTTAATTATAAACATCACGCATCAAAGGATTTTAACACAAAAATGATAGATAAAACATTTAATAAAAAATGTTCACATGCGTCTTAAAATCGAATTATTGCTATAAACACTAATGTTGCGTGATAAAGAAAGTTAAAAGCATAACAAACCCATTTTGATATGCGAGGTTTCGATTAAACATGATTTTCCCCAAAAAAAACTTTCGGAGCTCGACGCCCTTTAATGGCGAACACATGACCTCAACCCTATTTAATTAGGTATTAGACATAGATAAACTAATTAACAAAAAATTAAACTAATGAAATAAATAAATAACAACAATATGCAATTAACTAGGCATTTAAAGTAAAGACAATAATGGAAATAAGGCATAAACAAATGAAATACAATAAGGAAGACAAAAGAGTAGTAATATTACAATATAAAATGGATAAAAACCCAAGAGAAATGGGAGGAGGGTGAAAGGAGCTACCAAAAAACCCTAGAATCTAATTACAAAATGAAGTATATCCCTCATCAAAATGAGATAAAATGTTTATATATACAAACCATATTGGAAAACTAGTAAATAAGAAAGCTGGAAAAATAGGGGACCAAATCAATTCACTAGAAACCAAATCCATTCGAAAATAGGGGAAGCAAAAAAAAATAGCTTATGTGGTAAATTGAATCAATTCAGATTTGTCTGAATCGATTCGCCTATACAGGTTTTCCATTCTTACCTTTGTCCAACTTTACGGAAAATGTCGTAAGTGCTCGTTATAACTCGAAATTAGGCACGGTTGGACGACTTTACAGAAAATGTCATAAGTGCTCATTATAACTCGAAATTAGGCACGGTTGGAGGCTAAGTGAAGATAACTCAGAGGGCTACAACACCAAAGAAGACATTAGGCCAAAAAACCAAATTATGAAATGATTAAAATGCCCTTGAGTGTGCTTTTGAAGTCCAAACCATCCTAAAAATGCCATAACTCCTTAGCTACAACTCGGATTCATGCACCGTCGGTGGCCACGCGAAGAGAAATTATAGGGCTTCAACTTATGTGAAGAGTTCAGAATTAAAATCCGAATGATGAAATTATAAAAATTCCCCTGAAGCTACAAAAATCGACGAAAGTTCAATGGAATGCCATCGAACTTCACATTAAGCACCGAAATACCTACAAAAACTCAATTATACCTCATATCGCATGTTAACATACAAAATGGAGGTTGTCATGTTAACGAGCATAAATATAGGAATTAAGGTACCCGAGGGGGCTAAAATGCATAAGTATAAGGGTGAATAAATACAATATTCATGCTGAATCACACACACTAACTTACACACTGCTAGTCCCTAGCAATGAAGTACAAAGCAAGAAGAACAACTAGTAAACCAAAAAAAAAAGAAGATATGTACAAAGGGGATAAATGCCACTTTTGTAGGCGAACAATTGCATTTAGGATATACAATAAGCCGTTAAACCCCTAGGTTACCCTAGTGGACGAGTGTCATCTCGTAAGGATTGTCAGGGATAAAACTCACAAACATCAAAGTTTCCTCCAAAATATGCCCAAACCAACAAAACAGATAAACTCAAAAATACGAGAAACATTTCAAACATGTTACTAGCATATCGAACGAATTCAAACAAAAGTCGGTAGTTATTAACATTATAGAACGAACTTCATAGAATTGAAACCTCACTACACCAAAATGGGAGATTTGTGAGTGCTGTTAGCACTCACAAATGACCTTTATAACTGTTATTTACCGTCATAATTTAGAGGGTGACAAAAGAAAATTTATAACTCCTAACAGCAGTCATAATTTTTTGTAACCCCTATGGAGTTATGACTGGTGACCCCAATTTGTAACTGCTATTCGTAACTGTTGTCAGCAGTTACGAATCATATATTTGTGACTGCTGTTAGCAGTTACAAAATTGATAGTAGTGACAAATTTGTGACTCCTATTAGGAGTTACAAAATTAAATTTGTTAAATGTTGTAAAAGCTATTACAAATATCTTTATATTTTCACAAAATGATGAAATAATGAAAGTAAAATAAATATCATGATAACAAGTCTAAAAATTTTGACAACGTTTCATTTATATTTCTCATATTCCAAATATCCAGTACACATAAAACTTGTTAAACTTAATTTAACATCAAACAACCCCTAAGTGGGAGCCAAGTACAAAATGAACATAGAATAAAAAATAAACTAAAAAAGTAACGACACAACACTTCGATGACATGGAATGCCATGAACATGTAACAAATCATTCTAAATCTAGACCAGGAGTCACCACGCAGTGGATACGATTCGTGAAGTCTAGGTATATCAGCCGTGGGGGGTATTGATGCTGTGACATCCTCCCTCATGTACTCGGAGTATGCCTGTTGAGAAAGTTCAGTGGAATCAAATTTTTTGAATACGGCGCCTCGGTATCCATTAACTTGTGCTTGTGTTGGTTGCCACGAAGTGTAAACACCTGGATTTAGGCTTTGAATACTACGTATGCCGGATATGCCATGTGTATGCCTGCAAATAATAAAATGTGATTAATATATATATATATATACATTCATTTTTTGTGATAAAGAAACTACCATAGCTTATATATATATACTAGCATATGCCCGTGCCTGAAGGCACGATGAAAATTACAAAAAAAATCGTTACCCGACAACAAAGTGAAATAAATGTAAAATAATTATGTTCTAATTTTAAAAAATTTGGGCAGAGTTCCCTTTATTTATAGGACTATCCACCCTGTTTAAAAAAATAAAAATACTCAACAACAGCAATACTACAATACTCGAGGTCCATATTGGACCTCATTTCAATCACTTCATCAATTTAACAATAATATTGACAACTATTGAATAGGATGTTGAGTTAAGAACTGCACACATCACCGTCAAGAACCGCACGCATCACCGTTCAACTACATAGTAATCCCAAAACTTTGAATCTACAAATAACTACAAAGTAATCTATATAAGGGGTGGTGGTGGATATGATAGGAATGATACAAACAAACAACTTCCCCAAAGTTGGGTAAACATATATGAATTTCATTACCATCATCTTACCTTTTCTCGTCGTTAAATGATAGCTTCACTTATATCTTACCTACTCCTTCACCTGAAATAAGACATGTGAATTGATAATTAAAAATGATAGCACAACTTGAACCAAAAACCATCAATTTTACTTGAATACAAAAATCATTGTAAAACAGAAGCATTCTATGCATATGTGACAATTTATAGGTACATAAAAACCATTCTTGAATATTTTCAATCAAGTCCCCCAGACTATTAATACAACAATTAAATAAACCTTATGAAATAGTAATGCACATACCTGTCATATAATTAATAAAGATGTTGTCTTTGAGAGTTTAGCAGCATAGAAATAAATAGTTACTGGTACCAAACGACTACAAAGTTGTGAACATGATGGTTTGCTGATTAGTAGACCTCGGCAGGGTAGTACATATTTAAGAAATAATACAGGTTTCATACATGATGCATTGGTGCGCTCTAAATAAAGCTTATGATTCAAGTGCAAATCTATCGCAACAAGTAATATCCGGTAAGTACGGAATCGTGATCCACAGGGATTGAAACACTCCTAAGAGAACAGGATTAGGTTAAAGGGATTCTTTAAACGTCACAAAAGTTAAAGTGTAAAAGATGATTTAATAGTTTGGAAAAGTGTTTGAGAGTAATCTCTAAACTAACATACTATTGATGATCAGTTAATTAATTAATAATTACGGAACTATGAAAAGAACTAAGATAAGCTTGAGTTCAAGAAATTAAAGGGATCGAGGATCATTCTCCCACCTCGGATTCACAAAGAAGGGGATTGTAGGGCTTAGTTGAAATTAATTCTAATCGAGCATAACTAATTAAGTCCGAACATCAACCATGTAGAGACTAAACTCAACAATGGAGGATTAGGGGTTAGTTAGTTATTGCTAGATGGGTTGGGTTTGTAGTAGAGCTTCAAACACTAACCCTTGCATGACAAGAGAAGTTAAGAAACTATGATACTCCAATACCAACACATGAAGTTCCATTAGAACAATTATAAACCAAAACCTAAATATGAAGTTCAAGCATCCAAGGTGGGATTATGATCCCCAATCATAATTCTAGCTACTCATAATTGAAACTACACTACACATGCTAGTTAAAAACATAATTAAGTTAGTTATCTAGTTTAAACACAAACCAATACAAGAGATGGAATTAAATGAAAATTAAAGCTAGTAGAACAAGTAGAGAAGAAGTAAATGAGTAATTTCATTAATAATCACAAGTTGTGTACATGGGGCACAAAAACCAAAATTAAAAAATAGACTAAATGTACTCTCTCTTCCCCACACCACTACACAACTACAAAGTTACAAACCCAAAAATCAAAATAAAGAACCACAAAAGTTAGCAGCAGAGAAAGCGGGATGACAACGCCCTACATATGGTCCGGATGGCGACTGGAGGACTCGGGCGCGGTGGGGTCACGAGGGGCATAGGGATCATAAAGGTAAGGAGGCACAGCAGCCTCGCCCCCATGAATATGAGCAAACAAATCCATCTGTGCCTGGGAAATCATGGAAGTATCTCGCTGATAGTCAGCCCGTAAGGATGCGAAGTTCGTCATATAAGTGTCTCGAAACTCGATAAAATCACCCTGCAACGATGCGAAGTTTGCCATATAGGTTCCCCTAAACTCAGTAAAATTAGCCTGTAACTCATCCATCCGCACCCCGAGATATGTAATGGGGTCAATAGTAGGAGGCACAGGAGGTGGGACTGGATGAGGCACTTCCGGAATATCCGGCATAGGAGCATCAGGGGCATCAGGAACATCCAACATACGCTTTTTCCTCCTCTCCCAATAATCTTGCCCCAAGCTTTTAGCAATGGTCTTATCATTAAACACCTTGGGCAGCCTAGGTATCTTGTCACTGCCCAAGACCTCACATCCGGCATCCCTGCAAATTCGGGAAATCAGTCGCGCAAAAGGAAGATTTGTGGTTCCCTTCTCGCTATAGGCAGCGTTCACTATTTGATGCAACATGAGGGCGGGAAGACTGATGACCATGTCATCCCCTAAAAGACTGTATAGGAAGAGGGTCTGCTTGTAACGGAGGACAGCCTTGGTCTGAGTTGGAATGATGAAATTAACGACGATGAGATGAAGGATACGATGTACATCGAGCATGCCCGAAGTGGGGAAAGTCTCCCCCGCCCAAATCTTATCGGGTGCAAGACGCACAATAAGTACCTCTTGTGGAAGTTGAGGCGCATCTGCGAGGACCGGGTAATAATAGAGCTCGGGGTTAGAAGCCCCACTAAGGTGCGCAGCCAAGATGGGCTTAGAAATAGTAATCCGCCTCCCTCTCACATACACTTCATACGTGCCGCCGTGCGTAGATACTAGAGAAGCATAAAAATGGTGCATGTGGTCCTCGTTGACCTCCCCTCTCATGGACAGATGGGCCTCCCAATTGAATTTGGCTAAATACCGTCTTACAGAAGCCGACATCTCATCTAAAATCACCTCCTTCTCAATAGCAATCGGGCGACTGGTTTTGAACATGGCCCGATACCACTCCATCTCATCCTTAGAACGAAAAGATTCAAAACCAGCGCCTCCCCGTCCAGTAACCGCATTGGATGATGGCTTGGTGATCGAAGGAACCTACAAAACATTAATTCAATACACACACCATAAGTGCGATGCATAAAATCAAAGTAATCGTGAAATTTGGGGAAACTAGGTTCGGAGGGTGCGCGTTGGGAAAAATTGGTCGAGTAGACGTAACCGACGCACACCACACTCAAACAAGGATAATTCAACAAGAATGTGCGATAAAAGGTGCGAAGATGGAGCTTTAGCACACAAAACCTTCACAGAGGCATTTTATCGAACATATAGCGTGCAATGTATAGAAAGTAGGGTGAAAATGGCATTTTCAAAGTGAAACAACCCCAACAAATACAACTTAATCATCAAAGCAGCATAAACAAGTTGTATTTGTTGGATTCATATCACAAACAATGAGAAAATATGAAGTTTCCTGCAGAAAATGTGGATTTTACAAGAATGCATTTAACCCAACTTTTATACAAAGAACACTAAATAAGATTTGAAAACAAATTAAGAGGGTTGAATTAGTAACCTTAGATGAGGATGCCTTGGATGAGGAAGCCATGAGAGTGAAAATGAATAAAATAAAGGAAATGATATGGGAGAGGAGGAGGTCTTCGGCTAAGGGAGAAGAGAGAATGAGAAGTTGATTTAAAAAAATGAGGGAATTTTAAGTGACCAGGTGAACCGAATCGATTCGGTAGTTAAACCGAATCGATTCGAAACTCTCGAATTCAACACTGTCTATGGGCGATTCGATTCGATGATAAACTGAATCGATTCGGATGTAGAGACCTGACACTTTTGGTTTGCCGAATCGATTCGGAAGTAACCCGAATCGATTCACAAACCTTTAATTGGCTACTGAAAGGGGTCGAATCGATTCGGTGATAAACTGAATCGATTTAGATGCTGGGATCCAACTTTCTGCTTTGTTGATTTCCTAAATCTCATGAAATTTGATCATTGGACCACCTTCAACTGGATTTCTTGGACCCATATGGTATATCTAATGTATGTAACAGGTCCGGAACCAAAAAATGCAGCCCCACACGTGCCGGGGGATGCTCGACACCAAAATTGAGAATTTATCGAACCCAATCACCCCTGCTAACGGGGCTGCTGCGTACGATGTTCGGTTGTAAATCCGCAGATATAATTAGGACGTAATTCACAATGTGAACACCTATTCTTCCCATTCTTCCGACTTCGTTCCAACTAAAGTTCACACACTTAACAATTATGTCGGGTTCTAGATCGAAAGACATTCAAAACAGATTACTAATTGATTCAAAATAGATTACTAATATTTAAAATGGAGTTCAAACACTACTAATTGTTCACTTTGACAATTTGTTCAAATTTCTCAAGATAAATTACTCTGGATCACTTAAGGATAAGACAAAGCAACAGCCAAACCACCCAATATTTCTCGACATCCTTAATAGTGTCCGCCCCATGACTTCAATGATACAACGGATGATTCTCTTCTCCTGGATCAACACTACTAACGTTATCCTTACGTTCAAATATCAGCAATTGATGGCCATGCACCACCGTTCCAGTAGAAGCTGAAACAACAACTTGTCCACTTGCAATCTTTCTCTGATTTTAAAAAATCTAATAAATTGACATATGGATCATGTGGAGGATCAGTTAAATCTCCAAAGTTTGGCTCAGTTGAATCTCCAAAGTTTGGCTTAGTTGACGGGGGGCGGGGGTAGGAATGTAATCATGGAGACTTGAATGCGGAACTGGAGTGTAATTACGAGGACTTGGATGTGGGACAGGAGTATAATTGCGAGGACTTGGATTTGGTATTTTCAATCCATTCGATTCAAAAGCACTTAAAATCATGGTAACGGATGATTTGAGAAATGCCATATCCTCATCATGTTTTTCTTCTCGTGTCTTTGCTCTAGTCAACTGTGATACTATAGGAGCAATTGCCTTAAGTTTACTTTTGGACACGGGTCCAACACCACGAGTCGCCTCCTAGTATCTTTTCCTCTAAAGGCAGTCAATGCATCTGTATCAATACTGTTTTGGCTTGAAGAACCTTGACTACTTCTCAGCTCACTCAATTTTTACTGCAAAATTATTTATGAATCGATTAAAACTATTGAACGACGAAACTTGAAGGAATTTAATTATTACAACTGAGATTACGAAACTCACCATATCATCAGCTACCTTTGGGTGAAACTCCCCAGTTTTCTGCCTACGACTTTCGAGATACACTTCCGAACGATCAACAGGTCGTTTATTGTTAAGCACCTATAAATTAATTTTCCATTAACTATTTGAGCAAGATATATAATATATATACACATTAAAATAAGAAAGGGTTTATACCATCTCCTCGATTTTCTCAGCATACGACATCCGACCAAGACAATGGACGTCAGTCTTTTTAGCCCTATTCACCCGGCCTTGGTGTCGTTGTTTTAATTTTTCCTCAGATGCTTCGCGCGAGACAAATTCATTCCACTCACGAACAGGGATATGCTCTTTCTGCGGTACTTGATCCTTCAGGGCCTTTATCCCATCACTGTCCAATCCCTTAAAATAAGTCGAGCGGAGGTTACTTCTAAAAGTCTTCAATTGAATACCAATGGCTTTCATGGACCCCTCCTTCTGGTCGGCCGAAAGATTGAACTCTTTCATGAGCGTATCCCACAAGTCATCCTTTTTTACTTGCTCAACCGTATTCCAACTCTCATATTTTAAGCCAATACAAGATTTTAACAAAGACAAGGCTCGAGCTTTAAAAGGATTTTTGCCACCTATTGGCAAACCAAATAGGTTAAGGGAAACGTTAGCACGAGAATCAATGGCAGAATGTTCATCATGACTTGAACTTTCTGGCCTGGATGATGGAATTGTATTCTCGGACGCCATTTTCTGCATTTTTATATTTATGCATTAGTTCATATGTTAATACAAGAGTAAGGAAATAATATAAAAAATATAATATAAGTTATACCTTTTCAACATATTCTAAAAGTTTTGATAACTGAAACCAACATAACATGCCACAATTAAACATCTACTCCTCTAATGCGTTTAATAATTTCTTTAATTCTGGGTTGTCATCCAGAATAGACTGAATCTCGATAGGTGCCTTTATATCGTCTACCGATGTAGTCAAGCGCTGAGGAGAATGTAAAACAACAGACCATGGATCATTGTTGGGGATCTTTGCATAAAACACTTTCTTTAAGTTTTGGAATGCACAAACGAATGGCTCATCATTAACATTGTCTTTACTCTTCAACTTGGCCAAATCAACCTTCACCATGTGGGTGTCAGGGTCGACCATACATGCATTCTTGTCCTCCACTCTCACCCAATCACAGTAAAATACAGGTATGCTGAAAGATATATAATCTAATAGGATAATTTGTTTTATAATCCCATAATACGTCATCTCAGCTTCTATCAAGTTTTTATCTTTCGCGCTTACCCTAAAATGAGTTAATGCTTTATATGAAATGCCGTTGTTTTGTTTTCCAATGAGTTTTAAATCGTGTGTGCTTAAAGAGAACACAAAACCATTGACACGATATTGTCCAAACTCCTTGGCTACAAAACTAGGCCCATTTGCTAGATGTGCAAGCCTCATCGATACTTCACCAGCTTTCAATAACTGAAACCAAGAAAGTATTTGCATTGTGAATATGTTGCAAAGACAGTAAATAAAAGTGAGGTATTACTGTAGTCACCTCGGAAGCTACCCAATGCCTAAAGTCATTATCTGCGCTCGCGCCTCCCTTCCTCCTCTTGGAATGCCCACACTCATTATATTGCCTAGGTTAAAACACTAAAAATATTAATTTCTAATGAATATAACATCGAACATATTACATTATTTTACAAAACACTTTAAATAAACTCACATTTTCCATTTATCTATGTCTTCATGCGTCTCGAATACATATTGAGCCACCTGGTTATACTGTGTACTTGTTAGCTTCACTACCTTACCTTTCTCCAGGGCCTCCTCATCAGAAAACTCTTCTAATTCATCAATAAAGCGTTCACGACCTCCAATGTTTGGGTTAGGCATATATTCCTTTGCATACAAGGAAGCCTCTTCCATAATGTACTCCTCAGCAATGGACTCCTCAACGTACCGTGTATTCTTAACGTAATCTTTAAAAGTTTTCATTAATCGTTCGAATGGATACATCCATCGGTACCTTACTGGTCCACATAAAAGTGCTTCATCGCACAAATGCACTAAAAGGTGGATGCTTATGTCAAAGAATGAGGTAGTAAAGTGCTTCTCCAAAACACATATAGCCTCAACCAAAGTTTCTTTCGCTGCCATTATGTGCGTCCTGTTGACAACTTTCTCACACAATAGGGAGAAACATAAGCTAATTTATAGAATGGCCCTTCGAAGATCCTTGTGTTCCGAAAAATAGTGTCCGAACAACAGAGGGATAAGTTGCAATATCACATGCCAATCGTGGGACTTGCACTTTTTCAAATCTTTTATTGCGTCGCAGACAATCCTGCGTAAGTTGGATGAGAAATTAGAAGGGACCTTCAAGCCTTTAATGTTTCTAAGAACATATTTCTTCCTTCAATGCTCAAAGTATAAGATGCAACTGGAATATGCTTTTTTCCAGTGTTTGTATCTTCTTTCAACCATAATGATCTTTTAATCTTCAAATCACGAAGATCTTCACGGGCTTTTTCTCCATCCTTGGAATGAGAACCACCAATGCATGTGCTTACGACATGCTCAATGATATTTTTCTCAGCGTGCATTATGTCTGTCACGTGTCGGACAGGATGTTCCTTCCAGTATGGCAAATCAAACATTATTGATCTCCTGGACCACGTCGTTTTCACATCAACATCCTTTCTTTTACGCTTTTGGGCCAAAATTATGGGGTGTTTCCCCCTCAACTTTTGATCAGCCTTTAATGACCTTTCTTCAATTTCCAAACCAGAAAATCTTGGTGGAGGTGGTCGCGTCTCGGTGCCTTCTGGGAGAAAATTGCTTCGTATTGACCTGAATTTGTGACTTTGAGGAAGAAATCTTCGATGAATATGATAAAAAAGTTTAACACTTTTCTTAAGCCAGCTGGCTTCAGTCTCCTCTCCACATATAGGACAACCTAGGTAACCATGTACATTGCACCCAGATAAGGTCCCATAAGCAGGAAAATCATGAATTGCCCATATCAACATAGCTCTCAAAATGAATTCCTCCTTTTTGTATGAGTCAAATGCTATCACACCTTCAACCCATAACTCATTCAATTCATCTATTAGTGGCGCTAAGAAAACATCAATGTCACTACCCGGTGCTTTTGGACCTGGTATCAACAACGACAAAATTGAAAACTCCTTTCTCATGCACTACGACGGGGGCAAATTTAAAGGTGCCGTAAACACAGGCCATATACTCTTATCTGTGCTCAATTTGCCAAACGGGTTAAACCCATCGGTTGATATTCCGAGGCAAAGGTTATGTATTTCTATAGCAAAGTCCGGGTATCGCTGATTTGCAAATTTCCACACAGATAAATCAATCGGATGTCGCATGAGATTCTCACCCACCTCCGCTCGACCATGCCAAGTCATTGCCTCTGCTATCCAAGTTATAGTGTAAAGTCTCTTCAATTGAGGACCTAAAGGGAAATACTTTAACACCTTCTTAGGTATTTACGTATCTACTTTCAACAAACGTTTATTATGTACTATCATCTTTTGTTCATAACTCGGTTCCTTACATACATGACAAGCCCGTTTGTCCTTATGCTCCTTATAGTATAAAATGCAGTCATACTTGCAGCAATGAATTGATTTGTATTTCATACCCAAACCTTTCAAATTATCCTTCATGATCGGATAATTGACTGGCAGTGTATTTTATTTGGGGAGCAAATCTTTCGCCCAGAGGAGTATTATCGTCACACTTTTTCCCGACAAGCCAAATTTGCTCTTTAAGTTGTGCAACCCAACCATGGCATATAACTTTGTATGTTCGGGGTTGGAGTTATGGTATAATGGTGTTGTGGCTGCTGCTTTTAACCGTATATAATCCTTAACTTGGTCCGCATCGTTGCCAACATGATCCTCACATCCTAAAGCATTCCCTCTACTATCTTGCTTTTCTTGTGCTGCGTGCACTTCATACGTATCATTTATGAGATCGTTTAACCTAGCATCTACTAACGGGTCACCATTTGTGTGAATGGTTTCATTGACAAGTATTTCTTTGGGAATATACTTAAATTCCCTCTCCCCATGGAAATGCCAAAACGTGTAGTCAGCTTGCCTACCCCAATGAAACAAATGTAGTTTTACATCTACCCCTTTAAAGCGTTTCCCATTTTTACAATGATTGCACGGGCATGGGATAATATCAGTTTCGAGATTGTTTGTTGCATAATATACAAAGTCTTTAACACCATTAACGTATACTTGCCCCACTCTACAACTTTCACCCATCCACTCTTTATATTGTGGAAACCCCATTAATTCTACAATACAAACAAATAGAAACTCAGTAAATTACAAAAACTAAATGAAGTTTGAGCTAATATTTAGAACATAATCTCTGACTTATCATTGCATTAATACTATCATTGCATTAAAACTCACAGGAAAACCCAACCAAGCACAAAACGTCAAAACTTCGACGAGCACAAAATAATGGTTATTTAATTAATTTTTAGATAAAATAAATATGAATAGTATAAAATGATTATTGAAAAAAATCTAACATATTCCCAAACAAGATAATATTCAAAAAACGAAAGAGGTTAAACGATGTGTAGATATACTCACAACAAAACAATCAGATTTGATTATACTTTGTCTAGAGAACGTTGACCACAAAGCTCGGGCAAAACTCGTAATATTAAAAATCCATTTGATTATATTTTGTCAAAAAAATATAATGTCTAGAGTTTTTGAATAATATTTTGTCAAAAAAATAACCTCAATACAATTTCTAGGGCTTATTAACATAAAATACAATTTGTATATAGAAACACTCATAAACACACATATAAACAGAAATCTATACATACACATACATACACACACATGTAAACATAAATTTATACATACACACACATATAAACAGAAATCTCTACATACACACAAATATACACACATACCCACACATAATAAGAATCGAAATTAGGCTTTAGACAAAAATTATACAACAAAAATACCCAAAAATATACCTGTTTGATTCATAGAAATCAGGGTTTTAGAATCGCAAATGCTTCTTCACATCAACGGCTTCTTCACAGCTAAGAAAAATTTATACACATCAACGGCTTCTTCACATAACCAAAATAAAATAACAAACGAATATATGGCAAACCAAAATAAAAATATACTTGTTTGAGGTTTTGGCAAATGAAAGAGAGAGGGAAATTAAAGCGGGAGCTCTTCACGTAAGATAGAGGGAAATTAAAGTAGGTGAAAAATTTTATGACTGCTAATAGCAGTCATAAATTTGTGACCGCTAATAGGAGTCACAAATTGAGTCTAATATCAAAATTTTTTACTGCTGGGAGCAGTTACAAATTTATGATTGCCAATAGCAGTTACAAATTAAGTCTTAGACCAAAATTTGTGACCGCTAATAGCAGTTACAAATTTGTGACCGCTAATAGCGGTCATAAATTAAATCTAAGACTAAAATTTGTGACACCTCATAGCAGTTATAATTTCGTGACTGCTCATAAGAGTCATAACTTATGTCTACTAATAATCTTGTGACAGTTATAAATTTGTGACTGCTTATAGGAGTCACAAATTAATTATATGGTAACATTTGTGACTCCCATTAGCGGTAACAAACTAATTGACTCAAATTTTTTTTAACCAATTAATTTTATCACCCCTAATGGCAGTCACAAATAATTTTGTGACTGCTCTCGGGAGTGACTAGTTTGTCACCCCTATTGGCAGTCACAAAAAGGCAGTCACAAAATTAACATTTTGGTATATTTCCTTAAAAGTGGGAGGGAGGTGAGCACATTCATAGTATGATTGGGCCAAAACTTAAATAAATCGGATAAGTGTTAAAGAATGCATATATCAATCTTCACTGGGCATTACACTCAACAAATGAAATCACTATGAAAGGGGAGGTAATACATGGGACATGCGGGCATAAAGATTAAATGGAAATGGAAACTAAGCCGCGCACATGTCACAAATAAAGAGCGCTATATAGAAAATTTAAAATTGTAATCTCAATGAAAGATACCACTCATTAAAGGAGGCGAAATGCATTTTCACATATTATCAAACTATTTCAACGTTTGAATTAAAATCACCCTAAGATCACATAGCATTTTCACATATTTTCACTTCTTTCTTTTCTACTTTTCTCACTATTTTCATGCCTAATTGCAACGTAAATACAAGAACATCATTCAATCCTAATTATCATTCCAGACAAAGGTATGAAAAGGTGATATATATGGTTTATAAATCCAATGAGGAGTTGGTTATGGGATTTTGGGTTATGAACTGAAAGACTATATTTAGGCTCAAAGGGGTTGACGAGGGGAAACATATAAGGTGAGGTCAAGGTCCACATGGGTGATATAGAAAATATGGCCTATAATCATTTCCTAAATTTTACGCAATTCTCGAGTCAAAACAAACTTTGAAAATCATGCTCAAGCAACACATCTCATAAATGAACTCAAATAATGAGCGTTCAAATGAAAGAATAGTGAGATTACCAACGAAATCAATGTTTTCAAGGACGAAAGAGTAGTATATAACACTCACAAATGAAGAAATGCACAAATCTCACTCGGCATAAGTATATACAATGCAATAAAAGATTACCGAGTTATGAAAATCTTAAACCAAATTAATAAAACAAGAAAAACACATGTGCTCATGGGTTAAAGATTAATTCATGAAGTTATTCATAATATCAATGATTTGAGGACTAAAGTCTAATAACTTCTATAATTGAGAACATGCATCATTGAATTGTCTATTATATCGGGCATTTATTAAAATTTATCATCGAAAACAAAGGCAAAATGCCCAACAAAAGAGAAAAAAGAAAGAAAATGTTTTTTTGAAAATTTTAAATTTTTAACAAAAAGAATGCTTCGTAGCTAACATGTGATCATGTGATCAAATCAATGGAATTACACAAGAAATGGATAGAATATCCCACACCCCCTAACTTAAATGTTGTATTGTCCTCAATGCGCATTAAGAACACAACACAAAGATAGGAAAAGAATGATATTACCTAAATTGGAGTGATCCATATATAAGTACGAGTACAAATAATCTACAAAACAAGTTAGTACTAAGCATAACGAAAAGCAATAACAAAAGGTTTAACTAATTACACTAAACTAAAATAAAAAGAAAGAATAAAGAAATTCAAAAGCTCACTATTTAAAACATACTATTTGGACTTCACACTAATTTTACATTAGAAGTCTAAATAGTTGAGGATTCACTCGAACAATAATTTGAATTTGGAAGATCAACGGTGGACCCTCCCAAGAAAATATGCCTCCCGAAAGATATGAATTATGTTTGAACAACGGAAGGCATGCGGGTGGTGGAAAAGGTGAACCATTGCCAATTATAAATTTTTGGGGGACGATGGGGGATTTGGATAATAAGGGGGAGAGGTACACTTGGGGTCCAAGAAAAGTAAATTCACCTCCCAAAGGTTTTTCAAGTAGAATTGGAAGTGGTGCACACATGGGAAAAATCCATCTTGGAAAATAATTTCGGCAAAGAGTCCTCGTCGGCAAAAGATCACTGATAGAAAAAATATATGGTAATTAACTAAATTCAATATTAATCAACTCATCGCCGAAAAGAGATTGAATTTCGGGGGAGAAAGACTCACTTTCAATGAAATGTTCTATAAAAAGTTGGGGTGAAACACAAGTTTCCACCACCTCGTTGATTTCCACAAAAGAATCTATTTCATTGCAAAGTGCTTCAAGTCTCAATCCAGTACCAATAAGGTTATCAAATCCTTGGGCGAAAAGAAGAAAGGTTTCTTCCAAAGTAGGCTTCCTCGGCTCAAGAACCTCAGATTCCTCATTTGGTTGAAAATCTTCTTCAAAATCATAAGTATCGGAATAAAAATCGTCGTAGGATTCGAATAATACATCCAACTCAAGCTCCCAACAACAATTTTCATACCGATAAATATTTCCAAGACTTTCATGTGACACCCCGACTAATTAAATACCGGGTAGCTACTCTTTTATTAAATTAATTCAAAATGCCAAGTTGGCTCAGTTAATAGCATCACTGTCGAAAACATTTTAATTTTACTAACCACCTAGTATTTAAAAAGTAAGTTGCCAAATTTTAATATAAGTCTGATTAACATGCAACAAGTGTAATGAAGAAATAAGTAACACCATTCACCATACTGAAGTAAAACGAATAACCATCACATAGTGTAAATAAAGTCTGGAGGAAAACTCCTCACTAGAATCCCATACTGAAATAAATAACCGAATGCTAAAACAATACAAATCAAAGTCTGAAAACTGTAATGTAAAAGATGTCTCTAATAGAAATGGGCAACATGCCCTACAACTGATAGATAGTGACTCTGGAATCCAAAAGATAGAAGCGTCTACAAGCAAATCCCTGTAGCTTCCACAAACAGCTACAGCTCGTCACCTGAATGAGAATCCTATGCTTGGTGTCCCTGTGGCTGGGCACCTAAAATGGTTTTACAAGAAAAAGATTTGAAAAGCAAACGGGTCAGAGCCCGAATGTGGAGTTATATTTTAAAAACCTGCAAGTGCTTTAAAAACATTTAAAACATTAAATGCAAAGTACATGTTAGGACGTGCACTCACATGATATTCTCACATCTCGTCTAACTGTGCACTCCTAACGTAAGTACCCATCTAGAGTGATACAAACTACTAGCTAAGTGACAACGTATCTAGCTAGACTAACATAGGTCTTACCCTTATTACTCGGTTCTATTAACATAATAACGCTCGCAATTAAGTAGGGGTTTAACGTAACTCAGATGTTCACTATGCAGTATATATAACTATCAGTTAACTCGTTATATTTCTCGAAGTAATACCGTAATTATATTCACATCATTAACATGAAGGTTCTCATTAATTAAGTGTATATTATTCACATCGCAAATATACAATACAAGCACCCCGAGAACTAAGCTGCGGTGCACACATACTCTGCTATCCATCCCGGTACATCACGTACATAAGGATTACATATTCCGAATCTCTCAGGAATAGTTCACAGATAACAACATCACAAATAATGGAGGCGAACACAGTCACATCACATGGGTCACACACATACCTACGCTCCCATGATCAGCGAACTTATTAATATCCCAATAAGTCTTTCTATGACCTATGTTCATCGAGGTACCAGTCTAAATCCCCCCCCCCCCCCCCCCCCGTAGGCACACAAGGATTAGAGGGTCCTAAGCGAAGGCAAACCTCCCGTGATAGCAAGTATGGTAGGTATGTCATACACACAAATACTATATCAATACTAAGTATACACGCATCTTAGTAATCACCGTAGTTTAATCGTAGTACATATCGCTTTCTCGTACTAACTTATAATATCTACACTTATATTATTCCGGTTTATCATCATACGCGCCATAATCGATTCTCATGTCGTAGTAGACACTCACGTCTCAACCCAAACGGTTCATAGAATTAAATCTCTCGTATATAAATTTACTCCTCGCAATAACCCAAAAGTCCCAAATCTATCCTTACATCATCAAAGAATGTTAACTCTACCCTCGAACCAGTTTACGGGACTCCAAAAATCAAAACAGTCCAAAAAGGACCAAACTGGCAACTCGTTAGAAGTCTCGTTCGAACGAGACTGTTCGAACGAGATTCCTCTGTCAACTCGTTAGAAGTCTTGTTCGAACGAGGCTGTTCGAACGAGATTCCAGTTCGTTCGAACGAACTGTATCTTCTAACGATATCTCGTTCGAACGAGATAGCGAACGAAATCCCTTTTCGTTAGCAGCGACTGGTCAACTCGTTAGAATCTCGTTCGAACGAGTTCGTTCGAACGACCTGGGTAGGGGCTTCTAACGAGCTACCGGATTCGTCCCAGATTTTCTAAGTTACGTTTCTCACCATTTTTAACACCTCAATCCTTCTCCAAAGTTCGTTCTAACAGAGTTTTAAGTCCTCTAATCATACTACAACATGCTAAGGTCATATACTAACATCTTTTAATACATTAATGCATCCTAAACATCATTAAATCACAAGATTTTATACTTTTCCCCAATTTTATCAAGAACATGAACCCTAGATTTATATCATCATCAAATCCCAGAATTTAATCCGTTTTAATTTCTTCTAATCACAATTATCATGAGAGAAATCATCTACCTATCATTCTACATGCAATTCTCTTCAAAATTTTCAAGTTCTAAACTCCAATCTACATGGGTTTTCATTCATCTTTCAAGAACAATTAAAATTCCTCAATTTCTAACATGGAAGAGACATTCTCTGAAATTAAATGGAATAAAGTCACTTGCCTTGATTGTCTCTGAGTTTGGTGTAGGTTTGGTAGAACTTTTCTGCAGAATTTCTTCTCTCCAAGCTTCCTCTCCAATGGTGGCTTAAGGTGGCTAGGGTTTTGATTTGGGAACTTAGAAAACTCTTCTAATAACCTACGTAGCTTTCTAGGTTAATATGGTTTGGCTAATGGGCTTAGTGGGTTTAATTCACATCAGATTTACATCTCTAATTTTCGTCACTTTTAATTCCTCAAAATGTAAAATTACCAAAATACCCTTTAAGTTGCCGGTATGGCCTAAAAATACCCCGGAATCCGAACTACACCCCCGGGTAGTGTTTTCTGACTATCTCGACCCTTCCGGACGCGTTGGCGCACTCAAAACGACCATACGGTTTATAGATTTTAAATTCACTTTTATTATCAAAATATTACACCGTGACGCGGCGGTCCCACGCGTCTCAACAAAATTTCTAAAATGCCTTCTATCAATCTCACGACAATTTTATAATACTAAATACATATATCAAAACATGTATGCACATAATCAAATACCAACTCGCATCTCGTTAGTATTTATAACCCGGATTAATTTCCAATTAATACGCATTTAATTAATTAATCCCAAAAATAAATATAGTCAAAAGTACGGGGTATTACATTTCATTTTAAACAAATTCTTGAAAATGAAAAACTTGAAAACTATCCCCCAAGTAAGAATCATTAGAATAACCGAAAAAGCTATAGAAGTAGGACATGGTTACCTAACTGTTTGTAGATGTAGAATCCAAGTAGGAAAGTGGGCAACCGAGAATCAAAGTTTCTTAGTGCTCAAATGTGTTATCCTGCAAAAAAGCTTAAAACAAAGAATATAAATACAAAAGAAAAAAATACTATGAAATAATATAACAATTACAATCTAAAACTAAAAACTCTCGGGAAATGGCACCATTTTGATTGAGCGCGAACCGTGTGCTCCTGTAAGGGCACTATCGTTGTTTTCGTCACACCACCTCAATAAAAAAACCTAAACTATAATTACACTTGCGAAACAAGTATAGAGGTAAGTTGGGTATCGTAAGAAATCCGCAGGGAGTGTCGTATAGATTTTAATTGATTTATTACTTCAAGAATAAAAGTATAAAAGGTGATGGTTTGGTTTAAAAGAAAAGGGAAAAAATTAAGAAGTTAAAGCTAAACTGGAATTAATAAAACGAGAGTCATGGTCACATCCCCGCCATGGGCTAAACACGCGGGATTAGAATTTCGTTTCGAAAACGTTTAACCGAGCAATTTTAGTTAATTATTAACATCACACGTAAAGGTATTTTAACCCAAAAATGTGAGATAAAATATTTAATAAAAAATGGTCACATGCGTCTTAAAATCGGATTATCGCTATAAACACTAACGTTGAGTGACAAAGAAAGTTAAACGCATAATACACCCATATTGATCGGGCGCGAACCATGTGCTCGTGTAAGGGCACTATTGTTGTTTTCTGTTTGCCTCAATATAAAAACCAAAACTACAATTACACTTGCAAAACAAGTATAGAGGTAAATCGGGTATCGTAAGAAATCCACATGGAGTGTCGTAAAGATTTTAATCGATTTATTACTTCAAGAATAAAAGTGTAAAAGGTGATGGTTTGGTTTAAAAGAAAAGGGAAAAAATTAAGAAGTTAAAGCTAAACATGAATTAATAAAATGAGAGTCAAGGTCACATCCCCGCCATGGGCTAAACATGCGTAATTAGAATTTCGGTTCGAAAACATTTAACATTGCATTTTTAGCTAATTATAAACATCACACATGAAGGGATTTTAACGAAAAAATGTGAGATAAAACATTTAATAAAAAATTGTCACACGCGTCTCAAAATCGGATTATCGCTATAAACACTAACGTTGCGTGACAAAGAAAGTTAAATGCATAATAAACCCATTTTAATACGCGAGATTTTGATTAAACATGATTTTCCACCAAAACTAACTTTCGGAGCTCGACGCACCCCATTAATGGCGGACACATGACCCCAACCCTATTTAACTAAGTATTAGACATAAATAAACTAATTAACAACTAATTAAACTAATAAAAGCAATAAATGACAATAATAAATAATTAACTAGGCATTTAAAGTAAAGACATTAATTGAAATAAATCATAAACAAAGGAAATACAATAAGGAAGATAAAGGAATAGTAATCTTATAATACAAAATGGGCAAAAACCCAAGAGAAATGGGAGGAGGATGAAAGGATCTCCCAACAAGCCCTAGAATCTAATTACAAAATTAAGTATATCCCTCATCAAAATGAGATGAAATGTTTATATATATAAACCCTAGTGGCAAACTAGTAAATAAGAAATATCGAAAAACAGGGGACCGAATCGATTTGGTAGAAATCAAATCGATTTGAAAATAGGAGAAGCAAAAAAAGTAGCTTGTGTGTCAAATCGAGTCGATTCGGACTTGTCTGAATCGATTCGCCTCTACAGGTCTGCAATTCTTAGCTTTGTCCAACTTTATGAAAAATGTCGTTACTTCTTCGTTATAACTCAAAATTAGGCACAGTCGGAGGCTAAGCGAAGATAACACAGAGGACTACAACATCAAAGAGATATTAGGCCAAAACACTAAATTATGAAATGACTAAAATACCCTTGAATGTGACCTTGAGTGTGATTTTGAAGTCAAAACCATCCTACAAATGCCATAACTCTATCGATACAACTCGAATTCATGCACCGTCGGCGGCCACGCGAAGAGAAATTAGCGAGCTTCAAGTTTCGTGATGGGTTCGGGATTAAAACCCAAATGCTGAAATTACTAAAATTCCCAATTATACCGAACTTCACACTCAGCACTAAAATACCTATAAATGCCCAATTATACCTCATATAGCATGCTAATATATGAAACGGAGGTTGTGTGGTTAATGAGCATAACTATAGGAATTAAGGTACCCCAAGGGGGATAAAATGTATAAGTATAAGGGTGAATAAATACAATATTCATGTCGAATCAGTATATAGTGAGGTAATTCACGTACACTCAGGTATATCAAATGGCTTGTCCATATGTATCGATTACCCTCAAAAGCAAGACGTATGTCGTGGAAGTCCTGCTAAAGGGGGAACCTTTCCCCTAACCAAACAATTCTATACCCTCATATAGGCGTCAAACCTAGGGCACTCATATTTAGTTTGCCAATTACTACTCGAAACTCTAACGAAATGATGGGTCAGCATACCGTCTAAATTTTTGCGCGATTTTGAATTTTTCAAAATGGGACCCTGTATATAAGCCTGGCAATAAGTTAAACCGTGTTTTACACATTTTTCAAACCCAATTTTTTCCAGGCTCAAGTCAAGTCCGACATTTCTTGGCATTTGGGTAAACCTAATACAAGTGAAAACATAGTAGTAATAATAATAATAATAATAATAATAATAATAATAATAATAATAATAATAATAATAATAATAATAATAATAATAATAATAATAATAATAATAATAATAATAATAATGCTAAGACTCTTCTCTTGTTTTTCCCACATTTCTTACCAAAAGTGCCAAAAAAAATTTCCCCATTCTTTTCAAAATATCAAAAAACATTTTGCCTTGCCCTTTAAAAAAAAATCATCAAAAACATTTTCCTCTTCTTTTCTAAAAGTTTTCCCTCATTTCTTTCAAAAATAAATTCGAATCATTTTCTTTCTTAGGACAATCGCATACACAACCCTTGCCTTAGATCCCTATTGGATTCAGTCTTTCGTTAAACTGCCCCGAAGCTACGTCATTTCTCTCGCTACTTCCTCCAAGTTCAGAATACACTTTCACCCACTTTACATGGAGAATGCAGACCAAATACCGAGTGTGCAGCTTGATTTGATGACGGTCCTCGCTCAGCTTACCGCTAAGATTGACAACCTTAAAATAGAGGTTCATGAGATGCATCAAAATCGAGTCCATATTCCCGAAGAGCCCGAGGTCCTCTTCCCTCGCATTATGGGTCTGTAATACCCCGCATTTTTATCGATATTTATTTATGGGATTAATTGAATTAAATGTGAATTAATTGAGAATTAATCCGGATAAAATATTAACGAGATGTGAGTTAGTATTTGATTATAATGTGTATATATGGCAATATACGAATACTATAACTATTGAAATTGTCGCAAGATTGAAATACGGCAATTTGGGAAATTTTGTTGAGACGCGTGTGACAGTCGCGTCAGGAAAGTAATTATTTAATTAAAAAGTGAATTTTATTTCTATTAACCGTATGGTCATTTTGAGTGCGCCAACGTGTCCGGAAGGGTTGAAATAGTCAGAAAACACTAGCCGGGGGTTAAGTTTGGGTCCCGGGGCATTATTGGGCCATACCGGTAACTTAAAAGGGCATTTTGGTAATTTCGGAAATTTGGGAATTAAAACCCACGAAAATTAGAAATAAAAATATGACTTATTCTTTATCCACTAAACCCACTAACTACACTAAGGGACTTAATGGGCTATGGGAGAAGTTAAGAAATAGTTCTAACTTGCCAAAAACCAACCCCACCTCCATTGTCATCATCCTTAGAGAAGAACTTGTAGAGAGAGAGAGAGAGAGAATAACTCAGCCTTCAATATTCAACATCAAATTCAGAGAAAGATTAGAGTCAAGTGGTTTAATTATAATTGATTCAATTCTATGCTTTTCCATGTTTAGGATAATCATCAAATTTATCTTGGAAGATTGATTAGACCCATGAATTTGAGGATTAAAACTATGAACTATGTTAGGAATTGCATGTAGAAACATTCTGGATGAATTATGCATTCAAAACATAACCATTAATGATCTAAAAACGGATTTTAGAAGAAGTTTATTAATGTTCTTGAAAGAAATAGAAAACTGGAATTCTTGATGAAGATTTGATCCAAACAAAGCCTTGAATGATGAATTATTGGTTTTAGAACGTTAACACTATTGTAGGATGGTTGTATGATGATATTATAACGTTATCTTAGAGTTTCATGCTTGTTAATTGTGTTTTGAGATGCTTTGAAAACTGTAAATCGAAGCAGTCCGCAGCCTACCTGGTGCGTTCGATCGATCGACATTCATCAGTCGATCGATCGACCACCATCGATCGATCGAAGGTCAAGGTCGATCGATCGATCGACCTTCCCAGAAAGAGTAAAATTTCCCCTAGTTAAATTTTAATGATGTTAACCCTTGGAAAATATTATTGGAGACCTTATGAATAACCTTTAGACTTAAGGAAGACCAGTAGGTATGGTTATGAAGTTTGGACCTTAATTAGAATTTAAATAGAGGAATTATTTTAAAAGCTAATGAAGCTCGATGAGTGAGTTAATATTAGGGTTAAAAGAGTAATTTTGAATAAATTGATGAATTGAGGTTTGGGGCAGAAGTAAGGACCTTAAGAATAATGATGTAATATGTGGGAATAATAGGAAACTTAATAACCCCTTTGAGATAGGTTTGAAGTATAAGAATCTATGACGTGAGATGTGTTGACAGTCTACATTATATATTATCGGAAGACTAAAAATGTATACAATCGGAATAATGGTATAAGGATGTAGAAAATACCTTTATTAATATTGAGATATTTAAGATGTGTGCATGCTTAGTATATAATCTTATATGTATGACATACCTACCATACTTGCTATCACGGGAGGTTTACGTTCGCTTAGGGCCTTCTAATCCTTGTGTTGCCCGGATTTAGTTTGGTACCTAGAGGACATAGTTCAAGGGAATGACTTAATTGTGAGTTATTAAGTCAGCTGACTATGGAGCGTAGGTATGTACGTGACCCATGGATATGTTGAATTATGTTCGCATCCATTTTTGTGTGTTGTGCTTATTCTAACAATTCCTGAGAGATTCGGAATTTGTAATCCTTCTGTACGTGATGTACCGGGATGGATAGCAGAATATGTGTGCACCGCAGCTTAGCCTCGGGGTGCTTATATTGTATATTTATGATGCGAATAATATACGGTTGAATGAAAAGGAATTGTGATGTTTATTTATGAGAATTATTTATAGTAACTCCATGAGAAGATAAATAAGGGGATAACCTCCAGTAAACGGTAATGCTAACAATTGAGAATCCGAGTTCAAGTAAAGCTATCTATTTAAGTAATAACATTGGGAATTCATATTGTGAATCGAGTAGTTGGGTTAGAACTTATGATGGTTTAGTTAGATAAATAACACATGTATGGGTACAGGAACGTTAGGAGTGCACTGTTAGACGAGAGGTGAGTATTTCATGTGAGAGCACGTCCTAACATGTATCTTGCATTCATTGTTTTAATTGTTATTAAGGCACTTGCTGTTTTTAAAATACTCTCCACATTCGGGATCTGACCCGTTTGCGTTCAAATCTATCTTTTTGTAAAAACCATTTTTTAGGTGCCCAGCCACAAGGACACCATGCTTAGTATTTCCAGTCAGGTGACGAGATGTAGCTGTTGTGTAAGTTACAGGGCCTTGCTAGTAGACGCTTCATTTGCCTTGACTCTATATTCAGATTTCATTAGTTGTAGGGCATGTCGCCCATTTCTTTTAGAGACATTTCATTTTATATTTCAGTTATTCAGACTTTGGTTTGTAATTAATTCAGGATGCAGACTTGTTTTATTTCCTTTCATATTGGGATTGTTGTGAGGAGTATTTCCTCTAGACTCATCTTTAATTGTTGATTCATTATCGTTGGACTTTATCGTGAATGGTTGTGTTACATTTCTTTCATAATTCATTTATTGCATGTTAATCAGATTTAATTTAAAATTTGACAACTCACTTTTTAAATACTAGGTGGTTAGTAATCATTAAAAATGTTTTCGACAGTGATGTTATTAACTGGGCAAACTTGGCATTTTGTATTGATTTAATAAAGGAGAAGCTACCCGGTATTTAATTAGTCGGGGTGTCACAAGTGGTATCAGAGCATCAGGTTCTAGTGTCCTTTAGGATCTGTATAGCTTATTATGTTTCCGCTGAGCTTTCGTTGATATAGAGCCCTATATTTTAGGACTGTTGTATTCTTTTATGTATTCTTCGCTCTTCAGTTATTTTAAGTTTATAACGGCGAACTTATAAACTTTATTCTCATTTCAGATGCCTCCACGACGTGCGCAGTGAGTTCCTAGGGATGCACAGCCTGAGCCACAACCAGCTCCAGTACAGGGCACCATGAATGCTGCCGAGGTTGCAGCCATTGTATCCCAAGCGGTAAATGCCGCTCTCGCCGTTGTACAGTAGGCACCACCCCATGTGCTGGTAGCCGTGCCAGTTCAGGCATATGCATTCCCGTCTTCTTGGGAACGAGTTCGAGATGCTTTTCAGAAAGCACACCCTCTGGAGTTCGCAGGTAGCTCTGATGTTGTGGTATCTAGTCAGTGGAGGAAGAATATTCAGAGGCACTTGAGGATGTATGAGTGAACCGATGTTCAGAGGCAGATACTAGCTACTTTTAAGCTAGTGGGAGCTGCATTGCAGTGGTGGGAGTCTATTACCACCGCAGAGGAGAGAGATACTCTCACTGTACAGGAGTTCTGGGTGCGGTTCGATCGCAAATATTTCCCGTCAACTGTTCACACAGAAATGAGGAGGAAGTTGACGAGCCTTAGACAGGAGGGTAAGACTATGGCCGAGTATGAGCCCGAATTCACAAATTTGCTGAACATTGTACCGGATGAGATACCGACGGAAGAGAAGAAGATTCAGAAATTCATAAATGGATTGACTTGGAGGATCCGTCAGCATTTATTGGGGAACCTCACGTTGGCCACTTATTCTGACGTGGTTAACGCTGTATTGCTCCATTGCCAGGACCACCGCTTTCACTTGACAGAGGGGAAGCGATCAAGAGAGTCCAGCCATCAGGGCATGACAGGGGAAATGGTTTCAGCGGGGCACAATCAGCTCAAGGTCAGTATAGGCAGAGTGATCAGGGTTCCCAGCAGGGGGATCATAAGAGATTCCGATCAGGGGGTTTCAGGAACGGTCAGGGAGGATTCCGGAATGGCCAGCAGGTTCATAATGGCCATCAGGGCCAGTAGAGTCAAAATGGTCAACAACAGCAGTTTCACCAGGGCCAGCAAGGCCAGGGCAGAAATGGTAACGGCCACCAGGGCCGAGGGAAGCAGGGACAGCGAGGGGGAAACTTCCCGGGGAAGTGTTTCATTTGTGGTAAGATTGGCCACAAACGTCAGGATTGTCCTGATAAGGGCAGGGCTCCACAGCAGCAGCAACAGGGTGCTCGACACGAGCCACAGAGGCCTATGTTTCCCGCCGCCCTCCCAGCACCACCAAAGATGGCAACATTACCACCCATTGCAGCGGTCCCAGTTCAGCAGGGACAACTTCAGTATGGGATAGTGTATCAGCTTCAGCAGGCCGCAGCCCCACAGAATCCGCCAGCTATTAAGGGTATGTTCTCTATTCAGGGGACTCTGGGGCGCATTTTATTTGACACGGGGGCTACACACTGTTTTATTGCTATGAGATTTGCACGCACCATTGGGTTGTTAGACACCGCAGAGAGCACCGCTACTTATGTAGACTCACCGTTGAGTAGGGGTTCCATGATTTTGCTTATGTGTAGAGGTGTGGGTATAGAGATCGGGAGGTTTACTTTACCCACCGATATGTTAGTGTTAGAGATGACCGAGTATGATGCCATTATTGGTATGGATTGGCTAGTAGCGTACCGAGCCATGATTGACTGTTTTAGTAGGAGTATTATCTTTGCCATTCCCGGGCAGGAGATGTTTTTAGTGGCGATGCCTCGTCCTGAGGGAGGATCGTCCACTCATTTGTACTACATAGAGGAGGAGACCTCTAAGGAAGTGGTGATACCACTTGATTCGATTGCGGTTGTTCGAGAGTTTGTCGATGTATTTCAGGATATACCTGGATTACCTCCGAGTAGAGAGATAGATTTTGTGATTGATTTGACGCCGGGCACTAGGCCTATTGCCCGCGCACCTTACCGTATGGCTCCAGCTGAGATGAGAGAGTTACAGGATCAGATTGAGCAGTTGTTGGGTCAGGGATTCATCCGGAGGAGTACTTCACCATGGGGTTCCCCTGTGTTGTTCGTTAAGAAGAGGGATGGATCGTTGAGGTTGTGTGTGGATTACCGGGAGTTGAATAAGGTCACGATACGGAATAAGTATCCGTTGCCCCGAATCGATGAATTATTCGACCAGTTGAGAGGAGCTTCTTTCTTCTCGAAGATTGATTTGCGATCTGGTTACCATCAGTTGTGTATCAGGGAGGAGGACGTCTCGAAGACTGCTTTCTTAACGAGATATGGTTCCTACGAGTTTTGGGTTATGCCTTTTGGTTTGACCAATGCTCCAGCCGTGTTTATGGACTTGATGAATAGGGTGTTCAGAGAGTTCCTAGATCAGTTCGTCATTGTCTTCACTGATGATATTCTGGTTTACTCCCAGACGGAGGAGGAGCACGCCGAGCATTTGAGGTAGGTTTTGCAAACGCTACGTCAGAACGAGCTGTATGCAAAGTATGAGAAGTGCGGGTTTTGGCTGAAGGAGGTTCAGTTTTTGGGGCATATTTTTTCCGACCGGGGGATATCTGTTGATCCGGGGAAAGTATCCGCGGTGAGGGAGTGGGGATAGCCCACGACACCTACTGAGATCCGTAGTTTCTTGGGCTTAGCAGGATACTACAGGAGGTTTATTCGGGGTTTCTCCAAGATAGCGGGTCCCATGACACATCTGACTCGTAAAGGTGTGTCGTTCATTTGGAGTGATGCCTGTCAGTTAGCATTCGATGAGTTGAAGGACAAGTTAACCTCAGCACCTGTGTTAGCATTACCGAGACCAGGAGTTGAGTATCTTGTTTACACCGATGCGTCCTTACAAGGACTTGGAGGTGTACTGCAGCAGGAGAGTCAGGCCATAGCTTATGCTTCCCGAAAGCTTAAGCCTCATGAGAAGAATTACCCTACCCATGACTTGGAGTTAGCGGCAGTGGTATTTGCCCTTTGGATTTGGAGACATTATCTTTTGGGGGAGAAGTTTCGATTGTTCACAGACCTCAAGTCCCTACAGTACCTATTCACGCAGAAGGAGCTGAATATGAGGCAGCGAAGGTGGCTTGAGTTTGTGAAGGACTATTAGTTTGATATCCAATATCACCGGGGGAAGGCTAACGTGGTAGCAGACGCGTTGACCCGTAGGCCAGTAGATGAGGTGGCAGGGGTGTGGAAGGCAAAGTGGAAGGAGTTGGGACACCAGGATGCAGTGGCCCGATCATTCATGTCAGTGATGACTGTTACACCGCAGATTGTCACGAAAGTAGTAAAGGCACAAGCAGATGAATCGTTCTGTCAGGAGCAGATAGTTCGATTATTAATAGAGGGAGCGGAGTCCTATACCGTTAGCTCAGACGGGGGATTACGCTTCAATGGGAGACTGGTAATCCCGGAAGGGGAGGAATTATGACACGAGGTGATGGCAGAGTCGCACGGCTCACGGTTCGCGGTACATCCCGGTGGGGACAAAATGTATCAGGACATGAGACGTCAGTATTGGTGGAGCGGGATGAAGAGAGATATTGCCGTGTTTGTTTCTAAATGCGCCACTTGTCAGCTAGTAAAAGTGGACCATCAGAGACAGACAGGACTTCTACAGCCATTAGAGGTCCCGATGTGGATGTGGGAGAGCATCTCCATGGACTTTATCACGGGGTTACCTACGTCACAGAGAGGTCACGACTCCATTTGGGTAATTGTGGACAGGTTGACCAAAGTCGCTCATTTTCTACCCGTAAGGATAGACTACACTACGGGACAGTATGCCCAGCTCTTTATAGCAGAGATAGTGAGACTTCATGGTGTGCCCCTAAATATCGTGTCTGACCGAGACAAGATATTTGTTTCACGGTTTTGGGAAAGTTTTCAGGAGGCCATGGGCACGGAATTGCGGTTGAGTACGACTTATCATCCACAAACCAATGGGCAAACCGAGCGTACAAATCAGATGTTGGAAGACATGTTGCGGATGTGCATCATTGACTTCGGGGGTGGTTGGGAGCAGTATCTTCCACTACTGGAGTTTGCTTACAACAACTCCTACCAGTTCACCATTGGTATGGCTCCATTTGAGGCGTTGTACGGTAGACCTTGTCATTCCCCAGAATGTTGGTTGGAGGTGGGGGACAACAAACTACTTGGGCCGGAAGTAATTCAGGATACTTCGGCGAGGATAGAATTGATACGGAGTCACATTCATGTAGCTCAGGATCGGCAGAAGAGCTATGCTGATGCGAAGAGGTTCTTCAGGGAGTTCCAAGTGGGGGACCAGGTTTTACTCAGAGTATCTCCTATGAAGGGGATTATGCGATTTGGGAAGAAGGGAAAACTGGCACCGAGATATGTGGGACCATTTCCTATCATCGAGCGGATTGGGTCCGTTGCGTATAGACTTGGGTTACCGAAACATTTGCATCGGATTCATGATGTGTTTCATATTTCCTCGCTAAGGAAATATCTTAGAGATAATTTGGCTCATTCTCACATTTCTTTGGAGGACATCGATCTCCAGCCCGATAGCTCCTACGAGGAGGGGCCGATTGCTATTTTGGACCGAAGTGAGCGGAAACTGCGGTCAAAGATAGTCCCGTTAGTGCGTGTTCAGTGGCGACATCATAATGTCGAGGAGTCCACATGGGAGAGCGAGGATGAGATGCGCGAACGTTATCCAGAGTTGTTTTTACCAGGTACTTTTTAGTTCCGAATTTCGGGACGAAATTCTGTTATTAGGGGGGAAGTATGTAATACCCCGCATTTTTATCGATATTTATTTATGGGATTAATTGAATTAAATGTGAATTAATTGAGAATTAATCCGGATAAAATATTAACGAGATGTGAGTTAGTATTTGATTATAATGTGTATATATGGAAATATACGAATACTGTAACTATTGAAATTGTCGCGAGATTGAAATACGGTAATTTGGGAAATTTTGTTGAGACGCGTGTGACAGTAGCGTCAGGAAAGTAATTATTTAATCAAAAAGTGAATTTTATTTCTATTAACCGTATGGTCATTTTGAGTGCGCCAACATGTCCGGAAGGGTCGAAATAGTCAGAAAACACTAGTCGGGGGTTAAGTTTGGGTCCCGCGGCATTATTGGGCCATACCGGTAACTTAAAAGGGCATTTTGGTAATTTCAGAAATTTGGGAATTAAAACCCACGAAAATTAGAAATAAAAATCTGACTTATTCTTTATCCACTAAACCCACTAACTACACTAAGGGACTTAATGGGCTACGGGAGAAGTTAAGAAATAGTTCTAACTTGCCAAAAACCAACCCCACCTCCATTGTCATCATCCTTAGAGAAGAACTTTTAGAAATAGAGAGAAAGGAGAATTCTGCAGAGAGAGAGAGAGAGAGAACAACTCAGCCTTCAAGATTCAACATCAAATTCAGATAAAGATTAGAGGCAAGTGGTTTAATTATAATTGATTCAATGCTATGCTTTTCCATGTTTAGGATAATCATCAAATTTATCTTGGAAGATTGATTAGACCCATGAATTTGAGGATTAAAACTATGAACTATGTTAGGAATTGCATGTAGAAACATTCTGGACGAATTATGCATTCAAAACATAACCATTAATGATCTAAAAACGGATTTTAGAAGAAGTTTATTAATGTTCTTGAAAGAAATAGAAAACTGGAATTCTTGATGAAGATTTGATCCAAACAAAGCCTTGAATGATGAATTATTGGTTTTAGAACGTTAACACTGTTGTAGGATGGTTGTATGATGATATTATAACGTTATCTTAGAGTTTCATGCTTGTTAATGGTGTTTTGAGATGCTTTGAAAACTGCAAATCGAAGCAGTCCGCAGCCTACCTGGTGCGTTCGATCGATCGACATTCATCAGTCGATCGATCGACCACCATCGATCGATCGAAGGTCAAGGTCGATCGATCGACCTTCCCAGAAAGAGTAAAATTTCCCCTAGTTAAATTTTAATGATGTTAACCCTTGGAAAATATTATTGGAGACCTTATGAATAACCTTAGACTTAAGGAAGACCAGTAGGTATGGTTATGAAGTTTGGACCTTAATTAGAATTTAAATAGAGGAATTATTTTAAAAGCTAATGAAGCTCGATGAGTGAGTTAATATTAGGGTTAAAAGAGTAATTTTGAATAAATTGATGAATTGAGAGTTGGGGCAGAAGTAAGGACCTCAAGAATAATGATGTAATACGTGGGAAGGAAACTCAATAACCCCTTTGAGATAGGTTTTAAGTATAAGAATCTATGACGTGAGATGTGTCGACAGTCTACATTATATATTATCGGAAGACTAAAAATGTATACAATTGGAATAATGGTATAAGGATGTAGAAAATACCTTTATTAATATTGAGATATCTAAGATGTGTGCATGCTTAGTATATAATCTTATATGTATGACATACCTACCATACTTGCTATCACGGGAGGTTTACGTTCGCTTAGGGCCTTCTAATCCTTGTGTTGCCCGGATTTAGTTTGGTACCTAGAGGACATAGTTCAAGGGAATGACTTAATTGTGAGTTATTAAGTCAGCTGACTATGGAGCGTAGGTATGTACGTGACCCATGGATATGTTGAATTATGTTCGCCTCCATTTTTGTGTGTTGTGCTTATTCTAACAATTCCTGAGAGATTCGGAATTTGTAATCCTTATGTACGTGATGTACCGGGATGGATAGCAGAGTATGTGTGCACCGCAGCTTAGCCTCGGGGTGCTTATATTGTATATTTATGATGCAAATAATATACGGTTGAATGAAAAGGAATTGTGATGTTTATTTATGAGAATCATTTATAGTAACTCCATGAGAAGATAAATAAGGGGATAACCTCCAGTAAACGGTAATGCTAACAATTGAGAATCCGAGTTCAAGTAAAGCTATCTATTTAAGTAATAACATTGGGAATTCATATTGTGAATCGAGTAGTTGGGTTAGAACTTATGATGGTTTAGTTAGATAAATAACACATGTATGGGTACAGGAACGTTAGGAGTGCACTGTTAGACGAGAGGTGAGTATTTCATGTGAGAGCACGTCCTAACATGTATCTTGCATTCATTGTTTTAATTGTTATTAAAGCACTTACTGTTTTTAAAATACTCTCCACATTCGGGCTCTGACCCGTTTGCTTTCAAATCTATCTTTTTGTAAAAATGATTTTTTAGGTGCCCAGCCACAAGGACACCATGCTTAGTATTTCCAGTCAGGTGACGAGCTGTAGCTGCTGTGGAAGTTACAGGGCCTTACTAGTAGACGCTTCATTTGCCTTGACTCTATATTCAGATTTCATCAGTTGTAGGGCATGTCGCCCATTTCTTTTAGAGACGTTTCATTTTATATTTCAGTTATTCAGACTTTAGTTTGTAATTAATTCAGGATGCAGACTTGTTTTATTTCCTTTCATATTGGGATTGTTGTGAGGAGTATTTCCTCTAGACTCTTCTTTAATTGTTGATTCATTATCGTGAATGGTTGTGTTACATTTCTTTCATAATTCATTTTTTGCATGTTAATCAGATTTAATTTAAAATTTGACAACTCACTTTTTAAATACTAGGTGGTTAGTAATCATTAAAAATGTTTTCGACAGTGATGCTATTAACTGGGCCAACTTGGCATTTTGTATTGATTTAATAAAGGAGTAGATACCCGGTATTTAATTAGTCGGGGTGTCACAGGGTCCACCCGTTCCTGAAACTACTTGGGACCCGAAAGACTACCAGCACACTCCACGTGCGCCTCCTGCTAATGGGACACCGCCATCTCATCTCCCTATGCCAAATCTTGCCCATCTAGGGACTAACCTGCCAGTACTTGCTGATCCAAAGGAAGAAGAGTTGAAGAAGGACAAAGAGGACCTCCAGTTATTGACCAAGAAATTTTACCAAGTTCGAATATTCGGTAACTACATGGATTACACCTTTATGTATCCCTATCCTAAAGCACGGATGCCAAAAAATTTTAAGATGCCCAATATTGAGAAGTTCGAGGGTAGAGGGCCCCTAATTATTCATATCCTAACTTACCGCCGAGACATGAATCTCCTAGGTTCCTCCAAGGAAATAATGGACCAAATGTTCCAACAGATTTTGAAGAAGAGTGCTCTTCGTTAGTTCCTATCCCTCGAAGAATCCAGAACTCACAATTATAAGGATTTTCCCATGAATTGATGTCAAAGTACAAGTACAATGAGGAGTTGGAAGTTACCCACCATGATTTAAAAGTTCTAAGACAGAGGAAATGTCAGTAATTTCATAATAAGATGAATAGAGAAAGCAGCCACCATGACCAATCGGCCCTGCGAAGAGGAATAAATGAGTATTGTGAAGAATAACTTCTTACCTCATGTTTGAGGAAGGATGGGAAGAAAATATTACCCCCATTTTTGAGCCCTCTAGGAAGAAGGAGTGGAGATTGAAGAGATTCTTGCAAAAATAGAAGCCGAACCAAAGAGAGTATCCAGACAATTCACTATCAGAAAGTATAAGAAGCCTTCTAATACCACAGTTTCAACCGTCAACAACATCTCTCAGTCAACCACTTCATGGGCACCAGAAAGATTCCCTAACCCAGTCTGATAAGAATACATCGAGATCCATGCCTCCCTCTCAATAGATCACTAAGACCTTTTGAGGTAAAATCTTATCAATCCATTATACCCCCGTCCATTACCAAACCCACTTCCTAAAAATTCCAAGTCGGATGCCCATTGCGATTTTCATTTAACTACCGACCATACCACTGATCAATGCTTCCGTATCCTGAATGTAGTCCAAGGTCTGATTGACCAGGGTATTATCGTCCCACTGGACAATCCTAAGATAAACACTACTCACAATCCACTCCCAAATCATGCAAATGCTATCTTCCTAGATTAAGACCCATAAATTAATCCATCTACCCAGATTGTACCAAGTAAATTGTCCATCATACAAATATATTCACCTAAAACCCTCAAAGTTTGGCCATATTTTTCCTACATCCTACCTGTTTTGCCGATCAAGCCCTATCACTACCTATAAGAGCATGCATTACCTTTCATACTCATTTGGGGGGAAAGGATATGGAATTATCAACGGTATTGAAACAACTCTAGAGATTTTGGGTTGAAATTACCCTCAGAGATGACCATTGATTGCCGAAAGTTTAACACACTATTCATGGAAGCTCAAAAGTTGGATCATGAGTCAGATAATTGGGTGGTACCCACCCACGAAGTCAACTTAGATGATGTCGTTCAGATAATGACAGGCTTATTTCGAAAGACCAGTGAGATTTATAGTATATTCGAGTTGCTTGATGCTTTAAAACTACATGGGCACTTGGTCCATTCGCTTTTACATATCCTAATTGAGTGGGAGGATCTATACAAAGAGGTCGTTAAGGTTGTAGGATGCATTGTCTTCTCATAAAAGAATGACATCATTGCCACTGGATGGGGGGACGGATTTGATAGTTTCGATGAAGAGACAAGCCTAGAAAATATTAGCCCAATAATCAGATTATGTGGAATGATATCATTTGAAGATCTACGAAGAGAAATTAACAAAGTGGACGAACAGGCCGAGATAGACGAAGAAACATGATTTTTATTTTCACCTCTTCTGTGAACCATATGACTAGATCTGGGAGGCAACCAGGTTCCAAACCCTCAGTCGATGACAGATGAGGGAAAAGATGTTGAGAAACTCCTTGTGCCAGAAATGACCCTCGAGGAGAGAAATATCCTCGATCAGTTGAATAAAGCTTAAGATAACATCACACTATGGGTACTCTTTGTGTCTTCCCAATTGTAGTGAAATGCCTTGATTAAACAGCTTATCGAGCCCATGATCCCTCCTTCCACCATCCCAGAACAAGTAGTGAATCTCGTCATATCTCTAACCTCTGCTATAATTTTCCCTTTCTCTGAAAAAGAAATCCCTAAGCTTGGTCCAAATCACAACTATGGTCTTTATATCTCTGTCAAAGTCGTGGGAAAGACCATCCCGCTTTCGCTTATCGATAACTAGTCAATACTTAATGTCTGTCTATTAAGAAACCTCAACTACTTGCGACTGAAAGTATGCGAACTTGCTTCGACTTCGGCCGCGATGCATGCTTATGATATTAATCTTTGGGATGTGATGGGCTCCATAAAGCTTATAATAAGGGCTATCCCTATAAATCCCGTTATTGAATTCCAAGTCATCGATATATCAGCTTGTTTCAACTTATTGCTCGGATGACTATGGCTCCACAGTATCAAGGGTGTCTTCCTCCCTCCGTCATAAACTTAAGTTCTTGTCCAATGGGTAGGTCATCACCATCTTGGGCGATGACGATAATACTTAGAATTTAAGCACCAGTAATTTGGTACTTGAGATATAACATAGGGAGAATGGCATGCTTATGTTTGGATTCTTAATCAAACCACTTCCACTCCTAGCAAGAAATGATTTCAGAGATAGAGTTTTTATAGAACATAGTCCGTACGGTAATGTCAATGTGATACAGATATTCAAGAACATGCACTTCATGCCCGGACTAGGGCTGTGACGATGACAATAGGGAACACTAGAGCCCATGGTATTAAATAAGGCCTTTCCTCCACGTGGTTTGGGTTTTCAACCCTTGTTAGAGGAACTTAGAATGATATGCCAACGCCGGTTGAAGAGAAGGCTGGAAAGTACCAAGATTGTCTCAGGGTACTCCTTGAACAAAAGATTTATCAAAGAGGGTGAAGATTTTCCCTTTAAGGCTTTCCCTAACCATGGTGTGATCATGTGGATAAGAAGATGAATCCCGGAATGGAGAAATTTATCCAAGATAGTTACTCATGGGTCGAAAGTTCCTAGCATTGTGTGCAACCGCTTGTGGAGAAGACTGCAGTTGTTACCAAGGATTTTGAGGGAAGTGACTCTGAGGATTCATTCAACTTGCAGACATTGGGGTTAACACTCTGCATGATCCACTCAAGCACTACACCACCAAATCCATCCATCCTGATAAAAGATGTTGATGCACCTCTTCTCAACTGGCATGCTATACCAGTTCCACCCGATGAAACGCAACCCAACCCAGATGTTTATCCCATTTCTTCTTCTTTTGTTGTTCCTCCTTATTCTGATCACAATGTAATGGAGACCTCTTTTGATGAGGTTCTCAATGCTATTTTTCCTAACAATGAAACAAATGATAATTTTGAGTATCTTTTGTGTCTTACATTAATTGTCTTGATTCTAATAAAACTCTTGATGATGATGATTTTAAAAATGTACAATTCTTAACTGATTTAAATAAGGGAAGCCAGGAAGGCAAAGCGACAACTTGTAATGTTAATGATTGGCCAACAACATGTGTGGGGCATGTCGGTGAGCTAACATGTGCAGAACCTTCCCCTGATGGGTGAAACATTAAAGTATTTTTGGGTACTCCATTAGTAAAATGCTCCAATATGGTCCATACTGGCAACAAGCATTCCCTCCTAAGGATTCATTATAAAAGGCCAGATTCCACATGGAGACCAGTGTAAGGAATTATCCATCTTACCTATTTATTAATATAGGTATTCCAACATTATCATTATCGAAACAAAGAGACGACACCATTATACTTATCAAATACTAGTGCAACAAGGTAATCTGTGAACGTAAGCTCATTCTTAAAGTCTGAACCACATATCTTTTGATGTTAATCTTCTTATCCTCATCTCTATCTTTATTCATTTGCTTACATTGCTTCTTTATTATTTGTTATCTCTCATTAGGTTTCATTTTGGCTAAGACAACTTTGAAGCCATTTTTTAATGATAACGGGGGTATGTTATTTTTGTTTATTAATGTAAGATAATCCCTCACTGCACACATGAAATATTAGGTCTTAGATGATCTTTTTTAGGTAAATATATCATTTATAGAAATAGATCAAATACCAAAAAGTCCCTCAAATATTTTTAATATACATTTAGTCCAAATCTTTTATTTTGTACCAAAAAGTCCCTCAAACACCTATTTAATTAACATTCTCTTGTTTTTGAAGGTTCACGTCAGCAGCATGATAAAGAACTTTTTAGAGCAAAATAAAAAGACTTGAATTAAATATGTATTAAAAAATATTCAATAGACTATTTAGTATATACCCCTACAAAAATTTAGGATCGATTTCTAATATTCTTCGCCAATGTAACCAATATTATGTCAAATCTAAAGACTTTTTGAATGACTCCAAAGCAACCTGATTAATCCTCTACGACCACTTGAAGAATAGCTATTTTTTCCATTAAAAAATACGGTAATACTAGCCATCTATTGAATTCAATGCTTTCCCACTTGACTAGTGTTATATTTTGGGGGCATTTGCATTTTGTAGAAATCAATTCCTCTTACGCTAGCCACACACACACACACACTCTGACCGCTGATGTTAGCATCCATCAACTTGAATGTGCAACAACTAACCGTTCGCATATAGGGAAGCAAAAATGGAGTTGCATGTACGTCAGTCTTCTATGAAATTTATAAGCATATGTAATAAAATATTAATATTTAAGGTTAATAAGTAAGTTGCAACCATTAAAATAAGAAATAAAATTAAAAGTGCTGTCTAAGACTATATGTAATAAAGGATGAGGTCAAAATATAATAAATGTCAAATGATTTGTTTACTGTTATTGAAAATATATGACATTGCAAATTTATATTCTATTGTGAAGTGAGTTCAATGCAAGGTACGATTGGCACCAAAAGATTTGAACCATATGCTATTGGACAACTTTAAAACCACTCAAATTAGCCCATATTGGCCTATATTTCTGAATCCATGGGCCTCAAAGTAGCATGACCTGGGTAGAAATGGACGGTTTCTTGTATTCGACCTCTGACTGCTAGCTCTAGTAAGAATCTTCTTGTTTGGGTATTAGGATGTTCGGGCTACTTTGCGTGTACCTAGACTAATCACATGAGCAGGGCCGGTCTTGAGATTTAGAGGGCCTTGTGCGAAATTATAAAAGAGAGGCCATTTTGATTTAGGCTTAGTAATAATGCTTTTTTTCTAAATTAGTATAACACATCATACAAATTATAATTTCATATCTCAATATGAATTAGTGTATTGTTGTTTTGTAAAAAAATTACAACTAATTCAAACTTAATAAAAAAAATCAAAACAGTAGCACCTGACTTTTGTAATGTGTTAAAAAAAATTAGAATTGATATTGTAAAGAAATTGTTTGAGATGGGGAAAAAACATCACAAATTTATGAGAGAGAGAGAGAGAGAGAGATGAGAGCACAGAAAAAAAGAGATAAATGAGGTGAAGGAGATTCTGTCATTCATTTTATTTTACTTTTACTTTCACAAATCTCATCAGCACTCTGACTAATTGTAAACAGTTCTCTTTTGTGCCCCTAAACATATGGGCCCTTATGTAGCACACTAATAGCAATTTTGAAGAAGGGCCCTGTGCAGTAGCCCAGATGGCACTTGCCCAGGGCCGACCATGCACACGAGCTATTCATGCGCAAGGGCGGAGCCAAGATTTCGTATAGGGGTGGGCTAATTATCATGACAGCCTTATGAAAAAAATTATATTATGTATTTGGTTCGGGGTGAAAACCTTTTAATGCACTCAAAAGTGAAGGGGTGAAATATAATTTCACCTATGTGACATCTAGTCTAATTCACTATTTTTGTTCACAATTGCATAATTCTAACATGTTCATTTATTCATAAAATTCAAATGAAAAACATTTAATTTCAAATATGTGAAATATCAATTTATCATTTTTTTGCACTACTACTACAAATATAAAATAATTTGCAACATTATCTAGAATTGTATTTAATATCATGATAGCCAAAGGTGGTTGACAAATTGATGACAATGTTGCAAAAAAAAGGGCAAAGCCAAAATTGAATCATCCAATAAAGAAACCCAAGATTGCAAAAGAAGAGCTCAATAAGGGGATTTTGTGTAATGATTCAATGGCTTTTGTGTGACATTCTAAACTGCTGGATCAAATATTGCCATTGTTTAGGGTACAACCATAAATTCACAAAGAGAAAAAATAAGAAAAAGAATTAAAAAATGAGTGTGCTAAGATGGGGTGGGCTAATATTCAAAATCAAGTGTGTTGAGTGGGAGAATGCCCATTAAGACTTCTCATGTTTTGGGGGTGGGGTGAGCTATAGCCCTAGCTGCCCACCCCTGGCTTCACCCTTGTATGTATCGGCTCCTTCTCAACACATATAGCACTTAAGTTACAGACTTGCATAGGGGCGAATGAATCATACTCACACTTGGATTCTGTTTACGGTTGGATAAGTGTCCAAAGGTATGTTCCACTGACCAATTATAATTTTCATCCGGAGAACTGATCGCAAGACTAAACCCGTAACTACTTAGACTATGTCAAGCAACTCAACCAGTTGAGCGGAGCGGAGCTTACCTTGTCGATTGAACTAGAAACGTAGACGTAGAAAAGTCGACAAATCTTAGACACTTTGACAGTGGTATAAAATGGAGTGGTCGATTTACGTAACTCTTCGTCATTGCGATTATCATTGTCATTGTCTTTTTTTTTTTTTTTCCCGAGGGAGGGTGATTTTATATTTATTTAAAGGGAGTCGAACCCAAACGCTCTGGTCATAGTTTTGTCATTATGTTCTTAGATATTGCTCAAACTTGTCCACTGTTGAGAAATAAAATAAGTTTTAGGTTGGTATTCAATGGATACTTTTGACTTGGGAGTAATAAAGGGTCAGTGGGGAAAAGGTCGGATTTCATTAATTAAAATTAATTTTGAATGAAACTTATCAACTATATCTAGAAATACAAACAGGAAGAAGATGCGATGTACCTGTATTCAACTTTACAGGTAATGACCCGAAGTGGGTTCACCAACCTTTTATATTCAACTTGTTCCCAAAACCTACTCATAGTTGGTGTGGAAATACCCACAAATTCGAATTGTTGCCTCAAAATAATATTCTTAAGTACGAGCCATGTACTTTTGTATTACTTATCAACATGTCAGCCGTTTAAGATTTGATTGCCATTTTCTGGATGTTAAAAAGACGCATCTTAAAGGTACAAATTAACTAGAGTTATTGCATACTAACATTGATTTGGAAAATTTATTTGATTTTACTTTCGAATCATATATATCTATATCTATATTTATTAGCATGAAACTCGTGCGATGTGTAGACATATATCAACTATATTCGAAAACCAATTATTTTAAAAATATGGGAATCATGACAACAAATATGAAGTAAATAAAATATTTTAAAAAATCCAAAATTACTTTTTTTTCATAGAATTTAAAAAATAATGGAAAATATTTCAAAATTCATTGATACAAAAACTTACAAAAAGTATGAAGGATATTGTTAAAATCCTTTTAAAATATTGAAAATTAAAAGAAAAAAATAGGATCAAATACCAAAAAGTTCCTCAAATATTTTTTAATACACACTTGGTTCAAGCCTTTTATTTTGTATCAAAAAGTTTCTTATTCTCTTATCTTTAAAGGTCCGCGCCAGCGGCATGATAAAAACTTTTTGGCATGGTGAAGGACTTTTTAATGCAAAATAAAAAGACTTTGACTAAGCGTATATTAAAAAAAGTTCAAGGGACTATTTGGTATATGCGCCAAGAAAATATTGAAAATATATATTTTTTAAATTCGGAAATAATAGAAAATTATTTGGAAATTGCAAATTTTTTTTTAAAAAATTTGGAAACTATTGAAAAAAAACTTTTAAAAAATTGTGCAAATAATAGAAATACATTTAATGAGTTTGAACATTATTGATAAGGTTTAAAAACTGAAACATTTTAGAAGTCTTACTAATATTGAATAAAACATTTTAAAAAAATATGCAAAATGCTAAAAATAAAATCCACCAAAAAAACATTCCAATCTTGATTAAAAAAACAACAAAAACTTCCCCGATATACACAAAAAATAAAATAAAAAGAATATTTCCACAATACAATTCCAACCAAGACAAAAAAACAGGACAAAATTTTCCAAAAAAACAATGAAATTTTTATAAAATAAAATGGTTTCCAATCAAAAAACTCCAACGTTGATAAAAAATAGCAAAAAAAATTCCAAAAATAGAGCTCCACATGGCAACCTATATATCTTAGAAGTGTAATGTCATTCTATTTCTCCGACGTGTAATTGTTTTAACACAACAAATAACAAACCAAAATGCATAATAGTTTACCCTTTTTCGAAATATCTTATTTAAAAAATATAATATATTACACTCATTGCTAGAAATATTTTTCTAAATTCTATTGAGATGTAAAACAAATTAAGTCCCACCCACCACAACCTCCTCAGTTCATATACTTATTTTAATTTGAAATCATAAATATATATTCATAACCATAACTATCATGTCTAATAAGATAAAAACATTTACATCACATCACCTTTTTTTTTTGATAAAATGTAATATATTAAAATAGCCAAGGAACAACCCGACTTAACAAAACATAACCTAACAACAAAACAACAAAGGCCCACCAGACAACCCAAACAATATCACACTAAAGCCCAAAAAACTATCAAAGCACGACCCAAAACAAAACTACACAATTGTTGATGTAAAAAATTAGATCACTCTAATTATTCAATCACAGATAAATAAATGAGACAAAGAATTTTAAAGTGGTTCAGCCTTATAAGAATGGCCTACGTCCACTGTTATGGTATTGTTGATTGTATTGGAATTCTCGATTACAAGTTATCTCAAGAAATTTCGGCCCCTTTACAATGAGGACTGTACAATGTATTTATAGCCCTGAGGCTGTAATGTGAAAGGGTATTAAATGATATACATCTGAAAGGGTGATACATTCAATGCTCCTTAAGCGTATGCGTCTGAATGATAAGCATTTAATGAACAGTCAAACTGTTGGTTATCCCGCTATTAATGCTTTGTTCGAGGTGAAGCTCGGACCGCCTGAGTTGCTCGGACCGCCTGAGTTGCTCGGACCGCCTGAGTTTCTCGGTGCTCAAGAGTTCCTCGGAGAGTTCTCGTTCCTCGGGGAAACAGTGTTCCTCATTGTAGTATGGTTCCTCGGAGCATGTGAGTTCCTCGAAAGTGTTTGTTGTTGCCACGTAGACTGCCACGTGTCTTCACTTTATTGATCCATGTCAGCAGACTAAATTTGGTATCAACAGAAGCCCCCAATGTTTCATAGTTCGAATTTTGAGGAGTATGAAACATTCTTTTTCGGAATATGATAGCTTTAAATAGTCCTCCTGATTTTTAGGGGTGTTTCCCTTGTATTTATTTCTCTTTCCAAATTCGCAGAATCAGGCTTTTTGAATTTTCACAACCGCCTCGATCTCTGCGTACTTTTTATCCTTTTAGCTGCCAGTAGCATAATCGTTTCTTCTCGCTTCGATTACCGCGCCCTTTTTGTTTTCCTAGCCGTCGGTAGCGTAATTGTTTATTTTTGTAATCATTACTTTATCATTTTCCAAGGCAAGGTATTTAAACTTCACAGATACTCCCATCGTCTTCTACCTTTTCAAATTTGTATTTTCGAGTTTTCCATCGTCTCTTTCTCTCCTGTGTATTCATCTCTTCCATCGTCCGTTGTCATCAGATCCACTCTTTTTCTGTAAGATTTTCTTCCTTCTTCTTCATTTCTTTTATTCATCATGGTTTATCCTGTTGAATCTCTTGATAAATTTCGCTCTGATTTTTCCATCCCCTCCTAGGTTGTTTTGGAAGAGCTTTCTGAGCCTTCTGATTATTTCCGTTTGACTGAGGGACATTGGTTCCCCAGTCTCTTTATTGCTGAGTGTGGATTTTCTTTTCCACCAAATCCCTTGTGTCTGCAATTCTGTCAATACTTTGATGTTGTTCCTGCAAGAATAGCCCCCAACACATGGAGAATAGTTAATGGGGTGCATAGATTAAATCAAATCCATGGAACTCGCATAGAAATTCCTGAGATTATGTTTTGTTATAGATGGGAAGTTGGTGATAACACCTTTTATTTAAAAACTAGAATGTTAAATAGGGCCTTAGTAGTCAGTCTCCCTGATGCTAATAGGGATTATTTTGAGCACGGGGTTGTCATAAAAAATTGGCAACATGCTCCTTTATCTGGAGATGAGGTTTATCAGGGTCCCAGATGCCCTCCCTGTGGCAATGGGATAGGTTATTTTTATTTTATTTTATTTATTTTGAAATCATGCTTCTTCTATATTTGACAAAACGTGCCACTGATATTGTAATTTTTATTTATTTGCAGTTGATAGCAAAAGGAAGTTCCCAAAAGAAGCAGACGTTAACATAAGACACTTAAAACTTATCTGGAGTTTGCATCAGAGTGTTTCTGACGAGCACATTAGGTCAGCCTCGTATCTGCTACAGTATAAGAGTTATACCACTTCTTTCACTGCTCGTCCGGTGATAAGTGAAGCAGAACCAGTACCAGCTTCTACTAGTTCCTCGCCTGAATCACACGTCCCTTTAAGCGAAAGGATGAAGAGAAGAAGACCTCCCACCCTTTTTGAGAAGCCTGCCTCTGGTGCTGGAGAGGTAAAAAGAAGTAAGGTTGATGTCCCAGAAGGGACAAAGAAGACTGATGCGCCTTCCTCGGTTGTTGCTGTTGTGAAAGTTATTGAGAAGCCCGCAGTGGCTCCGAGCAGGTCTGCTGCTCCTGGAGAGGTGATTGTAATATCACCGACCAAGGGTTCTTCCTTGGTTGAATCTGTTCCTGTTCCCCCGAGGAGGCTGAAGAAGAGCTCCTCGGTCAATTTGGTTGACACCATCACTCAGCCCCCAACCATTGAAACTGGGGTTCCTACTTTTGTTCCCCCGAGCTCTGCCATGAGCTCGGTAAAGTCCTGGATCATTCCCGAGGTCCAAGGTACTGAAGAAAACCTTACTCGGGACATGGTCACTTCGTTAGCTGCTCGCTACCTTGCTTCTGTAAGTCTTCTTACTTTGAACTTTTCATATTTCTTTTGTCATTTTTGTTTCTGACTTGCTTTCTTTTTACTTTCACAGTTGACGAGCTGCTTTAATATAATTCTGAAGAAGGATGAAGCAATTAAAGCTTTGAGATCCTCATCTGGTGTTTAGGAGGCTCTAGTGGGCCTGACGAGGTCTTTGGAAGATTCTCGCCAGAAATATGCTACTGACAAGGCAATCTGGGAGAATAAGCTTGCCTTCACCAAGCAGGAGAAGGCTTCAGGTTGTTGAGGTCTCCAAGGAGTTGGAGAAGAGAATAAAGGACCTTGAGGGGAAAAATAAAGAGCTCGACGAGAAGCTCAAGAATGCTGGAGAGCTAGAGAATAAGCTCAAGGTTGCTGAAGAGGAGTTGTCTCAACTAAGGGAGGTAAATCGGCAGAAGGAGGAGGCTGAAAGAAAACTGAAAGCTGTTGATGACCTGCTGTTCGAGAAGCTTTCCTCGGAGAAGTTGAAGAGGAAGATGGCTGTGAAGAAGCCCTTCAGTGCTGGCTGGGACAAGGGGTGGAATAAGGGGTTGGCTGCCATGGTGTCGCAAGTGGACTATAGCAGTCTCAAATACTTTAGGGATGGATGGGTTGCTGCTCTTCAGGAGATGAAAGTGGATGAAAATTTCGAACTTTTTCAGCAACACATCCCTGGCCCCCTCCAATTCTTGAAGACTTAGAAGAGGACGAAGCTGCCTCCGAAGAGTCTTCTATGGTGATGGGAGATCATCCCCCAGCCATCCAGCCTGCTGTCGAGGAACAAATCGTTACTTCTTCCGAGCAACCGCTGGCGCTTCCCGAGCAACTTTTTACTCCTTCCGAGCAACCTACTTCCTCGTCCCAGCCTCCCGAGAAGGTTTTGGGAGACAAGGAAAAGGTGTAGAGTTGTTCGGATTTATCTTTACATTTTCTTTTTCTTTTATCAAATGTAACCCAGAACTTGTAACTCTGAACTATGATCTAATAAAACTTGGACTTTTTTGCAAACTGTTGTCTTTTCTTCATACTCTGTCTTGATTCTTATTGATTGTTACTTTTTCTTTCTCTGCTAGTTTCTGGCCAAGATGGAGTTGTTATCCGCCCATGATACAAAGCTGCTGCGACAATGTAATGAATACTTTAAGGCTGGTCACACAGACCTGAGTGCAACACAAGTTGTAGACATCCTCGGCCAAGATGCTTCAGAACAGGCTGTTGAAGCATATCAATATCTGAAGTGTCTCCTTGATCGAGCAGTGGCCAATAATGTGGCCTATTATGATATGATCGAGGATCTTCAAGGCACCCTCGAGGACCTTCAGCTACAATGCAAAGAATCCAATGCCCTGTTGCATGAGGGGTACGAGAAGAAGTATCAGCAGCTCAATGCTGACAAGGGGTACGAGAAGCGCTTTGCTGGCTACGAGGTGAGGAAGAGAACCTTGAGGGGTGAGGTCGAGTAGTGCAGACAAATTGCCGAGTTGCTAGAGCAAGAGAACAACAACTTGCAGAAAGATCTATCACAGTTGAAGTCTACAGCCTCTTCTTCAAAAGCCTTAATCCCAGTGACCGATGAGGGATTCTCGTTCTTAGAGGTCGAGAATGCCAACTTGAGGGACGAGTTGGAAACCTTGAAGAGGTCTGGTCCTTCCACATCTTCTCGGGGACGAGCAAGAGCACCTCGGGGATGAGCAAGAGCAGCTCGAATTCTTGTCGAGGAACAAAGGACTCAGTCTGCCCTAGAGAACCAGGCCTTCCAGTTAATGGCAAAGAACTAGGCTTTGGCTGAAATGTCAAAGAAGATCAGGGACCTGGAAGAGAAGCACTCCACTCAGAAGTCTACCTTAGAGAATAAAGAGATCTTGATAAAAAATATCCACGAGCAGCTATATAGATTAACATATCAATTCCACAAACAGCCCAGGGAGTTCTGGATGGCTGGATACAACGAAGCTCTCTTTCACTTGGACGTTCGTATCCAGAATGCCAATAATGAGGGCTACAAGCAAGGCTGGTTGAATGCCTTAGGTGTGCTGCAGCTCGAACAGGGTCATTACCTGTGGGACTACCATGATCCCAGGCTACTCGACTTACCTGTGCCACCATACAAACTAGACATGAGTTGGATCCCTGCTCGGGCCATTCCTCGGATCTTGATTTCCAAATATCTCGGTGACTACAATCTCCATTCAATTATTGAAGTATCTCGTCCCGAGCACCTTCTAGATCGACCATCCGTGATGAATGTCAGGATGTTAAAGGATCTCAACTTCATAAATTTTCCTCTGGCTTTAAATGATCCGCCTGCTGGCGAGGAACCTGTGTCAAAAGCAGAGGGGAAAAAACCAGTAGAGTAGGAATTTTGATGTAATTGTTAGTATACATATCAATGTAACTTTCATTTCATTATCAATGTAATTTGTTTTGGATTTAATAAAAGACTTTCATTTCTATTCGCTATTGTCTTATAACACTTTATATTTGTGCATGCATATCTGATAAAAAGATAACAATATTGTGTAGTTTGAACTTGTGATAGTCATTTGGCAAAAATAATATTTTGTTTCTCGATGAACTTAGTAAAAGTTACGAGCAAAAAATGTTGCTCGATCACTTAATAATAAAGTTTTGTTTCTCGACCATCTTAGTAATAAAGTTACGAGTATAAAAAATATTTAAAAATATTTCCGACCAATCAAAGTCGTTAAATTCTGCATGTCGACGAAATACAGTTAATGGGTTTTTATCCCCGACCAGCCATAGTTAATAGATTTTTCTCTTAAATGTTTCCGACCAACCAAGGTCGGTAAATTTTCCTTGTCGACCAACTACAGTTGGTGGGTTTCTATCCCCGACCAGCCATAGTTAGTCTTTTTGAAATAATTTTACCTCCCGACCAACTCAAGTTGGCATATTTAGGAATACTTTTATTTCACGAGAAATATATAGTTTTATTTCCCTTAGGAATACAAATTTTACTTCCCGGAGGAAAACAAGTAGCTTTACTTCCCGGAGGAATACAGGTAGCTTTACTTCCCGGAGGAATATTGGTAGCTTTACTTCCCGGAGGAATATAGGTTTCTCGACCAACCTTAGTTGGCATTTTCGAGAAAAAATTTGAGTAGCCTGAGCTTTGCCGAGTAGTGTGTAGCACTAGTATTCCCCGAAAAACTTTCAATAAAAAGAAAGAATTCGGCAGAATATCTTCATTTTATTCATCACTGATAATATTTGAGCAGGTGCTCTGCGTTCCATGCATTCTTAAACTCCTCCCCTTCTAGAGTTGCTATTCGGTAAGTTTCTAGTCGAATAACTTCTGTAACTTGGTATGGTCCATGCCCGTTTGCCTCCAGCTTATTGTGCTTTTGAATGACTTTCTTCAGCACATAATCTCCTTCTTTCAGGTCGCACTTCTTCACCCTTTTGTTGTAGAACAAAGCTGTTCGCTGCTGGTAAGCAGCATTTCTAATGGCTACTTCTTCTCTAACTTCCTCGAGCATGTCTAAATCCAGTCTTCTCATTAAGTCGCTGACAGGGGAATTGAAATTCAGAACCCTGTGTGTTGGGAGGCCCAACTCGGCAGGTATAACAGCTTCACTTCCAAACGCCAGCATGTATGGTGATTCTCCAGTTGCTACTCGGGGAGTAGTTCCGTAAGCCGAAAGTACTGATTGTAACTCGTTGATCCAGTTTGCTTTTGCATCATCCAATCTTTTCTTCAAACCATTTAGCAGCGTTCTGTTTGTTACTTCAGTTTTCCCATTGCTTTGAGGATGGCCTGGTGCTGAATGGATCTTTAAAACATTTGATTGATGACAATAGGCAGCGAACTCCTCGTTATCGAATTGTGTTCCATAGTCTGTGATGAAAGCATGAGGAAGACCATATCGGCAAATGATGTTCTTCCAAATAAATTGGTATACCTTCTCGTACGTCATATCAATGAGAGGTTCAACTTCCACCCACTTAGTAAAATAATTTACTGCGACGACGAGGTATTTGAACCTTCCTCTAGTCGTTGGCAGTGGTCCAACCAAATCTATTCCCCACATGGAAAATGGCAAAGGGGAAGTGATGGGTGTCAATAATGCTTGTGGAGTTATTAGGATAGAGGAAAAGCGCTGGCACTTGTCACATTTCTTGGCATAGGCTACACAATCAGCCCTCATCGTCGGCCAGTAATATCCCTGCGTCATCATCCTTTGCAAAAGCGTCCGACCTGCTACATGGGCTCCACAGTACCCTTCATGGATCTCTTCAATCAATTCTTTCACCTCGGAGGGATGTACGCATCTTTGCAAACCTGCTATAATTCCTCGTCTATATAAAATACCATTAGTTAATACATACCGAGCAGCTTTAAACTTCAATTTCTTGGCTGCGAGCTTGTCAATTGGTAATTTTCCCTCCTCAATATACGCCCTGATAGGATCCATCCAAGATGGTCCTAAGTCAAGGGTGATAAAGTTCATCGCTAAATCTTCATCTATACTCCGACCAGCCAAAACTTCAATTGGGATTGTTCTTCGTAGCTTGGTACGAGTAGCTGATGCTAATCGAGCTAAGGCATCTGCTCTTGCATTCTCCATTCTTGGTATTCTGACCAGCTGAATAGCATCAAATTCTGATACCAACTCCGTCACCTTTGCGTGGTATTTGATCATTAATTCTCCTTTAGCTGCATATATTCCCAACATTTGATTTACAATTAATTGAGAATCACTGAAAACAATAATTTGCCGCGCCTCCATAATTTTCGCCAAATTAAGACCTGCAATCATGGCCTCATACTCAGCTTCATTATTGGAAGCTTTGAATTGGAAGCGTAGGGCGTACTCCATGTCGACCTCGTCCGGAGTGCTCAAAACTATCCCTGCCCCACTGCCTATTGTGCAAGATGAGCCATCTACATATAGCCTCCATATAAGTAATTCGTCTTCAAACTTCTGATCTGACAGAGTTCCTCGGCGAAATATTTGTTGCTTTTTTTCATCTTCCCCTGATGTTTCTCGCTCTTCGTCGACCATCTTTTCTTGCCCCTTTTACCAACCGGAGTTGGCCTGAGCTCGAATTTGATGATCCTGTAACATCCACTTGCCCTTTTACCAATCGAAGTTGGTCTGAGCTTGTGTTTGTTGATCCTGTAACATCCACAGGTTGATCAACGAGTAACTTTTTCTCCTCGGGGGTATCAGGATAAGTGAACTCCGCTATGAAATCTGCGACAGCCTGCCCTTTTAGTGATGATCTGGGTTCATAGACTATATCGTATTCTCCGATCTCTATTTCCCAGTACATCAATCTCCCTGATTTTTCAGGTTTATGAAGAGCTTACCCCAACGGCATATCAGTATATACGACTATAGTATGAGCCTGGAAATATGGCCTCATTCTTCTACTCACCTCAATCAGCGCCAGTGCTAACTTTTCTAGCCTTGGATATCTGATCTCTGCTCCTCGGAAGGCCTTACTCATATAGTAAATTGGTTTTTGAACTCCATTCTCCACTCTGATCAATGCCGAGCTAACTGCATTCTCCGATACTGCTAGGTACAAGTACAATTTTTCTCCCATCACCGGCCTAGACAATAGTGGAGGTGCTCCCAAGTATTTCTTCAAGTCTTGAAAAGCATTCTCACATTCATCATTCCACTCAAAAGTCTTTCGGAGTGTCTTGAAGAATGGGAGACATCGATCAGTTGCTCGTGATACAAATCTGTTGAGTGCTGCTACTCGTCCTGTAAGACTTTGCACCTCTTTCTTCGTCGTTGGAGATCGCAGCCCTAGCAGAGCTTTGATCTTTTCAAGATTCGCCTCGATGCCTCGTTGATTGACAATGTACCCGAGGAACATGCCTTCTCGTACTCCAAATATGCACTTCGTCGGGTTCATCTTCATTTGATATTTATCCAGTTGATCAAAAGTCTGACTTAAGTCCACTAGATGATCAGCAGCTTTTTTGCTCTTCATCAGCATATCGTCAACATAGACTTCCATATTGCAACTGATTTGTTTAGCAAAGACTTTGTTCATCATCCTCTGATATGTCGCACCTGCATTTTTCAAACCAAAAGGCATAACATCATAACAATAAGTTCCCCTAGGGGTAATGAAAGAAGTACTCTCCCTATCTTCAGGTTTCATTTTAATCTGATTGTAGCCAGAATAAGCATCCATGAAGCTTAGCAACTCGTGTCCCGAGGTAGCATCGACTAGTTGATCAATTCGAGGCAGTGGGAAGTGATCCTTTGGTCATGCTTTACTGAGGTCGGTGAAGTCTACACACATCCTCCATTTGTTGTTCTTCTTCTTTACCATCACCACATTGGCTAACCAGTCTTGAAATTTAACATCTTCAATGAAGCAAGCTTTTGGAAGCTTCTCGACTTCCTCCTGTATAGCTTGATTCTTCTCGGGACTGAATACTCTTCTTCTCTGCTTCACAGGCTTGATCTCCTTATTCACATTGAGCTCGTGACATAAGAAATTTGGATCTATCCCTGGCATATCTTCATGACTCCACGCAAAAGTTTGCTTTTTTCTTCTAAGGAAAGTTATCAATTCCTGTTTTAGTGAGGCTTCCAACGATGAACCTACTTGAGTAATTCGCTCAGGGTGCTCGTCGTCCAGAATGATGTTCTCAGTAGCTTCCACCACTTGACCCTTCACGAGTTGCGACTCATCTCTAGGATCCAATGTTTCAATTTCGGCACCTTCATCCACTTGATAGGTAGTAGTCTTTTTCCTTGATTCCTCCAGTTCTTCTTGCTCAGCGGATGAATAATAGCATTCCCGAGCTACTTTCTGATCACCTTTAACAACTCCTACTCAAAATTTGTTGGAAATTTTAGGCATTGATGCACCGTAGATGGTACAACCTCGAACTTCTTCAATCCTACTCTTCCCATGATGATATTGTATGATGATTGAACATTCTTATCCATCACGAAAAAACGTATTCTTTCTGTCCTCAAGCAGGCCACGTACCAATGAATATATCCAACTTGATCGTCCCAAGTGGAAATACTTTCTCGCCAGCAAAACCGATGAGGGGTCTATGATAAGGCTCCAATTGAGATAGCTTTAGATTTAAACTATCGAAGCACGAGTAGAACATGATGTCTGCCGAGCTTCCATTGTCGACCAGTACTCTTGAAATCATTACTTCCTTCATTCTCATCTTGATCACCAGTGGGTCATTGATTAAGTGCGAAAAGTAGCACGTGTAAAGACGCTAATCGTTGTTTTCGTTTCGCCAACTCAATACAAAAACCTAAGTTACTACTACACTTGCGAGGCAAGCACAGCGGTAAGTCGGGTATCGAGAATCCACAGGGACAAGTTGTTAGAATTTAAGTGATTTAATACTCCTAAAATAAAAGTGTAAAAGATGATTACAAACTAAAAGGAAAAGTTAATCTAGGCATTGTGTTGAAACTAGATTATGAAAGAGAGTAAAAACTATAGGTTGCGTCGAATATCCCTCACCCGAGTTAATTAGTATAAAATGGTCACATGGGTCGACGAGTTATTATAAATGCATCTCGTTTCGACGGTTAATTAAATCAAGGGTTGTTACGCCCTAAATCGTCATAAAAGCCTAATAAGATTTTGGTGTCAACAAATATCCCGGAAATTATGCGCGAAAGGTCGTAAGCACGGGACATACATGATATGCCCCGTCAAATATCCTAGGCGTAATAACTAGGACAACACACTCGAAATAGACCCGTAAACTCCATCACCAAAGCAAAGCAATGCGTCAACCCGAGTGAGTTCAATTAAAACACAACCTAATTTAAGTTACCTAGAAAGCATGTTAAAAACGCGATAAATGGAAAGCGATAAATAAACGCGGTAAAATTACACTACAAAGCAAGTAATCAAAGCATGTAAATAAAACATGTAAACCTAAATTAGAAAGCTTGTAAATTAACTAGAAAGCAAGGAATGAAGAAATACAAACTATATTAATGGAGAGGATGATGAATAGTCAACATTCAAGCCCAAAAGTGTGTCAATCCAAGAAGAAATGAAGAAGAACTAAGCATTTCACCCAAACCCTAACTATTCTATCTTCTAAAACTCTCTAAAACCGTTCACCTCTGTTTATTACATCAACATTGGCTTATATACCAAGTGGGAATTAAATTAGAAAAGAAAAGAGAAAAGAAAAGAAAAATATCTACTGAAAAACAGGGGGTCGATCGATCGACCATATAAGACGGGGCAAAAATGGGAAGGGTCGATCGATCTACCATTTGGTCGATCGATCGATCAAGCAGGGGCAGACTGCATTTTCCCCTGTTTTGGCTTGCATTTCTTCTCCGCTAAAATCGCCGTAACTTCTTCGTTATGAACCGGAATCGCGCACCATTTGCGGCCACGCGAAGCTTGCGAGGAGGGCTACAACTTCTATGAAGATGTTGGGCCAGGTGCCCAATCTGTAAAATGACTAAAATGCCCTTGAACGTGCGATTGTGTAAGGGAATCGAGCGGAACGCGTCCGAACTTCATACTTAGTACCTAAATACCTACAAAAGCCCAATTATACCTCATATAGCATGTTAACAATATAAATCGAGGTTGTCTGGTTAACGGGCTTAAATATAGAGATTAAGGCACCCGAGGGGGCTAAAATGCATAGGTTCGGAGGATGAAATACGCGATATTTGCGTATTATCACACCCCCTAACTTACACGTTTCTAGTCCCTAGCAATGAACTAGGATGCAACAAGAAGAACAAGTAAACCAAAAGTAGGGGATAGTACAAAAGTATGGTATCAAAGCATAAAGCCACTTTCGCGGGTGATTCGATTGCATTTAGCGTATGCAATAAGCCGTTAAACCTCTAGGTTACCCTAGTGGACGAGTGTCGTCTCGTGAGGGGTTTCAGAGATGGTACCCACAAACATCACATGGTTTCCTCAAAATATGCCCAACCCACCATGCGAAAAGCCCAATAATGGCGAAAAGGATTTCATACGCATTATGAGCAAAGTGAATGAATTCACACAAAAGTCCAAATCATTAACATTATAGAATGCACCTCATAGAATTGAAATCTTAAAATGTGGGAGGGGAGTGAGCACATACAAAGTGTGATTTGGCAAAAAACTTATATAAACCGGATACTACATTAAAGCAAGCATATATTCAATCCTCACGGGCATTACACTCATCAAGCAAATTCACTCGAAACAGGGAGGTAACACACGGGACATGCGGGCATAAGGAGTAAATGTAAATGAAAACTAGGCCACGCACATGTCACAGAAGAAGAACGCTATATAGGAAATAAAAACTTTAATCTCAATGAAAGGATACCACTCACTAAAAGAGGCGAAATGCATTTTCACAGATTATCACAACTATTATGGATTTTAAATTACATCAACCTAAGATCACATAGGACTTTAATAGGGTTATAATGTAGGTATGGCTAAGGTACGAAACGAAGGAATATATGTACGGATTCAAAGTGTTCGGAATGAAAACTCGGGATAATGGGATAATGCGGGCAATATCAAAATCAGAAAACAAGTTCCAAAAAGGCATTAGATATATCATCGGGGAGAGTAATCAAAGCTTATTGAACACTATACACAACATTTATAACTTTCTCTTTCTTTTTCTCTTCTTCCTTTTTCTCACTTTTTCTTTTTCTTTTGCTTTTTGCTTTCTCTTTTTCTTCACTTTTTTCACTATTTTCTTTTCTTTACTTATCAAACTCTCATATGCCTAAATTGCAACCGGCATCATAACAACATCATTCAATACCAAGTAACATTCCAAACAAAGGTATGGAAAGTGTATGTATGGGCTAAAACTCCAATTTAGAGTTAGTTATGGTAATGGGGTTATGAAATGAAAGGCTAATATTTAGGCTCAAGGGGGTTAACGAGGGTAAACATATAAGGGTGAGGTCAAGGCTAATATGGGTGATATATCAAAGAGGGCCTATGATCATTTCACAAAGTTTACGCAATTCTCGAATCAAAACAATATATGAAAATCATGATCAAGTAACACATTTCAAGTATGAACTCAATTAATGAACGGTCAAATGAAAGAATAGTGAGATTAACAACGAATTCAACGTTTTCAATGAGAAAAGAATAGTGTATACACTCACAAATGACGAAAGGTACAAAGCTTACTCGGTGTAAGTATATACAATGCAACAAAAGATTACCGAGTTATAAAAATCTTAAACCTAATCAATATAACCATAAAAATGCATGTTCTCATGGGATTAAAGTTTAATTCATGAAGTTATTCATAATATCAATAAGTGAGACTAAAGTCTAATAACTTCTAAAATCGAGAACATGCATCATTGGGTTGTCTATTGGATCGGGCAATTATTGAAATTTTTCATCGGAAACAAAGGCAAAAATGCCCAAAAAAGGAGAAAAATAAAGAAAATCTTTTTGAAAATTTGGAATTTTTCTAAGAAAAGCATACTAAGTAACTAACATGTGAGCAAAAACATGGACTAAAATTAGAAATGGATAGAATATCCCACACCCCCTAACTTAAAACTTGACATTGTCCTCAATGTAAATTAAGAACCAAGTCAAAGAGAGGAGAAGAGCAATATTACCCAAAATTGGAGCGATCCCCATAAGAACAAGTCCAAAGAATCTACAAAACAAGTTAGTACCGAGCATAGCAAAAACAAATAACAAAAAGTTAACTAATTACATTAAACTAAATTAACAAGGAAAAAAAAATAAATAGAAAGAAAGAATAAAAAGCTAACTATATACAACCTACTATTTAGGCTTCACACTAACTATACACTAGAAGTCTAAATAACTGAGGGTCCACCATAAGAACGATTTGACCTTGGAGGATAACCGGTGTAACCTCACGTACAAGCATGCCCTCCAAAAAATATGAATTCCGTGTTAACAACGGAAGGCATGTGTAAGGCAAAAGAAATGAACCATCGCCAATTAAAAGTTTTGGTGGGACGATGGGGGGTTTGGATTGCACGGGTGACAAAAATAAGTGGGGACCGAGAAAAGCCGAATATCCTCCCAAGGATTTTGAAGTTGGAATGGGAGGCAGCGCACACAAAGGCAAAGATGTGATCGTGGAGGGCGACTCGAGCAAGTACTCCTCATCGGCGATAGGGTTTAAAACATTAAAGTTCGAAACCGAATCATCGGGTACTTGTTCCGGTGGGGTAATAGAGAATGAAAATGGGGATGAAAGAAATTCAAACTCATGAGATGAATCATCATCGCATGAAGTTGGAATTTCAAAGGAAATAATATCATTTTCAATGAAATGTTCTTCTTTGGGGGCCAAAGAAGAAATCATTTCATTGCAAATAGATATTACGTCATTTTCATCCTCACTTTCAATATCTATTACGAGATGGGCAAAGTCTAGAATGGCTTGTTCCAAAGTAGGTACAAGTACTTCATTTGGTTCAAAACATTCCTCGACTTCAAAAGTCTCGGAAGCAAAATCGTCGTCGGACTCAAATAATAAATCCAACTCATGTTCCCACGAACGATTTTCTTCCCGATATTGATTTTCAATTTTCTCATTCTCATACATACGCAAGCCCTCACCGAATGCCATAGGTCGAGGTGCGGATGCATTAGAATGGGAACTTTGAAAATTACCATCGGACTTAAACGAAAACTCATTATTATAGGAATTTTGAAAACTATTGCAATTCGTTTCAAAATTCCTATTATAAGGAGGTAAGGCCCAAAATCATTATCATCATCATCAAAATTCCAATAACCTAAATTTTGACTTTCGTTATACTCGCCCAAAGTAATATTTGAATTTGCAAATTTTTGGGATTCTAAGTATTCACCGAAAGTCATAGGTTTGCTAGAATTTTGAGAATTATCACAAGGATTACCGAAAGAATTGGAATAAGACATGCTTACCCAAAAAATGGCTCGAAGTGGCGGATTCCACAAAGTAGGTGCGCGCGAAAAGAATTCGAGCGTTTCTAAGTGCTCAAATGTGGAAGTCCTACAAAAAGTTAGAAAATAATACAAATAGAAAGAAAATACTATGAAATACTAAATCAAATAAAGTCTAAAACAAACTCATCCCCGGAAACGGCGCCATTTTGATTAAGTGCGAAAAGTAGCGCGTCTAAAGACGCTAATCGTTGTTTTCGTTTCGCCAACTCAATACAAAAACCTAAGTTACTACTACACTTGTGAGACAAGCACAGCGGTAAGTCGGGTATCGAGAATCCACAGGGACAAGTTGTTAGAATTTAAGTGATTTAATACTCCTAAAATAAAAGTGTAAAAGATGATTACAAACTAAAAGGAAAAGTTAATCTAGGCAATGTGTTGAAACTAGATTATGAAAGCGAGTAAAAACTATAGGTTGCATCGAATATCCCTCACCCGAGTTAATTAGTATAAAATGGTCACATGGGTCGATGAGTTATTACAAATGCATCTCGTTTCGACGGTTAATTAAATCAAGGGTTGTTACGCCCTAAATCGTCATAAAAGCCTAATAAGATTTTGATGTCAACAAATATCCCGGAAATTACGCGCGAAAGGTTGTAAGCACGGGACATACATGATATGCCCCGTCAAATCTCCTAGGTGTAATAACTAGGACAACACACTCGAAATAGACCCGTAAACTCCATCACCAAAGCAAAGCAATGCATCAACCCGAGTGAGTTCAATTCAAACACAACCTAATTTAAGTTACCTAGAAAGCATGTTAAAAACGCGATAAATGGAAAACGGTAAATAAACGCGGTAAAATTACACTACAAAGCAAGTAATCAAAGCATGTAAATAAAGCATGTAAACCTAAATTAGAAAGCTTGTAAATTAACTAGAAAGCAAGGAATGAAGAAATACAAACTATATTAATGGAGAGGATGATGAATAGTCAACATTCAAGCCCAAAAGTGTGTCAATCCAAGAAGAAATGAAGAAGAACTAAGAAAATCACCCAAACCTTAACTATTCTATCTTATAAAACTCTCTAAAAACGTTAACCTCTGTTTATTACATCAACATTGGCTTATATACCAAGTGGGAATTAAATTAGAAAAGAAAAGAGAAAATAAAAGCAAAATATCTGCTGAAAAACAGGGGGTCGATCGATCTACCATTTGGTCGATCGATCGACCATATAAGACGGGGAAAAAATGGGAAGGGTCGATCGATCTACCATTTGGTCGATCGATCGATCAAGCAGGGGCAGACTGCATTTTCCCTGTTTTGGCTTGCATTTCTTCTCCGCTAAAATCGCCGTAACTTCTTCGTTATGAATCGGAATCGCGCATCGTTTGTGGCCACGAGAAGCTTGCGAGGAGGGCTACAACTTCTATGAAGATGTTGGGATAGGTGCCCAATCTGTAAAATGACTAAAATGCCCTTGAACGTGCGATTGTGTACGGGAATCGAGCGGAACGCGTCTGAACTTCATACTTAGTACCTAAATACCTACAAAAGCCCAATTAGACCTCATATAGCATGTTAACAATATAAACCGAGGTTGTCTGGTTAATGGGCTTAAATATAGAGATTAAGGCACCCGAGGGGGCTAAAATGCGTAGGTTCGGAGGATGAAATACGCGATATTTGCGTATTATCAGTCATCATGAGGATATAGAACACCTGCAAGGTCATTCTTTGAGAAACCAATGACCAATTTCTCTTTATTCACCTTTCTCGGGCGATCCTCTTTAGCTAGATTTATTTGCTGAATGTACGAGCAAGCTTGAGCCTTACCGAGGTAAGCTTTTCTCTCTGCAATAAGATCTCCTCATCCTGCATCTCCACCTGTTATAACATTACAGTCAAACAACCCAAAGCGTATTAAAAATACCTCTCGTTCTGGCTGCCTTGGTCTCTTGGGAAGATCAGGGTCGTCTTCTGGATCAACTTCATGGTTTCTTTTCTTGTTCTCCTCTCCTCGACGAGGAGATCTAGACCACTCTCTTCCTCGGTCGTTGTTTCTTCTTTCGTTTCCCCGATCAACATACTTTGGCAGCTTGCCTCGTCGGATGAGTGTTTCAATTTCATTTTGAAGAGCTATGCAATTCTTGGTCATATGGCCATGATCTTTATGGAACTCGCAATACTTCGCCTTATTCCTCTTGTCAGGTTCTGCCTTCATTTTCTCTGGCCAGTTTAGTTTCTCGTTGTTCTTGATTTCCTCTAGAACATGGTTGATATCCTTCTTCAAAGGAGTATAGTTATCGTATTTCTTCATCACGTCCCATACCGACCTGTTTTTTGAATGTTTGTCATTACCATTGTTCTTATGCTCTTTCTTCTTAGCTTTTTCACCTTCCACCTTGGTTTCTTTGGCATCCATGTTCTTCTTCGCAGCCATAGCCTCCTCGGCATTCATAATCTTGGATGCTTTTCCCATCAGGTCTGACATGGTTCTAGGTGGATCTTTGGCCAAAGTATAGTACAACTTGTTGGGCAGTAGTCTGCTCATCAAGGCAGTAATCGTTGTCTTCTCCTCGTAATCAATAACTTCAAGTTTCTCGTTATTAAAATGAGTTATATAATCTCTGGTACTTTCACCAGCCTTTTGTCTAACACTTAACAAATGTGCTACTCGTTTAACTGGTTTTGCCCCAAAACAGAAATTCCCAATGAATAACTCGACCAGTTGGAGAAAGGTTGAGATCTTACCCCGAGGAAGATTATTATACCATATTTGAGCAGATCCAGTAAGAGTTCCCGAGAACGCCCTGCATCTCATCTCATCTGGAACAACATAGATATCGGCTGCAGCCTGATATTGTTCTATATGAAGGACAGGGTCAGTCTTTCCATCATATTTGGGGGTCACAACAGGTGCTTTGAACTTTGATGGTGTTGGAAAATCTACAATGGACTGGACAAAAGGTGTTCCTCGAATAAAGGTTCGCTGTAGAGGGTTCTTAGCTTTAACCATTTCCCCCAATCTATCCTCCAGCCTTTGAATAGAACCTTTCCATACATCATTTCCTTCCTCGATCCTATTGGTTCGAGCAGCTGATCACGTTGAAGTGGCTTCCTGGGATCTCTCTTGACGAGTAGTTGGTCGCGACTGGGCAGATCCTTCCCTTAAGTCTGATGGTCGTCGAAAACTCCTCGATGGGGCTCTAGGAGGACTTTTGCTCCTCCTAGGACCTAATCGATCGAAAGGAGATACTCTGCTTAATCTTTCTAGCGCACTGTCCCTTTCTGCGGAGAGAGTGATACGTTGTTCAGTATCTGTGGCTCGCACTGACGAAGTTCATCCAGGTTGATAAGAAAAATCTTCAGATTCCTCATTGTGATATGAATTGGTACGCCTAGTATGTGAGGATGGTGCACGGGTGTTTCTTTGAATACTCCGCAGTCCTGAATGGGTTGGTGCACCGCCATGAAGGGTTTGAATGAGTTGTCGCATTGTTTCTTGCATGACGGTCTGGCCCTGAGCCAGATTTGTCATTATTCCAGCCAGATCTGGAATATTTGGCGGAGCATATGGATTTGGAGGGGTTCCAGCGTTTCGATTGCTGGATTCTGGAATGTCAGCCATTCGTAATGGATTGTTTTTTATGGAAAACGATATTAACAGTCATTCCCACAGACGGCGCCAATCTGTTGATGTAAAAAATTCGATCACTCTAATTATTCAATCACAGATAAATAAACGAGACAAAGAATTTTAAAGTGGTTCAGCCTTATAAGAATGGCCTACGTCCACTGTTATGGTATTGCTGATTGTATTGGAATTCTCGATTACAAGTTATCTCAAGAAATTTCGGCCCCTTTACAATGAGGACTGTACAATGTATTTATAGCCCTGAGGCTGTAATGTGAAAGGGTATTAAATGATATACATCTGAAAGGGTGATACATTCAATGCTCCTTAAGCGTATGCGTCTGAATGATAAGCATTTAATGAACAGTCAAACTGTTGGTTATCCTGCTATTAATGCTTTGTTCGAGGTGCAGCTCGGACCGCCTGAGTTGCTCGGACCGCCTAAGCTTCTCGGTGCTCAAGAGTTCCTCGAAGAGTTCTCATTCCTCGGAGCGTATGAGTTCCTCGGGGAAACAGTGTTCCTCATTGTAGTATGGTTCCTCGGAGCATGTGAGTTCCTCGGAAGTGTTTGTTGTTGCCACGTAGACTGTCATGTGTCTTCACTTTATTGATCCATGTCAGCAGACTAAATTTGGTATCAACAACAATCTCTGCAAAATAGTTGGAAAACTCTAGAAACATCACGTGGCAGCACACTACATCAACACTTACACGCGTCAAAAACCAGTAGCTAAAACCATTGCATCAGCGTAAACACAAACCCACATCAAACGTATCCACCCTCACTATACCAATCCAAAACCTCTGAACCTCATCTCTACCAAAACCTCTGGAAAAAAATGAATATCTCCATCCTACAAAAAATCACATCACCTTCTACCAAACTACCCACCAAAGATGTCAAACCCATAAACCATCCAAACTCTTCACAAATCTTACCATCTAAAAGCAAAAAATCAGAAGAAAGCCTCATATCTCAAGCACAATCGTCATTTAATAAACCAAGTTTTAAACACAAAGGGTACAATCATTTTTTCATAATAAACATATAAGATAAATAAAGTCCTTAACAATAGATTTTGTTATTTCTTGTTGGTGTTATCTCCAGTACCACCCCTGTCGGTAGCACTGGCGATATATAGTCCATTTAAGTAAAATACCCATATTAGCCCAAACATTATAATATGGGGCCCATATTTTAGAAGTGTGAATTAATATGGGGCTCATATTTCATAAGTTTGAATTAATATGGGGCCCATATTTTGAGAATTAATGGCCCAAATTTTAGTCTTGAACACAACCCAAATTTTGAGTTGGCACATATATCACGTAAGTTAAGTTAACTTAGTTAACCTAGAGAGTTCAAGTGTATTACATTACACTTGAAGCCGTCTCCTGTAAGCAATAGAGATGAGCAAGTCCTTTTGTTTAATAGCTCCCATCAGTTCACAGCCCCCTTTTAGTTCGTCTTTTCACAGCTCCCATCACTTCACAGCTCAAAGCTAAGGAAGGTCGGAGCTAAGGCGTCGGAGCTAAGGTCGGAGCTAAGCCGTCGGAGCTAAGGTCCAGCAGGTCGGAGTCCAGCAGATCGAAGCTAAGGTCTCCATCCATTTACAGCCATCGGATCTGCATTTACATTGGAGCTAAAGTATGTTTTCAATTTTTCTTTTTTCTATTTTTCATTTTGTGTATATTATTGGTTAATTTTCTATATTTTTGTAAAAAAAAAGTAGTTTTTTCTTTAAAAAAAACTGTTAAAAAAAAATGGGCCAGACCGGCCCAAACCCGACCCAGAACAGATTTGGCCCATATTCTGCCTGACCCATAATAGGCCGAGCCCGCTTATTTTCCAGTGCTACATGTTGGCGCACCAGCTGATTTATAAATCGTCTTCTCCTGAAGAGCTTTGGCATCCCTCTCACGACGTTATTCAATTGATGACATGCTAGAGATGCAAATAAGGTGCTATTTTTATCTGCTGGGTCTGTATGGGGCAGTTTGGAAAATGAAAGATTTAGAGTCGAAATATTTTTATCCGTTTTGTGGTGTAGAGGAGACGAATCAAATTTGGAAATGGACGTATCTTTTTTTTTCGTCGTTTGGATTTCAATTTTTGAGAAATGATTGGTTTTGAGTTTAGATTGGCTGGTCTTTTGATTTGCTCATTGCAAATGCTAAATGCTATTGACATGTGTGGTTTGAAATGCTTGTAATGTGAATGTCATTTTGAAATAACATTTACACATTTAATATAGATATGCAATAAATGGTTCTCATTAAATTCTTTTTCTATTGTTTTAGAAGTATAATATAGATATCTATTATATACCTCGAATACGATAGTATTAGAGGTGCTAATAATATTTAATACACTTTAATTCTCTCATAAATTGTTAATTCACTATGATGTATCTTTCTATTTATCTACCCGACTCTTTTACGACTTAGAAAAGGAAGAGACTAATGACTATTTGGTTTCCCCAATAATTTCAAGACCCAACTCTCTGTATACCTGTCTTTAAATTTAGCAGCATGGAACTGATTTGCATCCGACAACTAGGTTGTCCTCTCACCAACAAATACTCAGAAGATTTAGATCACCTGTGTACACAACGTAATTGAGATCCAAAATTTCTCCCTGTATGGCTTTCACCGCACACTAGAGAACTCTCTCTCCTCCACCGCCGTCGTTTGTGTACGGGTGGAAGAATCCTACGGCCCTCTTTCGGTTTATGCTACCAATTACCACAATCGAACTTATTCTTAGAGAGATTAGGATCAATATAGTTTAACATGTCACGAGGTTGAGATATTTTTATATGGGCCTTTTTCTCCTATTAACCTTTGTTCCTATTTTGTTGAAGAGGATGATTTTCTGAAGGAAGTATGTAAAACCAAAATAAACGCGGTGTGTGATATCGATTTAAATTAATTTGCAAGTTTTCAAGTAAACCTTATTTAATCAGAGTTTATTTTTAAACAAAATAATTCAGCCCCTAAACATGCATCTATAAATCATTCAACCCATGCATGAAAAAATAAAGACGACCGATTCAGGAAAAAAAACCTTTCGGATAAAACCGTGTATAAACACTTTGAAGAATTCACAAGACCTTTGACTTACATACAACCTGATAATCGCCCACAAGTGTGTAATGCACGGTGCCTTCAGCAAACCTTTAAAGATACGAGAGACTGTAGAGTGCGCTTTTGTTCAAATTAAGAATTTATTTAATTAAACGCAGTTTTTCAATTAAATCCTAAAAATATGCATCTGGATGATTTATCAAATAAAATAAAGCATGTGACACAAAATATCAAGAAAAATCCCCGCAGGGCAAAACCATATTATTTCCACTATAATTTATAAAAACCGTTACATGAATTATAATGAAAATAAGTGTGACATACGAAAACCCGTAGGTGTCAGTTCGATGTCGTCGGCTGGAATCTCCCGCAAGAACTCCAGGTGGGCAGCATTGAACAAGGGACTGGATTCTCCACAAAATACTCCAGATGAGTAAAATAATTCCTTGAAGGTTTTCAAAATCTACGGATTCATAGTAAGGAAGCATTTTCTTTTATAAAGAGGTATATAGCCTAAAAAGAATAAGAAGTGAAGAAAGTGAAATAAAGATAAAGTTGTTGAAAGTCATGAAGAAAATGACATAAAGATAAAGATGTTGAAAGTCGTGAAGAAAGTGACATAAAGATAAAGATTTTCGTCACTTTTTTCTAAGAAATTTCTCCATTTCAAAGGGCCATAACTTCTTCACCCTATCTCAGATTGAGGTGACGTTTCTTCCAGTATCTTTGTGGCATCGAGCTCTTCAACTTTCCAGTTAACAAGTCCTCCCGATGGTGGCTATAAAATTACCAAAATTCCCTTGAACTTTCATATCGTGCTTCTTTCACTGTTTTGACTTCTCTTGCGTACCACTTGCATAAAGTGCCTAAAATCATGGAACGTGAAGTCGTTAAGGCAGAAGTGGGACACATAATGGAGACATTGAAATCTTGATTCTCGGAATTCAGATTGAGGCCATCATATAAGATCGTGTAGAGACGTGACGAATGTAGCGGTATCAGACATACAAACTGTGATCTAGGAAAATAGAAAATTCCTAGATACTACCCGGACATTTATAAAATTATGTCCTTACAGAGATAGAAAAATACCCTCCAGGTATCGGTTCGTCGTCTTCGACTCTTCTACACGCAGAATGACTATACTCGGTATCCATCGATCAAATATGGAGATGCCTTCTCCATAGAGGTTGAAGAAAAGCAAAGTATTGTTCTTGAATACCAAAACAATTCACTAAAGCATATAGGAGTTTTGTGAATTGAAAATAAAAAGGGATTAAACCCTAAAAGACGAAGTCAAAAAGGATTTTTCAAATCGTAATTTTTCTGTTCTATAGAACGCTGGGACTTCTTAATGAAAACGAAACCATTTAATGAGTTTTTATACAAAATCGTGTCGCCTCGAAAAATGTGCTCTTTCGAACGATATAACAGTCTCACACGAATGACTTACAGATGTCGTTCAAACGACATCTAACGAGATCCAATGTCGCTCGAACGAGATGGCTATCTCGCTTGAACGACCTGGGCATCAAAATCGAGGTACGCTCCAACACTTAAAAAATTACTCATTCTCAAATTTGACGAAAATGTTTGCTCCAACACTTAGAAAATATTTTGTAAAAGTATCCCAAAATCTCTAAGTGGAAAGTTAATATTTTTAAAACAAAACCTTACCAAAGAAAACTTCGCGGAGTCATTTTGATGAAGGACTTGATATTCGGATTCGTCTTTGATGCTTGAATGTTCTTGAAAGCTCTTCGATGGTGTAGCGGTATATGACATACGAAATTGATAACAGACTTATAAAAATATGTCCTTACAAATTCTCCCCATGTTTATGCCGATACATACATAAAAACATCTGAATTATCAAGTACAAAAATGCCTATACAAATCTACCCTCCCATGAATAAATTTGCAAGATCTCAAACTTTTCTTCAAAAATCTTCATCAAATTTCAAAGCTTTTCTCATCAGGGTGTGCAACATCATGATCTTCAATATTTGTACCTACACACATGAGATAAAGCAAAAACCTTCGTGACGCATCGAGTTTGAAATGATATAAGAGTAAATCAATCAATATAACAAATCTCCCCCATAATGCAAAAACTCCCCCATAACATGATAATTCTTTCTACCCCTTTTTATGATGTCCCCAAATAGACAGATAAGAAGAAACAATCAAAACATGGAGTGTCACGATAAAATTCATAGCAAATAAGGATCAAACTATGCGCATGCAAAGGTATATCTCAAAAAATTTCACAAACTATTTTTGATTTTTTTTTAATTTTTCATACAAAAATAAGATACTAAAAATCACACCATGGATTTAAACTCAAACAACCAAGTCATGGAAATGGAATGAATGGGTGTGAACACATTCGATAGGTAAATAAACTCAATCAATCATATGTGCGCGATGCATACGTGTACTCCTAACGAATGAACATCAAAAGTATCCTTAGGTGTAAAAATTATTAAATTTAGATGACACTGTCTTATGCAAATCAACAAATCAAAGTCAAAGTGATTTCCACACCAATAATGTCCACAACTATTTAACGCTTTGTTAAGACTTTCAAGGACGTGCAAACCCATTTTAATTCTCCATCCAAACTCCCTCATGCATATTTTCTTTTTGAGGTAATCTAAATTCTCAAACATTAGAGAATTGGTCAAAAAACCTAATTGGCCTGAATTTCTTTTTATTGCCTTTGAGTTTTTTCAGGCTCTTTTAAACCTCTTTGGACCCCGGATAATAAAATTCCTTAATTTCTTAGGTCCAATTTAACGGCGGCTTAATCGCAAAGGATAAATGATAATCTTTCGTAGCCCTTCACCGTTTTCAAACAAAGCACACAAACTCACAAATGGCTCTTACATGCACAACTTTCTTATCAAGTTTTATCGCGCTTGGTTCGTTTTAAGGACATGATTGAAGTGGAAACACCCAACCAACATGTGATAAAAATAATTACAATAATCAAACAAATCCGTGCATGTGTGCAATAAAGGAAATCATGAGTCAAACATGTAGGAAGTAACACTTAATTACATCTCAATGACTCCAAACATTATCAAGCACAAAGATGACATGATATATTATCTCAAAATACTATCAAATAGCCACATGAATAAATGAAATGAAATTGTGACTCGGTCATCCTAAATGTCCATCTATAAACGGTGTAAATAAAATACAAAAATCTTTTTGGATTTTCTCACAAATTTTATCAAAAATAAAATCTTTTTGTATTTTTCAAATTTTTCCAAAAAAAATAAAGCATACAAAAATGATACATACTAGCAATAGGCAAATAATGTCATCGTGAAAATCATCATATGCTAGAAATCAAGTCAAACCTCAATCGTTAGGTGCAGAGGGTTCTTCCAAAGGTGGTGCCAACTTATGAAAAACCTCCATCAAATTTTGTGAAGTTTTGACTAAAAACTTAACTTGCTCACCTAGATGTGCAAACTCTCTCATATAGTCTCCAGGAGCATGTAAAGTATCATATGTGGGTGAGTGTGTGGCAGAAACACTTCTAGTAGCAAAACGTGAACAAAATTCCCGAAGGTGTCCTCTCCTTTTGCAATGGGAACAAACATATATAGGCCTAGGAAGACCTTTCTCAAAAACTCTAGGACGTGCTCTCCTAATAGGAATGAGATGCCTAGGTGGGTTAAGGTGAGACTCACATGAATCTAACACTAAAGTAGGAACCGACTCGGGTGCTAATTGGGAAGTAGAAGCACCGTCATGACTTATTCCTAACTTCTCGCCTTTACCCTTAAGAACCACCTTTTCAACCTTCTTAGGTGCGTTCTCAAAATTGACTTTGACCTCCTTGGCACGTTCGATATCACTCTTGAGTTGGGATACACGTGTCGTTAGACTAGACAACGTGTTGGTCAAATCACACTTCTCCTTTCTTAAAACCTCCTTCTCTCTCTCCAAATCTAAAACCCGACAACCTAAATCTCTATTATACTTCTTTGTTTTTAAGGTCTCGGTGTACAAATATCTAAAGGCTTTTTGGAGCTCACTTTCATCTCCAGTTTCAAATTCGCTCTCATCTCCACTAGAAACACTCGAGTCATCACTGGTGCTCTCATGACCACTATCAACGTGAGACAAAGTGGGTGTTCTCACACGACTCGAAAAAGCTACACACATCTCATGTGCTAAAACTTTACCAGACTCTTCTCCCTCATCACCCTCATCATCCTCATCATCCTCACTATCACTAAGTGTGGAGGGCATAGCAGTCTCTTTGCCCTTTCTCCTTATCTTAGTAGCACATTCTTTAGCTATGTGCCCTTTGCCCTCACACTCAAATCACCTAATCTCATCCTCCTTGCCACTATCTTTGGCCTCTACTTTCTTTTTATTTGACTCAAAAGATCTCTTTTTATTGAAAGAATTTTCTTTTTTCATTTTGAGAAACTTTTTAAAATTTTCACAAGCATGGCCACATCATCAAAATCAAACTCACCCTCAGAATCGGACTCATAAACTTTTTCTTTCTTTTTCTTAAAATGAGTCTCTAAAGCAACGCCTTTATCCTTAGCCTTAATGGTTTGGGGAAACATATCTATCTCATAGGTTTGAAGGTCTCCTACAAGTTCTTCCAACTTAAGTGATTTCAAATTTATGAAAGAGTTCAAAACAGTGACTTTAGGAATAAAGCGTTTTAAGAGATCTCAAAATCTTTTTAACGACACGCATGTTATCAATCACCTCACCCAAATTAAAACTGGTGTTAACAATGTCCGACAAACGTGCATAAAAATTATCAAAGCATTCAGACTTAGACATGGTGATAGTCTCAAATTGGGTGGCCAAATTTTTTAATTTTGATTCTTTAACCGCGTTCGTACCCTCATGTGTGAATTTTAAAACTCCCATGCCTCTTTAGACGTGGTGCACATCATAATTCGGCGAAACTCGTCGGGAGTGACGACTCCAAAAATAGCACTCAAATCACGTGAATTAAATTTAGACATTTTAAAATCATCTTCAGTTCAGGCTGACACGAATTTTAAAGAGGTGATATTTTCAACAGTGACCGTACGAGGAGTCCACCCATTTTCGCAAACCAAACACGCTGGTCAATGGCTTTTAAACTCGATTTCATGCGAGCTTTGCAGTAGGCATAATTAGACCCATAAAAAATAGGCATCTGATTATATAAGTGCTCCATAGGAAAAATTGTGATTTTTCACAAAACTGATTTAAAAAAAAAATCAATATCACACGTTTTTGCTAAAAATAGGAATACGCGATAAATTAGAGCAACCTGCTCTGATACCAATTTGTAAAACCAAAATAAACGCAGTGTGTGATATCGATTTAAATTAATTCGCAAGTTTCCAAGTAAACCTTATTTAATTAGAGTCTATTTTTAAACAAAATAATTCATCCCCTAAACATGCATCTATAAATCATTCAACCCATGCATGAAAAAATAAAGACGACCGATTCAGGAAAAAAAACCTTTCGGGTAAAACCTTTTATAAACACTTTGAAAAATTTACAAAACCTTTGACTTACATACAACCTGATAATCGTCCACAAGTGTGTAATGCACGGTGCCTTCGGAAAACCTTCAAAGATACGAGAGATAACGAAATACCCTCCAGGTGTCGGTTCGTCGTCTTCGGCTCGTCCACACGAAGAATGACTACGCTCGGTATCTACCGATCAAATATAGAGATGCCTTCTCCACAGAGGTTGAACAAAATCAAAGTATTGTTCTTGAACACTAAAATAATTCACTAAAGCATATGGGAGTTTTGTGAATTGAAAACAAAAAGGGATTAAACCCTAAAAGAAGAAGTCGAAAAGGATTCTGCAAATCGCAGTTTTTCTGTTTTGTAAAACGATGGGACTTTTTAATGAAAACGAAACCATTTAATGAGTATTTATACAAAATCGCGCTGCCTCAAAAAACGTGATCGTTCGAACGAGATAGCAGTCTCGTGCGAACGACTTACAAATGTCGTTCAAACGACATCTCGCGACATCCAATGTCGCTCGAACGAGATGGCTATCTCGCTTGAACGACCTGGGCGTCAAAATTGAGGTACGCTCCAACACTTACAAAAATTACTCATTCTCAAATTTGACGAAAAAGTGCACTCCAACACTTAGAAAATATTTTGTAAAAATATCCCAAAAGCTCTAAGTGGAAAGTTAAGGTATTTAAAACAAAACCTTACTAAAGTAAACTTCGCGGAGTCCTTTTAATGAAGAACTTGATATTTGGATCCGTCTTATTGAGGATTGAATGTTCTTGAAAGATCTTCGATGGTGTAGCGGTATATGACATACTAAATTGATAACGGACTTATAAAAATATGTCCTTTCAAAGTACTCAGGGTTTATCCTATAGATTCAATCATCGTTGTTAAAGACAAATAGAATTCAGTTGATATGTTGGAGCTATCATCCCAAGAATATATGAAGGAATTTTTGAAGAAGAACCTCTTTGATTCGGGAACTCCTATGTTACATCACTTAACGATAGTTGTACTCCATGTAAGGTACCTATATATGTTAGTTATGGCTAAAATATTATGAATTTAAGGATAGTTTTTAGTACCTTTTAAAAAAAATATTATGAAAATCACTCATAACACCTAAGACCAATCTAATTTATTTATTTTAGTTGGAAAAAGATATAGACACTGTAATATGTATTTGTTATTTTTTTAAATTTTTAATGGCTACACGTTATGCCTATTTTCATTAGTTTATGTATGATTTCCCTATCACTCCAATTCGCATGTTTGATTTAAAAGTATGCTTTGAAAACAACCTTCCTTTTGTTACAATTAGAGACGGGTAGTGGGATGCCTTGGTGTTAAGATGGAATCCGGCGGTTGTTTATTTTATGCAGGTGGATTTAGGTTGGTAGTGGTGGCTTTTGTAGTATTGGTGTTTGGATGTGTATATTTTGATATCGGTGGTTTTCGGTTGAAACAAATGAAAATATTGGTAAATTATATCAGTTGTTTGAAAATATTTCACATGTATTTGGAAATGAGTTTGAATATTTTTCTTCTTCTAATTGTTGTTTTTATATGCGATTATATCTTTATCATTAGCATTTGAAGAAATTTATCAAAGGAATTATTAAATCAACAAGATTGGTAAGTCTTTAGTTAATTAATTTAATAAATTGTTGTGTTTTCAATAAATATTCAAAACAAAGAATGTCACACAATTAATTAGTTTAGAAAATTAAGAAACATGATAAAAAAGTAGATTTGATTTCATGATTAAAATATAGTTTTGTATAAGATGACGTCATACGATTATTAATCTATATGATAATTTTCAATAAATATTCAGAATAGTTAATTAGTTAGAAAATCAGCGAAGATAAGGAGAAATGTTCCGCCGTGTGTAGATTTGATTTCGAGATTAGAATATGGTTTTGTTTGTATAAAAAATTGTCCTTTTTAGTTTACTTAAGATATTTTTGTTAATTTAACGTTGTAGTATCGATTTTATAAGAACAAAGATTTACAGTGGTTCTATTGTCATGTTTTTTAAGAATTATTTGGCACATTTTACTTCTTCATTCTTAACTTTTATGAATCTAATATTACGCGACAATAGTTTATTGTCAATATTCCTTAAGTAACTACGTACGACCTAATTAATATTCACTATAAAATATTCAACACAACATAATTACAAATAATATTAATTACTATCTATTTATATTATTATAACTATTTTAAATAATTTTTAATAGTTTTTTTAATAAAACGTCCATACATCGTGTGGGTTTCATGCTAGTTATACTTCTAATACAATAGTATTAGAGATTTTAATTGAAATTAATGCACCTTAATTTACATATCAAAAAAATTAAAAATTAAAAATAGAAAGGGCCTTTTGTCTCTCGCCATTTCCAAGCAATATTTGGATGTTTCTCAAACTGTCACTTTGTTTAAAAAATAACTCATAGATGACTTTGTCTCTCCTTAACCTTTTAAGTCCCCATCTAAATCTCATAATTTTCCCTAGTTTACTGCTATGATCATCAGGTATAAAAACATTCGACAATATTATTTGTTGGAACAGTTGATGGTAATGGGTATGAGATCAACCAGCTATATATCACTATTTTAAATTTCAAAACCCTACCACTTTTACTACGATTCCAGTTTAAATTCCACATTGGTTAGGCCGGTGTTTTGGTCGAAAATACATGTTGGGAGCTTTACTACCTCGAACACGACATTCAAGTAATCCCTCTTTTTTTCAATCGCAGATATGAACTTTCCAGTTCCTTGATAACTATTTGAAACACTGGATCTAAATATATGTTTATGTACATGTTATGGACAAATATAGAGAAATGCTTGCAAGATGAATACATGGTAGATCAACCTGATTTGCCTCCGAGAACTTGATATCGTTCACTGAGATAGAGGGTCGATGATGCGACGCTTGGGGAGTTCGTAGAGGTTGATGCTGGACAGCGCGGCTTGGCGGAGAAGGGCCATGAGTTTTTCTGTTTTGAATTTGAATTCGGCGCAGTCTTATTTGGAGATGCTGGCTTCGTAGCCCGCTTTGATCACTTAGTCTGCTAACTGGATCGACTTCTCTAGGATCTACTTCACTATGTCCTCCATAACCGAATCGAATTTGTTGGATGGGATTAAATTGTGGATGAAGTTTTGTGTTCAACTAGATTTCAAACTTTAACCCAACCTCGAGTGTTGAGAAATTAAATTGCTGGAAAGGGGGGAGAGAGAGAATTGACTAGGATTTCGTTTGTGTTTATCTTTTTCACATAGTTCCATTAAAAGGAGTAGTAGGGGTTGACAATGGTGGAGGAGTAGGTGACTCTCAACTCTAGAGAGTGGAGGATGTTTAAAAGTTGAAACGTGTGTTATTTCTTTCCATTATCTAAATAGTAGGGGTGTGCGGCTCCTTCAAATCCTTCAAATCCTCAGACAAAAATGGCGCTCGTCCCTCATCATAAAATTATTGGGTAAGTTTTTATCCTTCCAAAGACTTGCGCTTCGCCTGTCACGCTTGTGGAAATTACAAAATGGAATTTTCATTACGGACTTGGGAAATAATTTTTTCCTAGTTAAATTTTCTTCTCAAAAATATTACACGTCTGTAATTTTGGGAGGTCCATGGTTTCTAGAGGATCATTATCTATCCATGCAAAGAGGGCAAAAGAATTTTCGGCCGTCTACGACAACTATTAAACATATGAGTTTATGGTTTCAAATTCATAAATTACCGGTGGAATACTATGATATGCATACTTTACATCGTATAGCTGCGTCCTTGGGGAAACCACTCAAGATTGACATTCTTACTGAGTCAGTGGGGCAGGCTAGGTATGCTCGAATCTGTGTGGAATTTAACATTGAAAAACTGCTTCCGTAGAAAATCAAGATTGGTTGCATCCTCCGTTCTTTGGTATATGAATTAAAAACTGAGATTTGTTTCTCATGTGGAATTATCGGCCATAATCTTCACAACTTTCCTCGCAAGAAATCTACCGCTACCCCTACTTCTGACCAACCTCATCTGGAGCAACAATGGTGTATTGTTAACCAGCGTCCTCCCCATCGTCAATCTTGTGCTTCGAAGACTGAAGCCATGGATAATTCTAGTCATTATCCTACTCGGTTCGACCCAAATTACCATGTCCCTGAAAATGATCTATCTGTGATGCATACAACCAAGCGACGTATTTGGAAACCAAAATATGATGTGTGGCCAACTTCTCATCACTAAAATGATTAGTATGGTCCACCCTATGAGGAGAGACACCCTTTAACCCCTCTGGTTCACTCCCACTCCACCAGCACAGGCCTATCTGATCGTATCGCGCTACCCATGGCCTCTTACCCGATCATTACATCCCAAGCGATTGAAGTATCCATAATGTCTAAACCATTGTTGCCTATTAAGGACACCTTCCCAACCATGAGTGAAGGACTCAATTACCCTGATTCGTCAGATTCTACTCATGTTTCTGTCTTACCCCCTACTGTAGTAACTACTTCTCCTCAGACTGCAATACTCCCTCTTTCCTCTCCTCCTGCAAACAAGGTAGTCTCTGATCGAACTTGTGACCCAATGAACCTCCCTCCAACAGAACACCCCTCCGGAGTGCTTACTCACTGTGAGCAAGCAATACCCCACACCCCACACCATGACACTGCCTCCTCAACTTCAGAACCATCCCTACCACCAGGATTCAAATTTTTAGCCCCATGGTCTCTCACTTCCCCTGCTCAACAGCTTCTGAGGTGCCATAACTAACAGGGGTCAAACTCCACAACAAAATCAGTAGTTCCCACCCACAAGAGACATTCTTATTCTACCAGGGCTAAGAGACTGGCTCCTACATCCTCTCCTCAAGACACTAAAGGGCTCCAACCACGATCTATTAAGAACCTGCGTACCTTTCGCAGTAGATCAGGTCAGGGGCCGGTTGATCATAGTCACATCATTGATTTACAAGCTTCGCAATCACCCCACCCCAAACGAAGAGTATTGTCCACCCAACCTCAATCGCATAAACGAATTTGCAAACAGCAACCGGGGGAGAACCTTGATGCGAGCTCACCCATTTACACACCTCATGAAGATTTTACTTTGGAATGCTACAGGGGCTAGTAGGTCAACTTTTTATGAAGAACTCATGACATTTGTTCGTTCACATCAGCCTCACATTTTGGTAATTTTGGACACTCGAATGGATGCTCAAAGATCATCGCGCGAGATTCGTCAATTATATTACCAAAATCATGTCGTCTCTCTGGCTCTAGGTCAATCAGGTGGTATTTGGATTCTCTAGACTGAAGGTTTAATTTTTTCTCATGATATCGTCATTTCCAGTCGCTTCATTCATATGCTCATTCATCATGACCCTGCGGTGGCTCCTACAGAGTTTACTGCGATTTACATGCCACCCCAAACTGCCAGGTTTGGAACTCCGTTCACCATATCCACACTTCTGTCCAACATCCTTGGCTTCTTTTAGGTGATTTTAATGCTATTTTAGGACAACATGAAAAGGGGGAGGGGGTCCGTTTCAAGCTACGCGTGCACGTCATCTTAAAAAATTTATGCATTCATGCAATATCCAAGATCTAGGGTTTACTGTTCCTACTTTCACCTGGAAATCCAATAGTGTTCTCGAGCATCATGTTAAAGAGAGACTTGATCAGGGACTTGGTAATAAGCGTTGGATGTCCTTGTACCCAACTACTCAAATTTCTCATCTTCCAAATGTTGGGTCTGACCACTGTCCTTTATTGTTAAATACCCACCCCTCCCTCTCCAAACCCCCAGCGCGTTTTATTTACTGCTCTGAGTAGGCATCCTATCCGTCCTTTACTAACCTCTGATACTATCACTTGAATCTTCCATTCCAGGGATCACAGGCTTTTTCCTTTTCGTGTAAGGCACAGTCTTTTAGTGGGGCTGCTCGGCGGTGGAAGCAATATGTTTTTGGGAATATGTCTCATTCTATATTTTCCTTAAAATAGGAGATTCATAACCTCAGAATGTGTATTAACAATAATTCGAATCCCCTGTTGGTCTCCCGAGAGCATCACTTACAATCACAACTTATGCACTATATGACTTTAGAAAGCCAATACTGGCGCAATAAGAATAAAAATAAGTGGCTTATAGACATGGACCATAATACTAAATTTTTACATGCTTCTGTCATGCAACACCGACGTAATAATTCAATTCCTGCTATTTTCAATCCGGACACTGGTTGGCATACTAATATCCAGGATATTCATGGTCAATTCCAACACTTCTACGAGACCCTTTTTACTACCACCCACCCCCTTGTCTGCCGTCTGAAGATAATTTTGTCCAAGTTAAACCTGCCGATGTTACTCGATTACTGGAACCTATCACAAATGCAGAAATTTGGACAAACTTGTGTACTATGGGGAAGAATAAGAGTCCGGGAGCGGATGGGTTGACCTACGAGTTTTTTCAAAACCATTGGGATATTGTGGGACCCTCTGTAATTAATTTAGTTAAGACTTTTTTCACCTCTAGTCGACTCCTCCGTGCCCTTAATAAAACCCTTCTCATCTTTATCCCAAAAATTCCACACCCTACTCAAGTTAAGCAATTTTGTCCCATCAGTTTATGTAATGCTATTTATAAACTTATCTCTACTATCCTGGTTGCTCGCACGCGACCCATCCTTCAGTATCTTGTGTCCTCATATCAAAACGCTTTTATTTCCTCTCGTCATATTCAGGATAATATCCCCATCTCCCATGAGATTTTACATGCCATACGTAAATCTAAATCTACAAAAGGTAGTTGTGCTATTAAAATTGATCTATCTAAAGCCAACGCTAAAATGGAATGGCCTTTTATCCACTGGGTTCTACAAAACCATGGGTTTCCAGAGGTTTGGATTGGATACCTTATGGAATGCATATCTTCACATCGTTCACCACGCTCATTAATGGTCATATGGGGTCCACTTTTTCTCTAACTCGTGGACTCCGTCAAGGGGATCCCCTCTCGCCTTACTTATTTATCTTGGCGTTAGACGTCCTTCTACGACGTGTAGAGTCGGACTGTCTTTCAAGACATATAACTCCCCTACGCTCCTCTCGCAAGGGACCCCCTATTCCTGGGCTTGCTTTTGCGGATGATTGTATATTTTTCCTCCAACCTACGCCAACTTCAGTGGCTCACTTCCATCACATTTTAACAACTTTTGATTACTTTTCGGGCCAGACCGTTAACAAGGATAAATCTATAGTTACTTTTGTCCCTTCTACTCCGCGTGCCGTTAAACAAGCTACTTTGCGCCAACTGGGAATTCATGGGGCTCGTGGGCAGGATAAATATCTTGGATTACCTCTAATTACAGGTCGGGTTATGCGCAAAATGTTCTCTGAGCTGACGGAATCTCTCGACCGGAGATTACATGTGTGGTATAATAATTTCTTATCGTATGATGGTCGAACCACTCTAATTATTGTAGTATGCACTTCCCTTCCATCTTATTACATGTTTGCATATCCAATTCCTCCTCACATTCTTACTACGTTATCCAAGAAAATTAAATCATTTTTCTAGAATGCTTCCAATTTTTCTCATAAAACGGCCACAGTCCGTTGGTCTATGATTACCCTTCCCAAATAATATGGTGGTTTGGGCATAAAAAACTTACACTTTTTAAATAAAGCATACATGATTAAACTAATGTGGAAATTTTTTACCGAGCCACACAACCTTTGGACTCAAACTATGAAACATAAATATTTTCTTCATACCAATTTATTGAAGTCTCATAGTAAGGCTACAAACTCGTGGTTCTGGAGAAAAGTTTATGCTTTAATCCCTTCCTTCGCCACTGGTATCAAATGGATACTTGGGTCCGACTCTACTTCATTTGGAAATCATATTTGGCTCCGGCAGGATTCTTTCAATCATCTTTACCCGCATATTCCTCCTCACATTCTTGCTGCTCCCCTATATACGTTCATTTCTAATGGACAGTGGGACATACCGAATTTAGCTCTGTGGTTTCCATTGGATAATATTTACCGAATTCAAGCCCTGTATGTTCCCGCTCGAGAATCATAGGATGTTCCGTATTGGTGGCCTAGTTCTACTGATACTTTTACTCTCAAATTGGCTTATCATTGGCTTCACATTCACCTATATGACCAACACATTCCTGCGCTTCATTGGAAATATTTATGGAAAAGTAGTTTACCCCCTAAGATCCATTTTTTCCTGTGATTTCTCATTCATAGAGCTTTACCAACTGCAGACTTACTTTTTCACTACCATAAATTAACGTCTCCTTTGTTCTCTCTTTGTGAGTTGGCTGACTATAATACACATATTTACTATGACTATCCTACGTTGTTCCAACTCCGACACTCGATGCCTCTACTAGACCTTAGTCCTACATCCATCTTTACTACGCTCTCCCACATACAGTTTACGGCTCGGGTAGCACTCAATCAACTTCAACCATTTTTCCTTCTTTGGATATTCTGGATCACGCGTAATGAGGCAATCTTTCAATAGATACCCATAACTTTGTCATCTTTTAAGTCCACCTTATCTCAACGCCTTCATAGCTATTACCAAGCTCATCAATTCATTCGGCCCAGTATACCTCCTCCCTATTTTTATTTTCCTATTGCTTAGTCCAAACCTGCGCCTCCTTTTTTTGAATGTAATACGGATGGAGCAAAATCGCATCTTACATGTCATGCCGCACGTTGTGGGATTATTCGCGATGCTCAAGGAAAGTTTGTCTGTGCTTTTACCCACCATATAGGCTTTGCATCATCAGTGCTAGCGGATATTTGGGCCATTAAAATTGGTTTGAATCTTGCTTCTGCTCAGGGTATTGCTTGCATCGAAGTGGAAACTGATTGTCAAATTGTTTTTAATACGATCCACCGAAACCAAACCCAGAATCCAGACCACATGAATTTGATCCAGGCCATATGTGATGGCTTCCAGAGATTTCAACATGTTACCTTATGTTTATGTTTCAGGGAAGCTAATGCTTGTGCCGATGTTCTTGTGCCCACTCAGTTTCAAAGTTGTTTCTCTCTACAGTGTATGTTCATATTCCGTGGTTTTTAATTCTAGCTTTTCGCCACGATATGTGTAATATTGATGTCGTACGTTTTGCAGTTGCTAACATTACTTGTAAGATTTCCTTAGTTTAATTTAATCTTCCTGCTTTTGTAAAAAAAAAATTATTATAAGTAAAAATAATAATTATAAAAATTAGTATACATTATAACTATTTAAAAAATTATCAAATATTGATCAATTTTTATTTTGAGTTAAATTTTTTAAATGGATATCTTAAATGTATAAAATACATGCAAAAAAATTAATCAAAAATATTTAAATTTTTTTAAAATATAAACATGTACGATACATACTAAAAAAATGAGTCTGCACCTGATGCTTTATGATACAATAAGTTATTAACATGTTTAAAATTTTTCCTTCTTTCCGATCGTTAATGGAAATATTATCATTAATAGTCATGTGCTTTAATTTTTTGATATATAAATTTGGGTGTGATTATTAAGTGATTTGTTTTGTTACTAAGATCTCTATGAAGTTAGACATTTCATAAATAACTCCAGAAGTGCTAATTCATCATAGTCGTTGGAAGATAGTCAGTTTGAATCTGGATGTCGAGACAGGACGCATACATGAGATAAAAGAGTTGTGTATTTTGTTTATCAATACGGAGAGTTTTCACATGAATGGATGGGAGCAAAAGGACGTAGTGGAAGGATAACTTGACAATTTGACAGAATAGGCTTTCGTTTAGTATTTATGTTGACAATAAAGGGTGGTGATAGACAATTTATTTACATAATATAAGTGAAAGGTTTGGAAATAAATTTTATTTGTAGGCTTATAGTTTTTTTTGTTAATAAATAAGCTTCCGAGTCTCCTTAGTAAAGGCAATCATCAGCCTCGAAATATTTTCTTGATCTGTTAACTGAATTCCCTAAAAATATTTAAATGTGTACTTCTTTCTTTAGAATGTGTTCTCTCACGAAGTTATCATCGGATCTTAGACAAAAGCATTAACATATAATGATATCAAATGTCATTGTTCGATATTTATTCACCTTTTGTGTTGCATTTTTTTTTGAAAAAAAGTTCACAAATGTGAATTGCTTTCAAATGGTATTCATCGAACAACGAAATTTCTATAATGTATATTTATGTGGTGTTCATCTAACAAAGATTTAATTTTTTTGAGCTCAATGAGTAACTATTTTTTACTAGGTTCACCTTTCCTTTGTCCTACTTTGTTATTTTTAAAATGTCATAAAATTTAACACAAATTCATTTATGTTTAATAAATTGAGATAATGTACATGTTTATGGGATTTTTCTTCTACAAATTGACCGTGCATCGTACGGGTTTCATTGCTAGTTATACCTCTAATACAATAGTATTATAGGTTAATTTATCAAGTCATGCATAAATGAGTTTAGAAAAATCACTTTTTGGAATTAAAATTATAAACTCACGTCACTATATTACCTTGAGAAGCTGAATAGTCACGTTCCTTATCTTCCTGGCCCTCTCTCTAGGCCTGCAAATGGATTATATTCGGACTGGATCAGGAAAATCCAAATCTAAATACATAACCATTTATGTTAAACGGATTCGGATCCGATCCGATTATCCGTCGGATTATCTGTTAGGGTTTCAAATTTATATCCGTTTATGTTAAATAGATTAGGATCCGATCCAATTATCCAACATATTATTTTTTTATTTATTTTTATAATAATTTTCATTAAAAATAAATATATAATGATAAGTTAAAACATATACTTTTGACCACTTGATTTGAAATATTTTAATTTTCAACTCTTAGGAGACGTGTGTGTGTGTATGTGCATGTCTTTTTCCTTTTATATGAGGGAGATTTTTTTATATAATATTATAACTATTATAATATATATTTAAATATTATTAAATATAATATATATTAATTAAAAATATTGTACTATATATATATATATATATATATATATAGGAGAAGGATCACAAGTGGACCAAAAGAATGAACTTTTTAATGGACTTAACAAAAAAGACTAATAACCCACTAATTTTAATTCCTTGGTGTAATGGATCCGCGCCAGCGGCACCCAATAACCGAGACTTATTAGTCGTTTTTGTTAAGTCCATTAAAAAGTTCATTCTTTTGGTCCACTTGTGAACCTCTCCCTATATATATATATATATATATATATATATATATATATATATATATATATATTAAAAATATTAATCGGATCGAATTATTAACGGATCGGAGTATATGAATCCAAATTCGCTCCATTTAATAAACGGGTAATCAGGTAATCGAATTTTAGGCATGTTCCATATCCGCTTAAATGTATAAGATTCAGATTAGGATTCGAATAAATTTCGATCCATTGACAGGACTACCTCTCTCTCCCTAAAGTAATCGATCTTTTACCCTCTCAACTGTCATTTATTTACCCCACCATTGCCTCCTCACCCCACATCAGAGATAATCCCCTAAACAACAAATAAAAGCTTACTGAAAATCCATGATCAAATATACACTTCTGAATAATAACAATAGAAGTTTGAGAAACAACCTAAAAGTGAGTTACGATGGGAAGCGATTTGCATACAAGGTAATCCCAGTTTTTCATTCCCGAGCCCTGTGAAATGGGACTCCTTTTTCAGCCTTTTTTTTATCAAAAGATATTTTGAAATTGTCATTTAGAGATTGTTAGGATGAACTCTTTCTTTTTCTTTTATTTTATGTCTAAATTTTCAGTGCGTGGATAATTAACTTCTTCTTCTATTTACAGTCCAAGCACGTTGTGAAAGACAAGAATCAACTTCTTGTGTTGATACGTAAATTTCCATAAGGCATTGCTATCATCGATCTCAAGGATGGGTACCCAACTGTCATTGAGGACTTGTTGGTACTTTCAATTTTATTATCTATTTTTCATCAACTTTGTACAGAGGAAACAAGTTCAATCTACCTGTTAACATGCTATTCTTTTACTCGACGGTTGGTTGTCTCAAAAAATAGAATGATTTTTTAAAAATAATTTTAAACTAAGTTTAGATCATGTATTAGATTTGATAGTTTGACGCTGGCTAAATGTAAGTAATCCAAACAATCAATCATATTTATAAGTACTAAAAGATGTTTAAATTTGTAGCCTCTAGATTGTAAAATTTGAAAAAATATCGACCCAATTTAGTTGTGAAAAAATAGGGTTGTTTCCTCGCGGCAAAATTCAGTGGCAACCAAAAAATAAAAAATGCGAAGATTTTTTTCCCTCCAATTTAGATAAATGATTTATATCTTTCTGGTTACTCAATTTAATAGGAAAAAAAAAATTAGAAAACCCAATTATTTTTTTCTAATATATTTCTTTTAAAATAAAACAAACTTAAAATATAAATCACTATAATGTTTAGATGACCAAATGTTTGATTAATTTGTCTGTACTTTGTTTAATTATTAGGTCGTGTTACCGTCCGAGATAACAGTGACATCAACTGCATTTTCGTTGTATTGGAAACCTATAGGATAAACAATTTTTGGGGGGTTATTTTCACTTGACCCCGGAGATAATGCCGCATATAGACATGACTTCCCAACGTTATAAAATTAGACATAACCCTTTAGATCCAAACGGATGCCCATATTCATTAAAAATTGACTTTTATATATGCTTTGGGGCTATTGTTATAAAATACATTAGTTTTTCCTAATTCCAATGGAAACGACACCAATGATTGGAAGTAGCAGACGACCCTTTTAATTCTCTACAGTAGAAATAGTAAACTGAGGGTTTTAATGACTCGGTAACATATTTGAAAAATGTGTCTTCCTAATATGGGGCCTTCGATTAGATCTTGGGGTTTTCACAAAGAGCAGCAATGGCCGCTTCATTTTTTTGCAAAAATTAAGGATAAAGGATGAGATAGATTTTAGATTTGTGATTTTGTGCTCTGAGTTTGCTGTTAATTGATATGGGATTGATAAACTACTCTTTGCTACATTTATTTGGACAGAGGCTTAGTGTGACACCCTGCCTAATTAAATATCGGGTGATCAGTCCTTTATTAAATTAAATCAAAGTGTCCGGTTGGTTCATTCTTAGCATCACTACCGAAAAATATTTTTTTTTATTAATCACCTGATAAATAATTAAGCTAAGTGTCAAAACATTTAATTTTACAATTTAAGTCATATTGCTATGATTTAATATACGAAACCATTTTCATGAACACAAATAATAATATTAAGACCAACCATCCAAAAGAAATAACCAAACCAAAATAATATATCCCAAATCGCAGGACAATGAAATAATTAAAACAATCCCAACAATATCTAATTACTGAAATAATAAACAAGTCTCTCTCTGAACTAAATAAAACTGGAAATGGGCGACACATACCCTATCTGAGAATAACTAAATAGAATACTGAGAAGACAAGAATGGATTCGTCTACTTCAAGAACCTGCAACACCCACACTAGCTGCATCACGTCAACAGTCCAAAGATCTAAACCTGACACCCCTGTGGCTGGGCACTTGACATACATACATACATACATACATACATACATACATACATATATATATATACACACACACACACACACACACACACACAAGTGAAGGAAAAGATGACATGAAACGAGTTATAGCCCGAGTGTAAAACAACTTTAAAATAGTTTAGCAAGTATTTAAAATACTTACTAGTTGATATTATATACATGTTAGTACCCCGGCACTAACTTGGGAATTCTAACCCATCAACTAGTGTGCACGCCTAACGTACTACTGAACTAATCTAGAGAAAGCTAACCCAATTCGCTAATCTAACTCACTTTCCCCTCACCAAGTTCTGTTTCAAGAAAATCGCATAACTATAGTTTATATCTGATATCCTTTTTTAATGAATGTATTAAGCCAATTATGTTCATCTCAATACAAACATAAGTTCTCAACCACTTAATTCATTTAATATTAATTATTCAATTTTATCTACGTACAAGTACAGTAGAGGAATCACAGGTATAGGTATATATATTTATCACTCATATAATATATATACTAATCAGGCACCCCATATAAATCTATGGTGCCGGCATACTATGTTATCAAGTCCCTGTATCTCTTGTACAAAAGGAAAATACTAGTTCGGAATCACTCTCGAACTGTATTAACACAAAACACACATTTTGGAGGCGAAGCATAGTTCTATGTCACTAAGAGGTCAGCACATACCCTCACGTTTCTTAGGACCGTCTGACTATCATTCTCCGATAGTATGTACCAAGGATGCTATATTCTAGGGTACAAGTCAATATCACCCATAAAGGTCCAATTGAGATAAGACTATCCCGGCGCGGAACCTCCATGATAGCAAGTAGCATGGGTATGATTACACACAGATATACTATATTATATGTATATAAATTCACCCATATATATATTCACTTTATTCAGCTAGGTACGCCCACAAACCATACTATAGTTGAACCATGTGTGGCACATAACGCCCGAGTTATACGTATAATTAAATCATTCCTTTTATTTTCTCAATTATCGCAAATCCTTAAGTACTTATGGACTCTCGAAGTGTATCCTCTTGATAAATGTAAAATCAGTAGGTGTACACTCACTACCCTACTGGTCTAAGTCCTTAATTCTCACAAGACCTAATTTAACATACGCACGATTTCCCACTCAGTTTATACCCCCGAAACCCCACGATTAAATCTCATATAAAGTCGTCTTACCCGGACCCTACTTATGCCTTACTGATCCTTCTCAAGTCCCATTATGATATTTAAATTATGTCCAAGGGACCTTACACATTTGGATCGAAATAACAAAAAAAGGTGAAGACGTTTCAGTTTCCAGGAGGGGTCGATCGATCTATCTAGTCGATCGATCCACATTCTTGAGTCGATCGATCGTTCGAGCAGGTATTGGACCAGTTTTTGCAATTCTAGCGTACGAGTTTCTTCCAATTTAAATCATCAAACCTCCATTAACATGTCCCAAACTACCAACCAAACATTATGAACGTTATATAAACCAATATGGATGAATTCAAACATAAAACATTCATTAATTCCTCAAGCATTGTCATCAAATGGGTTAATTCAAGAAATTATCATTTATTCCTAGTTTATCTAATTTTCTTAAGAATTCATTTAATTTCCAGATTTCTATCTCTACTGGGCATCAAATTTCGTGGTTAATATTCTACATATAATAAGATATTCATCCTAACATGATTTTTACTCCAAATTGCAATAATAATCTCCCAAACAACAGTATATTCTCATGAGACATAAAATCATTATCTCGTACACTAGCATGGATCTGTTATCAACTAAAGAACAACAAGTTAGATACTTGCCTGGAAATCAAAGGTCTAAGTTTCTGGGATTTGATGGTGTGGCCGAGTTCCTCTTCCTCCGATCTACACTCCGACGGTGTTTGTGGAGCGAACATTGCAACTAGGATGCTATTATTCTTGGAGAAAGCTCCTGACTTCTCTCCTCTAATGGCTTCTGTAATTTGTGTTTGTTCTAACCTTAGATGACAACCTCTAACAACAAATATAGGCTTATAATTTTCATCCATAATTAAGGCCTGAAATGGGTAATTACCTAAATGCCCTCCCGGGTTACTGGTTAGGCCTAAAAACGTCCCGAGACCCAAACAAAACACCCGGGTATACTTTTCTATGTATCTCGACCCTTTCGGACACATTGGCGCACTCTAAATGACCATACGGATGACTTAGAATTAATTCACTTTTTATTCCATTAATTTACTCCCGACACGACACATATGCGTCCCGACTTAATTTTTGTAATTATTTTATTATTCATTAACGACAATTTTATTAAGTTCAATCTCATATATTACTTTACTCATATAGTAATATTCAACATAATTCTTACCAATAATTATTAACTCTCATCACGCTAGTAAAAATTTATTTTAAAATTCGGATTAATATTAAATTAATTTATTCCAATTTAATTTAATTAATCCCATAATTAAATGCCATAAAAATACAGGGTATTACATACTTCCCCCCTAATAACAAAATTTCATCCCGAAATTTGGAAAATAAGACATACCTGGATAAAATAAATTCGGATACTTTTCGCGCATATCTGTCTCGCGCTCCTAAGTGAACTCCTCTACATTATGATGCTCCCACTGGACCCGTACAAGCGGGACTACCTTCGACCTCAATATCCTCTCACTATTGTCTAGAATATCCACTAGCCTCTCCTCATAAGAACTGTTGGGATGTGAATCAATCTCATCTATCGTAATATGAGTGTGGGCCAAAATCATCCCGAAGATACCGCCTCAACGACAAAATGTGGAACACATCATGAATACGGTGCAATTACTCTGTCAACCCAAGTCTGTATGCCACCAGTCCAATCCTCTCGATAATGGGATATGGTCCTACATACATCGGAGACAATTTCCCTTTCTTCTCGAACCTCATCACTCTTTTCATAGGAGACACTCGCAATAGTACCTGGTCCCCCACACTAAACTCACTAAAGAATCGCTTTGCATCGGCATAGCTATTCTGCCTGTCCTAGGATACTCGAATGCGACTCCTGATTAACTCAATCCTAGATGACGTCTCCTGAATCACCTCTAGCCCAAGTAGCTTTTTCCCCTACCTATAGCCAACAAGTGGGAGAATGACCGGGTCTTCCGTACAATGCCTCGAAAGGGGCCATCCTGATCGTAAACTGGTAGGAGTTAATATAAGCGAACTCCACCAGAGGAAGGTACTGATCCCATCCTCTTCCAAAATCAAGGACACACATGCGTAGCATATCCTCTAGCATCTGATTAGTATGCTCAGTCTGTCCATCTGTCCGTGAGTGATACGAAGTACTCAACCGCAGCTCGGTACCCATAACCTCCTGAAAGCTCTCCTAGAAGCGTGACACAAAAATCTTGTCTCTATCAGACACGATCTCCAGCGGCACCCTATGTAACTTCACTATCTCACCAATAAATAATTGGGCATACTATCCAGTAATGTAGTCTGTCTGCACCGATAACAAATGCACTAACTTAGTAAAACGATCCACCACTACCAATATAAAATCGTGACCCCGCTATGATGTCAGCAACCCAGTGATGAAATCCATAGAAATTCTCTCCCATTTCCATAAAGGGATCTCTAGCGGTTGAAGTAACCCTGGCGGTATCTGATGTTCCACCTTTACCAGCTGACAGGTGTCACACTTGGACACAAACTCCGCAATGTCCTTTTCATCCCACTCCATCAGTGTCGTCGCCTCATATCCTGGTACATCTTATCCCCTCTCGGATGTACCAAAAATTGAGATCCACACAACTCTGTCATCACTGTATGATGTAAGTCCTCACCTTCCGGGACCACTAACCTCCAATTAAATCGTAATCCTCCATCTGAACTCACTCAGTTGGACTCCGCGGCCTCAGTTAGAAGCCGTACAATCTGATCATGGCAAAATGAATCATCTACTTGGGCCTGGATCACCCTTGTAATAATCTCTGGTGTGACAATTATGATGGACATAAAGTATCGGGTCACTGCCTCCTGATGTCCCAACTCTTTCCACTTCGCCTTCCACATTTCCACCACCTCACCTACTGGCATACGACTCAATGCATCAGCAACTAAATTAGCCTTCGTCGGGTTGTACAGTATCTCGAACTGGTAATCTTTCACAAACTCTAGCCACCTGGGCAAATGCATGTTCAACTCCCACTGAGTGAACAAGTATTGCAGTTACTTGTGGTCTGTGAACATGCACTACACCAATTCTGCCGAATTGTCATGGTTATTGACCTTGTCAAGGTCAATGACCGTGACAATTTTGGGCGAGACAACTTTTTTTTTGTCACGGACTTATCACGGTTAAGGACCGTGACAAACTGGTGACATTTTATAAAACATTGTCACGATCAATGACCGTGACAATTCGGGGCAGAATTGAAAAAAAATCTGCTGGGCAGTATGGCCACTACCATTGCCCAGCAGTATATTTGTACCTGTTATAGCAACGTTGTACCTTTTCAAACATCATGTATCCAAATAAAATAGAGATAATGCAAATATACATTCAAAATAGAGAGAATATGCATCACCATATAATCCAAATATAATTCAAATGTAACAACTTAAAACAATTTGATTCAACCTTAAAACAATTCAATTCAAACTTAAAAAATGTCACTAAATGTCTGGGGTATGGTTAACTCTGAGGAGGTGAGTAGGCCACACGATATACGAATTAACACATCCACTAATATACACTGTGCCGCATTGTTCGCGCAACCACAATGGGGAGTTCTCCTTCCCGAGCATCACATGCGTGACGAGCACCTTGGACTCAATGTCTTGAAGCTCACGTCTATGAACTAGTGCACCCTAGGCGATATTCAGGTCCCTCAACCCCCACCCTATTCGATGGCCATCAAATATGCCAATTATAAACATGCTCATCCAACCAAGTGTTGACATCGGTCTGTTGAAGGGAGCCAAATAGGGATGTAAGTCATCAAAGTTTGCATGTGACGACGATGAAGCAGCGAGGTCCACATCCTCGTCCTCGTCCTCCCGCACCTCCTCCGCAACCGCCTTCTCCTTCCCTTTCCCCATACGGTTTATGCCCAACAAACGCTTCACGAATGAGAACATATCCTGGACCGTATCCTCCAAATGAGACAACTTCGAGTCATGTAACTCCACCGTTCGTGCCAACCCGGTGTCGCTCGTCTCCAATCCGATGATCCTAGATTTGGCCACCCGCGAGCTCACCCACCTTGTCATCCCCTTGCGATCAGAGCCAAGAACTTAGCTGAGTGCGTCTGTGGACAAAGATGCCTTGTCGGCATTAGACTACGACTCATGCACTTCCTTAAGCTTTGCCTGAAACAACAAAAAGCACATGATTAGTAAAATAAGTAAATTAAAAAATTATAACGTAATTAACAAAAAGTAAACTATCGAATTACTTACAATCGTGGTCGCGATGCTTGGGGACACCTCCTTGTCCTTCCCCTTCTTCGTTCGAAGAGCCACTTAAGTATAGAGCCTATGTGGCCTACCCCCAGGGCCACTCCCTGTCCCCTGAAATAAAATAAAGTAAAATTAGGTACGGCCTCGCAAAGTAAAATAATGCAGAATAATATATTTTATGTAGTTATAGAAAAATTAAATCTTACCATCATCCTATGCTCCACCTCGGCATAAGACGTCCGACCAGAGTAGTGCACATCCGCCTTTTTTGCCCGGTTTTTCCTTCCCAATTGGCGAGATGCCAATTGTCGCTCCCCGATCTCATTATCAATGAACCTTTGCCATTGTACCAATGAGATCGGCTCCTTTGGCGAGACGTATTCACGCCTTTGGATAATGGACTCTAGTGTCTTCCGAAAGTACCGGGTACGCATATTTGTTTTCCACGTCTTGTGTTGCTCCCTCAACTGCTCCAAGACGGAATCGCATAGCTTTGGATCCATGCTGTATTGTTCCTGTCCAACAAATACAATATTAGTTGAAAATAAATATAAATATAAATATAAAATGAAACTGAAATCGAACTTGAAATTGAACTTGAAATATTCATATAAATATAAATACATTACCTGTAGTGCTACCCAAACAGCTAACTTGAGCTCATATAGCACCTCCTTCCAACTAATTTATCCCGAGTCGATGATCGTCTTTACCAGCTCAAGGGATCTCGCTAATAGCCCTAACTTGTTCTCGATGGTCATCCCCAATTTTCCATATTTGGGGAGACTAGGGGCCGAGGATCCATCGTCGCCTCCGCTACCACCACGCCCAGACGACATCATCATAACCAGCATCATCATCCTCGCCTTAATACCTGAAGGAGACATTTATTGTAAAAAAAATGTTATTAGTACATATCAAAATTAATTAAAAGAAGACATGCAAATATGTACAATTACTACAAATAAAAATGAATTGTTACTGTTAAACACCTCAATTTTGAATTCCAAAACAACAACATGTAGCTCATAATATATACAAGAGTGAAACATCCCCACCCCCACCCCTACTGCCCACACACATGCACACTACACAACTGGATAGTGTCCCATAAGTTGGAAAATCATGAATTGCCCATAACAACATAGCTTTCAGCGTAAACTCTTCTTTTTCTAAAAGAGTTAAATGATTGCACACCCTCTTTCCACAACTCATTTAATTCTTCTACCAAAGGAGACAGGTAGGCGTCGATGTCATCACTTGGGGCCTTTGGCCCAGGTATCAACAAATCCATCATCGAAAATTAAGGTCTCATACACTGTGAATGAGGGAGGTTGAGTGGGGATAGGATCATTGGACATACACTCTGATTAATGCTTAGATTTCCAAAAGGATTGAAACCATCTGTTGATATAGCTAAACGAATGTTGCGTTGTTCTCGAGCAAAATTGGGATACTTATAATTCATCCTCCTCCTGGAAGTAGAATCAATAGGATGACTCATTATATTACCCCTACTTCTGCCCTAGCATGCCAAGTCATTGCCTCTGCTATCCGTGGTACTGTTAAAAATCGCTTTAATCTAGGCCCAATGGGAAAATATTTCAATACTTTTTGAGGCACTTTTGAGCTTGTGCCTTCCTTACTAGTAGATTGGACATATCTAGGTTCATCGCATACCGGACAACGATCGAGATTTTCATACTCCTTTCGGTATAGTATTCAGTCATACACACAAGCACGAATCGATTTATACTTCATTCCCAAACCTTTCAAACTGTTCTTCATAACAGGATAGCTATTTGGAAGTGTATTCTCCTTCGGTAATAAGCCCTTCACCCATATCAGAATTCCTGTCACGCTATTGTCAGACAAACCATATGTAACACCCCGACTAATTAAATACCGGGTAGCTACTCCTTTATTAAATTAATACAAAATGCCAAGTTGGTTCAGTTCATAGCATCACTATCGAAAACATTTTAATATTTACTAACCACCTAGTATTTAAAAAGTGAGTTTCCCATTTTAATTAAATCTGATTAACATGCAAAAAAATGAATTATGAGAGATTAACATAACCAACACAATATATAGTCACAATAGAATAACCATCCAATACTAATGAGTCTGGAGGAAAACTCCTCACAACAAACCAAATTCCAAAATAAATAAATACAAATTCTGCATCACTAAAATTAAATACAACCCAAAGTTTAAAATGACTGAATAAGTAAAATGTCTCTAAAAGGAATGGGCGACATGCCCAACAGATGATAAAAACTGATAATGGAGTCAATATAAAAAATGGAGGCGTCTACTGTCAAGGTCCTGTAACTTCCACAGCCGCAACAGCACGTCACCTGAATAGAACTCCTATGCATGGTGTCCTTGTGGCTGGGCACCTAAAAAGGCTTTTACAAAATTGGATTTGAAAGAAAACGGGTCAGAGCCTGAATGTGAAAATAATTTAAAAATATGCAAGTGTTTAATATTATTAAACAGTGAATATAAAGTACATGATAGTGTGTACACTCACATGAGTTCCTCACCTCTCAACTAATTGTGCACTCCAATCTTACCCGTACCCATTCTAACTCCCATATATATCTAGTCCAATGCTAAATCTAACATTTCTATATAATAACCAATTCAAATTCCAACATCTTCTATTTACTAGAGTATTGTACCTTATAACACAGTTTCCCCACTTTAGCACTACAATTTATTTGACATCTTACATTTTCACTTTACAAACCGTTGCTATTATCTATACTCACAATTATTCACGACAATTCATTTCAATCAACAGTATATTATTCTCACCAGAAATATACAATACTAGCACCCCGAGACTAAGCTACAGTGCACACATACTCTGCTATCAAATCCCGGTACATCACGTACATGAGGACCACATATTCTGAATCTCTCAGGAAACGTTTCATTAACAACAACCACAAACAATGAAGGCAAACATAGTTCACGTCACATGGGTCACGCTCATAACGACGCTCCCATGATCAGCAGACTTATTAACTTCTCAATAAGCCCTTCTCTGACCTATGTCCTCGAGGGACCAATCTAAATCCCCCCCGTAGGCACACAAAGATTAGATGGCCCTAAACGAATGCCAACCTCCCATGATAGCAAGTACGGTAGGTATGTCATACACAGATAACTACATATACTAAGCATTCTCACATCTTAGATATTACAATATTTATTAGTGGTATACTTCTCGTTCTTATACCAACTCTTAGTATTATACAAATCACAAGTCCCCGGTTTATATGTATTTACGTCATCAATTATCCTCACTTCGTGATTAGTCACTCGCATCCTAATCCACAAGTGTCATCCGGTTCAAGGCACTATTCTAAATTTTACTCCTCAATATACCCCAAATCTCCCAACTATACCTACTAGTTAATAAGGGAAAGTTATCTCACCATTTAAACAAGACTACGGGATACTAGAAATCAAATCAGGCCAAAAAGGCCATTCTATCAACTCGTTAGAAGTCTCGTTCGAACGAAGGTCTTCGAACGAAATACCAACTCGTTATAAGTCATACTTTCATCTCGTTAGAAGTTCGTTCGAACGAGATCGTTCGAACGACCTGGGCAGGTCTTCTAACGAGATGGCAGTTTCAGCCCAGAAAATCCCAATTCCGTTTTTCTCAATTCTTCTCTCCTCTAAATCCACCCTAGACCATCCAAATTATGTTTTAACGTATATAAACCATTTCTAATCACCCTAGATCATTCCTTAACACATTTAAGGGGTCAAATCTTACAAATTTCCATGGAATTAATATGAATCTTCAAATATTTCTCCAAACCCTATGAACATGAACTCCTAATTTTATTATGCCTAATTACTCATCATAAATCCGTTTTTAAATCATCATATGTAACTATTCAAGTATTAAATCAGTCCATTATCATACTACATGCAAATCCTAACCGAAATTCAAAGTTTCTCCAACAAATTTCATGGGTTTTCTTCAAAACGTTCAATAAAAGATAATTCCTACACTAAGCATGGAAGACATATTAAATGCATTAAAAATAATAAATCACTTGCCTTAGATTGTTCTTCAGAATTTGATGTTGAAGGTTGAAGGTTGATCTCTACCCTTTCTCTATAGATTTTCTCCCAAGGTTGAAGATGGTGGTTATGGGTTTTCTTTTGGGAACCTCTTCCAACTCTTCCTATAACTCCCGCAGCCCTCTAACTTGAAAAATGCTGATAATGGGCTTAGTGGGTTACTAAATAATGTATAATTAACTCCTAAAATTCGTAGGCTTTGATCCCCAAAATTTCAAAATTACCAAAATACCCTTTTAAGGTGCTGGTATGGCCCAAAAATGCCCCGGGATCCAAACTAAACCCCCGGCTAGTGTTTTCTGACTATTTCGACCCTTTCAGACTTGTTGGTGCACTCAAAATGACCATTCGATTGATAAAAATAAAATTCACTTTTTAATTCAAATAATTTCATTTCTGACGCGACTAATACGCGTGTCCCAACAAAATTTTCCAAATTATCGTATTTTAGTCTCGCGACAATTTTAATATTTTCAATATTCATATATTGCCATATATACACATCATAATCAAATACCAACTCACATCTCGTTAGTATTTATATTCGGATTAATTTTCAATTAATTCACATTTAATTTAATTAATCCTTTAAATAAATATCGATAAAAATACGGGGTATTACATACTTCCCCTCTAATAACAGAATTTTGTCCCGAAATTCGAAACTAAAAAGTACCTGGTAAAAACAACTCTGGATAACGTTCGTGCATTTCATCCTCGCGCTCCCATGTGGACTCCTCGGCATTATGATGCCGCCACTGAACACGTACCAACGATACTATCTTTGACCTCAGTTTCCGCTCGCTTCGGTCCAAAATAGCAATCGGCCCCTCCTCATAGGAACTATCGGGCTGGAGATCGATGTCCCCCAAAGAAATGTGAGTATGGGCCAAATCATCCCTAAGATATTTCCTTAGCGAGGAAATATGGAACACATCATGAATCCTATGCAAGTGCTCTGGTAACCCAAGTCCATACGCAACTGGCCCAATCCCCTCGATGATAGGAAATGGCCCCACATAACTCGGTGCCAGTTTCCCCTTCTTCCCAAAATGCATAATCCCTTTCATAGGAGATACTCTAAGTAAAACCTGGTCCCTCACTTTGAATTCTATGAAGAACCTCTTCGCATCAGCATAGCTCTTCTGCCGATCCTGAGCTACCTGAATGGGACTCCGTATTCCTTGCCGAAGTGTCCTGAATCACTTCTGGCCCAAGTAATTTGTTGTCCCCCACTTCTAACCAACATGCTGGGGAACGACAAGGTCTACCATACAATGCCTCAAATGGAGCCATGCCAATGGTGAACTGGTAGGAGTTATTATAAGCAAACTCCACCAGTGGAAGGTACTGCTCCCATCCACCCCCAAAGTCTATGATGCACATACGCAACATGTCTTCCAACATCTGATTTGTACGCTCAGTATGCCCATCAGTCCATGGGTGATAAGCTGTACTCAACCGTAATTCAGTGCCCAATGCCTCCTGGAAACTCTCCCAAAATCATGAAACAAATATCTTGTCTCGGTCAGACACGATATTTAGAGGCACACCGTGAAGTCTCACTATTTCTATAATAAAAATCTGGGCATACTGTTCCGTAGTGTAGTCTGTCCGCACAGGTAGAAAATGAGCAACTTTGGTCAACCTATCCACAATTACCCAAATGGAGTCGTGACCCCTCTGTGACGTAGGTAACCCCGTGATAAAGTCCATGGATATGCTCTCCCATATCCACGTCGGAACCTCTAATGGCTGTCATGCCGATCTCTGATGATCCACTTTTACCAACTGACAAGTGGCGCATTTAGAAACAAACACGGCAATATCTCTCTTCATCCCGCTCCACCAATACTGACGTCTCATGTCTTGGTACATTTTATCCCCACCAGGGTGAACCGCGAACCGTGCGATTCTGCCATCACCTCGTGTCGTAAGTCTTCCCCTTCCGGAACAACTAGTCTCCCATTGAAGCGTAATCCCCCATCTGAGATAACGGAATAGGACTCGGCTCCCTCTTCTAGTAATCGAACTATCTGCTCCTGACAGAACGAGTCATTTGCCTGGGCCTTGACCACTCTCGTAACAATCTACGGTCATCACAGACATGAACGATCGGTCCACTGCATCCTGGTGTCCTAACTCCTTCCACTTTTCTTTCCAAACTGCGGCCACCTCATTTACTAGCCTAAGGCTCAACGCGTCTGCTATCACGTTAGCCTTCCCCGGGTGATATTAAATATCAAACTGATAATCCTTCACAAACTCAAGCCATCGTCTTTTACGCATATTCAACTCCTTCTGCGTGAAGAGATACTGTAGAGACTTGTGGTCCGTGAATAACCTAAACTTCTCCCCCAGGAGATAATGTCTCCAAATCCGAAGGGCAAATACAACTGCCGCTAACTCTAAGTCATGGGTGGGGTAATTTCTCTCGTGAGGCTTAAGCTTACGGGAAGCATAAGCTATGGCCTGACTCTCCTGCTGCAGCACACCTCCGAGTCCTTGTAAGGACGCATCGGTGTAGACTAGATACTCAACTCTCGGTCTCGGCAATGCTAACACAGGTGCTGAGGTCAACTTGTCCTTCAACTCCTCGAATGCCAACTGACATGCATCGCTCTAGATGAATGGCACACCCTTACGAGTGAGTTGTGTCAAAGGGCCCGCTATCTTTGAGAAACCCCGAATAAACCTCCTGTAGTATCCTGCTAGGCCCAAGAAACTACGGATCTCAGTCGGTGTCGTGGGCTGTCCCCACTCCCTCACCGCGGATACCTTCCTCGAATCTACCGATATCCCCCGGTCTGAAATGATATGCCCTAAAAACTGTACTTCCTTCAGCCAAAACCCACACTTCTCATACTTTGCTTACAACTCGTTCTGACGTAGTGTCTGCAAAACATGTCTCAAATGCTCGTCGTGCTCCTCTTCTGTCTGGGAGTAAACCAGAATGTCATGAATAAAGACAATGACAAACTGGTCTAGGAACTCTCTGAATACCCTATTCATTAAGTCCATAAACACGGCTGGAGCGTTGGTCAAGCCAAAAGGCATAACCCGAAACTCGTAGGAACCATATCTCATCAAGAAAGCAGTCTTCGAGACGTCCTGTTCCCTGATACGCAACTGATGGTATCCTGATCGCAAATCAATCTTTGAGAAGAAAGAAGCTCCTCTCAGCTGGTCGAATAAGTCATCAATTCGGGGCAACAGATACTTATTTCGTATCGTGACCTTATTTAACTCTTGGTAATCTACACACAACCTTAACGATCCATCCCTCTTCTTTACAAACAACACAGGGGCACCCCACGACGAAGTACTCCTTCGGATAAACCCCTGACCCAACAACTGCTTAATTTGATCCCGTAACTCTCTCATCTCTGCTGGATCCATACGGTAAGGTGCGTGGGCAATAGGCCGAGTGTCCGGCGTCGAATCGATCACAAAATCTATCTCCCTACTCGGAGGTAGTCCAGGTATATCCTGAAATACATCAGCAAACTCCCTCACAACTAGAATCGCATCGATTGGTATCACCACTTCCTTAGAGGTCTCCTCCTCTATATAGTACAAGTGAGTGGATGATCCTCACTCAGGGTGAGGCATCGCCACTAAAAACATCTCCTGTTCGGGAATGACAAAGATAATACTCCTACTAAAATAGTCAATCATGGCTCAGTATGAAACTAGCCAATCCATACCAATAATGGCATCATACCCAGTCATCTCTAACACTAACATATCCGCGGGTAAAGTAAACCTCCCGATCTCTATACCCACACCTCTACAAATAAGCGAAATCACGGAACCTCTACTTAACGGTGAATCTACACAAGTAACCGTGCTCTCGGCGGTGCCTAACAACCCAATAGTGCGTGCAAATCTCATGGAAATGAAACAATGTGTGGCCCCCGTATCAAATAAAATACACCCCATAGTCCCCTGAATAGAGAACATACCCTCAATGGCCGATGGATCCTGTGGGGCTGTAGCATGCTGGAGCTGATACACTCTCCCATACTGAAGCTGTCCCTGTTGGACTGGGACCGCTGGAATGGGTGGTAGTGCTGCCATTTGTGGTGGTACTGGGAGGGCGGAGGGAAATATAGGCGCCTGTGGCTCGTGTCGGGCACCCTACTGCTGTTGCTGTGGGGCCCTGTCCCTGTCAGGACAATCGTGGCGTTTGTGGCCAGTCTTGCCATAAATACAACAATTCCCCGGGAAGTTTTCCCCTCGATGTCCCTGTTGTCCTCGGCCCTGGTGGCCGTTACCATTCCTCCCCTGGCCATGCTGGCCTTGTTGAAACTGCTACTACTGACCATTCTGACCCTGCTGGCCCTGATGGCCATTCTGACCCTGATGGCCCTGTCTGAAACCTCCCTGTCCACTTCTGAAACCCCCAGATCTGAATCTCTTATGATCCCCTTGTTGGAAACCTTGGTCACCCTTCCTGTGCTGTCCCTAAGCAGATTGTGCCCCGCTGGCACCATTTCCCCCGGTCCTGCCCTGATGGCTGGACTCTCCTGATCTCTTACTCCCAGTCATGTGAAAGCGGTGATCCTGGCAGTGAAGTAATGCAGCGTTAACCACATCAGAATAAGTGGCTAACGAGAGATTCCCCAACAAGTGTTGACTGATCCTCCAAGTCAATCCATCCGTGAACTTCTGAATCTTCTTCTCCTTAGTCGGTATCTCATCCGGAACAATGTTCAAGGGATTGGTAAACTCAGCCTCATACTCGGCTACGGTCCTCCCCTCCTGCTTGAGGTTCATCAATTTCCTCCTCATCTCCGTGTGAACTGCTGATGAAAAATATTTGTGGTCGAACCGCACCTAGAACTCCTGTATAGTGAGGGTGTCCCTCTCCTCTGCGGTGTAAATGGACTCCCACCACTGCAATGCAGATCCTACTAGCTTGAAAGTAGCCAGTATCTGCTTCTGAACATCTGTGCACTTGTACATACTTAAGTGCCTCTAAATATCCTTCCTCCACTGATTGGATACCACAACATCGGAGCTACCTGCAAATTCCAGAGGGTGTTCTTTCTGAAAAGCATCACGGACGCGTTCCCAAGCAGACGGGAATACATGAGCCTGAACTGGCGCAACTACCAGCGTCTGGGGTGGTGCCTGCTGTACAACGGCTAGGGCAGCATTTACCGCTTGGGCTACAATAGTTGCAACCTCTGTGGCATTCATAGTGCCCTGAACTGGTTTAGGCTGTGGCTCTAGTTGTGCATCCCTAGAAACTCGCTGCGCACGTTGTGGACACATCTGAAATGAGAGTAAAGTCTTATAAGTTCGCAGTTATTAACTCAAAATAGCTGAAGAGCGAAGCATACACAAAAGAATACAACAGTCCTAAAATATAGGGCTCTACATCAAAGAAAGCTCAGCGGAAACATAACAAGCCGTACAGATCCTAAGGACACTAGAACCTGATGCTCTGATACCACCTGTGACACCCTGACTAATTAAATACCGGGTAGCTAATCCTTTATTAAATTAATACAAAATGCCAAGTTGGTTCAGTTCATAGCATCACTGTCGAAAATATTTTAATATTTACTAACCACCTAGTATTTAAAAAGTGAGTTGCCCATTTTAATTAAATCCGGTTAACATGCAAAAAAATGAATTATGAGAGATTAACATAACCAACACAATATATAGTCGCAATAGAATAACCATCCAATACTAATGAGTCTGGAGGAAAACTCCTCACAACAAACCAAATTCCAAAATAAATAAATACAAAGTCTGCATCACTAAAATTAATTACAACCCAAAGTTTAAAATAACTGAATAAGTAAAATGTCTCTAAAAGGAATGGGCGACATGCCCCATAGATGATAAACACTGATAATGGAGTCAATATAAAAAATGGAGGCGTCTACTGTCAAGGTCCTGTAACTTCCACAGCAGCTACAACACGTCACCTGAATAGAACTCCTATGCATGGTGTCCTTGTGGCTGGGCACCTAAAAAGTTTTTTACAAAAATGGATTTGAAAGCAAACGGTTCAGAGCCCGAATGTGAAAATAATTTAAAAATATGCAAGTGTTTAATATTATTAAACAGTGAATATAAAGTACATGATAGTGTGTACACTCACATGAGTTCACCTCTCAACTAATTGTGCACTCCTATCATACCCGTACCCATTCTAACTCCCATATATATCTAGTCCAATGCTAAATCTAACATTTCTATATAATAACCAATTCAAATTCCAACAGCTTCTATTTAATAGAGTATTGTACCTTATTACACAGTTTCCCCACTTTAGCACTACAATTTATTAGACATCTTACAATTTCACTTTACAAACCGTTGCTATTATCTATACTCATAATTATTCACGACAATTCATTTCAATCAACACTATAATATTCTCACCAAAAATATACAATACCAGCACCCCGAGACTAAGCTGCGGTGCACACATACTCTGCTATCAAATCCCGGTACATCACGTACATGAGGACCACGTATTCCGAATCTCTCAGGAAACGTTTCATTAACAACAATCACAAACAATGGAGGCGAACATAGTTCACATCACATGGTTCACGCACATACCTATGCTCCCATGATCAGCAGACTTATTAACTTCTCAATAAGCCCTTCTCTGACCTATGTCCTCGAGGGACCAATCTAAATCCCCCCCGTAGACACACAAAGATTAGATGGCCCTAAACGAACGCCAACCTCCCATGATAGCAAGTACGGTAGGTATGTCATACACAGATAACTACATATACTAAGCATTCTCACATCTTAGATATTACAATATTTATAGTGGTATACTTCTCGTTCTTATACCAACTCTTAGTATTATACAAATCACAAGTCCCCGGTTTATATGTATTTACGTCATCAATTATCCTCACTTCGTGATTAGTAACTCGCATCCTAATCCACAAGTGTCATCCGGTTCAAGGAACTATTCTAAATTTTACTCCTCAATATACCCCAAATCTCCCAACTATACCTACTAGTTAATAAGGGAAAGTTATCTCACCATTTAAACAAGACTACGGGATACTAAAAATCAAATCAGGCCAAAAAGGCCATTCTGTCAACTCGTTAAAGTATCGTTCGAACGAAGGGCTTCGAACAAAATACCATCTCGTTATAAGTCATACTTTTATCTCGTTAGAAGTTCGTTCGAACGAGGTCGTTCGAACGACCTGGGCAGGTCTTCTAACGAGATGGCAGTTTCAGCCCAGAAAATCCCAATTCCGTTTTTCTCAATTCTTCTCTCCTCTAAATCCACCCTAAGACCATCCAAATTATGTTTTAACGTATATAAACCATTTCTAATCACCCTATATCATTCCTTAACACACTTAAGGGGTCAAATCTTACAAATTTCCATGGAATTAATATGAATCTTCAAATATTTCTCCAAACCCTATGAACATGAACTCCTAATTTTCTTATGCCTAATTACTCATCATAAATCTGTTTTTAAATCATCTTATGTAACTATTCAAGTATTAAATCAGTTCATTATCATACTACATGCAAATCCTAACCGAAATTCAAAGTTTCTCCAACAAATTTCATGGGTTTTCTTCAAAAAGTTCAATAAAAGATAATTCCTACACTAAGCATGGAAGACATATTCAATGCATTAAAAATACTAAATCACTTGCCTTAGATTGTTCTTCAGAATTTGATGATGAAGGTTGAAGGTTAATCTCTCCCCTTTCTCTACAGATTTTCTCCCAAGGTTGAAGATGGTGGTTATGGGTTTTCTTTTGGGAACCTCTTCCAACTCTTCCTATAACTCCCGTAGCCCTCTAACTTGACAAATGCTGATAATGGGCTTAGTGGGTTACTAAATAATGTATAATTAACTCCTAAAATTCGTAGGCTTTGATCCCCAAAATTTCAAAATTACCAAAATACCCTTTTAAGTTGCTGGTATGGCCCAAAAATGCCCCGGGACCCAAACTAAACCCCCGGCTAGTGTTTTCTGACTATTTCGACCCTTACGGACTCGTTGGCGCACTCAAAATGACCATTCGGTTGATAAAAATAAAATTCACTTTTTAATTTAAATAATTTCATTTCTGACGCGACTGACACGCGCGTCCCAACAAAATTTTCCAAATTATCGTATTTTAGTCTCCCGACAATTTTAATATTTTCAATATTCATATATTGCCATATATACACATCATAATCAAATACCAACTCACATCTCGTTAGTATTTATATCCAGATTAATTTTCAATTAATTCATATTTAATTTAATTAATCCCTTAAATAAATATCGATAAAAATACGGGGTATTACACCGTATTGCATCTTCAAACTGTGCAAACGAACCATGGCATGTAAAGTTGTTTGATCTTTCTCACAGCCAGAGTATAACGGTTGGGTCGCCTTAAATTTTAAACTTTGGTAGTCATCGTCAAGTTCTATCGTGATATCTTCATGAGCACTTGAACCTTCTACATCACCAGTAACCTCATTCTCCTATGCTTCATAAACTTCGTACGCATCATTAACTAAATCCTCTAACATATTATGATCTACGTCGTCCCCTTCAATAACTATCCTACTTGTTGATGGTTGTTGTGAAGGTTGGTCGGGTACAAAAGGAACTTTTAATTCACCGTGAAAACTCTAAAATCGATAACTATCTTGCATACCCGATCTTAACAAATGTAGTTCAACTGTTTTCCACTCAAACACCTTACCATTCTTACACCTAGCACACGGACACGAAAACTCTTCATCATTATGACATCTCTTTGCATATATCATAAATTTGTTAGCACCTCTGCGAAACACATCCCCTATTATATTTGTCTCACCAATCCACTCTTTGTATTTCAGATATCCCATCACAGCTACCACAACTAATCACCTATTAAAGGTACGAAGCGTATATTCATGGATTAGTATAAACAAAACTTAGATTTATAGTATGTTTCATTTAATTATATCTTATTTATATTCAAATTCAATTTATAATAGAAATTTCTATTTCCTCCATCTCCTCTAAAGGGTGAGTGGTCCTATCCCATTCAAGACCGCATTTTTCTGTAATATACTTAACATCTAATGCACATTGTTACAATTTGAAAAAAAATCGACAGCATACACCCGTAGTTCTCTAAGTATATGACATAGATTGGAAAGTGTGAATGTTATTTCAATTGATCAATTGAAATAACAGTCACATTTGTGAATCTAGTATGTACCCAGAGAACACTAGGATACGACTGCAGAACTTCCTCCAAAAGTAAAAACTTTAAGCCACTAAGAATATTATACATAAATTATGCAATCCCAAACTGTCCAAACGGGACAATTCGAGAGATCCTATTACAGGGGTAATGACTCTCGAATGGGTCTATGGGATATTGAATGCGTACGCATAAGAACTAGAAGGCTTGTATCTATGCGCACTATATGTAATTTCAATTATGTTTCATTTAATTATCATACTATATATATATATATATATATATTAAGCTTGTAATCGCATGTTCAATTTCCAGTAATAAAATTTCAAGTTTTTATTAGAACTTTCGGGAAATCCACTCTGAGTACTTAGATAATAGTCTTATTATGTTTTAATATATTCTTAAAGGATCCTTGAGGATTTGTTTTTATGATAATATTGACTTAAATATTTTAATTGAACTCTGGAATGATCTTCCGTTTATAAATTTTCCGGTGTCCTGTGTGTTGCCATTGTCGCCATTGTTGCCGTAATATAGGCGTTTGTAGGCTTGACTGGGCTGCTACAGTTATATGTAGTACTGTGGACTTGAGGACTGTTTATAAGCTACTGTTCATATCACTGTTCACTTTTTAGTATTCTTGTCACTGTTCATCAATAAAAATAATGGTGTCAGAGCTGCTTTAAGTCTATATTATTATATAATAAGATATATTATTTAACGAAAAGAGTGGAATTACAAATCATAAGTTTATCTTGTTTAAAAATTTATATGCTTATTGAAGGAAAATATCTTAGTGATAAAATTTGGTTTCAAATTAGACTACGTGCTGAATATTCAAACTTAGACTTTTACACTAAATTTTTTTTAAAATATAATAAAAATAAAGAACTCCATAAAGAACTTTTAAAATATTACGAAGATAATATAGCAGATATAAAAGAAAGAATCCATCAATATAAACTAGAAATAGAAATCTTAGGAGAAAAAAGGACGTTTAGGTTAGCTCATGATAACTGAAAAAGAATTTTTAAAAAGCAGACTAATAGCCAAATATAAAATCTTAGATAAAGCTATAAGCGAAAAAGATAAAAACATAAAAAATAAAAATTATATACAAGCTACTATTAATACTTGGACTATTAAAATAGCAAACGAAAAAAATTCAACAATATAAGTTAGAAATAGAAATTCTAAGTGAAAAGGGTAGATTTTAATGCAAACCGAAAAACAACAAATAAGAAGTTCAATAGAACATTGTAGACTTATAATAAAATATCAAAATAACTATTTAAGGCTTATTATAAAATTTAGAAGTTTACACTTAATATGTTGATACCAAAATTAATATGCTGATGTGGACGAATAGTATGAAGACACGTGTCAATCTACGTGGCACAATAACAGCGAGGAAGATCATTTACTGAACAACTATGGTTGGTACCGAGCAACGAGAATACACCGAGGAGCTCTATCATGCCGAGGAACTCCATCCGAGGAACTCCATCATCCCGAGATACTCTAAGCGCTCCGAGGAACTCTTAATCAACGAGCAACTAAGGCGGTCCGAACTGCACCTCGGCCGTGTCATCAATTATCAGACGGACAACTGTTCAACTATTCATTAGATTCTTGACGCACACGCTGCATTAAATGTATTACCCATTCATATGTATATCATTTAATGTATTGGACCTTTCATGTACAGCCTTGAGGCTATAAATACCTTGTATCAATCCCATTCAAGGGGACCGGAATTTCTTGAGAGAATTTGTAATCAAGAATTCCACAAACATTCAGCAATAACATAACAGTGGACGTAGGCTTTATTCCTAGCCGAACCACTTTAAAAATCTTTGTCTTATTTATCTGTGATTGAATAATTAGAGCAATCTAGTTTTTTACATCAACAGAGTGGCGCCGTCTGTGGGAACGACTGTTGTTATCGTTTTTCATAAAAATCATTTGTCACCAATGGCAGATAATCCAGAATCCAGTAATCGAAATGCTGGAAATACTGGAAATCTTCCAAATCCATCTGCATCTCCAGATCTGGCCGGAATTATGATGAATCTGGCTCAGGGACAAACCGCCATGCAAGAATCTATGAGGCAACTCCTTCAAACTCTTCAAGGCGGTGTACCTACTCATTCAGGGCAAAGGACTGATCATGGGCAATCACGATCCAGACGTATTGGGTCATATCGCAATGGGGAATCCAATGATTCTTCTTATCAACCTGGGCGAACTTCATCAATACGGGCTACGGATACTGATCAACATATCTCTCTTTCTCCTGAGAGAACTAGCGCTTTAGAAAGATTAAGCAGGGTGTCTCCTTTCAGTCGGTTAGGACCAAGGAGGAACATGAGTCCACCTAGGGCTCCATCAGGAAGTTTTCGACCACCACCAGGTTCGAAAGAAAGATCTGCACAATCACGACCAATTACTCGTCGAGATAAATCTCAGGAAGCTACGTCAGAGCAATCAGTTGTTCGGACTAAGCGGCCCGAGGAAGGGAATGAAGCATGGAAAGGTTCCATTCAACGATTGGAGGATAGACTGGGAGAAATGGCTAAGGCGAGGAACCCCTTACAGAGAACTTTTGTTCAAGGGACACCTTTTGTGCAAGCCATTGTGGATTTCCCCACACCGTCGAAATTCAAAGCACCTGTAGTGACCCCCAAGTACGATGGGAAGACGGATCCCGTACTTCATATAGAGCAATACCAAGCTGCTGCAGATATCTACGCTGTCCCCGACGAGATGAGGTGTAGAGCATTCTCGGGAACTCTTACCGGATCTGCACAGATATGGTACAATAATCTTCCTCGGGGTAAGATTTCAACTTTTGTTCAGTTAGCCGAGCTGTTTATTGGTAATTTTTGTTTTGGAGCAAAACCAGTAAAGCGAGTAGCGCACTTATTAAGTGTTAGACAAAAATCAGGAGAAAGTACTAGAGATTACATAACTCGTTTCAATAACGAGAAGTTGGAAGTCATAGATTATGAAGAAAAGACAGCAATCACTGCTTTGATGAGTGGTTTGCTGCCTAACAAGCTATACTATACTCTGGCCAAAGATCCGCCTAAAAATATGTCGGAATTGATGGCAAAGGCGGCCAAAATCATGAATGCCGAGGAGGCTATGACTGCGAAGAAGAATATGGATAAAGAAGTTAAAGTGGAGGTCGACAGCTCTAAAAAGAAAGATCAGAAAGGTAATGGTGGTGACAAATATTCTAGGAATAACAGGATAAAGTTGGAAGCCCTAAAGAAGTATGATAATTATACTCCATTGAAAATGGGTATTAATCATGTTTTAGAAGAAATCAGGAATAACGAGGAAATCAAATGGCCAGAGAAACTGAAGACAGATCCAGACATGAGGAATAAGACCAAATATTGCGAGTTTCACAAAGATCATGGCCATATGACCAAAAATTGTATAACCCTTCAGAACGAGATTGAAACACTCATTCGAAGAGGAAAATTATCAAAGTATGTAGATCGCAGAGGTGAGAGGACAAATGAGGACAGAATTAGAAAGAGATCTAGATCTCCTCGTCGTGCAGAGGAGAAAAAGAGGAGGGACCATGAAGAGGATCCAGATGATGACCCCGATCTTCCCAAGAAGCCAAGAAAACCTGAACGAGAGGTATTTTCCATACGTTTTGGATCATTTCATTGTAACGTTATTACAGGGGGAGATGCAGGAGGAGGAGACCTTACTGCAGAAAGAAAAGCTTATCTCGGAGAGGCTCAAGCTTGCTCATATATTCAGCGAATAAACCTGGCCGAGGATGATCGTCCGAGGAAGGTAAACAAAGAGAAGCTAGTAATTGGTTTTTCAAAAAATGACCTGGCAGGTGTTCTTTACCCTCATGATGATCCTTTGGTGATCAAAATGAGAATGAAGGACGTGATCATTTCAAGGGTGTTGGTAGATAATGGTAGTTCGGCAGACATCATGTACTATTCATGCTTTGATAGCTTGAATTTGAAATTATCCCAATTAGAACCTTATCACAGACCCCTTCTGGGTTTTGCTGGCGAGAAAGTTTTTCCACTTGGGACGATCAAGTTGGATATATTCATTGGAACCTGGCCTGTTTGTCGAACAGAAAGAATACGATTCTTTGTGATGGATAAGAATGTGCAGTCAGCCTACAACATCATCATGGGAAGAGTTGGATTGAAGAAGTTCGAAGCCGTTCCTTCTACAGTACATCAATGTTTGAAATTCCCAACAAATTTTGGAGTTGGAGTGGTGAAAGGTGATCAAAAAGTAGCTCGGGAATGCTATTATTCGTCGGCCGAGCAAGAAGAACTAGAAGGATCGATGAAAAAGACTACTACTTACCAGGTGGAAGAAGGTACAGAAATTGAAACTCTTGATCCCAGGGATGAATCTCAACTTGTAAAAGGACAGGTGATGGAATCTACAGAAAATGTTATTTTGGACGACGAACATCCTGAACGAATAACCCAGATAGGTTCATCGTTGGATATGTCAATAAAAGAGGAGTTGATAACTTTCTTGAAGAATAGGAAAAATACTTTTGCATGGAGTCATGAAGACATGCCAGGAATAGATCCAAACTTCTTATGTCATGAACTCAATGTGAATAAGGAGATTAAACCTGTAAAGCAGAGAAGAAGGGTGTTTAGTCCCGAGAAGAATCAAGCCATACAAGAGGAAGTCGAGAAACTCCAGAAAGCCCAATTCATTGAAGATGTAAAATATCCAGATTGGTTGGCTAATGTGGTGATGGTAAAGAAGAAAAACAACAAATGGAGAATGTGTGTCGATTTCACCGATCTCAATAAGGCATGCCCCAAGGATCATTTTCCATTGCCCAGAATTGATCAACTGGTGGATGCTACCTCGGGACACGAGCTACTCAGCTTCATGGATGCTTACTCTGGCTACAACCAGATCAAAATGAAACCTGAAGACAGGGAAAGTACTTCTTTTATTACCCCTAGGGGAACTTATTGTTATAATGTTATGCCTTTTGGTTTAAAAAATGCAGGTGCAACATATCAGCGGTTGATGAACAAGGTTTTTACTGAACAAATCAGCCGCAACATGGAGGTCTATGTCGATGACATGCTCACTAAAAGCAAGAAAGCTGGTGATCATTTGGTTGACTTGAGTCAAACTTTTGATCAATTGGATAAATACCAAATGAAGCTTAACCCGACGAAGTGCACCTTTGGAGTACGAGAAGGAATGTTCCTCGGATACATCGTCAATCAGCGAGGTATTGAGGCAAATCCAGATAAGATCAAAGCTCTTCTAGGGCTGCGATCTCCGACGACGAAGAAAGAAGTGCAGAGTCTTACCGGACGAGTTGCAGCGCTCAACAGATTTGTATCTCGAGCAACTGATAAATGCATACCATTCTTCAAAACACTTCGAAAAACCTTTGAATGGAATGAGGAATGTGAAAAATCTTTTCAAGACTTGAAGAAATATTTGGGAGCACCTCCACTGTTGTCCAGACCAATAACAGGAGAAAAGTTGTATTTGTATTTGGCAGTATCAGAGAACGCAGTCAGTTCAGCGTTGATCTGATTGGAGAATGGAGTCCAGAAGCCAATTTATTACACAAGTAAGGCTTTCCGAGGTGCAGAAATCAGGTACCCAAAGCTAGAAAAATTGGCATTGGCACTAATTGAAGCAAGCAGAAGAATGAGGCCATATTTCCAAGCCCATACCATCATCGTTTATACTGATATGCCATTGAGACAAGCCCTCCATAAGCCAAAAAAATCAGGGAGACTGATGTACTGGGCAGTAGAACTTGGTGAATATGATATTGTATATGAGCCCAGATCATCATTGAAGGGGCAGGCTGTAGCAGATTTTATAGCAGAGTTCACATACCCTGATACCCCCGAGGAGCAAAAGATGCCTGCTGATTTACCTGTGGACGATACAGGATCAACAGAAACATTTACTGACCTACCTGTGGACGATACAGGATCAGCAGAAATAGGTCCAAACCAACCAAGGTTGGTAAAAGGACTTGTGGATGTAGAGAAATCATTATATTCAAACTCAGACCAGCCACGGTTGGTAAAAGAGTACGAGCAGATGACTGACGAGGAGCGAAAGATACCGGGGGATGATGGAAGAAAACAGCAGATATTTTATCGAGGAACTCTGACAGATAAGAAATTTGAAGACGAAATACCTACATGGAGATTATATGTAGATGGATCATCCTGCACAGCTGGTTGTGGAGCAGGAATTATTTTGATCACTCCAGACGAGATTGACATGGAATATGCTTTGCGATTCCAATTCAAAGCCTCTAACAATGAAGCGGAGTATGAGGCCATGATAGCAGGTCTTAATCTAGCAAAGACTATGGAAGCACAACAAATGATGGTATTCAGTGATTCTCAATTAATTGTGTATCAGATGATGGGAATGTATGCGGTTAAAGGAGATTTAATGATCAAATATCATGCAAAGGTGATGAAATTGTTGACAGAATTTGAGGCCATTCAATTGGTGAGAATACCGAGGATGGAGAATGTACAAGCAGATGCACTGGCCCGACTAGCATCAGCTACTCGTACCGAGATGCGAAGAACCATACCGATTGAAGTATTAGAAGGTCGGAGCATAGATGAAGATCTGACAACGAATGTGATTACCCTTGATTTAGGACCATCTTGGATGGATCCAATCAGGAAATATGTTGAAGAGGGCGAATTGCCGGAGGACAAACTAGCTGCCAAGAAACTGAAGTATAAAGCTGCTCGGTATGTATTAACTAATGGTATTTTGTATAGACGAGGAATTATGGCAGGTTTGCAGAGATGTGTACATCCCACCGAGGTGAAAGAATTGATTGAAGAAATCCATGAAGGATCTTGTGGAGCTCATGTAGCAGGTCGAACACTTTTACAAAGAGTGATGACACAGGGATATTACTGGCCGACAATGAGGGCTGATTGTATAGCCTATGCCAAGAAATGTGACAAGTGCCAACGTTTTTATTCCATCCGACGAACTCCACAAGCATTGCTAACACCAATAACTTCCCCTTGGCCATTTGCCATGTGGGGAATTGATTTGGTTGGACCACTGCCGACCACCCGAGGAAGATTCAAGTATCTCGTAGTTGCAGTGGACTATTTTACTAAGTGGGTGGAAGCTGAGCCTCTTATCAATATGACGTACGAGAAGGTATACCAGTTTGTATGGAAGAATATCATTTGTCGATATGGTCTCCCTCATGCTTTCATCACAGATCATGGAACACAATTTGATAATGAAGAATTTGCTGCCTATTGTCATCAGTCGAACGTTTTGAAGTTTCATTCAGCACCAGGACATCCCCAAAGCAATGGACAGACTGAAGTGACGAACAAAACATTACTAAATGGGTTGAAAAAGAGGCTAAGTGAAGCTAAAGCAAATTGGATTAATGAGCTCCAATCAGTATTATGGGCCTACCGAACAACTCCCCGAACAGCAACTGGAGAATCACCATATATGCTAGCATTTGGAAGTGAGGCTGTGATACCGGCTGAGTTGGGTCTCCCAACGCATAGAGTGCTGAATTTCAACTCTCCGATCAGTGACTTGATGAGAAGAATGGATTTGGATATGCTCGAAGAAGTAAGAGAAGAGGCAGCCATTAGGAATGCTGCTTATCAACAACGAACAGCTCTGTTCTACAACAAAAGGGTGAAGAAATGCGATTTGAAGGAGGGTGATTATGTGCTGAAGAAAGTCATTCAGAAACAGAATAAACTGGAAGCAAACTGGCATGGACCTTACCGAGTTACAGAGGTTGTTCGACCTGGAACCTACAGAATAGCAACTCTAGAAGGAGAAGAATTTCAGAATGCATGGAATGCTGAACACCTGCGAAAGTATTATCAGTAATGAAAAATGTAAAGTATTTCCTTCATTATGAATAAAACGAGGATGGTTCACCATTTTCTTTCTGTTGAAAATTTTTCGGGGAATATTAGTGTTGAACACTACACTGCTTGACAAGAAGAAGACTGCTCTACGGAGTCATGCTCTACGGAGCCATGCTCTACGGAGTCAAGCTCTACGGAGCGCTCTACGGAGCAAAAGTGCTATAAGTAGCCAACCTCCTTTGGTTAGGAGGATAAGCTCTCCGGAGCGCTCTACGGAGCAAAAGTGCTATAAGTAGCCAACCTCCTTTGGTTAGGAGGATAAGCTCTCCGGAGCGCTCTACGGAGCAAAAGTGCTATAAGTAGCCAACCTCCTTTGGTTAGGAGGATAAGCTCTCCGGAGCGCTCTACGGAGCAAAAGTGCTATAAGTAGCCAACCTCCTTTGGTTAGGAGGACATGCTCCAAGGAGCCAAAAAGTTCGAAAGAACCCTACTACTCCTTTGATTAGGAGGTGTAGACCAGCATGATCAACTACGGTTGGTAAGACTTTATATACTCTCGCATTACAGCTTATGTTTGTCGGGAGGTAACATTATTACAAAAAGTTCTTTAAAGAACAAAATATTCCAAACTGTACCAAGTATGGTTGGTCGGGGATAAAAACCCACTAACTGTAGTTGGTCGACGAGGATAAAAGTATTGACCTTAGTTGGTCGGACACATGTTTATATTTGAAAATTGAACCAAGTATGGTTGGTCAGGGATAGAAACCCATCAACTGTGGTTGGTCGACAAACATTATTTATCCACCTTGGTTGGTTGGAAACAATTTTGAACAATTTATGCTTATTATAAATTCTAATTTGGTTGATGAACCATATAATTTGCAAACAGAAAAATAGCTATTGGCAAAACAGAAAATGAAACTCTTTCATTAAGATAAAAATGTATTACATGTTACATGTATGTGCTAACTATTACATTAAAGATTCCTACTCTATTGGTTTCTTTCCTTTGTCCTTTGAGACAGGTTCCTCGCCAGCAGGAGGATCCTCTAGACAAAGAGGAGAATTAATAAAGTTCATGTCCTTCAGCATTCTGACATTCATTATTGTAGGAGTGTCCAACAGGTGCTCAGGACGAGATACTTCAACTTGAGAATGAAGGTTATAATCACCAAGATATTTAGAGATCAAACTCCGAGGAATGGAGCGAGCAGGAATCCATGCCATATCCAATTTATAGGGAGGAACAGGCAAGTCTAGCAATCCAGGAGCATGATAATCCCATAAATAATGACCTTGTTCCAATTTTAATACACCCAGGGCGTTCAACCATCCCTGCTTATAACCTTCGTTGTTAGCATTTTCAAGGCGATCATCCAAATGGTAAAGAGCTTCATTATAGCCTGCATTCCAGAACTCCCGAGGCTGTTTATGGAATTGGAAAGTTAATCTATCTACTTGCTCGAGAAAGTTCTTGATAAGAGCATCTTTATTATTCAGATCAGACTTCATCGCAGCCAATTGATCCTCTAAAGATAAATTTTTCTTAGACAAATCAGACAGAGCACGATCCTTAACATTCAGTTGGAATGCTTGAGTTTCCAGAGTAGATTGGGTGCGAGATTCTTCAACACTACGGCCAAGAACTCTTGATCGGCTCCGAGAAGCAACTGGAGAACTTTGCTCCTCGACGATTCTTCCTCGTCCCCGAGAACTCCTTCCTCGCCCCCGAGCATTCACAGGGATAATAGACTTTTTCAAGTCATCCAACTCTTGCCTTAGTTTGGCGTTTTCAACCTCTAGAAACGAAAAACCTTCATCAGTAACTGGTACTAATGCAGTGGAAGAGGAGGCAACGGATTCGTATTGAGCCAATCTTTTCTGCAGATTATTATTTTCTTGTTCCAGGATCTCGGCAATTTGTCGGCAGCCTTCAACTTCACCTTTTAGGGTCCTTTCCCTAATGTCATATGCAGCAATGATCTTTTTATGACCTGTATCAGAGGAAAGTTGTTGATATCTATTTTCATATTCCTCGTGTAATGAAGCCATCAATTTATTGTGCTGGCCTTGGAGATCCTTTAAGGAACAATGCAGCTCTTCAATCAATTCATAATAAGCGATATTGTTAGCTACAGCTCGGTCGAGTAAAATTTTCAAATACCGATAAGCCTCAGTCGCCTGTTCTGAAGCATCATGACCAAGAATGTCAGCAATTTCAGAAGAACTAAGGTCTGTATGACCAGCCCTATAGTATTGGTGACATTGCTGCATCAGCTCGGTATCATGAGAAGAGATTAGTTCCATTCTAGCAACAAACTAAAGACAAGAAAAAGACAACAATCAACAAAGAATCATCAATAACGGCGATGAGTAAAGAAGTATTTTATTAGATCATAAAAGGATTACAGTGTTCGATTACAAATGATAAAAGATAAGAATGATACCGAACAACTTCACACCTTTTCCTTGTCTCCCAAGACTTTCTCGGGAGGCTGGGACGAGGAGCTCGGTTGATCGGTGATAACAACAGCTTGATCAGCAGAAATCTTCTCGGCAGGAGGAGGCATAGAAGAAATATCCTCAATGACAGAGGGTTGAGAAGCAGAAATGGGGACATCCACAGCCATGGAAGATTCATCTGATGCAGGTTCATCTTCTTCTTCTTCTACAATTGGTGGAGGAGGACCAGGGAGATGCCGTTGGAATAGCTCAGAATTGTCTTGGATTTTTAGCTCTTGTAGAGCAGCTACCCAACCATCATAGAAGTATTTCAACTCCCCATATTTGACTTGAGATGTCATAGCTGCAATCCCTTTATCCCATCCTTTTTCCCAACCAGCACTGAAATGTTTCCTAACTGCAACTTTTCTTTTCAACTGCTCCGAGGAGAGTTTGACATCCAATTGTTCTTTCTGGATTTTGATGTCTCGCAGGATAGACAGTTCTTCTTCTGCCTTCTTCAGTTGGTCATCGCACTTTTGCTGATTGACCTCTAAGCTTTTCACTTTCTCCTCCAAATTCTTGGAGGTTTCAGCCATCTTCATTTTATCAGCCTCAGCTGCAGCCAATTTTTTCTCCCAGGCAGCTTTCTCCTCAACGTACTGCTGGCGAGATTCTTTCACAGATTGGGCTAAACCCAAGAGGGCATCGTCAACATCGGACGAGGAACTAGAAGCTTTAATAGCTTGATCTTTCTTCACTATGGTATTGAAACAATTCACCAGCTGAAAGATAAGAAAAACAATAGAGTCAACACAAATACAAGAGTTCAGGAAAAAGAAAAGAAAGACCAAAGGTATGAGAAATTTACTGAAGAAAGATGGCGAGCAGCTAGGGATGTCAGTGTATCCCTAGGAATCTTTTCATCAACCCCGAGAACCTCGGGTATAACTGAGCTCGTTGAAGAGCTCGGAAGAATGATTTTTGAAATACTACTACCACCAGCGGGTAGAGAAGATGCAGTTCCAGCAAGATTAACCGAGGATGATTTCCTCAATCTCTTCAAAGGAGGGTCAGCAGCATCAACCAAGGAAGAGGTCTTGGTCGGAGAGATTGTAATTACATCAGCTTTCTTGCTCGGGGCCACTTGGGGCTTCTCGGCAACTTTGGAGGAACTAACATCTACTTTTTTAGTCCCCTCTGGGACATCAATTTTACCTTTCTTTGCTTCAACAGCAGAAGAAATTTCACCAAATAGAGCAGGAGGAGCTCTTTTCTTGCCCATTCTCTGAGATAGGGGAATATGAGAATCTGAAGATGAACTTTCTGGTGTTGAGGCTGGTTCAACAGGGCGAGCAGTATAAGAGGTTGTGTAGCTCTTATACTGCAGCAAATATGATGCAGATCTAATATGCTCGTCTGCAATCGTCTTATGCAAATTCCAGATAAGTTTTAAATGCTTGATATTCACTTCCGACTCTTTTGGAGTTTTTCTTTTACTATCAACTGCAAATAAATACATAAATCTCAGTCATACATTTTGTCAAACATGATGAAAACGCAATTTCATAAGAAAAATAAAATGAAAAATAAACCTATCCCATTGCCGTATGGGGGGCATCTGGGACCGTTGTATACTTCATTCCCAGATAAAGGCGCGTGTTGCCAATTTTTTATGACCAACCCATGCTCAAAATAATCTCTATTTGAATCAGGGAGGTTAACTACAAGGGCTCTATTTAAAAACCTAGTTTTTAAATAATAAATATTATCTAAAGTGGCCCATTTATAGCAGTACATGATTTCTGGGATCCCTATACGAGTCCCATGAGTTAGATTTAACTTGTGCACCCCATTAATTATTCTCCATGAATTGGGGGCTATTTTTGCAGGAACAAGATCAAAATATTGACAAAACTCAAGACATAATGGGTTTGGGGGAAAAGAAAAACCACATTCAGCAATGAAAAGACTGGGGAACCAATGTCCCTCAGCCAATCGAAAGTAATCTAAAGGCTCAGAAAGAACCTCTAGAGTTACCCAAGAAGGAATGGAAAAGTCAGAACGAAATTTCTCAGCAGATTCAACAATATAAACCATATTGAATAAAAGAGATGCAGAAGAAAAGAAGAAGATCTTACAGAAAGAAAGGAGATATGTTGACAACGAACGGAAACAATGATGAACACACAAGAAAGAGGAAGAGAATAGAAAACTTGAATGCAGAAAAATGGAAAGTGTAGACGACGGTATGGTTACCAAAGGAGTTTAAATACTTTGCATTGGGAAGCGGCGAAAGAAATGATTACTAAAAAGAAACTACTGAACTTCCGGCGGCTAAAAAGACAAAAGTTGCACGAAGATCGAAGCGCTTATAAAAAGGCGGAAACTGCGAAATGAGAAGGAAATTTGAATACAATGCTCCTAAAACCCAGGAAGGTCATTTAATATTACCATATACCGAGAAAGAATGTCCCATACTCCTCAAAGTTCGAAATATGAAACATTGGGGGCTTCTGTTGATACCAAAATTAATATGCTGATGTGGACGAATAGTATGAAGACACGTGTCAATCTACGTGGCACAATAACAGCGAGGAAGATCATTTACTGAACAACTATGGTTGGTACCGAGCAACGAGAATACACCGAGGAGCTCTATCATGCCGAGGAACTCCATCCGAGGAACTCCATCATCCCGAGATACTCTAAGCGCTCCGAGGAACTCTTAATCAACGAGCAACTAAGGCGGTCCGAACTGCACCTCGGCCGTGTCATCAATTATCAGACGGACAACTGTTCAACTATTCATTAGATTCTTGACGCACACGCTGCATTAAATGTATTACCCATTCATATGTATATCATTTAATGTATTGGACCTTTCATGTACAGCCTTGAGGCTATAAATACCTTGTATCAATCCCATTCAAGGGGACCGGAATTTCTTGAGAGAATTTGTAATCAAGAATTCCACAAACATTCAGCAATAACATAACAGTGGACGTAGGCTTTATTCCTAGCCGAACCACTTTAAAAATCTTTGTCTTATTTATCTGTGATTGAATAATTAGAGCAATCTAGTTTTTTACATCAACAGATAGCACTATTCGTGTAATAGAATATTACGAAAAAAGAACATTAGCATTAGAAAATCAACTAACAATATTAATAGAAAAAGGTAGACTTTAATTGTTAATGAGAACTGAGAAAGAAAGACTAAAAAATTCAATAACACTTACAAGGAAAGTAATAAAACTACTTTATGAATTTAAAGAGATCACAAAAAATCGTAACGATATACGAATAAAAGAAAGTATAAAAAATCTAATTAATAAACAAGAAAAAAGATCACTAGCTTTAGAAACTAAGTTAGGTATATTAGCAGAAAAAGGTAGGTTTTAATTAATTTATGAACAATAATCTCTTAGAAAGAATTAAAAAGTTAGAAGATAACCAAGATTATATAAAAGAATTGTTAGACGTTATTAATACTAATGTACATTTAATAAAAATAGAAATAGATAAATTATCAAAATTTTTATATACAAAAGAAAAAAGACCAGAAACACCTGAAATAAACGAATTAATCGAAAAGTTTAGAAATCTAAAAACAGACCCTAAACCTGTTAAAACTAAATTAAATTTATTTTACTCTAAAGATGACATCTTCCTCAACAAGTAAAGGAAAAGAGATATTTAGGATTGAAAATCTATATAATAACGAAGAAGACACTAAAAAAATATATAGAAAAAGGTATTCAAAAAGCTAAGGGACAACAATTATATCAAAAGAATTTGTTAGATTTTACAAATAAAATATATAATCATACTAGTCAGAGAAAAATAACCGCAATTAATAGTGAAGTAATTTTAGATTTAATAACTAAAGAATCAGCAGAAAAATTAGCTAAAATAGACGCAGAATTTATGCATTTAGGAGTAATAGTTATAGGATTAGTAGGATTAAGTAGGTTAGAAGTAGGAACTAAAGTTTTATTATATATTTATGATGATAGATGGAATAATCATAAACAAGCACAAATAGCTAGCGCCGAAGTAGACTTATCAAGAAACGCAGCAGTCATAGGATGTATACCTAATTATAGTATAGATATAAATGAATTTGGTAAACATATAAAAATAGCCATAAGAACAAGAGGATATAATATGACACGACAATATAATAATCTTTTAGTATATACTTTATTTATGGGAAAAGTATTTAATCACTATAAAATAAATTTTAAAGCTGAATTTGACTGTATAGTAAAATCATTTAATAGTAAATATGTAGAAATGATAGAAGCACAAAAAATAGACAGTAGTATCTATGAAGAAATTGAATGGAAATTACCTAATTTAACAATAACAAACCCAAAAAATCCTGAAAAAAATAAAATATATGAAAACCAAGTAGGACAAAGTAGTATTAAATTTAGTCGTTATAAACATATAGAAGAAGAAAACGAAGAATTATTAAATGAAATTAATGTTTTAATTATAGAAGAACAAATAGAAGAATTATTTAATCTATTAGAAGACAAAATTTATGATATAATAATAGAAGATTGCGATAATTTAACAACCGAACAATTAATTATAAAATATGGTAATAAAGATAATAAAGAAGATATAATCTCAATATATTGCGCTGAGGGAACTAATGAAGATAATAAAAGAAAAACAATAAAAATAGGATTAGATAAATTTATAAATGAACAAGAAATTATAAAAACTTTAGAAGAAATAAATCCAGCCGAAGAAACTACTGAAACCTCAACAGCACAAACCTCAAAATCAACCACTAGTGATTATTCAACACATCAACATTTAGGAGCTATAAAAGAAAAATACAATGAAAATAATAAAACAACACCCGGTAATAAAAGTAGAAGTAGATATGTATTCGATACTAGTTCTAACATAAATCAATATGGTGGTATATTAAACTTAGATAATATTAACCCTTTAGATTGGGAAACTGCAATAGAAATATGGGAAAAAGGATGTTATAGGACAACTACTTTAATAGAATTTATAAATAAAAGTGAATGCGAATCATACTTTGAAAATACTTTACAAGGAAGTGTATCAAATTGGTATTTAACATTTAAACTACAAGAAGAATACTTAACTTTTAAAGAAAACTTTAATATAGAAAGATTTACTAATTTAATTAAATTATCTTTTTTAGGTAATAATAGATTATTACAAATAACCGAAAAACAAACTGAAGCTCTTAGAAATCTAGAACAATTACAAATATGTAGATTAGAATACATAGGAGACTATACTAGGAAATTCGTAGAATATTGGACACAAACAGGACGAACAACAGATATTAGCTTAATAGATAGATATATACAAAAAATACCAGGAAAAATAGGCGAAAAGATATGGAAAAATTGGCAAAAACTTGATGACTCTAAAACTAATGCATCAGTAGGATCTAGAATTAATGTAGTATATAATACTTTAAAATCTGAATGTAGAAAACTAAAAGAAGGTAAAGAAATTAAAAAACAATATTATCATACTTGTCAACAGTTAGACTTACCACCTCAATATGGTTGTGATAAAAAGAGAATAATAACAACTAAACATAAAAATACCAACAAATATAAATCTAAAAAGAAATTCAACAACTATAAATATAAAAGTTATAAAATAAGACCCAGTAGAACATTTAAAAAACCTTATCAATATAATAATTATAAAAGAAAAAGGCCATGGTATAAAAAGAGAAAAATAAAAGATAATAAAGATTTAAAAGAAACAAAAGATAATAAAGATCATAAAGGAGTTAATAAAGTAACAAATTGTAAATGTTTTATATGTGGAGACCCTAATCACATTAGACCTAATTGCCCTTATAGAAATAAAAACAATAATATATCTAAAATACAAGAAAAAATAAATATATTAGAAGATATTGAAGAAGATTTAGGAGATACAATAGAACTAGAAAGTATATACGATGAATATGAAGAAATAGATAATATTAGCGTATATAGTATAGAATCTTTAGAATCTGTAGACTTTGATAATGATGATATAGAAATCTTAGAACAAAGTTTAGAAGATTTAAAATTTTGCTATAATATAGAAGAATGTGAATATAAATTAAAACAATTTCAGTTTTTACAATTAAATTGTGCAAAATGTTTAAAAGAATATAAAGAATTATATATATGTGAAAATTGTAAACAAAATTTATGTGTTGATTGTTATAATTACGAAATAATTAATAAACATAAAGAACAAATAAATAATACTAATAAAACTGCACTAATTACTTTCCCTATAAAAATAAAATTTGCTAATAAAACTATAGAAACAACAGCAATGTTAGATACTGGAGCAACTAAAAGTTTAATTCATGTAGATTTAGTAGAAAAAGAAGATGCTAAAGATTTAAATTACCCTGTTTATATACACCAATTTAATAAAGATGCTATACCTATAACTCAATGCATACAAAATATACCTATATATATAAATGATGAACAATTTACTTTACCACAAACATATATAACAAATGTAAAAAGTCATCACCCGTTTATATTAGGATTAAATTTTATTCAATCATTAACAGGAGGATTTATGTACACACCATCAGGAATACAATTATTCAAAAAAGGAACACATATAATACCTAATAATCAAAATAATTTAATAAAACAAGAAAATAAATTAATTCTTAATAATAATATAATATTAGAACCAATTGAAGACATAAAACTAAATAATAATGAATTAGACGAAGATTATTTAAACGACTATTTACAATATCTAGAAGATAGTGAAAATCTTAAAATTGAATGTAATAAACTAAATAATATTATGTTTAAAAACACAAAATTTGAATTAGAAAATTTAATCAGATTAGCTGAAAAAACGGAAATCATAGGAGAAAACCCACAAAAACACTGGGATAAAAATAAAATTGAAGCTAAATTAAATATAATAAATCCAGATATAACTATAAAAACTAAAGATATTGCTTGTGAATTAATTGATCAAGTAGAATTCAAAATACAAATAAGAGAATTATTAAATCTAGGAGTAATTCAAAAAAGTATAAGTAGACATAGAAGCCCTGCATTTATGGTACGAAATCATGCCGAAATAAAAAGAAACAAAGCTAGAATGGTAATTAATTATAAAAGATTAAATGACAATATATATGACGATAGTTATAAAATACCTAATAAAGATGAACTAATTAATAAAATCCAAAATAAAAAATATTTCTCTAAATTTGATTGTAAGTCTGGTTTTTGGCAAATAAAGATGCAAAAAGAATCAATAGAATGGACTGCCTTTACTTGTCCAGAAGGACATTTTGAATGGTTAGTTATGCCTTTCGGATTAAAAAATGCACCTCAAATATTTCAAAATAAAATGGACGCTATCTTTAAAAAACATTCTGAATTTTGTATAGTTTATATAGATGATATACTTGTATTTAGCAACACTAAAAAGGAACACAGAATTCATTTATAAATAATCTTTACAGAATTTATAAATCAAGGACTAATAATTAGTAGCAAGAAAATGCAATTAGAAAAAGAAGAAATTGAATTTTTAGGATTATATATAAAAGGCGGAAAAATAGAATTACAAGAACATATAGTTAAAAAGGTTTTAGACTTTCCAGATAAAATTGAAGAAACTAAAAAATTGCAAGCATTCTTAGGACTACTAAATTATTGTAGATCTTTTATACCCAACTTATCAAAATTAGTAGGACCTCTATATAGTAAACTAGGAAAAAACGGACAAAAATATTTTAATAATGAAGATATAAAATTAGTTCAAAAAATAAAATAAATAGTAAGTAAATTAGAACCCTTGTCTTTACCTATAGAAAATAGCTATAAAATTATACAAACAGATGCATCAGCAATAGGATGGGAAGGAATATTATTACAAAAACAAAATAAAAATAGTAATAAAAATGAAGAAGAGATATGTAAATATTGCTCAGGAAATTTTAATGAAGCTCAAGGTAGATTACCATCTAGACTTAGAAATATTAGGAGTAATAAATACATTAGAAAGATTTCAATTATTTTTAGGAAAAGAATTTTTAATAAGAACTGATTGCGATAATATAGTAAAACATTTTAATAAAACAAATCAAAGCAAATCAGCGACAAAAAGATGGTTAAATTTCATTGATCATATTACAGGAAAAGGATTCACACCACAATTTGAACATATTAAAGGAAAAGAAAATAAATTAGCTGATATCTTATCTAGACTAATTACTAACACTTTATAATTTTGCAGATGTCTCAGCAACAAGGATCTTCATCAGGAACAAAATAGTATATTAATCATTTTATACAATATCCTAACCAATTATTTGCTGTTATAAATGAGAAGCAAAAGTTCAGATCGCAAATACCCGTTACAGAAGAACAACAAAAGATGATGGATAATCTATGGTTCAACCGAGAATACAACAGAGGATCTTTTATACATACCATGAATTATTTAAATATATATTTTCATAATATTTCTCATCATGTAAGATCACTAGAAGCACAAGTTAACTATTATAAATCTCGATCAAATCCACAGTTAATAAAAGATCAAGAAACAATAATAAAACACTACAAAACCTTAAATTTAAAAAACCAAGAAAATGAAGCAAAAATTAAACAATTAGATCTTTATAGTGATAATAAATTTTTAGCCTCTTTTGATCCATATTATAAATTCATTTTAAGAACAAAAGTTGAAACACTTCTACCAAGAGACTTAATAGAAAAAATATTTTTATTTTCTAAAGAAAAAGACACAAAAAATTGGGTCGCTATACAAAATCGTTTTCGTATTGGTATGGAACCACTAGGATGTACATATAAATACGAACATTTACGTAACAATTTTCGAAATAAATATGACACTATAATTTTATTAGATATAGAATATAAATATTTTGAAGATTTTATCATAACTAGACCTAATACTATATTTCCTAATAATCCACCAATAGAAATAAAAGTTACAATTAGTTTATTATTAGAATATGGAATGGTAGCTAGTCTTTTAATTCCCCCACCATGGGATCAAATAATACATAATAATTTTCCAAACAGTCTAATAGATGCAATCAGTGAAAAACATTTAGGAAAAATAATTTCATCAAATCTTTTATTAATAATAGAAAGTATACCACCAGAATGGGTAGGATTAGGTCAAATTATTCATAGCAGACATAATATATTCTTATAACATAGAAATGACAAAATATCTAACTATTTTCTCCAAGCAAGAGACGATGACTCTATGATACAAAACCAAAAAGCAACAGAAGAATTACTTAAATTATATAAGGTATATATGATTATGAACGAAGTCCCTTCAGACCCGTGGCACATGGTAAAAGAAAGTTTTAACATGAGAATTTTTGTGCCAAAAAATCCCTTTAGCTTAAATATAAAATATTTTAATAAAGCTTTACTATCTAATGAAGTAGAAGAAGCAATAGAAAATGAAAAATCAACTAATTATCATTATACAAATTATAGACATTCTGATTCCGAAAATGACTCAATAGACTCTATGGATTCTGTCACCAGGCACAATATTGATAATATGATGGAACCTTAAAGATGCAATCATAAATTTAAAGTTGCAATAGATTAATTAAATCATTAATAGAAGCAAAAATAATTACTACATCAATAATCAGTCAGCCTACCATCAGCCTACCGTCAGCAAAACCAGTCATCAGAAGCAACAAAAACAAAGACGCAAGCAATGACGCAAGAACAAAAACGACAAATCACTGTGCAAACACTGTGTACTTTTACTGTGCAAGATTCGAAAGCAGCCCACGTTTATTTTCTGTACATATTTTATAATTCATGTAAATTGGCATCCGAAGCTCTTTTCCTTCTTATAAATAGAGCTCACTTCTTCCTTCTAAAGCATCCAGAATTCAGACAACCTTCTCTCTAAACTCCCAAAACTCCCAAACCTTCCTAAAGTTCCCGTTCTACTTTCCGATTAAGTTTTCCAGCAGTAATAAGCTTGTAACTACTCTTGTAATAGTAAGTTTTCTTTTACTTTATCTGTATAATATGGCATGTATGTGTGTTATCTTTGTTTATCATCTGTAAATTAAGCTTGTAATCACATGTTCAACTTCCAGTAATAAATTTTCAAGTTTTTATTAGAACTTTCGGGAAATCCACTCTGAGTACTTAGATAATAGTCTTATTATGTTTTAATATATTCTTAAAGGATCCTTGAGGATTTGTTTTTATGATAATATTGACTTAAATATTTTAATTGAACTCTGGAATGATCTTCCGTTTATAAATTTTCCGGTGTCCTGTGTGTTGCCATTGTCGCCATTGTTGCCGTAATATAGGCGTTTGTAGGCTTGACTGGGCTGCTACAGTTATATGTAGTACTGTGGACTTGAGGACTGTTTATAAGCTACTGTTCATATCACTGTTCACTTTTAAGTATTCTTGTCACTGTTCATCAATAAAAATAATGGTATCAGAGCTGAAAGAAAGACTAAAAAATTCAATAACTGTAGATAATTCTTTTGATCCATATTATAAATTCATTTTAAGAACAAAAGTTGAAACACTTCTACCAAGAGACTTAATAGAAAAAATATTTTTATTTTCTAAAGAAAAAGACATAAAAAATTGGGTCGCTATACAAAATCGTTTTCGTATTGGTATGGAACCACTAGGATGTACATATAAATACGAACATTTACGTAACAATTTTCAAAATAAATATGACACTATAATTTTATTAGATATAGAATATAAATATTTTGAAGATTTTATCATAACTAGACCTAATACTATATTTCCTAATAATCCACCAATAGAAATAGAAGTTACAATTAGTTTATTATTAGAATATGGAATGGTAGCTAGTCTTTTAATTCCCCCACCATGGGATCAAATAATACATAATAATTTTCCAAACAGTCTAATAGATGCAATCAGTGAAAAACATTTAGGAAAAATAATTTCATCAAATCTTTTATTAATAATAGAAAGTATACCACCAGAATGGGTAGGATTAGGTCAAATTATTCATAGCAGACATAATATATTCTTATAACATAGAAATGACAAAATATCTAACTATTTTCTCCAAGCAAGAGACGATGACTCTATGATACAAAACCAAAAAGCAACAGAAGAATTACTTAAATTATATAAGGTATATATGATTATGAACGAAGTCCCTTCAGACCCGTGGCACATGGTAAAAGAAAGTTTTAACATGAGAATTTTTGTGCCAAAAAATCCCTTTAGCTTAAATATAAAATATTTTAATAAAGCTTTACTATCTAATGAAGTAGAATAAGCAATAGAAAATGAAAAATCAACTAATTATCATTATACAAATTATAGACATTCTGATTCCGAAAATGACTCAATAGACTCTATGGATTCTGTCACCAGGCACAATATTGATAATATGATGGAACCTTAAAGATGCAATCATAAATTTAAAGTTGCAATAGATTAATTAAATCATTAATAGAAGCAAAAATAATTACTACATCAATAATCAGTCAGCCTACCATCAGCCTACCGTCAGCAAAACCAGTCATCAGAAGCAACAAAAACAAAGACGCAAGCAATGACGCAAGAACAAAAACGACAAATCACTGTGCAAACACTGTGTACTTTTACTGTGCAAGATTCGAAAGCAGCCCACGTTTATTTTCTGTACATATTTTATAATTCATGTAAATTGGCATCCGAAGCTCTTTTCCTTCTTATAAATAGAGCTCACTTCTTCCTTCTAAAGCATCCAGAATTCAGACAACCTTCTCTCTAAACTCCCAAAACTCCCAAACCTTCCTAAAGTTCCCGTTCTACTTTCCGATTAAGTTTTCCAGCAGTAATAAGCTTGTAACTACTCTTGTAATAGTAAGTTTTCTTTTACTTTCTCTGTATAATATGGCATGTATGTGTGTTATCTTTGTTTATCATCTGTAAATTAAGCTTGTAATCACATGTTCAACTTCCAGTAATAAATTTTCAAGTTTTTATTAGAACTTTCGGGAAATCCACTCTGAGTACTTAGATAATAGTCTTATTATGTTTTAATATATTCTTAAAGGATCCTTGAGGATTTGTTTTTATGATAATATTGACTTAAATATTTTAATTGAACTCTGGAATGATCTTCCGTTTATAAATTTTCCGGTGTCCTGTGTGTTGCCATTGTCACCATTGTTGCCGTAATATAGGCGTTTGTAGGCTTGACTGGGCTGCTACAGTTATATGTAGTACTGTGGACTTGAGGACTGTTTATAAGCTACTGTTCATATCACTGTTCACTTTTAAGTATTCTTGTCACTGTTCATCAATAAAAATAATGGTATCAGAGCTGAAAGAAAGACTAAAAAATTCAATAACTGTAGATAATTCTTTTGATCCATATTATAAATTCATTTTAAGAACAAAAGTTGAAACACTTCTACCAAGAGACTTAATAGAAAAAATATTTTTATTTTCTAAAGAAAAAGACATAAAAAATTGGGTCGCTATACAAAATCATTTTCGTATTGGTATGGAACCACTAGGATGTACATATAAATACGAACATTTACGTAACAATTTTCGAAATAAATATGACACTATAATTTTATTAGATATAGAATATAAATATTTTGAAGATTTTATCATAACTAGACCTAATACTATATTTCCTAATAATCCACCAATAGAAATAGAAGTTACAATTAGTTTATTATTAGAATATGGAATGGTAGCTAGTCTTTTAATTCCCCCACCATGGGATCAAATAATACATAATAATTTTCCAAACAGTCTAATAGATGCAATCAGTGAAAAACATTTAGGAAAAATAATTTCATCAAATCTTTTATTAATAATAGAAAGTATACCACCAGAATGGGTAGGATTAGGTCAAATTATTCATAGCAGACATAATATATTCTTATAACATAGAAATGACAAAATATCTAACTATTTTCTCCAAGCAAGAGACGATGACTCTATGATACAAAACCAAAAAGCAACAGAAGAATTACTTAAATTATATAAGGTATATATGATTATGAACGAAGTCCCTTCAGACCCGTGGCACATGGTAAAAGAAAATTTTAACATGAGAATTTTTGTGCCAAAAAATCCCTTTAGCTTAAATATAAAATATTTTAATAAAGCTTTACTATCTAATGAAGTAGAAGAAGCAATAGAAAATGAAAAATCAACTAATTATCATTATACAAATTATAGACATTCTGATTCCGAAAATGACTCAATAGACTCTATGGATTCTGTCATCAGGCACAATATTGATAATATGATGGAACCTTAAAGATGCAATCATAAATTTAAAGTTGCAATAGATTAATTAAATCATTAATAGAAGCAAAAATAATTACTACATCAATAATCAGTCAGCCTACCATCAGCCTACCGTCAGCAAAACCAGTCATCAGAAGTTACAAAAACAAAGACGCAAGCAATGACGCAAGAACAAAAACGACAAATCACTGTGCAAACACTGTGTACTTTTACTGTGCAAGATTCGAAAGCAGCCCATGTTTATTTTCTGTACATATTTTATAATTCATGTAAATTGGCATCCGAAGCTCTTTTCCTTCTTATAAATAGAGCTCACTTCTTCCTTCTAAAGCATCCAGAATTCAGACAACCTTCTCTCTAAACTCCCAAAACTCCCAAACCTTCCTAAAGTTCCCGTTCTACTTTCCGATTAAGTTTTCCAGCAGTAATAAGCTTGTAACTACTCTTGTAATAGTAAGTTTTCTTTTACTTTCTCTGTATAATATGGCATGTATGTGTGTTATCTTTGTTTATCATCTGTAAATTAAGCTTGTAATCACATGTTCAACTTCCAGTAATAAAATTTCAAGTTTTTATTAGAACTTTCGGGAAATCCACTCTGAGTACTTAGATAATAGTCTTATTATGTTTTAATATTTTCTTAAAGGATCCTTGAGGATTTGTTTTTATGATAATATTGACTTAAATATTTTAATTGAACTCTGGAATGATCTTCCGTTTATAAATTTTCCGGTGTCCTGTGTGTTGCCATTGTCGCCATTGTTGCCGTAATATAGGCGTTTGTAGGCTTGACTGGGCTGCTACAGTTATATGTAGTACTGTGGACTTGAGGACTGTTTATAAGCTACTGTTCATATCACTGTTCACTTTTAAGTATTCTTGTCACTGTTCATCAACAAAAATAATGGTATCAGAGCTGAAAGAAAGACTAAAAAATTCAATAACTGTAGATAATTCTTTTGATCCATATTATAAATTCATTTTAAGAACAAAAGTTGAAACACTTCTACCAAGAGACTTAATAGAAAAAATATTTTTATTTTCTAAAGAAAAAGACATAAAAAATTGGGTCGCTATACAAAATCGTTTTCGTATTGGTATGGAACCACTAGGATGTACATATAAATACGAACATTTACGTAACAATTTTCAAAATAAATATGACACTATAATTTTATTAGATATAGAATATAAATATTTTGAAGATTTTATCATAACTAGACCTAATACTATATTTCCTAATAATCCACCAATAGAAATAGAAGTTACAATTAGTTTATTATTAGAATATGGAATGGTAGCTAGTCTTTTAATTCCCCCACCATGGGATCAAATAATACATAATAATTTTCCAAACAGTCTAATAGATGCAATCAGTGAAAAACATTTAGGAAAAATAATTTCATCAAATCTTTTATTAATAATAGAAAGTATACCACCAGAATGGGTAGGATTAGGTCAAATTATTCATAGCAGACATAATATATTCTTATAACATAGAAATGACAAAATATCTAACTATTTTCTCCAAGCAAGAGACGATGACTCTATGATACAAAACCAAAAAGCAACAGAAGAATTACTTAAATTATATAAGGTATATATGATTATGAACGAAGTCCCTTCAGACCCGTGGCACATGGTAAAAGAAAATTTTAACATGAGAATTTTTGTGCCAAAAAATCCCTTTAGCTTAAATATAAAATATTTTAATAAAGCTTTACTATCTAATGAAGTAGAAGAAGCAATAGAAAATGAAAAATCAACTAATTATCATTATACAAATTATAGACATTCTGATTCCGAAAATGACTCAATAGACTCTATGGATTCTGTCACCAGGCACAATATTGATAATATGATGGAACCTTAAAGATGCAATCATAAATTTAAAGTTGCAATAGATTAATTAAATCATTAATAGAAGCAAAAATAATTACTACATCAATAATCAGTCAGCCTACCATCAGCCTACCGTCAGCAAAACCAGTCATCAGAAGTTACAAAAACAAAGACGCAAGCAATGACGCAAGAACAAAAATGACAAATCACTGTGCAAACACTGTGTACTTTTACTGTGCAAGATTCGAAAGCAGCCCATGTTTATTTTCTGTACATATTTTATAATTCATGTAAATTGGCATCCGAAGCTCTTTTCCTTCTTATAAATAGAGCTCACTTCTTCCTTCTAAAGCATCCAGAATTCAGACAACCTTCTCTCTAAACTCCCAAAACTCCCAAACCTTCCTAAAGTTCCCGTTCTACTTTCCGATTAAGTTTTCCAGCAGTAATAAGCTTGTAACTACTCTTGTAATAGTAAGTTTTCTTTTACTTTCTCTGTATAATATGGCATGTATGTGTGTTATCTTTGTTTATCATCTGTAAATTAAGCTTGTAATCACATGTTCAACTTCCAGTAATAAAATTGCAAGTTTTTATTAGAACTTTCGTGAAATCCACTCTGAGTACTTAGATAATAGTCTTATTATGTTTTAATATTTTCTTAAAGGATCCTTGAGGATTTGTTTTTATGATAATATTGACTTAAATATTTTAATTGAACTCTGGAATGATCTTCCGTTTATAAATTTTCCGGTGTCCTGTGTGTTGCCATTGTCGCCATTGTTGCCGTAATATAGGCGTTTGTAGGCTTGACTGGGCTGCTACAGTTATATGTAGTACTGTGGACTTGAGGACTGTTTATAAGCTACTGTTCATATCACTGTTCACTTTTAAGTATTCTTGTCACTGTTCATCAACAAAAATAATGGTATCAGAGCTGAAAGAAAGACTAAAAAATTCAATAACTGTAGATAATTCTTTTGATCCATATTATAAATTCATTTTAAGAACAAAAGTTGAAACACTTCTACCAAGAGACTTAATAGAAAAAATATTTTTATTTTCTAAAGAAAAAGACATAAAAAATTGGGTCGCTATACAAAATCGTTTTCGTATTGGTATGGAACCACTAGGATGTACATATAAATACGAACATTTACGTAACAATTTTCAAAATAAATATGACACTATAATTTTATTAGATATAGAATATAAATATTTTGAAGATTTTATCATAACTAGACCTAATACTATATTTCCTAATAATCCACCAATAGAAATAGAAGTTACAATTAGTTTATTATTAGAATATGGAATGGTAGCTAGTCTTTTAATTCCCCCACCATGGGATCAAATAATACACAATAATTTTCCAAACAGTCTAATAGATGCAATCAGTGAAAAACATTTAGGAAAAATAATTTCATCAAATCTTTTATTAATAATAGAAAGTATACCACCAGAATGGGTAGGATTAGGTCAAATTATTCATAGCAGACATAATATATTCTTATAACATAGAAATGACAAAATATCTAACTATTTTCTCCAAGCAAGAGACGATGACTCTATGATACAAAACCAAAAAGCAACAGAAGAATTACTTAAATTATATAAGGTATATATGATTATGAACGAAGTCCCTTCAGACCCGTGGCACATGGTAAAAGAAAATTTTAACATGAGAATTTTTGTGCCAAAAAATCCCTTTAGCTTAAATATAAAATATTTTAATAAAGCTTTACTATCTAATGAAGTAGAAGAAGCAATAGAAAATGAAAAATCAACTAATTATCATTATACAAATTATAGACATTCTGATTCCGAAAATGACTCAATAGACTCTATGGATTCTGTCACCAGGCACAATATTGATAATATGATGGAACCTTAAAGATGCAATCATAAATTTAAAGTTGCAATAGATTAATTAAATCATTAATAGAAGCACAAATAGTTACTACATCAATAATCAGTCAGCCTACCATCAGCCTACCGTCAGCAAAACCAGTCATCAGAAGCAACAAAAACAAAGACGCAAGCAATGACGCAAGAACAAAAATGACAAATCACTGTGCAAACACTGTGTACTTTTACTGTGCAAGATTCGAAAGCAGACCATGTTTATTTTCTGTACATATTTTATAATTCATGTAAATTGGCATCCGAAGCTCTTTTCCTTCTTATAAATAGAGCTCACTTCTTCCTTCTAAAGCATCCAGAATTCAGACAACCTTCTCTCTAAACTCCCAAAACTCCCAAACCTTCCTAAAGTTCCCGTTCTACTTTCCGATTAAGTTTTCCAGCAGTAATAAGCTTGTAACTACTCTTGTAATAGTAAGTTTTCTTTTACTTTCTCTGTATAATATGGCATGTATGTGTGTTATCTTTGTTTATCATCTGTAAATTAAGCTTGTAATCGCATGTTCAATTTTCAGTAATAAAATTTCAAGTTTTTATTAGAACTTTCGTGAAATCCACTCTGAGTACTTAGATAATAGTCTTATTATGTTTTAATATAAGTATTATTTGATCCCATGGTGGGGGAATTAAAAGACTAGCTACCATTCCATATTCTAATAATAAACTAATTGTAACTTCTATTTCTATTGGTGGATTATTAGGAACTATAGTATTAGGTCTAGTTATGATAAAATCTTCAAAATATTTATATTCTATATCTAATAAAATTATAGTGTCATATTTATTTTGAAAATTGTTACGTAAATGTTCGTATTTATATGTACATCCTAGTGGTTCCATACCAATACGAAAACGATTTTGTATAGCGACCCAATTTTTATGTCTTTTTCTTTAGAAAATAAAAATATTTTTTCTATTGAGTCTCTTGGTAGAAGTGTTTCAACTTTTGTTCTTAAAATGTTTTTTTGTCTGAATTAATAAAAGATTTGATTATAATTCTTGTCATCATTAAAGTAGTTTTATTACTTTAATTGTTAATGAGAACTGAGAAAGAAAGACTAAAAAATTCAATAACACTTACAAAGAAAGTAATAAAACTACTTTATGAATTTAAAGAGATCACAAAAAATCGTAACGATATACGAATAAAAGAAAGTATAAAAAATCTAATTAATAAACAAGAAAAAAGATCACTAGCTTTAGAAACTAAGTTAGGTATATTAGCAGAAAAAGGTAGGTTTTAATTAATTTATGAACAATAATCTTTTAGAAAGAATTAAAAAGTTAGAAGATAACCAAGATTATATAAAAGAATTGTTAGACGTTATTAATACTAATGTACATTTAATAAAAATAGAAAAAGATAAATCATCAAAATTTTTATATACAAAAGAAAAAAGACCAGAAACACCTGAAATAAACGAATTAATCGAAAAGTTTAGAAATCTAAAAACAGACCCTAAACCTGTTAAAACTAAATTAAATTTATTTTACTCTAAAGATGACATCTTCCTCAACAAGTAAAGGAAAATAGATATTTAGGATTGAAAATCTATATAATAACGAAGAAGACACTAAAAAATATATAGAAAAAGGTATTCAAAAAGCTAAGGGACAACAATTATATCAAAAGAATTTGTTAGATTTTACAAATAAAATATATAATCATACTAGTCGGAGAAAAATAACCGCAATTAATAGTGAAGTAATTTTAGATTTAATAACTAAAGAATCAGCAGAAAAATTAGCTAAAATAGATGCAGAATTTATGCATTTAGGAGTAATAGTTATAGGATTAGTAGGATTAACTAGGTTCGAAGCAGGAACTAAAATTTTAGTATATATTTATGATGATAGATGGAATAATCATAAACATGCACAAATAGCTAGCGCCGAAGTAGACTTATCAAGAAACGCAGCAGTCATAGGAAGTATATATATATATATATATATATATATTGTTCGATATACAAAGTAATTTTCAAAAAGTTGAAAAATTCCATCCCCATATGGATAATAATCCAGTGGTCGTGCCACATTTAAAATTAACCAACCCAACATCGATCCACTATAATCCAACAACAATGTCAACAACAAATGTGTATCCCGTACTCCTTCTAATTCATCTACTCAATTAATTATTTTCATCAATTAAACTAAAAATTAAAGTATACAATTATTAATTTACTAATTTACAACAAGGGGCAATCCTACTTTCATAATTAATCATATATTAATTTTCTAATTTACAATGAGGGACAATCATATATTAATTTACTAAAAAAATTAATAATCAACCAATTCGTTTACAAGGGACATTACGCACAAACACGCACACTACATACACATATACACACACGCGCGCGCACACACATACACACATGCGCGCGCACACACATACACACATGCAGCCCCCCACCCCTACCCCACCACCCACCCACCCATCCCTGCCCCCTCCCCCCATGCTGCCCCACCACCCACCCACCACACACACGCACATACACCACACACACACACACAAACATCCCCCCACCCCCTTCCCCACCCTTCCCCCCTCCCCTCCCACCCCCCCCCCCCCACAAGCACACACAAACAACCCCTACCTGCCTCACCCCGTACCCCCACCCTGCCCCACCCCTCCCCACCCCCACCACCATACACGCACACACACACATACACACACACGCACATATATACACACACACACATACACACACACGCACATATATACACACACACACACACACATATATATATATATATAAATGGAAGAGAGAGAGAGAGAGAAACTAACCTGAAAGTAGAGAGAGAGAAAAAAGGAGGGAAGAAACGGCGGGGGACAAAAGAAGGGGAAAGGATTTTTTTACCGCGACATTTGTCACGGTCGTGTCACGGTCCTTGACCGTGATAATATTATAAGGATTGTCACAGTGATTGACCGTGACAAGTAGAATTGTCACTGTCATTGACCGTGACAAGACTTTGTCACGGCCTTGTCACGGTCAATGATTGTGATACAAAACGCGTGTTTGTTGTCGCGGTCATTGATCGTGACAAGGCTAAGCACTGGAAGGGTGCCAATTTACCCATTTTGGTGTAGTGAGGCAAAATTTCTCCCCCAACAAGTAGTGTCTCCAAATCCGTAAGGCAAAAACAACAGCTGCTAGCTCCAATTCGTGGGTGGGGTAATTCCTCTCGTGAGGCTTGAGCTTGCATGAGGCATAAGCTATAGCCTTCTCCTCGTGCTGAAGTACGCCACCAAGTCCCTGTAGGGAAGTGTCAATATACACTAGGTACTCTACTCCTAGTCTGGGTAAAGCAAGGACTGGCGCTAAAGTAAACTTATGCTTTAGCTCATCGAAAGACAAGTGACAAGCATCATCCCATATGTACGGTACCCCCTTGCGAGTTAGATTAGTCAATGGACCCGCTATTTTCGAGAATCCTCGAATGAACCGCATGTAGTACCCTGCCAATCCCAAGAAACTACAGGCCATTAATCGTGTCGGGGGTTACCCCCACTCCCTCACCGCAGAAACCTTCCCCGGATCCACGGATATCCCCCTGGAGAAAACAATGTGCCCCAAGAACTGGACCTCTCGTATCCAAAACCCTCACTTCTCATACATAGCATATAGCTGATGCTCTCGTAGAGTTTGAATAACCCATTTCAAATGCTCGGCATGCTCCTCCTCAGTGTGGGAATAAATCAAAATGTCATCTATAAAGACAATGACAAACTGATCCATGAACTCACTGAACACCCTGTTCATTAAGTCCATGAACATGTCTGGAATATTGATTATCCCAAATGGCATAACCCGGAACTCGTAGGATCCATAGTGCTTCAAGAAAGCAGTTATCGACACATCCTTCTCCCTAATTCGTAACTGATGGTATCTCGACCTCAAGTCTATCTTTGAGAAGAGGGAATCTCCTCTCAACTGGTCTAACAAGTCATTGATTAGGGGCAACAGATACTTATTTCATATTGCGACTTTGTTCAACTCTCGATAATCTTCACACAACCTTAATGACCCATATCTTTTCTTCACGAACAACACAGGAGCACCCCAGGGCGAGGTACTCCTACGGATGAAGTCCTATCCCAACAAATGCTCAATCTGATCTCGCAAATCTCTCATCTCAGCTAGAGCCACATGATATGGTGCTCGAGCTATCGGCCGAGTGCTCGACATCAAATCTATAACAAAATCTATCTATCGGCTAGGCGATAGTCCCAGTATCTCCCATGGAACACGTCAAAAAACTCGTGACCTACAAGAATGAAATTAATGGGAATCACTACCTCCTTAGAGATCTCCTCCTTTAAGGAATATAAATGAGTGGATGATCCTCCCTTAAGATGAGGCATCACCACCAGAAACATCTCCTGGATGAGAATAGCAAAAATAATACTCCTACTGAAACAGTCTATCATAGCTCTATAAGCAGCAAGCCAATACAGGCCAATAATGGCATCATGCTCATGCATATCTAAGACTAATATATTTGTAGGCCAAATAAATCTCCAAATCTCTATACATACTCCCCGGCATATAAAGAAAATCAATGACCCATTACCCAATGGTGAGTCTACACATGTCACTATACTCTCTGCATTGTTTAACAACCCCGTGGCCCAGGCAAAACTTGTGGTTATTAATAAGTGTGATGCCCCAGTGTCAAATAAAATGCGCCCCATAGTACCATGGATAGGAAGCTTACCCTCAACTGCAGGTGGCACCTGCGGTGCTGCTGCCTGGTGGACGTTATAAACACGTCCATACTACAATTGTCCCTGCTGAACTGGGACGACTAACATCTAGGGTGGTGCTGGGAGGGAAACTAGGAAGATCGGTCTCTGTGGTTCCTGACGGCCACTTTGCTGCTGCGGGGCCCTATCCCCCTCGGAGAAATCCTAAAGTCTATGGCCATTCTTTCCATAACCAAAGCATCTGCCCCTAAAATTTCTTCCCCTCTGTCCCTATTGTCCTCGGCCCTGATGGCCGTTACCATCCCTCCACTAGTCCTGCTGGTACCGTTGCTAGCCCTACTAATAATGATGTTAGCCCTACCGACTTGACTGGCCCTGTCTATAGCCTTCATATCCTTGCCCAGAGTTGCCGGATCAGAATTGCTTAGTAGGGTCCCCCTGATGGGAACTCTGCTCACCCTGATGGACCTACCCCTGAGCTGTTGGTGCCCCACTGGCACTACTACCTCCTATCTGGCTTTGCTGGATGGACTCTTCGACTCGATTGTTCCCCTGCTGGTGGAAGCGGTGGTCCTGGAAATGCAATAGGGCGGCATTGAGTACATCAGTATAAGTACCCAACGATAAATTACCCAAGAGGTGCTGGCGAATCCTCCAGGTCAAACCATCCATGAACATCCAAATATTATTCTCTTTGGTGGGTACTTCATCTTACACAATAGTAATCAATCTCGTGAACTCCTCCTCATACTCCGCGACAGTCATATTTTCCTACTTGAGATTCAACAGTTTTTGCCTCATCTCAGTCTGCACGACAGAAGGAAAGTATTTGCAGTTAAACTGCACCCAAAAGATCTGAATTGTCATATTATCCCTCTCCTCCAAGGTGGTAGTAGACTCTTACCACTGTAAGGTTCCCCCCCACTAGCTTGTAGGAAGCCAGTAACTGTCTCTGAATGTCTGTGCACTCATACATGCGAAGATGCCTCTGGATATCTTTCTTCCATTGGCTCACGATGATAATATCAGAACCGCTTGAGAACTCTAGGGGATGTGCCCTCTGAAAGGAATCCGTGACCCTCTCCCATGCAGTGGAAAACTAAGCTGGGACTGGCGCTATAGCCTAAACCTAGGGTGGGGCCTACCGCACAACCGTTAAAGCTGAATTTACCGCCTGAGCAACTATGGCGGTAGTTTCAGCTGCGTTCATCATTCCCTGAGCCTGAGCTGCTGGCTGATCTGGCTAGGCATTTCTATTCCTCGGGGATCGTCTTGGAGGCATCTAAAATGAGAAGGAGTTTTATTAGTCCACAGTTATTATTAAATCTCAAATAGTTGAAGACGTAATCGCATAAATAAGAGTACAACAATCCTAAAGATAGGGCTTTATATCAAAGGATGATAAGCTACAAGCATAATAAGCCGTACAGATCCTAAAGGACTCTAGAACCTGATGCTCTGATACCACATGTGACACCCTGTCTAATTAAATACCAGGTGATGAGTCCTTTATTAAATTAAATCAAAGTTTCCGGTTGGTTCATTCTTAGCATCACCATCGAAAAAAATTCTTTATTAATCACCTAATAAATAATTAAGCTAAGTGTCAAAATATTTAACTTTATAATTTAAGTCCTATTGTTATGATTTAATATACGAAACCAATTTCATGAACACAAATAATAATATTAAGACCAACCATTTAAAAGAAAAAGCCAAGCTAGATTAACCAATCCAAAATAATATATCCCAAATTGCAGGACAATGAAATAATTAAAACAATCCCAACAATATCTAAATACTGAAATAATAATGAGTACAAGTCTCTCTCTGAAATAAATAAAATTGGAAATGGGCGACACATGCCCTATTCGAGAATAACTAAATAGAAGACTAAGAAGATAAGAATGGAGTCATCTACTTCAAGGACCTGCAACTCCCACACTAGCTGCAGCACATCAACAGTCCAAAGATCTAAGCCAGACGCCCTTATGGCTGGACACTTGTAATACACACACACACACACACACACACACACACACACACACACACATATATATATATATATATATATATATATATATATACACACACACACACACACACACAAGAGAAGGAAATGATGATAGGAAACGGGTCAGTGTCTGAGTGAAAAACATCTTTAAAATAGTTTATCAAGTATTTAAAATACTTACCAGTTGATATTATATACATGTTAGTACCTCGACACTCTCTTGGGAATTATCACCCCTCAACTAGTGTGCACGCCTAACGTACTACTGAACTAATCTAGAGGAAGCTAACCTAATTCACTAATCTAACTCACTTTCCCCTCACCAAGTTCTGTTTCAAGAAATCCTATAACTATAGTTTATATCTAATATCCTTTTCTAATGAATCTATTAAGCCAATTATGTTCATCTCACCACAACCACTTAATTTCGTTAATATTAATTATTCAATTTTATCTACTTACAAGCACAGTAAAGGAATCACAGGTATATATACATATTTGTCACTCATATAATATATACACTAATTGGTCACCCCACATAAATCTACGGGGCCATCATACTCTGCTATCAAGTCCTCGCATCTATCGTACAAAAGGGAAATACTAGTTCGAAATAACTCTCGAACTGTATTAACACAAAACACATATATTGGAGGCGAAGCATAGTTCCAAGTCACTAAGAGGTCAGCACATACCCTCACATATCTTAGGACTGTCTGACTATCATTATCGGATAACCTGTACCAAGGATGATATGTTTTAGGGTACATGTCAATATCCCCCATACAGGTCTAATCGAGATAAGATTGTCCCGACGCGGAACCTCCATGATAGCAAGTAGCGCGGGTATGATTACACACAGATATACAATATTATATGTATATACATTAAAAAATATATATATTCACATTATTCATCAAGGTACGCCCACAACCCATATTATATTTGAACCATGTGTGGCACATAACGCTCGAGTTCTACGTATAATTAAATCATTCTTTTTATTTTCTCAATTATCACAAATCCTTAAGTACTTTTCGAGTCTTGAAGTGTATCCTCTTGATAAATGTAAAATCAGTAGGTATACACTCACTACCCTACTGGTCTAAGTCCTTATTAATTATCACAAGACCTAATTTAACATACGTACGATTTCCCACTCAATTTATACCCACGAAACCCCACGGTTAAATATCATATAAAGTCATATTACTCGGACCTTACTTATACCCTACTGGTCCTTCTCAAGTCCCATTATGATATTTAAATTATGTCCAAGGGTCCTTACACATTGGGATCGAATTAACATAAAAGGGGGAATAAATTTGATTTTACCGAAGGGTTCAATCAATCGATGAAAAGGGGTCGATCGATCGATCCAATTGATCGATCGATTGACATTCTTGAGTCGATCGATCGATCGATTGATCGAGCAGGTATTGACCTAGTTTCTGCAATTTTAGCGTACGGGTTTCTTCTAATTTAAATAATCAAACTTCCATTAACATGTCCCAAACTCGCAACCAAACATTATTAACGTTATATAAACCAATATGGATGAATTGTAATGTAAACATTCATTAATTCCTCAAGAATCATCATCAAATGGGTTAATTCAAGAAATTATCATTTAACCTTCGTTTATCTAATTTTCTCAAGAATTCATTTAATTTTCAGATTTCTATCTCTACTGGGCATCAAATTTCGTGGTTAATATTCTACATATAACAAGATATTCATCCTAACATGATTTCTACTCCAAATTGCAATAATAATCTCCCAAACAACAATATATTCTCATCAGACATAAAATCATTATCTCCTACACTAGCATGGATGTGTTATCAACTGAAGAACAACAAGTTAGATACTTTCTTGGAATCAAAGGTCTGAGTTTTTGGGATTTGATGGTGTGTCTTAGTTCCTCTTCCTTAGATCTACACTCCGACGTCGTTTGTGGTGCGAACGGTGCAACTAGGATGCTTCTATTCTTGGAGAAAGCTACTGACTTCTTTCCTCTAATGGCATCTGTGATTTGTGTTTGTTCTAACCCTAGAATACTACCTCTGACAACAGATATAGTCTTATATTTTTTGTCTATAATTAAGACCTGAAATGGGTAATTACCAAAATGCCCTCCCGGGTTATCGATTAGGCCTAAAAACGTCCCGAGACCCAAACTAAACTCCCGGGTTTAATTTTCTGACTATATCGATCCTTTCGGACATATTGGCGAACTCAAAATGACCATACGAACGACTTAGAATTAATTCACTTTTTTTTCCATTAATTTAGTCCCGACATGACACATTCGCGTCCCGACTTAATTTCTGTAATTGTTGTATTATTCACTCGCGACAATTTTAATAAATTCAATCTCATATATTGCTTTACTCATTTAGTAATAGTCAACATAATTCTTACCAATAACTACTAACCCTCATCCCGCTAGTAAATACTTATTTGAAAACCCGGATTAATATTAAATTAATTTATCCTAATTTAATTTAATTAATCCCATAATTAAATGCCATAAAAATACGAGGTATTACTTTATTTGATGATGGTTTCTCTGTGATTATCAAACAAAACAATGGTCACATTGATTTAATCTTAAAACTATGTTGGCAACCGCCAAGATTTTGTGTTCTTAAACTGTGAATGTATTCACTGTGCCCCTCGGTGGAGGTCTAAGGTAAAAGAGAAATATAATGTTAGTTAAATTTGACTTGGATATTTCACTAGCTTTTATACTGAGACTAAGTCACCATTGTGATTATTAAAAAAAAATTACAATTCTAACGTAGGATCTTCATTGAGCTAGGTGGGGCTTTTTTACAGCATTCGCCACTCCGCCATTTGTTAATATATTGAATGTTTTTGAATTTTCAATTTTATAATCCGAGTTTCACCTTCTTGATTCGGATTGTGATTTTAACTCACACTCTCAAATAGTTGACTCCTACTATAGTTTGGTCCGGAAATCAGGTATTTGTTCACTAATTATGAATGTATTTCTGGTACATTGTAATTCTTTTGTCATACTATTATATTATATATCATGCAGGCTCCAGAGGGATCTCCTCAATAGACGCAATGTATCAATGATTAGTTTTCATCGAAATATGATTATTGATTTCTAGATGATCGCTCAGATTCAGATAGTCTGCTTGGACATGAGATAGATGTAAGTAAATCGATCAACTTTTTGTCTTCACAAAATAATTATAACTTGCCAATGAATTTATTTCTATGAAAAGAATTATCTTTGATGTGATTTATAATATATATTCCATCAACTCCCACTCTTTTATTAAGGAACAAAAATAGTGGAAAGGAAAAATAAATTGGTGATTGTATTTAAAAAACATATCCATTAGCATGAAGATGAGCTGTTTGGAGATATCTTTATTATTGGTTTTGAAGGTTTCTATTTTGGCCTTATTTTATTCTCTTCACAGAGAATTATAGTGTTTTAATTTCCAATTCATGTGTGCCTTCTTGAATATTTGTTTTTTATGAAATTGATTTTTTTAATTCTTCAAAGGAATACAATGTAGTAGTACATCCCAAATATAGAAAATAAAAATATTACTTATCCTAGGAAATTGTTAGTACATTTTTTACTCAGTGTCAATATCATTTTTTGTTCGCTTGAGACCAATTGCATATTATTTAGAATATTAAAAATTGATCATAGTAGTAGGACTCAGTTACTTGATTCTGCAAATCGACGATATATTGTTATGTTAGCTCGTAAGTTGAGATATAATCAATTTTTTTCCAATTGATTTATCTCATTACATTTAGAAAGTATAGATTTTATTCCTTTTTTACTTTAGGATGATGATATGCTTTTGATTAATATATTAACACACATTTCAATTACACCAAGACGATTTAAAATTGTCTTCTATGGAAGATAATGAATGGATTCAAAATTGTCACATGTGGAAGAAAATGAGCAGACGTCAGTAGAATTTAATTGTTTGCATAAAACACCTCCATTATTGTGATTATTGTTATTTTTATTACTATAAAAATGGTAGTGTTATAAATTATTGTGTAGAATGGAACAGATATTTAGATTTCCAAAGTTTTAAAAATTATTTGAAAAGTATATTAAATAACCTGTTATAGATGTATAACATATTGATAAAAAGCTACGTAAAAGGCCCATTATTTAAGCGTTGTCAAAGGTGCACTATGATTATTCTCAACTTTATATCGATGGTTGAATTCATCTATCGATTTAAGTTTTCACTTTGACTCCAAAATATGTTGTATGTCAAATAATAATTTATTTTTAAGTTGGCCGTTAAAGGATTAGCTCATGAAAATAGTTTTCCATATTTATTCATTAAAATATGATGAAAATAATATATGCGCCTGCGCATCGCCTGATTTGCATGATTGTAATACCTATAATACAATAATATTAGAGGTTTTAATAGAAATTAATGTAATAGACTTTATTTTTGTTCATCATCATTATACTAATTAAACTTAAACTAACAACCATGTATATTATTGGAAACCAAAGAGATCAATAACCCTGTATATTCTTGAAAACCAAAAATATGCATGAACTTAAACCTTTCATATCACTAGGACTTAGTCAACCACCGCGTTTAAACACCAATCATACTAACCAAAAACTTGAGAACACTAACTCCACAAAATTGTTATCTCAATATCCTGTAACACCTCGCCCGCCCGGGGAGAGCGAACGGAGCGCTAATGCAATAAAATAAATCCAAATCCACAAGTGACAAGGTATAGAGCATCTAAGTGCCACAACAACAAAAGGTAACTATAAATCTCAATCTCTTCAAATAAAATACCAAATCTCTCGAATTACATACAATAACTAACTCGAAAATAAAATACAAATCTCCAAAGGTCCATACATCAAAATAATACAAATCTTTCCCAAATAGTCCTCGCTAAAATCAATCTCCATAGCGCCCCAAAATCCGTACTAACCTGCCACTAAAAGAAAATATGGGGAAGTACACAATACGACATGAAAGATGCTCAACAAATAAATTAACAACGAATAAAACGTAACAACATGAGTACGAATATTCAATTCAAAATGTAAATCTCAAAGAATTTATCAATATAATTTCTCAACAACACTTTAACCGGGTCACCAGGCCTCACCACATCCGTATATGCTTTATCAAGCCATAGCCCGGGAAACATGAATTTTGGCGGGTGCCCAACATCCGTGCCGTATTAAAATCTCATGACAACGTGCTCATCAACAATATAATGATACCACATGAATCAAAATAATTTCAACAATTATTTTCCAGATTTCAATGAATTTATCAATTCAAATATGAGTTCAATTAACAAGAATTCAAAGAGAATGACACTCGCGAGATTTAAAGAGCATATTGTGTAAAACCCCATACCTCAAACCATGATGAGAAACCAACGATCACATCCTCAAGATCAACTCAAAAGATCTACAAAAGCTCCTCCAAGAACCTCCTCAAACATAGCCCCAAGAACACCTCTAATATAAGGTTGGAACTCATAATTCTCAAGGGTCAATGTGTATATAAAAAGAAGAGGAATATAGAATATATTTGCTGCCAAAATTTGTGCCAAAAGTAGGTTAAAAGGGTTGCCCAAGACTTCCTTTTATAATGAAAAAAAATGAAGAGTTGGAATCCAAAAGACTCCTTTAAATAAGGCAAAGAAATTAAGAGTTGGAAGTCAAAACAACTCCAAGAGTTAAAAACATTTAAAAATCATTTTAAAATCCGTTTTAACTCCGTTTTCGAAACCGTTTGAAATTCTCGCCTTTAAAAATAATAACCAACATATTTGAGCAATAAAAATAATTTTATCAAAGACTTTATTTTCCTCCATATTCCAAAAATTAATTAAAATAGCCCAAAATTACGCGGGTTGTTACATATCCATTAATATTTATCCTCAAGATACAAAAAACAAACTATACCCCTCCCAACACCATGGGCAAAGTTATACCAACACCATGGGCAAAATCATATCATTCTAACGGTCGCCCCAAGTACATGCCTTGCTTCATTATAAACTCTTATCGCATGTTACCCATGTCGTATATATCATAATTAAGTCTCACTACTTAATTTCTCCATAGATTTTTCCCAATCTAACGTTAACTCTCGAAATTAGGTTCCTCCTTACATAATTTTTCCCTTTTGATATATATATCTCTCTATATAACATCTATGTGTCTACTATCACTCAAAAGTAGAATATTATAAGGTATATAATTCGCACACAATATATACTATAAGGAAATTGGTCCGGCAAAATCATCGGCCCCAATAATCCTATAATTTACGTTGGTCCGAAAATTCCTCGGCCCCAAGGTAAATGTAACGCATATGTTGGTTTAGACCTTCCGTCGATACTAAATTTATCATCGATTTAGTTCAAAAAATCATCGACCCCAAATCGATCCTTCATGTATTGGTCTGGAACATCATCGACCCCAATACATAATTTAGGCATACTTATTATCGCACATAAGCAGGAAATCATAAGGTATATATATGTTACACATAGCATATACTATCAACATTTATTTTATAATCACCCCCCTTTTATAACACTTTTGGGGTTATTGGCTCGGAATCCCACCTCGATCACCAATAGTGATTGGTTATATTGTCTCGGAATCACACTTCGAGCACAATATAAGTATATATATCTCATCGCACATGAGTAGACAATTTGTGAGCCAAATATTTCACACTTCTTATATTCTAAAATGTCATACCCCAATAGAATGTCCTCATATCACGCGTTAAGGACTAAAAGTTCAAAATGTCTCCTCGAACTACACCTCAAAGTACACATAAGTTCTTAATAGGTACTCACGAACTTAATCCTTATGTAAAGTCCATATAGGCACTCACACTACCTATAAATATGCTCATATACGTATACATTCAACCTATGAATTGACTAGTGGGCTTCTCGAAGATTTCACTATCATAAGGGCATATCATCATCCTTTCTCACTGACATTGAGTCGTAGGTAACACAACATACTCAAAATAAAACTTTATCTCTATTCCTCCCTGACCATCTCTCACATGGTGGAATTTTAGGATTTCATCCAGATTCACAATCATGTAGGGCGGCACCGTGTACTTGTGCACTCTCCCTTTTCAACTATATACTAATTCATCCCGGTCACCCCATTCTGCTACCCCAACGAAATGTTGGCTTAATCATGATGTTCATAGCCCATCAATAATTTATAAGTCTGTCTCCTCCTTCCATAATTGGAAACGCAAATTCACTACTACATTTCGATTGCTCATTTCGAGTCTATCTTTCTTTATCAACTAGTGGTGCGTCTGGAGATAATATCACTATGTCTCTTCCTCAACACCGCTTCCCTTTTCTCTTCGGGTATATTATACTTCACAATTCGTGCACTTTTCGTAATTGGCGCACTTTTGGGGTTGGTTACTTTATAAGAATCAACATTTTAGTGACGCGTAAGTCACTCTCAACACTCAGTTGAGTAGCACCTTGCATCACTTCTTCACAACAGTTATTCCTCACAATACAAGAGATAACTTTTGAACGACTTCCCACTGATTCTTATCCCCTAGGGTGTGCTGGCTCTCTCAGCACATGAGCTTGGATCATCGTCTATCTCTCACCACATTCAATCCATTTCTTCGATACAACTTGCCTCATAACATCCCCACCGACGTACTTAAAAATAATTTTCCGCATCCCTTTATCTCAGATGTCTAAGAAAGCCAATTGAGTAGGGCGCCCATACACCCTTTTCTCCCTGCGCATTTGCAAAAACATTGCAAATGTCGCACCCATAACATGCTTTTACTCAACTCTAGCCTAGTCTACATGATGTGACTACAATCTTGAGGGTATTCTCAATCCCCTATAGACCAAAAATCAAATCCTTGCCCACAAAGTCCCACTTATCCCTTCATGGTGAAGTAAACATTTCAGTGTTTTCTCCACAACACTATCGGCTCCACTGATGCCCTAGCATCTAATGTCTCTTCTCCTGACGTGCATAAAAATTCAGTCATATCCCTTTTCGCAACCGAACTTAAATAAGGGACTTCTCCCCATGCCTTCTTACTGAGCATTGTCGAAACAACACATAGTCAAGATACCCAAATTCCATTCCTCGACAATATGTGCAACCATACTCCAATATTTCTAAAGGATTCAGGTGGCATCGCGCTTATACTATCACTAATTCCTTTGCACAAATTACAATAGCAAGCTCGATCTCTCCGCTCAGCGGTCATACGACATAGCTTGACTCACATCATTTAGGTTCCTACACACCGGAATCAATTACTATGAGACGTTCATATTCTCTGAAGTCTCTCACATATTTATGAATAATGACAACTCGACCCTATTTCAGGTGAGACATCGTCATATACCTCATTCACTCGAGGCTAAAACCCATATACTTCCTTGTCCATCACTCTGGTGGTTCAGATGGTTTCCAGACATAACACACTTGTCCTCTCTGGAATGCAAAACTTATTGGAGTTATTATTTCCTCAAATAACTTCAAGCTAAAATAAAATGCATGGCCCTACAACCCACACTAGACATCTTTTCAAAAATTCCCTTACTCCAGGCCATACTGACCGGTTTGGGTATTACTCTTCTCGGACTTGGTAGTCTCGATTCTGAACACTATCATTCTGGTTCCCTTAGTTCTGCTGATCAAGAGGAACGCACTATGGGAATTAACAGTCCCGACTTAGAATCTAACCATTAAATCCCCTAGTGGGTTTTCACTTATGGCTTGCACCAGCCCCATTACATTTAGTCTTATTCTTTGACTAAATCCTTAAACTCTCTTAGATCGCCCACTTAGGAGCATTTAACTCAACCTGGTAAAAAGTACCATACTGTCTTCATATACATAAGTCGTCCAAGAAGAGTTTTACCAAAATTGCAAACTACAACTCGAGAGTCCATTCTCTCAAGGGCTATTTTTCCCTTACCTATCTCATCGGTTCAAGTTCACTTCAATGGATAAATTTCTTTCTCACGATTGGCCTCTACCAGGCTTTCACATGATGGGTTAAGATATTCCCAATCACTTCGCTTCTGAATCATCATTGGAGAACTTTGCGGTTAAACTATACATAAGGTCCCCCTATTTCTAAATGGACCCTCGGCCTGGATGTGGTAATTGGTATCCCCGCCACGTTGCCTCAAAATTTTTTCTCAAATTTTCACTTCTAGGTATTTCTACTCTATGCCAAAACCTCTGTACATTCTACTTCCATTGGTTTCCATATACAGTCGTCGTTTTATCACATTTTACGACTCGATCTCATCAAAAATTTCTTCGGACCCCTTCCCACTATCACTGCATTGGGCGGGTCTAGATTAGCATCTTTCCTTGCCATTGTGACACTTGGAGATGCCTTCTATGCCTCAACAACCCTGGCAGCATATATTCCCATTACATACTAGGAGTGACCTCGACAACGGTCATCTCTCCTATGATTACCATCTTCGAACACTCCATGCTTCGTGCCGAGCTCCTCCCTCCTGCAGTCCTTCCAACGCCAATGCTGGTCCTATCGCCATTTTCAACGTACCATGCCCAGTCGAACTCGTATATATAACATTACATCTACTAAATAGCAGGAGAACGTAAACTACGTACGTAGTGGAGTACAACAATCCTAAGATAGGGCTCTATATCAATCAAATGATACGCTGAAAACATAGTAAGCCGTACAGATCCTATGGACATTAGAACCTGATGCTCTGATACCATCTGTGACACCCCGCCTAATTAAACATCGGGTGATCAGGCCTTTATTAAATTAAAATAAGTATCTCAAATGGTTCATTCTTAGCATCACTGTCGAAAACTTTTTAATTACTAATCCCCTAAGTAAAATTAGACCGGTGCCAATTTTATCTTTCTTAAAACAGATAAATCAACCATGCGGAATAAAGTAAAATAATCATGTACTATAACCCAATCAACAAAGTAAAAGTACAACAGAACAAAAGTATTACCGAATAAACCATCGGCTAAAAAATCCAAGCAACAATAGAATAACCACTAGTCTGAAACTAATATCTGAGACTAATACCAGACCACAAGTCCATACATAGAATAGTGTGAGATCCTGTACTGTATCTGAATGAGAGATATCGTCTAGTCAAAATCCTGTAAGCTTCCACTGTGCTACAGCTTCGAGTCCCTGGAAGGAAATCATCATACATGGCGTCCCTGTGGCTGGACACCTAAAAGGTTTTGAAAATATTTTATAGCAAGAGTTAGTACTCAAAACATTTTGAAAATATTTAGCAAGCGTTTATCACAATATAAAATGCGGTTATTGATTTCACATGTTAGTTTCTTGTACACTCTCTTGAGTTTACTCACCCCTCATCTCTTGTGCACACCTAACGTTATAAACTTAACCTACCTAGCCATATCTTCCAAGCTATCTAGGACTAATTAATCATCTGAACTTATGTATACTTAAGTTCTCATATTTGCCACACTGTACATTCATTACATTAATATCTCACGAAGGTTAATTAATACACAAGTAATATTTCCTCTATGTTATGTTTCAATACTTCTCATTTAGTTTCCCTACTAAATTTCTACAATAATCAGAATTTCTGTCTTCCCACATTTGTAATTAAGTTTCACTACTTAAATTACTAAATAGATATTCTCTATTTAACGTTACGTTTCGTAATTAAGTTTCACTACTTGACTTACCACTTCGGTATGTATCTTTAAATACATAATATATATAAATCTACTAATACACATAAGTAGAATATCATCAAGTATATATTTCACACACAATATATACAAAATATCAGTCATTACTATCTTGTCCTTTTCACACACGTAAAGGACTATTGGTTCAGAATGATTCATCGACCCCAAGTAAGAATTGGTTCGGAATGATACATCGACCCCAATTATTTATCTACACAAAATTCTGGCTCGGACTCTTTCATCATGCCACCAGTTCAAAGGTTTGGTTCGACATTTTACATCGACCCCAAACATATAATAACCCTATGTTAGTTCGAAATATCACATCAACCCTAACATAGTTACTTTAGGTATAAATCTCTCGATCTAAAAGATCATATAATTCAGTAGGTACACTCCCGACCTATTAATTATATACGTACGTAATATTTTAATCTCTTATATTTACCGTACAATGTTTGCTTTACGATTTATCTCATTAATCGCATTTATTTGAGTATTCACATAACTCTAAGGGTCCTAGTTACCCCTTATATATAATTTCAGTAGTTATTACTTACCCTACTGGTCTATTACTTAAATTGAATTTACTTCGCCTCGTAACTCAATTCCGAATTCCTCGATACTCTACTAAATCGGATTATTCTGTCGGTCCGTAATCCAAGCTCTACCCCCCCAATGGCCTTATCGGACCTCAACAATAAACCTACTGGTCTTATTCTCACTCCCATATAAGTATAATATCAATCCTCGGATACTCATTCATTCCCAAAAATCAACGAAAACTTAAACACAAAAAATTCGGGAAAAACAGCTTGCGTCGATCGATCGACTGCTGGGTTCGATTGATTGACCTAGTCGATCGATCGATAATTCGAGATCGATCGATCGATCGAACGGGGACAGACGCAGTTCGTCTTCTTCGTTATTCTTTTCCTCCATTAACAAATCTCCAAACTCCATTACAGTCCACCAAACTTCGACCCAATGAACCTAACATGTTTCCACATATACTAGGACAATTTCTTACGTGTCAAATACATCAAACTCTAATTCCTTTAAAGAATTAGTGAGTTAAACCCAGAATTTCTTGAAACCCTAGTTATGGTGTTCTTCCCATATTTTCATTCAAAATCCAGATTTTATTCCAAAATAATCATCAAGTCTAATCTGAATATTAATCCTCTACATATGTTAAATCATTCTACATGCGATTCCTATCCCAACATGTATAAATATCATCATTCTCATATCAAGATATTGATTTAAACAAGACTATTCAAAAACCCTACACATGGGTATTATAACTTTATAATTTTTGCAATAAACAACTTGCCTTATGATTAGTAGGGTCTCATTTCGTGGCTGTTGTTGATGATTGATGATCTCCATCCTTCAATCCTTCTTCCCCAACAAGTTGATAGTGAAAATCTCCTTTGAATCCTTCCCACTTCTTTCTTTTGCCTTAGAAAATTGTGTCTCTCTTCTCTCTAATGGCATTGGTGATGTTATGGGTGTTCTAACCCTAATCCTTATTTCATACGGCTGATAAAAAGCTCTCAAATTCGTAGGTCTCCATACCCTCTAATGTTAAAAGACCAAAACACCCCCGAACGGTCTTGGTTTAGTCCAAAATTACCCCGAGACCCAACTAGTACCCCCAGATATACTATTTTGACTAATTTGACCCTTCCGGACTCACATGTGGCCTCTAAATTATCATTTGAGTCACTTAAAAAATATCACTCGTTCTCACCCCAACACGTTCTACACACGTCAAGTAACTATTTACCACTCGCACTAAGTAAATATAATGAGGCAATATAAATCGGTATCTACCTCTCGATTAATATTCCATAATTACAATTTTAAATAAAACTCATTAAATTCCTCCTCTTACGTAATTTAAATTTAGCCGTATTTTCTCATTTAATTCTCCAATCTAATTAAATAGAATATTTGGAATATTCAGAAATACGGGGTATTACATACTTCCCCCCTTACAAAGGAATTTCGTCCTCGAAATTAGGATAAGGTTGGTATTAAGACTCAGGACCTTAAACATCATTGCATCCTCTAATACCCAAAAATCAAATCATATCATCCTAACGGTCGCCCCAAGTACATTCCTTGCTTCATTATAAACTCTTATTGCATGTTACCCATGTCGTATATATCATAATTAAGTCTCACTACTTAATTTCTCCATAGATTTTTCCCAATCTAACGTTAACTCTCGAAATTAGGTTCCTCCTTACTTAATTTTTCCCTTTTGATATATATCTCTATATATAACATCTATGTGTCTACTATCACTCATAAGTAGAATATTATAAGGTATATAATTCGCACACAATATATACTATAAGGAAATTGGTCCGGAAAAATCATCGGCCCCAATAATCCTATAATTTACATTGGTCGGGAAATTCCTCGACCCCAAGGTAAATGTAACGCATATGTTGGTTCAGACCTTCCGTCGATACTAAATTTATCATCGATTTAGTTCAGAAAATCATCGACCCCAAATTGATGCTTCATGTATTGGTCTGGAACATCATCGACCCCAATACATAATTTAGGCATACTTATTATCGCACATAAGCAGGAAATCATAAGGTATATATATGTTACACATAGAATATACTATCCACATTTATTTTATAATCACCCCCCTTTTATAACACTTTTGGGGTTATTGGCTCGGAATCCCACCTCGATCACCAATAGTGATTGGTTATATTGTCTCGGAATCACACTTCGAGCACGATATAAGTATATATATCTCATCGCACATGAGTAGACAATTTGTGAGCTATATATTTCACACTTCTTATATTCTAAAATGTCATACCCCAATAGAATGTCCTCATACCACGCGTTAAGGACTAAAAGTTCAAAATGTCACCTCGAACTACACCTCAAAGTACACATAAGTTCTTAATAGGTACTCACGAACTTAATCCTTATGTAAAGTCCATATAGGCACTCACACTACCTATAAATATGCTCATATACGTATACATTCAACCTATGAATTAACTAGTGATTTTCTCGAAGATTTCACCATCATAAGGGCATATCATCATCCTTTCTCACTAACATTGAGTCATAGGTAACACAACATACTCAAAATAAAACTTTATCTCTATTCCTCCCTGACCATCTCTCACATGGTGGAATTTTAGGATTTCATCCTGATTCACAATCATGTAGGGCGGCACCGTGTACTTGTGCACTCTCCCTTTTCAACTATATACTAATTCATCTCGGTCACCCCATTCCGCTACCCTAATGAAATTTTGGCTTAATCATCATGTTCACAGCCCATCAATAATTTATAAGTCTGTCTCCTCCTTCCATAATTGGAAACGCAGATTCACTACTACTTTTCGGTTGCTCATTTCGAGTCTATCTTTCTCTATCAACTAGTGGTGCGTCTGGAGATAATATCACTATGTCTCTTCCTCAACACCGCTTCCCACTTGCGTCATCTTTCCTCAAGTGGTACTCTATTCCTCTTTCTCTTCAGGTATATTATACTTCACAATTCGTGCACTCTTCGTAATTGACGCACTTTTGGGGTTGGTTACTTTATAAGAATCAACATTTTAGTGACGCGTAAGTCACTCTCAACACTCAGTTGAGTAGCACCTTGCATCACTTCTTCACAACAGTTATTCCTCCCAATACAAGAGATAACTTTTGAATGGCTTCCCACTGATTCTTATCCCCTAGGGTGTGATGGCTCTGTCAGCACATGAGCTTGGATCATCGTCTATCTCTCACGACATTCAATCCATTTCGTCGATACAACTTGCCTCATAACATCCCCACCGACGTACTTAAAAATAATTTTCCGCATCCCTTTATCTCAAATGTCTAAAAAAGCCAATTGACTAGGGCGCCCATACACCCTTTTCTCCGTGCCCATTTGCAAAAACATTGCAAATGTCGCACCCATAACATGATTTTCCTCAACTCTAACCTAGTCTACACGACGTGAGTACAATCTTGAGGGTATTCTCAATCCCCTATAGACCAAAAATCAAATCCTTTCCCACAAAGTCCCACTTATCCCTTCGTGGTGAAGTAAGCCTTTCAGTGTTTTATCCACAACACTATCGGCTCCACTGATGCCCTAGCATCTAACGTCTCTTCTCCTGACGTGCATAAAAATTCAGTCGTATTCCCTTTCGTAACCGAACTTAAATAAAGGACTTCTCCCCTTGCCTTCTTACTGAGCATTGTCGAAACAACACATAGTCGAGATACCCAAATTCCATTCCTCGACAATATGTGCAACCATACTCCAATATTTCTAAAGGAGTCAAGTGGCATCACGCTTATACTATCACTAAGTCCTTAGCACTAATTACAATAGCGAGCTCGATCTTTCCACTCAGCGGTCATACGACATAGCTTGACTCACATCATTTAGGTTCCTACACACCGGAATCAATTACTATAAGACGTTCATAATCTCTGAAGTCTCTCACATATTGATGAATAATGATAACTCGACCCTCTTTCAGGTGAGACATAATCATATACCCCATTCACTCAAGGCTAAAACCCATATACTTCCTTGTCCATCACTCTGGTGGTTGAAATGGTTTCCAAACATAACATGCTTGTCCTCTCCGGAATGAAAAACTTATTGGAGTTATTATTTCCTTAAATAACTTCAAGCTAAAATAAAATGCGTGGCCCTACAACCCACACTAGACATCTTTTCAAAAATTCCCTTACTCCAGGCCATACTGACCGGTTTGGGTATCCCTCCTCTCGGACTTGGTAGTCTTGATTCTGAACACTATCATTCTGGTTCCCTTAGTTCTGCTGACCAAGAAGAACGCACTATGGGACTTAACAGTCCCGACTTAGAATCTAACCATTAAATCCCCTAGTGGGTTTCCACTTATGGCTTGTACCAACCCCATTACATTTAGTCTTATTCTTTGAATAAATCCTTAAACTCTCTTAGCTCTCCCACTTAGGAGCATTTACCTCAACCTTGTAAGAAGTACCATACTGTCTTCATATACATAATTCGTCCAAGAAGAGTTTTACCAAAATTGCGAACTACAACTCGAGAGTCCATTCTCTCAAGGGCTCTTTTTCCCTTACCTATCTCATCGGTTCAAGTTCACTTCAATGGATAAATTTCTTTCTCACGATTGGCCTCTACCAGGCTTTCATGTGATGGGTTCAGATATTCCCATTCACTTCGCTTCTGAATCATCATTGGAGAACTTTGCGGTTAAACTATACGTAAGGTCCCCCTATTTGTATACAGACCCTCGGTCCGAATGTGGTGATTGGTATCCCCGCCACGTTGCCTTAAAATTTTTTCTCAATTTTTCACTTCTAGGTATTTCTACTCTATGGCAAAACCTCCGTACATTCTACTTCCATTGGTTTCCATGTACAGTCGCCGTTTTATCACATTTTATGACTCGATCTCATCAAAAATTTCTTCGGACCCCTTCCAACTATCACTGCATTGGGCGGGTCTAGATTAGCATCTCTCCTTGCCATTACGACACTTGGAGATGCCTGATATGCCTCAATAACCCTGTAAGCATCTATTCCCATTACATACTAGGAGTGACCTCGACAACGGTCATCTCTCCTATGATTACCATCTTCGAACACTCCATGCTTTGTGCCGAGCTCCTCCCTCCTGCAGTCCTTCCAACGCCAATGAGGGTCCTACCGCCATGTTCAATGTACCATGCCTAGTCGAACTCGTATATATAACATTACATCTACTAAATAACAGGAGAACGTAAACTACGTACGTAGTGGAGTACAACAATACTAAGATAGGGCTCTATATCAATCAAACGATACGCTGAAAACGTAGTAAGCCGTACATTCCTATGGACACTAGAACCTGATGCTCTGATACCATCTGTGACACCCCGCCTAATTAAACATCGGGTGATCAGGCCTTTATTAAATTAAAATAGGTTTCTCAAATGGTTCATTCTTAACATCACTGTCGAAAAGTTTTTAATTACTAATCCCCTAAGTAAAATTAGACCGGTGCCAATTTTATCTTTCTTAAAATAGATAAATCAACCATGCGGAATAAAGTAAAATAGTCATGTACTATAACCCAATCAACAAAGTAAAAGTACAACAAAACAAAAGTATTACGGAATAAACCTTTGGCTAGAAAATCCAAGCAACAATAGAATAACCACTAGTCTCAAACTAACATCTGAGACTAATATCGGACCACAAGTCCATACATAAAATAGTGTGAGATCCTGTACTAGATCTGAATGAGAGATATCGTCTAGTCAAAATCTTGTAAGCTTCCACTGTGCTACAGCTTCGAGTCCCTGTAAGGAAATCATCATACATGTCGTCCCTGTGGCTGGACACCTAAAAGGTTTTGAAAATATTTTATAGCAAGAGTTAGTACTCAAAACATTTTGAAAATATTTAGCAAGCGTTTATCACAATATAAAATGCGGTTATTGATTTCACATGTTAGGTTCTCGTACACTCTCTTAAGTTTACTCACCCCTCATCTCTTGTGCACACCTAACGTTCTACACTTAACCTACCTAGCCATATCTTCCAAGCTATCTAGGACTAAGTAATCATATGAACTTATCTATACTTAAGTTCTCATATTTTCCACACCGCACATTCATTACATTAACATCTCACGAAGGTTAATTAATACACAAGTAACATTTCCTCTATGTTATGTTTCAATACTTCTCATTTAGTTTCACTACTAAATTTCTACAATAATCATAATTTCTGTCTTCCCACATTTGTAATTAAGTTTCACAACTTAAATTACTAAATAGATATTCTCTATTTAACGTTACGTTTCGTAATTAAGTTTCAGTACTTAACTTACCAGTTCAGTATGTATCTTTAAATACATAATATATATAAATCTACTAATACACATAAGTAAAATATCATCAAGTATATATTTCACACACAATATATACAAAATATCAGTCATTACTATCTTGTCCTTTTCACACACATAAAGGACTATTGGTTCAGAATGATTCATCTACCCCAAGTAAGAATTGGTTCGAAATGATACATCTACCCCAATTATTTATATACACATATAAAGAAATCTTGGTTCGGAATGATTCATCGACCCCAAGTAAGAATTGGTTCGGAATGATACATCGACCCCAATTATTTATCTACACAAAATTCTGGCTCGGACTCTTTCATCATGCCACCAGTTCAAAGGTTTGGTTCAGCATTTTACATCGACCCCAAATATATAATAACCCTATGTTAGTTCGGAATATCACATCGACCCTAACATAGTTACTTTAGGTTTAAATCTCTCAAACTAAAAGATCATATAATTTAGTAGGTACACTCCCGACCTATTAATTATATACGTACGTAATATTTTAATCTGTTATATTTACCGTACAATGTTTGCTTTACGATTTATCTCATTAATTGCATTTATTTGAGTACTCACACAACTCTAAGGGTCCTAGTTACTCCTTACATATAATTTCATTAGTTATAACTTACCCTACTGGTCTATTACTTAAATTGAATTTACTTCGCCTCGTAACTCAATTCCGAATTCCTCGATACTCTACTAAATCGGATTATTCTCGTCGGTCCGTAATCCAAGCTCTACCCCCCAATGGCCTTATCGGACCTGAATAATATACCTATTGATCTTATTCTCACTCCCATATAAGTATAATATCAATCCTCGGATACTCATTCATTCCCGAAAATCAACGAAGACTTAAACACAAAAAATTCGAGAAAAATAGCCTGCGTCGATCGATCGACTGCTGGGTTCGATCAATCGACCTAATCGATCGATCGATAATTCGAGATCGATCGATCGATCGAACATGGACAGACGTAGTTCGTCTTCTTCGTTAATCTTTTCCTCCATTAACAAATCTCGAAACTACATTACAGTCCACCAAACTTCAACCCAATGATCCTAACATGTTTCCACATATACTAGGACAATTTCTAACGTGTCAAATACATCAAACTCTAATTCCTTTAAAGAATTAGTGAGTTAAACCCAAAATTTCTTGAAACCCTAGTTATGGTGTTCTTCCCATATTTTCAATCAAAATCCAGATTTTATTCCGAAATAATCATCAAGTCTAATCTGAATATTAATCCTCTACATATGTTAAATCATTCTACATGCGATTCCTATCCCAACATGTATAAATATCATCATTCTCCTATCAAGATATTGATTTAAATAAGACTATTCAAAAACCCTACACATGGGTATTATAACTTTATAATTTTTGCAATAAACAACTTTACTTATGATTAGTAGGGTCTGATTTCGCGGCTGTTGTTGATGATTGATGATCTCCATCCTTCAATCCTTCTTCCCCAACAAGTTGATAGTGAAAATCTCCTTTGAATCCTTCCCACTTCTTTCTTTTGCCTTAGAAAATTGTGTCTCTCTTCTCTCTAATGGCATTGGTGTTGTTATGGGTGTTCTAACCCTAATCCTTCTTTCATACGGCTGATAAAAAGCTCTCAAATTCGTAGGTCTCCATACCCTCTCATGCTAAAAGACCAAAACACCCCCGAACGGTCTTGGTTTAGTCCAAAATTACCCCGAGACCCAACTAGTACCTCTGGGATATACTATTTTGACTAATTTGACCCTTCCGAACTCATCCGAGGCCTCTAAATTATCATTTGAGTCACTTAAAAAATATTACTCGTTCTCACCCCAACACGGACTACACACGTCAAGTAACTATTTATCACTCGCACTAAGTAAATATAATGAGGCAATATAAATCGGTATCTACCTCTCAATTAATATTCCATAATTACAATTTTAAATAAAACTCATTAATTTACTACTCTTACGTAATTTAAATTAAGCCGTATTTTCTCATTTAGTTCTCCAATCTAATTAAATAGAATATTTGGAATATTCAGAAATACGAGGTATTACAAATTTCATACGATCTCGTAGCTTGACTTGAGATCACTAGACATGGTTGAAGGTATGCAATGTATTGCCAGAATATTGAAAGTTTTTGCCTTTGCATATTTGGTTTGCAAGACCACAATTTGTTGATAATCAAGATCAAACTTAAAAAATTCTTCATCATAATCCTCTACCATTCTAGCCATGTTTTTTAAATTTTTGACTAGCTTCCATTAAAACGCATAGCTTGAGTGTTGACAACATTTTCATACCCCAATATTGATGCCATCCACAAGCATCTGGGAAGCAATAATAAGTTTCTCATCAACATATTATTCAATTACGTATAGGTAATTATTCAATAGCTTGATCGAAGCATCGAATTTGTATTCTTTTCCATACTCAGAATGCAAATACAGGAGCTATATAGTTGTAAATAAAATCCAGCTACAACGTAAAACCTATATAGTTGTAATTACTATTTTTTGAATTGGTTGTTGCATTCAACATATTTGTAAAAATGCCACTACCATATATTTCAAGCAATGTGTAGAGATTTCTTTTACTATGTGTTTTTCTTCGTATTTCATATGTTAAGTTTATAATTATATGTAAAAGTAATATAAGTTGGTGCCTTCTAAGTGTGAGTATGAGTTTACACTTGACTGTAAAAAAATTAACGAGTCGAATTCCTCTGCAATAATCGATATGAGATGAAAGAATATAGAAACCTAAAAACAATTGTATACATATGTTTTCAGCAAAACTGTGGCATATGAAACTGTTGCATAGTCATATTCAAAAGTGATACTTCGAAAATATTTTTCGTATTTTTATGAAACTGTGACATATGAAACTATGACATATGAAAATGTTTTCAGCAAAATATTTTTCGTATTTAGATAACTCAGAAGTATTTTGCCCATCCTCTCTCATATAAACAAAGCAAGCACCGTTTAAACTTTGATTCACTCAATATACCTTTTTTCTATCTTCTTCCATTGCTCCGTATCTTTAAAATATCAAAATATCAAAGGTGTTTGTTGTTGACTTCCATTGTTGGCTTTATTTGCATGAGATTTCAAGTAAATATAATTTATTCTAAAATTCTCATTATATTGTATTTGCTTTTGCCTCAACCTATCATTATATTTTTTTATTAGTAAATAGTGCTTTTTACTCACATTTTTTTAAACAAATAAAAAAATCACTTAGTATTTACTTGACTTACTAAATTTTTTTACCCCCCCCCCCCCCCCAAAAAAAAAGAATGGCTCCCTAACTTTTTACTAAAATTTAACTTTATTGCTTAACTCAATGCATTTCCTTTTTAATTTACTATTTACTATTTTAGTTTTTTCTAATTAGGTAAAAAAATTATTTTTTACTCGACATATTAGATTTTTTTTATTTATTTTAAAAAGTTACCCTTAAATTTTTACTAAAATTTAACTGTTAATGCTTAGCTTAATACAATTTCTTTATACATTTTTTTTTAATAATCATGTCATTATTGTATTTATCTAATAACGTTATAATTTTTTTATATTTTAATTTAATGGGAATGGATAGAGAAGTTAATCAAGATACTCAATATACCTTTTTTCGATCTTCTTTCATTATTGCACATCCTTAAAATATCAAAATATCAAAGGTGCTTGTTGTTGGCTTTACTTGCATGAGATTTCAAGTAGGTATAATTTCTTTTGAAATTCTCATTATATAATATTTAATTTGGCCTCAACCTGTTATTATATATTTTTTATTATTTAATAGTGTTTTTTACGTTTTTTAAGTAATTAAAAATATCACTGAGTTTTTATTTGAGTTACCAATTTTTTTTACCCCAAGAAAAAAAGAACGGCTCCTTAACTTTTTCTAATATATAACTTTTAATGCTTAATTCAATACATTTTTTAAAGTTTTTATTTACGATTTTAGGTTTTTCTAATTAGGTGAAAAATTACATATTTTTTACTTGACTTACCAGTTTTTCTTAATTTATTTAGAAAGACCTTAAATTTTTACTAAAATTTAATTGTTAGTGCTTAGTTTAATACATTTTCTTTTTACATTTTTCATAATCATGTTATTATTGTATTTATCTAATAACATTATGATTTATTTTATCTTAATTTAATAGGAATGGATAGAGAATTTACTCAAGATGTTCTTAGTATTGACTCAAATAAATACCTTGATGAATTTAAGGAAAATGAAATAGACGAAATAAAAGGTGTTGAGGAAAATTGGAACGATAAGGATGTTCAAAAACTAAATATACTCGAACCCATAGTAAAAGTCAACAAGGAACGAGAGAGAAATTTGTTCAAAAGAAGAAGAAAAAAATTACAAAGGCCAGTCAAATATTGAAGTTCAATTATTTTTTCATGTGCTATTTATTTTTCACAAATGTTCAATTATTTTTTCATGTGCTATTAATTTTTCACTAATATCACTTGATGTTACTTGCAGAAGAAAGAAAGTCCTTTTAACGTTGCTCAAGATTCCCATGTTCTGTACTTTTAAAATAATAATTCGGATGTACTTATGAAGGTTGAATTGTATTATTTACGTATAAATTCTTTAAATATTTATGTATTTTATAAAACTCTAATGTAACACCCCGTAATTTGATTGATTTTTATATTGGGAATTAATTAAGTAATATTTGAAAATCAATCTGATAAGATAAATATTAATTAGCAAGATAAGGGTTAATATTTATTTATATGGAATATTACTTAGTGAATGAGTAATAATAATAATAAGGAAATATTATAATTGTCGTGAGTAAGAAATACGACAGTTATGACAAATTTAGTCGGGACGCGGGTGTTAGTCGTGTCAGGACTTAATTTGGAAAATAAAATATAATTCCACCTTTTATATTCCATATAGTCATTCTGAATGCGCAAGTGTGTCCAAAAGGGGAGAGATAGTCATAAAAGTCTACCCGGGGATTTAGTTTGGGTCCCAGGGCACTTTTAGGCCGAACTGGCACCCTAGGAGGGTATTTTGGTCATTTGCATTTTTTGTGAAAAGAGACCTACGAATTTTATATGTTTATATCATCAGTTAGGATGAGGAAGTTAGGGTTAGTATCTGCAAAACCACAGAGAGGCCATATGAGGGGGAAGATAGGAGGTCCAAAGGCCAAATTACACCATTCTTGCACCACAAACACCATCATTGCATAGATCGCGATGAGAGGATAAAAACCATACCATTCTTCTACAAGGAATCAGACCTTCAAACATAGGTAAGTTTTTAATCTTGCTAAACTATGATTTGATATATCATCCATGTTAGAATTGGGTGATAATTGTGTGAATGTCATGAAATTTGGCTTTAAAATTTGAGATATAAATCACGTTCTTGGGTAGGAATGGTTCTATACTCGATACGTTACACACGCGGACTGAAATTGATGAGAAATATCACAAACAAATGTAGAAAAATGTTGAAGTTCTTGAACATGAATGATAAACTACGGTTTTGAATATTTAATCTTGAATTAATTCAATTTAAAGGTGTTCTTTGATGATTTCATGATTCTAATACGTTAGAAATCATGTATATGTGACGGTACGCTGTTTATTATGTTTAGTTGGATATTGGGAATGAATTATGGAGGTTTTGAGGTTAAAAATGTTGAATCCCGTAACTGTTATTTTTTAAGAAGATGAGACCTGTTACAAGCGAATCGATTCGGAAACCAAATCGATTCAGACCAAGGCCGAATCGATTTGATTTCCCAGAATTGCATAGTTTTTTCCCTTTCACGTAAAACTCATGGAAAATGTTTGGGTTAACCCTTGAAGTAATTATAAGATTTTATTAAGAGATATTCTAATTACCAGTAGGCTAATTTGGGTCTGAGGTTTGTACCACGAGGTGGGTTTAAAACTAATAATTTATTCAACTTAAGGGGTAACAAAAGCTTATTCGAATATTGATTTCTTATTATGGAAAATTAGGGAAATGTAGGACCAAGACTAATAGTCCTTGAGTGGGATTGCCTACTGAATTTACTTAAGGGACACTTGGCAACCATTTGGGTATTCATAAACTCTCAGGAATTTACTATGAGAAGTATTACGTTACGTAGAATATTCGAGAGAAATTATACTACGTACGGGGAATATGATATAGGTTATGTGCATACCTATAACGACATTATATATGTACATGGGTTGTGTGTTTACCTATTGTTTGATTTGTATGTGTAATCATACCTCGGCTACTTACTATCACATGAGGTTTTGCATCGCGGACAGTCTTATTCTGATGAGACCTTTTAGTGGAATATTGACCTATACCTCAGGACATATACCTTAGGGATTGAGTACCATTTGTGTGAATGCGGGTGTGACCAGTCATTTGGGTGCATTATGTGTGAGCGTAACCCAAAGGCTTAGAGCTATGTTTGCCTCCAATATTATGTGATTTGATTTATGGTTCGAGGAAGACTATCTGAGCCAGTTTATTTATATAGTACCTGATGTAACAGAACTTGATAGCAATGTATTCCTACACTGCAGGTCTCCACATAGGAGTGTTTTCTTTGTATATATGATAAGAGTGATATATATATGTAGGTGTGATTGATTCTTCTATGAGTATATTAGTTGATAAGATAGATGATGATATCTAAATTAACCAAAATATACGAGAAATAAATCATTTAGTAGAGAATGCTAAAGAGTATAAAGAATTGGGAAAATGTAGTAACATATTGTATGGGCAATACATGTGGGCACTATAATTGATTAGATGCGAAGATATGTAAGCCAGACAAGTTAGATGGGTATCATAATTAGGTGGGTTAGAGTAGTACATTAGGAGTGCACATTAGTTGAGGGGTAAGGATCTCAAGTGAGGGCATGTGGTACTAACATGTATCTAATATCTTATCTTGTCGCATTTTAAACAATTGCTAAACTTTTTTAAACTGTTTTACTTGGGCTCTGACCCATTACAAATCCTTTTTGTAAAAACCATTTTAGGTGCCCAGCGACAGGGACGCTAGGCATAGGAGTTGCCCCATTTGATGTGCTGCAGCAGCTGTGGAGGTTGCAGGACCTTGCTATTAGATGCCATTATTTTTATTTTAGTTCTGATGAATCATTAGTTATCAATCGAGCATGTCGCCCATTCTTAGTTGGGTACTATTTTCAGAGACTTTCTATTCCCATTTATTTCCAATGTTGATTTAGACCTTACTCATGGATGTCTGTATTTTGATTTTCTCTAGAGTGTTATTCCAGACTCGGTTATTTACTTATTCCATTATCTTATTATTCATTGTTACGTGCATGGAAATGGTAAATGATATATTTATTATGATTTATTTATTGCATGCTAATAATTAAGATTAAAATTTTGACACCGCGCTGTTAGGGTATTAGTAATAAATTTGATATTCGAAAGTGATGTTAAGAATGACACCATTAATGATTCATGTTTAATTTAATAATGGGCTGATCACCCAGGATTAGAATAGGCGGGGTTTCACAGATGGTATCAGAGCATTAGGTTTTAGTGTCTTTAGGATCTGTGTGACTTACTATGATTTTCAGCATAGCGTTCTTTGATAGAGAGCCCTATTATTAGGACCGTTGTATTCTTTATTACGCATTTACGTCTTTAACTATTTTAAGACATATTGAATTGTGAACTGATGGAAAATTCTTTCTCATTTTAGAAGCCTCCTCGACGTGCACCATGATCCACCCTAGAGGCACAACCAGAGCCTCAACCATCTCTAGTCCACGGTACCATGAATGCCGCTGAGGTTGTTGCTATAGTTGCACAGGCGGTTAATGCAACATTGGATACATTTGAATAACAGACACCACCCTAGGCACAAGTTATGGCACCATCTCAGATGCATGCATTCCCTTCTTCTTGGGAGTGAGTTAGAGATGCCTTTTAGAAGGCACACCGTCCCGAGTTCTAGGGGATTTCAGATATGGTGGTTGCTAGCGAATAGAAGAAAGACATCCAGAGGCATCTAAGGATGTATGAGTTCACGAAGATTCAGAGGCATATTCTAGATATATTTAAGCTAGTTGGGGCGGCATTATAGTGGTGGGAGTTTGTTGTCACCGCGAAAGAGAGAGATAATATGCCGATAGAGGTGTTTTGGGAGCGGTTTGACCGAAAATACTTCCCATCCTCTATCCAGATAGAGATGAGGCTGAAACTATTAGATCTCACCCAAGATGGGAGGACAGTGGCTGAGTATGAGGAAGAATCCACGAGGTTAGCTAACTTCATTCTAGGAGAGGTACCTACTGAGGAAAAGAGGATACGTTGATTTATGGATGGTCTTACTTGGAGGATCCGATAATATCTGCTCAGAAATTATGCTTTAAAGACATATATTGAGGTGTTTAATGATACTCTATTACATTACTAGGACCACCGCTTCCATGTTAAGGGTATCAAATGAGCAGGAAAGTCTAGCCAGCAGGGAGGAACTAGGGATAGCAGTGCTGGTGGGGCACATTCGACTCAGGGTCAGCAGAGTCCCCACTAGGGGGATGCTACTAAGAGGTTTTGTTTAAGTAATTATCGACAGGGACAGGGTGGATTCAGGCAGGGCTAACAAGGATTTTATTAGGGCCATCAGGTCTAGGGTAGGGATGATAATGGACAGTAGGGTTGAGGCCAGCAGGGCCAGAGGGGAGGTAATTTTGCGGGAAAGTGTTTCATTATGGCAAGACTAGCCACAAGCGACAGGATTGCCCTAATAAGGGCAGGGTTCCACAGAAGCAGGGAGCCTTCCAGGAGCCTCAGAGACCTATTTTCCCCACCGCCCTGCCAGCACCAGCACCCATACCAGCATTACCTACAGCACCAGCCATTCCAGTAGTCCCACCCCAACAAGGGCTGTTATAGTATGGGTGCATGTATCATGTCCACCAGGATGCAGCTCCATAGGCTCCACCCATTGTTAAGGGAATGTTTCTTATTTATGGTACTTTGGGGGGCATTTTATTTGACACTAGGGCTTCACCCTCGTTCATAGATACTAGATTTATACGAGTCGTAGGGTTATTAGAGACGACAGATAGTACATTTACATGTGTAGGCTCACCACTAGGTAGCGGGACACTGGTTTTCTTTATATGCTGAGGTGTGAGTATAGATATTGGGAGATTAGTTTTTCCTGATGATATGCTAGTATTAGATATGTCAGAGTATGACGCCATTATAGGCAACGATTGGCTAGATGAGTATAGGGACATGATTGACTGCTATAGTAGGGGTATATTATTTGCGATCCCCGACTAGGAGATGTTCTTAGTGGTGATGCCTCATTCTTGAGGGAGGATCGTCCACTCATTTATACTACATAGAGGAGAAGACCTCTCAAGGGGTGGTTATTTCTCTTAATTCGATCCTAGTCGTATGTGTGTTTACTGATGTGTTGTAAGAGATACCGAGATTGACCCCTAGTAAAGAGATTGAGTTCGTCATTGACTTGGCACCGGTCACTCTACCAATAACTCGTGCACCATATTGTATGGATCCTATGGAGATGAGGGAGCTAAGGTATCAGATTGAGAAGCTATTGGGGGCAGGGTTTTATACATCATAGTACGTCGCCTTGGGGTTCCTCAGTATTATTTGTGAAGAAAAGAGATGGTTCTTTACGTTTGTGTGTGGATTACTGAGGGTTGAATAAAGTCACGATATGAAATAAGTATCAGTTTCCCCGAATCGATGACTTATTCGATCACTTGAGAGGAGCCGCCTACTTCTCTAAGATAGATTTGAGATTCGGGTATCACCAGTTGTGCATTCGGGATCATGGCATGACTAAGATTGCCTTTTTGATGAGATATAGGTCCTACTTGTTTTGGGCTAACTAATGTGCTAATCGTGCTTATGGACTTGATGAATAGGGTGTTCAGAAAGTTCTTGGATAAGTTTGTTATCATATTTATTGATGACATTCTGATTTATTATCGGATCGAGGAGGATCATGACGAGCATTTGCATCGTGTCTTACAGACACTGCGTGAGCATGAGTTGTATCCAAAGTTTGAGAAATGTGGGTTCTGCCTACGTGAGGTACAGTTTTTGGGGCTTATCATTTATGAGATGGGGATATCGATGGACCCGAGTAAAGTGTTAATGGTGAGGGAGTGGGAATATCCCACAATTTCTTGGGGTTAGCCAAGTATTACAGATAGTTATTAGGGTATTCTCAAAGATTATGTGTCCATTGACTAATTTGACTCGCAAAGATGTACCGTTTGCTTAGGGATGATGCTTTTCAGTTGGCTTTTGATGCGATGAAGTACAAATTTACTTCATCATGGGCAGGGGTAGAGTATCTTATTTTCACTAACGTATCCCTACAGGGACTTGGGGGTGTGATACAATAGGAGGATCAGACTATAATGTATGCTTACCACAAACTGAAGCCTCATGAAAGGAATTACCCCACCCATGACTTGGAGTTAGTGAAAGTCGTGTTTGCATTGCGAATTTGGAGACATTATTTACTAGGAGAGAGATTTGCCTATTCACTGATCATAAGTCACTGCAGTACTTGTTCACTCAGAGAGAGATGAATATACGTAAACGCAGGTGGCTTAAATTTATGAAAGATTATCAGTTTGACATTTAGTATCACCTGGGAAGGGCTAACGTGGCGGCAGACGCATTGAGCTGCAGGCCAATAGGGGATGTAGCTAAAGTTTGGAAGGAAAAATGGAAGGAGTTGGGACATCAGGATTCAGTTACCCGATAATTTATGTCAGTCGTGATCATCACCCCTCAGATTGTCACGAGGGTGGTACAGGCACAGGCAACAAATTCTTTTTGTTAGAAGCGGATGAGACAACTCTTAGCCGGAGGAGCATAGTCGTATTCCGTGAGTTCAGAGGGAGGTTTAAGATTCAACGAGAGATTGGTTGTCCTAGAGGGGGAAGATTTACTGCACATAGTGATGGCATAGTCACATGGGTCCCAATTTACGATACATCCTAGAGGGGATAAAAGGTACTAAGATATGAGACAACAGTACTAGTGGAGTGGGATGACGAGAGACATCTTCGAGTTTGTTTCGAGGTATACCACTTGTCAATTCGTGAAAGTGGACCATCAAAAAATCGACAAGGGTTCTACAAATGTTAGAGATCTCGATTTGGAAATATGAGATCATTTACATGGATTTTATTACTGGGTTACCTACTTCATTGTGAGGTCGCGATTTTATATGGGTGATAGTGGATCGGTTGACTAAAATATCTCACTTCCTTCTAGTTCAAACTAATTATACTACAGGTTAATATGCCTATATTTTCATTGTTGAGATAGTGAGGTTGTATGGGGTGCCATTAGATATTGTGTTCGACGGGGACAAGATTTTTATGTCTTGATTTTGGGAGAGTTTCCAAGAGGCTATGAGCACTGAGTTGTAGTTAAATTTGAGTTATCAACCACAGACAGACGGGAAGACGGAGAGGACTAATCAGTTGTTGGAAGATATGCTACGGATGTGTATCCTTGATTTTGGGGGAGGTTGGGAGCAGTTTCTTCCACTGGTGGAGTTCGCGTATAATAACTCCTACCAGTTCACGATTGGCATGGCACCATTTGAGGCGTTGTACGATAGACTTTGTCATTCGGGTTCTTTTTGGTTGGAGATGGGGGACAACAATTTTCTCAGGAAAGAGTTGATTCAGGATACGTCGACCAAGATTAATTTTATTCGAAGCCGTATACGGATAGCCTAGGATCGATAAAAGAGTTATGCTATTGCTAAAAGATACTTCCTGGAGTTTAATATGGGGGATCAGGTACTGCTATGTGTATCTCATATGAAGGGGATAATGAGGTTCGGGGAGAAAGGTAAGTTGGAACCGAGCTACGTGGGTCCATTCTCTATTATTGAGCGAATTGGGCCAGTTGCATACAGACTTGGGTTACTAGAGAACTTGCATCGGATTCATGATGTATTTCATATTTCTTCGCTGAGGCGATATCTTCGGGATGAGTTGTATCACATGTGCATTTCTTTGGAGGAGATCAATTTACAGCCCCATATTTCATATGAGGAGAGGCCGATTGCTATCTTACACTACAAGAAAAATGACAATTAAGGACACCGATATTAGGGACATCGTTAAAACTGTCCTTTAAAAAAATATATAAGGGACAATAAATTATAGCTATCCTTTTAGATCTATTATAAAGTACAACTAATTTTTTTAGTGTCCTTTATAATAGTTTTAAGGACATCAAATATTTACTGTCCTTTATAAGTCCTCTAATAGGACAGCAAATAGCTGTCCTTTAAAATTTTTCGTTTCCCTCTTTTTTTCCCTCCATTCCCCAAATTATTTTTTCATTTATTTTTTCATTCCCTCAATTATGTGATAACGGACTCACCCACTTCTCTCTTTCATCTCCTCATCCGATCAAAGCCAACGTGAAACAGATATCGCTCTCTCAATCTCTCTCTCTCTCTCTCTCTCTCTCTCTCTCTCTCTCTCTCTCTCTCTCTCGTGAAACGTTCGAAGGATGCTATCTCGTGAAACAGATATCGCTCTCTCAACATGACCACTAAGGTTTTGTGAAACCTTTGAAGGTTTTGTGAAAGCCTTCTCTGTTCTCTTGCTCTCTCTATCACGCTCTCTCTCTCTCTCGCTCGTAAAACTCGTCGGGTTATCTCCTGAAGAATAAACTCTTGAAGAATAACTCTTGAAGAATAAAGGTACGATGGTTTACTTATATAGAGCTGATTTTTTATTTGATTTTGTTTTTGATTATAGAGCTGATTTTGTGTTTGATTATAGACTGATTTTATGTGCAAAGATTTTGTGTTTGATTATAAATTGATTTTGTGTGCAAAGATCAGATTCCGTACACCAGACTAAGGAGTTTTGTGAATTTTGTTGAAAAGGGAAACATTTTCATTGTTGGTGGGTTCTATACTGCTAATTTTGGCTAAGTAGTGCTTTTAAAATCGGGGTGTTCTTAATGCAAGAGAATGCAATAACTTGTTCAGAAATGTAGAGTATATTCTATTTAAGGGTTTATATTTAAGGGGTTACTGATAACAATTTATTTGAAATGTATAATATACCAACTATGCCATGTTTGATTTTTGAGAGTTTCTTATCCAAGACAAGAATTTGGCAAGTCCCTTACATTTTTGAAGTCCAAATTTGATAGTGAAAGTGAAGCCAAAATTAGTATTTTAGGTTGTCATTTGACATATCTAAGGTATTAAAAATGCATCAATTGATGTGTGGTGTCCAAAACATACGGGTCCAAAAGATATTAATCACTGCAATATTGACAACTAAGTAAGTAAAATAAAAGGATTAGTTTTTGGGTACTAAATGTTGTCTCTTGTTGAAGCTCTCGGTCAAAATTAACAATTATGTTTACTTTCTGGATTGTCTTGAAATTAACAGTTGTTTTAAAAAATAATATATAAAATAACATGAAATTCTAATATTATCCGGCACATAGAAATTTAAGATGCATTAATAAATTTTGAATGTCAGGCCATCCACAATGGGATACTTTAAATTTATGGGTTTAAGGTGCGAAAGTTGGAGTGAACTCACAATGGGATTTCCGTTAATTTTTTGGGGAACAAATTATAACTTATGAACTACATTACAAATAAGTTATGAATCATACATTGCAAATTTTGTGTGCTAAGCCCTTTCTCTTTGAAGCTGTTTCAGAAATCGATATTTATAAGTCTGAGCCTTGGGAGTTTGCAGGTTTATTTTTTACGATGTAGTTTTAGATTTATATTTATGTATGTCTGAAAATGTGATAATGAAGATAAGATTTTTTAGAATGAGAAAATATAGGCTTGTGGAATGATTTAGATTTAGAAGTAATCGCATGTATGTTTGTGTGTGTGTATGTGTGTGTGGAATTTCTCAAACGCTGTTTCCTTTAATACTATGTCACACTAACTCTCTATATCATGTTATGTTTAAATTGCATATCTTGTATATGTATGCTAATATATTTTTGTTGTTTATCGAATTACGTCTTAGGAGTTGATATGGATAAAAGTTGGATCGAATCACGTGATTGGAATTCAAAAGAATACATAGATGTGGTTGAAAGGTTTATTAGCTTTGGATATAGGAATAAAAATATGCAATCGTCATGTATCAAATGCCCATGTTGTAAATGTGTAAATAGATTCTACCACAACCTACACACTGTGAAGGGTCACATAGAGATGCATGGTTTTGACAGGAGTTATAAGGATTGGATTTATCACGGGGAGTTGGTCGATGCATTGGAGGACAATACATGTAATTTTGGTAATGATGTGTCACTTGATGATATATCATATAAATTGAGCTTGGGGGGAAATATGATTGCAATGGTTTAAGAGGGAAAGGGAGTTACACAGACGCATGCAAATTCATGTAGTGATGGACATGGAGTAGAAGATGTGGTGCCTGATGGTGACATGCCAAAATATTTTAAACTCCTAAAAGATGCGGAAAGAAAGTTGTATGAAAATTGTCCGGAGGGTATTACTGAACTCTCATTTATAGTTGAACTCTTGCACTTAAAGAAACTTAATGGATGGACTAATAGTTCTTTCACAATGTTGCTAAAACTATTGGAGAAGACATTCCCTAATGCCAGAATTCCAAAATCCTTTTATCAGGCTAACAAGCTCACTTCTGATTTGGGATTCAAGTATGAAACGTGGGATGCGTGCCCTAACAATTGTATGTTATTTCGATATGAAAATGCGACTTTAGATAAGTGTGTCATTTATGGGGCTTCCAGATATAAATCAAATGTTGGCAGTGATGTTGATCAAGTGCAGCAGAATAATCAAAGTACAAAAGCAGCTGCTAAAAAGGTAAGGTATTTTCCTTTAAAATCAAGATTGCAAAGATTGTTTTGGTCATCACATACTGCTTTGTTAATGAAATGGCATATCGAGGATCGTATTGATGATGGTGGGCAAAGTCATTCGGCTAATTATCGTGCTTGGAAATCATTTGATGAGTGTAATCCATCTTTTGCGAGTGATAGTCGTAATGTTAGATTTAGGCTAGCAAGTAACAGATTCAATCCTTTTGGTAATATGAGCGTTGCTCACAGTACTTGGACAGTTATACTCATGCCCTTGAATGTGAGCCCGTGGTTGTGTATGAAGCAACAAAAACTAATTTTATCGATTCTTATTGATGGGCCAAAAGGGCCTGGTGATAAAATTGATGTATTTTTTCAACCATTGATTAATGAGCTAAAAGAGTTATGGAGTGATGGAGTGACTACTTATGATGTATCGAGTAAACAATTTTTCCAGTTGCGTGCAGCGTTGTTGTGGACAATTAATGATTTTTTGGCGTATGCCATGCTATCGGGATGGAGCACGAAAGGTGAATTTGCTTGTCCTTATTGTAACAAAGATCATCAAGCGACTCGATTAACTCATGGTAAAAAGTATTGTTATTGGGGTCATCGTCGATTCTTACCTCTGCGCCATAGGTTTCGAAAAGAGAAAACAACTTTTAATGGCAATGTTGATTTCAGACCACCTCCGTTGAAATTATCAGGATCATAAGTTTTACAAGTTAAATGAGCTCGACATTGAAACTGAATACAAGAAGGAAGATGTTTTTAGAAAGAGGAAAAGAGAACAATTAGAAAAAGAGCTTGCGAAAATAACAAAAGATGTGGTTCCGAAGACGAGATTAAATTGGAAAAAGAAAAGTTTCTTTTTTGAATTGCCATATTGGGAGCATAATTTGATCCGCCACAATCTTGATGTTATGCATATTGAAAAAAATGTGTGTGACAATATCTTATTTACATTGTTGGGCATTAAAGATAAAACCAAAGACAATTTGAAGGCCAAAAAAGATCTGCAAGAGATGCGCATCAGACGACCACTACATCCCCAAACACGCGGGAAAAATTTGGAGTACATAGCTCCAGCAGAGTTTATAATGAGCAACAAAGAGAAGGATATTTTTCTAAAAGTGTTGCAGGATGTTAAAGTACTAGATGGCTATTCATCGAACATTTCGAGATGTGTTCACCCTCAAGAGCGAAGTCTATGGGGACTAAGGAGCTATGACAATCACATTTTAATGCAACAATTACTTCCAATAGCACTATGGAGGGTACTATCGAAACAAGTTGTGCTCAAGTACAAATACTTTGGTTGATGTAGAAAAATTGGAAGACCGTATGGCTCTTACACTTTGCACTCTTGAGAAAATATTCCCCCCGGGATTCTTTGATGTGATGGAGCACTTGCCAATACATTTGGTTTATGAGTTAGTAATTGCCGGTGCAGTAATCTACCGTTGGATATATCCAATTGAAAGGTATTTGCATACTCTAAAACTCTTTGTGCTCAATCGTTCTCATCCTGAGGCCTCAATTACTAAATCTATTATTATAGAAGAATGCACCACTTTTTTCTCGAGATATATGGCTGAAGATGTGGAAACTAAGTCTAATTGGCCTTCCAGAAATGATTATGGAGGTAATAACCTTGGGCGTGGTGTGAGGCAGGGTCGAAAATTCCGGCTTGATTCACTAACTCGTATACAAGCGCATCGATATGTGCTTGCTAACAGTGATGCAGTTGCGCCATTTATTGAGTAAGTTATATATTAACCATAAGTAATTTTTATATAAAATGCATTATTGAATTCCCTTTCTAACTTGAGACACGTATGATATTTTCAGAAAACATATTGTTGAACTTACAAAACAATATCCTCACGTTTCACAAAAACATTTTGTGCAACGCCTTCACAATGAACATTTCCACACGTGGTTTAAGGATTATGTAAGTATGTTTATTCATTTTTAGTATTTCTAATTATATTTCCATATCGTAGTTTTCTTATTTATTGAAATATTAGGTGGATGGATTGCCAAAAGATATCGAATTAACTAGCGAAATATTGAGTTTGGCATTGGGTCCTCTGGAGGACGCGTTAAGCTTCAAGTCATATATTATTCGTGGGTTTAGATTTTGAACAAAGGAAGTTGATAGTCGCCAGGAAACTCAGAATAGTGGAGTTATTTTAAAAGAATAACAAAAGAGCTATGCTAGTCGAAAAGACTCTAATCCTTTGTCTGGGGATGCTATTTTCTACGGAAAACTGACTGACATTATTGAAATTCAATATTTTAATGGCCAAAAGTTTTTACTATTTATATGTAATTGGATAGAAAATCGTTTGGGGAAACGAGTAGATGAGTTCAACTTTACATTAGTAAATTTCAACCACTTGTTGTACAAAGATAATCGATCGAGCGATGAGCCTTTTATCTTTGCATCCAAAGCAGAACAAGTGTGGTACGTGCAAGACCCTTTGGAACGAGATTGGCATGTAGTTGTTCAAATGACGCCTAGAGATAGGTTTGATAGTTATTCAACCACAGAAGAAGAATTAGAAGTGCATTCATTCGAGCCGTTTAGTGTGCAAGAGTTGGAACATGATCAAAACGTATCTTGTGTGAGACAAGATGTAGATGGATCCATAATTGATACATCTATGCCTGATGTTGATGATTGTGAGGATGATATGGACAAAGAATGAGAGTTAATAAGTTGTAAATTTATATGTAAGCATTATGACATATGTTTCTCTTATTTTTATCATACGATTTGTTATGTTTTATCATATTTTTTATTAATACGATAACTAATCATATATATTGTTTTGTTCTAACAGATTCAGTATGATTAGATCCCCGTCTACTAGCGGAGAGACACATGCATCACCCCCATCTCAGATTCAGGTATATAACTTTTTACTTCTCGAGAAGTTCAAATATTGCACTTGACTACTCTCACCCACTTAACCAAGGACCAATAAATGAACAAAACCTACTTTAAACCATGAGATTTCCTTAGTTTTAATTAGAAATATCCATGCCACACTATCATAAGACTTAGACGTATCTAATTTGATTACAACATTTGAACCATGAGATTTCCTCTAAAGTAGTCCCATCATATCTTGACATAATATGATGTTGTCAGTGATCATTCTACCTTTGATGAAGATAGATTGAGACTTATCAATTATGTGGGCAAAAATAGTGGAAGGCCTTGATGCTAAGATTTTAGTGATGATTTTGAAGCAAAAATTAGATAAGTTGAATGGTTTAAAGTCAGAGCAATTGGTAGCATTCTTGGACTTTAGCTAGGCATTTAATTCCTGTTGATAATCAAGGTGTTGTTCAGTGTTAGAATGAATAGCCTGGACACGTCACAAATAAAATAAATAAAGGAAGACTACCTGTCAGCCAGCTAATCAATTCTGGTGTCTTTTCTTTTAGTAATGAATGGCTCACCTTGAATTGAGGAGTCCTAACTTTTGGAATATTTTTCTATTTTAGCCTAGTCTATGAGCTGCTACCTTTTTTTGGCATCTCCTCTCTGTATAAATAGGTGCCTTGCACCATTGTAATCAAATCATCTCTTGAGCTCATAATAAAACATCATCAAGGTTTTCGTCCCTTTTTATCTTGGTATCAGAGCTAACTGAGTAGCGTCCATGGCGTCTTCTCCGCCCAGTGCATCTCAAGAGCACTCCTCAATCACCATACTGCCTCATATTCCTGCTCCAGTAAAAACTCCTTCATTAGCTCCGGTTCCTCCTCCAATAATGTCTAATATATCTATCTTTCAAAGTTTTGCACCCGTCACACTCAAACTGGATCGTGCCAATTACTCCTTTTAGCTGTCCCAAATTTTTCCTGCTCTCCAAGCTCATGACCTAGAAGGCTTCATTCTAGGAAGGAAACTTTGTACTCGTCACTACCATTGGTTCTATTCCTGGTGATTCCAGACAAGTAAATCCGGGGTTCAGTCGCACAGACCAAGCCATTATGAGCTGGTCAATGAATTCCATTTATGAGACCATGTTTGGTCATATTGTTCGCTTCACCACTTCATATGAGATTTGGCACACTCTTGAGCTTCTCTTTACCACACATTCTAAAGCCCGAACTCTCCAACTTCAATCACTCAAAAGGGGAAATCTCTCCATTCATGACTATATGCTCAAGATGAAATCTCTTGCTAAAGTACAACCTAATGATGCACATTTTGGAAAATTTTAATTGAAATTTGTTCGTTGGGAGGAAGGTAGAAGTTATCCAAGGAAAAAATTTCCTCAAAATTCTTTCCACCCACTCCAATTAAAAACTCCCTTAATCTAATTTTACGTGAATTTCCATGTCTTCTACACGCTCCCATTGTGTTAGGCTAAAAAAATACTTTCTCAAGGTGGAGACATTGAATGGAATTTCTTACCAATTAAGTAATTAACCAGCAAAAAAAACTCTAAAATTCCCTTAGCTTCCTTCAAGTCACAAGGAAAAATATTACCAGCGACTTTTTTGCTGTTCTAAACTTGCTAACATATACAAAAATCAAGGTTTATTACAGTATTGATGGTACTTAACACCCGACATTTTTTGAGAAAAAGAAAAGCGATCTTCTCCAACCAAAATGCCAATTACTCGAATCATATTTGTCAAGATTGCCAATTGCTTATTGTATAATTCTACATCCTCTCAAAATTACATGAGAATTTCCCGTCTATGTCCTTGATTACTACTATCGTGTTGGCTGAGGCGAATGACAAGACCATGTGTTACGCACCTGTTAGCCCATTGATGATTGAGCCTATTACTATATCCACTGTTTTACACATCGTGTTAGATTCCTATAAAAATGTTTGTACGCCCCCAAATGAGGTAATCCCCTTTCAGGACATCCGCCATGCCATAGATTCTGTACCAGGGTATAGATGCCTAAATTACCTCACAACCATATGGTCCAAGAATGCGGAGTTACAACACCGGAACTGGGAGTTTCGTGATAATGCCTTGGTGCAGGAGAACAAAACCCTTGTGTCCTCCCTGCATTCGTTGATCTTAAAGAATGACGATAGCTAGCGTATGTGCATTGATAATAAAGCTATTAACCATATCGCGGTTAAATTTCACTTTTTTTCATCTCGAGGATCTTTTTAAAGATGAGACTTGTAAGAGTGGCCAGTGGATCACGATAAGGTTAAGCAAGGAGTGGATGATTGACTCCAACACGATGAATGGTCTCTTCAAATGGATTATGCCTTTTGGGCCGTCCAATGCCCCTTTCGCTTTTATGTGTGATGACTCTAATTCTAAGAACTTTTTAAGAAGTTTGTTGTGGTTTATTTCAATAACATACTGATTTAGAATTAACGCGATGCAGAGAATAGAGAGAATGTAACACAGGTCCTCGAAGTTCTGAAGAAGTACCCATTAATAGTCAGACAACGTATCTATTCTGGGGTACATCATGTCCGTCAATAGGGTTCGTGCAGATGAGGAGAAAGTGGAGGCTATCATGAAGTGGAATACGCCTACGTCAGTCACTGATTCGGAGTTTTCGTGTGTTGGTCAGGTTTTATAGGCAGTTTATCGAGGGGCTAGTACTGATTACGAGTTAGGTTCCTCTCCTTCTGATTTCAGGTAGACTGATGAAGCTGAGGAAGAATTCCACCAAAACTTGAATGACTAGGATCCCTTTTGGCTTTACATAACGTTTTGAGTTTTCTTGCAATGTTTGCAAGACGGCGGTTGACATTATCCTGAGTAAGAACAACCAACTAATAGTGTGTAGTGTCCTTTAGCCAGAAGGGCCTTCCCTTAACTGATCTATATAAGAAATGTAGCTTTACACGCAGTGGTTAGGAGTGATAAGGACTGGCATTGGCTCCTATCTGGCACTCCATTTTATGATTTGGTCCCACCCAATTATAACTATAGAATCTCAACCATTAGCAGGGAAATTATGGATCTAACTCCAATTCCAAAAATAAACACTAGCCATAGAGGGCATGTGTATTCTTCTAACTTTGGATTCAAGGCGACAGATTAACAAAGGTTTATTAACTTTTAGCAATTTTCTCACCTCTTATTGTTTATGCAGGGAATTGAAACCCATAATGTTCCAAGATGTTTCTTTGATAATTTGGAATCACTATGTTCCCCCCTCCCCGAGTTTCTCTTCCCCTTGCCAATACTGTTTTTGGGCTTTCCATGGTGAAAATGTTTGTCCACTAATTCATCCACTGCATTAACTTTGAGCCTGATTCCGATGAGGCTGGTATGGATTCATTTTCTTCAAATAGGTTAAATACAACAAATGATTTATAGGTGTCTAATGTGTGAGATTAAGTCATGATCTCAGTAGTTGCTTTGAATTATTTGCATTGTTCTCCTTCTGAGACTGGTTGGGAAATAGTAGCCATGGGAGTATTGATGTGAACCTGCTCCTTACACAGTTCCTCCTTTTTTCTTTTCGTGTTGCTTTTACCACTGACTTGCGTCCACTCTTTTTTGTTCTTCTTTAGGTTAGTTACAATGCTTGGAGTGATAGATCTAGCATTACCATCCCTTTCACTAATAACTTTCGGGAATTTGGAACTAGTATGTGCAAAGATAATGAAATGACTATAGGAGTGTGGCATGGCTTGGTATTCTACCTTAGCAAAGGTTGACTTCCGATCCTTTATTATGATTTTAAAAGACATTGGGTTACTTGTTTGGGGATTTATTTAGTGCATGTCCTAGCATATATATTCCTTCTCATTTCTTTAGTTACTATGTCAACATAAATGGGAACGCCTATCTCACTTTCTATGTAACTAAGGCCTTCAGTAGTCCAGTATTGAAAAGGTATGTTATGGAACACAATCCTTGGAAAATCTGGAATCAGGTTGCAATTTATGGAAGATAATGGCATTTCCCACAAAGTGCTAAGGGCCATTCTCCACAACTTATTCCGTACATAATGCTATGTGAAACTTGAACAAAAAATATGCTTTACAAAAATTCAATGTACACCCTCAAAATATAGTAAATAATTTACCACTTTCAAACAATAAAATGAAAATAAATATACACAGTTTTTGAATAATAATACCATTATAGTTTTTGAATCCACCCCAGAGGGTCTTCACAATTGAATTTGGGATAATTCACCTTTGATACCTTGTACTTTTCAATCGAGCTGCTAGTAACCTGTCTTCTTTCCTACTTTTCAATACTGAAATGAATACTGAAATGCTACTGATCTGATTTGAATAATGCTACTGAAATTCATATTGAATAATGATATTGCATTTGTTGAATTAAATGAGAAGCATACTTTTTTTTGAACAGGAAGTATCGATGGTACACCCTCCTGTGGAATGACAAATGACTTGCAGAGCGTCTTACATGATGGTATATATTAAAAGATATCTATACATCAGAATTTTGTAAATTTTTATATATGCTTGATCATTACTTTTGAACATGTGATACTAATAGCAGGTCCTCTCCTAAGAGGAATGATAGAGGGAGTGCCAAATAATGGAATGAATGGGGTAATGGTGAGAAAGAGATACTAGGTTGGTACGAAGATTGCCAACCAATTGGACCATATGCGACGAAGTTGGCGAGTCAACTCGAATATTATGCACGTCAAGGGGATTTGTTTCCTTTGACTTTGCCTTCTTGGACAAAAGCGAATCAACGAAAGCTCGACTTTGTTTGGGAACAAGTGAAGGTAATATTAAATTAATCTCGTATTAGTAAAATCAAATATTTAAAATTATTAGTATTTCTAACTAATGTATTTTTTTTCTTAGATTAACACAAATGCGCCAGACAATTATCGAAATATATGTTATCGTAAGCTTGGAATTCAATGGAGATCCTTTAAGTATGAGACCAAGAAGAAGTATTATACAGAATTGAACACGGATGCAGAGCGTTTAACAACGACACCCCCCCAAGTCCGCCCGAATCAATGGAAAGTCTTAGTGAAACAGTGGAGTCAAGAAACAGCAAAGGTATTACATTGAATTGGTAGACGGAATTTTGGATGTTATTTTTTTAATTATTGATGTTATGTTGTTGATTAAACAGGTTGGATTACATGTAAAAACAAAGAAGACTCTGTCGAAATTCTCTAAAAATAATACATTGAATTGGTGAGGAGAGTATACAATACCAAGTAAATTGAAATGTCATTAACATTATTTATTTTCACTTGCAGCGAGTGGCAAATAGGAATATCATTAACCGTGCTTATCTTTGTTCCCACCCTAGAATTGGGAGAACTTCAATTGCCGTAATAAAGCAACAAGATAGTATATGTTCTTACTTTAGTATAATTATATATATTTTCTACTTAACTATGATTATATTTATGTTCTTTTAGGATTTTGTTAACATGTTTTCTATTTATATATAAATTAGATGAAGTCAAAACAAGAGCCCATCGACAAATTGAGTGTTTGGAGATGGACACGTAAGAAAAAGGATCTCACATACGATGTCGATGATGGAGCCGCAGGTAGAGAGGTATAAATATGTTGATAATTTCAATCCAAATGACTTAGTTACATTACGAATTTTATTTTGGTGGATATTTGCAAGTTTCATTTACAAAAAGAGGTTAATTGTGCTATATGTTTTTACTCAATTTGTAGGAAATGATTAAAAGACAATTGGATGTGCTGCCATTTGATCAACAAAATCAGATTGAAGTGAGGGATGCTATATTTGAGGACGTGATAGGACCTGACAAAAATGGACGAGCATTGTGTATGGGAGTATGCATTAAACCAACTTCTTCATGTTCAACCACATCATCTAATTATTATCATAGTGAGATTTGTCGACTAGAGAAGGACGCCAATGAGCGAGATACTCGTTATCGGGAAGAGGTGGAGGCACGAGAGAATTGTCATCAAGAAGAAATTGATATGGTGTGTGCCGATTTAGAAAATTAAATACAAGAAAGAGTCGCGAGGGCCAAGAGAGAAACACTAGCAGAAGCTAGGCTTGAAATTGCTCGTATGATACAAGAAGCGGGCATCCCACTACCACTAGTAGCAACAGCCGCATTTGATACTATCGATAACCACGCTTGACTATGTATTAATGTAACTAACTTAGAAGTGGAAATGACAATTTGAAAGTATGTGGTGGTATTTATTTTTTGAAGTGTGATAAGACACTATTTTGTTTTGTTATTATATTTAGAGAGAATTAAGGTAAAGGTCATGTTCTTTCTTATATTTGAATTTTTAGGACAATGCTTTGTGTTTTTGTTTTTTAATTTAATGATATTATATTAGAGATTGAATTTAGGCTGATTATAATATAAGTTTATAATATATATATATATATATATATATATATATATATCTTTTAGGACAGCTATAGCTGTCTTTTAAAATATTCATTTAGTGCCAAAATATATTTGGGACAGCTACTTCTGTCCCTAATACTTCGTTTTAAAGGACAACAACATCTGTCCTTATAAATATGTAATAATATATGGATTTAAAAGGAAGGAACAAAAAGGACGGCAATTGCTGTCCTAAATACTCAAAAAGGACAACAATTGTTGTCCTTTTAGCCTTTTATGACGCCCATCTATTAGGACAGCTCTTGATGTCCTTATGACTGTCCCAAATGATATTAGGGACAACAAATGAGCTTTTGGGACAACAAATTAGCTGTTCTTAATTGTTATTTTTCTACTAGTGTTAGACCATAGCGAGAGAAGACTAAGGTCAAAGGAAGTTCCACTTGTGCGGGTTCAATGGGAGCATCATAATGCTGACGAGTCCACTTGGGAGTGCAAGGATGAGATGCACAGAAAGTATCCAGATTTATTCATAACAGGTATTTCCTTTTTTCGAATTTCAAGACGAAATTCCATTATTAGTGAGAAGTATGTAACACCGCGTAATTTTATTGATTTTTATATTGTGAATTAATTAAATTATATTTGGAAATTAATCGGGTAAAATAAATATTAATTAGTGAGATAAGGGTTAATTTTTATTTATATTGAATATTTCTTAGTGAATGAGTATTAATAATGATAAGTAAATATTAAAATTGTCATGAGTAAGAAATACAATAGTTATGATAAATTTAGTCGGGACGCGCGTGTCAGTCGTATCGGGACTTAATTAGGGAAACAAAATATATTTTCACTTTTGATATTCCATATAGTCAATTTAAGTGCACCATTGTGTTCGAAAGTGTTGAGATAGTCAGAAAAGTCTATCCGGGGGTTTAGTTTGGGTCCCGGTGCAGTTTTAGGCCAAATCGGCAACCCAGAAGGGTATTTTGGTCATTTGCATTTTTGGCAAAAGAGACCTACGAATTTATAGGTTTGTATCATCAATTAGGATGAGGGAGTTAGGGTTAGTATTTACAAAACCATATAGTGGCCATAGGAGGGGGAAGAGAGGAGGTCCCAAGGCCAAATTACACCATTCTTGCACCACAAACGCCACCATCGCGTAGATCGGGAGGAGAGGATCAAAACCATACCATTCTTCTACAAGGAATGAGACCTTCAAAAGGAGAAGTTTTTAATATTGCTAAACTATGATTTTATATATCATCCATGTTAGAATAAGGTGATAATCTTATGAATTGCATGAAATCTGGCTTTAAAATTTGAGACATAAATCATGTTCTTGGGTAGTAATGGTGCTATACTTGATCCCTTACACATGTAGGCTGAAATGGATGAGAAATATCATTAAATTTGGGAGGAAATCTGAAAAAATATTGATGTTCTTGAACATGAAAGATAAATTAGGGTCTTGAATGCTTAATCTTGAATTAATTGAATTTAAAGGTGTTATTTGATGATTTCATGATTCGAATACGTTAGAAATCATGTGTATATGATGATATAATGTTTAGTATCTTTGGTTGGGAGATTGGTAATGAATTATGGAGGGTTTGAGTTTGAAAATGTTGAATTCCGTAACTATTATTTTTTAACAAGATGATACTTATTACAGGCGAATCGATTAGGCTCATTGGCCGAATTGATTCGAAAAGAAAATTAATTCGGACCATGTTCTAATCGATTCAATTTCCCAAAATTGCATAACTCATAGAAAATTCTTGGGTTGTCCCTTGAATTAATTGTAAGATTCTATTAAGAGATATTCTAATTACCAGTAGGCTAATTTGGGTTTGAGGTTGATACCACGAGGAGGGTTTAAGACTAATAATTGATTTAGCATAATGGGCAATAAAAGCTTATTCGGATATTGATTTCTTATTATGGAAAATTAGGGGAATGTTGGACCAAGACCCGTACGGGCTTTGAGTGGGATTGCTTACTGAATTTACTTAAGGGACGCTTGACAATAATTTGAGTATAGAGAAACACTCAGGAATTTACTATGAGAAGTATTACATTACGTAGAATATTAGAGAGATACTATACTATGCACATGGCATATGATATAGGTTATGTGCCTACCTATAACGACATTATATATATATGGGTGGTGTGTATACCTACTATTTGATTTGTATGTGTAATCGTACTGAGGATACTTACTATCACAAGAGGTTTTGCATCGTGGACAATCTTATTTTGATAAGCCCATTTGGGGGATATTGACATCTACGTCTGGACATAGACCATAGGGATTGAGGACCACTTGTGTGAATGAGGGTGTGACCGGTCATTTGGGCGCATTAGGTATGAGCGTAACCCAAAGGCTTAGAGCTATATTTGCCTCCAATATTGTGTGATTTTATTTATAGTTAGAGGGAGACTATCCGAGCTAGTGTCCTTATATAGTTGGTGATGTAGCAGGTATTGATAGCAGAGTATGTCAACACCGTAAGTCTGTACCTAGGGGTGTTCTATACGTATATATGATAAGAGTGATGTATATATGTATGTGTGATTGATTCTTCTACGAGTATGTTAGTAGATAAGATATATTGTGATATCTAAATTAACCGAAGTATACGAGAACTAAATCATTTAGTAAAGAATCCTAATGAGTAAACAGAATTGGGAAAATGTAGTAATGTATTGTATCGGCAATAAATGTGGACATTATAATTTATTAGATGCAAAGAGATGTAATCCATACTTGTTAGGCGGGTAGCATAACTAGGTAGGTTAGAGTAGTACGTTAGGCATTCACATTAGTTGAGAATATCAAGCGAGGGCACACAGTACTAACATGTATTTAATATCTTTTCTTGTCGCATTTTAAACACTTACTAAACTTTTTCAAACTGTTTTATTGGGGCTCTGACCCGTTTCAAATCCTTTTTGTAAAAACCATTTTAGGTGCCCAACCACAGGGACGTTTGACATAAGAGATCCCCTATTTGACGTACTGCTACTGCTGTGGAGGTTGTAGGACCTTGTTATTAGACGCCTCCATATATATTTCAGTTAAAATGCATCCTTAGTTATCTCAGTTGTGCATATTGCCCATTATTAGTTGGATACTATTTTCAGAGACTGTGTATTCTCATTTATTTCTAGTGTTGATTTAGACTTTAGTCAAGGATGGCTGTATTTAGATTTTATCTGGACTCTTATTCCAGACTCAATTATTTACTTATGTCATTATCTTATTATTCATTGTTATGTGCATGGAAATGGTAAATGATATATTTATTCCGATTCATTTATTACATGCTAATAATTAAGATTAAAATTTTGACACCGGACTATTGGGGTATTAGTAATAAACTTGAAATTCGATTGTGATGCTAAGAATGACACCATTAATGATTCCTGTTTAATTTAATAATGGACTGGTCACCCGGAATTAGAATAGGCAGGGTGTTACATCTAATACTGGATTATATATTATTTTAGGAATATTATCTTCCATTTCACAGTGGTGCTAATGAGATGTACAATGGGATTCAAAGCTATCCACTTTAACTATTCAACGAATTTACAAATTGAAACGACCCACTTCGATTGTTCAGGAATTTATAAATGGAAGAGGTTAACGAAATATATTGGTTGTGTTTGTATTCATATTTTTAGGGTTCAAAAACTCTATTAAGAGGAACATATATTTTTGAATTTATTGGTATTTTTGGGTTTGAAAATGGTATTAAGATAATGAAAACATGTTAAGTTTATTGATATTTTATGTATGAAAAGTGCATTAAGATATTGCAATATTTTTTTTAGATTTGTCGTAATTCTTTGATTGAATTATTGTTGGGTATTATGGACAGTAGCTTCAGTAATTGAGAAAAAAGACTGATTTTAGCTTTAGTTATTGAAAAAAAAACAAGGAAACAAAATGTTGATTTCATTAAAAATATAAAGGACTGACCAAGTATGAATGGAAAACTGCCTAAGCAGTTATTATCCTACACATCACTATGTAAACAACTTTTGTACAGATAGAACTACCCATTTATCTTAAGCCCTTTTAAATTTCTTTATCGCCTAATGCCTTTTTCTTTCCCAACTAATAAGGTACACAAATAATTAAAACCAATAAAATTCATCAACTCTTAAACTTGTAATAGCCAAGGTGATGAGGGGGCTAGGGTCAACAGTTAGAAAATTATAAAGAGGCCACCAGATGAGGATGGAGAAGAGTTTTATGGCTTCCCACACCATTTGTGCACCACCACCACTACCGAAATTTGGATCGGAAGGAGAGGAAGACAACTCCTTTAAACGCAAATCAGACCTGTAATCTCAAGGAAACTGTTTATCTTGCATGTTCTAAAAAGTTTATAATATCCATGTAGTGTAGGGTTTATATTTTTTATGATAAATTGATGTTCTTGGGGTTTGAGAATTAAACATATGAATATTGGGTAGGATTTGCATGTAGATTTAATCCATAAGTAAATTGGGAACGAAATTTGAATATATGTGATATTAATAATGGAAGAAATCTGTGTTCTTGATGAAAAGAGATGAAGAACATGAGAAACTAGGGTTTGGGGGCATATTTAGTTGTGATCCATTCTTGAATTGAATTTTTGAGGATTTAATATATTAATCACATCCAAAGTTATCCCTATACATATAATAGATGATTGGTTAGGTTGGTTAGGAGTTCCAAGAAGTTTAATGATGTTTTCAAGAAGTTTTATGGTAAGAAAATCATAATAGTTAACGAAGAAGATGGATGCGTACTACTGCAAATCGATTTGGATCCTTGGTCGAATCTATTTGGATGGCGGATCGATTTGAGTCAAGGCCGAATCGATTCGATTTTCCGAGGCCAACTTCCCCTTTTAAGCCTTGTTTTTGTGAATGATGATCAAGGAAAATTTTCGGGTGATTTTAAATTATATTGAGGGTTATAATGATCACCTGTAGGCTAATGTTAAGGTTGTGGCTTAGACTTGAATGAGAAGAATTACGGCTAAGGTTAATCGAACATAATGTGTAATATAATTGAATTCAGGAGAATGAATTGTGTTAATGGGGAATTCAAGGGAACTTATGACTTAGACTAATAGAGTATGAGTGTAGTAGATACTGAATTAATTTAAGGTGTAACTATGGACCCTTCGATTAGAGAATAATACTCGGGGATATACGATAGTGAGTCAATAATGTGAATTAATGATGCGATAAGTATTCGAGGGATAAATACTATATACGGATCATATTTAGAGGTTAAGTGTATACCTATACAGACTGTATTAAGAGGTTGAGTGTATGCCGATATGGATCATATTTATAGGTTGTGTATATACCTATATGGGTTGTATTATAGGTGATGTGTATACCTATACGAATTACATTCAGAGGTTGTGTGTATGCCTGTATGCGGCATATGGATAGGTTTTGTGTATGCCTATTATGTACTTTATTATATGTGTGAATATAACTATGTTTCTTGCTAACACAGGAGGTTCCATGCCGTGGACAGTCTTATCCTAATGAGCCCATTGGAGGGATTTTAGAGTTGTGCCTTAGAACATAGAACTTAGGTATTGAGCAGTTCTTAGTCCGGGGGTGCTGTAGATGTATATATAGATAATGTGATATATATACACATGAATTTGTAATTATTCTACTTGTGTGTAATGTAGGAATTATGGATAGTGCATATTTAAAAATGATTTAATTATGAGATAATCTACTTAGTATGAAATAGTACGAAACTTAGATAGCGTATATCTAAAAGTGATATAATAGGTAGATAACCTACTTAGTGTGATATAGTAGTACACTTAGATAACATCTATCTAAAGATGAATTAAGTGGTGCAATTTAATGAAAGAGTTTAATGATAACATATGAAAAATGTTAGTGAAATGATTTAATGGTAACATTTGTGAAATATTAATTATAGATTAATAATAACATATGACTAATGTTAATTATTAGTATTACGATAGCATAATGTATGGGTGGTACGAGGGAGTTAAAGATAAATTTAACTAAGGACTTAATAAGAATTAAGAGTATATTGGAGCATACTATATGGGCGATACGGGTGAGCTAAACCTAATATGTTTAGTTTGTTATTAATGAGACCAAGTTGGGTTGGGTAGGATATTCAGGTAGGAGACGGTAGAGGTGCACTATAGATGCGAGGTGAGAAACTTAAGAGAGCGTGTGTGGATTAACATGTGTAATCAATAACTATTTTTAAAGTATGATAAATACTTGTTAAATGTTTTCAAAATACTTTGGGCTCTGACCCGTTTGCAAAAATATTTACAAAATCTTTTAGGTGTCTAGCCATAAGGACGCTGAGTGTAATGATCTATTCCATGGATGTGTAGCTACAGTACTTGTGCATGCTTGCAGGATTTGGATTAAATACTTCAATCACTTCATTCCTAGAGTAGGATGTATTTGAAGTTATTTCATTTGGTCATGTTGCCCCTTCAACTATTCATTTATTTCAGTTTAGACTTTGTATTCAGGTTTTATGTTATGTTGGATTTCCATTATTAGACTCGGGACCGATGGTTTATTCGGATTTTAATTATATAAATGTTTTGATGATTTAGACTCAATTACTGTGTGTATTTCTTAGTTTATATTTCTGCATGTTGATTGTTTAATAAGAGACAAAATTTGGCACCGGTTTATTTAAAATGTAGGTGGTTAGTAATTTAAAAAGTTTTTCAACAGTAATGCAAAGAATGAACCAAATGATATTCCTGTTTTATTTTTATGATGGACTGATCACCCGATATTTAAATATGATGGGGTGTCACATGAAATTACCTTGCCATATTTGTCATTTTGTGAATGACCAGAAATTAAATTGGAATAATGTAATATTTGCACCTATATGCCTCTCTAACTAAACATAAGAATGTCTTATATTAATTTCGTTAAGTGCAATACTAAATAAAAGATGGTATCACCCTTAATGTGTAAAGTTCATTTTTGTCTCATTCTAAGCTTTTAATCATTTTTTCTTTTTTGTATTTTTTATTAAGTTTTTGTTATCCTATAATTGGCAAATTTTGTGGTAGTTACCTAATTTCAACCAAAATAGCAACATTTTTAAAGTTAACTATTTATTTTTAATTATTTATATATTTTTACAAAATATTATAATACACCTGTGCATTAGGCGGGCCGTATGCTAGTTTGACATAAAACCATTCGATATTTGTATTTATTAAATTTAATGAGTGTTTGCTTTTACTCCTGAATGTTGAATTGAGTTTCATTCTACATTAAAAGTTAATATTTAATATTTGTTTTTACCTTTAATTTCTAAAAATAGTTATAATTGAGCATTAAACATTAAGAAATGAGTACCCCATAGAATGTTTAATACATAATGTTGATTTTTTAATGAAATTTCATTTCAATTTTACTTTTATTTTATTTGCTAAATGACATTGACATAAAATAGATTAGTAAATTATCAAAAATGAAAAAATGGCCAAATTAAATTTTTTCTTCATTTGAACAAAAATAACTATAATACCCCGTATTTTTATGCTTTCTTAATTTGGGGATTTATTAAATTTAATGTGAATGAATTATTTAATATAAATATGGAAATTAATTATTTTATAATTATTAACGTGATGTGAGTTAGTAATTATGGAAAACTTGTTGAATATTACTAATGAGCAAAGTAATATATAATATTGGTTCTATTAAATGTCACGAGTGAATAGAATGACAATTTTGCAAATTTAAGTCGGGACACGACTGTGTCGCGTCGGGAATAAATATTGATTAATAAAAGTGAAATATTTTTAAGTTATCCATATGATCGTTTTGAGTGCGCCAACGTGTTCGGAAGGGTCGAGATAGTCAGAAAAGTGTACCCGGGGGTTTAGTTTGAGTCTCGGGGCGTTTTTAGGCTTAATTAGTACCCCGAGAGGGCATTTTGGACATTTTATATTTTTGGGTAATTAAACCCACGAAAATTTAAGGGATATATCAGATATCTAAGGTTGTCTTCTAGGGTTAAAACAACCAAAGACAAGTGACGTCCATAGGAGAGGGAAGGAGAGGCTTTTCCAAGCAATCCAAAGCCAACGATTCACCCGGTTGCACCGCCACCACCATCAACGCATAGATCGCGCGATGGGGAACGCAACCACACCAAATTCGTCATCAAACCAGAATGTTGAAAATCCCAGGCAAGTATTTATCTTGCTTATTTTCGTTAACGCATCACTCATGTTAGTCTAGGGATGATTAGGATGGGTTTTATGGAAGAAAACCCAAATTTGAGATAGGAAATCGCATGTAGTAATGGTTTGAATCGTTAATCCGGAACCCCTTAACATGTAGAGGATTAAACCAAGAAATTTTGATGTTTTAGAAGAAGAAAATTCTGGAAAGGAGTGATTAGAACCATGTTAAAAAGAATTCTAGGGTTCTTGAGATTTACATAAATTTTGGCCTGTTAATCCATGATTATTAATGGAAATTTGCATGCTTTACGTAAAAGATGTATGTAATTGATTTATACTATTAGTAGTACAAATTTCTGGACGTTTGGGAATGAAAAGTTTGGATTTGGATGGAGTTATGTGAGAAAACCAGTAACTAGTAACTACAGAATTTTCCATACCTGTTTGATCGATCGATCGAGCCCCAGACCTCGATCGATCGACCCCTTCTGGCAGGCTCATATTTCCCTTTTTTTAAATTAGTTGAATTCAATCTAATGAGAAATAATCCTTGGACACCCTTATTAAAATATTTTGGGAGATGAAGAAGACCAGTAGGGCTTATAAATAATGATGGGACCTTTAATGTAAGACGAGAGTTGTATTTTTGGGTTATTTACACATAAGGGACGATGAAACTATGTATTAAAGGGAGAAACGCATAAGATAGTTACGTTGGAACATAAATGAATGCCTACTGAATTTTTACACTTGAGAGGATAGAGTCCAAGAGTATTATGTAGTAAGTTAGAAAAATACCTCGAATTAAAGTTAGAGAAGAACCGTTATACGTGATAACTAATAATGGGAAAATCAGGATAAATGTCGTGATTATGGGTTATGAGATGAACCTAAATTGATATGATAAAAGTAGTATATTTATATGACCGTGTGTATGCATATATTATATACGTGTGAAAATCATGCCCGCGCTACTTGCTATCCCTGAGGTTACCGCGCTGGGACGATCTTATCTCGAATGGGCCTTGATGGGGGATATTGACTCGTACCCTAGAAGATAGGAATCCTAGGTATAGGCTATCGAATCGATAGTCATGGTCCTAAGAGATGCGAGGGTATGTGCTGACCTCTTGGACTTGAAAACTATGCTTCGCCTCAATATTATTTACGTATGTATTAATACAGTTCGAGGGTGATTTCGAACTTGTATTCCCCTTAGTACGATTGATACGGGGATTGGATAGCAGAGTATGCCCGCACCATAATTTTTATGTGGGGTGCTGTTAGAATATATATGTATTATACGAGTATTTAATATATATATGAACTTCTGAAATTTGGAACTTCCTATTGTGTTTATGGTGAGAAAGAAATGAATAATGACTTCAATTTGGAAATACTTGGTTTGAAGAGTGTAATGTGAAACTTTATTAGCAAATGAGGTTTAAATGTGAACCTTGTGATCAAATGCAATTATCCTTTTAAACAATTATATTGTTCAGTTTTAAATCTTACGAGTAACCTAAGACAAGTTAAATCATTGGGAAGATTAGTGCGATATAAGATAAGATAAACCGTTGGGAAGGTTAGTGCGATAGGTGTGCATATTATAAGAGAGGTGAGAATTTCTCAAGAGAGTGTCGCACTAATATGTTGTTGCATTGGCCTGTAAACATTTTAAATACTTGCTAAATGAATTTTAAATCATTTACACTATCGGGCTCTGACCCGTTTCTATTTCTCTTTCTCTCTTGCATATATATATATATATATATATATATATATATATATATATATAGGTGCCCAGCCACAGGGGCGTCTTGCATAGGATCCTTTGGAAGGAACGCGCTGCAGCTTAGGTGGGAGTTGCAGGCCTCTTGTTTAGACGACTTCATTTATTTGATTCCACTCCTAGCACATTCATTTAGTGGGGCATGTGTCGCCTTTCCATTATTCATATGTTTTATTGGACCGTATGACTCATTTATTTCTAGTTTTGTCATCTTGGAATTTATTACTGTCTGGATGTTTTACTTTAAGTTTTAAATGTTGGGATTTAGTTATTGAATGATTAAATTATTTGGATTATATGTTCCAAGATAATTGTGGTGTGATCCTTTATTAATGAACTGTTGTATACATTTAAATCTTGGTTTATAAAATAAAATTGGAAAGTAATGTCTAAAAATGGTTTTTACACTTAGCTTAATTAATTAGGGTGTTTAAACTGGAAAAGTTATTTTTTACGACAGTGATGCTAAGAATGAACCAACTGGTCACCTTGATTTTAATTTAATAAAGGAGTGATCGCCCGGTATTTAATTAGGGAGGGTGTCACAATAACTCCAAATAAATAATATGCATTCCAAGGTTCATTCCGATAAAAAAAAACTACTTTTAACATTCAGATTTTGAAATTAAGTATTCAGAGCTCAGAATTAAGCATTCAACATTTACAGGCTGAGAAAACAAATGACCCCTTAGTCCAAATGTTTTTATTTTATTCCAAAAAGTTCTTCACCATATTAAACATCCCCAAAGACTCTTTCTTGTCTCAACATAAACCCTAGAAAAATGAGAAAAAAATATACAAGAAACATTTTGGAACATTAAAAAGAGGATTGATTAAGTGACGAATGTTATTAGCTTCTAAGGAATAAATATTATTTATTCCTATTTTTTGTGTTGTTCTTAATTTCGAATTTATCAAAAATTGTATAAATCGTTTTTGTTCAAAGTCATATAATTTTAATCTTAAGTTTTCACTTTACACGCGAGTTACCATTTTTAAATTTAAAATAGAGTAAAAAATATTATTTCACATGATCACTTATTTTAGCACTTTTTATTTTTCATATATAAAGTGGTCAGTTCTATGTTCAACCCATGAGGACTATTTAACAATCATATATCATTCTAAGAATGCAAGCTAAAAAAAGCATGAATCAATAGATGAAAAAATTCAAACCATCAATTGAAATAATATGATAACCTCCAATAGGAATCTTAATTCCATGACATCTCAACTAAATAAAAAACTGTGAGCAATATAAGTGAAATGTGACACCCCGCCTAATAAAATACCGGGCAATCACTCCTATATCAAATAATAACAGGAGTCTCATATGGATCATTCTTAGCATCACTGTCGAAAATCAATTTAATTACTAATAACCTATTAGGCCGGTGTCAAAATTTTACTTTACTACTCTTTTTAACAATTACAAAATTAAAACATCCACACAGTTTATGCGTAAATGAAACTGAAAGGAAATAAAATAACCGAACACTCGATCAAAATATACAACCATATCGAATGTTGTACTCAAAGAATAAATAAATGCAATTGGGACATTGGCCCGAATGTATATACAATACCTCCTATCTAGATTACAAGGATATAAGCATCTACTAAGAATCCTTCACGCATCCACAGCTGCTTCAGCCGACGTCTGACTCGAACGATGTGTCATCCAGGCGCCCCTGTGTCTGGACACCTATATATATATATATATAATATAGCAAGAAAGGAAAAGTAGATAAACGGGTCAGAGCCCGAGTTTCGAAAATATTTAGACAGTGCATAAATGCCTTATTTTTAGAAAAACTTTTTACCTCATATTTAAATTTGGTATCGCACTCCCATGAGATACCCCTCACCTCTCCACTAACAGTGCACTCCTAGCGCATCCCTCTAAACATCCTGGTCAAGCTACCCTGCTAAATTAGTCTATCACAAAACTACTATCATCCCTAGATAGTCCAAGAAATGTACTAAGGGCTAAACTTTTCCCCAGTATCAACACTAAGACATGTTCGTGCGTGGGGTGTCTCGCAAAGCGAAATCCAAACAAGGAACCCCCCCGATACACTACTACGTGGCAAGGTCGATCGTCGAGATCCATTAGACCCTCGGTACTCGATTCATCCATATATATATATATACTAGCGGAATTCCCGTGCCTGAAGGCACGGTGAAAATTTTCAAAGTATGTAATCGAGGAACGACAAAAATTTTCAAAGTACGTAATTGCAAAAGGAAAAAAATATCATTCCCCAACAAAATAAAGTATAACTTTTAGAAAAAAATTCTATATTCCCCTTAGTTTATAAGATTATTCACCGTGCTTAACAAATAAAAATTTGTCTAACAACATTCAAATGGTCTAAATTCATCAAACCAATTCACATATAACATCTAAGAAAAACAAATGATATGATGTGGTACTGTAACAATTACACCTTTTGATGGCATAAATCACTAAACTATCATTTAATGCTTGTGTTTCAAGAGCATTTTACGATTGTACCTACACTTAGATTAAGATCATTTAATGCACTTAGATTACAAAATTTGTCATACAAAAGTTGGAATACACTTAGATAAGCACATATACATTCAAATTTGGAGTAAGAGATGTCATTACATAAATTTTTGAGCGAAAGATGAGCCATATATTTCATGTAGTTTACTGACCATATCAACTGAATTGGTATAATATTTTCTAAAGAATAACTGAACCAGTACAATATATGCTAAAGAATAACAAAATATATTTTGAAGAACTTGTACAACTGAATTGGTACATTTCAGGTTGCTATCGTTGACTAAATTGGCCCAAAATTTTCTCCAAAGAATAACACCATCATTAATTAAAAAAAACATATGCCTATGACAGGCTGCCATGCCTTGTAAGTGTCAAAAGACATCAAAACATTGAGGCAAAAAATTCCATGTGTAATGCATATGACATGCTGCCACACCTTGAATGTAGCATGCTGAATTTTCTTCCTCGTGTTTGTCTATTTGAACGTTTCGTACATAGTCCTATCAAAGTACCTAGCTATCTCAAACAGAGTGCTCAGATAACAGTTATTTTTCAAAGCAGGTAATGCCTACTTGATTTATTCCCTGGCCTTCCTCTTACTGGTTGGCTGCTTTCTCCGGTGCCAGCTCTCAAATCAGAGGTATATGTACCAGCTTGCTTGCCTTCCTTCTAAGGACCCTTGGTCGGTATAAACCTAACACCATTAGAAGAAAAATAGATCTTATTAGAAAAAAAATAAAAAATAAAAAACTATAAAAATTGTACCCCGAATATGCCTAAGAATGCAAATAAAAGTGGTTAGAGAACAAATAAAAATAAACATACACGGCCCGAGATCTCCACCATCAAACTTAGAAAAAGTGTCCAGAGAAAGGAAAAATTGGTTAAATCGATACCTTCATGACTGCAAACATTAAAACCTCTGCCACCTTCATCCAAACGGCTTTCTTCTTTCTTCCGTGACTTGAAAATTGTACACAAATAGTAAGATGTACCCTTTTCAGATTAATTTCTCAATGCACTTTGTATATCCTATCGGCGGAACACTTAATATTTGGATTCATTTGGATCTGATGAGGTATTTAAGGAAGAAAGTTGAGACTGAATTGTGTACAAAGATGATACACTCGAAGATGAGATGTAGTGGTCTTTATTCCGATTGCGGAAATGTCACAGTTCTTGGGACTTCGGGACATTCTCGTTCTTATGTTGAGCATAGACCATAGTGTGAGTGAGCCAATAGAAGAACCTGTGCCTTCGTGAACTCTTCTCTGCATTGTTTTCTCTGTGAACTCTTCTCACCTGATCCGCTTTTCCTTATGCCAAAAAAGTAAAAATAACTTGGCTTAGAAAGTAAACAAATTGAGTAGAATTCAGTAAAAAAAATTAAGTAGAATGCAGATCTAAGATGTTGAAAGAAAATAAAACATTTATTAAAGCAGAGGATATAATTAATAGATCTAGCACACAGAACAAACTTCAATAATAAAGGGCACGGGGTTATTGTATAGCAGCACTAACTGCAACTGTATCTGTATGCGTCTCATTCTTTTTTTTAACCAAAAAATGGGGAAAATATCTTGAAAACTCAATGAATATAAGGCTTAAAATATCTTCTTGGTATTTTACCATAATGGAAGTACAGGAATCCTAATTATCTTCTCATACACATCCTAATATCTGTTTGCAGTAAAAAATCCTTAATGACTATGTGGAACAAAAGGTTGTCTTAACAGCCCCTGTGAGATACCATCGGATTGTATCCTTCATATATTCTATATCTCTACTCATCTCAGATCCCCTCATCACTCTATTCCAACCGAAAATGTTTGTCGGTGACCTCATCTCTCTTCTAACCGAAAATTTTCTAGTATTAGAGATCTAATACGAAATGACAAAACTTTATGAATACACTGCAAACTATCCATTTTGCAGCAGAAAAAAATAGACTATAATATTGAAGCATAAATAGGACAACTAAAATGAACTTCACCATATTGCATCGAGTGAGGCACATTGAGATTCAACACACCCCACCAAACCAGGTTAAATGGAGCCAAGCTATGTCCCTATGCTGAAATAAAAAGAAAATAGTTCAGATTTAGTACCAACTTAAACAATTGTTACGGAGCATAAATCAATTTGATATTTGTTGCAAAACGAATGCATAATCTAACTTCAACAACCAAAAAATTGATTAAAAAAATCATGAACTTTCATATCTTGAAGTGGACGTCCTAATCAGTACCAGGTATTAGTACCAAAAAATGATTAAAAACAGTTAACACTAAAACGTAAAAAACGGATCTCATATTTGCGGTAAAACATGAGAGAAAAAACAACATATATGAGTTCCATTTTAGTATCAGTAGCAGGTGCTGTTGATCGGGTATTCATATATAAGGTATCGGGTACCAGTATATGAGGTATCAAGTATACGAATATCAGGTATCAATATATTAGCATATCAGGTATTCAGACTCTTTTCTTTTCAATCAGTTTGCTAGCAAGTTTTAAGATCAACGCCATATCAGGACTGATGTTCAAATTCATACCTGATATGCTGCATTTTTCACTATAAAAATAGAAAAGAAACATATTGTATCAAAGTGAATTCACATTTAAAACTGGATCTTTTGAATTATGCCATTCTCAGTCAAGTATTCAACAAAATCATTGATTGGGTACGACCAAGCGCCCAGCCGAAAGCCAAAGTTAATCATCTCGCGAAACTTTTGTTGATCTTTGAGCTCAGAGCGTATTAATGATATTCTTTCACAGAACTTCTCAAGGCATTCAATTCTAAGACCTTGTAATCCCCCAAAAAATTCCATCTTCGAAAATTCACATGGTGGCAGCCCTCATGTGCCATGAAACAACCAACATAATAATATCTCGATGGTCCACCTCAATGGCATTGCAAAGGAGAATGATTGTACCAACATAATAATGATTGTACATGCTTCTTCCCAGCAGCTTCAACATGCCATGAATTCCATGCCTCAACATAATGCGCAAAATCTTGGTTGTAGTTCTCAGCAGCTTTGTTGAAATACTGAGGGCGATAAGTAGAAGCCATGCTCTCCCAACCTGTAAAGGCCTTGCATCTTTATTGCCCGAAGCTCCTACCTGGGCAGACTTACAGGAGTAAAAGGACCAAACACAAAATCCTTTGAGCTGTGTTCAGGATGCCGCCTCATGTCATATTCATCCATCAAATTATCATGTTTTTTATGCATTAGAAAATTTTCCTTATCTTTGGATTTGCAGTCAATTCAATCTGATATTTTAGCCATTTACCGAAAATCATCTCAGAAGCATTAGCTATAAACCCAGATTCCCATTCATTTGGATCAATCGTTAATGCCCCGGTAACAGCCAAAAGTGGGATAATATAAGCCAAGCAGGTAAAAATAACACAAAAAGTGGCACGAGAAATGTCTTTTGTGGCTTATTAACGTTACCCACCGCCATAATACTCACGTCATCCCAATAATTCAGATTCCAAAATAATGTGTTAAAAAATAAACACAAAATACACTATCAAACCAAAAAATAGCAATTACAAAAACTTGTAAGTTGTGTAGCATATATATTGGAGCTGTGTAACAACTATATGTTAGATTTTATGGGAGTTGTACAAGAAATTCACAGAATACACTATCAAGAATTGCACAGAATACACAATCAAGTTAACACGTACTGAAATTATAGGCCTAAAAAGTAATAGCATTATCTTACTACATTGAACATGATCAGATCACATAGCAGGATAGGTAAATATCAAGAGTTAAAAGAAGCATATAATATAGAGGTAATATATGGAGCAGTAAGTAGTTTTCTGTAACTTGTTTTGTAAAAGTTCTATAATTTGTTCAATTTTAGCACTGATAATCATCGTCAACAATAAAGAGAAGAATTATATGTACCTATTTAGCAATGTTAACGACAAAATTCACTTCAATATAAAGATATAATATATGATTAAATTACGCATAGAAAAAAGACAAACCGTGTAATAGATCCCCTTTAGGGTATTTAACCTGAGATTTAAGATTTTACGGACTCACAGCTCCAACGGAAAGACTCTATGTTTTATTTCTTCTAGAATATATTACAATCGAGAGGAGAGAGTAGATAGCATTTCTTAGTGAGAGAGTTCACTTCGGTCAAAGTACCTGCCTGGGAAAAATGAACTCTCTCTTTATTTTGAAAACTTTCATTTGTAGAGGTAAGGAAATCTTTTTGCAAATCTTTGATCTTTTGATCTTTTTCCATTATTTTTCTTTTAAGTTTTTGAAATTCTTCTCTCAAAGATAAATTTATCCTTGAAAGGATTTCATTTGAAATTTTCATTTCTTGACATGAGTTGCAGAAGAGCTTTGAGAACTGTTGTGGTGTATAAAATTGTTTACAAAAACTATATTCCCCTGCTTTTAACTGTCTTTGAATTGCTATATTTACACATATGTATAACCTGTATCAGCTTTCTTAATATACTTTGGATCTATTTTATCTTGATTTAGGATTACATTTTTATAACTTGTATCTACTATACATTGTAAATTTAATTCAAAATCATGCATTATTATTTTTGCTGTAATATATAAAGTATTAAAACCTTTCATATTGAAAACTTTAAATGTGGATTTACATAAATTATTTAAAGTATAATCTTGAGTTAAACTTTCTTCAAGAATCATCCCCAAAAGTTAAACAAAACTTTCTTCGAGATTTCATCAACGTCATACCTGTCATTGTCGTCTTCCCATACATGGTTATTCTCCTACAAACCTCTAAACTTTGCACCAAACCATCCAAAATTATAGTGATATGCACACCTTAAAACCTAATTTAAACCTGCAAAACTGAAATAAACATAGGTAGACTGATGAAAAGGAGAGTAGCTAAAACAAATACCAAAATCACGTGAAACATCAGTAGATACACATCTGAGAAAAGGAGAAGGGCAGTCACCACTGACCTTTTATGTGTTTAGAGTCCGATAAATTCGTAGAAAATGGTCGATAAATTCAAACTGATTTCGGGAAATTCATTTTACTTTATAGTGATTCAAAAATTCTAACTATATTACACATATATAGGTTTTAAGGTTTGAGCTCCACCTCTGTTTCTCATAAGTCATGTCCCTTCCCCAAGCCAACCACGCAACCTTGCAACCCCATCCTCCCATACCAACATGCTCCCACCACTCACGCAGACCAAGAAGCCACTCCCCCTCCTTACTTTTGTTCCCATTTTGCTCACTTAGTATTATAATGAACACTTCCCCTGCCAACTTATGTCCCCATTTTTCTCGCTTAGTATTTTAATGAACACCTAACATGAGTGTCCATCAAGGAATATAGTGCACACTTTATAGCACTCACTTAGTATTATAAACAAATATCAAATAACAATTGTAATGTTATGAATTATTCTTGAATAACATATGCACTGTTTTTGAATGATTCTTAAAGAAAATACAGTAGACTACAAACATGGTGTAAAAATGCAATGAAGAAAAATATAATATGTATTAACCAACATATAACACAGCAACACCATACAGACTTGCACACACATGTTTAATCATATAATTGAACCACCAATGACAAAACTCAGTAAACATTAAGTATAGTTGCCAATTTGCATTGAATTTTATGCAAAAGTCTCCAACATGGCATTGACCAAAAATTATTAAACGTAAACCATAGATCAAAAGTGTAACTGTAAACCATAGATCTAAAATTACTAAAGTGCATTGTATTCAACTAAATACAAATCTATAACTGTAAACCATAGATCTAAAGTAGTATAAACACTAAAGTTATGCTCAATTACCATCATGAACATGTAAAGTTGTACTCAATCAGGAATAAATAATTACATAAAATTACCTAGGTAATTTAAAACATTAAAGTCGTGTAAACATCTAAGGAGAGTGATTATACCGAGTTAGTAAAAGTCATATACCAAAATTGTTGATCAAAAATTGTGAAAATTGCAAAATAACAGTTAGCAATTCATTTATATATAAAAGTAAAAGTATACAATACATGGTAACAATTAAAACTTACAACTGGAGGTGCACTTATGGATCAAATCGTATATTCACCTGCAATAAAGTAAAAATATGGAAAAAAAGAAGAAGATTAGATCTGAAAAAGCAACAATATACAATAGGTGTTAACAATTATAACTTACAACTGGATTTGAATTGGATATAACCATATATTTAGCATGCCCAATCTTAAAACCCTAAAATGCAGTCCCAACAAATGGAAAAAAAGTATTATACATGTGTGTTCTGTATTATACAAATGGTAAAAAACCCTTTTCGAGCTTATATTTCCAATTAAACATCCAAAGATAAAATCAAATATGTGTGTTCTGTATACAGCACATACACATAATAGCATTATACAATTAGAAATGTACTCACCAAACAGCAGATCATTACCGATCACATACAATAAGAATTAAACACCCAAAACAATGCATTGTACCATTCAAATCCCTTACCAACTTAAAAAAAAATTGAAACCTAACTCATTTTCATGTTAGTACCTACAATTTAAACACCAAATTCATGAAAACCCAAGTTAATACCTGTAATTTAAATACCAAATTCATGAAAACCCAAGATAGTACCTGCAAAATCAAACTTTTACACAAAATGGCACTAACTAAACACCAAATTTGTGAGATACCCTTAAACCGTACAAAAAAAAAAACAAAAAAAATGAATTAGAAAGGGAGAGAGAATACATCTACTGCAAATTAGATCTACAAATCTAGACAAAACAAATAGAAACCTAACTCATTTTCAAAATCAAAAGCAAAACCTTAAATTAGTACTTATTTTTCATCAAAATGCAAAACCCTAAAAAACACAAAACCTTATTAGAGAGAGAGAGGGGGGGGGGGGGGGGGGGGCGAATACATCAACTACAAATTAGATCTACATATTTAAATTAATTTTCAAAATCAAAAGCACACCCAAAATTAGAATGGAAAAATAATTCTTATCTTTCATCAAAATGCAAACCCAAAATTAGAATGGAATAAAGAAGGAGAGACTACCTGTTGGATGAAGATATAGGTGATGGTGGAAGCGTGGAGCTGAGGACGGAGAAAGGGAGAAATAAAGAGAGAGAGAGCGTGTGATTGATGGACTTGAGTGGGGAGTGGGTATGAATGAATAATGTCTTTGAGCGAGATTTTACAAAAACACCCCTTATTTTGAATTAAAGTGAAAATGAAAATGAGAAAAGAGGGGGAAACAATCCCCACCCTTCATTTTAGAGGGATGTGGCAAAATCTAGACCTCTAATTATGTTGTGATTTATCGAATAGTGTCAAAACCTTTTACTCCTTATTTTATATATATATATATATATATCCATATTACAATATACATCCGGATCTATCTCCCGGAATGAGAGTTACTTGATTTCAATTTATCACAAAACTTTCCATTTCCTTTCTTATATCCAGGAAATGTATTTAAAAGCCAACTCATTATCATGAATTTCTTAAACAAAATATATACCTTTTTTAAAAGCCAGTTTTATTATCATAAAAATGCTTTTCCGTTTCATAACATCCCATTTCCCTTCTCATATCCAGGAAATGTATATAAAAGCCATTTTTATTGTCATAAGAATTCTTCTCAGACCACAAGCTTCAATTTTCCTTCTTCCATCCAAGAAATGTAATTAAAGCCAATTTATTATCATAAATTGCTTTAATACCAACAATGTCCAACATTATTGAAAAGAGTTATATATATATATATATATATATATATATATATATATATATATATATATATATATATATATATATATATATATATATATATATATATATATATATATATATCATATAACGCGTTCTAAGACCGCCCGCCCGGGCGCGCCCCTAAATGACCATCATCTTCTAGTGCCTATCAATTACAACACCTGGGCACCTATACGCAAGACGTCAGTAAGCGGCCATATGCTTGCGGGCAAGTCATAACCACACCCAGAGTTACCTAACCATCGCAGAAAACATAAAATAAACGCTCATATGACCTACGACTATATCCACCCTGCATTCACTAGCCAGTGGGCTTCTCCTCACGCGCGAACTTTCCTTATGATGTCATTTAGAGAGGGTGTTAACCATAAATTATTAATTATGAAAATCATTTATTTTCCATTTTGAAAACATTCATACTTTATTTTCAAAATCATTTACATCATATCAAATATACTTTAATCACATAGTGTATATATATATACCATATATTCCTCCTCGAATATATATAAATGGCCATATTTTCCAAACCATCTAACGATGACCAATAATCCCAAGGGTTCTCTCATGGAATCATAATCATGCATTCATATTCGCATGATACTAAACCCAAAGTATTTCCTCACTTTGATAATCAATACATACCTAAATCCCATTTACGGATTTTATTGGATATCTCCAATTATACCATTTCTCACTAAGCGAATATATACCTATATTCCCAAATCAAAATTTAACTCCCCAAACTCTTAAGGGAAGAAAACTGGACATTCTAACCAAAGCGAATCGATTCGCCCAAATTGCGAATCGATTCGGGTGGGCGAATCGATTCGGCCCCCAATCCGAATCGATTGGAAAAGTGTTCTGCAAACAAGTCCTTAATGGTGAATCGATTCAGCCCACTGCAGAATTACAGATCCCCTTAGGCGAATCGATTCGGTCAAGACCCGAATCTATTCGGCCTGTTAGAGGGGCACTGTTTCGGCGATTTTTTTTTTCAATCTCCAAAATACCCCAAATATCAATCCAACCTCCATTTAAATTATAACTCGGATTCATTCCTATAAGCAAAAGGTTCTAATATCTCCTCAAATTCTTTAGAGGTCCTAACAACCCTTTTGAGAACGCCTAATTTTTATCTCCAATAATTTCTGACAAACGATTTCGATCACGGACAGCTTTTCGTAGAAAAATCACTATAAATCCAAAACAAATCAGGAAAATACGCGGTTGGTGCCCATGCGACCTCATCAAAAAAATATACAATTTTTATTTTTTGACCAGGAGCCGAATCGATTCGCATCAAGGCCGAATCGATTTGGAAAGTCTCAGGTCACTATTCATCGTCTTCTCCGAGATGATTTCGGCCATTAAAGCTTCTCCCAAGCTTTTGTCGCCTCACCCAACGTCCTACAACCTCAACCAAAAACAACTACGTATATAATACGGGTTCTAAACGTCCTAGAACCCGAAATCACCAATTAATTTAGGTTAAAACCTAAGTTCCTCAAATTGAATTATTATTGGGATTTATTTGTTTTAACTCCTGAAAACCCGTTTTATACACGAATACCCAATCCAAAATCTTTAGGATTTTTTTATACCAAACTACGATATGATATTTATGCTCAAATGTAAATAAAGCAAGTAAACACTTACCTCGTGGATATAATCCGACGACCTCGAGCCGAATCCCGCGGAGTTTGGCTGGAACCTCCTCTTTTCTCCTCTTTTCTCTCCTCCTCTCTCTCTTCTCTCTCTTTTCTTTCTTCTATTTCTCTTTTCTCCCCCTCTCCCTCCTTATAAAGAAAAAAAAAGTGGTAAAACCCAAAAATGACTCGTTTACTTAATTTCGAGCCCTTTTCACTCCAAAATTCCTCGAAACTCAATTTCGACAATCGGACACTCTTTTTTTACTATCTCGGACATTTTGATACTCACGGCGGAGTCAAAATTCCCATTCGAGGTACTTGACCGAAAATCACTTATTCTAGCCCATAAAATTTAATGCGGGTTTTCTAATCAAATCTTACCTTTTTGTCGCTTTACTCTACGACGACATATAATTAAAATACTTCGACCTATTTAGTCCCAAAAATAATCACAACACGCATCGAAAATCAGTAAATCCTCGAGAATCCCAAGAATTTCTATTTTGAGAAAGTCTCCAAATTGCCAATTTATACTTAATTATGGAATTTAATTGTCTCCAAGAGGACGGGTTGTTACATACTCCCCCCCTTACAATGGACTTTCATCCTCGAAATTCGAATACAACCTACACCACCACTTCTAGAATCGCTCCAAAACCTAATACCTCAAAGGGGAACGATACTAACCCAATGGTTCCCAACCGTATACCATACTACTATCACGGTTGTAAAGTGACTCCAATAGCGTCACATCGCACCGATCATTTCTAGTGCCTAACGGCACAAACTTCAAATTTATATACTACGCCCATTCTATTTCAGGAAGTATATAAACCAACTAACTAAGGTGCCCATACACCTTTCTAACCCATGCACATCTGAACGTCCGTAGTGAACGTCTGACACGTAACACTCTCTCCCAATAAGGGTCTCCTTTCCTCGGTGTAATACTCACATATGGGTCCTCCTAACTCGTGAAATTCAATTCTCCTAACCTCGGCGCCACTAACTCTACTTAACTTACATCATAATAATACTAAGGTCTATGCGATATTCTACCTATGCGAAACGAGTATAATCCTAGGTATCCCTAGTGCCCAAGGCCTCTCTCAACTCCCAACATTTGCTTGGTTTCATGCATGGGATGTCTCGCTGAAGCGAAATCCAAACAAGGAACCCTCCCGTTACACTACTCCCTCGCGTAGTCGGTTATCGAGATATAGTGACCTAAGGCACACCAGTGGGACGTCCTAAATCCTATCTTACTAACCTACGAACGAATTCTATTATTCTATCCTTCCGCCCATACGAAAGGAAACCTAACTAATCAAGTGCCCATTTTCTGAAAAAGTGTCACGAATATCATACCCAAAACATATTTCCTCAAAGTTTTCCTTTTCATCAAGGCTGGCTATTATCCTCAAATAAATTTCTCTAAGTCCTACTCCACCCATCTACTTGTGGTGAGAGGACCACTTTAGTGATTTTGCATAGCACGATATTTCCATAAACATACCATCACACGGCTCAAAGTCTATAGCGTTTCATCCACACTATAAGACTTTTCCACAAAACCAACATCCTTGCATCCCATAACATCTCTCCACTCCCGACTCTGTTAAGATTCATGTGTGGAGAGTCTCGCAAAGGGAAATCCAAACAATGAACCCCTCCATACACTCCTACTTAACTTTGTGAGTCATGAAGGTTCGTTATTTCAACATGCAACGGGGATAACCCTATCCCCTATTCTGACAAAAAGGGGTCTGAACTCCTATCTCTAACTAAGAGTCACACCACCCAGCGCTCGCACTAATTTTAAGTCCTTGCGCAATTAATTGTGAGCTTTATCTTACAGCTCAACAATAATCCTGCGGCCTTAAATCATATCTATGAGGTCTCCATACAATCAAATCACGATAATGAAACCTCTGCTCATCGGAGTTCCATCTACCCATAATAATAAAAGCGAACTCAGCCCGTATCCAGGTGAGATATCGCAACAATAACCTGTTCCACCCTGAAACTGCGGACACGATAGTCTTGCCATCCTTATCCTGTTATCGCTCGGAAAATACCATTAACATTATATACTCACCATACTACCATACTCGTATAAGCATATAAAATGAGTATCACAAACCATATATATATATATATATATATATATATATATATATATATATATTCAATATATCAACACTCGCCTTTATGGCGAATGAAGGAAAATAAAACTCCGCTACTGCGGAAAACACACAGGCATACATGATATAATGTTATTGATACCGCCACAAAACTCAAAATACACACACGAGTCTAGGGATAACGAACACCGCGACTTTATCTAGTCACACCAAATATACCTCCTCGATTGAGGTAAAACTCACAACAACAACTTCGTTTTAACAAATTCCCCGTGTGGATGTCCACCAATGGGGTCCTCAACCATACACATTTTCCATATCACTCTTTATCCACTGCCGGCCTCTGACCGAACCTTATGTGAATAACCCAAAACAACATTCTTCTCATCCCTGCTGAATAATGGGGACTCACAGTTAAGACTATCCGTAAGATTCCTTTCAAACCCTTAGCTTCACAGAAAATTTAACTTTAGTACCACACTCTACTACAGCGGTACTGTGGTACACATAACTACTATTCTTTAGCAGTTGTCACCAAAATACTTAGCAATTGCCACAAGGAGAGTGACCTTTACTAAGGTCCTCGTCCCCAACTAGTACCGGCTGCTCCAGCTAAGCCCCACCTCCTGCTGCCATCCAATCCCCGCACACGATTCTCAAATGAGCACGCAAAAGATTATTATAATCTTATAATATGGCAGGAGAATGAAATCTCACAAGAGAAATCAACAGTCCTAATCCTGAGGCTCTATAACAAATCGAGAGCAACGCTGAAAGCGTAGTACGTCCGCAAAGATTCCTAAGGACACTAGAACCTGATGCTCTGATACCATTTATGACACCTCGCCTAATCAAATACCGGGCGATCACTCCTATATCAAATTATAACAGGAGTCTCATATGGATCACTCTTAGCATCACTGTCGAAAATCCATTTAATTACTAATAACCTATTAGGCCGATGTCAAAATTTTACTTTACTACTCTTTTAAACAATTACAAAATTAAAACATCCACACAGTTTATGCGTAAATGAAACTGAAAGGAAATAAAATAACCGAACACTCGGTCAAAATATACAACCATATCGAATGTTGTACTCAAAGAATAAATAAATGCAATTGGGCCATTGGCCCGAATGTATATACAGTACCTCCTATTTAGATTACAAAGATAAAAGCGTCTACTGAGAATCCTGCACGCATCCACAGCTGCTGCAGCCGACGTCTGACTCGAAAGATGTGTCATCCAGGTGCCCCTATGTCTGGACACCTATATATATATATATATATTATATAGCAAGAAAGGAAAAGTAGATAAATGGGTCAGAGCCAAAGTTTTTAGAAAGTGCATAAATGCCTTATTTTTAGAAAAAGGTTTTATCTCATACTTAAATTTGGTATCGCACTCCCATGAGATACCCCTCACCTCTCCACTAACAGTGCACTCCTAGCGCATCCCTCTAAACATCTTGGTCAAGATACCCTGCTAAACTCGTCTATCACCCAACTACTATCATCCCTAGATAGTCCAAGAAATGTACTAAGGGCTAAACTTCTCCCCAGTATCAACACTAAGCCATGTTCGTGGGTGGGGTGTCTCGCAAAGAGAAATCCAAACAAGTAACCCCCTCGATACACTACTACACGGCAAGGTTGATCATCGAGATCCATTAGACCCTCGGTACTCGATTCATCCATATATATATATCCATATTACAATATACATCCGGATCTATCTCCCGGAATGAGAGTTACTTTATTTCCATTTATCACAAAACTTTCCATTTCCTTTCTTATATCCAGGAAATGTATTTAAAAGCCAACTCATTATCATGAATTGCTTAAAAAAAATATATACCCTTTTTAAAAGCCAGTTTTATTATCATAAAAATGCTTTTTCGTTTCATAACATCCCATTTCCCTTCTCATATCCAGGAAATGTATATAAAAGCCATTTTTATTTTCATAAAAATGCTTTTCAGACCACATGCTTCCATTTCCCTTCTTCCATCCAGGAAACGTAATTAAAGCCAATTTATTATCATAAATTGCTTTAATACCAATAATGTCCAACATTATTGAAAACAATTATATATACATATATATATATATATATATATATATATATCATATAACGCGTTCTATGATCGCCCTCCCGGGCACCCCCCTAAATGACCATCATCTTCTAGTGCCTATCAATTATGACACCTGGGCACCTATACGCAAGACGTCGGGAAGCGTCCATATACCCGCGGGCTAGTCATAACCACACCCGGAGTTACCTAACCATCGCAGAAAACATAAAATAAACTCTCATATGGCCTACGACTATATCCACCCTGCATTCACTAGCCAGGGGGGTTCACCTCACGCGCGAACTTTCCTTATGATGTCATTTAGAGAGGGTCTTAACCATAAATTATTAATTATGAAAATCATTTCTTTTCCATTTTGAAAACATTCATACTTTATTTTCAAAATCATTTACATCATAGCAAATATACTTTAATCACATAGTGTATATATATATATACCATATATTCCTCCTCGAATATATATAAATGGCCATATTTGCCAAACCATCTAACGATGACCAATAATCCCAAGGGTTCTCTCATGGAATCATAATCATGCATTCATATTCGCATGATACTAAACCCAAAGTATTTCCTCACTTTGATAATCAATACGTACCTAAATCCCATTTACGGATTTTATTGGATATCTCCAATTATACCATTTCTCACTAAGCGAATATATACCTATATTCCCAAATCAAAATTTAGTTCCCCAAACTCTTAAGGGAAGAAAACTGGCCATTCTGACCAAAGCGAATCGATTCACCCAAATTAAGAATCGATTCAGGTGGGCGAATCAATTCGGCCCCCAATCCGAATCGATTCAGAAAGTGTTCTGCAAATAGGTCCTTAAGGGCTAATCGATTTGGTCTATATTCAAATCGATTCAGCCCACTACAGAATTACAGATCCCCTTAGAGGAATCGATTCAGCCAAGACCCGAATCGATTCGGCCTGTTAGAGGGGCACTGTTTCGGCGATTTTTTTTTCAATCTCCAAAATACCCCAAATATCAATCCAACCTCCATTTAAATTATAACTCAAATTTATTCCTTCAAACAAAAGGTTCTAATATCTCCTCAAATTCTTTAGAGGTACTAACAACCCTTTTGAGAACCCCTAATTTTTATCTCCAATAATTTCTGACAAACGATTTCGATCACGGATAGCTTTTCGTAGAAACATCACTATAAATCCAAAAAAAATAAGAAAAATACGCGGTTAGTGCCCACGCGACCGCATCGAAAAGATCTACAATTTTTGTTTTTTGACCAGGAGCTGAATCGATTCTCATCAAGGCCGAATCGATTCGGAAAATCGCAGGTCACTATTTATTATCTTCTCCGAGACGATTTCGGCCACTTAAGCTTCTCCCAAGCTTTTGTCGCCTCACCCTATCATCCTACAACCTCAACCAACAACAACTACATATATAATACGGGTTCTAAACGTCCTAGAACCCGAAATCACCAATTAATTTAGGTTAAAACCTAAGTTCCTCAAATTAAATTATTATTGGGGTTTATTTGTTTTTACTCCCGAAAACCCGTTTTATAAACGAATACCCAATCCAAAATATTTAGGGTTTGTTTATACCAAACTACGATATGAGATTTATGCTCAAAAGTAAATAAAGCAAGTAAACACTTGCCTCTTGGATATAATCCGACGACCTCGAGCCGAATCCCGCAGAGTTTGACCGAAACCTCCTCTTTTCTCTCCTCCTCTCTCTCTTCTCTATCTTTTCTTTCTTCTCTTTCTCTTTTCTCCCTCTTTACCTCCTTATAAAGAAAGAAAAAGGGTTATACCCCTTAAAACCCAAAAATGACTCGTTCACTCAATTTCAAGCCCTTTTCACAACAAAATTCCTCGAAACTCAATTTCGACAATCGGACACTCTTTTCAGACTATCTCGGACATTTCGAGGCTCACGGCGCAGTCGAAATTCCCATTCGAGGTATTTGACCGCAAATCACTTATTCTAGCCCATAAAATTTAATGCGGGTTTTCTAATCAAATCTTACCCTTTTGTCGCTTTACTCTACGACGACATATAATTAAAATACTTCGACCTATTTAGACCCAAAAATAATCACAACACCCATCGAAAATCATTAAATCCTCGAGAATCCCAAAAATTTCTATTTGGAGAAAGTCTCCAAATTGCCAATTTATACTTAATTATGGAATTTAATTGTCTCCAAGAGGACGGGTTGTTACATGAAACTCATAATTGTGGCACCCAACACAGATCCATACAAAATCTCTTCTACAAGGATTACAACATAAAGATAAATATAGTGATGCAACCTCTAACACCTGCATAGGTGATAAAGGATTAGTGAAATAAAGTGAGGTTGAGATGAATACTGCTGCAAGATTATAACAACCCCCAATTTTTTACAAACCGGTTAGCCATTACAGTACCCGAAAGATAGGGTGTGTTAAATATACTATATCATTCTCGGAATCAACACACAAATGAAAGAAATTTAAGTGAATTTATATACATCCACAACGTGAGATAACTAAATGATAAATAAAACTGAGATAAAAATGTGCAAACATCCAACAGAACAATACTAAACCATCTCAACTCCCCAACTGATCTGAGTGAATGAAGAAAGTAATTGGGAGGCAAGGTCCATACAATCTCTGAAAAAAACTAAGCTAGAATGCTAAAACAAATAGCAACATATGCTAAGAATCGACTCGAAGAAAACTAGAAATTGAATGGAGCTGTAAGCCTGAATCTCCTTAGCCATGAGGATCTTATCTGTGAGTGACTGAAAAATTATTTTACGTGATTTGAATCAGCGCCCTAAAGTTACCAAAATATCTTTAATATTAACAAAAATAATCATGTGAATTATTTAAAATAAACATGTCAACCCGTCGACACTCACATGCAATAAATACCTCAATCCTCATCATAAGTGAAATACTAGCGCATGTCCCAATCTAAGGCATAAATGATACTAAAAGTCTCGATCACTCGACTAATAAGTGAGTAACAATATAATGAACTGAAATATGGAATGTAAGTAACTACATGTATAAGAATACATAAATATCAACCCTCACAATGTCACCTGTAAAGTAAGATATACATAATATAATAACAACAACACAAACATGATATAAGTCTTATTTTAATTAAGTTTCCATCAGTGGACTAACATATCTCTTTCAATAATCTTATTAACATCACACGAAGGAAACTACCTTTGGGGACCTTCTCGTGTTGCTATCGGTAAATGCGTAGGAGTCACTCATGTAACAAACTTAAACAAACACAAACATAAGAATGGGGAGATCACTCCTTCATAACTTTACCAGCTAGTCATATACCCAAACATGCTCGATGAATCCAGTCAATTAGCGTTCTCTCGTCGTGAAGCAGTGACCATCCTAAATATATGATCAAATATAATGACCTCCAAACTGGCATGCATCAACAACCAAGTATGCATTATTCGATCACAACCTATAAAGCAACATCGACCGATAGATTCCCCACGAGTAACAGTATGTGCCAAAAATCAAGTAATACATATATATAGCACAAAATATATGTATACAACTATAGGATATCTCTTCACTCAAATGTATAACCAAAATCATCCCAATCCCCAACGGCAAATTCTAATAGTGAACTAAAAGTTTATAACTTCTCCAACATATATAAAAATCTCTTCTCATAATGCTCTAGTTTAAACAACATCTTAAACTGTAATTTAAGTGCATAAGAATTTTAACACCCCCTATTTTCATGGATTTCATTTATTATATATCAAGTGGGAAATAAATTAATAAATGAGATTAATTATTACTTATGTGATTCGGTAATAATGAATTGCATAATTTAGATGGAAATTAAATTTTACATGTGATGTATTATTTTGTCGCACATTATTAATAATTAATTTGTAATATTAATTATATAATTTTGAACTATGTGTTGCGTGTATAATAATTTAGTGAATATTTTTTTAAGATGAGAGGTCTTACCGTGTGTGTGTGTGACGTACTACTATCGGGATTGGACTCTAGAGTGTCATGAATGCCCGAACATGTGTTTTTAATAGTTTGGATATAACCTATGGGGTAGGTATACCTTTGAACTAAGTTTTGGAATGGTTTGGATAGTATTTTAGTCACATTTAGAGGACCAAAAATAGGTCATTTGGTGACCTATGAGTTTAGACTTATTTAAATATACTAACCCTAATTATCTTGACACATTACACACAAAACACAAAATTTAGTTCCCTAAAGATTTGGGAGAACCTGAGAAGATATTTGGAGAGAGGAAGTACAAGGGATCAAGAGGAAAAACAGTCGTTTGTATTTTTCATGCAAATAATCTATTGTGTTATTATTATTTAATGAGTAAATCAATTATGATTTCATTGTCATGGATTTTATTTGGAATTTAGAATCATATTTAGAGATTCAATATGATATCTTATTCATGTTTGTATTCCATTTATTCGGGTTGCTAAATTAAACCATTGTTGGGATTATAATCTCACTTAAAATTGGGGATTTTTTAGAAGCATAAATTGATTCATTCTTCCATATGATTCCATGTTTAGAACTCATTTTTATTATTTAATTTTTCTTATAACTTTAATCCATATGTTGATTTATTGAGTGGATCTAAAATCGCACTTGTATTTAAATTTGTATTATGTAAATGAAGGACTAGGGTTTAATTTGGAAATGTGAAGAATTAATCATTTTGTTAATATTTTTTTATCTTAAAATGTTATGATTAAGAATCTTAAACTCACGATTATGTTCGAATATGGTGATGTTTGGCTTACTGAATTAGAACATGATGTTCATTAATGGAGGATTTAGTTCATTTTTTCATTTCTCGGACAAAGGAGGTTATTGTTGGCAATCTCGATTGAATAAGATTATTGTCTCTATTAAATGAGAAGACTGGTTTCATTCTAACAACTTATAAAACTCATTCGAACGAGTTATATAGTTTCATTTGAATGATTTGTGTAGCTTATTCGAATGAGCTGTGCTAGTAATGGCGGTTTGGCGCATCAAAGGTGGGTTTGGGTTGTAGTGGCATAATTAGTTATTAGGTACTTCTTATGCACTTGCATTATAGTTTAAAATGATAATCAATCTAGATATTATCGAGAACGGATTTTGGATAGAGGTTTCAAGTGAATAAAACTTATTTTAGCGGGAAAAATTTGATATAGGGATTGAGACAGATTGGTTACGCTTGAGAGTACATGTTATCCTAGTTTAAGGTACATAAATGTTATGATGTATTGTTGGGTATAATTATGGTTCAGAGATGGTAAACCTAAGAATTTGTTGCATAATCTGTCATTCAGGGATGGGATGATTTAGGTACACTTGAGAGTATGCGATATCCTGTGTTTATATATATATATATATATATATATATATATAATTCGATTATCTGAACATACCAGTATTAGTGGTGAATCAATCCATTAGGGTTTTGGATTCAACTGGTTATGACCGTGTACCGCACTCCCGAATGATGATGCAAGACTTTATGGAGGTCGATAGCACACGCCCAATCAGTTGTTATTTCGTGATGGGAGACGTGACGACCTGATCCATTGGGCGGGTTGTGTAATAGCCTAAAGTGTAGGATTCCATGATGATATGTTTAGATCATACCTTCAATCGATCTATGCTTCGTGATGAGAGATTCTGATGATTTGATCCTTCGGTCGAGTTTTGTGTAATGATCCCCCATTTTCATATTTATGTTTATCTTTCCCAAACCTTTTGGGTGAAGGACTCGTACGAGTTTACCGATAGGAGCACAATACTTACATGCATTTATATGACACTATTCTTGTGATAGAACCTTTGATTGCAAGACCTACGTCATATTTGTGTGTTCTATTTGAGATTGTGTATATCTGTAGGACCCCAGAATATAACTATCAATAAAACACTTTTTTCTTGAGCGGAATTAAGTTAAGGATAAACGCAAATCAACTTTCTCTTTTTGAAAACTCTTTTTCAATTTTATCAAACCAAGTTGTGAAACAAAATAACTTAACCAAATTTTATCTTCATTAATCCTAACCAACCATGCATATAGTGATTAAAGCAAGTAAAGTAAAGATACTCACAACGCCGGATGTAGAAGGAAAAACGCAAAATGGGAAAAAACCTCGGACGACCCAAGCCAGACAATCACTATAAATAATGGTTTTACAAAGACAGATTAGCCTTACTCAATGACTTGATCCCCACGGGTCTTGACGCTCCTTCTGATCTTCTACCTTTATTCAATAGTGCCCATGCAGAAATTCCGTCTTCCATGACGCTCATCCACAACACTTGACTCCACGAATGTCTCAGTGTCCACCAATACGACTTGATACGTCTACGATGTTGAACACGATATCCGTCACTTCTCCACCTCAAAATCAGCAATCACAAGTGTTCAATGATGAACAAAACTCAACTTAGTGCAACAAGGATCATATAAACATTATGCTAATGAAAGTTCAGATCTTTGCAAACTCTAAGGATGTGTTTAAGCCTTTGAAACCTTAGAAAACATATGCAAAAAAATGTACTGTTTAAAAAGTGAATTCGTTCTGTATGAACACCTAGAAAAGGACTAGGACCTGAATTAAGTAAAAAATTCAAGTCGTTGCAATCTCGTTCGAGCGAGATGACACGTCGTTGGAACGACAGTGCATCTCATTCGAACGATATCTAAAGTCATTTGAACGACGTCGTCAGATAGAGTTCCAAACTATACCAACTTTAATAAAAAAGCTTTATTTAAAACCAATTCTAATCCAACACAAATCTGTCCTTTATCTGATGTGTAAACATTTAAACATTTTCCTTTAAAAAATTACATCCTTATTTTTTATAAAATGAATTCCGAGTTAAATTAACATTATGCATTCATACCTGTGTGATCTCGGAATGAAATAAAACCTTGAAGATGAGAAATTGCACCAATTAAACTTCGGCATGATTGAATCTTTGTAGCTTTGCTGCAACTTCTTTAATTAATCTTCGATATGTCATAGACTCGTGGGATCAGACAATAAAAAACTATCTATAACTTAAATATGTTTTGATTCGAGAATAAGTCAAAACAACATTAAGACTCAATTGGAAAATTAGTCCTTACAAATATCCCCCTTTGACTATTCCGGGATAAAACCAACAGTGAAATCCCTAAGCCGGGCCGTCAAGCCGTATATCGCCTAAAACCCATCCCAGAAAACCCAAAATGAAAAATACATCATCAGTATAGTATAAGGTTCTTTAATAATGAACCGACAAGCATGAAGCTGTCTCGAATATCTGAATGTGATGTAGACTTGAAATCTCGTATATCTCTGAGAATACCTACACACATGAATCAGACAAATACCCAGTGAATATGGAGGAACAAATGATATAAATTAATAAGAAACTGTAAATCTGAATCATTTGTTATGTGAGTAAACATGATACCAATATGTGAACAAAAAATAACATACAACTCCCCCCCATATCACAGACATCTCTCCCCCTTTTTGTCTTTAATAGACATTCTGGTGAAAAGATAAACTAATATAACATGAGATTAAATACAAATTTGATACCAATTTGGAAAATAAACAAAGAGAAATCAATTTACATTAACACATATTATGCTAAATAAACAGGAAACAACCAGCTAAATATGACCAAACAAGGTCAAACTAGTAGCTTAGCAAACAATGAATCACACAAAAAATATATCAGTCTAAGCAGGTGTGATAAACGAACCAATGTAGCAAAATATGGCAATGATTAAAGTGAACTGTATAAACAAAAACCAGTACCAAAAATACAAATTAATAAGCAGCAGGGTACTGAAACAAAAATACAATCCAAAAAAGTCAAAATAGGTCTACTAGGGTTGTCGTTCGAACGATCCAGGGATGTCGCTCGAACGAAATGCGACATTGCTTGAATGAAACAGTATGTCATTTGAATGATATACTCAAACTTTCACAGATTCCGCAAAATATTAAACAGTGTTTCCTGGAAAAAAAATGTGAAAATTCTAATTGGAAGGGGCTCAAAACTACGAAATAATAGCAAAACTAAGAAAAAACTAAAAAACTCAAACACAAAAAAAAATATGAGTAACATGCTAACATAGTATCATTGTGCCTAAGCATGATCATGGAATGTATGTGCGTGAACTAAAACAAATGAATCATAATTCCAACACATCTAACCGATCACGAAGCTCTAGTCAACATCAATCTATCATCAAACATTAGTATAGCCATATGTGACAATTCAAGTATGAGCTTAATGAACTAAACAAACATCATGCACACGAATCCGAAATTTTAACGATTCTACATACAATAGCATCATGACACACATTTTCAACATTAGGATTTTTTGTGCAAACCCGTTTAACTTTTTAATCCATCCAATCTCCCTCAAATATTTATCGTAATATATTTTGAATGAACTAAACTGATTTGGCCCAAATTTTGGCAAATGATTCTTTTTATTGCCTTATGATTTTTTCGCGCTCTTTTAAACAGTGGCTTTCACGACGAGTCAATTTTACACTCTCGCAGCCCTTTCCCATTCACTCATCATATTTTTAAATTAAAATGCTCATGGGTAAACGGTTATTACATGCACACCTCCTCCTTAAGTCTACTTATGCATAGATGACAAAATTAGATAAGAACGTCTCACCAAGCTCAAATATGCAAGAGTAGTCAAACATCCATATAAACTCGTGCATGTGTGCAAAGATGGCATATATACAAAGTGGAATCAAAATACATATCAACTTCGAAACAACCCCATAATACAATGGTTAAGATCATTCTAAGCATCAATAATAATGATCAAATGTCCTAGACACATGGATAATGGAAGGAAGGGGGTCCAAACACACCAATATGCCATATCAAACATGTTAACTCATGAAACAAAAACAAAAATCGAAAATCTTTTTGGCCTTTTCAAAATATTTTGACTCAAACAAAACAAAATCATTTTGTGTTTTTTATCAAAAAAAAAATTCAAAACCCAAAATCTTTTTATATTTTTCAAATAAAATGCAATAAATGAAAAATATAATACAAAATGATAAACATGGTAATACACTCAACCTTTAGATTTAGCATGGGAAGAATCAAGTGAAACCAAATGAGAACCATGAAGTTTTATTTCTAAAGATACCAAATCCGACTTCCTAACCCAAGTAGGTGTATAATGACACATAGGAGTGGGGGGAATCGGGGCAACTTTATTCCTACACTTCCTAAACTTTCGAGGAGCATTTATAAGGTCATAGCAAAACTTTCTAAGGTGACCTTTCCTACCACAAAACGGGCAAGTGTAGCGATGGCATGGAAAGTGACCTATATGTGGACCTTTTCTAACATTCTTACGTGGCTCTCTCATACATGCGCGGGGGAGGGGGGGGGATGGGAACAACACGATCATCAAAACCAATACCTCCCCTATCTTTCTTAATTTAGACGGTGCCTATCATTCTATCCAACTTCTCACTTCTAGCCTCTAAGTCAATCTTAACTCTAGACGAGTCTCTCAAACTCTCCTCTAACTCCTTAATCCTAGACTCAAGTAGACGCCTAGACTCCTCAAACTCTAGCACCTCCTTTTCAAAGATTCCATTAAACCTCAAAGGGTGCCTCTGTCTTTCTCGACATACTCTAGCTTCTCACTAAGCTTCTTCTCCCATGCCCTAAGATCTTCAATCAGCACATCATTATTTTCTACGGCACGCTCTTTCAACTTAGATTGCAATTTTGAGTCAAAATTTTTAACCTTCACCGTCTTCTCAAACAACTATCGAAATGCAACTTGCAACTCTCCTACGTCGATCTCCTCATCCTCCCTCTCATCACCCTCACCCTCTCGAAAAGCACTTTCAACAGCCTCAGAAGTGTCCTATACATGAGTATCCTCGTGGGAAGATATATCATCGTCTCTCACATGACATGCCATACACGCAACAAGGTTATGCTCAATGGGGGAATCCTCTCCCTCTTTCGGTTCAGTATCACTGAAGGTGGAGTTGTATGCTATCGGTTTATTTCCCTCTTTCTTAAATCTATTGGGACACTCCATAACTTTGTGACCGTACCCCTCACACCCGAAACACCTATCAGGCTCATCTCTCTTAGGCTTATCACTATTATCCTTAGGGGTGGAGTCTCCCTTGTTCTTGAATTTTTTAAACTTTTTAGCAACTTTCGATTGCTTATTAATTTGCAGAAATTTCTTGAACTTTCTTGCCAATAATACGACATCCTCAAATTCGGAATAAGAGTCGTCATTCGAAACTTTAGTCTCCTCCTTCAGGGCTTTCAAAGCAATTCCCTTTTATTTTTGAGGAACTTACTTGGAGGTAAACATATCAAGTTCATAGTTTTGTAAGTCACCTACGATCTCTTATAGTTTCGACTAGTCAAGCAAACCAAGGGAATTTATAATGGTCACTTTAGCATCAAACCTACTGGGCAACGATCACAAAATTTTCTTAATCACTCGATTATCGGGAATCTTCTCACATAGGTTAAATGCTGAATTAATAATAGTGAACAACCTAGTGTAAAATTAATCAAATGTGTCACTCTCTACCATCTTAATTGTCTCAAACTGTGTAGTAAGATTTTGTAACTTATACGCCCTAACCGTGCTCGTGGCCTCGCAAGTGAGTGATAGTGTATCCCAAGATTCTTTCGAAGTTTCACAAGTCATGATACGATTATACTCTTCAAGTTTGACATGTGAGAAAATAACATGCATCCCTTTAGAGTTATACTGTTCAAGCCTATGTTCTGTCTCAGTCCATCACTCAACGTGTTTCAAACTAGTGACCTCACCCTCTCGTTTGAAATGTGGTGACCAACATTTTTTAATAGCTAACCAGACACGCTCATTAATAGATTTTAAAACACTTCTCATTCGCATTTTCCAATAATCATATTTAGTGCCATAAAAAACCAGAGTGCAAAAATTATCATAACCACGAAGATTCATCCTTACAAGTGATAATATGCATATATTGCGTATTTCATCCGTCGAACCAGCGCATTTTAGCGCCCTCGGGTGCTTTAATCTTTATATTTAAGCCCGTTAACTAGACAACCTCAGTTTATATTGTTAACATGCTATATGAGGTATAATTTGGCTTTTGTAGGTATTTAGGTACTACGTATGGAGTTTGGACGCATTCTGGTGAAGTTCCGTACGTAATTGCACGTTCAAGGGTATTTTAGTATTTTCACAGCTTGGGTACCAGGCTCAACACTTCACAAAAGTTTTATCCCTCCTCTCTAGCTTTATGTGGCTGCGAATGGTGCGCGATTCCGAGTCCGTATGATGAAGTTACGGCAATTTCAGGGGAGGGAAAATAAGGAACCAAAAGAGGAGAAGAAAAGAGGAAGAAAGGAATGCAGTGCTGCTACTGCAATCTGTCCTGCTTGATCAATCGATCGAACCCTTTGGTCGATCGATTGACCATTGTAAATTGTTGAATTTTGGCCTTGATCGATTGATCGACCAAAGGGGTCGATCGATCGATGCTCTTTTTCTGCAGATATTTTGTATTTCTTCTCTTTCTTCTTTTCTTTTATTCCCACTTACTATATAAGCAATTTTTGTTGTAATAAGAACATATAGCAGTAGATACACGATTTAAGATTAGAATAGGTTAGGGTTTGGGTGATTTGCTTAGTTCTTCTTCATTTCTTCTTGGATTGACACACTTTTGGGCTTGAATGTTGACTATTCATCATCCTCTCCACTAATATAGTTTGTATTTCTTCATTTCTCTCTTTCTAGTTAATTTACAAGATTTCTAATTTAGGTTTACATGCTTTGATTACTTGATTTCTAGTGTAGATTTACCGCATTTATTTACCGCTTTCCATTTATCGCATTTTTACGATGCTTTCTAGGTAATTTAAATTAGGTTATGTTTGAATGGAACTCACTCGAGTTAATGTGTTTCTTTGCTTGGTGATAGTGTTTACGGGTTTATTTCGGGTGCGTTTTCCTATTTATTACGCCTAGGAGATTTGATGGGGCATATCATGTATGTCCCGCGCTTACGACCTTTCACGCGTAATTTTCGGAATAATTTTTGACTCCAAAATATTATTAGGCTTTTATACGAATTTAGGGGCATGACAACCCTTGGTTCAATTAACAGTCGAAATGAGACGCAATCTAAATAACTCATTAACCCATGTAGCCATTTTGTACAAATTAACTCGGGTGAGGGATATTCGATGCAACCTATAGTTGTGATAATACGCATTTATTGTGTATTTCATCCGTCGAACCTGCGCATTTTAGCCCCCTAGGGTGCCTTAATCTATATATTTAAGCCCGTTAACCAGACAACCTCGGTTTATATTGTTAACATGCTATATGAGGTATAATTGGGCTTTTGTAGGTATTTAGGTACTAAGTATGGAGTTCAGACGCATTCCGGTGAAGTTCCGTACGCAATCGCACGTTCAAGGGAATTTTAGTATTTTCACAACTTGGGTACCTGGCCCTACACTTTACGGAAGTTGTATCCCTCTTTACTAGCTTCGCGTGGTCGCGAACAGTGCTCGATTTCGAGCCCGTATGATGAAGTTATGGAGATTTCAGTGGAGGGAAAAACAAGGAACCAAAAGAGGAGAAGAAAAGGGGAAGAAAGGAATGCAGTGCTGCTACTGCAATCTGCCCTGCTTGATCGATCGATCGGCCCCTTTGGTCGATCGATCGACCATTGTAAATTGCCGAATTTTGTCCTTGATCGATCGATCGACCAAAGGGTCGATCGATCGATGCTCTGTTTTCTGCAAATATTTTGTATTTCTTTTCTTTCTTATTTTCTTTTATTCCCACTTACTATTTAAGCAATTTTTGTTGTAATAAGAACATATAGCAGTAGATACACTATTTTATCTTAGAATAGGTTAGGGTTTGGGTTATTTGCTTAGTTCTTCTTCATTTCTTCTTGGATTGACACACTTTTGGGCTTGAATGTTGACTATTCATCATCCTCTCCATTAATATATTTTGTATTTCTTCATTTATTGCTTTCTAGTTA